>OY756253.1:15376857-16682125 GCA_963576845.1 Megachile leachella | reverse complement strand
CGGGCTCACTACTGCGCATGCGCACACGGGCTCACTACTGCGCATGTGCACACGGTGTCACTGCTTCTCATGCGCTCTCGGACTAACTACTGCTCATGGGCACTCGGACTCATTACTGCGGATGCGCAATCGGGCTTACTACTGCTCATGATCACTCGGCCTCACTACTGCTCATGCGCACTCGGACTCGCTGCTGCGGATGTGCAATCGGGCTCACTACTGCGCATGCGCGCTCGGTGTCACTACGGCGCATGCGCGCTCGGGGTCACTACTGCGCATGCGCACTCGGGCTCACTACTGCGAATGCAAAATCGGGCTCACTACCGCGTATGCGCGCTCGGGCTCACTACTGCTCATGCGCACTCGGGCTCAGACCTGCCCATGCGCACTGGGGGTTACAACTGCGCATGCGCAATCGGGCTCTCTACTGCGCATACGCAGTCGGGGTCACTACCGCGTATGCGCGCTCGGGGTCACTATTGCTCATGCGCACTCGGACTCACTGCTGGGCATGCGCACTCGGACACACTGCAGCGGATGCGCACGCTGTCTCACTACTGCGGATGCGCACTCGGGCTCACTACTGCCCATGATCACACTGTCTCACTACTGCGGATGCGCACTCGAGCTCACTATTGCGCATGCGCACACGGGCTCACGACTGTGCATGCGCACTCGGACTCACTACTGCGAATGCGCACTCGGACTCACTACTGCGAATGCGCAATCGGGTTCAAAACTGCGGATGCGCGCTGGGGGCCCACCACTGCGCATGCGCACACGGGGTCACTACTTCTCATGCCCTCTCGGACTAACTACTGCTCATGCGCACTCGGACTCACTACGGCGGGTGCAAAATCGGGCTCGCTACCGTGTATGCGCGCACGAGCTCACTACTGTGCATGCGCAATCGGGCTCACTAATGCGCATGCGCGCTCGTGGTCACTACTGCGGATGCTCAATCGGGCTCACCACTGCGCATGGGCGCTCGGGCTCACTACTGCGCATGCGCACTCCGGTCAGACCTGCACATGCGCACTCGGGGTCACTACTGCTCATGCGCACTCGGACTCACTGCTGGGCATGCGCACTCGGACACACTGCAGCGGATGCGCACGCTGTCTCACTACTGCGGATGCGCACTCGGGCTCACTACTGCGCATGCGCACACGGGCTCACTACTGCGCATACGCACTCCGGCTCAGACTCGCACATGCAATCTCGAGCTCACTACTGCTCATCCGCACTCGGTGTCACTACTGCTCATGATCACTTGGATTCACTACTGCTCATGGGCACTCGGCCTCACTACTGCGGATGCGCACTCGAGCTCACTATTGCGCATGCGCACACGGGCTCACGACTGTGCATGCGCACTCGGGGTCACTACTGCTCATGCGCACTCGGACTCACTACTGCGAATGCGCACTCGGACTCACTACTGCGAATGCGCAATCGGGTTCACTACTGCGGATGCGCGCTGGGGCCCACCACTGCGCATGCGCACACGGGGTCACTACTTCTCATGCCCTCTCGGACTAACTACTGCTCATGCGCACTCGGACTCACTACGGCGGGTGCAAAATCGGGCTCGCTACCGTGTATGCGCGCACGAGCTCACTACTGTGCATGCCCAATCGGGCTCACTACTGCGCATGCGCGCTCGTGGTCACTACTGCGGATGCGCAATCGGGCTCACCACTGCGCATGGGCGCTCGGGCTCACTACTGCGCATGCGCACTCCGGTCAGACCTGCACATGCGCACTCGGGGTCACTACTGCTCATGCGCACTCGGACTCACTGCTGCGCATGCGCACTCGGACACACTGCAGCGGATGCGCACGCTGTCTCACTACTGCGGATGCGCACACGGGCTCACTACTGCGCATGCGCACACGGGCTCACTACTGCGGATGCGCTCTCCGGCTCAGACCTGCACATGCGCAGTCGGGCTCTCTACTGCGCATGTGTACACGGGCTCACTACTGTGCATGCGCACTCGGGGTCAGTACTGTTCATGCGCACTCGGGGTCACTACTGCTCATGCGCACACGGACTCACTACTGCTCCTGCGCACTCGGACTTACTACTGCTCATGGGCACACGGGCTCACAACTGCGCATACGCACTCCGGCTCAGACTCGCACATGCGCTCTCAAGCTCACCTCTGCGCATGCGCACACGGCCGCACTACTGCGCATGCGCACACGGTCTCACTAATGTGCATGCGCACTCGGACTCACTACTGCCCATGCGCACTCGGACTCACTACTGCTCATGGGCACTCGGACTCACTGCTGCTCATGGGAACTCGGGGTCACTACTGCGCATGCGCCCGCGGGGTCACCACTGCAGATGCGCAATCGGGTTCACTGCTGCGCATGCGCACTCGCGGTCAATACTGCAGATGCGCAGTCGGGTTCACTACTGCGCATGCACACACGGGCTCACTACTGCGCATACGCACTCCGGCTCAGACTCGCACATGCAATCTCGAGCTCACTACTGCTCATGCGCACTCGGGCTCAATACTGCACATGCGCACTCGAGCCCACTACTATGCATGCGCACACGGGCTCACTACTGCGATTGCGCGCTCGGGGTCACTACTGCGCATGCCCACTCGGGGTCACTACTGCGCATGCGCACTCCGGCTCAGACCTGCACATGCGCATTCGAGCTCACTACTATGCATGCGCACACGGGCTCACTACTGCGATTGCGCGCTCGGGGTCACTACTGCGCATGCCCACTCGGGGTCACTACTATGCATGCGCACACGGGCTCACTACTGCGATGCGCGCTCGGGATCACTACTGCGCAAGCGCGCTCGGGGTCACTACTGCGCATGCGCACGTGGGCTCACTACTTCGCATGCACACACGGGCTCACTACTGCGCATGCGCACACGGGCTCACCACTGCTCATGCGCACTCGGGATCACTACTGCGCATGGGCACTCGGACTCACTACTGCGGATGCGCAATCGGGCTCAATACTGCACATGCGCACTCGAGCTCACTACTATGCATGCGCACACGGGCTCACTACTGCGATTGCGCGCTCGGGGTCACTACTGCGCATGCCCACTCGGGGTCACTGCTGCGCATGCGCACGTGGGCTCACTACTTCGAATGCACACACGGGCTCACTACTGCGCATGCGCACACGGGCTCACCACTGCTCATGCGCACTCGGGATCACTACTGCGCATGGGCACTCGGACTCACTACTGCGGATGCGCAATCGGGCTCAATACTGCACATGCGCACTCGAGCTCACTACTATGCATGCGCACACGGGCTCACTACTGCGATTGCGCGCTCGGGGTCACTACTGCGCATGCCCACTCGGGGTCACTGCTGCGCATGCGCACGTGGGCTCACTACTTCGCATGCACACACGGGCTCACTACTGCGCATGCGCACACGGGCTCACTACTGCTCATGCGCACTCGGGATCACTACTGCGCATGGGCACTCGGACTCACTACTGCGAATGCGCAATCGGGCTAACTACTGCGGATGCGCAATCGGGCTCACTTCTGCTCATGCGCACTCGGACTCACTACTGCCCATGCGCACCCGGGCTCACTACTGCGATTGCGCGTTCGGGGTCACTACTGCGCATGCCCACTCGGGGTCACTGCTGCGCATGCGCACGTGGGCTCACTACTTCGCATGCACACACGGGCTCACTACTGCGCATGCGCACACGGGCTCACTACTGCTCATGCGCACTCGGGATCACTACTGCGCAAGCGCGCTCGGGGTCACTACTGCGCATGCGCACTCGGACACTCTGCAGCGGATGCGCACACGGGCTCACCACTGCGCATGCGCACGCGGGGTCACTACTGCTCATGCGCACTCGGACTCACTACTGCTCATGCGCACTCGGGCTCACTACTGCTCATGGGCCCTCGGACTCACTACTGCGGATGCGCAATCGGGCTCACTACTGCGGATGCGCTCTCCGGCTCAGACCTGCACATGCGCAGTCGGGCTCTCTACTGCACATGTGTACACGGGCTCACTACTGTGCATGCGCACTCGGGGTCAGTACTGTTCATGCGCACTCGGGGTCACTACTGCACATGCGCACTCGAGCCCACTACTATGCATGCGCACACGGGCTCACTACTGCGATTGCGCGCTCGGGGTCACTACTGCGCATGCCCACTCGGGGTCACTACTGCGCATGCGCACTCCGGCTCAGACCTGCACATGCGCATTCGAGCTCACTACTATGCATGCGCACACGGGCTCACTACTGCGATTGCGCGCTCGGGGTCACTACTGCGCATGCCCACTCGGGGTCACTACTATGCATGCGCACACGGGCTCACTACTGCGATGCGCGCTCGGGGTCACTACTGCGCATGCGCACGTGGGCTCACTACTTCGCATGCACACACGGGCTCACTACTGCGCATGCGCACACGGGCTCACTACTGCTCATGCGCACTCGGGATCACTACTGCGCAAGCGCGCTCGGGGTCACTACTGCGCATGCGCACGTGGGCTCACTACTTCGCATGCACACACGGGCTCACTACTGCGCATGCGCACACGGGCTCACCACTGCTCATGCGCACTCGGGATCACTACTGCGCATGGGCACTCGGACTCACTACTGCGGATGCGCAATCGGGCTCAATACTGCACATGCGCACTCGAGCTCACTACTATGCATGCGCACACGGGCTCACTACTGCGATTGCGCGCTCGGGGTCACTACTGCGCATGCCCACTCGGGGTCACTGCTGCGCATGCGCACGTGGGCTCACTACTTCGAATGCACACACGGGCTCACTACTGCGCATGCGCACACGGGCTCACCACTGCTCATGCGCACTCGGGATCACTACTGCGCATGGGCACTCGGACTCACTACTGCGGATGCGCAATCGGGCTCAATACTGCACATGCGCACTCGAGCTCACTACTATGCATGCGCACACGGGCTCACTACTGCGATTGCGCGCTCGGGGTCACTACTGCGCATGCCCACTCGGGGTCACTGCTGCGCATGCGCACGTGGGCTCACTACTTCGCATGCACACACGGGCTCACTACTGCGCATGCGCACACGGGCTCACTACTGCTCATGCGCACTCGGGATCACTACTGCGCATGGGCACTCGGACTCACTACTGCGAATGCGCAATCGGGCTAACTACTGCGGATGCGCAATCGGGCTCACTTCTGCTCATGCGCACTCGGACTCACTACTGCCCATGCGCACCCGGGCTCACTACTGCGATTGCGCGTTCGGGGTCACTACTGCGCATGCCCACTCGGGGTCACTGCTGCGCATGCGCACGTGGGCTCACTACTTCGAATGCACACACGGGCTCACTACTGCGCATGCGCACACGGGCTCACCACTGCTCATGCGCACTCGGGATCACTACTGCGCATGGGCACTCGGACTCACTACTGCGGATGCGCAATCGGGCTCAATACTGCACATGCGCACTCGAGCTCACTACTATGCATGCGCACACGGGCTCACTACTGCGATTGCGCGCTCGGGGTCACTACTGCGCATGCCCACTCGGGGTCACTGCTGCGCATGCGCACGTGGGCTCACTACTTCGCATGCACACACGGGCTCACTACTGCGCATGCGCACACGGGCTCACTACTGCTCATGCGCACTCGGGATCACTACTGCGCATGGGCACTCGGACTCACTACTGCGAATGCGCAATCGGGCTAACTACTGCGGATGCGCAATCGGGCTCACTTCTGCTCATGCGCACTCGGACTCACTACTGCCCATGCGCACCCGGGCTCACTACTGCGATTGCGCGTTCGGGGTCACTACTGCGCATGCCCACTCGGGGTCACTGCTGCGCATGCGCACGTGGGCTCACTACTTCGCATGCACACACGGGCTCACTACTGCGCATGCGCACACGGGCTCACTACTGCTCATGCGCACTCGGGATCACTACTGCGCAAGCGCGCTCGGGGTCACTACTGCGCATGCGCACTCGGACACTCTGCAGCGGATGCGCACACGGGCTCACCACTGCGCATGCGCACGCGGGGTCACTACTGCTCATGCGCACTCGGACTCACTACTGCTCATGCGCACTCGGGCTCACTACTGCTCATGGGCCCTCGGACTCACTACTGCGGATGCGCAATCGGGCTCACTACTGCGGATGCGCTCTCCGGCTCAGACCTGCACATGCGCAGTCGGGCTCTCTACTGCACATGTGTACACGGGCTCACTACTGTGCATGCGCACTCGGGGTCAGTACTGTTCATGCGCACTCGGGGTCACTACTGCTCATGCGCACACGAACTCACTACTGCTCCTGCGCACTCGGACTTACTACTGCTCATGGGCACACGGGCTCACAACTGCGCATACGCACTCCGGCTCAGACTCGCACATGCGCTCTCAAGCTCACCTCTGCGCATGCGCACACGGCCGCACTACTGCGCATGCGCACTCCGGCTCAGACCTGCACATGCGCATTCGAGCTCACTACTATGCATGCGCACACGGGCTCACTACTGCGATTGCGCGCTCGGGGTCACTACTGCGCATGCCCACTCGGGGTCACTACTATGCATGCGCACACGGGCTCACTACTGCGATGCGCGCTCGGGGTCACTACTGCGCATGCGCACGTGGGCTCACTACTTCGCATGCACACACGGGCTCACTACTGCGCATGCGCACACGGGCTCACTACTGCTCATGCGCACTCGGGATCACTACTGCGCAAGCGCGCTCGGGGTCACTACTGCGCATGCGCACGTGGGCTCACTACTTCGCATGCACACACGGGCTCACTACTGCGCATGCGCACACGGGCTCACCACTGCTCATGCGCACTCGGGATCACTACTGCGCATGGGCACTCGGACTCACTACTGCGGATGCGCAATCGGGCTCAATACTGCACATGCGCACTCGAGCTCACTACTATGCATGCGCACACGGGCTCACTACTGCGATTGCGCGCTCGGGGTCACTACTGCGCATGCCCACTCGGGGTCACTGCTGCGCATGCGCACGTGGGCTCACTACTTCGCATGCACACACGGGCTCACTACTGCGCATGCGCACACGGGCTCACTACTGCTCATGCGCACTCGGGATCACTACTGCGCATGGGCACTCGGACTCACTACTGCGAATGCGCAATCGGGCTAACTACTGCGGATGCGCAATCGGGCTCACTTCTGCTCATGCGCACTCGGACTCACTACTGCCCATGCGCACCCGGGCTCAATACTGCGCATGCGCGCTCGGAGTCGCTACTGCGCATGCGCAATCGGGGTGACTACTGCTCATGCGCACTCGGGCTCAATACTGCACATGCGCACTCGAGCTCACTACTATGCATGCGCACACGGGCTCACTACTGCGATTGCGCGCTCGGGGTCACTACTGCGCATGCCCACTCGGGGTCACTGCTGCGCATGCGCACGTGGGCTCACTACTTCGCATGCACACACGGGCTCACTACTGCGCATGCGCACACGGGCTCACTACTGCGATTGCGCGCTCGGGGTCACTACTGCGCATGCCCACTCGGGGTCACTGCTGCGCATGCGCACGTGGGCTCACTACTTCGCATGCACACACGGGCTCACTACTGCGCATGCGCACACGGGCTCACTACTGCTCATGCGCACTCGGGATCACTACTGCGCAAGCGCGCTCGGGGTCACTACTGCGCATGAGCAATCGGGGTCACTACTGCTGATGCGCACTCGGACTCGATACTGCTCACGCGCACACTGTCTCACTGCTGCGGATGCGCACTCGGATTCACTACTACGGATGCGCAATCGGGCTCACTACTGCGGATGCGCTCTCCGGCTCAGACCTGCACATGCGCAATCGGGCTCACTACTGCGGATGCGCTCTCCGGCTCAGACCTGCACATGCGCAATCGGGCTCTCTACTGCGCATGCGTATTCGGGTCACTACTGCTCATGCGCACTCGGGGTCACTACTGCTCATGCGCACTCGGACTCACTACTGCTAATGCGCACTCGGACTCACTACTGCGCATGCGCACTCCGGCTCAGACCTGCACATGCGCATGCGAGCTCACTACTGCGCATGCGCACACGGGCTCACTACTGCGCATGCGCACATGGGCTCACTACTGCTCATGGGCACACGGACTCACTACTGCGCATGCGCACTCGGGCTCACTACTGCGGATGCGCGCTCGGACTCACTACTGCCGATGTGCAATCGGGCTCACTACTGCGCATGCGCGGTCGGGGCCGCTACTGCGCATGCGCACTCGGGGTAACTACTGCTCATGGGCACTCGGGCTCACTGCAGCGCATGCGCGCTCGGGGTCACTACTGCTCATGCGCTCACGGTCTCACTACTGCGCATGCGCACGCGGGGTCACTACTGCTCATGCGCACTGGGACTCACTACTTCTCATGCGCACTCGGGCTCAATACTGCGCATGCGCGCTCGAGCTCACTACTGCGATTGCCTTCTCCGGTCAGACATGCACATGCGCATTTGGGCTCACTACTGCGCATTCGCGCTCGGGGCCGCTACTGCGCATGCGCACTCGGGGAAACTACTGCTCATGGGCACTCGAGCTCACTACTGCTCATGCGCACTCGGGCTCACTACAGCGCATGCGCACTCGGGGTAACTACTGCTCATGGGCACTCTTGCTCACTACTGCGCATGCGCACTCCGGCTCAGACCTGCTCATGCGCACTCGGGGTTACTACTGCGCATGCGCACATAGGCTCACTACTGCTCATGGGCACTCGGACTCACTACTGCGCATGCGCGCTCGGGGCCACTACTGCGCATGCCCACTCGGGGTCGCTACTGCGCATGCGCGCTCGGGGTCACTACTGCGCATGCCCACTCGGGGTCACTACTGCGCATGCGCACGCCGGCTCAGACCTGCACATGCGCATTCGAGCTCACTACTGCGCATGCGCACACGGGCTCACTACTGCGCATGCGCACATAGGCTCACTACAGCTCATGGGCTCTCGGACTCACTACTGCGGATGCGCAATCGGGCTCACTACTGCGGATGCGCAATCGGACTCACTACTGCGCATGCCCACTCGGGGTCACTACTGTGCATGCGCTCTCCGGCTCAGACATGCACATGCGCATTCGAGCTCACTACCGCGCATGCGCACACGGGCTCACTACTGCGCATGCGCACGTGGGCTCACTACTTCGCATGCACACACGGGCTCACTACTGCGCATGCGCACACGGGCTCACTACTGCTCATGCGCACTCGGGATCACTACTGCGCAAGCGCACTCGGGATCGCTACTGCGCAAGCGCGCTCGGGGTCACTACTGCGCATTCGCACTCGGACACACTGAATCGGATGCGCACACGGGCTCACTACTGCGCATGCGCACGCGGGGTCACTACTGTTCATGCGCACTCGGGCTCAATACTGCACATGCGCACTCGAGCTCACTACTATGCATACGCACACGGGCTCACTACTGCGATTGCGCGCTCGGGGTCACTACTGCGCATGCCCACTCGGGGTCACTACTGGGCATGCGCACTCCGGCTCAGACCTGCACATGCGCATTCGAGCTCACTACTGCGCCTGCGAACTCGGACTCAATACTGCGGATGCGCAATCGCGCTCACTACTCCGCATGCGCAATCGGTCTCACTACTGCGGATGCGCAATCGGGCTCACTTCTGCGCATGCGCACTCGGCGTCACTACTGCGCATGCCCACTCGGGGTCACTACTGCGCATGCGCACTCCGGCTCAGACCTGCACATGCGCATTCGAGCTCACTACTGCGCCTGCGAACTCGGACTCAATACTGCGGATGCGCAATCGCGCTCACTACTCCGCATGCGCAATCGGTCTCACTACTGCGGATGCGCTATCGGGCTCAGTTCTGCGCATGCGCACTCGGGGTCACTATTGCTCGTGCGCACTTGGACTTACTACTGCTCATGGGCACTCGGACTCACTACTGTGGATGCGCAGTCGGGCTCACTACTGCGGATGCGCTCTCCGGCTCAGACCTGCACATGCGCATTCGAGCTCACTACTGCTTATGCGCACTCGGGCTCAATACTGCGCATGCTCGCTCGGGGTCGCTACTGCGCATGCGCAAACGGGGTGACTACTGCTCATGCGCACTCGGGCTCAATACTGCGCATGCGCACGTGGGCTCACTACTTCGCATGCACACACGGGCTCACTACTGCGCATGCGCACACGGGCTCACTACTGCTCATGCGCACTCGGGATCACTACTGCGCAAGCGCGCTCGGGGTCACTACTGCGCATGCGCACGTGGGCTCACTACTTCGCATGCACACACGGGCTCACTACTGCGCATGCGCACACGGGCTCACCACTGCTCATGCGCACTCGGGATCACTACTGCGCATGGGCACTCGGACTCACTACTGCGGATGCGCAATCGGGCTCAATACTGCACATGCGCACTCGAGCTCACTACTATGCATGCGCACACGGGCTCACTACTGCGATTGCGCGCTCGGGGTCACTACTGCGCATGCCCACTCGGGGTCACTGCTGCGCATGCGCACGTGGGCTCACTACTTCGCATGCACACACGGGCTCACTACTGCGCATGCGCACACGGGCTCACTACTGCTCATGCGCACTCGGGATCACTACTGCGCATGGGCACTCGGACTCACTACTGCGAATGCGCAATCGGGCTAACTACTGCGGATGCGCAATCGGGCTCACTTCTGCTCATGCGCACTCGGACTCACTACTGCCCATGCGCACCCGGGCTCACTACTGCGATTGCGCGCTCGGGGTCACTACTGCGCATGCCCACTCGGGGTCACTGCTGCGCATGCGCACGTGGGCTCACTACTTCGCATGCACACACGGGCTCACTACTGCGCATGCGCACACGGGCTCACTACTGCTCATGCGCACTCGGGATCACTACTGCGCAAGCGCGCTCGGGGTCACTACTGCGCATGCGCACTCGGACACTCTGCAGCGGATGCGCACACGGGCTCACCACTGCGCATGCGCACGCGGGGTCACTACTGCTCATGCGCACTCGGACTCACTACTGCTCATGCGCACTCGGGCTCACTACTGCTCATGGGCCCTCGGACTCACTACTGCGGATGCGCAATCGGGCTCACTACTGCGGATGCGCTCTCCGGCTCAGACCTGCACATGCGCAGTCGGGCTCTCTACTGCACATGTGTACACGGGCTCACTACTGTGCATGCGCACTCGGGGTCAGTACTGTTCATGCGCACTCGGGGTCACTACTGCTCATGCGCACACGAACTCACTACTGCTCCTGCGCACTCGGACTTACTACTGCTCATGGGCACACGGGCTCACAACTGCGCATACGCACTCCGGCTCAGACTCGCACATGCGCTCTCAAGCTCACCTCTGCGCATGCGCACACGGCCGCACTACTGCGCATGCGCACACGGTCTCACTACTGTGCATGCGCACTCGGACTCACTACTGCCCATGCGCACTCGGACTCACTACTGCTCATGGGCACTCGGACTCACTGCTGCTCATGGGAACTCGGGGTCACTACTGCGCATGCGCCCGCGGGGTCACCACTGCAGATGCGCAATCGGGTTCACTGCTGCGCATGCGCACTCGCGGTCAATACTGCAGATGCGCAGTCGGGTTCACTACTGCGCATGCACACACGGGCTCACTACTGCGCATACGCACTCCGGCTCAGACTCGCACATGCAATCTCGAGCTCACTACTGCTCATGCGCACTCGGGCTCAATACTGCACATGCGCACTCGAGCCCACTACTATGCATGCGCACACGGGCTCACTACTGCGATTGCGCGCTCGGGGTCACTACTGCGCATGCCCACTCGGGGTCACTACTGCGCATGCGCACTCCGGCTCAGACCTGCACATGCGCATTCGAGCTCACTACTATGCATGCGCACACGGGCTCACTACTGCGATTGCGCGCTCGGGGTCACTACTGCGCATGCCCACTCGGGGTCACTACTATGCATGCGCACACGGGCTCACTACTGCGATGCGCGCTCGGGGTCACTACTGCGCATGCGCACGTGGGCTCACTACTTCGCATGCACACACGGGCTCACTACTGCGCATGCGCACACGGGCTCACTACTGCTCATGCGCACTCGGGATCACTACTGCGCAAGCGCGCTCGGGGTCACTACTGCGCATGCGCACGTGGGCTCACTACTTCGCATGCACACACGGGCTCACTACTGCGCATGCGCACACGGGCTCACCACTGCTCATGCGCACTCGGGATCACTACTGCGCATGGGCACTCGGACTCACTACTGCGGATGCGCAATCGGGCTCAATACTGCACATGCGCACTCGAGCTCACTACTATGCATGCGCACACGGGCTCACTACTGCGATTGCGCGCTCGGGGTCACTACTGCGCATGCCCACTCGGGGTCACTGCTGCGCATGCGCACGTGGGCTCACTACTTCGCATGCACACACGGGCTCACTACTGCGCATGCGCACACGGGCTCACTACTGCTCATGCGCACTCGGGATCACTACTGCGCATGGGCACTCGGACTCACTACTGCGAATGCGCAATCGGGCTAACTACTGCGGATGCGCAATCGGGCTCACTTCTGCTCATGCGCACTCGGACTCACTACTGCCCATGCGCACCCGGGCTCAATACTGCGCATGCGCGCTCGGAGTCGCTACTGCGCATGCGCAATCGGGGTGACTACTGCTCATGCGCACTCGGGCTCAATACTGCACATGCGCACTCGAGCTCACTACTATGCATGCGCACACGGGCTCACTACTGCGATTGCGCGCTCGGGGTCACTACTGCGCATGCGCACTCGGGGTCACTACTGCTCATGCGCACTCGGACTCACTACTGCTAATGCGCACTCGGACTCACTACTGCGCATGCGCACTCCGGCTCAGACCTGCACATGCGCATGCGAGCTCACTACTGCGCATGCGCACACGGGCTCACTACTGCGCATGCGCACATGGGCTCACTACTGCTCATGGGCACACGGACTCACTACTGCGCATGCGCACTCGGGCTCACTACTGCGGATGCGCGCTCGGACTCACTACTGCCGATGTGCAATCGGGCTCACTACTGCGCATGCGCGGTCGGGGCCGCTACTGCGCATGCGCACTCGGGGAAACTACTGCTCATGGGCACTCGAGCTCACTACTGCTCATGCGCACTCGGGCTCACTACAGCGCATGCGCACTCGGGGTAACTACTGCTCATGGGCACTCTTGCTCACTACTGCGCATGCGCACTCCGGCTCAGACCTGCTCATGCGCACTCGGGGTTACTACTGCGCATGCGCACATAGGCTCACTACTGCTCATGGGCACTCGGACTCACTACTGCGCATGCGCGCTCGGGGCCACTACTGCGCATGCCCACTCGGGGTCGCTACTGCGCATGCGCGCTCGGGGTCACTACTGCGCATGCCCACTCGGGGTCACTACTGCGCATGCGCACGCCGGCTCAGACCTGCACATGCGCATTCGAGCTCACTACTGCGCATGCGCACACGGGCTCACTACTGCGCATGCGCACATAGGCTCACTACAGCTCATGGGCTCTCGGACTCACTACTGCGGATGCGCAATCGGGCTCACTACTGCGGATGCGCAATCGGACTCACTACTGCGCATGCCCACTCGGGGTCACTACTGTGCATGCGCTCTCCGGCTCAGACATGCACATGCGCATTCGAGCTCACTACCGCGCATGCGCACACGGGCTCACTACTGCGCATGCGCACGTGGGCTCACTACTTCGCATGCACACACGGGCTCACTACTGCGCATGCGCACACGGGCTCACTACTGCTCATGCGCACTCGGGATCACTACTGCGCAAGCGCGCTCGGGGTCACTACTGCGCATTCGCACTCGGACACACTGAATCGGATGCGCACACGGGCTCACTACTCCGCATGCGCACGCGGGGTCACTACTGTTCATGCGCACTCGGGCTCAATACTGCACATGCGCACTCGAGCTCACTACTATGCATACGCACACGGGCTCACTACTGCGATTGCGCGCTCGGGGTCACTACTGCGCATGCCCACTCGGGGTCACTACTGGGCATGCGCACTCCGGCTCAGACCTGCACATGCGCATTCGAGCTCACTACTGCGCCTGCGAACTCGGACTCAATACTGCGGATGCGCAATCGCGCTCACTACTCCGCATGCGCAATCGGTCTCACTACTGCGGATGCGCAATCGGGCTCACTTCTGCGCATGCGCACTCGGCGTCACTACTGCGCATGCCCACTCGGGGTCACTACTGCGCATGCGCACTCCGGCTCAGACCTGCACATGCGCATTCGAGCTCACTACTGCGCCTGCGAACTCGGACTCAATACTGCGGATGCGCAATCGCGCTCACTACTCCGCATGCGCAATCGGTCTCCCTACTGCGGATGCGCTATCGGGCTCAGTTCTGCGCATGCGCACTCGGGGTCACTATTGCTCGTGCGCACTTGGACTTACTACTGCTCATGGGCACTCGGACTCACTACTGTGGATGCGCAGTCGGGCTCACTACTGCGGATGCGCTCTCCGGCTCAGACCTGCACATGCGCATTCGAGCTCACTACTGCTTATGCGCACTCGGGCTCAATACTGCGCATGCTCGCTCGGGGTCGCTACTGCGCATGCGCAAACGGGGTGACTACTGCTCATGCGCACTCGGGCTCAATACTGCACATGCGCACTCGAGCCCACTACTATGCATGCGCACTCGGGCTCACTACTGCGGATCCGCGCTCGGACTCACTACTGCCGATGCGCAATCGGGCTCACTACTGCGCATGCGCACTCGGGCTCAATACTGCACATGCGCACTCGAGCTCACTACTATGCATGCGCACACGGGCTCACTACTGCGATTGCGCGCTCGGGGTCACTACTGCGCATGCCCACTCGGGGTCACTACTGCGCATGCGCACGTGGGCTCACTACTTCGCATGCACACACGGGCTCACTACTGCGCATGCGCACACGGGCTCACTACTGCTCATGCGCACTCGGGATCACTACTCCGCAAGCGCGCTCGGGGTCACTACTGCGCATGCGCACTCGGACACACTGCAGCGGATGCGCACACGGGCTCACTACTGCGCATGCGCACGCGGGCTCACTACTGCTCATGCGCACTCGGACTCACTACTGCGGATGCGCAATCGGGCTCACTACTGCGGATGCGCTCTCCGGCTCAGACCTGCACATGCGCATTCGAGCTCACTACTGCTCATGCGCACTCGGGCGCACTACTGCGCATGCGCACATGGGCTCACTACTGCTCATGGGCACACGGACTCACTACTGCGAATGCACAATCAGGCTGACTACTGCGGATGCGCAATTGGGCTCACTACTGCGGATGCGCTCTCCGGCTCAGACCTGCACATGCGCAATCGGGCTCACTACTGCGCATGCGCAATCGGGCTCACTACTGCTGATGCGCGCTCGGACTCACTACTGCCGATGCGCAATCGGGCTCACTACTGCGCATGCGCACTCGGGGTAACTACTGCTCATGGGCACTCGGGCTCACTGCAGCGCATGCGCGCTCGGGGTCACTACTGCTCATGCGCACACGGGCTCACTACTGCGCATGCGCACGCGGGGCACTACTGCTCATGCGCATTTGGACTCACTACTGCTCATGCGCACTCGGGCTCACTACTGCGCATGCGCGCTCGGGGCCGCTACTGCGCAAGCGCACTCGGGGTAACTACTGCTCATGGGCACACGGGCTCACTACAGCGCATGCGCGCTCGGGGTCACTACTGCTCGTGCGCACTCGGACTCACTACTGCTCATGCGCACACTGTCTCACTACTGCTCATGCGCACTCGGGCTCACTACTGCGCATGCGCGCTCGGGGCCGCTACTGCGCAAGCGCACTCGGGGTAACTACTGCTCATGGGCACACGGGCTCACTACAGCGCATGCGCGCTCGGGGTCACTACTGCTCATGCGCACTCGGACTCACTACTGCTCATGCGCACACTGTCTCACTACTGCGGATGCGCACTCGGACTCACTACTGCAGATGCGCAATCGGGCTCACTACTACGGATGCGCTGTCCGGCTCAGACCTGCATACGCGCAATCGGGCTTTCTACTGCCCATGCGCACTCGGGCTCACTACTGCGCATGCGCGCTCCGGCTCAGACCTGCTCATGCGCATTCAAGCTCACTACTGCGCATGCGCACACGGGCTCACTACTGCGCATGCGCACACGGGATCACTACTGCGCATGCGCACATAGGCTCACTACTGCTCATGGGCACTCGGACTCACTACTGCGGATGCGCAATCGGGCTCACTACTGCGGATGCGCAGTCGGACTCACTACTGCGCATGCGCGCTCGGGGCCGCTACTGCGTATGCGCGCTCGGGGTAACTACTGCTCATGCGCACTTGGACTCAATGCTGCGGATGCGCAATCATGCTTACTACTGCGCGTGGGCACTCCGACTCACTACTGCGGATGCGCAATTGGGCTCACTACTGCGGATGCGCAATCGGGCTCACTTCTGCGCATGCGCGCTCGGGGTCGCTACTGCGCATGCGCACTCGGGGTGACTACTGGTCATGCGCACTCGAACTCACTACTGCTCGTGGGCACACGGGCTCACTACTCTGCATGCGCACACGGGCTCATTACTGTGCATGCGCACTCGGAGTCACTTCTGCTCGTGCGCACTCGGAATCACCACTGCTCATGGGCACACGAGCTCGCTACTCTGCATGCGCACACTGGCTCACTTCTGCGCATGCGCACACGTGCTCACCACTGCGCATGCGCACATTGGCTCACTACTTCGCATGCACACACGGGCTCACTACAGCGCACACGCACTCGGGGTCACTACTGCTCATGCGCATTCGGACTCACTACTGCTCATGGGCACAGGGGCTCACTACTCTGCATGCGAACACGGGCTCACTACTGCTCATGGGCACACGGGCCCACTTCTGCGCATACGCACACGGGCGCGCTATTGCGCATGCGTGCACAGACTCACTACTGCGCATGCGCACTCGGGGTCACTACTGCTTATGCGCACTCGGGGTTACTACTGCGATTGCGCGCTCGCGCTCACTACTGCGGATGCGCAATCGGGCTCACTACTGCGGATGCGCTCACCGGCTCAGACCTGCACATACGCAATCGGGCTCACTACTGCGGATGCGCGCACGGACTCACTACTGCGCATGCGCTTTCGGGGCCGCTACTGCGCATGCGCACTCGGGGTAACTACTGCTCATGGGCACTCGGGCTCACTACTGCGCATGCGCGCTCGGGGCCACTACTGCGCATGCCCACTCGGGGTCACTACTGCGCATGCGCACTCGGGCGCACTACTGCGCATTCGCACACGGGCTCACTACTGTGCATGCGCACTCGGACTCACTACTGCTCATGGGCATAGGGGCTCACTACTCTGCATGCGAACGCGGGCTCACTACCGCGCATGCGCACACGGGCTCACTACTGCGCATGCGCACGTGGGCTCACTACTCCGCATGCACACACGGGCTCACTACAGCGCACGCTCACTCGCGGTCAGTACTGCGCATGCGCACACCGGCTCAGACCTGCTCATGCGCACTCGAGCTCACTTCTGCGCATACGCACACGGGCGCACTATTGCGCATGCGTGCACGGGCTCACTACTGCGCATGCGCACTCGGGGTCACTACTGCTTATGCGCACTCGGAATCACCACTGCTCATGGGCACACGGGCTCGCTACTCTGCATGCGTACGCGGGCTCACTACCGCGCATGCGCACACGGGCTCACTACTGCGCATGCGCACACAGGCTCACTACTCTGCATGCTCACTGGGGGTCACTACTGCTTATACGCACTCCGACTCACTACTGCTTATGCGAACTCGGACTCACTACTGCGCATGCGCAATTGGGCTCAGTACGAGGCATGCGCAATCGGTCTCACTACTGCGGATGCGCAATCGGGCTCACTTCTGCGCATGCCCACTCGGGGTTACTACTGCGCATGCGCACTCGGGCTCACTGCTGCGATTGCGCGCTCGGGCTCACTACTGCGCATGCGCGCTCGGGGTAACTACTGCTCATGCGCACTTGGACTCAATGCTGCGGATTCCGCAATCATGATTAATACTGCGCGTGGGCACTCCGACTCACTACTGCGGATGCGCAATCGGGCTCACTTCTGCGCATGCGCGCTCGTGGTCGCTACTGCCCATGCGCACTCGGGGTGACTACTGCTCATGCGCACTCGGACTCACTACTGCTCATGGGCACACGGGCTCACTACTCTGCATGCGCACACGGGCTCACTACTGCGCATGCGCACACATGCTCACTACTGCTCATGCGCACTCGGACTCACTACTGCTCATGCGCACTCGGGCTCACTACTGCGCATGCACGCTCGGGCTCACTGCTGCGATTGCCCGCGCGGACTCATTAGTGCGCATGCGCACACGGGCTCACTACTGCGCACACGCACGCGGGGTTACTACGGCTCATGCGCACTCGGACTCACTACTGCTCATGCGCGCTCGGACTCACTACTGCCCATGGGCACACGGACACACTACTGCGCATGCGCACGCGGGGTCACTTCTGCTCATGCGCGCTCGGACTCACTACTGCCCATGGGCACACGGACACACTACTGCGCATGCGCACTCGGGGTCACTACGGCGCATGCGCACACGGACTCCCTTCTGCGGATGCGCAATCGGGCTCACTACTGCGCATGCGCACTCGGGGTCACTACAGCTCATGGGCACTTGGACTCACTACTGTTCATGGGCACTCGGACTCACTACCGCTCATGGGCACTCGGACTCACTACTGTCGATGCGCACACGGGCTCACTACTGCGCATGCGCACACAGGCTCACTACTCTGCATGCTCACTGGGGGTCACTACTGCTTATACGCACTCCGACTCACTACTGCTTATGCGAACTTGGTCTCACTACTGCTCATGGGCACTCGGATTCACTTCTGCTCATGCTCACTCTGACTCACTACCGCTCATGGGCACTCGGACTCATTACTGTCGATGCGCAATCGGGCCCACTACCGCGCATGCGCGCACGGGCTCACTACAGGGCATGCGCACACAGACTCACTACTGCGGATGCGCAATCGGGCTCACTACTGCTCATGCGCACTCCGGTCAGACCTGGACATGCGCACTCGGACTCACTACTGCGGATGCGCAATCGGGCTCACTACTGCGGATGCGCTCTCCGGCTCAGACCTGCACATGCGCATTCGAGCTCACTACTGCTCATGCGCACTCGGGCTCAATACTGCGCATGCGCGCTCGGGGTCGCTACTGCGCATGAGCAATCGGGGTCACTACTGCTGATGCGCACTCGGACTCGATACTGCTCATGCGCACACTGTCTCACTGCTGCGGATGCGCACTCGGATTCACTACTACGGATGCGCAATCGGGCTCACTACTGCGGATGCGCTCTCCGGCTCAGACCTGCACATGCGCAATCGGGCTCACTACTGCGGATGCGCTCTCCGGCTCAGACCTGCACATGCGCAATCGGGCTCTCTACTGCGCATGCGTATTCGGGTCACTACTGCTCATGCGCACTCGGGGTCACTACTGCTCATGCGCACTCGGACTCACTACTGCTAATGCGCGCTCGGGGCCGCTACTGCGGATGCGCAATCGGGCTCACTTCTGCGCATGCGGACTCGGGCTCACTACTGCGATTGCGCGCTCCGGTCAGACCTGCACATGCGCACTCGGGCTCACTACTGCGCATGCGCGCTCGGGGTCGCTACTGCGCATTCGCAAATCGGGTTCACTACTGCGCTAGCGCGCTCCTGCTCAGACTTGCACACGTGCGCTCGAGCTCACATCTGCGCATGCGCACACGGGCGCACTACTGCGCATTCGCACACGGGCTCACTACTGTGCATGCGCACTCGGACTCACTACTGCTCATGGGCATAGGGGCTCACTACTCTGCATGCGAACGCGGGCTCACTACCGCGCATGCGCACACGGGCTCACTACTGCGCATGCGCACGTGGGCTCACTACTCCGCATGCACACACGGGCTCACTACAGCGCACGCTCACTCGCGGTCAGTACTGCGCATGCGCACACCGGCTCAGACCTGCTCATGCGCACTCGAGCTCACTTCTGCGCATACGCACACGGGCGCACTATTGCGCATGCGTGCACGGACTCACTACTGCGCATGCGCACTCGGGGTCACTACTGCTTATGCGCACTCGGAATCACCACTGCTCATGGGCACACGGGCTCGCTACTCTGCATGCGTACGCGGGCTCACTACCGCGCATGCGCACACGGGCTCACTACTGCGCATGCGCGCTCGGGGTAACTACTGCTCATGCGCACTTGGACTCAATGCTGCGGATTCCGCAATCATGATTAATACTGCGCGTGGGCACTCCGACTCACTTCTGCGGATGCGCAATCGGGCTCACTTCTGCGCATGCGCGCTCGGGGTCGCTACTGCCCATGCGCACTCGGGGTGACTACTGCTCATGCGCACTCGGACTCACTACTGCTCATGGGCACACGGGCTCACTACTCTGCATGCGCACACGGGCTCACTACTGCGCATGCGCACACATGCTCACTACTGCTCATGCGCACTCGGACTCACTACTGCTCATGCGCACTCGGGCTCACTACTGCGCATGCACGCTCGGGCTCACTGCTGCGATTGCCCGCGCGGACTCATTAGTGCGCATGCGCACACGGGCTCACTACTGCGCACACGCACGCGGGGTTACTACGGCTCATGCGCACTCGGACTCACTACTGCTCATGCGCGCTCGGTCTCACTACTGCCCATGGGCACACGGACACACTACTGCGCATGCGCACGCGGGGTCACTACTGCGCATGCGCACTCGGACTCACTACTGCTCATGGGCACACGGGCACACCACTGCGCATGCGCACGCGGGGTCACTACTGCGCATGCGCAATCAGGCTCTCTCCCGGGCATGCGCACTCGGGGTCACTACTGCGCATGCGCACACGGACTCCCTTCTGCGGATGCGCAATCGGGCTCACTACTGCGCATGCGCACTCGGGGTCACTACAGCTCATGGGCACTTGGACTCACTACTGTTCATGGGCACTCGGACTCACTACCGCTCATGGGCACTCGGACTCACTACTGTCGATGGGCACACGGGCTCACTACTGCGCATGCGCACACAGGCTCACTACTCTGCATGCTCACTGGGGGTCACTACTGCTCATGCGAATTCGGACTCACTACTGCGCTTGCGCGCTCGGGGTCACTATTGCCCATGCGCACTCGGAATCACTACTCCTCATGCGCACTCTGGCTCACTACTGCGCATGCGCGCTCGGGGCCGCTACTGCTCATACGCACTCGGACTCACTACTGCTCATGCGCACTCGGACTCACTACTGCTCATACGCGCTCCGACTCACTACTGCTTATGCGAACTCGGACTCACTACTGCGGATGCGCAATCGGGCTCACTACTCCGCATGCGCAATCGGTCTCACTACTGCGCATGCGCACTCCGGCTCAGACCTGCCCATGCGCACCCGGGCTCACTTCTGCGCATGCGCACACATGCTCACTACTGCTCATGCGCACTCGGACTCACTACTGCTCATGCGCACTCGGACTCACTACTGCTCATACTCACTCCGACTCACTACTGCTTCTGCGAACTCGGACTCACTACTGCGGATGCGCAATCGGGCACACTACTCCGCATGCGCAATCGAGCTCACTACTGCTCATGCGCACTCCGGTCAGACCTGCACATGCGCACTCGGGCTCACTACTGCTCATGCGCACGGGCTCACTACTGCGCATGCGCACTCGGCCTCACTACTGCTCATGCGCACTCGGAGTCACTACTGCGCATGCACACACGGCCACACAACAGCGCAGGCGCACTCGGGGCCACTACTGCGCATGCGCACACCGGCTCAGACCTGCACATGCGCACTCGATCTCACGTCTGCTCATGCGCACTCGGGCTCACTGCGGCGCATGCGCGCGCGGGCTCACTACTGCGCATGCGCACACGGGCTTACTACTGCGCATGCGCACACGGGCTTACTACTGCGCATGCGCACACGGGGTCACTAATTCTCATGCGTTCTCGGATTAACTACTGCTCATGCGCACACGGACTCACTACTGCTCATGCGCACTCGGGCTCACTACAGCGCACGCTCACTCGGGGTCAGTACTGCGCATGCGCACACCGGCTCGGACCTGCTCATACGCACACGGGCGCACTATTGCGCATGCGTGCACGGACTCACTACTGCACATGCGCACTCGGGGTCACTACTGCTTATAGGCACTCCGACTCACTACTGCTTATGCGAACTCGGACTCACTACTGCGCATGCACAATCGGGCTCACTACGCCGCATGCGCACGGGCTCACTACTGCGCATGCGCACTCGGCCTCACTACTGCTCATGCGCACTCGGGGTCAGTACTGCACATGCGCACTTGGACTCACTACTGCTCATGGGCACTCGGACTCATTACTGTCGATGCGCAATCGGGCCCACTACCGCGCATGCGCGCACGGGCTCACTACAGGGCATGCGCACACAGACTCACTACTGCGGATGCGCACACGGGCTCACTACTGCACATGCGCACTCGGCCTCACTACTGCTCATGCGCACTCGGAGTCACTACTGCGCATGCACACACGGCCACACAACAGCGCAGGCGCACTCGGGGCCACTACTGCGCATGCGCACACCGGCTCAGACCTGCACATGCGCACTCGATCTCACGTCTGCTCATGCGCACTCGGGCTCACTGCGGCGCATGCGCGCGCGGGCTCACTACTGCGCATGCGCACACGGGCTTACTACTGCGCATGCGCACACGGGCTTACTACTGCGCATGCGCACACGGGGTCACTAATTCTCATGCGTTCTCGGATTAACTACTGCTCATGCGCACACGGACTCACTACTGCTCATGCGCACTCGGGCTCACTACAGCGCACGCTCACTCGGGGTCAGTACTGCGCATGCGCACACCGGCTCGGACCTGCTCATACGCACACGGGCGCACTATTGCGCATGCGTGCACGGACTCACTACTGCACATGCGCACTCGGGGTCACTACTGCTTATAGGCACTCCGACTCACTACTGCTTATGCGAACTCGGACTCACTACTGCGCATGCACAATCGGGCTCACTACGCCGCATGCGCAATCGGTCTCAGTACTGCCGATGCGCAATCGGGCTCACTTCTGCGCATGCCCACTCGGGGTTACTACTGCGCATGCGCACTCGGGCTCATGACTGCGATTGCGCGCTCGGGCTCACTACTGCGCATGCGCACACGGGCTCACTACTGCGCATGCGCACGCGGGCTCACTACTGCACAAGCGCGCTCGGGGTCACCACTGCGCATGCGCACTCGGACACACTGCAGCGGATGCGCACACGGGCTCAGTACTGCGCATGCGCACGCGGGGTCTCTACTGCTCATGCGCACTCGGACTCACTACTGCTCATGGGCACACGAGCTCGCTACTCCGCATGCGCACACGGGCTCACTACTGCGCATGCGCACACGTGCTCACCACTGCGCATGCGCACATTGGTTCACTACTTCGCATGCACACACGGGCTCACTACAGCGCACGCGCACTCGGGGTCACTACTGCGCATGCCCACTCGGGGTCACTACTGCTCATGCGCACTTGGACTCACTACTGCTCATGGGCACTCGGACTCACTACTGGGGATGCGTAGTCGGGCTCACTACTGCGGATGCGCTCTCCGGCTCTGACCTGCACATACGCAATCGGGCTCACTACTGCGGATGCGCGCTCGGACTCACTACTGCCGATGCGCAATCGGGCTCACTACTGCGCATGCGCACACGGCTCACTACTGCGCATGCGCACTCGGGCTCACTACTGCGCATGCGCGCTCGGGGCCGCTACTGCGCATGCGCACTCGGGGTCACTACTGCGCATGCGCATTCGAGCTCACTACTGCGCATGCGCACACGGGCTCACTACTGCGCATGCGCACACGGGCTCACTACTTCGCATGCGCACTTGGGCTCACTACTTCGTATGCACACACGGGCTCACTACAGCGCACGCGCACTCGGGGTCACTACTGCGCATGCGCACACCGGCTCAGACCTGCTCATGCGCACTCGAGCTCACTTCTGCGCATATGCACACAGGCGCACTATTGCGCATGCGTGCACGGACTCACTACTGCGCATGCGCACTCGGGGTCACTACTGCTTATAGGCACTCCGACTCACTACTGCTTATGCGAACTCGGACTCACTACTGCGCATGCACAATCGGGCTCACTATGCCGCATGCGCAATCGGTCTCAGTACTGCGGATGCGCAATCGGGCTCACTTCTGCGCATGCGCGCTCCGGGTCGCTACTGCTCATGCGCACTCGAACCCACTACTGCTCATGCGCACTCGGGCTCAATACTTCGCATGCGCGCTCGGGGTCGCTACTGCGCATGCGCACTCGGGGTGACTACTGGCCATGCGCACTCGGGCTCAATACTGCACATGCGCACTCGGGCTCACTACTATGCATGCGCACACGGGCTCACTACTGCGATTGCCTTCTCCGGTCAGACATGCACCTGCGCATTTGGGCTCACTACTGCGCATGCGCGCTCGGGGGTCGCTACTGCGCATGCGCACACGGAGTCACTACTCGTCATGGGCACACGGGCTCACTACTCTGCATGCGCACACGGGCTCACTACTGCGCATGCGCACGTGGGCTCACTACTTCGCATGCACACACGGGCTCACTACAGCGCACGCGCACTCGGGGTCACTACTGCGCATGCGCACACCGGCTCAGACCTGCACATGTGCACTCGGGGTTATTACTGCGATTGCGCGCTCGGGCTCACTACTGCTCACGGGCACTCGGACTCACTACTGCGGATGCGCAATCGGGTTCACTTCTGCGCATGCGTACTCGGGCTCACTACTGCGATTGCGCGCTCCGGTCAGACCTGCACATGCGCACTCGGGCTCACTACTGCGCATGCGCGCTCGGGGTCGCTACTGCGCATTCGCAAATCGGGTTCACTACTGCCCATGCGCACTCGGGCACACTACTGCGATTGCGTGCTCCGGTCAGACCTGCATATGCGCACTCGGGCCCACTACTGCGCATGCGCGCTCGGGGTCGCTACTGCGCATGCGCAAATCGGGTTCACTACTGCGCTAGCGCGCTGATGCTCAGACTTGCACACGTGCGCTCGAGCTCACATCTGCGCATGGGCACACGGGCGCATTACTGCGCATTCGCACACGGGCTCACTACTGTGCATGCGCACTCGGCGTCACTACTGCTCATGCGCACTCAGACTCACTACTGCTCATGCGCACAGGGGCTCACTACTCTGCATGCGAACACGGGCTCACTACTGCTCATGGGCACACGGGCACAGTACTGCGCATGCGCACGCGGGGTCACTACTGCTCATGGGCACTTGGACTCACTACTGCTCATGGGCACTCGGATTCACTTCTGCTCATGCTCACTCTGACTCACTACTGCGCATGCACAATCGGGCTCACTATGCCGCATGCGCAATCGGTCTCAGTACTGCGGATGCGCAATCGGGCTCACTTCTGCGCATGCGCGCTCCGGGTCGCTACTGCGCATGCGCACACGGGCTCACTACTGCGCATGCGCACGTGGGCTCACTACTTCGCATGCACACACGGGTTCGCTACTGCGCATGTGCACACGGGCTCACTACTGCTCATGCGCACTCGGGCTCACTACTGCGCAAGCGCGCTCGGGGTCACTACTGCGCATGCGCACTCGGACACACTGCAGCGGATGCGCACACGGGCTCACTACTGCGCATGGGCACGCGGGGTCACTACTGCTCATGCGCACTCGAACCCACTACTGCTCATGCGCACTCGGGCTCAATACTTCGCATGCGCGCTCGGGGTCGCTACTGCGCATGCGCACTCGGGGTGACTACTGGCCATGCGCACTCGGGCTCAATACTGCACATGCGCACTCGGGCTCACTACTATGCATGCGCACACGGGCTCACTACTGCGATTGCCTTCTCCGGTCAGACATGCACCTGCGCATTTGGGCTCACTACTGCGCATGCGCGCTCGGGGGTCGCTACTGCGCATGCGCACACGGAGTCACTACTCGTCATGGGCACACGGGCTCACTACTCTGCATGCGCACACGGGCTCACTACTGCGCATGCGCACGTGGGCTCACTACTTCGCATGCACACACGGGCTCACTACAGCGCACGCGCACTCGGGGTCACTACTGCGCATGCGCACACCGGCTCAGACCTGCACATGTGCACTCGGGGTTATTACTGCGATTGCGCGCTCGGGCTCACTACTGCTCACGGGCACTCGGACTCACTACTGCGGATGCGCAATCGGGTTCACTTCTGCGCATGCGTACTCGGGCTCACTACTGCGATTGCGCGCTCCGGTCAGACCTGCACATGCGCACTCGGGCTCACTACTGCGCATGCGCGCTCGGGGTCGCTACTGCGCATTCGCAAATCGGGTTCACTACTGCCCATGCGCACTCGGGCACACTACTGCGATTGCGTGCTCCGGTCAGACCTGCATATGCGCACTCGGGCCCACTACTGCGCATGCGCGCTCGGGGTCGCTACTGCGCATGCGCAAATCGGGTTCACTACTGCGCTAGCGCGCTGATGCTCAGACTTGCACACGTGCGCTCGAGCTCACATCTGCGCATGGGCACACGGGCGCATTACTGCGCATTCGCACACGGGCTCACTACTGTGCATGCGCACTCGGCGTCACTACTGCTCATGCGCACTCAGACTCACTACTGCTCATGCGCACAGGGGCTCACTACTCTGCATGCGAACACGGGCTCACTACTGCTCATGGGCACACGGGCACAGTACTGCGCATGCGCACGCGGGGTCACTACTGCTCATGGGCACTTGGACTCACTACTGCTCATGGGCACTCGGATTCACTTCTGCTCATGCTCACTCTGACTCACTGCCGCTCATGGGCACTCGGACTCACTACTGTCGATGCGCAATCGGGCTCACTACCGCGAATGCGCGCACGGGTTCACTACAGGGCATGCGCACACGGACTCACTACTGCGGATGCGCAATCGGGCTCACTACTGCTCATGCGCACTCGGACTCACTACTTATCATACGCACTCCTACTCACTACTGCTTATGCGAACTCGGACTCACTACTGCTCATGCGCACTCGGACTCACTACTGCTCATACTCACTCCGACTCACTACTGCTTCTGCGAACTCGGGCTCAATACTGCGCATGCGCACTCGGGGTCGCTACTGCGCATGCGCACTCGGGGTGACTACTGCCCATGCGCACTCGGGCTCACTTCTGCGCATGCGCACTCGGGTTTACTACTGCGATTGCGCGCTCGCGCTAACTACTGCTCACGGGCACTCGGACTCACTACTGCGGATGCGCTATCGGGCTCACTACTGCGGATGCGCTATCGGGCTCACTACTGCGGATGCGCTCTCCGGCTCAGACCTGCACATACGCAATCGGGCTCACTACTGCGGATGCGCGCTCGGACTCACTACTGCGCATGCGCGCTCGGGGCCGCTACTGCGCATGCGCACTCGGGGTAACTACTGCTCATGGGCACTCGGGCTCACTACTGCGCATGCGCGCTCGGGGTCACTACTGCGCATGCCCACTCGGGGTCACTACTGCGCATGCGCACTCGGGCTCATTACTGCGCATGCGCGCTCGGGGCCGCTACTGCGCATGCGCAATCGGGGTGACTACTTCTCATGCGCACTCGGGTTCAATACTGCACATGCGCACTCGAGCTCGCTACTATGCATGCGCACACGGGCTCACTACTGCGATTGCGCGCTCGGGGTCACTACTGCGCATGCCCACTCGGTGTCACTACTGCGCATGCGCACTCCGGCTCAGACCTGCACATGCGCATTCGAGCTCACTACTGCGCCTGCGAACTCGGACTCAATACTGCGGATGCGCAATCGCGCTCACTACTCCGCATGCGCAATCGGTCTCACTACTGCGGATGCGCAATCGGGCTCACTTCTGCGCATGCGCACTCGGGGTCACTACTGCGCATGCCCACTCGGGGTCACTACTGCGCATGCGCACTCCGGCTCAGACCTGCACATGCGCATTCGAGCTCACTACTGCGCCTGCGAACTCGGACTCAATACTGCGGATGCGAAATCGCGCTCACTACTCCGCATGCGCAATCGGTCTCACTACTGCGGATGCGCTATCGGGCTCAGTTCTGCGCATGCGCATTCGGGGTCACTATTGCTCGTGCGCACTTGGACTTACTACTGCTCATGGGCACTCGGACTCACTACTGCGGATGCGCAGTCGGGCTCACTACTGCGGATGCGCTCTCCGGCTCAGACCTGCACATGCGCATTCGAGCTCACTACTGCTTATGCGCACTCGGGCTCAATACTGCGCATGCTCGCTCGGGGTCGCTACTGCGCATGCGCA
Organism: Megachile leachella; assembly: GCA_963576845.1. Taxonomy (NCBI): domain Eukaryota; kingdom Metazoa; phylum Arthropoda; class Insecta; order Hymenoptera; family Megachilidae; genus Megachile; species Megachile leachella. The sequence goes on along the minus strand of OY756253.1, from coordinate 16,653,489 downwards.
ATCGGGGTGACTACTGCTCATGCGCACTCGGGCTCAATACTGCACATGCGCACTCGAGCTCACTACTATGCATGCGCACACGGGCTCACTACTGCGATTGCGCGCTCGGGGTCACTACTGCGCATGCCCACTCGGGGTCACTACTGCGCATGCGCACGTGGGCTCACTACTTCGCATGCACACACGGGCTCACTACTGCGCATGCGCACACGGGCTCACTACTGCGCATGCGCACACGGGATCACTACTGCGCATGCGCACATAGGCTCACTACTGCTCATGGGCACTCGGACTCACTACTGCGGATGCGCAATCGGGCTCACTACTGCGGATGCGCAGTCGGACTCACTACTGCGGATGCGCGCTCGGGGCCGCTACTGCGTATGCGCGCTCGGGGTAACTACTGCTCATGCGCACTTGGACTCAATGCTGCGGATGCGCAATCATGCTGACTACTGCGCGTGGGCACTCCGACTCACTACTGCGGATGCGCAATTGGGCTCACTACTGCGGATGCGCAATCGGGCTCACTTCTGCGCATGCGCGCTCGGGGTCGCTACTGCGCATGCGCACTCAGGGTGACTACTGCTCATGCGCACTCGGACTCACTACTGCTCATGGGCACACGGGCTCACTACTCTGCATGCGCACACGGGCTCACTACTGCGCATGCGCACACATGCTCACTACTGCTCATGCGCACTCGGACTCACTACTGCTCATGCGCACTCGGGCTCACTACTGCGCATGCGCGCTCGGGGCCGCTACTGCTCATACGCACTCGGACTCACTACTGCTCATGCGCACTCGGACTCACTACTGCTAATACGCGCTCCGACTCACTACTGCTTATGCGAACTCGGACTCACTACTGCGGATGCGCAATCGGGCTCACTACTCCGCATGCGCAATCGGTCTCACTACTGCGCATGCGCACTCCGGCTCAGACCTGCCCATGCGCACCCGGGCTCACTTCTGCGCATGCGCACACATGCTCACTACTGCTCATGCGCACTCGGACTCACTACTGCTCATGCGCACTCGGACTCACTACTGCTCATACTCACTCCGACTCACTACTGCTTCTGCGAACTCGGACTCACTACTGCGGATGCGCAATCGGGCACACTACTCCGCATGCGCAATCGAGCTCACTACTGCTCATGCGCACTCCGGTCAGACCTGCACATGCGCACTCGGGCTCACTACTGCTCATGCGCACGGGCTCACTACTGCGCATGCGCACTCGGAGTCACTACTGAGCATGCACAATCGGACTCTCTACTGCGCATGCGCCCTCGGGGTCACTACTGCGGATGCGCGCTCGGGCTCACTACTGCGCATGCGCGCTCGGGCTCACTACTGCGCATGCGCACACGGGCTCACTACTGCGCACACGCACGCGGACTCATTACTGTCGATGCGCAATCGGGCCCACTACCGCGCATGCGCGCACGGGCTCACTACAGAGCATGCGCACACAGACTCACTACTGCGCATGCGCACACGGGCTCACTACTGCACATGCGCACTCGGCCTCACTACTGCTCATGCGCACTCGGAGTCACTACTGCGCATGCACACACGGCCACACAACAGCGCAGGCGCACTCGGGGCCACTACTGCGCATGCGCACACCGGCTCAGACCTGCACATGCGCACTCGATCTCACGTCTGCTCATGCGCACTCGGGCTCACTGCGGCGCATGCGCGCGCGGGCTCACTACTGCGCATGCGCATTCGGAGTAACTACTAAGCATGCGCACTCGGGGTGACTACTGCCCATGCGCACTCGGGCTCACTTCTGCGCATGCGCACTCGGGTTTACTACTGCGATTGCGCGCTCGCGCTAACTACTGCTCACGGGCACTCGGACTCACTACTGCGGATGCGCTATCGGGCTCACTACTGCGGATGCGCTATCGGGCTCACTACTGCGGATGCGCTCTCCGGCTCAGACCTGCACATACGCAATCGGGCTCACTACTGCGGATGCGCGCTCGGACTCACTACTGCGCATGCGCGCTCGGGGCCGCTACTGCGCATGCGCACTCGGGGTAACTACTGCTCATGGGCACTCGGGCTCACTACTGCGCATGCGCGCTCGGGGTCACTACTGCGCATGCCCACTCGGGGTCACTACTGCGCATGCGCACTCGGGCTCATTACTGCGCATGCGCGCTCGGGGCCGCTACTGCGCATGCGCAATCGGGGTGACTACTTCTCATGCGCACTCGGGTTCAATACTGCACATGCGCACTCGAGCTCACTACTATGCATGCGCACACGGGCTCACTACTGCGATTGCGCGCTCGGGGTCACTACTGCGCATGCCCACTCGGTGTCACTACTGCGCATGCGCACTCCGGCTCAGACCTGCACATGCGCATTCGAGCTCACTACTGCGCCTGCGAACTCGGACTCAATACTGCGGATGCGCAATCGCGCTCACTACTCCGCATGCGCAATCGGTCTCACTACTGCGGATGCGCAATCGGGCTCACTTCTGCGCATGCGCACTCGGGGTCACTACTGCGCATGCCCACTCGGGGTCACTACTGCGCATGCGCACTCCGGCTCAGACCTGCACATGCGCATTCGAGCTCACTACTGCGCCTGCGAACTCGGACTCAATACTGCGGATGCGAAATCGCGCTCACTACTCCGCATGCGCAATCGGTCTCACTACTGCGGATGCGCTATCGGGCTCAGTTCTGCGCATGCGCACTCGGGGTCACTATTGCTCGTGCGCACTTGGACTTACTACTGCTCATGGGCACTCGGACTCACTACTGCGGATGCGCAGTCGGGCTCACTACTGCGGATGCGCTCTCCGGCTCAGACCTGCACATGCGCATTCGAGCTCACTACTGCTTATGCGCACTCGGGCTCAATACTGCGCATGCTCGCTCGGGGTCGCTACTGCCCATGCGCAATCGGGGTGACTACTGCTCATGCGCACTCGGGCTCAATACTGCACATGCGCACTCGAGCTCACTACTATGCATGCGCACACGGGCTCACTACTGCGATTGCGCGCTCGGGGTCACTACTGCGCATGCGCACGTGGGCTCACTACTTCGCATGCACACACGGGCTCACTACTGCGCATGCGCACACGGGCTCACTACTGCGCATGCGCACACGGGATCACTACTGCGCATGCGCACATAGGCTCACTACTGCTCATGGGCACTCGGACTCACTACTGCGGATGCGCAATCGGGCTCACTACTGCGGATGCGCAGTCGGACTCACTACTGCGGATGCGCGCTCGGGGCCGCTACTGCGTATGCGCGCTCGGGGTAACTACTGCTCATGCGCACTTGGACTCAATGCTGCGGATGCGCAATCATGCTGACTACTGCCCGTGGGCACTCCGACTCACTACTGCGGATGCGCAATTGGGCTCACTACTGCGGATGCGCAATCGGGCTCACTTCTGCGCATGCGCGCTCGGGGTCGCTACTGCGCATGCGCACTCGGGGTGACTACTGCTCATGCGCACTCGGACTCACTACTGCTCATGGGCACACGGGCTCACTACTCTGCATGCGCACACGGGCTCACTACTGCGCATGCGCACACATGCTCACTACTGCTCATGCGCACTCGGACTCACTACTGCTCATGCGCATTCGAGCTCACTACTGCGCATGCGCACACGGGCTCACTACTGCGCATGCGCACACGGGCTCACTACTTCGCATGCGCACTTGGGCTCACTACTTCGTATGCACACACGGGCTCACTACAGCGCACGCGCACTCGGGGTCACTACTGCGCATGCCCACTCGGGGTCACTACTGCTCATGCGCACTTGGACTCACTACTGCTCATGGGCACTCGGACTCACTACTGGGGATGCGTAGTCGGGCTCACTACTGCGGATGCGCTCTCCGGCTCTGACCTGCACATACGCAATCGGGCTCACTACTGCGGATGCGCGCTCGGACTCACTACTGCCGATGCGCAATCGGGCTCACTACTGCGCATGCGCACACGGCTCACTACTGCGCATGCGCACTCGGGCTCACTACTGCGCATGCGCGCTCGGGGCCGCTACTGCGCATGCGCACTCGGGGTCACTACTGCGCATGCGCATTCGAGCTCACTACTGCGCATGCGCACACGGGCTCACTACTGCGCATGCGCACACGGGCTCACTACTTCGCATGCGCACTTGGGCTCACTACTTCGTATGCACACACGGGCTCACTACAGCGCACGCGCACTCGGGGTCACTACTGCGCATGCGCACACCGGCTCAGACCTGCTCATGCGCACTCGAGCTCACTTCTGCGCATATGCACACAGGCGCACTATTGCGCATGCGTGCACGGACTCACTACTGCGCATGCGCACTCGGGGTCACTACTGCTTATAGGCACTCCGACTCACTACTGCTTATGCGAACTCGGACTCACTACTGCGCATGCACAATCGGGCTCACTATGCCGCATGCGCAATCGGTCTCAGTACTGCGGATGCGCAATCGGGCTCACTTCTGCGCATGCGCGCTCCGGGTCGCTACTGCGCATGCGCACACGGGCTCACTACTGCGCATGCGCACGTGGGCTCACTACTTCGCATGCACACACGGGTTCGCTACTGCGCATGTGCACACGGGCTCACTACTGCTCATGCGCACTCGGGCTCACTACTGCGCAAGCGCGCTCGGGGTCACTACTGCGCATGCGCACTCGGACACACTGCAGCGGATGCGCACACGGGCTCACTACTGCGCATGGGCACGCGGGGTCACTACTGCTCATGCGCACTCGGACCCACTACTGCTCATGCGCACTCGGGCTCAATACTTCGCATGCGCGCTCGGGGTCGCTACTGCGCATGCGCACTCGGGGTGACTACTGGCCATGCGCACTCGGGCTCAATACTGCACATGCGCACTCGGGCTCACTACTATGCATGCGCACACGGGCTCACTACTGCGATTGCCTTCTCCGGTCAGACATGCACCTGCGCATTTGGGCTCACTACTGCGCATGCGCGCTCGGGGGTCGCTACTGCGCATGCGCACACGGAGTCACTACTCGTCATGGGCACACGGGCTCACTACTCTGCATGCGCACACGGGCTCACAACTGCGCATGCACACACGGGCTCACTACTGCGCATGCGCACGTGGGCTCACTACTTCGCATGCACACACGGGCTCACTACAGCGCACGCGCACTCGGGGTCACTACTGCGCATGCGCACACCGGCTCAGACCTGCACATGTGCACTCGAGCTCAATCCTGCGCATACGCACACGGGCGCACTATTGCGCATGCGCGCACGGACTTACTACTGCGCATGCGCACTCGGGGTAACTACAGCTCATGCGCACTTGGACTCACTACTGCTCATGGGCACTCGGACTCACTACTGCGGATACGCAATCGGCCTCACTACGGCTCATACGCACTCCGACTCACTACTGTTTATGCGAACTCGGTCTCACTACTGCGGATGCGCAATCGGGCTCACTACTCCACATGCGCAATCGGTCTCACTACTGCGAATGCGCAATCGGGCTCACTTCTGCGCATGCGCACTCGGGGTTATTACTGCGATTGCGCGCTCGGGCTCACTACTGCTCACGGGCAATCGGACTCACTACTGCGGATGCGCAATCGGGTTCACTTCTGCGCATGCGTACTCGGGCTCACTACTGCGATTGCGCGCTCCGGTCAGACCTGCACATGCGCACTCGGGCTCACTACTGCGCATGCGCGCTCGGGGTCGCTACTGCGCATTCGCAAATCGGGTTCACTACTGCCCATGCGCACTCGGGCACACTACTGCGATTGCGTGCTCCGGTCATACCTGCATATGCGCACTCGGGCCCACTACTGCGCATGCGCGCTCGGGGTCGCTACTGCGCATGCGCAAATCGGGTTCACTACTGCGCTAGCGCGCTGATGCTCAGACTTGCACACGTGCGCTCGAGCTCACATCTGCGCATGGGCACACGGGCGCATTACTGCGCATTCGCACACGGGCTCACTACTGTGCATGCGCACTCGGCGTCACTACTGCTCATGCGCACTCAGACTCACTACTGCTCATGCGCACAGGGGCTCACTACTCTGCATGCGAACACGGGCTCACTACTGCTCATGGGCACACGGGCACAGTACTGCGCATGCGAACTCGGACTCACTACTGCTCATGCGCACTCGGACTCACTACTGCTCATACTCACTCCGACTCACTACTGCTTCTGCGAACTCGGGCTCAATACTGCGCATGCGCACTCGGGGTCGCTACTGCGCATGCGCACTCGGGGTGACTACTGCCCATGCGCACTCGGGCTCACTACTGCTCATGGGCACACGGGCACACTACTGCGCACGGGCACGCGGGGTCACTACTGCGCATGCGCAATCAGGCTCTCTCCCAGGCATGCGCACTCGGGGTCACTACTGCGCATGGGCACACGGACTCCCTTCTGCGGATGCGCAATCGGGCTCACTACTGCGCATGCGCACTCGGGGTCACTACTGCTCATGGGCACTTGGACTCACTACTGCTCTTGGGCACTCGGATTCACTACTGCTCATGCCCACACGGACTCACTACCGCTGATGGGCACTCGGACTCACTACTGTCGATGCGCCATCGGGCTCACTACTGCGCATGCGCGCACGGGCTCAGTACAGGGCATGCGCACACGGACTCACTACTGCGGATGCGCAATCGGGCTCACTACTGCGCATGCGCACACGGGCTCACTACTGCTCATGGTCACACGGGCACACTACTGCGCATGCGCACGCGGGGTCACTACTGCGATTGCGCGCTCGGACTCACTACTGCGGATGCGCAATCGGGCTCGCTACAGCGCATGCGCACACGGACTCCCTACTGTGGATGCGCAATCGGGCTTACTACTGCGCATGCGCACTCGGGGTCACTACTGCTCATGGGCATTTGGACTCACTACTGCTCATGGGCACTCGGATTCACTTCTGCTCATGCTCACTCTGACTCACTACCGCTCATGGGCACTCGGACTCACTACTGTCGATGCGCAATCGGGCTCACTACCGCGCATGCGCGCACGGGCTCACTACAGGGCATGCGCACACGGACTCACTACTGCGGATGCGCAATCGGGCTCACTACTGCTCATGCGCACTCGGACTCACTACTGCTCATGCGTACTCGTGCTCACTACTGCGCATGGGCGCTCGGGGCCGCTACTGCTCATGCGCACTCGGGCTCACTAGTGCGCATGCGCGCTCGGGGCCGCTACTGCGCATGCGCACTCGGACTCACTACTGCTCATGGGCACACGGGCACACTACTGCGCATGCGCACGCGTGGGCACTACTGCTCAAGCGCACTCGGACTCACTACTGCTCATGCGCACTCGGGGTCAGTACTGCACATGCACACTTGGACTCACTACAGCGCACGCTCACTCGGAGTCAGTACTGCGCATGCGCACTCGGGTTTACTACTGCGATTGCGCGCTCGCGCTAACTACTGCTCACGGGCACTCGGACTCACTACTGCGGATGCGCTATCGGGCTCACTACTGCGGATGCGCTATCGGGCTCACTACTGCGGATGCGCTCTCCGGCTCAGACCTGCACATACGCAATCGGGCTCACTACTGCGGATGCGCGCTCGGACTCACTACTGCGCATGCGCGCTCGGGGCCGCTACTGCGCATGCGCACTCGGGGTAACTACTGCTCATGGGCACTCGGGCTCACTACTGCGCATGCGCGCTCGGGGTCACTACTGCGCATGCCCACTCGGGGTCACTACTGCGCATGCGCACTCGGGCTCACTACTGCGCATGCGCGCTCGGGGCCGCTACTGCGCATGCGCAATCGGGGTGACTACTTCTCATGCGCACTCGGGTTCAATACTGCACATGCGCACTCGAGCTCACTACTATGCATGCGCACACGGGCTCACTACTGCGATTGCGCGCTCGGGGTCACTACTGCGCATGCCCACTCGGTGTCACTACTGCGCATGCGCACTCCGGCTCAGACCTGCACATGCGCATTCGAGCTCACTACTGCGCCTGCGAACTCGGACTCAATACTGCGGATGCGCAATCGCGCTCACTACTCCGCATGCGCAATCGGTCTCACTACTGCGGATGCGCAATCGGGCTCACTTCTGCGCATGCGCACTCGGGGTCACTACTGCGCATGCCCACTCGGGGTCACTACTGCGCATGCGCACTCCGGCTCAGACCTGCACATGCGCATTCGAGCTCACTACTGCGCCTGCGAACTCGGACTCAATACTGCGGATGCGAAATCGCGCTCACTACTCCGCATGCGCAATCGGTCTCACTACTGCGGATGCGCTATCGGGCTCAGTTCTGCGCATGCGCACTCGGGGTCACTATTGCTCGTGCGCACTTGGACTTACTACTGCTCATGGGCACTCGGACTCACTACTGCGGATGCGCAGTCGGGCTCACTACTGCGGATGCGCTCTCCGGCTCAGACCTGCACATGCGCATTCGAGCTCACTACTGCTTATGCGCACTCGGGCTCAATACTGCGCATGCTCGCTCGGGGTCGCTACTGCGCATGCGCAATCGGGGTGACTACTGCTCATGCGCACTCGGGCTCAATACTGCACATGCGCACTCGAGCTCACTACTATGCATGCGCACACGGGCTCACTACTGCGATTGCGCGCTCGGGGTCACTACTGCGCATGCCCACTCGGGGTCACTACTGCGCATGCGCACGTGGGCTCACTACTTCGCATGCACACACGGGCTCACTACTGCGCATGCGCACACGGGCTCACTACTGCGCATGCGCACACGGGATCACTACTGCGCATGCGCACATAGGCTCACTACTGCTCATGGGCACTCGGACTCACTACTGCGGATGCGCAATCGGGCTCACTACTGCGGATGCGCAGTCGGACTCACTACTGCGGATGCGCGCTCGGGGCCGCTACTGCGTATGCGCGCTCGGGGTAACTACTGCTCATGCGCACTTGGACTCAATGCTGCGGATGCGCAATCATGCTGACTACTGCGCGTGGGCACTCCGACTCACTACTGCGGATGCGCAATTGGGCTCACTACTGCGGATGCGCAATCGGGCTCACTTCTGCGCATGCGCGCTCGGGGTCGCTACTGCGCATGCGCACTCAGGGTGACTACTGCTCATGCGCACTCGGACTCACTACTGCTCATGGGCACACGGGCTCACTACTCTGCATGCGCACACGGGCTCACTACTGCGCATGCGCACACATGCTCACTACTGCTCATGCGCACTCGGACTCACTACTGCTCATGCGCACTCGGGCTCACTACTGCGCATGCGCGCTCGGGGCCGCTACTGCTCATACGCACTCGGACTCACTACTGCTCATGCGCACTCGGACTCACTACTGCTAATACGCGCTCCGACTCACTACTGCTTATGCGAACTCGGACTCACTACTGCGGATGCGCAATCGGGCTCACTACTCCGCATGCGCAATCGGTCTCACTACTGCGCATGCGCACTCCGGCTCAGACCTGCCCATGCGCACCCGGGCTCACTTCTGCGCATGCGCACACATGCTCACTACTGCTCATGCGCACTCGGACTCACTACTGCTCATGCGCACTCGGACTCACTACTGCTCATACTCACTCCGACTCACTACTGCTTCTGCGAACTCGGACTCACTACTGCGGATGCGCAATCGGGCACACTACTCCGCATGCGCAATCGAGCTCACTACTGCTCATGCGCACTCCGGTCAGACCTGCACATGCGCACTCGGGCTCACTACTGCTCATGCGCACGGGCTCACTACTGCGCATGCGCACTCGGAGTCACTACTGAGCATGCACAATCGGACTCACTACTGCGCATGCGCGCTCGGGCTCACTACTGCGCATGCGCACACGGGCTCACTACTGCGCACACGCACGCGGACTCATTACTGTCGATGCGCAATCGGGCCCACTACCGCGCATGCGCGCACGGGCTCACTACAGGGCATGCGCACACAGACTCACTACTGCGCATGCGCACACGGGCTCACTACTGCACATGCGCACTCGGCCTCACTACTGCTCATGCGCACTCGGAGTCACTACTGCGCATGCACACACGGCCACACAACAGCGCAGGCGCACTCGGGGCCACTACTGCGCATGCGCACACCGGCTCAGACCTGCACATGCGCACTCGATCTCACGTCTGCTCATGCGCACTCGGGCTCACTGCGGCGCATGCGCGCGCGGGCTCACTACTGCGCATGCGCATTCGGAGTAACTACTAAGCATGGGCAATCGGGCTCACTACTGCGCATGCGCACTGGGGGTCACTACCGCGCATGCGCACTCTTGCTCACTACTGCGCATGCGCACTCCGGCTCAGACCTACTCAAGCGCACTCGGGCTCACCACTGCGCATGCGCACACGGGCTCACTACTGCACATGCGCACTCGGCCTCACTACTGCTCATGCGCACTCGTACTCACTACTGCGCATGCACAATCGGGCTCACTACGCCGCATGCGCAATCGGTCTCAGTACTGCGGATGCGCAATCGGGCTCACTTCTGCGCATGCGCGCTCCGGGTCGCTACTGCGCATGCGCACACGGGCTGACTACTGCGCATGCGCACGTGGGCTCACTACTTCGCATGCACACACGGGTTCGCTACTGCGCATGTGCACACGGGCTCACTACTGCTCATGCGCACTCGGGCTCACTACTGCGCAAGCGCGCTCGGGGTCACTACTGCGCATGCGCACTCGGACACACTGCAGCGGATACGCACACGGGCTCACTACTGCGCATGGGCACGCGGGGTCACGACTGCTCATGCGCACTCGGACTCACTACTGCTCATGCGCACTCGGGCTCAATACTGCGCATGCGCGCTCGGGGTCGCTACTGCGCATGCGCACTCGGGGTGACTACTGGCCATGCGCACTCGGGCTCAATACTGCACATGCGCACTCGGGCTCACTACTATGCATGCGCACACGGGCTCACTACTGCGATTGCCTTCTCCGGTCAGACATGCACCTGCGCATTTGGGCTCACTACTGCGCATGCGCGCTCGGGGGTCGCTACTGCGCATGCGCACACGGAGTCACTACTCGTCATGGGCACACGGGCTCACTACTCTGCATGCGCACACGGGCTCACAACTGCGCATGCACACACGGGCTCACTACTGCGCATGCGCACGTGGGCTCACTACTTCGCATGCACACACGGGCTCACTACAGCGCACGCGCACTCGGGGTCACTACTGCGCATGCGCACACCGGCTCAGACCTGCACATGTGCACTCGAGCTCAATCCTGCGCATACGCACACGGGCGCACTATTGCGCATGAGCGCACGGACTTACTACTGCGCATGCGCACTCGGGGTAACTACAGCTCATGCGCACTTGGACTCACTACTGCTCATGGGCACTCGGACTCACTACTGCGGATGCGCAATCGGCCTCACTACGGCTCATACGCACTCCGACTCACTACTGTTTATGCGAACTCGGTCTCACTACTGCGGATGCGCAATCGGGCTCACTACTCCGCATGCGCAATCGGTCTCACTACTGCGGATGCGCAATCGGGCTCACTTCTGCGCATGCGTACTCGGGCTCGCTACTGCGATTGCGCGCTCCGGTCAGACCTGCACATGCGCACTCGGGCTCACTACTGCGCATGCGCGCTCGGGGTCGCTACTGCGCATTCGCAAATCGGGTTCACTACTGCCCATGCGCACTCGGGCTCACTACTGCGATTGCGTGCTCCGGTCAGACCTGCACATGCGCACTCGGGCTCACTACTGCGCATGCGCGCTCGGGGTCGCTACTGCGCATGCGCAAATCGGGTTCACTACTGCGCTAGCGCGCTGATGCTCAGGCTTGCACACGTGCGCTCGAGCTCACATCTGCGCATGGGCACACGGGCGCATTACTGCGCATTCGCACACGGGCTCACTACTGTGCATGCGCACTCGGCGTCACTACTGCTCATGCGCACTCGGACTCACTACTGCTCATGGGCACAGGGGCTCACTACTCTGCATGCGAACACGGGCTCACTACTGCTCATGGGCACACGGGCACAGTACTGCGCATGCGCACGCGGGGTCACTACTGCTCATGGGCACTTGGACTCACTACTGCTCATGGGCACTCGGATTCACTTCTGCTCATGCTCACTCTGACTCACTGCCGCTCATGGGCACTCGGACTCACTACTGTCGATGCGCAATCGGGCTCACTACCGCGCATGCGCGCACGGGTTCACTACAGGGCATGCGCACACGGACTCACTACTGCGGATGCGCAATCGGGCTCACTACTGCTCATGCGCACTCGGACTCACTACTGCTCATGCGCACTCGGACTCACTACTGCTCATACTCACTCCGACTCACTACTGCTTCTGCGAACTCGGACTCACTACTGCGGATGCGCAATCTTGCACACCACTCCGCATGCGCAATCGGGGTCACTACTGCGCATGCGCACACCGGCTCAGACCTGCACATGTGCACTCGAGCTCAATCCTGCGCATACGCACACGGGCGCACTATTGCGCATGCGCGCACGGACTTACTACTGCGCATGCGCACTCGGGGTAACTACAGCTCATGCGCACTTGGACTCACTACTGCTCATGGGCACTCGGACTCACTACTGCGGATGCGCAATCGGCCTCACTACGGCTCATACGCACTCCGACTCACTACTGTTTATGCGAACTCGGTCTCACTACTGCGGATGCGCAATCGGGCTCACTACTCCAGATGCGCAATCGGTCTCACTACTGCGAATGCGCAATCGGGCTCACTTCTGCGCATGCGCACTCGGGGTTATTACTGCGATTGCGCGCTCGGGCTCACTACTGCTCACGGGCACTCGGACTCACTACTGCGGATGCGCAATCGGGTTCACTTCTGCGCATGCGTACTCGGGCTCACTACTGCGATTGCGCGCTCCGGTCAGACCTGCACATGCGCACTCGGGTTCACTACTGCGCATGCGCGCTCGGGGTCGCTACTGCGCATTCGCAAATCGGGTTCACTACTGCCCATGCGCACTCGGGCACACTACTGCGATTGCGTGCTCCGGTCAGACCTGCATATGCGCACTCGGGCCCACTACTGCGCATGCGCGCTCGGGGTCGCTACTGCGCATGCGCAAATCGGGTTCACTACTGCGCTAGCGCGCTGATGCTCAGACTTGCACACGTGCGCTCGAGCTCACATCTGCGCATGGGCACACGGGCGCATTACTGCGCATTCGCACACGGGCTCACTACTGTGCATGCGCACTCGGCGTCACTACTGCTCATGCGCACTCAGACTCACTACTGCTCATGCGCACAGGGGCTCACTACTCTGCATGCGAACACGGGCTCACTACTGCTCATGGGCACACGGGCACAGTACTGCGCATGCGCACGCGGGGTCACTACTGCTCATGGGCACTTGGACTCACTACTGCTCATGGGCACTCGGATTCACTTCTGCTCATGCTCACTCTGACTCACTGCCGCTCATGGGCACTCGGACTCACTACTGTCGATGCGCAATCGGGCTCACTACCGCGAATGCGCGCACGGGTTCACTACAGGGCATGCGCACACGGACTCACTACTGCGGATGCGCAATCGGGCTCACTACTGCTCATGCGCACTCGGACTCACTACTTATCATACGCACTCCTACTCACTACTGCTTATGCGAACTCGGACTCACTACTGCTCATGCGCACTCGGACTCACTACTGCTCATACTCACTCCGACTCACTACTGCTTCTGCGAACTCGGGCTCAATACTGCGCATGCGCACTCGGGGTCGCTACTGCGCATGCGCACTCGGGGTGACTACTGCCCATGCGCACTCGGGCTCACTACTGCTCATGGGCACACGGGCACACTACTGCGCACGGGCACGCGGGGTCACTACTGCGCATGCGCAATCAGGCTCTCTCCCAGGCATGCGCACTCGGGGTCACTACTGCGCATGGGCACACGGACTCCCTTCTGCGGATGCGCAATCGGGCTCACTACTGCGCATGCGCACTCGGGGTCACTACTGCTCATGGGCACTTGGACTCACTACTGCTCTTGGGCACTCGGATTCACTACTGCTCATGCCCACACGGACTCACTACCGCTGATGGGCACTCGGACTCACTACTGTCGATGCGCCATCGGGCTCACTACTGCGCATGCGCGCACGGGCTCACTACAGGGCATGCGCACACGGACTCACTACTGCGGATGCGCAATCGGGCTCACTACTGCGCATGCGCACACGGGCTCACTACTGCTCATGGTCACACGGGCACACTACTGCGCATGCGCACGCGGGGTCACTACTGCGATTGCGCGCTCGGACTCACTACTGCGGATGCGCAATCGGGCTCGCTACAGCGCATGCGCACACGGACTCCCTACTGTGGATGCGCAATCGGGCTTACTACTGCGCATGCGCACTCGGGGTCACTACTGCTCATGGGCATTTGGACTCACTACTGCTCATGGGCACTCGGATTCACTTCTGCTCATGCTCACTCTGACTCACTACCGCTCATGGGCACTCGGACTCACTACTGTCGATGCGCAATCGGGCTCACTACCGCGCATGCGCGCACGGGCTCACTACAGGGCATGCGCACACGGACTCACTACTGCGGATGCGCAATCGGGCTCACTACTGCTCATGCGCACTCGGACTCACTACTGCTCATGCGTACTCGTGCTCACTACTGCGCATGGGCGCTCGGGGCCGCTACTGCTCATGCGCACTCGGGCTCACTAGTGCGCATGCGCGCTCGGGGCCGCTACTGCGCATGCGCACTCGGACTCACTACTGCTCATGGGCACACGGGCACACTACTGCGCATGCGCACGCGTGGTCACTACTGCTCAAGCGCACTCGGACTCACTACTGCTCATGCGCACTCGGGGTCAGTACTGCACATGCGCACTTGGACTCACTACAGCGCACGCTCACTCGGAGTCAGTACTGCGCATGCGCACTCGGGTTTACTACTGCGATTGCGCGCTCGCGCTAACTACTGCTCACGGGCACTCGGACTCACTACTGCGGATGCGCTATCGGGCTCACTACTGCGGATGCGCTATCGGGCTCACTACTGCGGATGCGCTCTCCGGCTCAGACCTGCACATACCCAATCGGGCTCACTACTGCGGATGCGCGCTCGGACTCACTACTGCGCATGCGCGCTCGGGGCCGCTACTGCGCATGCGCACTCGGGGTAACTACTGCTCATGGGCACTCGGGCTCACTACTGCGCATGCGCGCTCGGGGTCACTACTGCGCATGCCCACTCGGGGTCACTACTGCGCATGCGCACTCGGGCTCACTACTGCGCATGCGCGCTCGGGGCCGCTACTGCGCATGCGCAATCGGGGTGACTACTTCTCATGCGCACTCGGGTTCAATACTGCACATGCGCACTCGAGCTCACTACTATGCATGCGCACACGGGCTCACTACTGCGATTGCGCGCTCGGGGTCACTACTGCGCATGCCCACTCGGTGTCACTACTGCGCATGCGCACTCCGGCTCAGACCTGCACATGCGCATTCGAGCTCACTACTGCGCCTGCGAACTCGGACTCAATACTGCGGATGCGCAATCGCGCTCACTACTCCGCATGCGCAATCGGGGTCACTACTGCGGATGCGCGCTCGGGCTCACTACTGCGCATGCGCGCTCGGGCTCACTACTGCGCATGCGCACACGGGCTCACTACTGCGCACACGCACGCGGACTCATTACTGTCGATGCGCAATCGGGCCCACTACCGCGCATGCGCGCACGGGCTCACTACAGGGCATGCGCACACAGACTCACTACTGCGCATGCGCACACGGGCTCACTACTGCACATGCGCACTCGGCCTCACTACTGCTCATGCGCACTCGGAGTCACTACTGCGCATGCACACACGGCCACACAACAGCGCAGGCGCACTCGGGGCCACTACTGCGCATGCGCACACCGGCTCAGACCTGCACATGCGCACTCGATCTCACGTCTGCTCATGCGCACTCGGGCTCACTGCGGCGCATGCGCGCGCGGGCTCACTACTGCGCATGCGCATTCGGAGTAACTACTAAGCATGGGCAATCGGGCTCACTACTGCGCATGCGCACTGGGGGTCACTACCGCGCATGCGCACTCTTGCTCACTACTGCGCATGCGCACTCCGGCTCAGACCTACTCAAGCGCACTCGGGCTCACCACTGCGCATGCGCACACGGGCTCACTACTGCACATGCGCACTCGGCCTCACTACTGCTCATGCGCACTCGGACTCACTACTGCGCATGCACAATCGGGCTCACTACGCCGCATGCGCAATCGGTCTCAGTACTGCGGATGCGCAATCGGGCTCACTTCTGCGCATGCGCGCTCCGGGTCGCTACTGCGCATGCGCACACGGGCTGACTACTGCGCATGCGCACGTGGGCTCACTACTTCGCATGCACACACGGGTTCGCTACTGCGCATGTGCACACGGGCTCACTACTGCTCATGCGCACTCGGGCTCACTACTGCGCAAGCGCGCTCGGGGTCACTACTGCGCATGCGCACTCGGACACACTGCAGCGGATGCGCACACGGGCTCACTACTGCGCATGGGCACGCGGGGTCACTACTGCTCATGCGCACTCGGACTCACTACTGCTCATGCGCACTCGGGCTCAATACTGCGCATGCGCGCTCGGGGTCGCTACTGCGCATGCGCACTCGGGGTGACTACTGGCCATGCGCACTCGGGCTCAATACTGCACATGCGCACTCGGGCTCACTACTATGCATGCGCACACGGGCTCACTACTGCGATTGCCTTCTCCGGTCAGACATGCACCTGCGCATTTGGGCTCACTACTGCGCATGCGCGCTCGGGGGTCGCTACTGCGCATGCGCACACGGAGTCACTACTCGTCATGGGCACACGGGCTCACTACTCTGCATGCGCACACGGGCTCACAACTGCGCATGCACACACGGGCTCACTACTGCGCATGCGCACGTGGGCTCACTACTTCGCATGCACACACGGGCTCACTACAGCGCACGCGCACTCGGGGTCACTACTGCGCATGCGCACACCGGCTCAGACCTGCACATGTGCACTCGAGCTCAATCCTGCGCATACGCACACGGGCGCACTATTGCGCATGAGCGCACGGACTTACTACTGCGCATGCGCACTCGGGGTAACTACAGCTCATGCGCACTTGGACTCACTACTGCTCATGGGCACTCGGACTCACTACTGCGGATGCGCAATCGGCCTCACTACGGCTCATACGCACTCCGACTCACTACTGTTTATGCGAACTCGGTCTCACTACTGCGGATGCGCAATCGGGCTCACTACTCCGCATGCGCAATCGGTCTCACTACTGCGGATGCGCAATCGGGCTCACTTCTGCGCATGCGTACTCGGGCTCGCTACTGCGATTGCGCGCTCCGGTCAGACCTGCACATGCGCACTCGGGCTCACTACTGCGCATGCGCGCTCGGGGTCGCTACTGCGCATTCGCAAATCGGGTTCACTACTGCCCATGCGCACTCGGGCTCACTACTGCGATTGCGTGCTCCGGTCAGACCTGCACATGCGCACTCGGGCTCACTACTGCGCATGCGCGCTCGGGGTCGCTACTGCGCATGCGCAAATCGGGTTCACTACTGCGCTAGCGCGCTGATGCTCAGGCTTGCACACGTGCGCTCAAGCTCACATCTGCGCATGGGCACACGGGCGCATTACTGCGCATTCGCACACGGGCTCACTACTGTGCATGCGCACTCGGCGTCACTACTGCTCATGCGCACTCGGACTCACTACTGCTCATGGGCACAGGGGCTCACTACTCTGCATGCGAACACGGGCTCACTACTGCTCATGGGCACACGGGCACAGTACTGCGCATGCGCACGCGGGGTCACTACTGCTCATGGGCACTTGGACTCACTACTGCTCATGGGCACTCGGATTCACTTCTGCTCATGCTCACTCTGACTCACTGCCGCTCATGGGCACTCGGACTCACTACTGTCGATGCGCAATCGGGCTCACTACCGCGCATGCGCGCACGGGTTCACTACAGGGCATGCGCACACGGACTCACTACAGCGGATGCGCAATCGGGCTCACTACTGCTCATGCGCACTCGGACTCACTACTTATCATACGCACTCCTACTCACTACTGCTTATGCGAACTCGGACTCACTACTGCTCATGCGCACTCGGACTCACTACTGCTCATACTCACTCCGACTCACTACTGCTTCTGCGAACTCGGACTCACTACTGCGGATGCGCAATCTTGCACACCACTCCGCATGCGCAATCGGGCTCACTACTGCTCATGCGCACTCCGGTCAGACCTGCACATGCGCACTCGGGCTCACTACTGCTCATACGCACGGGCTCACTACTGCGCATGCGCACTCGGAGTCACTACTCAGCATGCACAATCGGACTCTCGACTGCGCATGCGCCCTCGGGGTCGCTACTGCGGATGCGCAATCTTGCACACCACTCCGCATGCGCAATCGGGCTCACTACTGCTCATGCGCACTCGGACTCACTACTGCTCATGCGTACTCGTGCTCACTACTGCGCATGGGCGCTCGGGGCCGCTACTGCTCATGCGCACTCGGGCTCACTAGTGCGCATGCGCGCTCGGGGCCGCTACTGCGCATGCGCACTCGGACTCACTACTGCTCATGGGCACACGGGCACACTACTGCGCATGCGCACGCGTGGTCACTACTGCTCAAGCGCACTCGGACTCACTACTGCTCATGCGCACTCGGGGTCAGTACTGCACATGCGCACTTGGACTCACTACAGCGCACGCTCACTCGGAGTCAGTACTGCGCATGCGCACTCGGGTTTACTACTGCGATTGCGCGCTCGCGCTAACTACTGCTCACGGGCACTCGGACTCACTACTGCGGATGCGCTATCGGGCTCACTACTGCGGATGCGCTATCGGGCTCACTACTGCGGATGCGCTCTCCGGCTCAGACCTGCACATACGCAATCGGGCTCACTACTGCGGATGCGCGCTCGGACTCACTACTGCGCATGCGCGCTCGGGGCCGCTACTGCGCATGCGCACTCGGGGTAACTACTGCTCATGGGCACTCGGGCTCACTACTGCGCATGCGCGCTCGGGGTCACTACTGCGCATGCCCACTCGGGGTCACTACTGCGCATGCGCACTCGGGCTCACTACTGCGCATGCGCGCTCGGGGCCGCTACTGCGCATGCGCAATCGGGGTGACTACTTCTCATGCGCACTCGGGTTCAATACTGCACATGCGCACTCGAGCTCACTACTATGCATGCGCACACGGGCTCACTACTGCGATTGCGCGCTCGGGGTCACTACTGCGCATGCCCACTCGGTGTCACTACTGCGCATGCGCACTCCGGCTCAGACCTGCACATGCGCATTCGAGCTCACTACTGCGCCTGCGAACTCGGACTCAATACTGCGGATGCGCAATCGCGCTCACTACTCCGCATGCGCAATCGGTCTCACTACTGCGGATGCGCAATCGGGCTCACTTCTGCGCATGCGCACTCGGGGTCACTACTGCGCATGCCCACTCGGGGTCACTACTGCGCATGCGCACTCCGGCTCAGACCTGCACATGCGCATTCGAGCTCACTACTGCGCCTGCGAACTCGGACTCAATACTGCGGATGCGAAATCGCGCTCACTACTCCGCATGCGCAATCGGTCTCACTACTGCGGATGCGCACACATGCTCACTACTGCTCATGCGCACTCGGACTCACTACTGCTCATGCGCACTCGGGCTCACTACTGCGCATGCGCGCTCGGGCTCAATACTGCGCATGCTCGCTCGGGGTCGCTACTGCGCATGCGCAATCGGGCTCACTTCTGCGCATGCGCGCTCGGGGTCGCTACTGCGCATGCGCACTCGGGGTGACTACTGCTCATGCGCACTCGGACTCACTACTGCTCATGGGCACACGGGCTCACTACTCTGCATGCGCACACGGGCTCACTACTGCGCATGCGCACACATGCTCACTACTGCTCATGCGCACTCGGACTCACTACTGCTCATGCGCACTCGGGCTCACTACTGCGCATGCGCGCTCGGGCTCACTGCTGCGATTGCCCGCTCGGACTCATTAGTGCGCATGCGCACACGGGCTCACTACTGCGCACACGCACGCGGGGTTACTACGGCTCATGCGCACTCGGACTCACTACTGCTCATGCGCACTCGGACTCACTACTGCCCATGGGCACACGGACACACTACTGCGCATGCGCACGCGGGGTCACTAGTGCGCATGCGCACTCGGACTCACTACTGCTCATGGGCACACGGGCACACCACTGCGCATGCGCACGCGGGGTCACTACTGCGCATGCGCACACGGACCCCCTTCTGCGGATGCGCAATCGGGCTCACTACTGCGCATGCGCACTCGGGGTCACTACTGCTCATGGGCACTTGGACTCACTACTGTTCATGGGCACTCGGACTCACTACCGCTCATGCGCACTCGGGCTCACTACTGCGGATGCGCGCTCGGGCTCACTAGTGCGCATGCGCACAAGCCTAACTACTGTGCATGCGCACAGGGGCTCACTACTGCTCATGCGAATTCGGACTCACTACTGCGCTTGCGCGCTCGGGGTCACTATTGCCCATGCGCACTCGGAATCACTACTGCTCATGCGCACTCTGGCTCACTACTGCGCATGCGCGCTCGGGGCCGCTACTGCTCATACGCACTCGGACTCACTACTGCTCATGCGCACTCGGACTCACTACTGCTAATACGCGCTCCGACTCACTACTGCTTATGCGAACTCGGACTCACTACTGCGGATGCGCAATCGGGCTCACTACTCCGCATGCGCAATCGGTCTCACTACTGCGCATGCGCACTCCGGCTCAGACCTGCCCATGCGCACCCGGGCTCACTTCTGCGCATGCGCACACATGCTCACTACTGCTCATGCGCACTCGGACTCACTACTGCTCATGCGCACTCGGACTCACTACTGCTCATACTCACTCCGACTCACTACTGCTTCTGCGAACTCGGACTCACTACTGCGGATGCGCAATCGGGCACACTACTCCGCATGCGCAATCGAGCTCACTACTGCTCATGCGCACTCCGGTCAGACCTGCACATGCGCACTCGGGCTCACTACTGCTCATGCGCACGGGCTCACTACTGCGCATGCGCACTCGGAGTCACTACTGAGCATGCACAATCGGACTCTCTACTGCGCATGCGCCCTCGGGGTCACTACTGCGGATGCGCGCTCGGGCTCACTACTGCGCATGCGCGCTCGGGCTCACTACTGCGCATGCGCACACGGGCTCACTACTGCGCACACGCACGCGGACTCATTACTGTCGATGCGCAATCGGGCCCACTACCGCGCATGCGCGCACGGGCTCACTACAGGGCATGCGCACACAGACTCACTACTGCGGATGCGCACACGGGCTCACTACTGCACATGCGCACTCGGCCTCACTACTGCTCATGCGCACTCGGAGTCACTACTGCGCATGCACACACGGCCACACAACAGCGCAGGCGCACTCGGGGCCACTACTGCGCATGCGCACACCGGCTCAGACCTGCACATGCGCACTCGATCTCACGTCTGCTCATGCGCACTCGGGCTCACTGCGGCGCATGCGCGCGCGGGCTCACTACTGCGCATGCGCATTCGGAGTAACTACTAAGCATGGGCAATCGGGCTCACTACTGCGCATGCGCACTGGGGGTCACTACCGCGCATGCGCACTCTTGCTCACTACTGCGCATGCGCACTCCGGCTCAGACCTACTCAAGCGCACTCGGGCTCACCACTGCGCATGCGCACACGGGCTCACTACTGCGCACGCGCAATCGGGCTCTCTACTGCGCATGCGCACTCGGGCTTACTACTGCGCATGCGCACACGGGCTTACTACTGCGCATGCGCACACGGGGTCACTAATTCTCATGCGTTCTCGGATTAACTACTGCTCATGCGCACTCCGAATCACTACTCCGCATGCGCAATCGGGCTCACTACTGCTCATGCGCACTCCGGTCAGACCTGCACATGCGCACTCGTGCTCACTACTGCGCATGCGCACACGGGCTCACTACTGCTCATGCGCACTCGGGCTCACTACTGCGCAAGCGCGCTCGGGGTCACTACTGCGCATGCGCACTCGGACACACTGCAGCGGATGCGCACACGGGCTCACTACTGCGCATGCGCACGCGGGGTCACTACTGCTCAAGCGCACTCGGACTCACTACTGCGCATGCACAATCGGGCTCACTACGCCGCATGCGCAATCGGTCTCAGTACTGCCGATGCGCAATCGGGTTCACTTCTGCGCATGCCCACTCGGGGTTACTACTGCGCATGCGCACTCGGGCTCACTACTGCGATTGCGCGCTCGGGCTCACTACTGCGCATGCGCACTGGGGTCACTACTGCGCATGCGCGCTCGGGGCCGCTACTGCGCATGCGCACTTGGGCTCACTACTTCGCATGCACACACGGGCTCACTACAGCGCACGCGCACTCGGGGTCACTACTGCGCATGCGCACACCGGCTCAGACCTGCTCATGCGCACTCGAGCTCACTTCTGCGCATATGCACACAGGCGCACTATTGCGCATGCGTGCACGGACTCACTACTGCGAATGCGCACTCGGGGTCACTACTGCTTATGCGAACTCGGACTCACTACTGCGCATGCACAATCGGGCTCACTACGCCGCATGCGCAATCGGTCTCAGTACTGCGGATGCGCAATCGGGCTCACTTCTGCGCATGCGCGCTCCGGGTCGCTACTGCGCATGCGCACACGGGCTGACTACTGCGCATGCGCACGTGGGCTCACTACTTCGCATGCACACCCGGGTTCGCTACTGCGCATGTGCACACGGGCTCACTACTGCTCATGCGCACTCGGGCTCACCACTGCGCAAGCGCGCTCGGGGTCACTACTGCGCATGCGCACTCGGACACACTGCAGCGGATGCGCACACGGGCTCACTACTGCGCATGGGCACGCGGGGTCACTACTGCTCATGCGCACTCGGACTCACTACTGCTCATGCGCACTCGGGCTCAATACTGCGCATGCGCGCTCGGGGTCGCTACTGCGCATGCGCACTCGGGGTGACTACTGGCCATGCGCACTCGGGCTCAATACTGCACATGCGCACTCGGGCTCACTACTATGCATGCGCACACGGGCTCACTACTGCGATTGCCTTCTCCGGTCAGACATGCACCTGCGCATTTGGGCTCACTACTGCGCATGCGCGCTCGGGGGTCGCTACTGCGCATGCGCACACGGAGTCACTACTCGTCATGGGCACACGGGCTCACTACTCTGCATGCGCACACGGGCTCACAACTGCGCATGCACACACGGGCTCACTACTGCGCATGCGCACGTGGGCTCACTACTTCGCATGCACACACGGGCTCACTACAGCGCACGCGCACTCGGGGTCACTACTGCGCATGCGCACACCGGCTCAGACCTGCACATGTGCACTCGAGCTCAATCCTGCGCATACGCACACGGGCGCACTATTGCGCATGCGCGCACGGACTTACTACTGCGCATGCGCACTCGGGGTAACTACAGCTCATGCGCACTTGGACTCACTACTGCTCATGGGCACTCGGACTCACTACTGCGGATGCGCAATCGGCCTCACTACGGCTCATACGCACTCCGACTCACTACTGTTTATGCGAACTCGGTCTCACTACTGCGGATGCGCAATCGGGCTCACTACTCCGCATGCGCAATCGGTCTCACTACTGCGGATGCGCAATCGGGCTCACTTCTGCGCATGCGTACTCGGGCTCACTACTGCGATTGCGCGCTCCGGTCAGACCTGCACATGCGCACTCGGGCTCACTACTGCGCATGCGCGCTCGGGGTCGCTAATGCGCATTCGCAAATCGGGTTCACTACTGCCCATGCGCACTCGGGCTCACTACTGCGATTGCGTGCTCCGGTCAGACCTGCACATGCGCACTCGGGCTCACTACTGCGCATGCGCGCTCGGGGTCGCTACTGCGCATGCGCAAATCGGGTTCACTACTGCGCTAGCGCGCTGATGCTCAGGCTTGCACACGTGCGCTCGAGCTCACATCTGCGCATGGGCACACGGGCTCATTACTGCGCATTCGCACACGGGCTCACTACTGTGCATGCGCACTCGGCGTCACTACTGCTCATGCGCACTCGGACTCACTACTGCTCATGGGCACAGGGGCTCACTACTCTGCATGCGAACACGGGCTCACTACTGCTCATGGGCACACGGGCACAGTACTGCGCATGCGCACGCGGGGTCACTACTGCTCATGGGCACTTGGACTCACTACTGCTCATGGGCACTCGGATTCACTTCTGCTCATGCTCACTCTGACTCACTGCCGCTCATGGGCACTCGGACTCACTACTGTCGATGCGCAATCGGGCTCACTACCGCGCATGCGCGCACGGGTTCACTACAGGGCATGCGCACACGGACTCACTACTGCGGATGCGCAATCGGGCTCACTACTGCTCATGCGCACTCGGACTCACTACTTATCATACGCACTCCTACTCACTACTGCTTATGCGAACTCGGACTCACTACTGCTCATGCGCACTCGGACTCACTACTGCTCATACTCACTCCGACTCACTACTGCTTCTGCGAACTCGGACTCACTACTGCGGATGCGCAATCTTGCACACCACTCCGCATGCGCAATCGGGCTCACTACTGCTCATGCGCACTCCGGTCAGACCTGCACATGCGCACTCGGGCTCACTACTGCTCATACGCACGGGCTCACTACTGCGCATGCGCACTCGGAGTCACTACTCAGCATGCACAATCGGACTCTCTACTGCGCATGCGCCCTCGGGGTCGCTACTGCGGATGCGCAATCGGGCTCACTTCTGCGCATGCGCGCTCCGGGTCGCTACTGCGCATGCGCACACGGGCTCACTACTGCGCATGCGCAAGTGGGCTCACTACTTCGCATGCACACACGGGTTCGCTACTGCGCATGTGCACACGGGCTCACTACTGCTCATGCGCACTCGGGCTCAATACTGCGCAAGCGCGCTCGGGATCACTACTGCGCATGCGCACTCGGACACACTGCAGCGGATGCGCACACGGGCTCACTACCGCGCATGGACGCGCGGGGTCACTACTGCTCATGCGCACTCGGACTCACTACTGCTCATGCGCACTCGGGCTCAATACTGCGCATGCGCACTCGGGGTCGCTACTGCGCATGCGCACTCGGGGTGACTACTGCCCATGCGCACTCGGGCTCAATACTGCGCATGCGCACTCGGGGTCGCTACTGCGCATGCGCAATCGGGGTGACTACTGCCCATGCGCACTCGGGCTCACTACTGCGCATCCGCACACGGGCGCACTACTGCGCATTCGCACACGGGCTCACTACTGTGCATGCGCACTCGGATTCATTACTGCTCATGGGCACAGGGGCTCACTACTCTGCATGCGAACACGGGCTCACTACTGCTCATGGGCACACGGGCACAGTACTGCGCATGCGCACGCGGGGTCACTACTGCTCATGGGCACTTGGACTCACTACTGCTCATGGGCACTCTGATTCACTTCTGCTCATGCTCACTCTGACTCACTGCCGCTCATGGGCACTCGGACTCACTACTGTCGATGCGCAATCGGGCTCACTACCGCGCATGCGCGCACGGGTTCACTACAGGGCATGCGCACACGGACTCGCTACTGCGGATGCGCAATCGGGCTCACTACTGCTCATGCGCACTCGGACTCACTACTTATCATACGCACTCCTACTCACTACTGCTTATGCGAACTCGGACTCACTACTGCTCATGCGCACTCGGACTCACTACTGCTCATACTCACTCCGACTCACTACTGCTTCTGCGAACTCGGACTCACTACTGCGGATGCGCAATCTTGCACACCACTCCGCATGCGCAATCGGGCTCACTACTGCTCATGCGCACTCCGGTCAGACCTGCACATGCGCACTCGGGCTCAATACTGCGCATGCGCACTCGGGGTCGCTACTGCGCATGCGCACTCGGGGTGACTACTGCCCATGCGCACTCGGGCTCACTACTGCGCATCCGCACACGGGCGCACTACTGCGCATTCGCACACGGGCTCACTACTGTGCTTGCGCACTCGGACTCATTACTGCTCATGGGCACAGGGGCTCACTACTCTGCATGCGAACGCGGGCTCACTACCGCGCATGCGCACACGGGCTCATTACTGCGCATGCGCACGTGGGCTCACTACTTCGCATGCACACACGGGCTTACTACTGCGATTGCCCGCTCGGACTCATTACTGCGCATGCGATCACGGGCTCATTACTGCGCACGCGCACGCGGGGTCACTACTGCTCATGCGCACTCGGACTCACTACTGCTCATGCGCACTCGGACTCACTACTGCTCATGCGCACACGGGCACACTACTGAGCATGCGCACGCGGTGTCACTACTGCGCATGCGCTCTCGGACTCACTACTGCTCATGGGCACACGGGCACACTACTGCGCACGGGCACGCGGGGTCACTACTGCGCATGCGCAATCAGGCTCTCTCCCAGGCATGCGCACTCGGGGTCACTACTGCGCATGGGCACACAGACTCCCTTCTGCGGATGCGCAATCGGACTCACTACTGCGCATGCGCACTCGGGGTCACTACTGCTCATGGGCACTTGGACTCACTACTGCTCTTGGGCACTCGGATTCACTACTGCTCATGCCCACACGGACTCACTACCGCTGATGGGCACTCGGACTCACTACTGTCGATGCGCCATCGGGCTCACTACTGCGCATGCGCGCACGGGCTCACTACAGGGCATGCGCACACGGACTCACTACTGCGGATGCGCAATCGGGCTCACTACTGCGCATGCGCACACGGGCTCACTACTGCTCATGGGCACACGGGCACACTACTGCGCATGCGCACGCGGGGTCAATACTGCGATTGCGCACTCGGACTCACTACTGCTCATGCGTACTCGTGCTCACTACTGCGCATGGGCGCTCGGGGCCGCTACTGCTCGTGCGCACTCGGGCTCACTAGTGCGCTGGCGCGCTCGGGGCCGCTACTGCGCATGCGCACTCGGACTCACTACTGCTCATGGGCACACGGGCACACTACTGCGCATGCGCACGCGTGGTCACTACTGCTCAAGCGCACTCGGACTCACTACTGCTCATGCGCACTCGGGGTCAGTACTGCACATGCGCACTTGGACTCACTACAGCGCACGCTCACTCGGGGTCAGTACTGCGCATGCGCACACCGGCTCAGAGCTGCTCATGCGCACTCGAGCTCACTTCTGCGCATACGCACACGGGCGCACCATTGCGCATGCGTGCACGGACTCACTACTGCGCATGCGCATTCGGGCTCACTACTGCTTATGCGCACTCGGGTTTACTACTGCGATTGCGCGCTCGCGCTAACTACTGCTCACGGGCACTCGGACTCACTACTGCGGATGCGCTATCGGGCTCACTACTGCGGATGCGCTATCGGGCTCACTACTGCGGATGCGCTCTCCGGCTCAGACCTGCACATACGCAATCGGGCTCACTACTGCGGATGCGCGCTCGGACTCACTACTGCGCATGCGCGCTCGGGGCCGCTACTGCGCATGCGCACTCGGGGTAACTACTGCTCATGGGCACTCGGGCTCACTACTGCGCATGCGCGCTCGGGCTCTCTAATGCGCATGCGCACTCGGGGTAACTATTGCGCATTCGCACACGGGCTCACTACTGCGCATGCGAACTCGGACTCACTACTGCGCATGCGCGCTCGGGGTCACTACTGCTCATGCGCACTCGAGCTCACTACTGCGCATGCGCGCCCGGGGCCGCTACTGCGCATGCGCACTCGGACTCACTACTGCTCATGGGCACACGGGCACACTACTGCGCATGCGCACGTGGGGTCACTACTGCTCATGCGCACTCGGACTCACTACTGCTCATGCGCACTCGGGCTCACTACTGCGATTGCGCGCTCGGGCTCACTACTGCGCATGCGCACACGGACTCACTACTGCGCACGCGCACGCGGGGTCACTACAGCTCATGCGCACTCGGTCTCACTACTGCTCATACGCACTCCGACTCACTACTGCTTATTGCGAACTCGGACACACTACTGCGGATGCGCAATCGGGCTCACTACTGCACATGCGCGCTCGGGCTCACTACTGCGGACGCATAATCGTGCTCACTACTGCGCATGCGCACTCCGGACAGACCTGCACATGCGCACACGAGGTCGGTACTGCGCATGCGCTCTCCGGCTCAGAACTGCACATGCGCACTCGAGCTCACTTCTGCGCATGTGCACACGGGCGCACTACTGCGCATGCGCGCACGGGCTCACTACTGTACATGCGCACTCGGTGTCAGTACAGCTCATGATCACTTGGATTCACTACTGCTCATGGGCACTCGGCCTCACTACTGCGGATGCGCAATCGGGCTCACTACTGATGATGCGCTCTCCGGCCCAGACCTGCACATGCGCGCAAGGGCTCACTACTGCGCATGCGCACTTGGACTCACTACTGCTAATACGCGCTCCGACTCACTACTGCTTATGCGAACTCGGACTCACTACTGCTCATGCGCACTCGGACTCACTACTGCTCATGCGCACTCGGACTCACTACTGCGCACGCGCAATCGGGCTCTCTACTGCGCATGCGCACTCGGGCTTACTACTGCGCATGCGCACACGGGCTTACTACTGCGCATGCGCACACGGGGTCACTAATTCTCATGCGTTCTCGGATTAACTACTGCTCATGCGCACTCCGAATCACTACTCCGCATGCGCAATCGGGCTCACTACTGCTCATGCGCACTCCGGTCAGAACTGCACATGCGCACTCGAGCTCACTTCTGCGCATGTGCACACGGGCGCACTACTGCGCATGCGCGCTCGGGCTCACTACTGCGCATGCGCACACGGGCTCACTACTGCGCACACGCACGCGGACTCATTACTGTCGATGCGCAATCGGGCCCACTACCGCGCATGCGCGCACGGGCTCACTACAGGGCATGCGCACACAGACTCACTACTGCGGATGCGCACACGGGCTCACTACTGCACATGCGCACTCGGCCTCACTACTGCTCATGCGCACTCGGAATCACTACTGCGCATGCACACACGGCCACACAACAGCGCAGGCGCACTCGGGGCCACTACTGCGCATGCGCACACCGGCTCAGACCTGCACATGCGCACTCGATCTCACGTCTGCTCATGCGCACTCGGGCTCACTGCGGCGCATGCGCGCGCGGGCTCACTACTGCGCATGCGCATTCGGAGTAACTACTAAGCATGGGCAATCGGGCTCACTACTGCGCATGCGCACTGGGAGTCACTACCGCGCATGCGCACTCTTGCTCACTACTGCGCATGCGCACTCCGGCTCAGACCTACTCAGGCGCACTCGGGCTCACCACTGCGCATGCGCACACGGGCTCACTACTGCGCACGCGCAATCGGGCTCTCTACTGCGCATGCGCACTCGGGCTTACTACTGCGCATGCGCACACGGGCTTACTACTGCGCATGCGCACACGGGGTCACTAATTCTCATGCGTTCTCGGATTAACTACTGCTCATGCGCACTCCGAATCACTACTCCGCATGCGCAATCGGGCTCACTACTGCTCATGCGCACTCCGGTCAGACCTGCACATGCGCACTCGTGCTCACTACTGCGCATGCGCACACGGGCTCACTACTGCTCATGCGCACTCGGGCTCACTACTGCGCAAGCGCGCTCGGGGTCACTACTGCGCATGCGCACTCGGACACACTGCAGCGGATGCGCACACGGGCTCACTACTGCGCATGCGCACGCGGGGTCACTACTGCTCAAGCGCACTCGGACTCACTACTGCGCATGCACAATCGGGCTCACTACGCCGCATGCGCAATCGGTCTCAGTACTGCCGATGCGCAATCGGGTTCACTTCTGCGCATGCCCACTCGGGGTTACTACTGCGCATGCGCACTCGGGCTCACTACTGCGATTGCGCGCTCGGGCTCACTACTGCGCATGCGCACTGGGGTCACTACTGCGCATGCGCGCTCGGGGCCGCTACTGCGCATGCGCACTTGGGCTCACTACTTCGCATGCACACACGGGCTCACTACAGCGCACGCGCACTCGGGGTCACTACTGCGCATGCGCACACCGGCTCAGACCTGCTCATGCGCACTCGAGCTCACTTCTGCGCATATGCACACAGGCGCACTATTGCGCATGCGTGCACGGACTCACTACTGCGAATGCGCACTCGGGGTCACTACTGCTTATGCGAACTCGGACTCACTACTGCGCATGCACAATCGGGCTGACTACGCCGCATGCGCAATCGGTCTCAGTACTGCGGATGCGCAATCGGGCTCACTTCTGCGCATGCGCGCTCCGGGTCGCTACTGCGCATGCGCACACGGGCTCACTACTGCGCAGGCGCACGTGGGCTCACTACTTCGCATGCACACACGGGTTCGCTACTGCGCATGTGCACACGGGCTCACTACTGCTCATGCGCACTCGGGCTCACTACTGCGCAAGCGCGCTCGGGGTCACTACTGCGCATGCGCACTCGGACACACTGCAGCGGATGCGCACACGGGCTCACTACTGCGCATGGGCACGCGGGGTCACTACTGCTCATGCGCACTCGGACTCACTACTGCTCATGCGCACTCGGGCTCAATACTGCGCATGCGCGCTCGGGGTCGCTACTGCGCATGCGCACTCGGGGTGACTACTGGCCATGCGCACTCGGGCTCAATACTGCACATGCGCACTCGGGCTCACTACTATGCATGCGCACACGGGCTCACTACTGCGATTGCCTTCTCCGGTCAGACATGCACCTGCGCATTTGGGCTCACTACTGCGCATGCGCGCTCGGGGGTCGCTACTGCGCATGCGCACACGGAGTCACTACTCGTCATGGGCACACGGGCTCACTAC
Source organism: Megachile leachella (assembly GCA_963576845.1). Classification (NCBI taxonomy): domain Eukaryota; kingdom Metazoa; phylum Arthropoda; class Insecta; order Hymenoptera; family Megachilidae; genus Megachile; species Megachile leachella. The sequence goes on along the minus strand of OY756253.1, from coordinate 16,622,324 downwards.
TCTGCATGCGCACACGGGCTCACAACTGCGCATGCACACACGGGCTCACTACTGCGCATGCGCCCGTGGGCTCACTACTTCGCATGCACACACGGGCTCACTACAGCGCGCGCGCACTCGGGGTCACTACTGCGCATGCGCACACCGGCTCAGACCTGCACATGTGCACTCGAGCTCAATCCTGCGCATACGCACACGGGCGCACTATTGCGCATGCGCGCACGGACTTACTACTGCGCATGCGCACTCGGGGTAACTACAGCTCATGCGCACTTGGACTCACTACTGCTCATGGGCACTCGGACTCACTACTGCGGATGCGCAATCGGCCTCACTACGGCTCATACGTACTCCGACTCACTACTGTTTATGCGAACTCGGTCTCACTACTGCGGATGCGCAATCGGGCTCACTACTCCGCATGCGCAATCGGTCTCACTACTGCGGATGCGCAATCGGGCTCACTTCTGCGCATGCGTACTCGGGCTCACTACTGCGATTGCGCGCTCCGGTCAGACCTGCACATGCGCACTCGGGCTCACTACTGCGCATGCGCGCTCGGGGTCGCTACTGCGCATTCGCAAATCGGGTTCACTACTGCCCATGCGCACTCGGGCTCACTACTGCGATTGCGTGCTCCGGTCAGACCTGCACATGCGCACTCGGGCTCACTACTGCGCATGCGCGCTCGGGGTCGCTACTGCGCATGCGCAAATCGGGTTCACTACTGCGCTAGCGCGCTGATGCTCAGGCTTGCACACGTGCGCTCGAGCTCACATCTGCGCATGGGCACACGGGCGCATTACTGCGCATTCGCACACGGGCTCACTACTGTGCATGCGCACTCGGCGTCACTACTGCTCATGCGCACTCGGACTCACTACTGCTCATGGGCACAGGGGCTCACTACTCTGCATGCGAACACGGGCTCACTACTGCTCATGGGCACACGGGCACAGTACTGCGCATGCGCACGCGGGGTCACTACTGCTCATGGGCACTTGGACTCACTACTGCTCATGGGCACTCGGATTCACTTCTGCTCATGCTCACTCTGACTCACTGCCGCTCATGGGCACTCGGACTCACAACTGTCGATGCGCAATCGGGCTCACTACCGCGCATGCGCGCACGGGTTCACTACAGGGCATGCGCACACGGACTCACTACTGCGGATGCGCAATCGGGCTCACTACTGCTCATGCGCACTCGGACTCACTACTTATCATACGCACTCCTACTCACTACTGCTTATGCGAACTCGGACTCACTACTGCTCATGCGCACTCGGACTCACTACTGCTCATACTCACTCCGACTCACTACTGCTTCTGCGAACTCGGACTCACTACTGCGGATGCGCAATCTTGCACACCACTCCGCATGCGCAATCGGGCTCACTACTGCTCATGCGCACTCCGGTCAGACCTGCACATGCGCACTCGGGCTCACTACTGCTCATACGCACGGGCTCACTACTGCGCATGCGCACTCGGAGTCACTACTCAGCATGCACAATCGGACTCTCTACTGCGCATGCGCCCTCGGGGTCGCTACTGCGGATGCGCAATCGGGCTCACTTCTGCGCATGCGCGCTCCGGGTCGCTACTGCGCATGCGCACACGGGCTCACTACTGCGCATGCGCAAGTGGGCTCACTACTTCGCATGCACACACGGGTTCGCTACTGCGCATGTGCACACGGGCTCACTACTGCTCATGCGCACTCGGGCTCAATACTGCGCAAGCGCGCTCGGGATCACTACTGCGCATGCGCACTCGGACACACTGCAGCGGATGCGCACACGGGCTCACTACCGCGCATGGACGCGCGGGGTCACTACTGCTCATGCGCACTCGGACTCACTACTGCTCATGCGCACTCGGGCTCAATACTGCGCATGCGCACTCGGGGTCGCTACTGCGCATGCGCACTCGGGGTGACTACTGCCCATGCGCACTCGGGCTCAATACTGCGCATGCGCACTCGGGGTCGCTACTGCGCATGCGCAATCGGGGTGACTACTGCCCATGCGCACTCGGGCTCACTACTGCGCATCCGCACACGGGCGCACTACTGCGCATTCGCACACGGGCTCACTACTGTGCATGCGCACTTGGACTCATTACCGCTCATGGGCACAGGGGCTCACTACTCTGCATGCGAACACGGGCTCACTACTGCTCATGGGCACACGGGCACAGTACTGCGCATGCGCACGCGGGGTCACTACTGCTCATGGGCACTTGGACTCACTACTGCTCATGGGCACTCGGATTCACTTCTGCTCATGCTCACTCTGACTCACTGCCGCTCATGGGCACTCGGACTCACTACTGTCGATGCGCAATCGGGCTCACTACCGCGCATGCGCGCACGGGTTCACTACAGGGCATGCGCACACGGACTCACTACTGCGGATGCGCAATCGGGCTCACTACTGCTCATGCGCACTCGGACTCACTACTTATCATACGCACTCCTACTCACTACTGCTTATGCGAACTCGGACTCACTACTGCTCATGCGCACTCGGACTCACTACTGCTCATACTCACTCCGACTCACTACTGCTTCTGCGAACTCGGACTCACTACTGCGGATGCGCAATCTTGCACACCACTCCGCATGCGCAATCGGGCTCACTACTGCTCATGCGCACTCCGGTCAGACCTGCACATGCGCACTCGGGCTCACTACTGCTCATACGCACGGGCTCACTACTGCGCATGCGCACTCGGAGTCACTACTCAGCATGCACAATCGGACTCTCGACTGCGCATGCGCCCTCGGGGTCGCTACTGCGGATGCGCAATCGGGCTCACTTCTGCGCATGCGCGCTCCGGGTCGCTACTGCGCATGCGCACACGGGCTCACTACTGCGCATGCGCAAGTGGGCTCACTACTTCGCATGCACACACGGGCTCGCTACTGCGCATGTGCACACGGGCTCACTACTGCTCATGCGCACTCGGACTCACTACTGCTCATGCGCACTCGGGCTCAATACTGCGCATGCGCACTCGGGGTCGCTACTGCGCATGCGCACTCGGGGTGACTACTGCCCATGCGCACTCGGGCTCACTACTGCGCATCCGCACACGGGCGCACTACTGCGCATTCGCACACGGGCTCACTACTGTGCTTGCGCACTCGGACTCATTACTGCTCATGGGCACAGGGGCTCACTACTCTGCATGCGAACGCGGGCTCACTACCGCACATGCGCACACGGGCTCATTACTGCGCATGCGCACGTGGGCTCACTACTTCGCATGCACACACGGGCTTACTACTGCGATTGCCCGCTCGGACTCATTACTGCGCATGCGATCACGGGCTCATTACTGCGCACGCGCACGCGGGGTCACTACTGCTCATGCGCACTCGGACTCACTACTGCTCATGCGCACTCGGACTCGCTACTGCTCATGGGCACACGGGCACACTACTGAGCATGCGCACGCGGGGTCACTACTGCGCATGCGCACTCGGACTCACTACTGCTCATGGGCACACGGGCACACTACTGCGCACGGGCACGCGGGGTCACTACTGCGCATGCGCAATCAGGCTCTCTCCCAGGCATGCGCACTCGGGGTCACTACTGCGCATGGGCACACAGACTCCCTTCTGCGGATGCGCAATCGGACTCACTACTGCGCATGCGCACTCGGGGTCACTACTGCTCATGGGCACTTGGACTCACTACTGCTCTTGGGCACTCGGATTCACTACTGCTCATGCCCACACGGACTCACTACCGCTGATGGGCACTCGGAGTCACTACTGTCGATGCGCCATCGGGCTCACTACTGCGCATGCGCGCACGGGCTCACTACAGGGCATGCGCACACGGACTCTCTACTGCGGATGCGCAATCGGGCTCACTACTGCGCATGCGCACACGGGCTCACTACTGCTCATGGGCACACGGGCACACTACTGCGCATGCGCACGCGGGGTCAATACTGCGATTGCGCGCTCGGACTCACTACTGCGGATGCGCAATCGGGCTCGCTACAGCGCATGCGCACACGGACTCCCTACTGTGGATGCGCAATCGGGCTTACTACTGCGCATGCGCACTCGGGGTCACTACTGCTCATGGGCACTTGGACTCACTACTGCTCATGGGCACTCGGATTCACTTCTGCTCATGCTCACTCTGACTCACTACCGCTCATGGGCACTCGGACTCACTACTGTCGATGCGCAATCGGGCTCACTACCGCGCATGCGCGCACGGGCTCACTACAGGGCATGCGCACACGGACTCACTACTGCGGATGCGCAATCGGGCTCACTACTGCTCATGCGCACTCGGACTCACTACTGCTCATGCGTACTCGTGCTCACTACTGCGCATGGGCGCTCGGGGCCGCTACTGCTCATGCGCACTCGGGCTCACTAGTGCGCTGGCGCGCTCGGGGCCGCTACTGCGCATGCGCACTCGGACTCACTACTGCTCATGGGCACACGGGCACACTACTGCGCATGCGCACGCGTGGTCACTACTGCTCAAGCGCACTCGGACTCACTACTGCTCATGCGCACTCGGGGTCAGTACTGCACATGCGCACTTGGACTCACTACAGCGCACGCTCACTCGGGGTCAGTACTGCGCATGCGCACACCGGCTCAGAGCTGCTCATGCGCACTCGAGCTCACTTCTGCGCATACGCACACGGGCGCACCATTGCGCATGCGTACACGGACTCACTACTGCGCATGCGCACTCGGGGTCACTACTGCTTATGCGCACTCGGGTTTACTACTGCGATTGCGCGCTCGCGCTAACTACTGCTCACGGGCACTCGGACTCACTACTGCGGATGCGCTATCGGGCTCACTACTGCGGATGCGCTATCGGGCTCACTACTGCGGATGCGCTCTCCGGCTCAGACCTGCACATACGCAATCGGGCTCACTACTGCGGATGCGCGCTCGGACTCACTACTGCGCATGCGCGCTCGGGGCCGCTACTGCGCATGCGCACTCGGGGTAACTACTGCTCATGGGCACTCGGGCTCACTACTGCGCATGCGCGCTCGGGCTCTCTAATGCGCATGCGCACTCGGGGTAACTATTGCGCATTCGCACACGGGCTCACTACTGCGCATGCGAACTCGGACTCACTACTGCGCATGCGCGCTCGGGGTCACTACTGCTCATGCGCACTCGAGCTCACTACTGCGCATGCGCGCCCGGGGCCGCTACTGCGCATGCGCACTCGGACTCACTACTGCTCATGGGCACACGGGCACACTACTGCGCATGCGCACGTGGGGTCACTACTGCTCATGCGCACTCGGACTCACTACTGCTCATGCGCACTCGGGCTCACTACTGCGATTGCGCGCTCGGGCTCACTACTGCGCATGCGCACACGGACTCACTACTGCGCACGCGCACGCGGGGTCACTACAGCTCATGCGCACTCGGTCTCACTACTGCTCATACGCACTCCGACTCACTACTGCTTATTGCGAACTCGGACACACTACTGCGGATGCGCAATCGGGCTCACTACTGCACATGCGCGCTCGGGCTCACTACTGCGGACGCATAATCGTGCTCACTACTGCGCATGCGCACTCCGGACAGACCTGCACATGCGCACACGAGGTCGGTACTGCGCATGCGCTCTCCGGCTCAGAACTGCACATGCGCACTCGAGCTCACTTCTGCGCATGCGCGCACGGGCTCACTACTGTACATGCGCACTCGGTGTCAGTACAGCTCATGATCACTTGGATTCACTACTGCTCATGGGCACTCGGCCTCACTACTGCGGATGCGCAATCGGGCTCACTACTGATGATGCGCTCTCCGGCCCAGACCTGCACATGCGCGCAAGGGCTCACTACTGCGCATGCGCACTTGGACTCACTACTGCTCATGGGCACTCGGACTCACTACTGCGCATGCGCGCTCCGGTCAGACCTGCATATGCGCACTCGGGCTCACTACTGCGCATGCGCGCACAGGCTCACTACTGGGCACGCGCACGCGGGCTCACTACTGCTTATGCGAACTCGGACTCACTACTGCGGATGCGCAATCGGGCTCACTACTCCGCATGCGCACACGGGCTCACTATTGCGCATGCGCACACGGGGTCACTAATTCTCATGCGTTCTCGGATTAACTACTGCTCATGCGCACTCGGACTCACTACTGCGGGTGCAAAATCGGGTTCACTGCTGTGCATGCGCACTCGGGGTCACTACTGCGCATGCGCATTCCAGTTCAGACCTGCACATGCGCACTCGGTGTCACTACTGCTCATGGGCACTTGGACTCACTACTGCTCATGGGCACTCGGACTCACTACTGCTCATGCGCACTTGGACTCACTACTGCTCATGGGCACTCGGACTCACTACTGCTCATGCGCACTCGGACTCACTACGCCCCATGGGCACTCGGACTCACTACGGTCGATGCGCAATCGGTCTCACTACTGCGCATGCGGATACGGGCTCACTACTGCGCATGCGCAATCGGGCTCTCTCCTAGGCATGCGCACTCGGGGTCACTACTGCGCATGCGCACACGGACACCGTACTGCGGATGCGCAATCGGGCTCACTACTGCACATGCGCGCTCGGGGTCACTACTGCTCATGGGCACTTGGACTCACTACTGCTCATGGGCACTCGGAGTCACTACTGCTCATGCTCACTCGGACTCACTACGGCTCATGGGCACTCGGGCTCACTACTTTCGATGCGCAATCGGGCTCACTACTGCGCATGCGCACTCCGGTCAGTCCTGCACATGCGCACTCGGGCTCACTACTGCGCATGCGCACGCGGGGTCGCTACTGCTCATGTGCACTCGGACTCACTACTGCTCATGCGCACTCGGGCTCACTACTGCGATTGCGCGCTCGGGCTCACTACTGCGCATGCGCACTCCGGCCCAGACCTGCACATGCGCACTGGGGCTCACTACTGCGCATGCGCACACGGACTCACTACTGCCGATGCGCAATCGGGCTCACTACTGCACATGCGTGCTCGGGCTTACTACTGCGGATGCATAATCGGGCTCACTACTGCGCATGCGCACTCCGGTCAGACCTGCACATGCGCACACGAGGTCGGTACTGCGCATGCGCACTCCGGCTCAGAACTGCACATGCGCACTTGAGCTCACTTCTGCGCATGCGCGCACGGGGGCACTACTGCGCATGCGCGCACGGGCTCACTACTGTGCATGCGCACTCGGTGTCACTACTGTTCATGATCACTTGGATTCACTACTGCTCATGGGCACTCGGCCTCACTACTGCGGATGCGCAATCGGGCTCACTACTGCGGATGCGCTCTCCGGCTAAGACCTGCACATGCGCAATCGGGCTCTCTACTGCGCATGCGCACTCGGGGTCACTACTGCGCATGCGCACTCGGGCTCACTACTGCTCATGCGCACTCGGACTCACTACTGCGGATGCGCAATCGGTCTCACTACTGCTCATTCGCATTCGGCCTCACTACTGCTCATGCGCACTCGGACACACTACTGCTCATGCCCACTCGGACACACAGCAGCGGATGCGCAATCGGGCTCACTACTGCGCATGCGCGCTCGGGGTCACTACTGCTCGTGCGCTCTCGGATTCACTACAGCTCATGCGCACACTGTCTCACTACTGCGGATGCGCACTCGAGCTCACTTCTGCGCATGCGCACACGGGCGCACTACTGCGCATGCGCGCACGGGCTCACTACTGCGCATGCGCACTCGGTGTAACTACTGCTCATGATCACTTGGATTCACTACTGCTCATGGCACTCGGCCTCACTACTGCGGATGCGCACTCGGGCTCACTACTGCGGATGCGCAATCGGGTTCACTACTGCGCATGCGCACCCGGATTCCCCACTGCGGATGCGCAATCGCGCTCACTACTACGCATGCGCACTCGGCCACACTACTGCCGATGCGCGCTCGGACACACTATTGCGCATGCGCTGTCCGGCACAGACCTGCGAATGCGCAATCGGGCTCTCTACTGCGCATGCGCACTCGGGGTCACTACTGCGCATGCGCACACGGGCTCACTACTGCGGATGCGCGCTCGGGCTCACTACTGCGCATGCGCACACGGGCTCACTACTGCGCATGTGCACACGGTGTCACTACTTCTCATGCTCTCTCGGACTAACTACTGCTCATGGGCACTCGGACTCATTACTGCGGATGCGCAATCGGGCTTACTACTGCTCATGATCACTCGGCCTCACTGCTGCTCATGCGCACTCGGACTCACTGCTGCGGATGCGCACTCGAGCTCACTATTGCGCATGCGCACACGGGCTCACGACTGTGCATGCGCACTCGGGGTCGATACTGCGCATGCGCTCTCCGGCTCAGACCCGCACATGCGCTCTCGTGCTCAGTTCTGCGCATGCGCACGCGGCCGCACTACTGCGCATGCGCACACGGGCTCACTACTGCGCATGCGCACTCGGGGTCACCACAGCAGATGCGCACACGGGCTCACTGCTGCGGATGCGCGGTCGGGCTCACTACTGCGCATGCGCACACGGGCTCACTACTGCGCATGCGCACTCGGGGTCACTACTCCTCATGCGCACTCGGACTCACTGCTGCTCATGCGCACTCGGAGTCACTACTGCGGATGTGCAATCGGGCTCACTACTCCTCATGCGCACTCGGACTCACTACTGCTCATCCGCACTCGGACTCACTACTGCACATGCGCACTCGTGCTCACTACTGCGCATGCGCACACGGGCTCACTACTGCTCATGCGCACTCGGGCTCACTACTGCGCAAGCGCGCTCGGGGTCACTACTGCGCATGCGCACTCGGACACACTGCAGCGGATGCGCACACGGGCTCACTACTGCGCATGCGCACGCGGGGTCACTACTGCTCAAGCGCACTCGGACTCACTACTGCGCATGCACAATCGGGCTCACTACGCCGCATGCGCAATCGGTCTCAGTACTGCCGATGCGCAATCGGGTTCACTTCTGCGCATGCCCACTCGGGGTTACTACTGCGCATGCGCACTCGGGCTCACTACTGCGATTGCGCGCTCGGGCTCACTACTGCGCATGCGCACTGGGGTCACTACTGCGCATGCGCGCTCGGGGCCGCTACTGCGCATGCGCACTTGGGCTCGCTACTTCGCATGCACACACGGGCTCACTACAGCGCACGCGCACTCGGGGTCACTACTGCGCATGCGCACACCGGCTCAGACCTGCTCATGCGCACTCGAGCTCACTTCTGCGCATATGCACACAGGCGCACTATTGCGCATGCGTGCACGGACTCACTACTGCGAATGCGCACTCGGGGTCACTACTGCTTATGCGAACTCGGACTCACTACTGCGCATGCACAATCGGGCTCACTACGCCGCATGCGCAATCGGTCTCAGTACTGCGGATGCGCAATCGGGCTCACTTCTGCGCATGCGCGCTCCGGGTCGCTACTGCGCATGCGCACACGGGCTGACTACTGCGCATGCGCACGTGGGCTCACTACTTCGCATGCACACACGGGTTCGCTACTGCGCATGTGCACACGGGCTCACTACTGCTCATGCGCACTCGGGCTCACTACTGCGCAAGCGCGCTCGGGGTCACTACTGCGCATGCGCACTCGGACACACTGCAGCGGATGCGCACACGGGCTCACTACTGCGCATGGGCACGCGGGGTCACTACTGCTCATGCGCACTCGGACTCACTACTGCTCATGCGCACTCGGGCTCAATACTGCGCATGCGCGCTCGGGGTCGCTACTGCGCATGCGCACTCGGGGTGACTACTGGCCATGCGCACTCGGGCTCAATACTGCACATGCGCACTCGGGCTCACTACTATGCATGCGCACACGGGCTCACTACTGCGATTGCCTTCTCCGGTCAGACATGCACCTGCGCATTTGGGCTCACTACTGCGCATGCGCGCTCGGGGGTCGCTACTGCGCATGCGCACACGGAGTCACTACTCGTCATGGGCACACGGGCTCACTACTCTGCATGCGCACACGGGCTCACAACTGCGCATGCACACACGGGCTCACTACTGCGCATGCGCACGTGGGCTCACTACTTCGCATGCACACACGGGCTCACTACAGCGCACGCGCACTCGGGGTCACTACTGCGCATGCGCACACCGGCTCAGACCTGCACATGTGCACTCGAGCTCAATCCTGCGCATACGCACACGGGCGCACTATTGCGCATGCGCGCACGGACTTACTACTGCGCATGCGCACTCGGGGTAACTACAGCTCATGCGCACTTGGACTCACTACTGCTCATGGGCACTCGGACTCACTACTGCGGATGCGCAATCGGCCTCACTACGGCTCATACGCACTCCGACTCACTACTGTTTATGCGAACTCGGTCTCACTACTGCGGATGCGCAATCGGGCTCACTACTCCGCATGCGCAATCGGTCTCACTACTGCGGATGCGCAATCGGGCTCACTTCTGCGCATGCGTACTCGGGCTCACTACTGCGATTGCGCGCTCCGGTCAGACCTGCACATGCGCACTCGGGCTCACTACTGCGCATGCGCGCTCGGGGTCGCTACTGCGCATGCGCAAATCGGGTTCACTACTGCGCTAGCGCGCTGATGCTCAGGCTTGCACACGTGCGCTCGAGCTCACATCTGCGCATGGGCACACGGGCGCATTACTGCGCATTCGCACACGGGCTCACTACTGTGCATGCGCACTCGGCGTCACTACTGCTCATGCGCACTCGGACTCACTACTGCTCATGGGCACAGGGGCTCACTACTCTGCATGCGAACACGGGCTCACTACTGCTCATGGGCACACGGGCACAGTACTGCGCATGCGCACGCGGGGTCACTACTGCTCATGGGCACTTGGACTCACTACTGCTCATGGGCACTCGGATTCACTTCTGCTCATGCTCACTCTGACTCACTGCCGCTCATGGGCACTCGGACTCACTACTGTCGATGCGCAATCGGGCTCACTACCGCGCATGCGCGCACGGGTTCACTACAGGGCATGCGCACACGGACTCACTACTGCGGATGCGCAATCGGGCTCACTACTGCTCATGCGCACTCGGACTCACTACTTATCATACGCACTCCTACTCACTACTGCTTATGCGAACTCGGACTCACTACTGCTCATGCGCACTCGGACTCACTACTGCTCATACTCACTCCGACTCACTACTGCTTCTGCGAACTCGGACTCACTACTGCGGATGCGCAATCTTGCACACCACTCCGCATGCGCAATCGGGCTCACTACTGCTCATGCGCACTCCGGTCAGACCTGCACATGCGCACTCGGGCTCACTACTGCTCATACGCACGGGCTCACTACTGCGCATGCGCACTCGGAGTCACTACTCAGCATGCACAATCGGACTCTCTACTGCGCATGCGCCCTCGGGGTCGCTACTGCGGATGCGCAATCGGGCTCACTTCTGCGCATGCGCGCTCCGGGTCGCTACTGCGCATGCGCACACGGGCTCACTACTGCGCATGCGCAAGTGGGCTCACTACTTCGCATGCACACACGGGTTCGCTACTGCGCATGTGCACACGGGCTCACTACTGCTCATGCGCACTCGGGCTCAATACTGCGCAAGCGCGCTCGGGATCACTACTGCGCATGCGCACTCGGACACACTGCAGCGGATGCGCACACGGGCTCACTACCGCGCATGGACGCGCGGGGTCACTACTGCTCATGCGCACGCGGACTCACTACTGCTCATGCGCACTCGGGCTCAATACTGCGCATGCGCACTCGGGGTCGCTACTGCGCATGCGCACTCGGGGTGACTACTGCCCATGCGCACTCGGGCTCAATACTGCGCATGCGCACTCGGGGTCGCTACTGCGCATGCGCAATCGGGGTGACTACTGCCCATGCGCACTCGGGCTCACTACTGCGCATCCGCACACGGGCGCACTACTGCGCATTCGCACACGGGCTCACTACTGTGCATGCGCACTCGGACTCATTACTGCTCATGGGCACAGGGGCTCACTACTCTGCATGCGAACACGGGCTCACTACTGCTCATGGGCACACGGGCACAGTACTGCGCATGCGCACGCGGGGTCACTACTGCTCATGGGCACTTGGACTCACTACTGCTCATGGGCACTCGGATTCACTTCTGCTCATGCTCACTCTGACTCACTGCCGCTCATGGGCACTCGGACTCACTACTGTCGATGCGCAATCGGGCTCACTACCGCGCATGCGCGCACGGGTTCACTACAGGGCATGCGCACACGGACTCACTACTGCGGATGCGCAATCGGGCTCACTACTGCTCATGCGCACTCGGACTCACTACTTATCATACGCACTCCTACTCACTACTGCTTATGCGAACTCGGACTCACTACTGCTCATGCGCACTCGGACTCACTACTGCTCATACTCACTCCGACTCACTACTGCTTCTGCGAACTCGGACTCACTACTGCGGATGCGCAATCTTGCACACCACTCCGCATGCGCAATCGGGCTCACTACTGCTCATGCGCACTCCGGTCAGACCTGCACATGCGCACTCGGGCTCACTACTGCTCATACGCACGGGCTCACTACTGCGCATGCGCACTCGGAGTCACTACTCAGCATGCACAATCGGACTCTCGACTGCGCATGCGCCCTCGGGGTCGCTACTGCGGATGCGCAATCTTGCACACCACTCCGCATGCGCAATCGGGCTCACTACTGCTCATGCGCACTCGGACTCACTACTGCTCATGCGTACTCGTGCTCACTACTGCGCATGGGCGCTCGGGGCCGCTACTGCTCATGCGCACTCGGGCTCACTAGTGCGCATGCGAGCTCGGGGCCGCTACTGCGCATGCGCACTCGGACTCACTACTGCTCATGGGCACACGGGCACACTACTGCGCATGCGCACGCGTGGTCACTACTGCTCAAGCGCACTCGGACTCACTACTGCTCATGCGCACTCGGGGTCAGTACTGCACATGCGCACTTGGACTCACTACAGCGCACGCTCACTCGGAGTCAGTACTGCGCATGCGCACTCGGGTTTACTACTGCGATTGCGCGCCCGCGCTAACTACTGCTCACGGGCACTCGGACTCACTACTGCGGATGCGCTATCGGGCTCACTACTGCGGATGCGCTCTCCGGCTCAGACCTGCACATACGCAATCGGGCTCACTACTGCGGATGCGCACATGGGCTCACTACTGCACATGCGCACTCGGCCTCACTACTGCGCATGCGCACTCGGGGTAACTACTGCTCATGGGCACTCGGCCTCACTACTGCGCATGCGCACTCGGGGTAACTACTGCTCATGGGCACTCGGGCTCACTACTGCGCATGCGCGCTCGGGGTCACTACTGCGCATGCCCACTCGGGGTCACTACTGCGCATGCGCACTCGGGCTCACTACTGCGATTGCGCGCTTGGGGTCACTACTGCGCATGCCCACTCGGTGTCACTACTGCGCATGCGCACTCCGGCTCAGACCTGCACATGCGCATTCGAGCTCACTACTGCGCCTGCGAACTCGGACTCAATACTGCGGATGCGCAATCGCGCTCACTACTCCGCATGCGCAATCGGTCTCACTACTGCGGATGCGCAATCGGGCTCACTTCTGCACATGCGCACTCGGGGTCACTACTGCGCATGCCCACTCGGGGTCACTACTGCGCATGCGCACTCCGGCTCAGACCTGCACATGCGCATTCGAGCTCACTACTGCGCCTGCGAACTCGGACTCAATACTGCGGATGCGAAATCGCGCTCACTACTCCGCATGCGCAATCGGTCTCACTACTGCGGATGCGCTATCGGGCTCAGTTCTGCGCATGCGCACTCGGGGTCACTATTGCTCGTGCGCACTTGGACTTACTACTGCTCATGGGCACTCGGACTCACTACTGCGGATGCGCAGTCGGGCTCACTACTGCGGATGCGCTCTCCGGCTCAGACCTGCACATGCGCATTCGAGCTCACTACTGCTTATGCGCACTCGGGCTCAATACTGCGCATGCTCGCTCGGGGTCGCTACTGCGCATGCGCAATCGGGGTGACTACTGCTCATGCGCACTCGGGCTCAATACTGCACATGCGCACTCGAGCTCACTACTATGCATGCGCACACGGGCTCACTACTGCGATTGCGCGCTCGGGGTCACTACTGCGCATGCCCACTCGGGGTCACTACTGCGCATGCGCACGTGGGCTCACTACTTCGCATGCACACACGGGCTCACTACTGCGCATGCGCACACGGGCTCACTACTGCGCATGCGCACACGGGATCACTACTGCGCATGCGCACATAGGCTCACTACTGCTCATGGGCACTCGGACTCACTACTGCGGATGCGCAATCGGGCTCACTACTGCGGATGCGCAGTCGGACTCACTACTGCGGATGCGCGCTCGGGGCCGCTACTGCGTATGCGCGCTCGGGGTAACTACTGCTCATGCGCACTTGGACTCAATGCTGCGGATGCGCAATCATGCTGACTACTGCGCGTGGGCACTCCGACTCACTACTGCGGATGCGCAATTGGGCTCACTACTGCGGATGCGCAATCGGGCTCACTTCTGCGCATGCGCGCTCGGGGTCGCTACTGCGCATGCGCACTCGGGGTGACTACTGCTCATGCGCACTCGGACTCACTACTGCTCATGGGCACACGGGCTCACTACTCTGCATGCGCACACGGGCTCACTACTGCGCATGCGCACACATGCTCACTACTGCTCATGCGCACTCGGACTCACTACTGCTCATGCGCACTCGGGCTCACTACTGCGCATGCGCACTCGGGGTCACTACTGCTCATGGGCACTTGGACTCACTACTGTTCATGGGCACTCGGACTCACTACCGCTCATGCGCACTCGGGCTCACTACTGCGGATGCGCGCTCGGGGTCACTAGTGCGCACGCGCACAAGCCTAACTACTGTGCATGCGCACAGGGGCTCACTACTGCTCATGCGAATTCGGACTCACTACTGCGCTTGCGCGCTCGGGGTCACTATTGCCCATGCGCACTCGGAATCACTACTGCTCATGCGCACTCTGGCTCACTACTGCGCATGCGCGCTCGGGGCCGCTACTGCTCATACGCACTCGGACTCACTACTGCTCATGCGCACTCGGACTCACTACTGCTAATACGCGCTCCGACTCACTACTGCTTATGCGAACTCGGACTCACTACTGCGGATGCGCAATCGGGCTCACTACTCCGCATGCGCAATCGGTCTCACTACTGCGCATGCGCACTCCGGCTCAGACCTGCCCATGCGCACTCGGGCTCACTACTGCTCATGCGCACGGGCTCACTACTGCGCATGCGCACTCGGAGTCACTACTGAGCATGTACAATCGGACTCTCTACTGCGCATGCGCCCTCGGGGTCACTACTGCGGATGCGCGCTCGGGCTCACTACTGCGCATGCGCGCTCGGGCTCACTACTGCGCATGCGCACACGGGCTCACTACTGCGCACACGCACGCGGACTCATTACTGTCGATGCGCAATCGGGCCCACTACCGCGCATGCGCGCACGGGCTCACTACAGGGCATGCGCACACAGACTCACTACTGCGGATGCGCACACGGGCTCACTACTGCACATGCGCACTCGGCCTCACTACTGCTCATGCGCACTCGGAGTCACTACTGCGCATGCACACACGGCCACACAACAGCGCAGGCGCACTCGGGGCCACTACTGCGCATGCGCACACCGGCTCAGACCTGCACATGCGCACTCGATCTCACGTCTGCTCATGCGCACTCGGGCTCACTGCGGCGCATGCGCGCGCGGGCTCACTACTGCGCATGCGCATTCGGAGTAACTACTAAGCATGGGCAATCGGGCTCACTACTGCGCATGCGCACTGGGGGTCACTACCGCGCATGCGCACTCTTGCTCACTACTGCGCATGCGCACTCCGGCTCAGACCTACCCAAGCGCACTCCCGCTCACCACTGCGCATGCGCACACGGGCTCACTACTGCGCACGCGCAATCGGGCTCTCTACTGCGCATGCGCACTCGGGCTTACTACTGCGCATGCGCACACGGGCTTACTACTGCGCATGCGCACACGGGGTCACTAATTCTCATGCGTTCTCGGATTAACTACTGCTCATGCGCACTCCGAATCACTACTCCGCATGCGCAATCGGGCTCACTACTGCTCATGCGCACTCCGGTCAGACCTGCACATGCGCACTCGTGCTCACTACTGCGCATGCGCACTCGGACACACTGCAGCGGATGCGCACACGGGCTCACTACTGCGCATGGGCACGCGGGGTCACTACTGCTCATGCGCACTCGGACTCACTACTGCTCATGGGCACAGGGGCTCACTACTGCGCATGCGCGCTCGGGGTCGCTACTGCGCATGCGCACTCGGGGTGACTACTGGCCATGCGCACTCGGGCTCAATACTGCACATGCGCACTCGGGCTCACTACTATGCATGCGCACACGGGCTCACTACTGCGATTGCCTTCTCCGGTCAGACATGCACCTGCGCATTTGGGCTCACTACTGCGCATGCGCGCTCGGGGGTCGCTACTGCGCATGCGCACACGGAGTCACTACTCGTCATGGGCACACGGGCTCACTACTCTGCATGCGCACACGGGCTCACAACTGCGCATGCACACACGGGCTCACTACTGCGCATGCACACGTGGGCTCACTACTTCGCATGCACACACGGGCTCACTACAGCGCACGCGCACTCGGGGTCACTACTGCGCATGCGCACACCGGCTCAGACCTGCACATGTGCACTCGAGCTCAATCCTGCGCATACGCACACGGGCGCACTATTGCGCATGCGCGCACGGACTTACTACTGCGCATGCGCACTCGGGGTAACTACAGCTCATGCGCACTTGGACTCACTACTGCTCATGGGCACTCGGACTCACTACTGCGGATGCGCAATCGGCCTCACTACGGCTCATACGCACTCCGACTCACTACTGTTTATGCGAACTCGGTCTCACTACTGCGGATGCGCAATCGGGCTCACTACTCCGCATGCGCAATCGGTCTCACTACTGCGGATGCGCAATCGGGCTCACTTCTGCGCATGCGTACTCGGGCTCACTACTGCGATTGCGCGCTCCGGTCAGACCTGCACATGCGCACTCGGGCTCACTACTGCGCATGCGCGCTCGGGGTCGCTACTGCGCATTCGCAAATCGGGTTCACTACTGCCCATGCGCACTCGGGCTCACTACTGCGATTGCGTGCTCCGGTCAGACCTGCACATGCGCACTCGGGCTCACTACTGCGCATGCGCGCTCGGGGTCGCTACTGCGCATGCGCAAATCGGGTTCACTACTGCGCTAGCGCGCTGATGCTCAGGCTTGCACACGTGCGCTCGAGCTCACATCTGCGCATGGGCACACGGGCGCATTACTGCGCATTCGCACACGGGCTCACTACTGTGCATGCGCACTCGGCGTCACTACTGCTCATGCGCACTCGGACTCACTACTGCTCATGGGCACAGGGGCTCACTACTCTGCATGCGAACACGGGCTCACTACTGCTCATGGGCACACGGGCACAGTACTGCGCATGCGCACGCGGGGTCACTACTGCTCATGGGCACTTGGACTCACTACTGCTCATGGGCACTCGGATTCACTTCTGCTCATGCTCACTCTGACTCACTGCCGCTCATGGGCACTCGGACTCACTACTGTCGATGCGCAATCGGGCTCACTACCGCGCATGCGCGCACGGGTTCACTACAGGGCATGCGCACACGGACTCACTACTGCGGATGCGCAATCGGGCTCACTACTGCTCATGCGCACTCGGACTCACTACTTATCATACGCACTCCTACTCACTACTGCTTATGCGAACTCGGACTCACTACTGCTCATGCGCACTCGGACTCACTACTGCTCATTCTCACTCCGACTCACTACTGCTTTTGCGAACTCGGACTCACTACTGCGGATGCGCAATCTTGCACACCACTCCGCATGCGCAATCGGGCTCACTACTGCTCATGCGCACTCCGGTCAGACCTGCACATGCGCACTCGGGCTCACTAGTGCTCATACGCACGGGCTCACTACTGCGCATGCGCACTCGGAGTCACTACTCAGCATGCACAATCGGACTCTCTACTGCGCATGCGCCCTCGGGGTCGCTACTGCGGATGCGCAATCGGGCTCACTTCTGCGCATGCGCGCTCCGGGTCGCTACTGCGCATGCGCACACGGGCTCACTACTGCTCATGCGCACTCGGGCTCAATACTGCGCAAGCGCGCTCGGGATCACTACTGCGCATGCGCACTCGGACACACTGCAGCGGATGCGCACACGGGCTCACTACCGCGCATGGACGCGCGGGGTCACTACTGCTCATGCGCACTCGGACTCACTACTGCTCATGCGCACTCGGGCTCAATACTGCGCATGCGCACTCGGGGTCGCTACTGCGCATGCGCACTCGGGGTGACTACTGCCCATGCGCACTCGGGCTCAATACTGCGCATGCGCACTCGGGGTCGCTACTGCGCATGCGCAATCGGGGTGACTACTGCCCATGCGCACTCGGGCTCACTACTGCGCATCCGCACACGGGCGCACTACTGCGCATTCGCACACGGGCTCACTACTGTGCTTGCGCACTCGGACTCATTACTGCTCATGGGCACAGGGGCTCACTACTCTGCATGCGAACGCGGGCTCACTACCGCGCATGCGCACACGGGCTCATTACTGCGCATGCGCACGTGGGCTCACTACTTCGCATGCACACACGGGCTTACTACTGCGATTGCCCGCTCGGACTCATTACTGCGCATGCGATCACGGGCTCATTACTGCGCACGCGCACGCGGGGTCACTACTGCTCATGCGCACTCGGACTCACTACTGCGGATGCGCGCTCGGGGTCACTAGTGCGCACGCGCACAAGCCTAACTACTGTGCATGCGCACAGGGGCTCACTACTGCTCATGCGAATTCGGACTCACTACTGCGCTTGCGCGCTCGGGGTCACTATTGCCCATGCGCACTCGGAATCA
Organism: Megachile leachella; assembly: GCA_963576845.1. Taxonomy (NCBI): domain Eukaryota; kingdom Metazoa; phylum Arthropoda; class Insecta; order Hymenoptera; family Megachilidae; genus Megachile; species Megachile leachella. Next base: position 16,603,217 of record OY756253.1, on the reverse strand, counting down.
CTACTGCTCATGCGCACTCTGGCTCACTACTGCGCATGCGCGCTCGGGGCCGCTACTGCTCATACGCACTCGGACTCACTACTGCTCATGCGCACTCGGACTCACTACTGCTAATACGCGCTCCGACTCACTACTGCTTATGCGAACTCGGACTCACTACTGCGGATGCGCAATCGGGCTCACTACTCCGCATGCGCAATCGGTCTCACTACTGCGCATGCGCACTCCGGCTCAGACCTGCCCATGCGCACTCGGGCTCACTACTGCTCATGCGCACGGGCTCACTACTGCGCATGCGCACTCGGAGTCACTACTGAGCATGTACAATCGGACTCTCTACTGCGCATGCGCCCTCGGGGTCACTACTGCGGATGCGCGCTCGGGCTCACTACTGCGCATGCGCGCTCGGGCTCACTACTGCGCATGCGCACACGGGCTCACTACTGCGCACACGCACGCGGACTCATTACTGTCGATGCGCAATCGGGCCCACTACCGCGCATGCGCGCACGGGCTCACTACAGGGCATGCGCACACAGACTCACTACTGCGGATGCGCACACGGGCTCACTACTGCACATGCGCACTCGGCCTCACTACTGCTCATGCGCACTCGGAGTCACTACTGCGCATGCACACACGGCCACACAACAGCGCAGGCGCACTCGGGGCCACTACTGCGCATGCGCACACCGGCTCAGACCTGCACATGCGCACTCGATCTCACGTCTGCTCATGCGCACTCGGGCTCACTGCGGCGCATGCGCGCGCGGGCTCACTACTGCGCATGCGCATTCGGAGTAACTACTAAGCATGGGCAATCGGGCTCACTACTGCGCATGCGCACTGGGGGTCACTACCGCGCATGCGCACTCTTGCTCACTACTGCGCATGCGCACTCCGGCTCAGACCTACCCAAGCGCACTCCCGCTCACCACTGCGCATGCGCACACGGGCTCACTACTGCGCACGCGCAATCGGGCTCTCTACTGCGCATGCGCACTCGGGCTTACTACTGCGCATGCGCACACGGGCTTACTACTGCGCATGCGCACACGGGGTCACTAATTCTCATGCGTTCTCGGATTAACTACTGCTCATGCGCACTCCGAATCACTACTCCGCATGCGCAATCGGGCTCACTACTGCTCATGCGCACTCCGGTCAGACCTGCACATGCGCACTCGTGCTCACTACTGCGCATGCGCACTCGGACACACTGCAGCGGATGCGCACACGGGCTCACTACTGCGCATGGGCACGCGGGGTCACTACTGCTCATGCGCACTCGGACTCACTACTGCTCATGCGCACTCGGGCTCAATACTGCGCATGCGCGCTCGGGGTCGCTACTGCGCATGCGCACTCGGGGTGACTACTGGCCATGCGCACTCGGGCTCAATACTGCACATGCGCACTCGGGCTCACTACTATGCATGCGCACACGGGCTCACTACTGCGATTGCCTTCTCCGGTCAGACATGCACCTGCGCATTTGGGCTCACTACTGCGCATGCGCGCTCGGGGGTCGCTACTGCGCATGCGCACACGGAGTCACTACTCGTCATGGGCACACGGGCTCACTACTCTGCATGCGCACACGGGCTCACAACTGCGCATGCACACACGGGCTCACTACTGCGCATGCGCACGTGGGCTCACTACTTCGCATGCACACACGGGCTCACTACAGCGCACGCGCACTCGGGGTCACTACTGCGCATGCGCACACCGGCTCAGACCTGCACATGTGCACTCGAGCTCAATCCTGCGCATACGCACACGGGCGCACTATTGCGCATGCGCGCACGGACTTACTACTGCGCATGCGCACTCGGGGTAACTACAGCTCATGCGCACTTGGACTCACTACTGCTCATGGGCACTCGGACTCACTACTGCGGATGCGCAATCGGCCTCACTACGGCTCATACGCACTCCGACTCACTACTGTTTATGCGAACTCGGTCTCACTACTGCGGATGCGCAATCGGGCTCACTACTCCGCATGCGCAATCGGTCTCACTACTGCGGATGCGCAATCGGGCTCACTTCTGCGCATGCGTACTCGGGCTCACTACTGCGATTGCGCGCTCCGGTCAGACCTGCACATGCGCACTCGGGCTCACTACTGCGCATGCGCGCTCGGGGTCGCTACTGCGCATTCGCAAATCGGGTTCACTACTGCCCATGCGCACTCGGGCTCACTACTGCGATTGCGTGCTCCGGTCAGACCTGCACATGCGCACTCGGGCTCACTACTGCGCATGCGCGCTCGGGGTCGCTACTGCGCATGCGCAAATCGGGTTCACTACTGCGCTAGCGCGCTGATGCTCAGGCTTGCACACGTGCGCTCGAGCTCACATCTGCGCATGGGCACACGGGCGCATTACTGCGCATTCGCACACGGGCTCACTACTGTGCATGCGCACTCGGCGTCACTACTGCTCATGCGCACTCGGACTCACTACTGCTCATGGGCACAGGGGCTCACTACTCTGCATGCGAACACGGGCTCACTACTGCTCATGGGCACACGGGCACAGTACTGCGCATGCGCACGCGGGGTCACTACTGCTCATGGGCACTTGGACTCACTACTGCTCATGGGCACTCGGATTCACTTCTGCTCATGCTCACTCTGACTCACTGCCGCTCATGGGCACTCGGACTCACTACTGTCGATGCGCAATCGGGCTCACTACCGCGCATGCGCGCACGGGTTCACTACAGGGCATGCGCACACGGACTCACTACTGCGGATGCGCAATCGGGCTCACTACTGCTCATGCGCACTCGGACTCACTACTTATCATACGCACTCCTACTCACTACTGCTTATGCGAACTCGGACTCACTACTGCTCATGCGCACTCGGACTCACTACTGCTCATACTCACTCCGACTCACTACTGCTTTTGCGAACTCGGACTCACTACTGCGGATGCGCAATCTTGCACACCACTCCGCATGCGCAATCGGGCTCACTACTGCTCATGCGCACTCCGGTCAGACCTGCACATGCGCACTCGGGCTCACTACTGCTCATACGCACGGGCTCACTACTGCGCATGCGCACTCGGAGTCACTACTCAGCATGCACAATCGGACTCTCTACTGCACATGCGCCCTCGGGGTCGCTACTGCGGATGCGCAATCGGGCTCACTTCTGCGCATGCGCGCTCCGGGTCGCTACTGCGCATGCGCACACGGGCTCACTACTGCTCATGCGCACTCGGGCTCAATACTGCGCAAGCGCGCTCGGGATCACTACTGCGCATGCGCACTCGGACACACTGCAGCGGATGCGCACACGGGCTCACTACCGCGCATGGACGCGCGGGGTCACTACTGCTCATGCGCACTCGGACTCACTACTGCTCATGCGCACTCGGGCTCAATACTGCGCATGCGCACTCGGGGTCGCTACTGCGCATGCGCACTCGGGGTGACTACTGCCCATGCGCACTCGGGCTCAATACTGCGCATGCGCACTCGGGGTCGCTACTGCGCATGCGCAATCGGGGTGACTACTGCCCATGCGCACTCGGGCTCACTACTGCGCATCCGCACACGGGCGCACTACTGCGCATTCGCACACGGGCTCACTACTGTGCTTGCGCACTCGGACTCATTACTGCTCATGGGCACAGGGGCTCACTACTCTGCATGCGAACGCGGGCTCACTACCGCGCATGCGCACACGGGCTCATTACTGCGCATGCGCACGTGGGCTCACTACTTCGCATGCACACACGGGCTTACTACTGCGATTGCCCGCTCGGACTCATTACTGCGCATGCGATCACGGGCTCATTACTGCGCACGCGCACGCGGGGTTACTACTGCTCATGCGCACTCGGACTCACTACTGCTCATGCGCACTCGGACTCACTACTGCTCATGCGCACACGGGCACACTACTGAGCATGCGCACGCGGTGTCACTACTGCGCATGCGCACTCGGACTCACTACTGCTCATGGGCACACGGGCACACTACTGCGCACGGGCACGCGGGGTCACTACTGCGCATGCGCAATCAGGCTCTCTCCCAGGCATGCGCACTCGGGGTCACTACTGCGCATGGGCACACAGACTCCCTTCTGCGGATGCGCAATCGGACTCACTACTGCGCATGCGCACTCGGGGTCACTACTGCTCATGGGCACTTGGACTCACTACTGCTCTTGGGCACTCGGATTCACTACTGCTCATGCCCACACGGACTCACTACCGCTGATGGGCACTCGGACTCACTACTGTCGATGCGCCATCGGGCTCACTACTGCGCATGCGCGCACGGGCTCACTACAGGGCATGCGCACACGGACTCACTACTGCGGATGCGCAATCGGGCTCACTACTGCGCATGCGCACACGGGCTCACTACTGCTCATGGGCACACGGGCACACTACTGCGCATGCGCACGCGGGGTCAATACTGCGATAGCGCGCTCGGACTCACTACTGCGGATGCGCAATCGGGCTCGCTACAGCGCATGCGCACACGGGCTCACTACAGGGCATGCGCACACGGACTCACTACTGCGGATGCGCAATCGGGCTCACTACTGCTCATGCGCACTCGGACTCACTACTGCTCATGCGTACTCGTGCTCACTACTGCGCATGGGCGCTCGGGGCCGCTACTGCTCATGCGCACTCGGGCTCACTAGTGCGCTGGCGCGCTCGGGGCCGCTACTGCGCATGCGCACTCGGACTCACTACTGCTCATGGGCACACGGGCACACTACTGCGCATGCGCACGCGTGGTCACTACTGCTCAAGCGCACTCGGACTCACTACTGCTCATGCGCACTCGGGGTCAGTACTGCACATGCGCACTTGGACTCACTACAGCGCACGCTCACTCGGGGTCAGTACTGCGCATGCGCACACCGGCTCAGAGCTGCTCATGCGCACTCGAGCTCACTTCTGCGCATACGCACACGGGCGCACCATTGCGCATGCGTGCACGGACTCACTACTGCGCATGCGCACTCGGGCTCTCTACTGCTTATGCGCACTCGGGTTTACTACTGCGATTGCGCGCTCGCGCTAACTACTGCTCACGGGCACTCGGACTCACTACTGCGGATGCGCTATCGGTCTCACTACTGCGGATGCGCTATCGGGCTCACTACTGCGGATGCGCTCTCCGGCTCAGACCTGCACATACGCAATCAGGCTCACTACTGCGGATGCGCGCTCGGACTCACTACTGCGCATGCGCGCTCGGGGCCGCTACTGCGCATGCGCACTCGGGGTAACTACTGCTCATGGGCACTCGGGCTCACTACTGCGCATGCGCGCTCGGGGTCACTACTGCTCATGCGCACTCGAGCTCACTACTGCGCATGCGCGCCCGGGGCCGCTACTGCGCATGCGCACTCGGACTCACTACTGCTCATGGGCACACGGGCACACTACTGCGCATGCGCACGTGGGGTCACTACTGCTCATGCGCACTCGGACTCACTACTGCTCATGCGCACTCGGCCTCACTACTGCGATTGCGCGCTCGGGCTCACTACTGCGCATGCGCACACGGACTCACTACTGCGCACGCGCACGCGGGGTCACTACAGCTCATGCGCACTCGGTCTCACTACTGCTCATACGCACTCCGACTCACTACTGCTTATTGCGAACTCGGACACACTACTGCGGATGCGCAATCGGGCTCACTACTGCACATGCGCGCTCGGGCTCACTACTGCGGACGCATAATCGTGCTCACTACTGCGCATGCGCACTCCGGACAGACCTGCACATGCGCACACGAGGTCGGTACTGCGCATGCGCTCTCCGGCTCAGAACTGCACATGCGCACTCGAGCTCACTTCTGCGCATGTGCACACGGGCGCACTACTGCGCATGCGCGCACGGGCTCACTACTGTACATGCGCACTCGGTGTCAGTACAGCTCATGATCACTTGGATTCACTACTGCTCATGGGCACTCGGCCTCACTACTGCGGATGCGCAATCGGGCTCACTACTGATGATGCGCTCTCCGGCCCAGACCTGCACATGCGCGCAAGGGCTCACTACTGCGCATGCGCACTTGGACTCACTACTGCTAATACGCGCTCCGACTCACTACTGCTTATGCGAACTCGGACTCACTACTGCTCATGCGCACTCGGACTCACTACTGCTCATGCGCACTCGGACTCACTACTGCGCACGCGCAATCGGGCTCTCTACTGCGCATGCGCACTCGGGCTTACTACTGCGCATGCGCACACGGGCTTACTACTGCGCATGCGCACACGGGGTCACTAATTCTCATGCGTTCTCGGATTAACTACTGCTCATGCGCACTCCGAATCACTACTCCGCATGCGCAATCGGGCTCACTACTGCTCATGCGCACTCCGGTCAGAACTGCACATGCGCACTCGAGCTCACTTCTGCGCATGTGCACACGGGCGCACTACTGCGCATGCGCGCTCGGGCTCACTACTGCGCATGCGCACACGGGCTCACTACTGCGCACACGCACGCGGACTCATTACTGTCGATGCGCAATCGGGCCCACTACCGCGCATGCGCGCACGGGCTCACTACAGGGCATGCGCACACAGACTCACTACTGCGGATGCGCACACGGGCTCACTACTGCACATGCGCACTCGGCCTCACTACTGCTCATGCGCACTCGGAATCACTACTGCGCATGCACACACGGCCACACAACAGCGCAGGCGCACTCGGGGCCACTACTGCGCATGCGCACACCGGCTCAGACCTGCACATGCGCACTCGATCTCACGTCTGCTCATGCGCACTCGGGCTCACTGCGGCACATGCGCGCGCGGGCTCACTACTGCGCATGCGCATTCGGAGTAACTACTAAGCATGGGCAATCGGGCTCACTACTGCGCATGCGCACTGGGGGTCACTACCGCGCATGCGCACTCTTGCTCACTACTGCGCATGCGCACTCCGGCTCAGACCTACTCAAGCGCACTCGGGCTCACCACTGCGCATGCGCACACGGGCTCACTACTGCGCACGCGCAATCGGGCTCTCTACTGCGCATGCGCACTCGGGCTGACTACTGCGCATGCGCACACGGGCTTACTACTGCGCATGCGCACACGGGGTCACTAATTCTCATGCGTTCTCGGATTAACTACTGCTCATGCGCACTCCGAATCACTACTCCGCATGCGCAATCGGGCTCACTACTGCTCATGCGCACTCCGGTCAGACCTGCACATGCGCACTCGTGCTCACTACTGCGCATGCGCACACGGGCTCACTACTGCTCATGCGCACTCGGGCTCACTACTGCGCAAGCGCGCTCGGGGTCACTACTGCGCATGCGCACTCGGACACACTGCAGCGGATGCGCACACGGGCTCACTACTGCGCATGCGCACGCGGGGTCACTACTGCTCAAGCGCACTCGGACTCACTACTGCGCATGCACAATCGGGCTCACTACGCCGCATGCGCAATCGGTCTCAGTACTGCCGATGCGCAATCGGGTTCACTTCTGCGCATGCCCACTCGGGGTTACTACTGCGCATGCGCACTCGGGCTCACTACTGCGATTGCGCGCTCGGGCTCACTACTGCGCATGCGCACTGGGGTCACTACTGCGCATGCGCGCTCGGGGCCGCTACTGCGCATGCGCACTTGGGCTCACTACTTCGCATGCACACACGGGCTCACTACAGCGCACGCGCACTCGGGGTCACTACTGCGCATGCGCACACCGGCTCAGACCTGCTCATGCGCACTCGAGCTCACTTCTGCGCATATGCACACAGGCGCACTATTGCGCATGCGTGCACGGACTCACTACTGCGAATGCGCACTCGGGGTCACTACTGCTTATGCGAACTCGGACTCACTACTGCGCATGCACAATCGGGCTCACTACGCCGCATGCGCAATCGGTCTCAGTACTGCGGATGCGCAATCGGGCTCACTTCTGCGCATGCGCGCTCCGGGTCGCTACTGCGCATGCGCACACGGGCTGACTACTGCGCATGCGCACGTGGGCTCACTACTTCGCATGCACACACGGGTTCGCTACTGCGCATGTGCACACGGGCTCACTACTGCTCATGCGCACTCGGGCTCACTACTGCGCAAGCGCGCTCGGGGTCACTACTGCGCATGCGCACTCGGACACACTGCAGCGGATGCGCACACGGGCTCACTACCGCGCATGGACGCGCGGGGTCACTACTGCTCATGCGCACTCGGACTCACTACTGCTCATGCGCACTCGGGCTCAATACTGCGCATGCGCACTCGGGGTCGCTACTGCGCATGCGCACTCGGGGTGACTACTGCCCATGCGCACTCGGGCTCAATACTGCGCATGCGCACGCGGGGTCGCTACTGCTCATGGGCACTTGGACTCACTACTGCTCTTGGGCACTCGGATTCACTACTGCTCATGCCCACACGGACTCACTACCGCTGATGGGCACTCGGACTCACTACTGTCGATGCGCCATCGGGCTCACTACTGCGCATGCGCGCACGGGCTCACTACAGGGCATGCGCACACGGACTCACTACTGCGGATGCGCAATCGGGCTCACTACTGCGCATGCGCACACGGGCTCACTACTGCTCATGGGCACACGGGCACACTACTGCGCATGCGCACGCGGGGTCAATACTGCGATTGCGCGCTCGGACTCACTACTGCGGATGCGCAATCGGGCTCGCTACAGCGCATGCGCACACGGACTCCCTACTGTGGATGCGCAATCGGGCTTACTACTGCGCATGCGCACTCGGGGTCACTACTGCTCATGGGCACTTGGACTCACTACTGCTCATGGGCACTCGGATTCACTTCTGCTCATGCTCACTCTGACTCACTACCGCTCATGGGCACTCGGACTCACTACTGTCGATGCGCAATCGGGCTCACTACCGCGCATGCGCGCACGGGCTCACTACAGGGCATGCGCACACGGACTCACTACTGCGGATGCGCAATCGGGCTCACTACTGCTCATGCGCACTCGGACTCACTACTGCTCATGCGCACTCGGGCTCACTAGTGCGCTGGCGCGCTCGGGGCCGCTACTGCGCATGCGCACTCGGACTCACTACTGCTCATGGGCACACGGGCACACTACTGCGCATGCGCACGCGTGGTCACTACTGCTCAAGCGCACTCGGACTCACTACTGCTCATGCGCACTCGGGGTCAGTACTGCACATGCGCACTTGGACTCACTACAGCGCACGCTCACTCGGGGTCAGTACTGCGCATGCGCACACCGGCTCAGAGCTGCTCATGCGCACTCGAGCTCACTTCTGCGCATACGCACACGGGCGCACCATTGCGCATGCGTGCACGGACTCACTACTGCGCATGCGCACTCGGGGTCACTACTGCTTATGCGCACTCGGGTTTACTACTGCGATTGCGCGCTCGCGCTAACTACTGCTCACGGGCACTCGGACTCACTACTGCGGATGCGCTATCGGGCTCACTACTGCGGATGCGCTATCGGGCTCACTACTGCGGATGCGCTCTCCGGCTCAGACCTGCACATACGCAATCGGGCTCACTACTGCGGATGCGCGCTCGGACTCACTACTGCGCATGCGCGCTCGGGGCCGCTACTGCGCATGCGCACTCGGGGTAACTACTGCTCATGGGCACTCGGGCTCACTACTGCGCATGCGCGCTCGGGCTCTCTAATGCGCATGCGCACTCGGGGTAACTATTGCGCATTCGCACACGGGCTCACTACTGCGCATGCGAACTCCGGACAGACCTGCACTACTGCGCATGCGCGCTCGGGGTCACTACTGCTCATGCGCACTCGAGCTCACTACTGCGCATGCGCGCCCGGGGCCGCTACTGCGCATGCGCACTCGGACTCACTACTGCTCATGCGCACTCGGGCTCACTACTGCGCATGCGCACGCGGGGTCGCTACTGCTCATGTGCACTCGGACTCACTACTGCTCATGCGCACTCGGGCTCACTACTGCGATTGCGCGCTCGGGCTCACTACTGCGCATGCGCACTCCGGCCCAGACCTGCACATGCGCACTGGGGCTCACTACTGCGCATGCGCACACGGACTCACTACTGCCGATGCGCAATCGGGCTCACTACTGCACATGCGTGCTCGGGCTTACTACTGCGGATGCATAATCGGGCTCACTACTGCGCATGCGCACTCCGGTCAGACCTGCACATGCGCACACGAGGTCGGTACTGCGCATGCGCACTCCGGCTCAGAACTGCACATGCGCACTCGAGCTCACTTCTGCGCGTGCGCGCACGGGGGCACTACTGCGCATGCGCGCACGGGCTCACTACTGTGCATGCGCACTCGGTGTCACTACTGTTCATGATGACTTGGATTCACTACTGCTCATGGGCACTCGGCCTCACTACTGCGGATGCGCAATCGGGCTCACTACTGCGGATGCGCTCTCCGGCTAAGACCTGCACATGCGCAATCGGGCTCTCTACTGCGCATGCGCACTCGGGGTCACTACTGCGCATGCGCACACGGGCTCACTACTGCGGATGCGCGCTCGGGCTCACTACTGCGCATGCGCACACGGGCTCACTACTGCGCATGTGCACACGGTGTCACTACTTCTCATGCTCTCTCGGACTAACTACTGCTCATGAGCACTCGGACTCGCTACTGCGGATGCGCAATCGGGCTCACTACTGCGCATGCGCTCTCCGGCTCAGACCTGCACATGCGCACTCGGGCTCACCAAAGCGGATGCGCAATCGGGCTCACTGCCGCTCATGCACACCCGGACTCACTACTGTGCATGCGCACTCGGGGTCACTACTGCAGATGCGCAATCGGGTTCACTACTGCGCATGAACACACGTTCTCACTACTGCGCATACGAACTCCGGCTCAGACCTGCACATGCGCTCTCGAGCTCACTGCTGCGCATGCGCACTCGGACTCACTGCCGCTCATGCGCACCCGGACTCACTACTGCGCATGCGCACTCGGGGTCACCACTGCAGATGCGCAATCGGGTTCACTGCTGCGCATGCGCACTCGCAGTCAATACTGCAGATGCGCAGTCGGGTTCACTACTGCGCATGCACACACGGGCTCACTACTGCGCATACGCACTCCGGCTCAGACTCGCACATGCGATCTCGAGCTCACTTCTGCGCATGCGCACACGGCCGCACTACTGCGCATGCGCGCCCGGGCTCACTAATGCTCATGGGCGCACGGGATATCTACTGCGCATGCGCATATGGGCTCACTACTGCGCATGCGCACTCGGGGTCACTACTCCCCATGCGCACTCGGACTCACTGCTGCTCATGCGCACTCGGACTCACTACTGCTCATGGGCACACGGGCTCACTACTGCGCATGCGCACGCGGGGTCACAACTGCAGATGCGCAGTCGGGTTCACTGCTGCGCATGCGCACTCGGGGTCACTACTCCCCATGCGCACTCGGACTCACCACTGCTCATGTGCACACGGGCTCACTACTGCGCATGCGCACACGGGGTGACTACTGCTCATGCGCACTCGGACTCACTACTGACCATGCGCACTCGGACTCACTACTGACAATGCGCACTCGGACTCACTACTGCTCATGCGCGCACGGGATATCTACTGCGCATGCGCACTCGGGGTCACTACTCCCCATGCGCACTCGGACTCACTGCTGCTCATGCGCACTCGGACTCACTACTGCTCATGGGCACACGGGCTCACTACTGCTCATGGACTCTCGGACTCACTTCTGCGGATGCGCAATCGGGGTCACTACTGCGCATGCGCATACCGGCTCAGACCTGCAAATGCGCACTCGAGCTCACTTCTGCGCATGCCCACACGGGCTCTCTACTGCGCATGCGCACGCGGGGTGACCACTGTAGATGCGCAATCGGGTTCAGTGCTGCGCATGCGCACCCGGGCTCTCTACTGTGCATGCGCACTCGGGGTCACTACTGCTCATGCGCACTCGGACTCACTACTGCGCATGCGCACACGTTCTCACTACTGTGCATGCGCACACGGGCGCACTACTGCTCATGCGCACTCGGTCTCACTACTGCGGATGCGCAATCGGACTCACTACAGCGCATGCGCTCTCCGGCTAAGACCTGCACATGCGCACTCGGGCTTACCATTGCGGATGCGCAATCGGGCTCACTACTGCGCATGCGCACTCGGGGTCACTACTGCGAATGCGGACTCGGGGTCACTACTGCTCATGCGCACGCGGACTCACTACTGCTCATGGAGTCCCGGACTCACTTCTGCGGATGCGCAATCGGGGTCACAACTGCGCATGCGCATACCGGCTCAGACCTGCAAATGCGCACTCGAGCTCACTTCTGCGCATGCGCACACGGGCTCACTGCTGCGCATGCGCACTCGGGGTCAACACAGCAGATGCGCGCTCGGACTCACTACTGCTCATGGGCACACGGGCTCACTACTGCGCATGCGCTCTCCGGCTCATACCCGCACATGCGCTCTCAAGCTCACTTCTGCGCATGCGCACACGGCCGCACTAGTGCGCATGCGCACACGGGCTCACTACTGTGCATGCGCACTCGGGGTCACTACTCCCCATGCGCACTCGGACTCACTGCTGCTCATGCGCACTCGGACTCACTACTGCTCATGGGCACACGGGCTCACTACTGCGCATGCGCACGCGGGGTCACCACTGCAGATGCGCAATCGGGTTCACTGCTGCGCATGCGCACTCGGCGTCACTACTGCAGATGCGCAATCGGGCTCACTACAGCGCATACGCACTCCGGCTCTGACCTGCACATGCGCTCTCGAGCTCACTGCTGCGCATGCGCACTCGGGCTCACTACCGTGCATGCGCCCACGGGTGCACTACTGCGCATGCGCACTCGGGGTCACTACTGCTCATGCGCACTCGGACTCACTACTGCTCATGCGCACTCGGGCTCTCTACTGCGCATGCGCACACGGGCTCACTACTGCGCATGCGCACGCGGGGTCACCACTGCAGATGCGCAATCGGGTTCACTGCTGCGCATGCGCACTCGGGGTCACTACTGCTCATGCGCCCGCGGAGTCACCACTGCAGATGCGCACACGGGCTCACTGCTGCGGATGCGCGGTCGAGCTCACTACCCCGCATGCCCACTCGGGGTCACTACTCCTCATGCGCACTCGGACTCACTGCCGCTCATGCACACTCGGACACACTAGTGCTCATGGGCACACGGGCTCACTGCGGCGGATGCGCGGTCGGGCTCACTACTGCGCATGCGCTCTCGGGGTCACTACTCCCCATGCGCACTCGGACTCACTGCTGCTCATGCGCACTCGGACTCACTGCTGCTCATGGGCACACGGGCTCACTACTGCGCATGCGCTCTCCGGCTCAGACCCGCACATGCGCTCTCAAGCTCACTTCTGCGCATGCGCACACGGCCGCACTACTGCGCATGCGCACACGGGCTCACTACTGTGCATGCGCACTCGGGGTCACTACTCCCCATGCGCACTCGGACTCACTGCTGCACATGCGCACTCGGACTCACTACTGCTCATGGGCACACGGGCTCACTACTGCGCATGCGCACTCGCAGTCAATACTGCAGATGCGCAGTGGGGTTCACGACTGCGCATGCACACACGGGCTCACTACGCCGCATGCGCAATCGGTCTCAGAACTGCGGATGTGCAATCGGACTCACTACTGCAGATGCGCTCACGGGCTCACTACTGCGCATGCGCACACGGGCTCACTACTGCTCATGCGCACATAGGCTCACTACTGCTCATGGGCACTCGGACTCACTACTGCGGATGCGCAATCGGGCTCACTACTGCGCATGAGCACATAGGCTCACTACTGCTCATGGGCACTCGGACTCACTACTACGGATGCGCAATCGGGCTCACTACTGCGGATGCGCTCTCCGGCTCAGACCTGCACATGCGCAATCGGGCTCTCCACTGCGCATGCGCTCTCGGGCTCAACACCGCACATGCGCGCTCGGTGTCGCTACTGCGCATGCGCACACGGGGCGACTACTGCTCATGAGCACTCCGACTCACTACTGCTCATGGGCACACGGGCTCACTACTCTGCATGCGCACACGGGCCCTCTACGGCGGATGCGCACACGGGCTCACTACTGCTCATGCGCACTCGGACTCACTACTGCGCATGCGCACTCCGGCTCAGACCTGCACATGCGCAATCGGGCTCACTACTGCGCATGCGCACTCGGGCTCACTATTGCGCATGCGTGCACGGACTCACTACTGCGCATGCGCACTCGGGGTCACTACTGCTTATACGCACTCCGACTCACTACTGCTTATGCGAACTCGGACTCACTACTGCGCATGCACAATCGGGCTCACGACGCAGCATGCGCAATCGGTCTCAGTACTGCGCATGCGCACTCGGACACCCTGCAGCGGATGCGCACACGGGCTCACTACTGCGCATGCGCACTCGGGCGCACTACTGCGCATGCGCACACGGGCTTACTACTGCGCATGCGCGCACGGACTCACTACAGCGCATGCGCACTCTGGGTCAGTACTGCGGATGCGGAATCGGGCTCACCAATGCGCATGCGCACCCGGGGTCACTACTGAGCATGCGCACTTGGGCTCACTACTGCGCATGCGCACTTCGGTCAGACCTGCACATGCGCACACGGACTGACTACTGTGGATGCGCAATCGCGCTCACTACTGCGCATGCGCGCTCGGGCTCACTACTGCTCATGCGCACTCGGACTCACTACTGCTCATGCGCACACTGTCTCACTACTGCGGATGCGCACTCGGACTCACTACTGCAGATGCGCACACGGTCTCACTACTGCTCATGCGCACTCGGGCTCACTACCGCGCATGCGCGCTCGGGGTTGCTACTGCTCATGCGCTCTCGGGCTCACTACTGCGCATGCGCGCTCGGGGTAACTACTGCTCATGCGCACTTGGGCTCAATGCTGCGGATGCGCAATCAGGCTTACTACTGCGCATGGGCACTCCGACTCACTACTGCGGATGCGCAATTGGGCACACTACTTCGGATGCGCAATCGGGCTCACTTCTGCGCATGCGCACTCGGGGTCACTACTGCGCATGCGCGCTCGGGGTAACTACTGCTCATGCGCACTTGGACTCAATGCTGCGGATGTCCAATCGGGCTTACTACTGCGCATGGGCACTCCGACTCACTACTGCGGATGCGCAATTGGGCGCACTACTGCGGATGCGCAATCGGGCTCACTTCTGCGCATGCGCACTCGGGCTCACTACTGCGCATGCGCGCTCGGGGCCGCTACTGCGCATGCGCACTCGGGGTAACTACTGCTCATGGGCACTCTTGCTCACTACTGCGCATGCGCACTCCGGCTCAGACCTGCTCATGCGCACTCGGGGTTACTACTGCGCATGCGCAATCGGGCTCACTACTGCGGATGCGCTCTCCGGCTCAGACCTTCACATGCGCAATCGGGCTCTCTACTGCGCATGCGCATTCGGGGTCACTACTGCTCATGCGCACTCGGGGTCACTGCTGCCCATGCGCACTCGGAATCAGCACTGCTCATGGGCACACGAGCTCGCTACTCTGCATGCGCACGCAGGCTCACTACCGCGCATGCGCACACGGGCTCACTACTGCGCATGCGCACTTGTGCTCACTACTTCGCATGCACACACGGGCTCACTACAGCGCACGCGCTCTCGGGGTCACTGCTGCGCATGCTCACACCGGCTCAGACCTGCCCATGCGCACTCGAGCTCACTTCTGCGCATATGCACACAGGCGCACTATTGCGCATGCGTGCACGGACTCACTACTGCGCATGCACAATCGGGCTCACTACGCCGCATGCGCAATCGGTCTCAGTACTGCGGATGCGCAATCGGACTCACTACTGCGCAAGCGCGCTCGGGGTCACTACTGCGCATGCGCACTGAGACACACTGCAGCGGATGCGCACACGGGCTCACTACTGCGCATGCGCACTCGAGCTCACTACTGCGCAAGCGCGCTCGGGGTCACTACTGCGCATGCGCACTCGGACACACTGCAGCGGATGCGCACACGGGCTCACTACTGCGCATGCGCACTCGGGCGCACTACTGCGCATGCGCGCTCGAGGCCGCTACTGCGCATGCGCACACGGACTCACTACTGCGGATGCGCAGTCGGGCTCGCTACTGAGGATGCGCTCTCCGGCTCAGACCTGCACATGCGCAATCGGGCTCTCTACTGCGCATGCGCTTTCGGGCTCAATACCGCACATGCGCGCTCGGGGTCGCTACTGCGCATGCGCACACGGGGTGACTACTGCTCATGCGCACTCGGACTCACTACTGCTCATGGGCGCACGGGCTCACTACTCTGTATGCGCACACGGGCTCACTACGGGGCATGCGCACACGGTCTCACTACTGCTCATGCGCACTCGGGCTCACTACTGCGCATGCGCATTCGAGCTCACTACGGGGCATGCGCACACGGGCTCACTACTGCTCATGCGCACTCGGGCTCACTACTGCGCATGCGCATTCGAGCTCACTTTTACGCATGCGCACACGGGCGCACTATTGCGCATGCGCACTCGGGGTCACTACTGAGAATGCGCACTTGGGCTCACTACTGCGCATGCGCACTCCGGCCAGACCTTCACATGCGCACACGGACTCACTACTGTGGATGCGCAATCGGGCTCACTACTGCGCATGCGCGCTCGGGGTAACTACTGCTCATGCGCACTTGGACTCAATGCTGCGGATGCGCAATCGGGCTTACTACTGCGCATGGGCACTCCGACTCACTACTGCGGATGCGCAATTGGGCTCACTACTGCGGATGCGCAATCGGGCTCACTACTGTGCATGCGCACGCGGGGTCACTACTGCTCATGCGCACTCGGACTCACTACTTCTCATGCGCACTGGGGCTCAATACTGCGCATGAGCGCTCGGGGTCGCTACTGCGCATGCGCACTCGGGGTGACTACTGCTCACGCGCACTCGGACTCACTACTGCTCATGGGCACACGGGCTCACTACTGCGCATTCGCACACGGGCTCACTACTGTGCATGCGCACTCGGGGTCACTACTGCTCATGCGCACTCGGGCTCACTACTGCGCAAGCGCGCTCGGGATCACTACTGCGCATGCGCACTCGGACACACTGCAGCGGATGCGTACACGGGCTCACTACTGCTGAGGCGCACTCGGGCTCACTACTGCGCATTCGCACACGGGCTCACTACTGTGCATGCGCACTCGGGGTCACTACTGCTCATGCGCACTCGGACTCACTACTTCTCATGCGCACTCGGGCTCAATACTGCGCATGCGCGCCCGGGGTCGCTACTGCGCATGCGCACACGGACTCACTACTGCGGATGCGCAGTCGGGCTCGCTACTGCGGATGCGCTCTCCGGCTCAGACCTGCACATGCGCAATCGGGCTCTCTACTGCGCATGCGCTCTCGGGCTCAATACCGCACATGCGCGCTCGGGGTCGCTACTGCGCATGCGCACACGGGGTGACTACTGCTGAGGCGCACTCGGACTCACTACTACTCATGGGCACACGGGCTCACTACTCTGTATGCGCACACGGGCTCACTACGGCGCATGCGCACACGGGCTCACTACTGCTGAGGCGCACTCGGGCTCACTACTGCGCATGCGCACACGGGCGCACTATAGCGCATGCGCGCACGGACTCACTACTGCGCATGCGCACTCGGGGTCAGTACTGCGGATGCGGAATCGGGCTCACCAATGCGCATGCGCACTCGGGGTCACTACTGAGCATGCGCACTTGGGCTCACTACTGCGCATGCGCACTTCGGTCAGACCTGCACATGCGCACACGGACTGACTACTGTGGATGCGCAATCGGGCTCACTACTGCGCATGCGCGCTCGGGCTCACTACTGCGCATGCGCACTCGGGCTCACTACCGCGCATGCGCGCTCGGGGTCACTACTGCTCATGCGCACTCGGGCTCACTACTGCGCATGCGCGCTCGGGGTAACTACTGCGCATGCGCACTGAGACACACTGCAGCGGATGCGCACACGGGCTCACTACTGCGCATGCGCACTTGTGCTCACTACTTCGCATGCACACACGGGCTCACTACAGCGCACGCGCTCTCGGGGTCACTGCTGCGCATGCTCACACCGGCTCAGACCTGCCCATGCGCACTCGAGCTCACTTCTGCGCATATGCACACAGGCGCACTATTGCGCATGCGTGCACGGACTCACTACTGCGCATGCACAATCGGGCTCACTACGCCGCATGCGCAATCGGTCTCAGTACTGCGGATGCGCAATCGGACTCACTACTGCGCAAGCGCGCTCGGGGTCACTACTGCGCATGCGCACTGAGACACACTGCAGCGGATGCGCACACGGGCTCACTACTGCGCATGCGCACTCGAGCTCACTACTGCGCAAGCGCGCTCGGGGTCACTACTGCGCATGCGCACTCGGACACACTGCAGCGGATGCGCACACGGGCTCACTACTGCGCATGCGCACTCGGGCGCACTACTGCGCATGCGCGCTCGAGGCCGCTACTGCGCATGCGCACACGGACTCACTACTGCGGATGCGCAGTCGGGCTCGCTACTGAGGATGCGCTCTCCGGCTCAGACCTGCACATGCGCAATCGGGCTCTCTACTGCGCATGCGCTTTCGGGCTCAATACCGCACATGCGCGCTCGGGGTCGCTACTGCGCATGCGCACACGGGGTGACTACTGCTCATGCGCACTCGGACTCACTACTGCTCATGGGCGCACGGGCTCACTACTCTGTATGCGCACACGGGCTCACTACGGGGCATGCGCACACGGTCTCACTACTGCTCATGCGCACTCGGGCTCACTACTGCGCATGCGCATTCGAGCTCACTACGGGGCATGCGCACACGGGCTCACTACTGCTCATGCGCACTCGGGCTCACTACTGCGCATGCGCATTCGAGCTCACTTTTACGCATGCGCACACGGGCGCACTATTGCGCATGCGCACTCGGGGTCACTACTGAGCATGCGCACTTGGGCTCACTACTGCGCATGCGCACTCCGGCCAGACCTTCACATGCGCACACGGACTCACTACTGTGGATGCGCAATCGGGCTCACTACTGCGCATGCGCGCTCGGGGTAACTACTGCTCATGCGCACTTGGACTCAATGCTGCGGATGCGCAATCGGGCTTACTACTGCGCATGGGCACTCCGACTCACTACTGCGGATGCGCAATTGGGCTCACTACTGCGGATGCGCAATCGGGCTCACTACTGTGCATGCGCACGCGGGGTCACTACTGCTCATGCGCACTCGGACTCACTACTTCTCATGCGCACTCGGGCTCAATACTGCGCATGAGCGCTCGGGGTCGCTACTGCGCATGCGCACTCGGGGTGACTACTGCTCACGCGCACTCGGACTCACTACTGCTCATGGGCACACGGGCTCACTACTGCGCATTCGCACACGGGCTCACTACTGTGCATGCGCACTCGGGGTCACTACTGCTCATGCGCACTCGGGCTCACTACTGCGCAAGCGCGCTCGGGATCACTACTGCGCATGCGCACTCGGACACACTGCAGCGGATGCGTACACGGGCTCACTACTGCTGAGGCGCACTCGGGCTCACTACTGCGCATTCGCACACGGGCTCACTACTGTGCATGCGCACTCGGGGTCACTACTGCTCATGCGCACTCGGACTCACTACTTCTCATGCGCACTCGGGCTCAATACTGCGCATGCGCGCCCGGGGTCGCTACTGCGCATGCGCACACGGACTCACTACTGCGGATGCGCAGTCGGGCTCGCTACTGCGGATGCGCTCTCCGGCTCAGACCTGCACATGCGCAATCGGGCTCTCTACTGCGCATGCGCTCTCGGGCTCAATACCGCACATGCGCGCTCGGGGTCGCTACTGCGCATGCGCACACGGGGTGACTACTGCTGAGGCGCACTCGGACTCACTACTACTCATGGGCACACGGGCTCACTACTCTGTATGCGCACACGGGCTCACTACGGCGCATGCGCACACGGGCTCACTACTGCTGAGGCGCACTCGGGCTCACTACTGCGCATGCGCACACGGGCGCACTATAGCGCATGCGCGCACGGACTCACTACTGCGCATGCGCACTCGGGGTCAGTACTGCGGATGCGGAATCGGGCTCACCAATGCGCATGCGCACTCGGGGTCACTACTGAGCATGCGCACTTGGGCTCACTACTGCGCATGCGCACTTCGGTCAGACCTGCACATGCGCACACGGACTGACTACTGTGGATGCGCAATCGGGCTCACTACTGCGCATGCGCGCTCGGGCTCACTACTGCGCATGCGCACTCGGGCTCACTACCGCGCATGCGCGCTCGGGGTCACTACTGCTCATGCGCACTCGGGCTCACTACTGCGCATGCGCGCTCGGGGTAACTACTGCTCATGCGCACTTGGACTCAATGCTGCGGATGCGCAATCGGGCTTACTACTGCGCATGGGCACTCCGACTCACTACTGCGGATGCGCAATTGGGCTCACTACTGCGGATGCGCAATCGGGCACACTTCTGCGCATGCGCACTCGGGCTCACTACTGCGCATGCGCGCTCGGGGTCACTACTGCTCATGCGCACTCGGGCTCACTACTGCGCATGCGCGCTCGGGGTAACTACTGCTCATGCGCACTTGGACTCAATGCTGCGGATGTCCAATCGGGCTTACTACTGCGCATGGGCACTCCGACTCACTACTGCTCATGCGCACTCGGGCTCACTACTGCGCATGCGCACACGGGCTCACTTCTGCGCATGCGCTCTCGGGCTCACTATTGCGCATGCGTGCACGGACTCACTACTGCGCATGCGCACTCGGGGTCACTACTGCTTATACGCACTCCGACTCACTACTGCTTATGCGAACTCGGACTCACTACTGCGCATGCACAATCGGGCTCACGACGCAGCATGCGCAATCGGTCTCAGTACTGCGGATGCGCAATCGGACTCACTACTGCAGATGCGCTCACGGGCTCACTACTGCGCATGCGCACTCCGGCTCAGACCTGCACATGCGCATTCGAGTTCACTACTGCGCATGCGCACTCGGGGTCGCTACTGCGCATGCGCACTCGGGGTGACTACTGCGCATGCGCACGTGGGCTCACTACTTCGCATGCACACACGGGCTCACTACCGCGCATGCGCACACGTACTCACTACTGCTCATACGCACTCGGGCTCACTACTGCGCAAGCGCGCTCGGCGTCACTACTGCGCATGCGCACTCGGACACCCTGCAGCGGATGCGCACACGGGCTCACTACTGCGCATGCGCACTCGGGCGCACTACTGCGCATGCGCACACGGGCTTACTACTGCGCATGCGCGCACGGACTCACTACAGCGCATGCGCACTCTGGGTCAGTACTGCGGATGCGGAATCGGGCTCACCAATGCGCATGCGCACTCGGGGTCACTACTGAGCATGCGCACTTGGGCTCACTACTGCGCATGCGCACTTCGGTCAGACCTGCACATGCGCACACGGACTGACTACTGTGGATGCGCAATCGCGCTCACTACTGCGCATGCGCGCTCGGGGTAACTACTGCTCATGCGCACTTGGGCTCAATGCTGCGGATGCGCAATCAGGCTTACTACTGCGCATGGGCACTCCGACTCACTACTGCGGATGCGCAAATGGGCACACTACTTCGGATGCGCAATCGGGCTCACTTCTGCGCATGCGCACTCGGGGTCACTACTGCGCATGCGCGCTCGGGGTAACTACTGCTCATGCGCACTTGGACTCAATGCTGCGGATGTCCAATCGGGCTTACTACTGCGCATGGGCACTCCGACTCACTACTGCGGATGCGCAATTGGGCTCACTACCGCGGATGCGCAATCGGGCTCACTTCTGCGCATGCGCACTCGGGCTCACTACTGCGCATGCGCGCTCGGGGCCGCTACTGCGCATGCGCACTCGGGGTAACTACTGCTCATGGGCACTCTTGCTCACTACTGCGCATGCGCACTCCGGCTCAGACCTGCTCATGCGCACTCGGGGTCACTACTGCGCATGCGCAATCGGGCTCACTACTGCGGATGCGCTCTCCGGCTCAGACCTTCACATGCGCAATCGGGCTCTCTACTGCGCATGCGCATTCGGGGTCACTACTGCTCATGCGCACTCGGGGTCACTGCTGCCCATGCGCACTCGGAATCACCACTGCTCATGGGCACACGAGCTCGCTACTCTGCATGCGCACGCAGGCTCACTACCGCGCATGCGCACACGGGCTCACTACTGCGCATGCGCACTTGTGCTCACTACTTCGCATGCACACACGGGCTCACTACAGCGCACGCGCTCTCGGGGTCACTGCTGCGCATGCGCACACCGGCTCAGACCTGCCCATGCGCACTCGAGCTCACTTCTGCGCATATGCACACAGGCGCACTATTGCGCATGCGTGCACGGACTCACTACTGCGCATGCGCACTCGGGGTCACTACTGCTTATACGCACTCCGACTCACTACTGCTTATGCGAACTCGGACTCACTACTGCGCATGCACAATCGGGCTCACTACGCCGCATGCGCAATCGGTCTCAGTACTGCGGATGCGCAATCGGACTCACTACTGCGCAAGCGCGCTCGGGGTCACTACTGCGCATGCGCACTGAGACACACTGCAGCGGATGCGCACACGGGCTCACTACTGCGCATGCGCACTCGGGCTCACTACTGCGCAAGCGCGCTCGGGGTCACTACTGCGCATGCGCACTCGGACACACTGCAGCGGATGCGCACACGGGCTCACTACTGCGCATGCGCACTCGGGCGCACTACTGCGCATGCGCGCTCGGGGCCGCTACTGCGCATGCGCACACGGACTCACTACTGCGGATGCGCAGTCGGGCTCGCTACTGAGGATGCGCTCTCCGGCTCAGACCTGCACATGCGCAATCGGGCTCTCTACTGCGCATGCGCTTTCGGGCTCAATACCGCACATGCGCGCTCGGGGTCGCTACTGCGCATGCGCACACGGGGTGACTACTGCTCATACGCACTCGGACTCACTACTGCTCGTGGGCGCACGGGCTCACTACTCTGTATGCGCACACGGGCTCACTACGGGGCATGCGCACACGGGCTCACTACTGCTCATGCGCACTCGGGCTCACTACTGCGCATGCGCATTCGAGCTCACTACGGGGCATGCGCACACGGGCTCACTACTGCTCATGCGCACTCGGGCTCACTACTGCGCATGCGCATTCGAGCTCACATTTACGCATGCGCACACGGGCGCACTATTGCGCATGCGCACTCGGGGTCACTACTGAGCATGCGCACTTGGGCTCACTACTGCGCATGCGCACTCCGGCCAGACCTGCACATGCGCACACGGACCCACTACTGTGGATGCGCAAACGGGCTCACTACTGCGCATGCGCGCTCGGGGTAACTACTGCTCATGCGCACTTGGACTCAATGCTGCGGATGCGCAATCGGGCTTACTACTGCGCATGGGCACTCCGACTCACTACTGCGGATGCGCAATTGGGCTCACTACTGCGGATGCGCAATCGGGCTCACTTCTGCGCATGCGCACTCGGGGTCACTACGCCGCATGCGCAATCGGTCTCAGTACTGCGGATGCGCAATCGGACTCACTACTGCGCAAGCGCGCTCGGGGTCACTACTGCGCATGCGCACTGAGACACACTGCAGCGGATGCGCACACGGGCTCACTACTGCGCATGCGCACTCGAGCTCACTACTGCGCAAGCGCGCTCGGGGTCACTACTGCGCATGCGCACTCGGACACACTGCAGCGGATGCGCACACGGGCTCACTACTGCGCATGCGCACTCGGGCGCACTACTGCGCATGCGCGCTCGAGGCCGCTACTGCGCATGCGCACACGGACTCACTACTGCGGATGCGCAGTCGGGCTCGCTACTGAGGATGCGCTCTCCGGCTCAGACCTGCACATGCGCAATCGGGCTCTCTACTGCGCATGCGCTTTCGGGCTCAATACCGCACATGCGCGCTCGGGGTCGCTACTGCGCATGCGCACACGGGGTGACTACTGCTCATGCGCACTCGGACTCACTACTGCTCATGGGCGCACGGGCTCACTACTCTGTATGCGCACACGGGCTCACTACGGGGCATGCGCACACGGTCTCACTACTGCTCATGCGCACTCGGGCTCACTACTGCGCATGCGCATTCGAGCTCACTACGGGGCATGCGCACACGGGCTCACTACTGCTCATGCGCACTCGGGCTCACTACTGCGCATGCGCATTCGAGCTCACTTTTACGCATGCGCACACGGGCGCACTATTGCGCATGCGCACTCGGGGTCACTACTGAGCATGCGCACTTGGGCTCACTACTGCGCATGCGCACTCCGGCCAGACCTTCACATGCGCACACGGACTCACTACTGTGGATGCGCAATCGGGCTCACTACTGCGCATGCGCGCTCGGGGTAACTACTGCTCATGCGCACTTGGACTCAATGCTGCGGATGCGCAATCGGGCTTACTACTGCGCATGGGCACTCCGACTCACTACTGCGGATGCGCAATTGGGCTCACTACTGCGGATGCGCAATCGGGCTCACTACTGTGCATGCGCACGCGGGGTCACTACTGCTCATGCGCACTCGGACTCACTACTTCTCATGCGCACTCGGGCTCAATACTGCGCATGAGCGCTCGGGGTCGCTACTGCGCATGCGCACTCGGGGTGACTACTGCTCACGCGCACTCGGACTCACTACTGCTCATGGGCACACGGGCTCACTACTGCGCATTCGCACACGGGCTCACTACTGTGCATGCGCACTCGGGGTCACTACTGCTCATGCGCACTCGGGCTCACTACTGCGCAAGCGCGCTCGGGATCACTACTGCGCATGCGCACTCGGACACACTGCAGCGGATGCGTACACGGGCTCACTACTGCTGAGGCGCACTCGGGCTCACTACTGCGCATTCGCACACGGGCTCACTACTGTGCATGCGCACTCGGGGTCACTACTGCTCATGCGCACTCGGACTCACTACTTCTCATGCGCACTCGGGCTCAATACTGCGCATGCGCGCCCGGGGTCGCTACTGCGCATGCGCACACGGACTCACTACTGCGGATGCGCAGTCGGGCTCGCTACTGCGGATGCGCTCTCCGGCTCAGACCTGCACATGCGCAATCGGGCTCTCTACTGCGCATGCGCTCTCGGGCTCAATACCGCACATGCGCGCTCGGGGTCGCTACTGCGCATGCGCACACGGGGTGACTACTGCTGAGGCGCACTCGGACTCACTACTTCTCATGGGCACACGGGCTCACTACTCTGTATGCGCACACGGGCTCACTACGGCGCATGCGCACACGGGCTCACTACTGCTGAGGCGCACTCGGGCTCACTACTGCGCATGCGCACACGGGCGCACTATAGCGCATGCGCGCACGGACTCACTACTGCGCATGCGCACTCGGGGTCAGTACTGCGGATGCGGAATCGGGCTCACCAATGCGCATGCGCACTCGGGGTCACTACTGAGCATGCGCACTTGGGCTCACTACTGCGCATGCGCACTTCGGTCAGACCTGCACATGCGCACACGGACTGACTACTGTGGATGCGCAATCGGGCTCACTACTGCGCATGCGCGCTCGGGCTCACTACTGCGCATGCGCACTCGGGCTCACTACCGCGCATGCGCGCTCGGGGTCACTACTGCTCATGCGCACTCGGGCTCACTACTGCGCATGCGCGCTCGGGGTAACTACTGCTCATGCGCACTTGGACTCAATGCTGCGGATGCGCAATCGGGCTTACTACTGCGCATGGGCACTCCGACTCACTACTGCGGATGCGCAATTGGGCTCACTACTGCGGATGCGCAATCGGGCACACTTCTGCGCATGCGCACTCGGGCTCACTACTGCGCATGCGCGCTCGGGGTCACTACTGCTCATGCGCACTCGGGCTCACTACTGCGCATGCGCGCTCGGGGTAACTACTGCTCATGCGCACTTGGACTCAATGCTGCGGATGTCCAATCGGGCTTACTACTGCGCATGGGCACTCCGACTCACTACTGCTCATGCGCACTCGGGCTCACTACTGCGCATGCGCACACGGGCTCACTTCTGCGCATGCGCACTCGGGCTCACTATTGCGCATGCGTGCACGGACTCACTACTGCGCATGCGCACTCGGGGTCACTACTGCTTATACGCACTCCGACTCACTACTGCTTATGCGAACTCGGACTCACTACTGCGCATGCACAATCGGGCTCACGACGCAGCATGCGCAATCGGTCTCAGTACTGCGGATGCGCAATCGGACTCACTACTGCAGATGCGCTCACGGGCTCACTACTGCGCATGCGCACTCCGGCTCAGACCTGCACATGCGCATTCGAGTTCACTACTGCGCATGCGCACTCGGGGTCGCTACTGCGCATGCGCACTCGGGGTGACTACTGCGCATGCGCACGTGGGCTCACTACTTCGCATGCACACACGGGCTCACTACCGCGCATGCGCACACGTACTCACTACTGCTCATACGCACTCGGGCTCACTACTGCGCAAGCGCGCTCGGCGTCACTACTGCGCATGCGCACTCGGACACCCTGCAGCGGATGCGCACACGGGCTCACTACTGCGCATGCGCACTCGGGCGCACTACTGCGCATGCGCACACGGGCTTACTACTGCGCATGCGCGCACGGACTCACTACAGCGCATGCGCACTCTGGGTCAGTACTGCGGATGCGGAATCGGGCTCACCAATGCGCATGCGCACTCGGGGTCACTACTGAGCATGCGCACTTGGGCTCACTACTGCGCATGCGCACTTCGGTCAGACCTGCACATGCGCACACGGACTGACTACTGTGGATGCGCAATCGCGCTCACTACTGCGCATGCGCGCTCGGGGTAACTACTGCTCATGCGCACTTGGGCTCAATGCTGCGGATGCGCAATCAGGCTTACTACTGCGCATGGGCACTCCGACTCACTACTGCGGATGCGCAAATGGGCACACTACTTCGGATGCGCAATCGGGCTCACTTCTGCGCATGCGCACTCGGGGTCACTACTGCGCATGCGCGCTCGGGGTAACTACTGCTCATGCGCACTTGGACTCAATGCTGCGGATGTCCAATCGGGCTTACTACTGCGCATGGGCACTCCGACTCACTACTGCGGATGCGCAATTGGGCTCACTACCGCGGATGCGCAATCGGGCTCACTTCTGCGCATGCGCACTCGGGCTCACTACTGCGCATGCGCGCTCGGGGCCGCTACTGCGCATGCGCACTCGGGGTAACTACTGCTCATGGGCACTCTTGCTCACTACTGCGCATGCGCACTCCGGCTCAGACCTGCTCATGCGCACTCGGGGTCACTACTGCGCATGCGCAATCGGGCTCACTACTGCGGATGCGCTCTCCGGCTCAGACCTTCACATGCGCAATCGGGCTCTCTACTGCGCATGCGCATTCGGGGTCACTACTGCTCATGCGCACTCGGGGTCACTGCTGCCCATGCGCACTCGGAATCACCACTGCTCATGGGCACACGAGCTCGCTACTCTGCATGCGCACGCAGGCTCACTACCGCGCATGCGCACACGGGCTCACTACTGCGCATGCGCACTTGTGCTCACTACTTCGCATGCACACACGGGCTCACTACAGCGCACGCGCTCTCGGGGTCACTGCTGCGCATGCGCACACCGGCTCAGACCTGCCCATGCGCACTCGAGCTCACTTCTGCGCATATGCACACAGGCGCACTATTGCGCATGCGTGCACGGACTCACTACTGCGCATGCGCACTCGGGGTCACTACTGCTTATACGCACTCCGACTCACTACTGCTTATGCGAACTCAGACTCACTACTGCGCATGCACAATCGGGCTCACTACGCCGCATGCGCAATCGGTCTCAGTACTGCGGATGCGCAATCGGACTCACTACTGCGCAAGCGCGCTCGGGGTCACTACTGCGCATGCGCACTGAGACACACTGCAGCGGATGCGCACACGGGCTCACTACTGCGCATGCGCACTCGGGCTCACTACTGCGCAAGCGCGCTCGGGGTCACTACTGCGCATGCGCACTCGGACACACTGCAGCGGATGCGCACACGGGCTCACTACTGCGCATGCGCACTCGGGCGCACTACTGCGCATGCGCGCTCGGGGCCGCTACTGCGCATGCGCACACGGACTCACTACTGCGGATGCGCAGTCGGGCTCGCTACTGAGGATGCGCTCTCCGGCTCAGACCTGCACATGCGCAATCGGGCTCTCTACTGCGCATGCGCTTTCGGGCTCAATACCGCACATGCGCGCTCGGGGTCGCTACTGCGCATGCGCACACGGGGTGACTACTGCTCATACGCACTCGGACTCACTACTGCTCGTGGGCGCACGGGCTCACTACTCTGTATGCGCACACGGGCTCACTACGGGGCATGCGCACACGGGCTCACTACTGCTCATGCGCACTCGGGCTCACTACTGCGCATGCGCATTCGAGCTCACTACGGGGCATGCGCACACGGGCTCACTACTGCTCATGCGCACTCGGGCTCACTACTGCGCATGCGCATTCGAGCTCACATTTACGCATGCGCACACGGGCGCACTATTGCGCATGCGCACTCGGGGTCACTACTGAGCATGCGCACTTGGGCTCACTACTGCGCATGCGCACTCCGGCCAGACCTGCACATGCGCACACGGACCCACTACTGTGGATGCGCAAACGGGCTCACTACTGCGCATGCGCGCTCGGGGTAACTACTGCTCATGCGCACTTGGACTCAATGCTGCGGATGCGCAATCGGGCTTACTACTGCGCATGGGCACTCCGACTCACTACTGCGGATGCGCAATTGGGCTCACTACTGCGGATGCGCAATCGGGCTCACTTCTGCGCATGCGCACTCGGGGTCACTACTGCGCATGCGCACTCGGGCTCACTACTGCGCATGCGCACGCGGGGTCACTACTGCTCATGCGCACTCGGACTCACTACTTCTCATGCGCACTCGGGCTCAATACTGCGCATGCGCGCTCGGGGTCGCTACTGCGCATGCGCACTCGGGGTGACTACTGCTCACGCGCACTCGGACTCACTACTGCTCATGGGCACACGGGCTCACTACTGCGCATTCGCACACGGGCTCACTACTGTGCATGCGCACTCGGGGTCACTACTGCTCATGCGCACACGGGCTCACTACTGCACATGCGCACGTGGGCTCACTACCTCGCATGCACACACGGGCTCACTACCGCGCATGCGCACACGTACTCACTACTGCTCATGCGCACTCGGGCTCACTACTGCGCAAGCGCGCTCGGGATCACTACTGCGCATGCGCACTCGGACACACTGCAGCGGATGCGCACACGGGCTCACTACTGCTGAGGCGCACTCGGGCTCACTACTGCGCATTCGCACACGGGCTCACTACTGTGCATGCGCACTCGGGGTCACTGCTGCTCATGCGCACTCGGACTCACTACTTCTCATGCGCACTCGGGCTCAATTCAGCGCACGCGCTCTCGGGGTCACTACTGCGCATGCGCACACCGGCTCAGACCTGCCCATGCGCACTCGAGCTCACTTCCACGCATATGCACACAGGCGCACTATTGCGCATGCGTGCACGGACTCACTACTGCGCATGCGCTCTCGGGCTCAATACCGCACATGCTCGCTCGGGCTCACTACTGCGCATGCGCACGCGGGGTCACTACTGATCATGCGCACTCGGGCTCACTACTTCTCATGCGCACACGGGCTCAATTCAGCGCACGCGCTCTCGGGGTCACTACTGCGCATGCGCACACCGGCTCAGACCTGCCCATGCGCACTCGAGCTCACTTCCACGCATATGCACACAGGCGCACTATTGCGCATGCGTGCACGGACTCACTACTGCGCATGCACACTCGGGGTCACTATTGCTTATACGCACTCCGACTCACTACTGCTTATGCGAACTCGGACTCACTACTGCGCATGCACAATCGGGCTCACTACGCCGCATGCGCAATCGGTCTCAGTACTGCGGGTGCGCAATCAGGCTCACTACAGCGCATGCGATCTCGGGGTCACTACTGTTCATGCGTACCCGTATTCACTGCTGCTCATGCGCACTCGGACTCACTACTGCTCATGCGCACTCGGACGCACTACTGCGCATGCGCAATCGGTCTCACTACTGCGGGTGCGCAATCAGGCTCACTACAGCGCATGCGAACTCGGGGTCACTACTGCGCATGCGCACCCGGCTCACTACTGCGCATGCGCACTCGGGCTCACTACTGCGGATGCACGTTCATGCTCATTACTGCGCATGCGCACACGGGTTCACTACTGCGCATGCGCACTCTGGGTCACTACTGCTCATACGCACTCCGAATCACTACTGCTCATTCGCACTCGGGCTCACTACGGCGCATGCTCGCTCGGGGTCGCTACTGATCATGCGCACACTGGCTCAGACCTGCGCATGCGCACTCGAGCACACTTCTGCGCATGCGCACACTGGTGCGCTACAGCGCATGCGCGCACGTCCTCACTACTGTGCATGCGAAATCGGAGTCACTACTGCGGATGCACAATCGGTCTCACTACGGCGGATGCGCAATCGGGCTCACAACTGCGCGTGCTCACTCGGGGTCACTACTGCGCATGCGCACTCGGGTACACTACTGCGGATGCGCAATCAGGCTCACTCCTACGCATGGGCACACGGGCTCACCACTGCGCATGCGCACTCGGGGTCACTACTGCTCATACGCACTCCGACTCACTACTGCTCATGCGAACTGGGGCTCACTACTGCGGATACGCAATCGGGCTCGCAACTGCGCATGCGCAATCGGTCTCACTACTGCGGATGCGTAATCGGGCTCACTACTGCGCATGCGCACACGGGCTCACTACTGCGCATGCGCACACGGGCCCACTACTGCGCATGCGCACTCGGGGTGACTACTGCTCATGCGCACTCGGACTCACTACTGCTCATGCGTTCCCGGACTCACTACTGCGCATGCGCGCACAGGCTCACTACTGATCATGCGCACTCGGACTCACTACTGCGGATGCGCAATCGGACTCACTACTGCAGATGCGCTCGCGGGCTCACTACTGCGCATGCGCACACGGGCTCACTACTGCGCATGCGCACTCCGGCTCAGACCTGCACATGCGCATTCGAGTTCACTACTGCGCATGCGCACTCGGGGTGACTACTGCGCATGCGCACGTGGGCTCACTACCTCGCATGCACACACGGGCTCACTACCGCGCATGCGCACACGTACTCACTACTGCTCGTGCGCACTCGGGCTCACTACTGCGCAAGCGCGCTCGGGGTCACTACTGCACATGCGCACTCGGACACACTGCAGCGGATGCGCACACGGGCTCACTACTGCGCATGCGCACTCGGGCGCACTACTGCGCATGCGCGCCCGGGGTCGCTACTGCGCATGCGCACACGGACTCACTACTGCGGATGCGCAGTCGGGCTCGCTACTGCGGATGCGCTCTCCGGCTCAGACCTGCACATGCGCAATCGGGCTCTCTACTTCGCATGCGCTCTCGGGCTCAATACCGCACATGCGCGCTCGGGGTCGCTACTGCGCATGCGCACACGGGGTGACTACTGTGCATGCGCACTCGGGGTCACTACTCCCCATGCGCACTCGGACTCACTGCTGCTCATGCGCTCTCGGACTCACTACTGCTCATGGGCACACGGGCTCACTGCTGCGGATGCGCTCTCGAGCTCACTTCTGCGCATGCGCAAACGGCCGCACTACTGCTGATGCGCACTCGGGCTCTCTACTGCGCATGCGCACTCGGGGTCACTACTCCTCATGCGCACTCGGACTCACTGCTGCTCATGCACACTCGGACACACTAGTGCTCATGGGCACACGGGCTCACTGCGGCGGATGCGCGGTCGGGTTCACTACTGCGCATGCGCACTCGGACACCCTGCAGCGGATGCGCACACGGGGTCAGTACTGCGGATGCGGAATCGGGCTCACCAATGCGCATGCGCACTCGGGGTCACTACTGAGCATGCGCACTTGGGCTCACTACTGCGCATGCGCACTTCGGTCAGACCTGCACATGCGCACACGGACTGACTACTGTGGATGCGCAATCGCGCTCACTACTGCGCATGCGCGCTCGGGCTCACTACTGCTCATGCGCACTCGGACTCACTACTGCTCATGCGCACACTGTCTCACTACTGCGGATGCGCACTCGGACTCACTACTGCAGATGCGCACACGGTCTCACTACTGCTCATGCGCACTCGGGCTCACTACCGCGCATGCGCGCTCGGGGTCACTACTGCTCATGCGCTCTCGGGCTCACTACTGCGCATGCGCGCTCGGGGTAACTACTGCTCATGCGCACTTGGGCTCAATGCTGCGGATGCGCAATCGGGCTTACTACTGCGCATGGGCACTCCGACTCACTACTGCGGATGCGCAATTGGGCACACTACTGCGGATGCGCAATCGGGCTCATTTCTACGCATGCGCACTCGGGGTCACTACTGCGCATGCGCGCTCGGGGTAACTACTGCTCATGCGCACTTGGACTCAATGCTGCGGATGTCCAATCGGGCTTACTACTGCGCATGGGCACTCCGACTCACTACTGCGAATGCGCAATTGGGCTCACTACTGCGGATGCGCAATCGGGCTCACTTCTGCGCATGCGCACTCGGGGTCACTACTGCGCATGCGCACACGGGCTCACTACTGCGCATGCGCACACGGGCTCACTATTGCTCATGGGCACTCGGACTCACTACTGCGGATGCGCAATCGGGCTCACTTCTGCGCATGCGCACACGGGCACACTATTGCTCATGGGCACTCGGGCTCACTACTGCGCATGCGCATTCGAGCTCACTTTTACGCATGCGCACACGGGCGCACTATTGCGCATGCGCACTCGGGGTCACTACTGAGCATGCGCACTTGGGCTCACTACTGCGCATGCGCACTCCGGCCAGACCTGCACATGCGCACACGGACCCACTACTGTGGATGCGCAATCGGGCTCACTACTGCGCATGCGCGCTCGGGGTAACTACTGCTCATGCGCACTTGGACTCAATGCTGCGGATGCGCAATCGGGCTTACTACTGCGCATGGGCACTCCGACTCACTACTGCGGATGCGCAATTGGGCTCACTACTGCGGATGCGCAATCGGGCTCACTTCTGCGCATGCGCACTCGGGGTCACTACTGCGCATGCGCACTCGGGCTCACTACTGCGCATGCGCACGCGGGGTCACTACTGCTCATGCGCACTCGGACTCACTACTTCTCATGCGCACTCGGGCTCAATACTGCGCATGCGCGCTCGGGGTCGCTACTGCGCATGCGCACTCGGGGTGACTACTGCTCACGCGCACTCGGACTCACTACTGCTCATGGGCACACGGGCTCACTACTGCGCATTCGCACACGGGCTCACTACTGTGCATGCGCACTCGGGGTCACTACTGCTCATGCGCACACGGGCTCACTACTGCACATGCGCACGTGGGCTCACTACCTCGCATGCACACACGGGCTCACTACCGCGCATGCGCACACGTACTCACTACTGCTCATGCGCACTCGGGCTCACTACTGCGCATGCGCACACGGGCGCACTATAGCGCATGCGCGCACGGACTCACTACTGCGCATGCGCACTCGGGGTCAGTACTGCGGATGCGGAATCGGGCTCACCAATGCGCATGCGCACTCGGGGTCACTACTGAGCATGCGCACTTGGGCTCACTACTGCGCATGCGCACTCCGGTCAGACCTGCACATGCGCACACGGACTGACTACTGTGGATGCGCAATCGGGCTCACTACTGCGCATGCGCGCTCGGGCTCACTACTGCGCATGCGCACTCGGGCTCACTACCGCGCATGCGCGCTCGGGGTCACTACTGCTCATGCGCACTCGGCCTCACTACTGCGCATGCGCGCTCGGGGTAACTACTGCTCATGCGCACTTGGACTCAATGCTGCGGATGCGCAATTGGGCTCACTACTGCGGATGCGCAATCGGGCACACTTCTGCGCATGCGCACTCGGGGTCACTACTGCGCATGCGCGCTCGGGGTAACTACTGCTCATGCGCACTTGGACTCAATGCTGCGGATGTCCAATCGGGCTTACTACTGCGCATGGGCACTCCGACTCACTACTGCTCATGCGCACTCGGGCTCACTACTGCGCATGCGCACACGGGCTCACTTCTGCGCATGCGCTCTCGGGCTCAATACCGCACATGCGCGCTCGGGCTCACTACTGCGCATGCGCACGCGGGGTCACTACTGATCATGCGCACTCGGGCTCACTACTTCTCATGCGCACTCGGGCTCAATTCAGCGCACGCGCTCTCGGGGTCACTACTGCGCATGCGCACACCGGCTCAGACCTGCCCATGCGCACTCGAGCTCACTTCCACGCATATGCACACAGGCGCACTATTGCGCATGCGTGCACGGACTCACTACTGCGCATGCGCACTCGGGGTCACTATTGCTTATACGCACTCCGACTCACTACTGCTTATGCGAACTCGGACTCACTACTGCGCATGCACAATCGGGCTCACTACGCCGCATGCGCAATCGGTCTCAGTACTGCGGATGCGCAATCGGACTCACTACTGCAGATGCGCTCACGGGCTCACCACTGCGCATGCGCACACGGGCTCACTACTGCGCATGCGCACATGGGCTCACTACTGCTCATGGGCACACGGACTCACTACTGGGGACGCGAAATCGGGCTCACTACTGCGGATGCGCTCTCCGGCTCCGACCTGCACATGCGCAATCGGGCTCACTACTGCGCATGCGCAATCGGGCTAACTATTGCGCATGCGTGCACGGACTCACTACTGCGCATGCGCACTCGGGGTGCACTACTGCTTATACGCACTCCGACTCACTACTGCTTATGCGAACTCGGACTCACTACTGCGCATGCACAATCGGGCTCACTACTGCGCATGCGCACACGGGCTCACTACTGCGCATGCGCACATAGGCTCACTACTGCTCATGGGCACTCGGACTCACTATTGCGGATGCGCAATCGGGCTCACTACTGCAGATGCGCAATCGGGCTGACTTCTGCGCATGCGCACTCGGGCTCACTACTGCGATTGCGCGCTCGGGGTCACTACTGCGCATGCCCACTCGGGGTCACTACTGCTCGTGCGCACATGGACTCACTACTACTCATGGGCACACGGGCTCACTACTGCTCATGCGCACACGGGCTCTCTACGGCGCATGCGCACACGGGCTCACTACTGCTCATGCGCACTCGGACTCACTACTGCGCATGCGCGCTCGGGATCACTACTGCTCATGCGCACACGGGCTCACTACTGCTCATGCGCACGCGGGGTCACAACTGCTCATGCGCACACGGGCCCACTACTGCGCATGCGCACTCGGGGTGACTACTACTCATGCGCACGCGGAATCACTACTGATCATGCACACTCGGACTCATTACTGCGGATGCGCAATCAGACTCACTGCTGCGCATGCGCTCTCCGGCTCAGACTCGCGCATGCGCAATCGGTCTCACTACTGCCGATACGCAATCGGTCTCACTACTGCGGATGCGCACTCAGGCTCACTCCTGCGCATGGGCACACGGGCGCACTACTGCGCATGCGCACACGGGCTCACTACTGTGCATGTGCACTCGGGCTTACTACAGTGCATACGCAGTCGGGACCACTACTGCTCATGTGTACTCGTATTCACTACTGCTCATGCGCACTCGGACTCACTACTGCTCATGCGTTCCCGGACTCACTACTGCGCATGCGCACACGGGCTCACTACTGATCATGCGCACTCGGACTCACTACTGCGGATGCGCAATCGGGCTCACTACTGCGCATGCGCACTCGGGCTCACTACAGTGCATACGCACTCGGTGTCACTACTGTTCATGCGTACCCGTATTCACTACTGCTCATGCGCACTCGGACTCACTACAGCTCATGGGCACATGGGCTCACTACTGCGCATGCGCACACGGGCCCACTACTGCGCATGCGCACACGAGCTCACTACTGCGGATGCGCACACGCGCTCACCACTGTGCATGCGCACTCGGGGTCACTAGAGATCATGCGCACTCGGACTCACTACTGCGGATGCGCAATCGGGCTCACTATTGCGCATGCGCAATCGGTCTCACTACTGCGGATGTGCAATCGGCCTCACTACTGCGGATGCGCAATCGGGCTCACAACTGCGCATGCGCACTCGGTGTCACTACTGCTCATGCGCACTCGGACTCACTACTGCTCATGCGCACTCGGACGCACTACTGCGCATGCGCAATCGGTCTCACTACTGCGGGTGCGCAATCAGGCTCACTACAGCGCATGCGAACTCGGGGTCACTACTGCGCATGCGCACCCGGCTCACTACTGCGCATGCGCACTCGGGCTCACTACTGCGGATGCACGTTCAAGCTCACTACTGCGCATGCGCACACGGGTTCACTACTGCGCATGCGCACTCTGGGTCACTACTGCTCATACGCACTCCGAATCACTACTGCTCATTCGCACTCGGGCTCACTACGGCGCATGCTCGCTCGGGGTCGCTACTGATCATGCGCACACTGGCTCAGACCTGCGCATGCGCACTCGAGCACACTTCTGCGCATGCGCACACTGGTGCGCTACAGCGCATGCGCGCACGGGCTCACTACTGTGCATGCGAAATCGGAGTCACTACTGCGGATGCACAATCGGTCTCACTACGGCGGATGCGCAATCGGGCTCACAACTGCGCGTGCTCACTCGGGGTCACTACTGCGCATGCGCACTCGGGTACACTACTGCGGATGCGCAATCAGGCTCACTCCTACGCATGGGCACACGGGCTCACCACTGCGCATGCGCACTCGGGGTCACTACTGCTCATACGCACTCCGACTCACTACTGCTCATGCGAACTGGGGCTCACTACTGCGGATACGCAATCGGGCTCGCAACTGCGCATGCGCAATCGGTCTCACTACTGCGGATGCGCAATCGGGCTCACTACTGCGCATGCGCACACGGGCTCACTACTGCGCATGCGCACACGGGCCCACTACTGCGCATGCGCACTCGGGGTGACTACTGCTCATGCGCACTCGGACTCACTACTGCTCATGCGTTCCCGGACTCACTACTGCGCATGCGCACACAGGCTCACTACTGATCATGCGCACTCGGACTCACTACTGCGGATGCGCAATCGGGCTCACTACTGCGGATGTGCAATCGGCCTTACTACTGCGGATGCGCAATCGGGCTCATAACTGCGCATGCGCACTCGGGGTCACTACTGCTCATACGCACTCCGACTCACTACTGCTCATGCGAACTCGGGATCACTACTGCGGATGCGCAGTCGGGGTCACTACTGCGCGTGCGCAATCGGTCTCACTACTGCGGATGCGCAATCGGGCTCACAACTGCGCATGCTCACTCGGGGTCACTACTGCGCATGCGCACTCGGGTACACTACTGCGGATGCGCACTCAGGCTCACTCCTGCGCATGGGCACACGGGCTCACGACTGCGCATGCGCACTCGGGGTCACTACTGCTCATACGCACTCCGACTCACTACTGCTCATGCGAACTCGGGCTCACCACTGCGGATGCGCAATCGGGCTCGCAGCTGCGCATGCGCAATCGGTCTCACTACTGCGGATGCGCAATCGGGCTCACTACTGCGCATGCGCAATCGGGCTCACAACTGCGCATGCGCAATCGGTCTCACTACTGCGGATGTGCAATCGGTCTCACTACTGCGGATGCGCACACAGGCTCACTCCTGCGCATGGGCACACGGGCGCATTACTGCGCACCCGCACTCAGGCTCACAACTGCGGATGCGCGGTCGGGCTCACTACTGCGCATGCGCACTCGGGGTCACTACTGCTCATACGCACTCCGACTCACTACTGCTCATGCGAACTCGGGCTCACTACGGCGGATTCGTTCTCGGACTCACTACTGCGGATGCGCAATCGGTCTCACTACTGCGGATGCGCGCACGCGCTCTCCACTGTGCATGCGCACTCGGGGTCGCTACTGCTCATGAGCACTCGGACTCACTACTGCGGATGAGCAATGGGGCTCACTATTGCACATGCGCACTCGGGGTCACTACTGCGCATGCGCACTCCGGGTCACTACTATGCATGTGCACACGGGCTCACTATTGATCATGCGCACTCGGACTCACTACTGCGGATGCGCACACGGGCTCACTACTGCGCATGCGCACACGGGCTCACTATTGATCATGCGCACTCGGACTCACTACTGCGGATGCGCAATCGGACTCACTACAACGTATGCGCACTCGGGGTCACTACTGCGGATGCGCAATCGGGCTCACTACTGCGCATGCGCACTCGGGGTGACTACAGCTCATGCGTACCCGGACTCACTACTGCTCATGGGCACATGGGCTCACTACTGTGCATGCGCACACGGGCCCCCTACTGCGCATGCGCACACGGGCTCACTACTGCGCATGCGCACTCCGGGTGACTACTGCTCATGCGCACTCAGGGTCACTGCTGCTCATGCGCACTCGGACTCACTACAGCTCATGC
Organism: Megachile leachella; assembly: GCA_963576845.1. Lineage (NCBI taxonomy): Eukaryota > Metazoa > Arthropoda > Insecta > Hymenoptera > Megachilidae > Megachile > Megachile leachella. The sequence goes on along the minus strand of OY756253.1, from coordinate 16,564,404 downwards.
GTTCTCGGACTCACTACTGCGGATGCGCAATCGGGCTCGCAACTGCGCATGCGCTCTCCGGCTCAGACCTGCACATGCGCACTCGGGCTCACTACTGCGGATGCGCACACGGGTACGCTACTGCGGATGCGCACTCAGGCTCACCACTGCGCCTGGGCACACGGACGCACTACTGCGGATGCGCAATCGGGCTCACTATTGCGCATGGGCAATCGGTCTCACTACTGCGGATGTGCGATCGGCCTAACTACTGCGGATGCGCAATCGGGTACACTACTGCGGATGCGCACTCAGGCTCACTCCTACGCATGGGCACACGGGCTCACCACTGCGCATGCGCACTCGGCGTCACTACTGCTCATACGCACTCCGACTCACTACTGCTCATGCGAACTCGGGCTCACTACTGCGGATACGCAATCGGGCTCGCAACTGCGCATGCGCAATCGGTCTCACTACTGCGGATGCGCAATCGGGCTCACTACTGCGCATGCGCACTCGGGGTCACTACTGCCCGCGCGCAATCGGACTCACTACTGCGGATGCGCAATCGGGCTCGCAGCTGCGCATGCGCAATCGGTCTCACTACCGCGGATGAGCACTCAGGCTCACTCCTGCGCATGGGCACACGGGCGCACTACTGCGCATGCGCAGTCGGGGTCACTACTGCGCATGCGCACTCCGGGTGACTACTGCTCATGCGCACTCGGGGTCACTGCTGCTCATGCGCACTCGGACTCACTGCAGCTCATGCGTTCTCGGACTCACTACTGCGGATGCGCGCACGCGCTCACTACTGCGCAAGCGCGCTCGGGGTCACTACTGCGCATGCGCATTCGGACACACTGCAGCGGATGCGCACACGGGCTCAATACTGCGCATGCGCACTCGGGCGCACTACTGCGCATGCGCGCCCGGGGTCGCTACTGCGCATGCGCACACGGACTCACTACTGCGGATGCGCAGTCGGGCTCGCTACTGCGGATGCGCTCTCCGGCTCAGACCTGCACATGCGCACTCGGGCTCACTACTGCGGATGCGCACACGGGTACGCTACTGCGGATGCGCACTCAGGCTCACCACTGCGCCTGGGCACACGGACGCACTACTGCGCATGCGCACTCGGGGTCACTACTGCTCATACGCACTCCGACTCACTACTGCACATGCGAACTCGGACTCACTACTGCTCATGAGCGCTCGGACTCACTACAGCGGATGCGCAATCGGGCTCACTACTGCTCATGCGCAATCGGTCTCACTACTGCGGATGCGCAATCGGCCTCACTACTGCTCATGCGCACTCGGACTCACTACTGCTCATGCGCACTCGGACTCACTACTGCTCATGGGTACACGGGCCCACTACTGCGCATGCGCACGCGGGCTCACTACTGTGCATGTGCACTCGGTGTCACTACTGCTCATGCGCACTCGGACTCACTACTGCTCATGCGCACTCGGACGCACTACTGCGCATGCGCAATCGGTCTCACTACTGCGGGTGCGCAATCAGGCTCACTACAGCGCATGCGAACTCGGGGTCACTACTGCGCATGCGCACCCGGCTCACTACTGCGCATGCGCACTCGGGCTCACTACTGCGGATGCACGTTCAAGCTCACTACTGCGCATGCGCACACGGGTTCACTACTGCGCATGCGCACTCTGGGTCACTACTGCTCATACGCACTCCGAATCACTACTGCTCATTCGCACTCGGGCTCACTACGGCGCATGCTCGCTTGGGGTCGCTACTGATCATGCGCACACTGGCTCAGACCTGCGCATGCGCACTCGAGCACACTTCTGCGCATGCGCACACTGGTGCGCTACAGCGCATGCGCGCACGGGCTCACTACTGTGCATGCGAAATCGGAGTCACTACTGCGGATGCACAATCGGTCTCACTACGGCGGATGCGCAATCGGGCTCACAACTGCGCGTGCTCACTCGGGGTCACTACTGCGCATGCGCACTCGGGTACACTACTGCGGATGCGCAATCAGGCTCACTCCTACGCATGGGCACACGGGCTCACCACTGCGCATGCGCACTCGGGGTCACTACTGCTCATACGCACTCCGACTCACTACTGCTCATGCGAACTCGGGATCACTACTGCGGATGCGCAGTCGGGGTCACTACTGCGCGTGCGCAATCGGTCTCACTACTGCGGATGCGCAATCGGGCTCACTACTGCGCATGCGCAATCGGGCTCACAACTGCGCATGCGCAATCGGTCTCACTACTGCGGATGTGCAATCGGTCTCACTACTGCGGATGCGCACACAGGCTCACTCCTGCGCATGGGCACACGGGCGCATTACTGCGCACCCGCACTCAGGCTCACAACTGCGGATGCGCGGTCGGGCTCACTACTGCGCATGCGCACTCGGGGTCACTACTGCTCATACGCACTCCGACTCACTACTGCTCATGCGAACTCGGGATCACTACTGCGGATGCGCAGTCGGGGTCACTACTGCGCGTGCGCAATCGGTCTCACTACTGCGGATGCGCAATCGGGCTCACAACTGCGCATGCTCACTCGGGGTCACTACTGCGGATGCGCACTCAGGCTCACTCCTGCGCATGGGCACACGGGCTCACGACTGCGCATGCGCACTCGGGGTCACTACTGCTCATACGCACTCCGACTCACTACTGCTCATGCGAACTCGGGCTCACCACTGCGGATGCGCAATCGGGCTCGCAGCTGCGCATGCGCAATCGGTCTCACTACTGCGGATGCGCAATCGGGCTCACTACTGCGCATGCGCAATCGGGCTCACAACTGCGCATGCGCAATCGGTCTCACTACTGCGGATGTGCAATCGGTCTCACTACTGCGGATGCGCACACAGGCTCACTCCTGCGCATGGGCACACGGGCGCATTACTGCGCACCCGCACTCAGGCTCACAACTGCGGATGCGCGGTCGGGCTCACTACTGCGCATGCGCACTCGGGGTCACTACTGCTCATACGCACTCCGACTCACTACTGCTCATGCGAACTCGGGCTCACTACGGCGGATTCGTTCTCGGACTCACTACTGCGGATGCGCAATCGGTCTCACTACTGCGGATGCGCGCACGCGCTCTCCACTGTGCATGCGCACTCGGGGTCGCTACTGCTCATGAGCACTCGGACTCACTACTGCGGATGAGCAATGGGGCTCACTATTGCACATGCGCACTCGGGGTCACTACTGCGCATGCGCACTCCGGGTCACTACTATGCATGTGCACACGGGCTCACTATTGATCATGCGCACTCGGACTCACTACTGCGGATGCGCACACGGGCTCACTACTGCGCATGCGCACACGGGCTCACTATTGATCATGCGCACTCGGACTCACTACTGCGGATGCGCAATCGGACTCACTACAACGTATGCGCACTCGGGGTCACTACTGCGGATGCGCAATCGGGCTCACTACTGCGCATGCGCACTCGGGGTGACTACAGCTCATGCGTACCCGGACTCACTACTGCTCATGGGCACATGGGCTCACTACTGTGCATGCGCACACGGGCCCCCTACTGCGCATGCGCACACGGGCTCACTACTGCGCATGCGCACTCCGGGTGACTACTGCTCATGCGCACTCAGGGTCACTGCTGCTCATGCGCACTCGGACTCACTACAGCTCATGCGTTCTCGGACTCACTACTGCGGATGCGCAATCGGGCTCGCAACTGCGCATGCGCTCTCCGGCTCAGACCTGCACATGCGCACTCGGGCTCACTACTGCGGATGCGCACACGGGTACGCTACTGCGGATGCGCACTCAGGCTCACCACTGCGCCTGGGCACACGGACGCACTACTGCCCATGCGCACTCGGGGTCACTACTGCTCATGGGTACACGGGCCCACTACTGCGCATGCGCACACGGGCTCACTACTGTGCATGTGCACTCGGGCTTACTACAGTGCATACGCAGTCGGGACCACTACTGCTCATGCGCACTCGGACTCACTACAGCTCATGCGTTCTCGGACTCACTACTGCGGATGCGCAATCGGGCTCACTATTGCGCATGGGCAATCGGTCTCACTACTGCGGATGTGCGATCGGCCTAACTACTGCGGATGCGCAATCGGGTACACTACTGCGGATGCGCACTCAGGCTCACTCCTACGCATGGGCACACGGGCTCACCACTGCGCATGCGCACTCGGCGTCACTACTGCTCATACGCACTCCGACTCACTACTGCTCATGCGAACTCGGGCTCACTACTGCGGATACGCAATCGGGCTCGCAACTGCGCATGCGCAATCGGTCTCACTACTGCGGATGCGCAATCGGGCTCACTACTGCGCATGCGCACTCGGGGTCACTACTGCCCGCGCGCAATCGGACTCACTACTGCGGATGCGCAATCGGGCTCGCAGCTGCGCATGCGCAATCGGTCTCACTACCGCGGATGAGCACTCAGGCTCACTCCTGCGCATGGGCACACGGGCGCACTACTGCGCATGCGCAGTCGGGGTCACTACTGCGCATGCGCACTCCGGGTGACTACTGCTCATGCGCACTCGGGGTCACTGCTGCTCATGCGCACTCGGACTCACTGCAGCTCATGCGTTCTCGGACTCACTACTGCGGATGCGCGCACGCGCTCACTACTGCGCAAGCGCGCTCGGGGTCACTACTGCGCATGCGCATTCGGACACACTGCAGCGGATGCGCACACGGGCTCAATACTGCGCATGCGCACTCGGGCGCACTACTGCGCATGCGCGCCCGGGGTCGCTACTGCGCATGCGCACACGGACTCACTACTGCGGATGCGCAGTCGGGCTCGCTACTGCGGATGCGCTCTCCGGCTCAGACCTGCACATGCGCACTCGGGCTCACTACTGCGGATGCGCACACGGGTACGCTACTGCGGATGCGCACTCAGGCTCACCACTGCGCCTGGGCACACGGACGCACTACTGCGCATGCGCACTCGGGGTCACTACTGCTCATACGCACTCCGACTCACTACTGCACATGCGAACTCGGACTCACTACTGCTCATGAGCGCTCGGACTCACTACAGCGGATGCGCAATCGGGCTCACTACTGCTCATGCGCAATCGGTCTCACTACTGCGGATGCGCAATCGGCCTCACTACTGCTCATGCGCACTCGGACTCACTACTGCTCATGCGCACTCGGACTCACTACTGCTCATGGGTACACGGGCCCACTACTGCGCATGCGCACGCGGGCTCACTACTGTGCATGTGCACTCGGTGTCACTACTGCTCATGCGCACTCGGACTCACTACTGCTCATGCGCACTCGGACGCACTACTGCGCATGCGCAATCGGTCTCACTACTGCGGGTGCGCAATCAGGCTCACTACAGCGCATGCGAACTCGGGGTCACTACTGCGCATGCGCACCCGGCTCACTACTGCGCATGCGCACTCGGGCTCACTACTGCGGATGCACGTTCAAGCTCACTACTGCGCATGCGCACACGGGTTCACTACTGCGCATGCGCACTCTGGGTCACTACTGCTCATACGCACTCCGAATCACTACTGCTCATTCGCACTCGGGCTCACTACGGCGCATGCTCGCTCGGGGTCGCTACTGATCATGCGCACACTGGCTCAGACCTGCGCATGCGCACTCGAGCACACTTCTGCGCATGCGCACACTGGTGCGCTACAGCGCATGCGCGCACGGGCTCACTACTGTGCATGCGAAATCGGAGTCACTACTGCGGATGCACAATCGGTCTCACTACGGCGGATGCGCAATCGGGCTCACAACTGCGCGTGCTCACTCGGGGTCACTACTGCGCATGCGCACTCGGGTACACTACTGCGGATGCGCAATCAGGCTCACTCCTACGCATGGGCACACGGGCTCACCACTGCGCATGCGCACTCGGGGTCACTACTGCTCATACGCACTCCGACTCACTACTGCTCATGCGAACTCGGGATCACTACTGCGGATGCGCAGTCGGGGTCACTACTGCGCGTGCGCAATCGGTCTCACTACTGCGGATGCGCAATCGGGCTCACTACTGCGCATGCGCAATCGGGCTCACAACTGCGCATGCGCAATCGGTCTCACTACTGCGGATGTGCAATCGGTCTCACTACTGCGGATGCGCACACAGGCTCACTCCTGCGCATGGGCACACGGGCGCATTACTGCGCACCCGCACTCAGGCTCACAACTGCGGATGCGCGGTCGGGCTCACTACTGCGCATGCGCACTCGGGGTCACTACTGCTCATACGCACTCCGACTCACTACTGCTCATGCGAACTCGGGCTCACTACGGCGGATTCGTTCTCGGACTCACTACTGCGGATGCGCAATCGGTCTCACTACTGCGGATGCGCGCACGCGCTCTCCACTGTGCATGCGCACTCGGGGTCGCTACTGCTCATGAGCACTCGGACTCACTACTGCGGATGAGCAATGGGGCTCTCTATTGCACATGCGCACTCGGGGTCACTACTGCGCATGCGCACTCCGGGTCACTACTATGCATGTGCACACGGGCTCACTATTGATCATGCGCACTCGGACTCACTACTGCGGATGCGCACACGGGCTCACTACTGCTAATGCGCACACGGGCTCACTATTGATCATGCGCACTCGGACTCACTACTGCGGATGCGCAATCGGACTCACTACAACGTATGCGCACTCGGGGTCACTACTGCGGATGCGCAATCGGGCTCACTACTGCGCATGCGCACTCGGGGTGACTACAGCTCATGCGTACCCGGACTCACTACTGCTCATGGGCACATGGGCTCACTACTGTGCATGCGCACACGGGCCCCCTACTGCGCATGCGCACACGGGCTCACTACTGCGCATGCGCACTCCGGGTGACTACTGCTCATGCGCACTCAGGGTCACTGCTGCTCATGCGCACTCGGACTCACTACAGCTCATGCGTTCTCGGACTCACTACTGCGGATGCGCAATCGGGCTCGCAACTGCGCATGCGCTCTCCGGCTCAGACCTGCACATGCGCACTCGGGCTCACTACTGCGGATGCGCACACGGGTACGCTACTGCGGATGCGCACTCAGGCTCACCACTGCGCCTGGGCACACGGACGCACTACTGCCCATGCGCACTCGGGGTCACTACTGCTCATGGGTACACGGGCCCACTACTGCGCATGCGCACACGGGCTCACTACTGTGCATGTGCACTCGGGCTTACTACGGTGCATACGCAGTCGGGACCACTACTGCTCATGCGCACTCGGACTCACTACAGCTCATGCGTTCTCGGACTCACTACTGCGGATGCGCAATCGGGCTCACTATTGCGCATGGGCAATCGGTCTCACTACTGCGGATGTGCGATCGGCCTAACTACTGCGGATGCGCAATCGGGTACACTACTGCGGATGCGCACTCAGGCTCACTCCTACGCATGGGCACACGGGCTCACCACTGCGCATGCGCACTCGGCGTCACTACTGCTCATACGCACTCCGACTCACTACTGCACATGCGAACTCGGACTCACTACTGCTCATGAGCGCTCGGACTCACTACAGCGGATGCGCAATCGGGCTCACTACTGCTCATGCGCAATCGGTCTCACTACTGCGGATGCGCAATCGGCCTCACTACTGCTCATGCGCACTCGGACTCACTACTGCTCATGCGCACTCGGACTCACTACTGCGGATGCGCAATCGGGTTCACTACTGCGCATGCGCGCTCGCGGTCATTACTGCGCATGCGTACTCGGGGTCACTATTGCAGATACGCATTCGGGTTCAGTACTGTGCATGGGGGTGTCCCACTTGGACGTCGACCGTTTGGACGCGTTCCGTTTGGACGGTCCCGATTCGACGCGTTCCAATTCGAAGCGGTGCCGATTGGACGCGTCCCAATTCGAAGAGCTTAGATTTGGTTTGGTTAGGTTCTATAAGCCCTGCTTAGAATTGGAACGCGTCCAATCGGCACCGCTTCGAATTGGAACGAGTCGAATCGGGACCGTCCAATCGGGACGCGTCCAAGCGGTCGGCGTCCAAGTGGGCATCACTCCTGTGCATGCACACATGGTTTCACTACTGCCGATGCGCGCTCAGGCTCACTACTGTGGATGAGCAATCGTTCTCACTACCGCGCTTGCGCGCTCGTGGTCACTACTGCTCATACGCACACCGACTGACTACTGCGCATGCGCACTCCGGCTCAGACCTGCCCATGCGCACTCGGACTCACTACTGCCCATGCGCACTCGGGGTCACTACTGCTCATGGGTACACGGGCCCACTACTGCGCATGCGCACACGGGCTCACTACTGTGCATGTGCACTCGGGCTTACTACAGTGCATACGCAGTCGGGACCACTACTGCTCATGCGCACTCGGACTCACTACTGCCCATGCGCACTCGGGGTCACTACTGCTCATGGGTACACGGGCCCACTACTGCGCATGCGCACACGGGCTCACCACTGCGCATGCGCACTCGGCGTCACTACTGCGCATGCGCACACGGGGTGACTACTGCTGAGGCGCACTCGGACTCACTACTACTCATGGGCACACGGGCTCACTACTCTGTATGCGCACACGGGCTCACTACGGCGCATGCGCACACGGGCTCACTACTGCTGAGGCGCACTCGGGCTCACTACTGCGCATGCGCACACGGGCGCACTATAGCGCATGCGCGCACGGTCTCACTACTGCGCATACGCACTCGGGGTCAGTACTGCGGATGCGGAATCGGGCTCACTACTGCGCATGCGCGCTCGGGGTAACTACTGCTCATGCGCACTTGGACTCAATGCTGCGGATGCGCAATCGGGCTTACTACTGCGCATTGGCACTCCGACTCACTACTGCGGATGCGCAATTGGGCTCACTACTGCGGATGCGCAATCGGGCACACTTCTGCGCATGCGCACTCGGGGTCACTACTGCGCATGCGCGCTCGGGGTAACTACTGCTCATGCGCACTTGGACTCAATGCTGCGGATGTCCAATCGGGCTTACTACTGCGCATGGGCACTCCGACTCACTACTGCTCATGCGCACTCGGGCTCACTACTGCGCATGCGCACTCGGGGTCACTATTGCTTATACGCACTCCGACTCACTACTGCTTATGCGAACTCGGACTCACTACTGCGCATGCACAATCGGGCTCACTACGCCGCATGCGCAATCGGTCTCAGTACTGCGGATGCGCAATCGGACTCACTACTGCAGATGCGCTCACGGGCTCACTACTGCGCATGCGCACACGGGCTCACTACTGCGCATGCGCACATGGGCTCACTACTGCTCATGGGCACACGGACTCACTACTGGGGACGCGAAATCGGGCTCACTACTGCGGATGCGCTCTCCGGCTCCGACCTGCACATGCGCAATCGGGCTCACTACTGCGCATGCGCAATCGGGCTAACTATTGCGCATGCGTGCACGGACTCACTACTGCGCATGCGCACTCGGGGTGCACTACTGCTTATACGCACTCCGACTCACTACTGCTTATGCGAACTCGGACTCACTACTGCGCATGCACAATCGGGCTCACTACTGCGCATGCGCACACGGGCTCACTACTGCGCATGCGCACATAGGCTCACTACTGCTCATGGGCACTCGGACTCACTATTGCGGATGCGCAATCGGGCTCACTACTGCGGATGCGCAATCGGGCTGACTTCTGCGCATGCGCACTCGGGCTCACTACTGCGATTGCGCGCTCGGGGTCACTACTGCGCATGCCCACTCGGGGTCACTACTGCTCGTGCGCACATGGACTCACTACTACTCATGGGCACACGGGCTCACTACTGCTCATGCGCACTCGGACTCACTACTGGGCATGCGCACTCCGGCTCAGACCTACACATGCGCAATCGGGCTCTCCACCGCGCATGCGCACTCGGGCTCAATACCGCACATGCGCGCTCGGGGTCGCTACTGCGCATGCGCACACGGGGTGACTACTGCTCATGAGCACACCGACTCACTACTGCTCATGGGCACACGGGCTCACTACTCTGCATGCGCACACGGGCTCTCTACGGCGCATGCGCACACGGGCTCACTACTGCTCATGCGCACTCGGACTCACTACTGCGCATGCGCGCTCGGGATCACTACTGCTCATGCGCACACGGGCTCACTACTGCTCATGCGCACGCGGGGTCACTACTGTGCATGTGCACTCGGGCTTACTACAGTGCATACGCAGTCGGGACCACTACTCCTCATGTGTACTCGTATTCACTACTGCTCATGCGCACTCGGACTCACTACTGCTCATGCGTTCCCGGACTCACTACTGCGCATGCGCACACGGGCTCACTACTGATCATGCGCACTCGGACTCACTACTGCGGATGCGCAATCGGGCTCACTACTGCGCATGCGCACTCGGGCTCACTACAGTGCATACGCACTCGGTGTCACTACTGTTCATGCGTACCCGTATTCACTACTGCTCATGCGCACTCGGACTCACTACAGCTCATGGGCACATGGGCTCACTACTGCGCATGCGCACACGGGCCCACTACTGCGCATGCGCACACGAGCTCACTACTGCGGATGCGCACACGCGCTCACCACTGTGCATGCGCACTCGGGGTCACTAGAGATCATGCGCACTCGGACTCACTACTGCGGATGCGCAATCGGGCTCACTATTGCGCATGCGCAATCGGTCTCACTACTGCGGGTGCGCAATCAGGCTCACTACAGCGCATGCGAACTCGGGGTCACTACTGCGCATGCGCACCCGGCTCACTACTGCGCATGCGCACCCGGGCTCACTACTGCGGATGCACGTTCAAGCTCACTACTGCGCATGCGCACACGGGTTCACTACTGCGCATGCGCACTCTGGGTCACTACTGCTCATACGCACTCCGAATCACTACTGCTCATTCGCACTCGGACGCACTACTGCGCATGCGCAATCGGTCTCACTACTGCGGATGCACAATCGGTCTCACTACGGCGGATGCGCAATCGGGCTCACAACTGCGCGTGCTCACTCGGGGTCACTACTGCGCATGCGCACTCGGGTACACTACTGCGGATGCGCAATCAGGCTCACTCCTACGCATGGGCACACGGGCTCACCACTGCGCATGCGCACTCGGGGTCACTACTGCTCATACGCACTCCGACTCACTACTGCTCATGCGAACTGGGGCTCACTACTGCGGATACGCAATCGGGCTCGCAACTGCGCATGCGCAATCGGTCTCACTACTGCGGATGCGCAATCGGGCTCACTACTGCGCATGCGCACACGGGCTCACTACTGCGCATGCGCACACGGGCCCACTACTGCGCATGCGCACTCGGGGTGACTACTGCTCATGCGCACTCGGACTCACTACTGCTCATGCGTTCCCGGACTCACTACTGCGCATGCGCACACAGGCTCACTACTGATCATGCGCACTCGGACTCACTACTGCGGATGCGCAATCGGGCTCACTACTGCGGATGTGCAATCGGCCTTACTACTGCGGATGCGCAATCGGGCTCACAACTGCGCATGCGCACTCGGGGTCACTACTGCTCATACGCACTCCGATTCACTACTGCTCATGCGAACTCGGGATCACTACTGCGGATGCGCAGTCGGGGTCACTACTGCGCGTTCGCAATCGGTCTCACTACTGCGGATGCGCAATCGGGCACACAACTGCGCATGCTCACTCGGGGTCACTACTGCGCATGCGCACTCGGGTACACTACTGCGGATGCGCACTCAGGCTCACTCCTGCGCATGGGCACACGGGCTCACGACTGCGCATGCGCACTCGGGGTCACTACTGCTCATACGCACTCCGACTCACTACTGCTCATGCGAACTCGGGCTCACCACTGCGGATGCGCAATCGGGCTCGCAGCTGCGCATGCGCAATCGGTCTCACTACTGCGGATGTGCAATCGGTCTCACTACTGCGGATGCGCACACAGGCTCACTCCTGCGCATGGGCACACGGGCGCATTACTGCGCACCCGCACTCAGGCTCACAACTGCGGATGCGCGGTCGGGCTCACTACTGCGCATGCGCACTCGGGGTCACTACTGCTCATACGCACTCCGACTCACTACTGCTCATGCGAACTCGGGCTCACTACGGCGGATTCGTTCTCGGACTCACTACTGCGGACGCGCAATCGGTCTCACTACTGCGGATGCGCGCACGCGCTCTCCACTGTGCATGCGCACTCGGGGTCGCTACTGCTCATGAGCACTCGGACTCACTACTGCGGATGAGCAATGGGGCTCACTATTGCACATGCGCACTCGGGGTCACTACTGCGCATGCGCACTCCGGGTCACTACTATGCATGTGCACACGGGCTCACTATTGATCATGCGCACTCGGACTCACTACTGCGGATGCGCACACGGGCTCACTACTGCGCATGCGCACACGGGCTCACTATTGATCATGCGCACTCGGACTCACTACTGCGGATGCGCAATCGGGCTCACTACAACGTATGCGCACTCGGGGTCACTACTGCGGATGCGCAATCGGGCTCACTACTGCGCATGCGCACTCGGGGTGACTACAGCTCATGCGTACCCGGACTCACTACTGCTCATGGGCACATGGGCACACTACTGTGCATGCGCACACGGGCCCCCTACTGCGCATGCGCACACGGGCTCACTACTGCGCATGCGCACTCCGGGTGACTACTGCTCATGCGCACTCAGGGTCACTGCTGCTCATGCGCACTCGGACTCACTACAGCTCATGCGTTCTCGGACTCACTACTGCGGATGCGCAATCGGGCTCGCAACTGCGCATGCGCTCTCCGGCTCAGACCTGCACATGCGCACTCGGGCTCACTACTGCGGATGCGCACACGGGTACGCTACTGCGGATGCGCACTCAGGCTCACCACTGCGCCTGGGCACACGGACGCACTACTGCCCATGCGCACTCGGGGTCACTACTGCTCATGGGTACACGGGCCCACTACTGCGCATGCGCACACGGGCTCACTACTGTGCATGTGCACTCGGGCTTACTACAGTGCATACGCAGTCGGGACCACTACTGCTCATGCGCACTCGGACTCACTACAGCTCATGCGTTCTCGGACTCACTACTGCGGATGCGCAATCGGGCTCACTATTGCGCATGGGCAATCGGTCTCACTACTGCGGATGTGCGATCGGCCTAACTACTGCGGATGCGCAATCGGGTACACTACTGCGGATGCGCACTCAGGCTCACTCCTACGCATGGGCACACGGGCTCACCACTGCGCATGCGCACTCGGCGTCACTACTGCTCATACGCACTCCGACTCACTACTGCTCATGCGAACTCGGGCTCACTACTGCGGATACGCAATCGGGCTCGCAACTGCGCATGCGCAATCGGTCTCACTACTGCGGATGCGCAATCGGGCTCACTACTGCGCATGCGCACTCGGGGTCACTACTGCCCGCGCGCAATCGGACTCACTACTGCGGATGCGCAATCGGGCTCGCAGCTGCGCATGCGCAATCGGTCTCACTACCGCGGATGAGCACTCAGGCTCACTCCTGCGCATGGGCACACGGGCGCACTACTGCGCATGCGCACTCGGCGTCACTACTGCGCATGCGCACTCCGGGTGACTACTGCTCATGCGCACTCGGGGTCACTGCTGCTCATGCGCACTCGGACTCACTGCAGCTCATGCGTTCTCGGACTCACTACTGCGGATGCGCAATCGGGCTCCCTACTGGGCATGCGCAAACGGTCTCACTACTGCGGATGCGCGCACGCGCTCACTACTGCGCAAGCGCGCTCGGGGTCACTACTGCGCATGCGCATTCGGACACACTGCAGCGGATGCGCACACGGGCTCAATACTGCGCATGCGCACTCGGGCGCACTACTGCGCATGCGCGCCCGGGGTCGCTACTGCGCATGCGCACACGGACTCACTACTGCGGATGCGCAGTCGGGCTCGCTACTGCGGATGCGCTCTCCGGCTCAGACCTGCACATGCGCACTCGGGCTCACTACTGCTCATGCGCACACGGGCTCACTACTGCTCATGCGCACGCGGGGTCACAACTGCTCATGCGCACACGGACCCACTACTGCGCATGCGCACTCGGGGTGACTACTGCGCATGCGCACGCGGAATCACTACTGATCATGCACACTCGGACTCATTACTGCGGATGCGCAATCAGACTCACTGCTGCGCATGCGCTCTCCGGCTCAGACTCGCGCATGCGCAATCGGTCTCACTACTGCCGATACGCAATCGGTCTCACTACTGCGGATGCGCACTCAGGCTCACTCCTGCGCATGGGCACACGGGCGCACTACTGCGCATGCGCACACGGGCTCACTACTGTGCATGTGCACTCGGACTTACTACAGTGCATACGCAGTCGGGACCACTACTGCTCATGTGTACTCGTATTCACTACTGCTCATGCGCACTCGGACTCACTACTGCTCATGCGTTCCCGGACTCACTACTGCGCATGCGCACACGGGCTCACTACTGATCATGCGCACTCGGACTCACTACTGCGGATGCGCAATCGGGCTCACTACTGCGCATGCGCACTCGGGCTCACTACAGTGCATACGCACTCGGTGTCACTACTGTTCATGCGTACCCGTATTCACTACTGCTCATGCGCACTCGGACTCACTACAGCTCATGGGCACATGGGCTCACTACTGCGCATGCGCACACGGGCCCACTACTGCGCATGCGCACACGAGCTCACTACTGCGGATGCGCACACGCGCTCACCACTGTGCATGCGCACTCGGGGTCACTAGAGATCATGCGCACTCGGACTCACTACTGCGGATGCGCAATCGGGCTCACTATTGCGCATGCGCAATCGGTCTCACTACTGCGGATGTGCAATCGGCCTCACTACTGCGGATGCGCAATCGGGCTCACAACTGCGCATGCGCACTCGGTGTCACTACTGCTCATGCGCACTCGGACTCACTACTGCTCATGCGCACTCGGACGCACTACTGCGCATGCGCAATCGGTCTCACTACTGCGGGTGCGCAATCAGGCTCACTACAGCGCATGCGAACTCGGGGTCACTACTGCGCATGCGCACCCGGCTCACTACTGCGCATGCGCACTCGGGCTCACTACTGCGGATGCACGTTCAAGCTCACTACTGCGCATGCGCACACGGGTTCACTACTGCGCATGCGCACTCTGGGTCACTACTGCTCATACGCACTCCGAATCACTACTGCTCATTCGCACTCGGGCTCACTACGGCGCATGCTCGCTCGGGGTCGCTACTGATCATGCGCACACTGGCTCAGACCTGCGCATGCGCACTCGAGCACACTTCTGCGCATGCGCACACTGGTGCGCTACAGCGCATGCGCGCACGGGCTCACTACTGTGCATGCGAAATCGGAGTCACTACTGCGGATGCACAATCGGTCTCACTACGGCGGATGCGCAATCGGGCTCACAACTGCGCGTGCTCACTCGGGGTCACTACTGCGCATGCGCACTCGGGTACACTACTGCGGATGCGCAATCAGGCTCACTCCTACGCATGGGCACACGGGCTCACCACTGCGCATGCGCACTCGGGGTCACTACTGCTCATACGCACTCCGACTCACTACTGCTCATGCGAACTGGGGCTCACTACTGCGGATACGCAATCGGGCTCGCAACTGCGCATGCGCAATCGGTCTCACTACTGCGGATGCTCAATCGGGCTCACTACTGCGCATGCGCACACGGGCTCACTACTGCGCATGCGCACACGGGCCCACTACTGCGCATGCGCACTCGGGGTGACTACTGCTCATGCGCACTCGGACTCACTACTGCTCATGCGTTCCCGGACTCACTACTGCGCATGCGCACACAGGCTCACTACTGATCATGCGCACTCGGACTCACTACTGCGGATGCGCAATCGGGCTCACTACTGCGGATGTGCAATCGGCCTTACTACTGCGGATGCGCAATCGGGCTCACAACTGCGCATGTGCACTCGGGGTCACTACTGCTCATACGCACTCCGACTCACTACTGCTCATGCGAACTCGGGATCACTACTGCGGATGCGCAGTCGGGGTCACTACTGCGCGTTCGCAATCGGTCTCACTACTGCGGATGCGCAATCGGGCACACAACTGCGCATGCTCACTCGGGGTCACTACTGCGCATGCGCACTCGGGTACACTACTGCGGATGCGCACTCAGGCTCACTCCTGCGCATGGGCACACGGGCTCACGACTGCGCATGCGCACTCGGGGTCACTACTGCTCATACGCACTCCGACTCACTACTGCTCATGCGAACTCGGGCTCACCACTGCGGATGCGCAATCGGGCTCGCAGCTGCGCATGCGCAATCGGTCTCACTACTGCGGATGCGCAATCGGGCTCACTACTGCGCATGCGCAATCGGGCTCACAACTGCGCATGCGCAATCGGTCTCACTACTGCGGATGTGCAATCGGTCTCACTACTGCGGATGCGCACACAGGCTCACTCCTGCGCATGGGCACACGGGCGCATTACTGCGCACCCGCACTCAGGCTCACAACTGCGGATGCGCGGTCGGGCTCACTACTGCGCATGCGCACTCGGGGTCACTACTGCTCATACGCACTCCGACTCACTACTGCTCATGCGAACTCGGGCTCACTACGGCGGATTCGTTCTCGGACTCACTACTGCGGATGCGCAATCGGTCTCACTACTGCGGATGCGCGCACGCGCTCTCCACTGTGCATGCGCACTCGGGGTCGCTACTGCTCATGAGCACTCGGACTCACTACTGCGGATGAGCAATGGGGCTCACTATTGCACATGCGCACTCGGGGTCACTACTGCGCATGCGCACTCCGGGTCACTACTATGCATGTGCACACGGGCTCACTATTGATCATGCGCACTCGGACTCACTACTGCGGATGCGCACACGGGCTCACTACTGCGCATGCGCACACGGGCTCACTATTGATCATGCGCACTCGGACTCACTACTGCGGATGCACAATCGGGCTCACTACAACGTATGCGCACTCGGGGTCACTACTGCGGATGCGCAATCGGGCTCACTACTGCGCATGCGCACTCGGGGTGACTACAGCTCATGCGTACCCGGACTCACTACTGCTCATGGGCACATGGGCTCACTACTGTGCATGCGCACACGGGCCCCCTACTGCGCATGCGCACACGGGCTCACTACTGCGCATGCGCACTCCGGGTGACTACTGCTCATGCGCACTCAGGGTCACTGCTGCTCATGCGCACTCGGACTCACTACAGCTCATGCGTTCTCGGACTCACTACTGCGGATGCGCAATCGGGCTCGCAACTGCGCATGCGCTCTCCGGCTCAGACCTGCACATGCGCACTCGGGCTCACTACTGCGGATGCGCACACGGGTACGCTACTGCGGATGCGCACTCAGGCTCACCACTGCGCCTGGGCACACGGACGCACTACTGCCCATGCGCACTCGGGGTCACTACTGCTCATGGGTACACGGGCCCACTACTGCGCATGCGCACACGGGCTCACTACTGTGCATGTGCACTCGGGCTTACTACAGTGCATACGCAGTCGGGACCACTACTGCTCATGCGCACTCGGACTCACTACAGCTCATGCGTTCTCGGACTCACTACTGCGGATGCGCAATCGGGCTCACTATTGCGCATGGGCAATCGGTCTCACTACTGCGGATGTGCGATCGGCCTAACTACTGCGGATGCGCAATCGGGTACACTACTGCGGATGCGCACTCAGGCTCACTCCTACGCATGGGCACACGGGCTCACCACTGCGCATGCGCACTCGGCGTCACTACTGCTCATACGCACTCCGACTCACTACTGCTCATGCGAACTCGGGCTCACTACTGCGGATACGCAATCGGGCTCGCAACTGCGCATGCGCAATCGGTCTCACTACTGCGGATGCGCAATCGGGCTCACTACTGCGCATGCGCACTCGGGGTCACTACTGCCCGCGCGCAATCGGACTCACTACTGCGGATGCGCAATCGGGCTCGCAGCTGCGCATGCGCAATCGGTCTCACTACCGCGGATGAGCACTCAGGCTCACTCCTGCGCATGGGCACACGGGCGCACTACTGCGCATGCGCACTCGGGGTCACTACTGCGCATGCGCACTCCGGGTGACTACTGCTCATGCGCACTCGGGGTCACTGCTGCTCATGCGCACTCGGACTCACTGCAGCTCATGCGTTCTCGGACTCACTACTGCGGATGCGCAGTCGGGCTCCCTACTGGGCATGCGCAAACGGTCTCACTACTGCGGATGCGCGCACGCGCTCACTACTGCGCAAGCGCGCTCGGGGTCACTACTGCGCATGCGCATTCGGACACACTGCAGCGGATGCGCACACGGGCTCAATACTGCGCATGCGCACTCGGGCGCACTACTGCGCATGCGCGCCCGGGGTCGCTACTGCGCATGCGCACACGGACTCACTACTGCGGATGCGCAGTCGGGCTCGCTACTGCGGATGCGCTCTCCGGCTCAGACCTGCACATGCGCACTCGGGCTCACTACTGCGGATGCGCACACGGGTACGCTACTGCGGATGCGCACTCAGGCTCACCACTGCGCCTGGGCACACGGACGCACTACTGCGCATGCGCACTCGGGGTCACTACTGCTCATACGCACTCCGACTCACTACTGCACATGCGAACTCGGACTCACTACTGCTCATGAGCGCTCGGACTCACTACAGCGGATGCGCAATCGGGCTCACTACTGCTCATGCGCAATCGGTCTCACTACTGCGGATGCGCAATCGGCCTCACTACTGCTCATGCGCACTCGGACTCACTACTGCTCATGCGCACTCGGACTCACTACTGCGGATGCGCAATCGGGTTCACTACTGCGCATGCGCGCTCGCGGTCACTACTGCCGATGCGCGCTCAGGCTCACTACTGTGGATGAGCAATCGTTCTCACTACCGCGCTTGCGCGCTCGTGGTCACTACTGCTCATACGCACACCGACTGACTACTGCGCATGCGCACTCCGGCTCAGACCTGCCCATGCGCACTCGGACTCACTACTGCCCATGCGCACTCGGGGTCACTACTGCTCATGGGTACACGGGCCCACTACTGCGCATGCGCACACGGGCTCACTACTGTGCATGTGCACTCGGGCTTACTACAGTGCATACGCAGTCGGGACCACTACTGCTCATGCGCACTCGGACTCACTACAGCTCATGCGTTCTCGGACTCACTACTGCGGATGCGCAATCGGGTACACTACTGCGGATGCGCACTCAGGCTCACTCCTACGCATGGGCACACGGGCTCACCACTGCGCATGCGCACTCGGCGTCACTACTGCGCATGCGCACACGGGGTGACTACTGCTGAGGCGCACTCGGACTCACTACTACTCATGGGCACACGGGCTCACTACTCTGTATGCGCACACGGGCTCACTACGGCGCATGCGCACACGGGCTCACTACTGCTGAGGCGCACTCGGGCTCACTACTGCGCATGCGCACACGGGCGCACTATAGCGCATGCGCGCACGGACTCACTACTGCGCATACGCACTCGGGGTCAGTACTGCGGATGCGGAATCGGGCTCACTACTGCGCATGCGCGCTCGGGGTAACTACTGCTCATGCGCACTTGGACTCAATGCTGCGGATGCGCAATCGGGCTTACTACTGCGCATGGGCACTCCGACTCACTACTGCGGATGCGCAATTGGGCTCACTACTGCGGATGCGCAATCGGGCACACTTCTGCGCATGCGCACTCGGGGTCACTACTGCGGATGCGCAGTCGGGCTCGCTACTGCGGATGCGCTCTCCGGCTCAGACCTGCACATGCGCAATCAGGCTCTCTACTGCGCATGCGCTCACGGGCTCAATACCGCACATGCGCGCTCGGGGTCGCTACTGCGCATGCGCACACGGGGTGACTACTGCTGAGGCGCACTCGGACTCACTACTACTCATGGGCACACGGGCTCACAACTCTGTATGCGCACACGGGCTCACTACGGCGCATGCGCACACGGGCTCACTACTGCTGAGGCGCACTCGGGCTCACTACTGCGCATGCGCACACGGGCGCACTATAGCGCATGCGCGCACGGACTCACTACTGCGCATACGCACTCGGGGTCAGTACTGCGGATGCGGAATCGGGCTCACCAATGCGCATGCGCACTCGGGGTCACTACTGAGCATGCGCACTTGGGCTCACTACTGCGCATGCGCACTCCGGTCAGACCTGCACATGCGCACACGGACTGACTACTGTGGATGCGCAATCGGGCTCACTACTGCGCATGCGCGCTCGGGCTCACTACTGCCCATGCGCCCTCGGGCTCACTACCGCGCATGCGCGCTCGGGGTCACTACTGCTCATGCGCACTCGGACTCACTACTGCGCATGCGCGCTCGGGGTAACTACTGCTCATGCGCACTTGGACTCAATGCTGCGGATGCGCAATCGGGCTTACTACTGCGCATGGGCACTCCGACTCACTACTGCGGATGCGCAATTGGGCTCACTACTGCGGATGCGCAATCGGGCACACTTCTGCGCATGCGCACTCGGGGTCACTACTGCGCATGCGCGCTCGGGGTAACTACTGCTCATGCGCACTTGGACTCAATGCTGCGGATGTCCAATCGGGCTTACTACTGCGCATGGGCACTCCGACTCACTACTGCTCATGCGCACTCGGGCTCACTACTGCGCATGCGCACTCGGGGTCACTATTGCTTATACGCACTCCGACTCACTACTGCTTATGCGAACTCGGACTCACTACTGCGCATGCACAATCGGGCTCACTACGCCGCATGCGCAATCGGTCTCAGTACTGCGGATGCGCAATCGGACTCACTACTGCAGATGCGCTCACGGGCTCACTACTGCGCATGCGCACACGGCCTCACTACTGCGCATGCGCACATGGGCTCACTACTGCTCATGGGCACACGGACTCACTACTGCGAATCCGCAATCGGGCTCACTACTGGGGACGCGAAATCGGGCTCACTACTGCGGATGCGCTCTCCGGCTCCGACCTGCACATGCGCAATCGGGCTCACTACTGCGCATGCGCAATCGGGCTAACTATTGCGCATGCGTGCACGGACTCACTACTGCGCATGCGCACTCGGGGTGCACTACTGCTTATACGCACTCCGACTCACTACTGCTTATGCGAACTCGGACTCACTACTGCGCATGCACAATCGGGCTCACTACTGCGCATGCGCACACGGGCTCACTACTGCGCATGCGCACATAGGCTCACTACTGCTCATGGGCACTCGGACTCACTATTGCGGATGCGCAATCGGGCTCACTACTGCGGATGCGCAATCGGGCTCTCCACTGCGCATGCGCACTCGGGCTCAATACCGCACATGCGCGCTCGGGGTCGCTACTGCGCATGCGCACACGGGGTGACTACTGCTCATGAGCACACCGACTCACTACTGCTCATGGGCACACGGGCTCACTACTCTGCATGCGCACACGGGCTCTCTACGGCGCATGCGCACACGGGCTCACTACTGCTCATGCGCACTCGGACTCACTACTGCGCATGCGCGCTCGGGATCACTACTGCTCATGCGCACACGGGCTCACTACTGCTCATGCGCACGCGGGGTCACTACTGCTCATGCGCACTCGGACTCACTACTGCTCATGGGCACACGGGCTCACTACTGCGCATGCGCACACGGGCCCACTACTGCGCATGCGCACTCGGGGTGACTACTGCTCATGCGCACTCGGAATCACTACTGATCATGCACACTCGGACTCATTACTGCGGATGCGCAATCAGACTCACTACTGCGCATGCGCTCTCCGGCTCAGACTCGCGCATGCGCAATCGGTCTCACTACTGCCGATGCGCAATCGGTCTCACTACTGCGGATGCGCACTCAGGCTCACTCCTGCGCATGGGCACACGGGCGCCCTACTGCGCATGCGCACACCGGCTCACTACTGTGCATGTGCACTCGGGCTTACTACAGTGCATACGCAGTCGGGACCACTACTGCTCATGTGTACTCGTATTCACTACTGCTCATGCGCACTCGGACTCACTACTGCTCATTCGTTCTCGGACTCACTACTGCGGATGCGCAATCGGTCTCACTACTGCGGATGCGCGCACGCGCTCACTACTGTGCATGTGCACTCGGGGTCACTACTGCTCATGCGCACTCGGACTCACTACTGCTCATGGGCACACGGGCTCACTACTGCGCATTCGCACACGGGCTCACTACTGTGCATGCGCACTCGGGGTCACTACTGCTCATGCGCACACGGGCTCACTACTGCACATGCGCACGTGGGCTCACTACCTCGCATGCACACACGGGCTCACTACCGCGCATGCGCACACGTACTCACTACTGCTCATGCGCACTCGGGCTCACTACTGCGCATGCGCACACGGGCGCACTATAGCGCATGCGCGCACGGACTCACTACTGCGCATGCGCACTCGGGGTCAGTACTGCGGATGCGGAATCGGGCTCACCAATGCGCATGCGCACTCGGGGTCACTACTGAGCATGCGCACTTGGGCTCACTACTGCGCATGCGCACTCCGGTCAGACCTGCACATGCGCACACGGACTGACTACTGTGGATGCGCAATCGGGCTCACTACTGCGCATGCGCGCTCGGGCTCACTACTGCGCATGCGCACTCGGGCTCACTACCGCGCATGCGCGCTCGGGGTCACTACTGCTCATGCGCACTCGGCCTCACTACTGCGCATGCGCGCTCGGGGTAACTACTGCTCATGCGCACTTGGACTCAATGCTGCGGATGCGCAATCGGGCTTACTACTGCGCATGGGCACTCCGACTCACTACTGCGGATGCGCAATTGGGCTCACTACTGCGGATGCGCAATCGGGCACACTTCTGCGCATGCGCACTCGGGGTCACTACTGCGCATGCGCGCTCGGGGTAACTACTGCTCATGCGCACTTGGACTCAATGCTGCGGATGTCCAATCGGGCTTACTACTGCGCATGGGCACTCCGACTCACTACTGCTCATGCGCACTCGGGCTCACTACTGCGCATGCGCACACGGGCTCACTTCTGCGCATGCGCTCTCGGGCTCAATACCGCACATGCGCGCTCGGGCTCACTACTGCGCATGCGCACGCGGGGTCACTACTGATCATGCGCACTCGGGCTCACTACTTCTCATGCGCACTCGGGCTCAATTCAGCGCACGCGCTCTCGGGGTCACTACTGCGCATGCGCACACCGGCTCAGACCTGCCCATGCGCACTCGAGCTCACTTCCACGCATATGCACACAGGCGCACTATTGCGCATGCGTGCACGGACTCACTACTGCGCATGCGCACTCGGGGTCACTATTGCTTATACGCACTCCGACTCACTACTGCTTATGCGAACTCGGACTCACTACTGCGCATGCACAATCGGGCTCACTACGCCGCATGCGCAATCGGTCTCAGTACTGCGGATGCGCAATCGGACTCACTACTGCAGATGCGCTCACGGGCTCACTACTGCGCATGCGCACACGGGCTCACTACTGCGCATGCGCACATGGGCTCACTACTGCTCATGGGCACACGGACTCACTACTGGGGACGCGAAATCGGGCTCACTACTGCGGATGCGCTCTCCGGCTCCGACCTGCACATGCGCAATCGGGCTCACTACTGCGCATGCGTAAT
Organism: Megachile leachella; assembly: GCA_963576845.1. NCBI lineage: Eukaryota > Metazoa > Arthropoda > Insecta > Hymenoptera > Megachilidae > Megachile > Megachile leachella. The sequence goes on along the minus strand of OY756253.1, from coordinate 16,540,634 downwards.
CGGGCTAACTATTGCGCACGCGTGCACGGACTCACTACTGCGCATGCGCACTCGGGGTGCACTACTGCTTATACGCACTCCGACTCACTACTGCTTATGCGAACTCGGACTCACTACTGCGCATGCACAATCGGGCTCACTACTGCGCATGCGCACACGGGCTCACTACTGCGCATGCGCACATAGGCTCACTACTGCTCATGGGCACTCGGACTCACTATTGCGGATGCGCAATCGGGCTCACTACTGCGGATGCGCAATCGGGCTGACTTCTGCGCATGCGCACTCGGGCTCACTACTGCGATTGCGCGCTCGGGGTCACTACTGCGCATGCCCACTCGGGGTCACTACTGCTCGTGCGCACATGGACTCACTACTACTCATGGGCACACGGGCTCACTACTGCTCATGCGCACTCGGACTCACTACTGGGCATGCGCACTCCGGCTCAGACCTACACATGCGCAATCGGGCTCTCCACTGCGCATGCGCACTCGGGCTCAATACCGCACATGCGCGCTCGGGGTCGCTACTGCGCATGCGCACACGGGGTGACTACTGCTCATGAGCACACCGACTCACTACTGCTCATGGGCACACGGGCTCACTACTCTGCATGCGCACACGGGCTCTCTACGGCGCATGCGCACACGGGCTCACTACTGCTCATGCGCACTCGGACTCACTACTGCGCATGCGCGCTCGGGATCACTACTGCTCATGCGCACACGGGCTCACTACTGCTCATGCGCACGCGGGGTCACAACTGCTCATGCGCACACGGGCCCACTACTGCGCATGCGCACTCGGGGTGACTACTGCTCATGCGCACGCGGAATCACTACTGATCATGCACACTCGGACTCATTACTGCGGATGCGCAATCAGACTCACTGCTGCGCATGCGCTCTCCGGCTCAGACTCGCGCATGCGCAATCGGTCTCACTACTGCCGATACGCAATCGGTCTCACTACTGCGGATGCGCACTCAGGCTCACTCCTGCGCATGGGCACACGGGCGCACTACTGCGCATGCGCACACGGGCTCACTACTGTGCATGTGCACTCGGGCTTACTACAGTGCATACGCAGTCGGGACCACTACTGCTCATGTGTACTCGTATTCACTACTGCTCATGCGCACTCGGACTCACTACTGCTCATGCGTTCCCGGACTCACTACTGCGCATGCGCACACGGGCTCACAACTGATCATGCGCACTCGGACTCACTACTGCGGATGCGCAATCGGGCTCACTACTGCGCATGCGCACTCGGGCTCACTACAGTGCATACGCACTCGGTGTCACTACTGTTCATGCGTACCCGTATTCACTACTGCTCATGCGCACTCGGACTCACTACAGCTCATGGGCACATGGGCTCACTACTGCGCATGCGCACACGGGCCCACTACTGCGCATGCGCACCCGGCTCACTACTGCGCATGCGCACTCGGGCTCACTACTGCGGATGCACGTTCAAGCTCACTACTGCGCATGCGCACACGGGTTCACTACTGCGCATGCGCACTCTGGGTCACTACTGCTCATACGCACTCCGAATCACTACTGCTCATTCGCACTCGGGCTCACTACGGCGCATGCTCGCTCGGGGTCGCTACTGATCATGCGCACACTGGCTCAGACCTGCGCATGCGCACTCGAGCACACTTCTGCGCATGCGCACACTGGTGCGCTACAGCGCATGCGCGCACGGGCTCACTACTGTGCATGCGAAATCGGAGTCACTACTGCGGATGCACAATCGGTCTCACTACGGCGGATGCGCAATCGGGCTCACAACTGCGCGTGCTCACTCGGGGTCACTACTGCGCATGCGCACTCGGGTACACTACTGCGGATGCGCAATCAGGCTCACTCCTACGCATGGGCACACGGGCTCACCACTGCGCATGCGCACTCGGGGTCACTACTGCTCATACGCACTCCGACTCACTACTGCTCATGCGAACTGGGGCTCACTACTGCGGATACGCAATCGGGCTCGCAACTGCGCATGCGCAATCGGTCTCACTACTGCGGATGCGCAATCGGGCTCACTACTGCGCATGCGCACACGGGCTCACTACTGCGCATGCGCACACGGGCCCACTACTGCGCATGCGCACTCGGGGTGACTACTGCTCATGCGCACTCGGACTCACTACTGCTCATGCGTTCCCGGACTCTCTACTGCGCATGCGCACACAGGCTCACTACTGATCATGCGCACTCGGACTCACTACTGCGGATGCGCAATCGGGCTCACTACTGCGGATGTGCAATCGGCCTTACTACTGCGGATGCGCAATCGGGCTCACAACTGCGCATGCGCACTCGGGGTCACTACTGCTCATACGCACTCCGACTCACTACTGCTCATGCGAACTCGGGATCACTACTGCGGATGCGCAGTCGGGGTCACTACTGCGCGTTCGCAATCGGTCTCACTACTGCGGATGCGCAATCGGGCACACAACTGCGCATGCTCACTCGGGGTCACTACTGCGCATGCGCACTCGGGTACACTACTGCGGATGCGCACTCAGGCTCACTCCTGCGCATGGGCACACGGGCTCACGACTGCGCATGCGCACTCGGGGTCACTACTGCTCATACGCACTCCGACTCACTACTGCTCATGCGAACTCGGGCTCACCACTGCGGATGCGCAATCGGGCTCGCAGCTGCGCATGCGCAATCGGTCTCACTACTGCGGATGCGCAATCGGGCTCACTACTGCGCATGCGCAATCGGGCTCACAACTGCGCATGCGCAATCGGTCTCACTACTGCGGATGTGCAATCGGTCTCACTACTGCGGATGCGCACACAGGCTCACTCCTGCGCATGGGCACACGGGCGCATTACTGCGCACCCGCACTCAGGCTCACAACTGCGGATGCGCGGTCGGGCTCACTACTGCGCATGCGCACTCGGGGTCACTACTGCTCATACGCACTCCGACTCACTACTGCTCATGCGAACTCGGGCTCACTACGGCGGATTCGTTCTCGGACTCACTACTGCGGATGCGCAATCGGTCTCACTACTGCGGATGCGCGTACGCGCTCTCCACTGTGCATGCGCACTCGGGGTCGCTACTGCTCATGAGCACTCGGACTCACTACTGCGGATGAGCAATGGGGCTCACTATTGCACATGCGCACTCGGGGTCACTACTGCGCATGCGCACTCCGGGTCACTACTGCGCATGCGCACTCCGGGTGACTACTGCTCATGCGCACTCGGGGTCACTGCTGCTCATGCGCACTCGGACTCACTGCAGCTCATGCGTTCTCGGACTCACTACTGCGGATGCGCAATCGGGCTCCCTACTGGGCATGCGCAAACGGTCTCACTACTGCGGATGCGCGCACGCGCTCACTACTGCGCAAGCGCGCTCGGGGTCACTACTGCGCATGCGCATTCGGAGACACTGCAGCGGATGCGCACACGGGCTCAATACTGCGCATGCGCACTCGGGCGCACTACTGCGCATGCGCGCCCGGGGTCGCTACTGCGCATGCGCACACGGACTCACTACTGCGGATGCGCAGTCGGGCTCGCTACTGCGGATGCGCTCTCCGGCTCAGACCTGCACATGCGCACTCGGGCTCACTACTGCGGATGCGCACACGGGTACGCTACTGCGGATGCGCACTCAGGCTCACCACTGCGCCTGGGCACACGGACGCACTACTGCGCATGCGCACTCGGGGTCACTACTGCTCATACGCACTCCGACTCACTACTGCACATGCGAACTCGGACTCACTACTGCTCATGAGCGCTCGGACTCACTACAGCGGATGCGCAATCGGGCTCACTACTGCTCATGCGCAATCGGTCTCACTACTGCGGATGCGCAATCGGCCTCACTACTGCTCATGCGCACTCGGACTCACTACTGCTCATGCGCACTCGGACTCACTACTGCGGATGCGCAATCGGGTTCACTACTGCGCATGCGCGCTCGCGGTCATTACTGCGCATGCGTACTCGGGGTCACTATTGCAGATACGCATTCGGGTTCAGTATTGTGCATGGGGGTGTCCCACTTGGACGTCGACCGTTTGGACGCGTTCCGTTTGGACGGTCCCGATTCGACGCGTTCCAATTCGAAGCGGTGCCGATTGGACGCGTCCCAATTCGAAGAGCTTAGATTTGGTTTGGTTAGGTTCTATAAGCCCTGCTTAGAATTGGAACGCGTCCAATCGGCACCGCTTCGAATTGGAACGAGTCGAATCGGGACCGTCCAATCGGGACGCGTCCAAGCGGTCGGCGTCCAAGTGGGCATCACTCCTGTGCATGCACACATGGGCTCACTACTGCCGATGCGCGCTCAGGCTCACTACTGTGGATGAGCAATCGTTCTCACTACCGCGCTTGCGCGCTCGTGGTCACTACTGCTCATACGCACACCGACTGACTACTGCGCATGCGCACTCCGGCTCAGACCTGCCCATGCGCACTCGGACTCACTACTGCCCATGCGCACTCGGGGTAACTACTGCTCATGCGCACTTGGACTCAATGCTGCGGATGCGCAATCGGGCTTACTACTGCTCATGCGCACGCGGGGTCACTACTGCTCATGCGCACTTGGACTCAATGCTGCGGATGCGCAATCGGGCTTACTACTGCTCATGCGCACGCGGGGTCACTACTGCTGAGGCGCACTCGGGCTCACTACTGCGCATGCGCACACGGGCGCACTATAGCGCATGCGCGCACGGACTCACTACGGCGCATGCGCACACGGGCTCACTACTGCTGAGGCGCACTCGGGCTCACTACTGCGCATGCGCACACGGGCGCACTATAGCGCATGCGCGCACGGACTCACTACTGCGCATACGCACTCGGGGTCAGTACTGCGGATGCGGAATCGGGCTCACCAATGCGCATGCGCACTCGGGGTCACTACTGAGCATGCGCACTTGGGCTCACTACTGCGCATGCGCACTCCGGTCAGACCTGCACATGCGCACACGGACTGACTACTGTGGATGCGCAATCGGTCTCACTACTGCGGATGCGCAATCGGCCTCACTACTGCTCATGCGCACTCGGACTCACTACTGCTCATGCGCACTCGGACTCACTACTGCGGATGCGCAATCGGGTTCACTACTGCGCATGCGCGCTCGCGGTCATTACTGCGCATGCGTACTCGGGGTCACTATTGCAGATACGCATTCGGGTTCAGTATTGTGCATGGGGGTGTCCCACTTGGACGTCGACCGTTTGGACGCGTTCCGTTTGGACGGTCCCGATTCGACGCGTTCCAATTCGAAGCGGTGCCGATTGGACGCGTCCCAATTCGAAGAGCTTAGATTTGGTTTGGTTAGGTTCTATAAGCCCTGCTTAGAATTGGAACGCGTCCAATCGGCACCGCTTCGAATTGGAACGAGTCGAATCGGGACCGTCCAATCGGGACGCGTCCAAGCGGTCGGCGTCCAAGTGGGCATCACTCCTGTGCATGCACACATGGGCTCACTACTGCCGATGCGCGCTCAGGCTCACTACTGTGGATGAGCAATCGTTCTCACTACCGCGCTTGCGCGCTCGTGGTCACTACTGCTCATACGCACACCGACTGACTACTGCGCATGCGCACTCCGGCTCAGACCTGCCCATGCGCACTCGGACTCACTACTGCCCATGCGCACTCGGGGTAACTACTGCTCATGCGCACTTGGACTCAATGCTGCGGATGCGCAATCGGGCTTACTACTGCTCATGCGCACGCGGGGTCACTACTGCTCATGCGCACTTGGACTCAATGCTGCGGATGCGCAATCGGGCTTACTACTGCTCATGCGCACGCGGGGTCACTACTGCTGAGGCGCACTCGGGCTCACTACTGCGCATGCGCACACGGGCGCACTATAGCGCATGCGCGCACGGACTCACTACGGCGCATGCGCACACGGGCTCACTACTGCTGAGGCGCACTCGGGCTCACTACTGCGCATGCGCACACGGGCGCACTATAGCGCATGCGCGCACGGACTCACTACTGCGCATACGCACTCGGGGTCAGTACTGCGGATGCGGAATCGGGCTCACCAATGCGCATGCGCACTCGGGGTCACTACTGAGCATGCGCACTTGGGCTCACTACTGCGCATGCGCACTCCGGTCAGACCTGCACATGCGCACACGGACTGACTACTGTGGATGCGCAATCGGGCTCACTACTGCGCATGCGCGCTCGGGCTCACTACTGCCCATGCGCACTCGGGCTCACTACCGCGCATGCGCGCTCAGGGGCACTACTGCTCATGCGCACTCGGGCTCACTACTGCGCATGCGCGCTCGGGGTAACTACTGCTCATGCGCACTTGGACTCAATGCTGCGGATGCGCAATCGGGCTTACTACTGCTCATGCGCACGCGGGGTCACTACTGCTCATGCGCACTCGGACTCACTACTGCTCATGGGCACACGGGCTCACTACTGCGCATGCGCACACGGGCCCACTACTGCGCATGCGCACTCGGGGTGACTACTGCTCATGCGCACTCGGAATCACTACTGATCATGCACACTCGGACTCATTACTGCGGATGCGCAATCATACTCACTACTGCGCATGCGCTCTCCGGCTCAGACTCGCGCATGCGCAATTGGTCTCACTACTGCCGATGCGCAATCGGTCTCACTACTGCGGATGCGCACTCAGGCTCGCTCCTGCGCATGGGCACACGGGCGCCCTACTGCGCATGCGCACACCGGCTCACTACTGTGCATGTGCACTCGGGCTTACTACAGTGCATACGCAGTCGGGACCACTACTGCTCATGTGTACTCGTATTCACTACTGCTCATGCGCACTCGGACTCACTACTGCTCATTCGTTCTCGGACTCACTACTGCGGATGCGCAATCGGTCTCACTACTGCGGATGCGCGCACGCGCTCACTACTGTGCATGTGCACTCGGGGTCACTACTGCTCATGCGCACTCGGACTCACTACTGCTCATGGGCACACGGGCTCACTACTGCGCATTCGCACACGGGCTCACTACTGTGCATGCGCACTCGGGGTCACTACTGCTCATGCGCACACGGGCTCACTACTGCACATGCGCACGTGGGCTCACTACCGCGCATGCACACACGGGCTCACTACCGCGCATGCGCACACGTACTCACTACTGCTCATGCGCACTCGGGCTCACTACTGCGCATGCGCACACGGGCGCACTATAGCGCATGCGCGCACGGACTCACTACTGCGCATGCGCACTCGGGGTCAGTACTGCGGATGCGGAATCGGGCTCACCAATGCGCATGCGCACTCGGGGTCACTACTGAGCATGCGCACTTGGGCTCACTACTGCGCATGCGCACTCCGGTCAGACCTGCACATGCGCACACGGACTGACTACTGTGGATGCGCAATCGGGCTCACTACTGCGCATGCGCGCTCGGGCTCACTACTGCGCATGCGCACTCGGGCTCACTACCGCGCATGCGCGCTCGGGGTCACTACTGCTCATGCGCACTCGGCCTCACTACTGCGCATGCGCGCTCGGGGTAACTACTGCTCATGCGCACTTGGACTCAATGCTGCGGATGCGCAATCGGGCTTACTACTGCGCATGGGCACTCCGACTCACTACTGCGGATGCGCAATTGGGCTCACTACTGCGGATGCGCAATCGGGCACACTTCTGCGCATGCGCACTCGGGGTCACTACTGCGCATGCGCGCTCGGGGTAACTACTGCTCATGCGCACTTGGACTCAATGCTGCGGATGTCCAATCGGGCTTACTACTGCGCATGGGCACTCCGACTCACTACTGCTCATGCGCACTCGGGCTCACTACTGCGCATGCGCACACGGGCTCACTTCTGCGCATGCGCTCTCGGGCTCAATACCGCACATGCGCGCTCGGGCTCACTACTGCGCATGCGCACGCGGGGTCACTACTGATCATGCGCACTCGGGCTCACTACTTCTCATGCGCACTCGGGCTCAATTCAGCGCACGCGCTCTCGGGGTCACTACTGCGCATGCGCACACCGGCTCAGACCTGCCCATGCGCACTCGAGCTCACTTCCACGCATATGCACACAGGCGCACTATTGCGCATGCGTGCACGGACTCACTACTGCGCATGCGCACTCGGGGTCACTATTGCTTATACGCACTCCGACTCACTACTGCTTATGCGAACTCGGACTCACTACTGCGCATGCACAATCGGGCTCACTACGCCGCATGCGCAATCGGTCTCAGTACTGCGGATGCGCAATCGGACTCACTACTGCAGATGCGCTCACGGGCTCACTACTGCGCATGCGCACACGGGCTCACTACTGCGCATGCGCACATGGGCTCACTACTGCTCATGGGCACACGGACTCACTACTGGGGACGCGAAATGGGGCTCACTACTGCGCATGCGCACACGGGCTCACTACTGTGCATGTGCACTCGGGCTTACTACAGTGCATACGCAGTCGGGACCACTACTGCTCATGTGTACTCGTATTCACTACTGCTCATGCGCACTCGGACTCACTACTGCTCATGCGTTCCCGGACTCACTACTGCGCATGCGCACACGGGCTCACTACTGATCATGCGCACTCGGACTCACTACTGCGGATGCGCAATCGGGCTCACTACTGCGCATGCGCACTCGGGCTCACTACAGTGCATACGCACTCGGTGTCACTACTGTTCATGCGTACCCGTATTCACTACTGCTCATGCGCACTCGGACTCACTACAGCTCATGGGCACATGGGCTCACTACTGCGCATGCGCACACGGGCCCACTACTGCGCATGCGCACACGAGCTCACTACTGCGGATGCGCACACGCGCTCACCACTGTGCATGCGCACTCGGGGTCACTAGAGATCATGCGCACTCGGACTCACTACTGCGGATGCGCAATCGGGCTCACTATTGCGCATGCGCAATCGGTCTCACTACTGCGGATGTGCAATCGGCCTCACTACTGCGGATGCGCAATCGGGCTCACAACTGCGCATGCGCACTCGGTGTCACTACTGCTCATGCGCACTCGGACTCACTACTGCTCATGCGCACTCGGACGCACTACTGCGCATGCGCAATCGGTCTCACTACTGCGGGTGCGCAATCAGGCTCACTACAGCGCATGCGAACTCGGGGTCACTACTGCGCATGCGCACCCGGCTCACTACTGCGCATGCGCACTCGGGCTCACTACTGCGGATGCACGTTCAAGCTCACTACTGCGCATGCGCACACGGGTTCACTACTGCGCATGCGCACTCTGGGTCACTACTGCTCATACGCACTCCGAATCACTACTGCTCATTCGCACTCGGGCTCACTACGGCGCATGCTCGCTCGGGGTCGCTACTGATCATGCGCACACTGGCTCAGACCTGCGCATGCGCACTCGAGCACACTTCTGCGCATGCGCACACTGGTGCGCTACAGCGCATGCGCGCACGGGCTCACTACTGTGCATGCGAAATCGGAGTCACTACTGCGGATGCACAATCGGTCTCACTACGGCGGATGCGCAATCGGGCTCACAACTGCGCGTGCTCACTCGGGGTCACTACTGCGCATGCGCACTCGGGTACACTACTGCGGATGCGCAATCAGGCTCACTCCTACGCATGGGCACACGGGCTCACCACTGCGCATGCGCACTCGGGGTCACTACTGCTCATACGCACTCCGACTAACTACTGCTCATGCGAACTGGGGCTCACTACTGCGGATACGCAATCGGGCTCGCAACTGCGGATGCGCAATCGGTCTCACTACTGCGGATGCGCAATCGGGCTCACTACTGCGCATGCGCACACGGGCTCACTACTGCGCATGCGCACACGGGCCCACTACTGCGCATGCGCACTCGGGGTGACTACTGCTCATGCGCACTCGGACTCACTACTGCTCATGCGTTCCCGGACTCACTACTGCGCATGCGCACACAGGCTCACTACTGATCATGCGCACTCGGACTCACTACTGCGGATGCGCAATCGGGCTCACTACTGCGGATGTGCAATCGGCCTTACTACTGCGGATGCGCAATCGGGCTCACAACTGCGCATGCGCACTCAGGGTCACTACTGCTCATACGCACTCCGACTCACTACTGCTCATGCGAACTCGGGATCACTACTGCGGATGCGCAGTCGGGGTCACTACTGCGCGTTCGCAATCGGTCTCACTACTGCGGATGCGCAATCGGGCTCACAACTGCGCATGCTCACTCGGGGTCACTACTGCGCATGCGCACTCGGGTACACTACTGCGGATGCGCACTCAGGCTCACTCCTGCGCATGGGCACACGGGCTCACGACTGCGCATGCGCACTCGGGGTCACTACTGCTCATACGCAGTCCGACTCACTACTGCTCATGCGAACTCGGGCTCACCACTGCGGATGCGCAATCGGGCTCGCAGCTGCGCATGCGCAATCGGTCTCACTACTGCGGATGCGCAATCGGGCTCACTACTGCGCATGCGCAATCGGGCTCACAACTGCGCATGCGCAATCGGTCTCACTACTGCGGATGTGCAATCGGTCTCACTACTGCGGATGCGCACACAGGCTCACTCCTGCGCATGGGCACACGGGCGCATTACTGCGCACCCGCACTCAGGCTCACAACTGCGGATGCGCGGTCGGGCTCACTACTGCGCATGCGCACTCGGGGTCACTACTGCTCATACGCACTCCGACTCACTACTGCTCATGCGAACTCGGGCTCACTACGGCGGATTCGTTCTCGGACTCACTACTGCGGATGCGCAATCGGTCTCACTACTGCGGATGCGCGCACGCGCTCTCCACTGTGCATGCGCACTCGGGGTCGCTACTGCTCATGAGCACTCGGACTCTCTACTGCGGATGAGCAATGGGGCTCACTATTGCACATGCGCACTCGGGGTCACTACTGCGCATGCGCACTCCGGGTCACTACTATGCATGTGCACACGGGCTCACTATTGATCATGCGCACTCGGACTCACTACTGCGGATGCGCACACGGGCTCACTACTGCGCATGCGCACACGGGCTCACTATTGATCATGCGCACTCGGACTCACTACTGCGGATGCGCAATCGGGCTCACTACAACGTATGCGCACTCGGGGTCACTACTGCGGATGCGCAATCGGGCTCACTACTGCGCATGCGCACTCGGGGTGACTACAGCTCATGCGTACCCGGACTCACTACTGCTCATGGGCACATGGGCTCACTACTGTGCATGCGCACACGGGCCCCCTACTGCGCATGCGCACACGGGCTCACTACTGCGCATGCGCACTCCGGGTGACTACTGCTCATGCGCACTCAGGGTCACTGCTGCTCATGCGCACTCGGACTCACTACAGCTCATGCGTTCTCGGACTCACTACTGCGGATGCGCAATCGGGCTCGCAACTGCGCATGCGCTCTCCGGCTCAGACCTGCACATGCGCACTCGGGCTCACTACTGCGGATGCGCACACGGGTACGCTACTGCGGATGCGCACTCAGGCTCACCACTGCGCCTGGGCACACGGACGCACTACTGCCCATGCGCACTCGGGGTCACTACTGCTCATGGGTACACGGGCCCACTACTGCGCATGCGCACACGGGCTCACTACTGTGCATGTGCACTCGGGCTTACTACAGTGCATACGCAGTCGGGACCACTACTGCTCATGCGCACTCGGACTCACTACAGCTCATGCGTTCTCGGACTCACTACTGCGGATGCGCAATCGGGCTCACTATTGCGCATGGGCAATCGGTGTCACTACTGCGGATGTGCGATCGGCCTATCTACTGCGGATGCGCAATCGGGTACACTACTGCGGATGCGCACTCAGGCTCACTCCTACGCATGGGCACACGGGCTCACCACTGCGCATGCGCACTCGGCGTCACTACTGCTCATACGCACTCCGACTCACTACTGCTCATGCGAACTCGGGCTCACTACTGCGGATACGCAATCGGGCTCGCAACTGCGCATGCGCAATCGGTCTCACTACTGCGGATGCGCAATCGGGCTCACTACTGCGCATGCGCACTCGGGGTCACTACTGCCCGCGCGCAATCGGACTCACTACTGCGGATGCGCAATCGGGCTCGCAGCTGCGCATGCGCAATCGGTCTCACTACCGCGGATGAGCACTCAGGCTCACTACTGTGCACGCGCACACGGGCCCCTACTGCGCATGCGCACACGGGCTCACTACTGCGCATGCGCACTCCGGGTGACTACTGCTCATGCGCACTCGGGGTCACTGCTGCTCATGCGCACTCGGACTCACTGCAGCTCATGCGTTCTCGGACTCACTACTGCGGATGCGCAATCGGGCTCCCTACTGGGCATGCGCAAACGGTCTCACTACTGCGGATGCGCGCACGCGCTCACCACTGTGCATGCGCACTCGGGGTCACGACTGCTCATGAGCACTCGCACTCACTACTGCGGATGCGCAATCGGGCTCACTATTGCGCATGCGCAATCGGTCTCACTACTGCGGATGTGCAATCGGCCTTACTACTGCGGATGCGCAATCGGGCTCACAACTGCGCATGCGCACTCGGGGTCACTACTGCTCATACGCACTCCGACTCACTACTGCTCATGCGAACTCGGGATCACTACTGCGGATGCGCACAGGGGCTCACTACTGCTCATGCGCACTCGGGGTCACTACTGCTCATGCGCACTCGGACCAACTACAGCTCAGGGGCACACGGGCTCACTACTGCGCATGCGCACGCGGTCTCACTACTGCGGATGCGCAATCAGGCTCACTAATGATCATGCGCACTCGGACTCACTACTGTGCATGCGCACACGGGCTCACTACTGCGCATGCACACACGGGCTCACTATTGATCATGCGCACTCGGACTTACTACTGCGGATGCGCAATCGGCCTCACTACAACGCATGCGCACTCGGGGTCACTACTGCGGATGCGCAATGGGGATCACTACTGCGCATGCGCACTGGGGGTGATTAGAGCTCATGCGCACCCGGACTCACTACTGATCGTGCGCACTCGGACTCACTACTGCGGATGCGCAATCGGGCTCCCTACTGCGCATGCGCAATCGGTCTCACCACTGCGGATGCGCGCACGCGCTCACCACTGTGCATGCGCACTCGGGGTGACTACTTCTCATGAGCACTCGGGCTCACTACTGCCCATACGCACTCGGACTCACTACTGCGAATGCGCAATCGGGCTCACTAATGCGCATGCGCAAACGGGCTCACTACTGCGCATGGGCACACGGGCTCAATACTGCGCATGCGCTCTCGGGGTCACTACACCAGATGCGCACTCGGACTCACTACTGCTCATGCGCACTCGGACTCACTACTGCCGATGCGCGCTCAGGCTCACTACTGTGGATGAGCAATCGTTCTCACTACTGCGCTTGCGCGCTCGTGGTCACTACTGCTCATGCGCTCACCGACTGACTACTGCGCATGCGCACTCCGGCTCAGACCTGCCCATGCGCACTCGGACTCACTACTGCTCATGCGCACTCGGGGTCACTTCTGCTCATGGCTACACGGGCCCACTACTGCGCATGCGAACACGGGCTCACTTCTTCGCATGCGCACACGAGCTCCATACTGTGCATGCGCACTCGGGGTCACCACAGCAGATGGGCAATCGGGTTCACTGCTGCGCATGCGCTCTCGGCGTCACTACAGCAGTTGCGCACTCGGAATCACTACTGATCATGCACACTCGGACTCATTACTGCGGATGCGCAATCAGACTCACTACTGCGCATGCGCACTCGGGCTCACTACTGCGGGTGTGCGTTCAAGCTCACTACTGCGCATGCGCACACGGGCTCACTACTGTGCATGCGAACTCGGGCTCACTACTGCGGATGCGCAATCGGTCTCACTACTGCGGATGCGCAATCAGGCTCACAACTCCGCATGCGCACACGGGCCCCCTACTGCGCATGCGCACACGGGCTCACTACTGCGCATGCGCACTCCGGGTGACTACTGCTCATGCGCACTCGGGCTCACTACTGCGGGTGTGCGTTCAAGCTCACTACTGCGCATGCGCACACGGGCTCACTACTCTGCATGCGAACTCGGGCTCAGTACTGCGGATGCGCAATCGGTCTCACTACTGCGGATGCGCAATCAGGCTCACAACTCCGCATGCGCACTCGGGCTCACTATTGCGGATGCGCAATCGGTCTCACTACTGCGGATGCGCAATCGGGCTCACAACTGCGCATGCTCACTCGGGGTCACTACTGCGCATGCGCACTCGGGTACACTACTGCGGATGCGCACTCAGGCTCACTCCTGCGCATGGGCACACGGGCTCACTACTGCGCATGCGCACTCGGGGTCAAAACTGCTCATACGCACTCCGACTCACTACTGCTCATGCGAGATCGGGCTCACTACTGCTCATGCGCACTCGGGCTCACTACTGCGCATGCGCAATCGGTCTCACTACTGCGGATGCGCAATCAGACTCACTAATGATCATGCGCACTCGGACTCACTACTGTGCATGCGCACACGGGCTCACTACTGCGCATGCGCACACGGGCTCACTATTGATCATGCGCACTCGGACTCACTACTGCGGATGCGCAATCGGGCTCACTACAACGCATGCGCACTCGGGGTCACTACTGCGGATGCGCAATCGGGCTCACTACTGCGCATGCGCACTCGGGGTGACTACAGCTCATGCGTACCCGGACTCACTACTGCTCATGGGCACATGGGCCCACTACTGTGCACGCGCACACGGGCCCCCTACTGCGCATGCGCACACGGGCACACTACTGTGCATGCGCACACGGGCTCACTACTGCGCATGCGCACACGGGCACACTACTGTGCATGCGCACACGGGCTCACTACTGCGGATGCGCGCTCAGGCTCACTACTGTGAATGAGCAATCGGGCTCACAACTGCGCATGCGCACACGGGCTCACTACTGCTCATGCGCACTCGGGGTCACTACTGCTCATGCGCACTCGGACTCACTACAGCTCATGGGCACATGGGCTCAGTACTGCGCATGCGCACACGGGCCCACTACTGCGCATGCGCACACGGGCTCACTACTGCGCATGCGCACACGGGCCCACTACAGCGCATGCCCACACGGGCTCACTACTGCGGATGCGCACACGCGCTCACCACTGTGCATGCGCACTCGGGGTCACTACTGATCATGCGCACTCGGACTCACTACTGCGGATGCGCAATCGTGCTCACTATTGCGTATGCGCAATCGGTCTCACTACTGCGGATGCGCAATCGGCCTCACTACTGCGGATGCGCAATCGGGCTCACCACTGCGCATGCGCACTCGGGGTCGCTACTGCGCATGCGCAATCGGGCTCGCAAATGCGCATGCGCAATCGGTCTCACTACTGCGGATGCGCAATCGGTCTCACTACTGCGGATGCGCAATCGGGCTCGCAACTGCGGATGCGCACTCAGGCTCACTACTGCGCATGAGCACACGGGCTCTCTACTGCGCATGCGCACTCGGGGTCACAACTGCGGATGCGCGGTCGGGCTCACTACTGCGCATGCGCACTCGGGGTCACTACTGCTCATACGCACTCCGACTCACTACTGCTCATGCGAACTCGGGCTCACTACTGCGGATGCGCAATCGGGCTCGCAACTGCGCATGCGCAATCGGTCTCACTACTGCGGATGCGCACTCAGGCTCACTCCTGCGCATGGGCACACGGGCGCACTACTGCGCATGCGCACACGGGCTCACTACTGTGCATGCGCACTCGGGCTTACTACAGTGCATGCGCACTCGGGATCACTACTGCTCATGCGCACTCGGACTCACTACTGCTCATTCGTTCTCGGACTCACTACTGCGCATGCGCACTCGGGGTCACTACTGCGCATGCGCACTCGGGCACACTACTGCGGATGCGCACTCAGGCTCACTAGTGCGCATGGGCACACGGGCTCAGTACTGCGCATGCGCACTCGGGGTCACTACTGCTCATGCGCACTCCGACTCACTACTGCTCATGCGAACTCGGGCTCACTACTGCGGATGCGCAATCTGGCTCACTATTGCCCATGCGCAATCGGTCTCACTACTGCGGATGCGCAATCGGGCTCACTACTGCGCATGCGCACTCGGACTCACTACTGCGGATGCGCAGTCGGGCTCACTACTGCGCATGCGCAATCGGTCTCACTACTGCGGATGCGCACTCGGGGTCACTACTGCGGATGCGCAATGGGGCTCACTACTGCGCATGCGCACTCGGGGTGATTAGAGCTCATGCGCACCCGGACTCACTACTGATCATGCGCACTAGGACTCACTACTGCGGATGCGCAATCCGATTCACTACTGCGCATACGCACTCGGGCTGACTGCAGTGCATACGCACTCGGTGTCACTACTGCACATGTGTACCCGTATTCACTACTGCTCATGCGCACTCGGACTCACTACTGCTCATGCGGTCTCGGACTCACTACTGCGCATGCGCACTCGGGGTCACTACTGCGCATGCGCACTCGGGCACACTACTGCGGATGCGCACTCGGGCACTCTACTGCGGATGCGCACTCAGGCTCACTACTGCGCATGAGCACACGGGCTCAGAACTGCGCATGCGCACTCGGGGTCACTACTGCTCATACGCTCTCCGACTCACTACTGCTCATGCGAACTCGGGATCACTACTGCGGATGCGCAGTCGGGGTCACTACTGCGCATGCGCAATCGGTCTCACTACTCCGGATGCGCAATCGGGCTCACAAGTGCGCATGCTCACTCGGGGTCACTACTGCGCATGCGCAATCGGTCTCACTACTCCGGATGCGCAATCGGGCTCACAAGTGCGCATGCTCACTCGGGGTCACTACTGCGCATGCGCACTCGGGTACACTACTACGGATGCGCACTCAGGCTCACTCCTGCGCATGGGCACACGGGCTCACTACTGTGCATGCGAACTCGGGCTCACTACTGCGGATGCGCAATCGGTCTCACTACTGCGGATGCGCAATCGGGCTCATAACTGCGCATGCGCAATCGGTCTCACTACTGCGGATGCGCAATCGGGCTCACTACTGCGCATGCGCACTCGGGGTCACTACTGCTCATGAGCACTCGGGCTCACTACTGCGGATGCGCGGTCAAGCTCACTACTGCGCATGCGCACGCGGGTTCACTACTGCGCATGCGCACTCTGGGTCACTACTGCTCATACGCACTCCGACTCACTACTGCTCATGCGAACTGGGGATCACTACTGCGGATGCGCAATCGGGGTCACTACTGCGCATGCGCAATCGGGGTCACTACTGCGCATGCGCAATCGGTCTCACTACTGCGCATGCGCACTCGGGCACACTACTGCGGATGCGCACTCAGGCTCACTACTGCGCATGCGCACTCGGGGTCACTACTGCTCATACACACTCCGACTCACTACTGCTCATGCGAACTGGGGATCACTACTGCGGATGCGCAATCGGGGTCACTACTGCGCATGCGCAATCGGTCTCACTACTGCGGATGCGCAATCGGGCTCACAACTGCGCATGCTCACTCGGGGTCACTACTGCGCATGCGCACACGGGCTCACTACTGCTCATGCGTACTCGTATTCACTACTGCTCATGCGCACTCGGACACACTACTGCTCATGCGTTCTCGGCCTCACTACTGCGGACGCGCAATCGGTCTCACTACTGCGGATGCGCAATCGGGGTCACTACTGCGGATGCGCAATCGGGCTCACTACAACGCATGCGCACTCGGGCTCACTACAGTGCATACGCACTCGGGGTGATTAGAGCTCATGCGCACCCGGACTCACTACTGATCATGCGCACTCGGACTCACTACTGCGGATGCGCAATCGGGCTCACCACTGCGCATGCGCACTCGGGCTCACTACAGTGCATACGCACTCGGTGTCACTACAGCTCATGCGTTCCCGTATTCACTACTGCTCATGGGCACATGGGCTCACTACTGTGCATGCGCACACGGGGTCACTACTGCTCATGCACACTCGGGCACACAACTGCGGATGCGCACTCAGGCTCACTCCTGCGCATGGGCACACGGGCTCACTACTGCGCATGCGCCCTCGGGGTCACTACTGCTCATACGCACTCCGACTCACTACTGCTCATGCGTCCTCGGGCTCACTACTGCGGATGCGCAATCGGGCACGCAACTGCGCATGCGCAATCGGTCTCACTACTGCGGATGCGCAATCGGGCTCACTACAGTGCATACGCACTCGGGGTGATTAGAGCTCATGCGCACCCGGACTCACTACTGATCATGCGCACTCGGACTCACTACTGCGGATGCGCAATCGGGCTCGCCACTGCGCATGCGCACTCGGGCTCACTACAGTGCATACGCACTCGGTGTCACTACAGCTCATGCGTTCCCGTATTCACTACTGCTCATGCGCACTCGGACTCACTACTGCTCATGCGTTCTCGGACTCACTACTGCGGATGCGTAATCGGGCTCCCTACTGGGCATGCGCAATCGGTCTCACTACTGTGCATGCGCACACGGGCTCACTACTGCGCATGCGCACACGGGCTCACTATTAATCATGCGCACTCGGACTCACTACTGCGGATGCGCAATCGGTCTCACTACTGTGCATGCGCACACGGGCTCACTACTGCGCATGCGCACACGGGCTCACTATTAATCATGCGCACTCGGACTCATTACTGCGGATGCGCAATCAGACTCACTACTGCGCATGGGCACACGGGCTCACCACTGCGCATGCGCACTCGGGGTCACTATTGCTCATACGCACTCCGACTCACTACTGCTCATGCGAACTCGGGGTCACTACTGCGCATGCGCAATCGGTCTCACTACTGCGGATGCGCAATCGGGCTCACAACTGCGCATGCTCACTCGGGGTCACTACTGCGCATGCGCACACGGGCTCACTACTGCTCATGCGTACTCGTATTCACTACTGCTCATGCGCACTCGGACTCACTACTGCTCATGCGCACTCGGACTCACTACTGCGGATGCGCAATCGGGCTCACTACTGCGCATGCGCACTCGCGGTCATTACTGCGCATGCGTACTCGGGTTCACTATTGCAGATACGCATTCGGGTTCAGTACTGTGCATGCACACATGGGCTCACTACTGCCGATGCGCGCTCAGGCTCACTACTGTGGATGAGCAATCGTTCTCACTACTGCGCTTGTGCGCTCGTGGTCACAACTGGTCATGCGCTCACCGACTGACTACTGCGCATGCGCACTCCGGCTCAGACCTGCCCATGCGCACTCGGACTCACTACTGCTCATGCGCACTCGGGGTCACTACTGCTCATGGGTACACGGGCCCACTACTGCGCACGCGCACACGGGCTCACTTCTTCGCATGCGCACACGAGCTCCATACTGTGCATGCGCACTCGGGGTCACCACAGCAGATGCGCAATCGGGTTCACTGCTGCGCATGCGCTCTCGGCGTCACTACAGCAGTTGCGCACTTGGACTCACTACTGCTCATGCGCACTCAGACTCGCTACTGCTCATGGGCACACAGGCTCACTACTGCGCATGCGCACACGGGCTCACTACTGCGCATGCGCACTCGGGGTCACTACTGCTCATGCGCACTCGGGCACACTACTGCGGATGTGCACACGGGCTCACTTCTTCGCATGCGCACACGGGCTCCATACTGTGCATGCGCACTCGGGGTCACCACAGCAGATGCGCAATCGGTCTCACTACTGCGGATGCGCACTCAGGCTCACAACTGCGGATGCGCACTCGGACTCACTACTGCTGATGCGAACTCGGGCTCACTACTGCGGATGCGCAATCGAGCTCACTACTGCGCATGCGCACACGGGCTCACTACTGCGCATGCGCACACGGGCTCACTACTGCGGATGCGCACTCAGGCTCACTCCTGCGCATGGGCACACGGGCGCCACTACTGCGCATGCGCACTCAGGCTCACAACTGCGGATGCACGGTCGGGCTCACTACTGCGCATGCGCACTCGGGGTCAATACTGCTCATACGCTCTCCGACTCACTACTGCTCATGCGAACTCGGGCTCACTACTGCGGATGCGCAATCGGGCTCGCAACTGCGCATGCGCAATCGGTCTTACTACTGCGGATGCGCACTCAGGCTCACTCCTGCGCATGGGCACACGGGCGCACTACTGCGCATGCGCACAGGGGCTCACTACTGTGCATGCGCACTCGGGCTTACTACAGTGCATACGCACTCGGGATCACTACTGCTCATGCGCACTCGGACTCACTACTGCTCATTCGTTCTCGGACTCACTACTGCGCATGCGCACTCGGACTCACTACTGTGCATGCGCACACGGGCTCCCTACTGCGCATGCGCACACGGGCTCACTACTGCGCATGCGCACTCCGGGTGACTACTGCTCATGCGCACTCGGGCACACTACTGCGGATGCGCACTCAGGCTCACTACTGCGCATGAGCACACGGGCTCTCTACTGCGCATGCGCACTCGGGCCCACTACTGCGCATGCGCAATCGGGCTCACTACTGCGCATGCGCACTCGGGGTGACTACAGCTCATGCGTACCCGGACTCACTACTGCTCCTGGGCACATGGGCTCACTACTGTGCATGCGCACACGGGCCCCCTACTGCGCATGCGCACACGGGCTCACTACTGCGCATGCGCACTCCGGGTGACTACTGCTCATGCGCACTCGGGGTCACTGCAGCTCATGCGCACACGGACTCACTACAGCTCATGCGTTCTCGGACTCACTCCTGCGGATGCGCAATCGGGCTCTCTACTGGGCATGCGCAATCGGTCTCACTACTGCGGATGCGCGCACGCGCTCACCACTGTGCATGCGCACTCGGGGTCACTACTGCTCATGAGCACTCGCACTCACTACTACGGATGCGCAATCTGGCTGACTATTGCGCATGCGCAATCGGTCTCACTACTGCGGATGCGCAATCGGCCTCACTACTGCGCATGCGCACTCGGGCTCACTACTGCTCATGCGCACGCGGGGTCACTACTGATCATGCGCACTCGGACTCACTACTGCGGATGCGCAATCGGGCTCACTACAACGCATGCGCACTCGGGGTCACTACTGCGGATGCGCATTGGGGCTCACTACTGCGCATGCGCACTCGGGGTGATTAGAGCTCATGCGCACCCGGACTCACTACTGATCATGCGCACTCGGACTCACTACTGCGGATGCGCAATCGGATTCACTACTGCGCATGCGCTCTCGGGCTGACTACAGTGCATACACACTCGGTGTCACTACTGCTCGTGCGTACCCGTATTCACTACTGCTCATGCGCACTCGGACTCAGTACTGCTGATGCGAACTCGGGCTCACTACTGCGGATGCGCAATCGGTCTCACTACTGCGGATGCGCAATGGGCCTCACTACTGCTCATGCGCACTCGGACTCACTACTGCTCATGCACACATGGGCTCACTACTGCGGATGCGCGCTCAGGCTCACTACTGTGAATGAGCAATCGGGCTCACAACTGCGCATGCGCACACGGGCTCACTACTGCTCATGCGCACTCGGGGTCACTACTGCTCATGCGCACTCGGACTCACTACAGCTCACGGGCACATGGGCTCAGTACTGCGCATTCGCACACGGGCCCCCTACTGCCCATGCGCACACGGGCTCACTACTGCGCATGCGCACTCCGGGTGACTACTGCTCATGCGCACTCGGGGTCACTGCAGCTCATGCGCACTCGGACTCACTACAGCTCATGCGTTCTCGGACTCACTCCTGCGGATGCGCAATCGGGCTCCCTACTGGGCATGCGCAATCGGTCTCACTACTGCGGATGCGCGCACGCGCTCACCACTGTGCATGCGCACTCGGGGTCACTACTGCTCATGAGCACTCGCACTCACTACTACAGATGCGCAATCTGGCTCACTATTGCGCATGCGCAATCGGTCTCACTACTGCGGATGCGCGATCGGCCTCACTACTGCGCATGCGCACTCGGGCTCACTACTGCTCATGCGCACGCGGGGTCACTACTGATCATGCGCACTCGGACTCACTACTGCGGATGCGCAATCGGGCTCACCACAACGCATGCGCACTCGGGGTCACTACTGCGGATGCGCATTGGGGCTCACTACTGCGCATGCGCACTCGGGGTGATTAGAGCTCATGCGCGCCCGGACTCACTACTGATCATGCGTTCTCGGTCTCACCACTGCGGATGCGCGCACGCGTTCACCACTGCGCATGCGCACTCGGGCTCACTACTGCGCATGCGCACTCGGGCTCACTACTGCGGGTGCGCGTTCAAGCTCACTACTGCGCATGCGCACACGGGCTCACTACTGTGCATGCGCACTCTGGGTCACTACTGCTCATACGCACTCCGACTCACTACTGCTCATGCGCACTCGGGCTCACTACGGCGCATGCTCGCTCGGGGTCGCTACTCATCATGCGCACACCGGCTCAGACCTGCACATGCGCACTCGAGCTCACTTCTGCGTATGCGCACACTGGTGCACTACTGCGCATGCGCGCACGGGCTCACTACACGGGCATGCGAAATCGGAGTCACTACTGCGCATGCGCACTCGGGGTGACTACAGCTCATGCGTACCCGGACTCACTACTGCTCATGGGCACATGGGCTCTCTACTGTGCATGCGCACACGGGCCCCCTACTGCGCATGAGCACACGGGCTCACTACTGCGCATGCGCATTCCGGGTGACTACTGCTCATGCGCACTCAGACACACTACTGCGGATGCGCACTCAGGCTCACTACTGCGCATGAGCACACGGGCTCTCTACTGCGCATGCGCACTCGGGCTCCCTACTGCGCATGCGCACTCGGGGTCACTACTGCGGATGCGCAATGGGGATCACTACTGCGCATGCGCACTCGGGGTGATTAGAGCTCATGCGCACCCGGACTCACTACTGATCATGCGCACTCGGACTCACTACTGCGGATGCGCAATCGGGCTCCCTACTGCGCATGCGCAATCGGTCTCACCACTGCGGATGCGCGCACGCGCTCACCACTGTGCATGCGCACTCGGGGTGACTACTTCTCATGGGCACTCGGGCTCACTACTGCCCATACGCACTCGGACTCACTACTGCGAATGCGCAATCGGGCTCACTAATGCGCATGCGCAAACGGGCTCACTACTGCGCATGGGCACACGGGCTCAATACTGCGCATGCGCTCTCGGGGTCACTACACCAGATGCGCACTCGGACTCACTACTGCTCATGCGCACTCGCACTCACTACTGCTCATGGGCACTCGGACTCACTACTGCGGATGCGCACTCGGGTACGCTACTGTTGATGCGCACTCAGGCTCACTCCTGCGCCTGGGCACACGGGCGCACTACTGCGCATGCGCGCTCGGGGTCACCACTGCTCATACGCACTCCGACTCACTACTGCACATGCGAACTCGGACTCACTACTGCTCATGGGCGCTCGGACTCACTACAGCAGATGCGCAATCGGGCTCACTACTGCTCATGCGCAATCGGTCTCACTACTGCGGATGCGCAATCGGCCTCACTACTGCTCATGCGCACTCGGACTAACTACTGCTCATGCACACTCGGACTCACTACTGCGGATGCGCAATCGGGCTCACTACTGCTCATGCGCACTCGGACTCACTACTGCTCATGCGCACTCGGACTCACTACTGCGGATGCGCAATCGGGCTCACTACTGCGCATGCGCACTCGCGGTCATTACTGCGCATGCGTACTCGGGTTCACTATTGCAGATACGCATTCGGGTTCAGTACTGTGCATGCACACATGGGCTCACTACTGCCGATGCGCGCTCAGGCTCTCTACTGTGGATGAGCAATCGTTCTCACTACTGCGCTTGCGCGCTCGTGGTCACTACTGCTCATGCGCTCACCGACTGACTACTGCGCATGCGCACTCCGGCTCAGACCTGCCCATGCGCACTCGGACTCACTACTGCTTATGCGCACTCGGGGTCACTACTGCTCATACGCACTCCGAGTCACTACTGCCGATGCGCGCTCAGGCTCACTACTGTGGATGAGCAATCGTTCTCACTACTGCGCTTGCGCGCTCGTGGTCACTACTGCTCATGCGCTCACCGACTGACTACTGCGCATGCGCACTCCGGCTCAAACCTGCCCATGCGTACTCGTATTCACTACTGCTCATGCGCACTCGGACTCACTACTGCTCATGCGTTCTCAGACTCACTACTTCGGATGCGCAATCGAGCTCACTACTGCGCATGCGCACACGGGCTCACTACTGCGCATGCGCACACGGGCCCACTACAGCGCATGCGCACACGGGCTCACTACTGCGGATGCGCACACGCGCTCACCACTGTGCATGCGCACTCGGGGTCACTACTGATCATGCGCACTCGGACTCACTACTGCGGATGCGCTATCGGCCTCACTATTGCGTATGCGCAATCGGTCTCACTACTGCGGATGCGCAATCGGCCTCACTACTGCGGATGCGCAATCGGGCTCACCACTACGCATGCGCACTCGGGGTCACTACTGCGCATGCGCAATCGGTCTCACTACTGCGGATGCGCACTCAGGCTCACTCCTGCGCATGGGCACTCGGGCGCCACTACTGCGCATGCGCACTCAGGCTCACAACTGCGGATGCGCGGTCGGGCTCACTACTGCGCATGCGCACTAGGGGTCACTACTGCTCATACGCACTCCGACTCACTACTGCTCATGCGAACTCGGGCTCACTACTGCGGATGCGCAATCGGGCTCGCAACCGCGCATGCGCAATCGGTCTCACTACTGCGGATGCGCACTCAGGCTCACTCCTGCGCATGGGCACACGGGCGCACTACTGCGCATGCGCACACGGGCTCACTACTGTGCATTCGCACTCGGGCTTACTACAGTGCATACGCACTCGGGATCACTACTGCTCATGCGCACTCGGACTCACTACTGCTCATTCGTTCTCGGACTCACTACTGCGCATGCGCACTCGGACTCACTACTGTGCATGCGCACACGGGCCCCCTACTGCGCATGCGCACACGGGCTCACTACTGCGCATGCGCATTCCAGGTGACTACTGCTCATGCGCACTCGGGCACACTACTGCGGATGCGCACTCAGGCTCACTACTGCGCATGAGCACACGGGCTCTCTACTGCGCATGCGCACTCGGGCCCACTACTGCGCATGCGCAATCGGGCTCACTACTGCGCATGCGCACTCGGGGTGACTACAGCTCATGCGTACCCGGACTCACTACTGCTCCTGGGCACATGGGCTCACTACTGTGCATGCGCACACGGGCCCCCTACTGCGCATGCGCACACGGGCTCACTACTGCGCATGCGCACTCCGGGTGACTACTGCTCATGCGCACTCGGGGTCACTGCTGCTCATGCGCACTCGGACTCACTGCAGCTCATGCGTTCTCAGACTCACTACTGCGGATGCGCAATCGGGCTCCCTACTGGGCATGCGCAATCGGTCTCACTACTGCGGATGCGCGCACGCGCTCACCACTGTGCATGCGCACTCGGGGTCACTACTGCTCATGAGCACACGCACTCACTACTGCGGATGCGCAATCTGGCTCACTATTGCGCATGCGCAATCGGTCTCACTACTGCGGATGCGCAATCGGCCTCACTACTGCGCATGCGCACTCGGACTCACTACTGCGGATGCGCATTCGGGCTCACTACTGCGCATGCGCAACGGGTCTCACTACTGCGGATGCGCAATCGGGCTCACAACTGCGCATGCGCACAGGGGCTCACTACTGCTCATGCGCACTCGGGGTCACTACTGCTCATGCGCACTCGGACTAACTACAGCTCATGGGCACACGGGCCCACTACGACGCATGCGCACTCGGTCTCACTACTGCGGATGCGCAATCAGGCTCACTAATGATCATGCGCACTCGGACTCACTACTGTGCATGCGCACACGGGCTCACTACTGCGCATGCGCACACGGGCTCACTATTGATCATGCGCACTCGGACTCACTACTGCGGATGCGCAATCGGCCTCACTACAACGCATGCGCACTCGGGGTCACTACTGCGGATGCGCAATGAGGATCACTACTGCGCATGCGCACTCGGGGTGATTAGAGCTCATGCGCACCCGGACTCACTACTGATCATGCGCACTCGGACTCACTACTGCGGATGCGCAATCGGGCTCCCTACTGCGCATGCGCAATCGGTCTCACCACTGCGGATGCGCGCACGCGCTCACCACTGTGCATGCGCACTTGGGGTGACTACTTCTCATGAGCACTGGGGCTCACTACTGCCCATACGCACTCGGACTCACTACTGCGAATGCGCAATCGCGCTCACTAATGCGCATGCGCAAACGGGCTCACTCCTGCGCCTGGGCACACGGGCGCACTACTGCGCATGCGCGCTCGGGGTCACCACTGCTCATACGCACTCCGACTCACTACTGCACATGCGAACTCGGGCTCACTACTGCTCATGGGCGCTCGGACTCACTACAGCGGATGCGCAATCGGGCTCACTACTGCTCATGCGCAATCGGTCTCACTACTGCGGATGCGCAATCGGCCTCACTACTGCTCATGCGCACTCGGACTAACTACTGCTCATGCACACTCGGACTCACTACTGCGGATGCGCAATCGGGCTCACTACTGCTCATGCGCACTCGGGGTCACTACTGCTCATGCGCACTCGGGTACACTACTGCGGATGTGCACACGGGCTCACTTCTTCGCATGCGCACACGGGCTCCATACTGTGCATGCGCACTCGGGGTCACCACAGCAGATGCGCAATCGGGTTCACTGCTGCGCATGCGCTCTCGGGGTCACTACAGCAGATGCGCACTTGGACTCACTACTGCTCATGCGCACTCAGACTCGCTACTGCTCATGGGCATACAGACTCACTACTGCGCCTGCGCTCTCCGGCTCAGACTCGCACATGCGCACTGGGGCTCACTACTGCGCATACGCACTCGGGCACACTACTGCGGATGCACACTCAGGCTCACTACTGCGCATGGGCACGCGGGCTCACTACTTCGCATGCGCACTCGGGGTCACTACTGCTCATACGCACTCCGAGTCACTACTGCCGATGCGCGCTCAGGCTCACTACTGTGGATGAGCAATCGTTCTCACTACTGCGCTTGCGCGCTCGTGGTCACTACTGCTCATGCGCTCACCGACTGACTACTGCGCATGCGCACTCCGGCTCAAACCTGCCCATGCGAACTCGGACTCACTACTGCTCATGCGCACTCGGGGTCACTACTGCTCATGGGTACACGGGCCCACTACTGCGCATGCGCACACGGGCTCACTTCTTCGCATGAGCACACGGGCTCCATGCTGTGCATGCGCACCCTGGGTCACCACAGCAGATGCGCAATCGGTCTCACTACTGCGGATGCGCACTCAGGCTCACTCCTGCGCATGGGCACATGGGCGCACTACTGCGCATGCGCACTCAGGCTCACAACTGCTCATGCGTACTCGTATTCACTACTGCTCATGCGCACTCGGACTCACTACTGCTCATGCGTTCTCAGACTCACTACTGCGGATGCGCAATCGAGCTCACTACTGCGCATGCGCACACGGGCTCACTACTGCGCATGCGCACACGGGCCCACTACAGCGCATGCGCACACGGGCTCACTACTGCGGATGCGCACACGCGCTCACCACTGTGCATGCGCACTCGGGGTCACTACTGATCATGCGCACTCGGACTCACTACTGCGGATGCGCTATCGGCCTCACTATTGCGTATGCGCAATCGGTCTCACTACTGCGGATGCGCAATCGGCCTCACTACTGCGGATGCGCAATCGGGCTCACCACTACGCATGCGCACTCGGGGTCACTACTGCGCATGCGCAATCGGTCTCACTACTGCGGATGCGCACTCAGGCTCACTCCTGCGCATGGGCACTCGGGCGCCACTACTGCGCATGCGCACTCAGGCTCACAACTGCGGATGCGCGGTCGGGCTCACTACTGCGCATGCGCACTAGGGGTCACTACTGCTCATACGCACTCCGACTCACTACTGCTCATGCGAACTCGGGCTCACTACTGCGGATGCGCAATCGGGCTCGCAACCGCGCATGCGCAATCGGTCTCACTACTGCGGATGCGCACTCAGGCTCACTCCTGCGCATGGGCACACGGGCGCACTACTGCGCATGCGCACACGGGCTCACTACTGTGCATTCGCACTCGGGCTTACTACAGTGCATACGCACTCGGGATCACTACTGCTCATGCGCACTCGGACTCACTACTGCTCATTCGTTCTCGGACTCACTACTGCGCATGCGCACTCGGACTCACTACTGTGCATGCGCACACGGGCCCCCTACTGCGCATGCGCACACGGGCTCACTACTGCGCATGCGCATTCCGGGTGACTACTGCTCATGCGCACTCGGGCACACTACTGCGGATGCGCACTCAGGCTCACTCTTGCGCACGAGCACACGGGCTCTCTACTGCGCATGCGCACTCGGGCCCACTACTGCGCATGCGCAATCGGGCTCACTACTGCGCATGCGCACTCGGGGTGACTACAGCTCATGCGTACCCGGACTCACTACTGCTCCTGGGCACATGGGCTCACTACTGTGCATGCGCACACGGGCCCCCTACTGCGCATGCGCACACCGGCTCACTACTGCGCATGCGCACTCCGGGTGACTACTGCACATGCGCACTCGGGGTCACTGCAGCTCATGCGCACTCGGACTCACTACAGCTCATGCGTTCTCGGACTCACTCCTGCGGATGCGCAATCGGGCTCTCTACTGGGCATGCGCAATCGGTCTCACTACTGCGGATGCGCGCACGCGCTCACCACTGTGCATGCGCACTCGGGGTCACTACTGCTCATGAGCACTCGCACTCACTACTACGGATGCGCAATCTGGCTGACTATTGCGCATGCGCAATCGGTCTCACTACTGCGGATGCGCAATCGGCCTCACTACTGCGCATGCGCACTCGGGCTCACTACTGCTCATGCGCACGCGGGGTCACTACTGATCATGCGCACTCGGACTCACTACTGCGGATGCGCAATCGGTCTCACTACTGCGGATGCGCACTCAGGCTCACTCCTGCGCATGGGCACACGGGCGCCACTACTGCGCATGCGCACTCAGGCTCACAACTGCGGATGCGCGGTCGGGCTCACTACTGCGCATGCGCACTCGGGGTCACTACTGCTCATACGCACTCCGACTCACTACTGCTCATGCGAACTCGGGCTTTCTACTGCGGATGCGCAATCGGGCTCGCAACTGCGCATGCGCAATCGGTCTCAGTACTGCGGATGCGCACTCAGGTTCACTCCTGCGCATGGGCACACGGCCGCACTACTGCGCATGCGCACACGGGCTCACTACTGTGCATGCGCACTCGGGCTTACTACAGTGCATACGCACTCGGGATCACTACTGCTCATGCGCACTCGGACTCACTACTGCTCATTCGTTCTCGGACTCACTACTGCGCATGCGCACTCGGACTCACTACTGTGCATGCGCACACGGGCCCCCTACTGCGCATGCGCACACGGGCTCACTACTGCGCATGCGCATTCCGGGTGACTACTGCTCATGCGCACTCGGGCACACTACTGCGGATGCGCACTCAGGCTCACTACTGCGCACGAGCACACGGGCTCTCTACTGCGCATGCGCACTCGGGCCCACTACTGCGCATGCGCAATCGGGCTCACTACTGCGCATGCGCACTCGGGGTGACTACAGCTCATGCGTACCCGGACTCACTACTGCTCCTGGGCACATGGGCTCACTACTGTGCATGCGCACACGGGCCCCCTACTGCGCATGCGCACACGGGCTCACTACTGCGCATGCGCACTCCGGGTGACTACTGCACATGCGCACTCGGGGTCACTGCAGCTCATGCGCACTCGGACTCACTACAGCTCATGCGTTCTCGGACTCACTCCTGCGGATGCGCAATCGGGCTCTCTACTGGGCATGCGCAATCGGTCTCACTACTGCGGATGCGCGCACGCGCTCACCACTGTGCATGCGCACTCGGGGTCACTACTGCTCATGAGCACTCGCACTCACTACTACGGATGCGCAATCTGGCTGACTATTGCGCATGCGCAATCGGTCTCACTACTGCGGATGCGCAATCGGCCTCACTACTGCGCATGCGCACTCGGGCTCACTACTGCTCATGCGCACGCGGGGTCACTACTGATCATGCGCACTCGGACTCACTACTGCGGATGCGCAATCGGTCTCACTACTGCGGATGCGCACTCAGGCTCACTCCTGCGCATGGGCACACGGGCGCCACTACTGCGCATGCGCACTCAGGCTCACAACTGCGGATGCGCGGTCGGGCTCACTACTGCGCATGCGCACTCGGGGTCACTACTGCTCATACGCACTCCGACTCACTACTGCTCATGCGAACTCGGGCTTTCTACTGCGGATGCGCAATCGGGCTCGCAACTGCGCATGCGCAATCGGTCTCAGTACTGCGGATGCGCACTCAGGTTCACTCCTGCGCACGAGCACACGGGCTCCCTACTGCGCATGCGCACTCGGGCCCACTACTGCGCATGCGCAATCGGGCTCACTACTGCGCATGCGCACTCGGGGTGACTACAGCTCATGCGTACCCGGACTCACTACTGCTCCTGGGCACATGGGCTCACTACTGCGCATGAGCACTCCGGGTGACTACTGCTCATGCGCACTCGGGGTCACTGCAGCTCATGAGCACTCGCACTCACTACTACGGATGCGCAATCTGGCTCACTATTGCGCATGCGCAATCGGTCTCACTACTGCGGATGCGCAATCGGCCTCACTACTGCGCATGCGCACTCGGGCTCACTACTGCTCATGCGCACGCGGGGTCACTACTGATCATGCGCACTCGGACTCACTACTGCGGATGCGCAATCGGGCTCACCACAACGCATGCGCACTCGGGCTCACTACTGCGGATGCGCATTGGGGCTCACTACTGCGCATGCGCACTCGGGGTGATTAGAGCTCATGCGCACCCGGACTCACTACTGATCATGCGTACTCGGACTCACTACTGCGGATGCGCAATCGGATTCACTACTGCGCATGCGCTCTCGGGCTGACTACAGTTCATACGCACTCGGTGTCACGACTGCTGATGCGAACTCGGGCTCACTACTGCGGATGCGCAATCGGTCTCACTACTGCGGATGCGCAATCGGCCTCACTACTGCTCATGCGCACTCGGACTCACTACTACGGATGCGCAATCTGGCTGACTATTGCGCATGCGCAATCGGTCTCACTACTGCGGATGCGCAATCGGCCTCACTACTGCGCTTGCGCACTCGGGCTCACTACTGCTCATGCGCACGCGGGGTCACTACTGATCATGCGCACTCGGACTCACTACTGCGGATGCGCAATCGGGCTCACCACAACGCATGCGCACTCGGGGTCACTACTGCGGATGCGCATTGGGGCTCACTACTGCGCATGCGCACTCGGGGTGATTAGAGCTCATGCGCACCCGGACTCACTACTGATTATGCGCATTCGGACTCACTACTGCGGATGCGCAATCGGATTCACTACTGCGCATGCGCACTCGGGCTCACTACAGTGCATGCGCACTCTGGGTCACTGCTGCTCATACGCACTCCGACTCACTACTGCTCATGCGCACTCGGGCTCACTACGGCGCATGCTCGCTCGGGGTCGCTACTCATCATGCGCACACCGGCTCAGACCTGCACATGCGCACTCGAGCTCACTTCTGCGCATGCGCACACTGGTGCACTACTGCGCATGCGCGCACGGGCTCACTACTGTGCATGCGAAATCGGAGTCACTACTGCGGATGCACAATCGGTCTCACTACGGCGGATGCGCAATCGGGCTCATAACTGCGCATGCGCACTCGGGGTCACTACTGCGCATGCGCACTCGGGGTGACTACAGCTCATGCGTACCCGGACTCACTACTGCTCATGGGCACATGGGCTCTCTACTGTGCATGCGCACACGGGCCCCCTACTGCGCATGCGCACACGGGCTCACTACTGCGCATGAGCATTCCGGGTGACTACTGCTCATGCGCACTCGGGCACACTACTGCGGATGCGCACTCAGGCTCACTACTGCGCATGAGCACACGGGCTCTCTACTGCGCATGCGCGCTCGGGGTCACTACTGCTCATGCGCACTCGGACTCACTACACCTCATGGGCACATGGGCTCTCTACTCCGCATGCGCACACGGGCCCACTACTGCGCATGCGCAATCGGGCTCACTACTGCGCATGCGCACTCGGGGTGACTACAGCTCATGCGTACCCGGACTCACTACTGCGCATACGCACACGGGCTCACTACTGCGCATGCGCACTCCGGGTGACTACTGCTCATGCGCACTCGGGGTCACTGCAGCTCATGCGCACTCGGACTCACTACAGCTCATGCGTTCTCGGACTCACTCCTGCGGATGCGCAATCGGGCTCTCTACTGGGCATGCGCAATCGGTCTCACTACTGCGGATGCGCGCACGCGCTCACCACTGTGCATGCGCACTCGGGGCCACTACTGCTCATGAGCACTCGCACTCACTACTACGGATGCGCAATCTGGCTGACTATTGCGCATGCGCAATCGGTCTCACTACTGCGGATGCGCAATCGGCCACACTACTGTGCATGCGCACTCGGGCTCACTACTGCTCATGCGCACGCGGGGTCACTACTGATCATGCGCACTCGGACTCACTACTGCGGATGCGCAATCGGGCTCACTACAACGCATGCGCACTCGGGGTCACTACTGCGGATGCGCATTGGGGCTCACTACTGCGCATGCGCACTCGGGGTGATTAGAGCTCATGCGCACCCGGACTCACTACTGATCATGCGCACTCGGACTCACTACTGCGGATGCGCAATCGGGCTCACTACAACGCATGCGCACTCGGGCTCACTACTGCGCATGCGCACACGGGCTCACTACTGCACATGCGCACACGGGCTCACTACTGATCATGCGCACTCGGACTCACTACTGCGGATGCGCAATCGGGCTCACTACAACGCATGCGCACTCGGGGTCACTACTGCGGGTGCGCAATGGGGATCACTACTGCGCATGCGCACTCGGGGTGATTAGAGCTCATGCGCACCCGGACTCACTACTGATCATGCGTACTCGGACTCACTACTGCGGATGCGCAATCGGATTCACTACTGCGCATGCGCTCTCGGGCTGACTACAGTGCATACGCACTCGGTGTCACTACTGCTCGTGCGTACCCGTATTCACTACTGCTCATGCGCACTCGGACTCACTACTGCTGATGCGAACTCGGGCTCACTACTGCGGATGCGCAATCGGTCTCACTACTGCGGATGCGCAATCGGCCTCACTACTGCTCATGCGCACTCGGACTCACTACTGCTCATGCACACATGGGCTCACTACTGCGGATGCGCGCTCAGGCTCACTACTGTGAATGAGCAATCGGGCTCACAACTGCGCATGCGCACACGGGCTCACTACTGCTCATGCGCACTCGGGGTCACTACTGCTCATGCGCAATCGGACTCACTACAGCTCATGGGCACATGGGCTCACTACTGCGCATGCGCACACGGGCCCACTACTGCGCATGCGCAATCGGGCTCACTACTGCGCATGCGCACTCGGGGTGACTACTGCTCATGCGCACTCGGGGTCACTGCAGCTCATGCGCACTCGGACTCACTACAGCTCATGCGTTCTCGGACTCACTCCTGCGGATGCGCAATCGGGCTCCCTACTGGGCATGCGCAATCGGTCTCACTACTGCGGATGCGCGCCCGCGCTCACCACTGTGCATGCGCACTCGGGGTCACTACTGCTCATGAGCACTCGCACTCACTACTACGGATGCGCAATCTGGCTCACTATTGCGCATGCGCAATCGGTCTCACTACTGCGGATGCGCAATCGGCCTCACTACTGCGCATGCGCACTCGGGCTCACTACTGCTCATGCGCACGCGGGGTCACTACTGATCATGCGCACTCGGACTCACTACCGCGGATGCGCAATCGGGCTCACCACAGCGCACGCGCACTCGGGGTCACTACAGCGGATGCGCATTGGGGTTCACTACTGCGCATGCGCACTCGGACTCACTACTGCTCATGCGTTCTCGGACTCACTACTGCGGATGCGCAATCGGGCTCCCTACTGCGCATGCGCAATCGGTCTCACCACTGCGGATGCGCGCACGCGTTCACCACTGCGCATGCGCACTCGGGCTCACTACTGCGCATGCGCACTCGGGCACACTACTGCGGATGCGCAATCGGCCTCACTACTGCGCATGCGCACACGGGCCCACTACTGCGCATGCGCACTCCAGGTGACTACTGCTCATGCGCACTCGGGCACACTACTGCGGATGCGCACTCAGGCTCACTACTGCGCATGAGTACACGGGCTCACTACTGCGCATGCGCACTCGGGGTCACTACTGCTCATACGCACTCCGACTCACTACTGCTCATGCGAAATCAGGCTCACTACTGCGGATGCGCAATCGGGCTCGCAACTGCGCATGCGCAATCGGTCTCACTACTGCGGATGCGCAATCGGGCTCACTACTGCGCATGCGCACTCTGGGTCAGTACTGCGCATGCGCACTCGGGGTCACTATTGCTCATACGCAATCGGACTCACTACTGCGGATGCGCAATCGGGCTCACTATTGCGCATGCGCAATCGGTCTCACTATTGCGGATGCGCAATCGGGCTCACTACTGCGCATGCGCACTCGGGGTCACTACTGCGCATGCGCACTCAGGCTCACAACTGCGGATGCGCACACGGGCCCACTACTGCGCATGCGCACACGGGCTCACTACTGCGCGTGCGCACACGGGCTCACTACTGCACATGCGCACACGGGCTCACTACTGATCATGCGCACTCGGATTCACTACTGCGGATGCGCAATCGGGCTCACTACTGCGCATGCGCACTCGGGCTCACTACAGTGCATACGCACTCGGTGTCACTACTGTTCATGCGTACCCGTATTCACTACTGAGCATGCGCACTCGGACTCACTACTGCGGATGCGCAATCGGATTCACTACTGCGCATGCGCACTCGGGCTCACTACAGTGCATACGCACTCGGTGTCACTACTGCTCATGCGTACCCGTATTCACTACTGCTCATGCGCACTCGGACTCACTACTGCTCATGCGTACTCGGACTCACTACTGCGGATGCGCAATCGGGCTCCCTACTGCGCATGCGCAATCGGTCTCACCACTGCGGATGCGCGCACGCGTTCACCACTGCGCATGCGCACTCGGGCTCACTACTGCGCATGCGCACTCGGGCTCACTACTGCGGGTGCGCGTTCAAGCTCACTACTGCGCATGCGCACACGGGTTCACTACTGTGCATGCGCACTCTGGGTCACTACGGCTCATACGCACTCCGACTCACTATTGCTCATGCGCACTCGGGCTCACTACTGCTCACGCGTACTCGTGTTCACTACTGCTCATGCGCACTCGGACTCACCACTGCTCATGCGTTCTCGGACTCACTACTGCGGATGCGCAATCGGGCTCCCTACTGCGCATGCGCAATCGGTCACACTACTGTGCATGCGCACACGGGCTCACTACTGCGCATGCGCACACGGGCTCTCTATTGATCATGCGCACTCGGACTCACTACTGCGGATGCGCAATCGGGCTCACTACAACGCATGCGCACTCGGGGTCACTACTGCGGATGCGCAATCGGGCTCACTACTGCGCATGCGCACTCGCGGTGACTACAGCTCATGCGTACCCGGACTCACTACTGCTCATGGGCACATGGGCTCACTACTGTGCATGCGCACACGGGCCCCCTACTGCGCATGCGCACACGGGCTCACTACTGCGCATGCGCACTCCGGGTGACTACTGCTCATGCGCACTCGGGGTCACTGCTGCTTATGCGCACTCGGACTCACTACAGCTCATGGGCACATGGGCTCACTACTGCGCATGCGCACACGACCCCACTACTGCGCATGCGCACACGGGCTCACTACTGCGGATGCGCAATTAGGCTCACTACTGCGCATGCGCACTCGGGCTCACTACTGCGGATGCGCAATCAGGCTCACAACTCCGCATGCGCACTCGTTGTCACTAGTGCGCATGCGCACTCGGGCACACTACTGCGGATGCGCACTCAGGCTCACTAGTGCGCATGGGCACACGGGCTCAGTACTGCGCATGCGCACTCGGGGTCACTACTGCTCATACGCACTCCGACTCACTACTGCTCATGCGAACTCGGGCTCACTACTGCGGATGCGCAATCGGGCTCACTACTGCGCATGCGCACTCGGGGTGACTACAGCTCATGCGTACCCGGACTCACTACTGCTCATGGGCACATGGGCTCACTACTGTGCATGCGCACACGGGCCCCCTACTGCGCATGCGCACACGGGCTCACTACTGCGCATGCGCACTCCGGGTGACTACTGCTCATGCGCACTCGGGGTCACTGCTGCTCATGCGCGCTCGGACTCACTACAGCTCATGGGCACATGGGCTCACTACTGCGCATGCGCACACGGGCCCACTACTGCGCATGCGCACACGGGCTCACTACTGCGGATGCGCAATTAGGCTCACTACTGCGCATGCGCACTCGGATTCACTACTGCGGATGCGCAATCGGGCTCACTACAACGCATGCGCACTCGGGGTCACTACTGCGGATACGCAATCGGGCTCACCACTGCGCATGAGCACTCGGGCTCACTACAGTGCATACGCACTCGGGGTGACTACAGCTCATGCGTACCCGGGCTCACTACTGCTCATGGGCACATGGGCCCCCTACTGCGCATGCGCACACGGGCTCACTACTGCGGATGCGCAATTAGGCTCACTACTGCGCATGCGCACTCGGACTCACTACTGCGGATGCGCAATCGGGCTCACTACTGCGCATGCGCACTCGGGGTGACTACAGCTCATGCGTACCCGGACTCACTACTGCTCATGGGCACATGGGCTCACTACTGCGCATGCGCACACGGGCCCACTACTGCGCATGCGCACACGGGCTCACTACTGCGGATGCGCAATTAGGCTCACTACTGCGCATGTGCACTCGGACTCACTACTGCGGATGCGCAATCGGGCTCACTACTGTGCATGCGCACTCGGGGTGACTACAGCTCATGCGTACCCGGACTCACTACTGCTCATGGGCACATGGGCTCACTACTGTGCATGCGCACACGGGGCCACTACTGAGCATGCGCACACGGGCTCACTACTGCGGATGCGCAATTAGGCTCACTACTGCGCATGCACAATCGGTCTCACTACGGCGGATGCGCAATCGGGCTCATAACTGCGCATGCGCACTCGGTGTCACTACTGCGCATGCGCACTCGGGCACACTACTGCGGATGCGCACTCAGGCTCACTACTGCGCATGCGCACTCGGGGTCACTACTGCTCATACACACTCCGACTCACTACTGCTCATGCGAACTCGGGATCACTACTGCGGATGCGCAATCGGGGTCACTACTGCGCATGCGCAATCGGTCTCACTACTGCGGATGCGCAATCGGGCTCACAACTGCGCATGCTCACTCGGGGTCACTACTGTGCATGCGCACACGGGCTCACTACTGCTCATGCGTACTCGTATTCACTACTGCTCATGCGCACTCGGACTCACTACTGCTCATGCGTTCTCGGCCTCACTACTGCGGATGCGCAATCGGTCTCACTACTGCGGATGCACAATCGGGGTCACTACTGCGGATGCGCAATCGGGCTCACTACAACGCATGCGCACTCGGGGTCACTACTGCGGATGCGCAATGGGGCTCACTACTGCGGATGCGCAATCGGGCCCACAACTGCGCATGCTCACTCGGGGTCACTACTGCGCATGCGCACTCGGGTACACTACTGCGGATGCGCACTCAGGCTCACTCCTGCGCATGGGCACACGGGCTCACTACTGCGCATGCGCCCTCGGGGTCACTACTGCTCATACGCACTCCGACTCACTACTGCTCATGCGACCTCGGGCTCACTACTGCGGATTCGCAATCGGGCTCGCAACTGCGCATGCGCAATCGGTCTCACTACTGCGGATGCGCAATCGGGCTCACTACAGTGCATACGCACTCGGGGTGATTAGAGCTCATGCGCACCCGGACTCACTACTGATCATGCGCACTCGGACTCACTACTGCGGATGCGCAATCGGGCTCACCACTGCGCATGCGCACTCGGGCTCACTACAGTGCATACGCACTCGGTGTCACTACTGTTCATGCGCACTCGGACTCACTACAGCTCATGGGCACATGGGCTCACTACTGCGGATGCGCAATCGGCCTCACTACTGCGCATGCGCACACGGGCCCACTACTGCGCATGCGCACTCCAGGTGACTACTGCTCATGCGCACTCGGGCACACTACTGCGGATGCGCACTCAGGCTCACTACTGCGCATGAGTACACGGGCTCACTACTGCGCATGCGCACTCGGGGTCACTACTGCTCATACGCACTCCGACTCACTACTGCTCATGCGAAATCAGGCTCACTACTGCGGATGCGCAATCGGGCTCGCAACTGCGCATGCGCAATCGGTCTCACTACTGCGGATGCGCAATCGGGCTCACTACTGCGCATGCGCACTCTGGGTCAGTACTGCGCATGCGCACTCGGGGTCACTATTGCTCATACGCAATCGGACTCACTACTGCGGATGCGCAATCGGGCTCACTATTGCGCATGCGCAATCGGTCTCACTATTGCGGATGCGCAATCGGGCTCACTACTGCGCATGCGCACTCGGGGTCACTACTGCGCATGCGCACTCAGGCTCACAACTGCGGATGCGCACACGGGCCCACTACTGCGCATGCGCACACGGGCTCACTACTGTGCATGCGCACACGGGCTCACTACTGCACATTCGCACACGGGCTCACTACTGACCATGCGCACTCGGACTCACTACTGCGGATGCGCAATCGGGCTCACTACAACGCATGCGCACTCGGGGTCACTACTGCGGATGCGCACTCAGGCTCACTCCTGAGCCTGGGCACACGGGCGCACTACTGCTCATGCGCACACGGGCTCACTACTGTGCATGCGCACTCGGGCTTACTACAGTGCATACGCCCTCGGGATCACTACTACTCATGCGTACTCGTATTCACTACTGCTCATGCGCACTCGGACTCACTACTGCTCATGCGTTCTCGGACTCACTACTGCGGATGCGCAATCGGGCTCACTACTGCGCATGCGCAATCGGTCTCACTACTGATGATGCACAATCGGGCTCACAAATGCGCATGCGCACACACGCTCACTACTGCTCATGCGCAGTCGGGGTCACTACTGCTCATGCGTTCTCGAACTCACTACTGCGGATTCGCAATCGGGCTCCCTACTGCGCATGCGCAATCGGTCTCACCACTGCGGATGCGCGCACGCGCTCACCACTGTGCATGCGCACTCGGGGTCACTACTGCTCATGAGCACTCGGGCTCACTACTGCGGATGCGCGTTCAAGCTCACTACTGCGCATGCGCACACGGGTTCACTACTGTGCATGCGCACTCTGGGTCACTACTGCTCATACGCACTCCGACTCACTATTGCTCATGCGCACTCGGGCTCACTACGGCGCATGCGCGCTCGGGGTCACTGCAGATCATGCGCACTCGGACTCACCACTGCTCATGCGTTCTCGGACTCACTACTGCGGATGCGCAATCGGGCTCCCTACTGCGCATGCGCGATCGGTCTCACTACTGCGGATGCGCAATCGGGCTCCCTACTGCGCATGCGCAATCGGTCTCACTACTGTGCATGCGCACACGGGCTCACTACTGCTCATGCGCACCCGGACTCACTACTGAGCATGCGCACTCGGACTCACTACTGCGGATGCGCAATCGGATTCACTACTGCGCATGCGCACTCGGGCTCACTACAGTGCATACGCACTCGGTGTCACTACTGCTCATGCGTACCCGTATTCACTACTGCTCATGCGCACTCGGACTCACTACTGCTCATGCGTACTCGGACTCACTACTGCGGATGCGCAATCGGGCTCCCTACTGCGCATGCGCAATCGGTCTCACCACTGCGGATGCGCGCACGCGTTCACCACTGCGCATGCGCACTCGGGCTCACTACTGCGCATGCGCACTCGGGCTCACTACTGCGGGTGCGCGTTCAAGCTCACTACTGCGCATGCGCACACGGGTTCACTACTGTGCATGCGCACTCTGGGTCACTACGGCTCATACGCACTCCGACTCACTATTGCTCATGCGCACTCGGGCTCACTACGGCGCATGCGCGCTCGGGGTCACTGCAGATCATGCGCACTCGGGCTCACCACTGCTCATGCGTTCTCGAACTCACTACTGCGGATGCGCAATCGGGCTCCCTACTGCGCATGCGCGATCGGTCTCACTACTGCGGATGCGCAATCGGGCTCCCTACTGCGCATGCGCACACGGGCCCACTACTGCGCGTGCGCACACGGGCTCACTACTGCACATGCGCACACGGGCTCACTACTGATCATGCGCACTCGGATTCACTACTGCGGATGCGCAATCGGGCTCACTACTGCGCATGCGCACTCGGGCTCACTACAGTGCATACGCACTCGGTGTCACTACTGTTCATGCGTACCCGTATTCACTACTGCTCATGCGCACTCGGACTCACTACAGCTCATGGGCACATGGGCTCTCTACTGCGCATGCGCACACGGGCCCACTACTGCGCATGCGCACTCCGGGTGACTACTGCTCATGCGCACTCGGGCACACTACTGCGGATGCGCACTCAGGCTCACTACTGCACATGCGCACACGGGCTCACTACTGATCATGCGCACTCGGACTCACTACTGCGGAAGCGCAATCGGGCTCACTACTGATGATGCGCAACCGGGCTCACAAATGCGCATGCGCACACGGGCTCACTACTGCTCATGCCCACTCGGGGTCACTCCTGCTCATGCGCACTCGGACTCACTACAGCTCATGGGCACATGGGCTCACTACTGCGCATGCGCACACGGGCCCACTACTGCGTGTGCGCACACGGGCTCACTACTGCACATGCGCACACGGGCTCACTACTGATCATGCGCACTCGGACTCACTACTGCGGAAGCGCAATCGGGCTCACTACTGCGCATGCGCACTCGGGCTCACTACAGCGCATACGCACTCGGTGTCACTACTGTTCATGCGTACCCGTATTCACTACTGCTCATGCGCACTCGGACTCACTACAGCTCATGCGTCCTCGGACTCACTACTGCGGATGCGCAATCGGGCT
The DNA here is from genome assembly GCA_963576845.1 of Megachile leachella. Classification (NCBI taxonomy): domain Eukaryota; kingdom Metazoa; phylum Arthropoda; class Insecta; order Hymenoptera; family Megachilidae; genus Megachile; species Megachile leachella. Next base: position 16,499,069 of record OY756253.1, on the reverse strand, counting down.
CACTACTGTGCATGTGCAATCGGTCTCACTACTGATGATGCGCAATCGGGCTCACAAATGCGCATGCGCACACGGGCTCACTACTGCTCATGCGCACTCGGGGTCATTACTGCTCATGCGCACTCGGACTCACTACAGCTCATGGGCACATGGGCTCACTACTGCGCATGCGCACACGGGCCCACTACTGCGCGTGCGCACACGGGCTCACTACTGCACATGCGCACACGGGCTCACTACTGATCATGCGCACTCGGATTCACTACTGCGGATGCGCAATCGGGCTCACTACTGCGCATGCGCACTCGGGCTCACTACAGTGCATACGCACTCGGTGTCACTACTGTTCATGCGTACCCGTATTCACTACTGAGCATGCGCACTCGGACTCACTACTGCGGATGCGCAATCGGATTCACTACTGCGCATGCGCACTCGGGCTCACTACAGTGCATACGCACTCGGTGTCACTACTGCTCATGCGTACCCGTATTCACTACTGCTCATGCGCACTCGGACTCACTACTGCTCATGCGTACTCGGACTCACTACTGCGGATGCGCAATCGGGCTCCCTACTGCGCATGCGCAATCGGTCTCACCACTGCGGATGCGCGCACGCGTTCACCACTGCGCATGCGCACTCGGGCTCACTACTGCGCATGCGCACTCGGGCTCACTACTGCGGGTGCGCGTTCAAGCTCACTACTGCGCATGCGCACACGGGTTCACTACTGTGCATGCGCACTCTGGGTCACTACGGCTCATACGCACTCCGACTCACTATTGCTCATGCGCACTCGGGCTCACTACTGCTCACGCGTACTCGTGTTCACTACTGCTCATGCGCACTCGGACTCACCACTGCTCATGCGTTCTCGGACTCACTACTGCGGATGCGCAATCGGGCTCCCTACTGCGCATGCGCAATCGGTCACACTACTGTGCATGCGCACACGGGCTCACTACTGCGCATGCGCACACGGGCTCTCTATTGATCATGCGCACTCGGACTCACTACTGCGGATGCGCAATCGGGCTCACTACAACGCATGCGCACTCGGGGTCACTACTGCGGATGCGCAATCGGGCTCACTACTGCGCATGCGCACTCGCGGTGACTACAGCTCATGCGTACCCGGACTCACTACTGCTCATGGGCACATGGGCTCACTACTGTGCATGCGCACACGGGCCCCCTACTGCGCATGCGCACACGGGCTCACTACTGCGCATGCGCACTCCGGGTGACTACTGCTCATGCGCACTCGGGGTCACTGCTGCTTATGCGCACTCGGACTCACTACAGCTCATGGGCACATGGGCTCACTACTGCGCATGCGCACACGACCCCACTACTGCGCATGCGTACACGGGCTCACTACTGCGGATGCGCAATTAGGCTCACTACTGCGCATGCGCACTCGGGCTCACTACTGCGGATGCGCAATCAGGCTCACAACTCCGCATGCGCACTCGTTGTCACTAGTGCGCATGCGCACTCGGGCACACTACTGCGGATGCGCACTCAGGCTCACTAGTGCGCATGGGCACACGGGCTCAGTACTGCGCATGCGCACTCGGGGTCACTACTGCTCATACGCACTCCGACTCACTACTGCTCATGCGAACTCGGGCTCACTACTGCGGATGCGCAATCGGGCTCACTACTGCGCATGCGCACTCGGGGTGACTACAGCTCATGCGTACCCGGACTCACTACTGCTCATGGGCACATGGGCTCACTACTGTGCATGCGCACACGGGCCCCCTACTGCGCATGCGCACACGGGCTCACTACTGCGCATGCGCACTCCGGGTGACTACTGCTCATGCGCACTCGGGGTCACTGCTGCTCATGCGCGCTCGGACTCACTACAGCTCATGGGCACATGGGCTCACTACTGCGCATGCGCACACGGGCCCACTACTGCGCATGCGCACACGGGCTCACTACTGCGGATGCGCAATTAGGCTCACTACTGCGCATGCGCACTCGGATTCACTACTGCGGATGCGCAATCGGGCTCACTACAACGCATGCGCACTCGGGGTCACTACTGCGGATACGCAATCGGGCTCACCACTGCGCATGAGCACTCGGGCTCACTACAGTGCATACGCACTCGGGGTGACTACAGCTCATGCGTACCCGGGCTCACTACTGCTCATGGGCACATGGGCCCCCTACTGCGCATGCGCACACGGGCTCACTACTGCGGATGCGCAATTAGGCTCACTACTGCGCATGCGCACTCGGACTCACTACTGCGGATGCGCAATCGGGCTCACTACTGCGCATGCGCACTCGGGGTGACTACAGCTCATGCGTACCCGGACTCACTACTGCTCATGGGCACATGGGCTCACTACTGCGCATGCGCACACGGGCCCACTACTGCGCATGCGCACACGGGCTCACTACTGCGGATGCGCAATTAGGCTCACTACTGCGCATGTGCACTCGGACTCACTACTGCGGATGCGCAATCGGGCTCACTACTGTGCATGCGCACTCGGGGTGACTACAGCTCATGCGTACCCGGACTCACTACTGCTCATGGGCACATGGGCTCACTACTGTGCATGCGCACACGGGGCCACTACTGAGCATGCGCACACGGGCTCACTACTGCGGATGCGCAATTAGGCTCACTACTGCGCATGCACAATCGGTCTCACTACGGCGGATGCGCAATCGGGCTCATAACTGCGCATGCGCACTCGGTGTCACTACTGCGCATGCGCACTCGGGCACACTACTGCGGATGCGCACTCAGGCTCACTACTGCGCATGCGCACTCGGGGTCACTACTGCTCATACACACTCCGACTCACTACTGCTCATGCGAACTCGGGATCACTACTGCGGATGCGCAATCGGGGTCACTACTGCGCATGCGCAATCGGTCTCACTACTGCGGATGCGCAATCGGGCTCACAACTGCGCATGCTCACTCGGGGTCACTACTGTGCATGCGCACACGGGCTCACTACTGCTCATGCGTACTCGTATTCACTACTGCTCATGCGCACTCGGACTCACTACTGCTCATGCGTTCTCGGCCTCACTACTGCGGATGCGCAATCGGTCTCACTACTGCGGATGCACAATCGGGGTCACTACTGCGGATGCGCAATCGGGCTCACTACAACGCATGCGCACTCGGGGTCACTACTGCGGATGCGCAATGGGGCTCACTACTGCGGATGCGCAATCGGGCCCACAACTGCGCATGCTCACTCGGGGTCACTACTGCGCATGCGCACTCGGGTACACTACTGCGGATGCGCACTCAGGCTCACTCCTGCGCATGGGCACACGGGCTCACTACTGCGCATGCGCCCTCGGGGTCACTACTGCTCATACGCACTCCGACTCACTACTGCTCATGCGACCTCGGGCTCACTACTGCGGATTCGCAATCGGGCTCGCAACTGCGCATGCGCAATCGGTCTCACTACTGCGGATGCGCAATCGGGCTCACTACAGTGCATACGCACTCGGGGTGATTAGAGCTCATGCGCACCCGGACTCACTACTGATCATGCGCACTCGGACTCACTACTGCGGATGCGCAATCGGGCTCACCACTGCGCATGCGCACTCGGGCTCACTACAGTGCATACGCACTCGGTGTCACTACTGTTCATGCGCACTCGGACTCACTACAGCTCATGGGCACATGGGCTCACTACTGCGCATGCGCACACGGGCCCACTACTGCGCGTGCGCACACGGGCTCACTACTGCACATGCGCACACGGGCTCACTACTGATCATGCGCAGTCGGACTCACTACTGCGGATGCGCAATCGGGCTCATAACTGCGCATGCGCACTCGGGGTCACTACTGCGCATGCGCACTCGGGCACACTACTGCGGATGCGCACTCAAGCTCACTACTGCGCATGAGCACACGGGCTCACTACTGCGCATGAGCAAACGGGCTCACTACTGCGCATGCGCACTCGGGGTCACTACCGCTTATACGCACTCCGACTCGCTACTGCTCATGCGCACTCGGGCACACTACTGCGGATGCGCACTCAGGCTCACTACTGCGCATGAGCACTCCTACTCACTACTGCTCATGTGAACTCGGGCTCACTACTGCGGATGCGCAAACGGTCTCACTACTGCGGATGCGCAATCGGGCTCACCACTGCGCATGCGCACTCGGGCTCACTACAGTGCATACGCACTCGGGGTGACTACAGCTCATGCGTACCCGGCCTCACTACTGCTCATGGGCACATGGGCTCACTACTGTGCATGCGCACACGGGCCCCCTACTGCGCATGCGCACACGGGCTCACTACTGCGGATGCGCAATTAGGCTCACTACTGCGCATGCGCACTCGGGGTGACTACAGCTCATGCGTACCCGCACTCACTACTGCTCATGGGCACACGGGCCCCCTACTGCGCATGCGCACACGGGCTCACTACTGCGGATGCGCAATTAGGCTCACTACTGCGCATGCGCACTCGGACTCACTACTGCGGATGCGCAATCGGGCTCACTACTGCGCATGCGCACTCGGGGTGACTACAGCTCATGCGTACCCGGACTCACTACTGCTCATGGGCACATGGGCTCACTACTGCGCATGCGCACACGGGCCCACTACTGCGCATGCGCACACGGGCTCACTACTGCGGATGCGCAATTAGGCTCACTACTGCGCATGCGCACTCGGACTCACTACTGCGGATGCGCAATCGGGCTCACTACTGCGCATGCGCACTCGGGGTGACTACAGCTCATGCGTACCCGGACTCACTACTGCTCATGGGCACATGGGCTCACTACTGTGCACGCGCACACGGGCCCCCTACTGCGCATGCGCACACGGGGCCACTACTGCGCATGCGCACACGGGCTCACTACTGCGGATGCGCAATTAGGCTCACTACTGCGCATGCACAATCGGTCTCACTACGGCGGATGCGCAATCGGGCTCATAACTGCGCATGCGCACTCGGTGTCACTACTGCGCATGCGCACTCGGGCACACTACTGCGGATGCGCACTCAGGCTCACTACTGCGCATGCGCACTCGGGGTCACTACTGCTCATACACACTCCGACTCACTACTGCTCATGCGAACTCGGGATCACTACTGCGGATGCGCAATCGGGGTCACTACTGCGCATGCGCAATCGGTCTCACTACTGCGGATGCGCAATCGGGCTCACAACTGCGCATGCTCACTCGGGGTCACTACTGCGCATGCGCACACGGGCTCACTACTGCTCATGCGTACTCGTATTCACTACTGCTCATGCGCACTCGGACTCACTACTGCTCATGCGTTCTCGGCCTCACTACTGCGGATGCGCAATCGGTCTCACTACTGCGGATGCACAATCGGGGTCACTACTGCGGATGCGCAATCGGGCTCACTACAACGCATGCGCACTCGGGGTCACTACTGCGGATGCGCAATGGGGCTCACTACTGCGGATGCGCAATCGGGCCCACAACTGCGCATGCTCACTCGGGGTCACTACTGCGCATGCGCACTCGGGTACACTACTGCGGATGCGCACTCAGGCTCACTCCTGCGCATGGGCACACGGGCTCACTACTGCGCATGCGCCCTCGGGGTCACTACTGCTCATACGCACTCCTACTCACTACTGCTCATGCGACCTCGGGCTCACTACTGCGGATTCGCAATCGGGCTCGCAACTGCGCATGCGCAATCGGTCTCACTACTGCGGATGCGCAATCGGGCTCACTACAACGCATGCGCACTCGGGGTCACTACTGCTCATACGCACTCCGACTCGCTACTGCTCATGTGAACTCGGGCTCACTACTGCGGATGCGCAATCGGTCGAGTGATGCCCACTTGGACGCCGACCGCTTGGACGCGTCCCGATTGGACGGTCCCGATTCGACTCGTTCCAATTCGAAGCGGTGCCGATTGGACGCGTTCCAATTCTAAGCAGGGCTTATAGAACCTAACCAAACAAAATCTAAGCTCTTCGAATTGGGACGCGTCCAATCGGCACCGCTTCGAATTGGAACGCGTCGAATCGGGACCGTCCAAACGGAACGCGTCCAAACGGTCGACGTCCAAGTGGGACACCCCCCAATCGGTCTTACTACTGATGATGCGCAATCGGGCTCACAAATGCGCATGCGCACACGGGCTCACTACTGCTCATGCCCACTCGGGGTCACTACTGCTCATGCGCACTCGGACTCACTACAGCTCATGGGCACATGGGCTCACTACTGCGCATGCGCACACGGGCCCACTACTGCGCGTGCGCACACGGGCTCACTACTGCACATGCGCACACGGGCTCACTACTGATCATGCGCAGCCGGACTCACTACTGCGGATGCGCAATCGGGCTCACTACTGCGGATGCGCAATCGGGCTCCCTACTGCGCACGCGCAATCGGTCTCACTATTGCGGATGCGCGCACGCGCTCACCACTGTGCATGCGCACTCGGGGTCACTACTGCTCATGAGCACTCGCACAAACTACTGCGGATGCTTAACCGGGCTCACAACTGCGCATGCGCACACGGGGTCACTACTGCGCATGCGCACTCAGGCACACTACTGCGGATGCGCACTCAGGCTCACAACTGCGGATGCGCGGTCGGGCACACTACTGCTCACGCGTACTCGTGTTCACTACTGCTCATGCGCACTCGGACTCACCACTGCTCATGCGTTCTCGGACTCACTACTGCGGATGCGCAATCGGGCTCCCTACTGCGCATGCGCAATCGGTCACACTACTGTGCATGCGCACACGGGCTCACTACTGCGCATGCGCACACGGGCTCTCTATTGATCATGCGCACTCGGACTCACTACTGCGGATGCGCAATCGGGCTCACTACAACGCATGCGCACTCGGGGTCACTACTGCGGATGCGCAATCGGGCTCACTACTGCGCATGCGCACTCGGGGTGACTACAGCTCATGCGTACCCGGACTCACTACTGTGCATGCGCACACGGGCCCCTACTGCGCATGCGCACACGGGCTCACTACTGCGCATGCGCACTCCGGGTGACTACTGCTCATGCGCACTCGGGGTCACTGCCGCTTATGCGCACTCGGACTCACTACAGCTCATGGGCACATGGGCTCACTACTGCGCATGCGCACACGGCCCCACTACTGCGCATGCGCACACGGGCTCACTACTGCGGATGCGCAATTAGGCTCACTACTGCGCATGCGCACTCGGGCTCACTACTGCGGATGCGCAATCAGGCTCACAACTCCGCATGCGCACTCGTTGTCACTAGTGCGCATGCGCACTCGGGCACACTACTGCGGATGCGCACTCAGGCTCACTAGTGCGCATGGGCACACGGGCTCAGTACTGCGCATGCGCACTCGGGGTCACTACTGCTCATACGCACTCCGACTCACTACTGCTCATGCGAACTCGGGCTCACTACTGCGGATGCGCAATCGGGCTCACTACTGCGCATGCGCACTCGGGGTGACTACAGCTCATGCGTACCCGGACTCACTACTGCTCATGGGCACATGGGCTCACTACTGTGCATGCGCACACGGGCCCCCTACTGCGCATGCGCACACGGGCCCCCTACTGCGCATGCGCACACGGGCTCACTACTGCGCATGCGCACTCCGGGTGACTACTGCTCATGCGCACTCGGGGTCACTGCTGCTCATGCGCACTCGGACTCACTACAGCTCATGGGCACATGGGCTCACTACTGCGCATGCGCACACGGGCCCACTACTGCGCATGCGCACTCGGATTCACTACTGCGGATGCGCAATCGGGCTCACTACAACGCATGCGCACTAGGGGTCACTACTGCGGATACGCAATCGGGCTCACCACTGCGCATGCGCACTCGGGCTCACTACAGTGCATACGCACTCGGGGTGACTACAGCTCATGCGTACCCGGGCTCACTACTGCTCATGGGCACATGGGCACCCTACTGCGCATGCGCACACGGGCTCACTACTGCGGATGCGCAATTAGGCTCACTACTGCGCATGCGCACTCGGACTCACTACTGCGGATGCGCAATCGGGCTCACTACTGCGCATGCGCACTCGGGGTGACTACAGCTCATGCGTACCCGGACTCACTACTGCTCATGGGCACATGGGCTCACTACTGCGCATGCGCACACGGGCCCACTACTGCGCATGCGCACACGGTCTCACTACTGCGGATGCGCAATTAGGCTCACTACTGTGCATGCGCACTCTGGGTCACTACTGCTCATACGCACTCCGACTCACTACTGCTCATGCGCACTCGGGCTCACTACGGCGCATGCTCGCTCGGGGTCGCTACTCATCATGCGCACACCGGCTCAGACCTGCACATGCGCACTCGATCTCACTTCTGCGCATGCGCACACTGGTGCACTACTGCGCATGCGCGCACGGGCTCACTACTGTGCATGCGCACACGGGCTCACTACTGCGCATGAGCATTCCGGGTGACTACTGCTCATGCGCACTCGGGCACACTACTGCGGATGCGCACTCAGGCTCACTACTGTGCATGAGCACACGGGCTCTCTACTGCGCATGCGCGCTCGGGGTCACTACTGCTCATGCGCACTCGGACTCACTACTACGGATGCGCAATCTGGCTCCCTATTGCGCATGCGCAATCGGTCTCACTACTGCGGATGCGCAATCGGCCTCACTACTGCGCTTGCGCACTCGGGCTCACTACTGCTCATGCGCACGCGGGGTCACTACTGATCATGCGCACTCGGACTCACTACTGCGGATGCGCAATCGGGCTCACCACAACGCATGCGCACTCGGGGTCACTACTGCGGATGCGCATTGGGGCTCACTACTGCGCATGCGCACTCGGGGTGATTAGAGCTCATGCGCACCCGGACTCACTACTGATTATGCGCATTCGGACTCACTACTGCGGATGCGCAATCGGATTCACTACTGCGCATGCGCACTCGGGCTCACTACAGTGCATGCGCACTCTGGGTCACTACTGCTCATACGCACTCCGACTCACTACTGCTCATGCGCACTCGGGCTCACTACGGCGCATGCTCGCTTGGGGTCGCTACTCATCATGCGCACACCGGCTCAGACCTGCACATGCGCACTCGAGCTCACTTCTGCGCATGCGCACACTGGTGCACTACTGCGCATGCGCGCACGGGCTCACTACTGTGCATGCGAAATCGGAGTCACTACTGCGGATGCACAATCGGTCTCACTACGGCGGATGCGCAATCGGGCTCATAACTGCGCATGCGCACTCGGGGTGACTACAGCTCATGCGTACCCGGACTCACTACTGCTCATGGGCACATGGGCTCTCTACTGTGCATGCGCACACGGGCCCCCTACTGCGCATGCGCACACGGGCTCACTACTGCGCATGCGCACTCCGGGTGACTACTGCTCATGCGCACTCGGGGTCACTGCAGCTCATGCGCACTCGGACTCACTACAGCTCATGCGTTCTCGGACTCACTCCTGCGGATGCGCAATCGGGCTCTCTACTGGGCATGCGCAATCGGTCTCACTACTGCGGATGCGCGCACGCGCTCACCACTGTGCATGCGCACTCGGGGCCACTACTGCTCATGAGCACTCGCACTCACTACTACGGATGCGCAATCTGGCTGACTATTGCGCATGCGCAATCGGTCTCACTACTGCGGATGCGCAATCGGCCACACTACTGTGCATGCGCACTCGGGCTCACTACTGCTCATGCGCACGCGGGGTCACTACTGATCATGCGCACTCGGACTCACTACTGCGGATGCGCAATCGGGCTCACTACAACGCATGCGCACTCGGGGTCACTACTGCGGATGCGCATTGGGGCTCACTACTGCGCATGCGCACTCGGGGTGATTAGAGCTCATGCGCACCCGGACTCACTACTGATCATGCGCACTCGGACTCACTACTGCGGATGCACAATCGGGCTCACTACAACGCATGCGCACTCGGGCTCACTACTGCGCATGCGCACACGGGCTCACTACTGCACATGCGCACACGGGCTCACTACTGATCATGCGCACTCGGACTCACTACTGCGGATGCGCAATCGGGCTCACTACAACGCATGCGCACTCGGGGTCACTACTGCGGGTGCGCAATGGGGATCACTACTGCGCATGCGCACTCGGGGTGATTAGAGCTCATGCGCACCCGGACTCACTACTGATCATGCGTACTCGGACTCACTACTGCGGATGCGCAATCGGATTCACTACTGCGCATGCGCTCTCGGGCTGACTACAGTGCATACGCACTCGGTGTCACTACTGCTCGTGCGTACCCGTATTCACTACTGCTCATGCGCACTCGGACTCACTACTGCTGATGCGAACTCGGGCTCACTACTGCGGATGCGCAATCGGTCTCACTACTGCGGATGCGCAATCGGCCTCACTACTGCTCATGCGCACTCGGACTCACTACTGCTCATGCACACATGGGCTCACTACTGCGGATGCGCGCTCAGGCTCACTACTGTGAATGAGCAATCGGGCTCACAACTGCGCATGCGCACACGGGCTCACTACTGCTCATGCGCACTCGGGGTCACTACTGCTCATGCGCACTCGGACTTACTACAGCTCATGGGCACATGGGCTCACTACTGCGCATGCGCACACGGGCCCACTACTGCGCATGCGCAATCGGGCTCACTACTGCGCATGCGCACTCGGGGTGACTACTGCTCATGCGCACTCGGGGTCACTGCAGCTCATGCGCACTCGGACTCACTACAGCTCATGCGTTCTCGGACTCACTCCTGCGGATGCGCAATCGGGCTCCCTACTGGGCATGCGCAATCGGTCTCACTACTGCGGATGCGCGCCCGCGCTCACCACTGTGCATGCGCACTCGGGGTCACTACTGCTCATGAGCACTCGCACTCACTACTACGGATGCGCAATCTGGCTCACTATTGCGCATGCGCAATCGGTCTCACTACTGCGGATGCGCAATCGGCCTCACTACTGCGCATGCGCACACGGGCTCACTACTGCGCATGCGCACACGGGCTCACTATTGATCATGCGCACTCGGACTCACTACTGCGGATGCGCAATCGGGCTCACTACAACGCATGCGCACTCGGGGTCACTACTGCGGATGCGCAATCGGGCTCACTACTGCGCATGCGCACTCGGGGTGACTACAGCTCATGCGTACCCGGACTCACTACTGCTCATGGGCAAATGGGCTCACTACTGTGCATGCGCACACGGGGTCACTACTGCTCATACTCACTCCGACTCACTACTGCTCATGCGAACTCGGGCTCACTACTGCGGATGGGCAATCGGGCTCACTACTGCGCATGTGCACTCCGGGTCACTACTGCGCATGCGCACTCGGGGTCACTACTGCTCATGCGCACTCGGACTCACTACTGCTCATGCGCACTCGGGCTCACTACTGCGCAAGCGCAATCGGTCTGACTACTGCGGACGCGCAATCGGGCTCATAACTGCGCATGCGCACTCGGGGTCACTACTGCGCATGCGCACTCGGGCACACTACTGCGGATGCGCACTCAGGCTCACTACTGCGCATGGGCACACGGGCTCACTACTGTGCATGCGCACTCGGTGTCGCTACTGATCATGCGCACACCGGCTCGGACCTGCACATGCGCACTCGAGCTCACTTCAGCGCATGCGCACTCAGGCTCACTACTGCGCATGCGCACTCGGGGTCACTACTGCTCATACGCACTCCGAATCACTACTGCTCATGCGAACTCGGGATCACTACTGCGGATGCGCAATCGGGGTCACTACTGCGCATGCGCAATCGGTCTCGCTACTGCGGATGCGCAATCGGGCTCACAACTGCGCATGCTCACTCGGGGTCACTACTGCGCATGCGCACTCGGGTACACTACTGCGGATGCGCACTCAGGCTCACTCCAGCGCATGGGCACACGGGCTCACTACTGCGCATGCGCACTCGGGGTCACTACTGGTCATACGCACTCCGACTCACTACTGCGGATGCGCAATCGGGCACACTACAACGCATGCGCACTCGGGGTCACTACTGCGCATGCGCACTCGGGGTCACTACTGCGCATGCGCACTCAGGCTCACAACTGCGGATGCGCACACGGGCCCACTACTGCGCATGCGCACACGGGCTCACTACTGTGCATGCGCACACGGGCGCACTACTGCACATGCGCACACGGGCTCACTACTGATCATGCGCACTCGGACTCACTACTGCGGATGCGCAATCGGGCACACTACAACGCATGCGCACTCGGGGTCACTACTGCGGATGCGCACTCAGGCTCACTCCTGAGCCTGGGCACACGGGCGCACTACTGCGCATGCGCACACGGGCTCACTACTGTGCATGCGCACTCGGGCTTACTACAGTGCATACGTACTCGGGATCACTACTGCTCATGCGCACTCGGACTCACTACTGCTCATGCGTTCTCGGACTCACTACTGCGGATGCGCAATCGGTCTCACCACTGCGGATGCGCGCACGCGCTCACCACTGTGCATGCGCACTCGGGGTCACTACTGCTCATGACCACTCGGGCTCACTACTGCGGATGCGCGTTCAAGCTCACTACTGCGCATGCGCACACGGGTTCACTACTGTGCATGCGCACTCTGGGTCACTACTGCTCATACGCACTCCGACTCACTATTGCTCATGCGCACTCGGGCTCACTACGGCGCATGCGCGCTCGGGGTCACTACTGATCATGCGCACACCGGCTCAGACCTGCACATGCGCGCTCGAGCTCACTTCTGCGCATGCGCACACTGGTGCACTACTGCGCATGCGCAATCGGGCTCGCAACTGCGCATGCCCAATTGATCTCACTACTGCGGATGCGCAATCGGGCTCACTACTGCGCATGCGCACTCGGGGTCACTACTGCGCATGCGCACTCAGGCTCACAACTGCGCATTCGCACACGGGCTCACTACTGTGCATGCGCACTCGGACTCACTACAGTGCATACGCACTCGGGATCACTACTGCTCATGCGTACTCGTATTCACCACTGCTCATGCGCACTCGGACTCACCACTGCTCATGCGTTCTCGGACTCACTACTGCGGATGCGCAATCGGGCTCCCTACTGTGCATGCGCACACGGGCTCACTACTGCGCATGCGCACACGGGCTCACTATTGATCATGCGCACTCGGACTCACTACTGCGGATGCGCAATCGGGCTCACTACAACGCATGCGCACTCGGGGTCACTACTGCGGATGCGCAATCGGGCTCACTACTGCGCATGCGCACTCGGGGTGACTACAGCTCATGCGTACCCGGACTCACTACTGCTCATGGGCAAATGGGCTCACTACTGTGCATGCGCACACGGGGTCACTACTGCTCATACGCACTCGGACTCACTACTGCTCATGCGCACTCGGGCTCACTACTGCGCAAGCGCAATCGGTCTGACTACTGCGGACGCGCAATCGGGCTCATAACTGCGCATGCGCACTCGGGGTCACTACTGCGCATGCGCACTCGGGCACACTACTGCGGATGCGCACTCAGGCTCACTACTGCGCATGGGCACACGGGCTCACTACTGTGCATGCGCACTCGGTGTCGCTACTGATCATGCGCACACCGGCTCGGACCTGCACATGCGCACTCGAGCTCACTTCAGCGCATGCGCACACTGGTGCACTACTGCGCATGCGCGCACGGGCTCACTACGGTACATGCGAAATCGGAGTCACTACTGCAGATGCACAATCGGTCTCACTACGGCGGATGCGCAATCGGGCTCATAACTGCGCATGCGCACTCGGTGTCACTACTGCGCATGCGCACTCGGGCACACTACTGCGGATGCGCACTCAGGCTCACTACTGCGCATGCGCACTCGGGGTCACTACTGCGGATGCGCAATCGGGCTCACAACTGCGCATGCTCACTCGGGGTCACTACTGCGCATGCGCACACGGGCTCACTACTGCTCATGCGTACTCGTATTCACTACTGCTCATGCGCACTCGGACTCACTACTGCTCATGCGTTCTCGGCCTCACTACTGCGGATGCGCAATCGGTCTCACTACTGCGGATGCGCAATCGGGCTCACTACTGCGCATGCGCCCTCGGGGTCACTACTGCTCACACGCACTCCGACTCACTACTGCTCATGCGACCTCGGGCTCACTACTGCGGATTCGCAATCGGGCTCGCAACTGCGCATGCGCAATCGTTCTCACTACAGTGCATACGCACTCGGGGTGATTAGAGCTCATGCGCACCCGGACTCACTACTGATCATGCGCACTCGGACCCACTACTGCGGATGCGCAATCGGGCTCACCACTGCGCATGCGCACTCGGGCTCACTACAGTGCATACGCACTCGGTGTCACTACAGCTCATGCTTTCCCGTATTCACTGCTGCTCATGCGCACTCGGACTCACTACTGCTCATGCGTTCTCGGACTCACTACTGCGGATGCGCACACGGGCTCACTATTGATCATGCGCACTCGGACTCACTACTGCGGATGCGCAATCGGGCTCACTACAACGCATGCGCACTCGGGGTCACTACTGCGGATGCGCAATCGGGCTCACTACTGCGCATGCGCACTCGGGGTGACTACAGCTCATGCGTACCCGGACTCACTACTGCTCATGGGCAAATGGGCTCACTACTGTGCATGCGCACACGGGGTCACTACTGCTCATACGCACTCCGACTCGCTACTGCTCATGCGCACTCGGGCACACTACTGCGGATGCGCACTCAGGCTCACTACTGCGCATGAGCACTCCGACTCACTACTGCTCATGTGAACTCGGGCTCACTACTGCGGATGCGCAATCGGTCTCACTACTGCGGATGCGCACTCAGGCCCACTATTGCGCATGCGCACTCCGGGTGACTACTGCTCATGCGCACTCGGCCACACTACTGCGGATGCGCACTCAGGCTCACTACTGCGCATGAGCACACGGGCTCACTACTGCGCATGCGCACTCGGGGTCACTACTGCGGATGCGCAATGGGGCTCACTACTGCGGATGCGCAATCGGGCTCACAACTGCGCATGCTCACTCGGGGTCACTACTGCGCATGCGCACTCGGGTACACTACTGCGGATGCGCACTCAGGCTGACTCCTGCGCATGGGCACACGGGCTCACTACAGTGCATACGCACTCGGTGTCACTACAGCTCATGCGTTCCCGTATTCACTGCTGCTCATGCGCACTCGGACTCACTACTGCTCATGCGTTCTCGGGCTCACTACTGCGGATGCGTAATCGGGCTCCCTACTGGGCATGCGCAATCGGTCTCACTACTGTGCATGCGCACACGGGGTCACTACTGCTCATACGCACTCCGACTCGCTACTGCTCATGCGCACTCGGGCACACTACTGCGGATGCGCACTCAAGCTCACTACTGCGCATGAGCACTCCGACTCACTACTGCTCATGTGATCTCGGGCTCACTACTGCGGATGCGCAATCGGTCTCACTACTGATGATGCGCAATCGGGCTCACAAATGCGCATGCGCACACGGGCTCACTACTGCGCGTGCGCACACGGGCTCACTACTGCACATGCGCACACGGGCTCACTACTGATCATGCGCACTCGGACTCACTACTGCGGATGCGCAATCGGGCTCACTACTGCGCATGCGCACTCGGGCTCACTACAGTGCATACGCACTCGGTGTCACTACTGTTAATGCGTACCCGTATTCACTACTGCTCATGCGCACTCGGACTCACTACAGCTAATGGGCACATGGGCTCTTTACTGCGCATGCGCACACGGGCCCACTACTGCGCATGCGCACTCCGGGTGACTACTGCTCATGCGCACTCGGGCACACTACTGCGGATGCGCACTCAGGCTCACTACTGCGCATGAGCACACGGGCTCACTACTGCGCATGCGCACTCGGGGTCACTACTGCTCATACGCACTCCGAATCACTACTGCTCATGCGAACTCGGGATCACTACTGCGGATGCGCAATCGGGGTCACTACTGCGCATGCGCAATCGGTCTCACTACTGCGGATGCGCAATCGGGCTCACAACTGCGCATGCTCACTCGGGGTCACTACTGCGCATGCGCACTCGGGTACACTACTGCGGATGCGCACTCAGGCCCACTCCTGCGCATGGGCACACGGGCTCACTACTGCGCATGCGCACTCGGGGTCACTACTGGTCATACGCACTCCGACTCACTACTGCTCATGCGAAATCGGGCTCACTACTGCGGATGCGCAATCGGGCTCGCAACTGCGCATGCGCAATCGGTCTCACTACTGCGGATGCGCAATCGGGCTCACTACTGCGCATGCGCACTCGGGGTCAGTACTGCGCATGCGCACTCGGGGTCACTATTGCTCATACGCACTCGGACTCACTACTGCGGATGCGCAATCGGGCTCACTATTGCGCATGCGCAATCGGACTCACTACTGCGGATGCGCAATCGGGCTCACTATTGCGCATGCGCAATCGGTCTCACTACTGCGGATGCGCAATCGGGCTCACTACTGCGCATGCGCACTCGGGGTCACTACTGCGCATGCGCACTCAGGCTCACAACTGCGGATGCGCACACGGGCCCACTACTGCGCATGCGCACACGGGCTCACTACTGTGCATGCGCACACGGGCTCACTACTGATCATGCGCACTCGGGGTCACTACTGCTCATACGCACTCCGAATCACTACTGCTCATGCGAACTCGTGATCACTACTGCGGATGCGCAATCGGGGTCACTACTGCGCATGCGCAATCGGTCTCACTACTGCGGATGCGCAATCGGGCTCACAACTGCGCATGCGCAATCGGTCTCACTACTGATGATGCGCAATCGGGCTCACAAATGCGCATGCGCACACGGGCTCACTACTGCTCATGCGCACTCGGGGTCACTACTGCTCATGCGTTCTCGAACTCACTACTGCGGATGCGCAATCGGGCTCCCTACTGCGCATGCGCAATCGGTCGCACCACTGCGGATGCACGCACGCGCTCACCACTGCGCATGCGCACTCGGGGTCACTACTGCGCATGCGCACTCAGGCTCACAACTGCGCATTCGCACACGGGCTCACTACTGTGCATGCGCACTCGGACTCACTACAGTGCATACGTACTCGGGATCACTACTGCTCATGCGTACTCGTATTCACCACTGCTCATGCGCACTCGGACTCACCACTGCTCATGCGTTCTCGGACTCACTACTGCGGATGCGCAATCGGGCTACCTTCTGCGCATGCGCAATCGGTCTCACTACTGCGGATGCGCGCACGCGCTCACCACTGTGCATGCGCACTCGGGGTCACTACTGCTCATGCGCACTCGGGCACACTACTGCGGATGCGCAATCGGTCCCACTACTGATGATGCGCAATCGGGCTCACAAATGCGCATGCGCACACGGGCTCACTACTGGTCATGCCCACTCGGGGTCACTACTGCTCATGCGCACTCGGACTCACTACAGCTAATGGGCACATGGGCTCTTTACTGCGCATGCGCACACGGGCCCACTACTGCGCATGCGCACTCCGGGTGACTACTGCTCATGCGCACTCGGGCACACTACTGCGGATGCGCACTCAGGCTCACTACTGCGCATGAGCACACGGGCTCACTACTGCGCATGCGCACTCGGGGTCACTACTGCTCATACGCACTCCGAATCACTACTGCTCATGCGAACTCGGGATCACTACTGCGGATGCGCAATCGGGGTCACTACTGCGCATGCGCAATCGGTCTCACTACTGCGGATGCGCAATCGGGCTCACAACTGCGCATGCTCACTCGGGGTCACTACTGCGCATGCGCACTCGGGTACACTACTGCTCATGCGCACTCGGGCTCACTACTGCGCATGCGCAATCGGTCTCACTACTGCGGATGCGCAATCGGGCTCACAACTGCGCATGCTCACTCGGGGTCACTACTGCGCATGCGCACCTCGGGTACACTACTGCGGATGCGCACTCAGGCTCACTCCTGCGCATGGGCACACGGGCTCACTACAGTGCATACGCACTCGGTGTCACTACAGCTCATGCGTTCCCGTATTCACTACTGCTCTTGCGCACTCGGACTCACTACTGCTCATGCGTTCTCGGACTCACTACTGCGGATGCGTAATCGGGCTCCCTACTGGGCATGCGCAATCGGTCTCACTACTGTGCATGCGCACACGGGCTCACTACTGCGCATGCGCACACGGGCTCACTATTGATCATGCGCACTCGGACTCACTACTGCGGTTGCGCAATCGGGCTCACTACAACGCATGCGCACTCGGGGTCACTACTGCGGATGCGCAATCGGGCTCACTACTGCGCATGCGCACTCGGGGTGACTACAGCTCATGCGTACCCGGACTCACTACTGCTCATGGGCACATAGGCTCACTACTGTGCACGCGCACACGGGGTCACTACTGCTCATACGCACTCCGACTCGCTACTGCTCATGCGCACTCGGGCACACTACTGCGGATGCGCACTCAGGCTCACTACTGCGCATAAGCACTCCGACTCACTACTGCTCATGTGAACTCGGGCTCACTACTGCGGATGCGCAATCGGTCTCACTACTGATGTGCGCAATCGGGCTCACAAATGCGCATGCGCACACGGGCTCACTACTGCGCATGCGCACTCGGGGTCATTACTGCTCATACGCAGTCCGAATCACTACTGCTCATGCGAACTCGGGATCACTACTGCGGATGCGCAATCGGGGTCACTACTGCGCATGCGCAATCGGTCTCACTACTGCGGATGCGCAATCGGGCTCACTACTGCGCATGCGCAATCGGTCTCACTACTGATGATGCGCAATCGGGCTCACAAATGCGCATGCGCACACGGGCTCACTACTGCTCATGCGCACTCGGGGTCACTACTGCTCATGCGTTCTCGAACTCACTACTGCGGATGCGCAATCGGGCTCCCTACTGCGCATGCGCAATCGGTCGCACCACTGCGGATGCGCGCACGCGCTCACCACTGCACATGCGCACTCGGGGTCACTACTGCGCATGCGCACTCAGGCTCACAACTGCGCATTCGCACACGGGCTCACTAGTGTGCATGCGCACACGGACTCACTACAGTGCATACGCACTCGGGATCACTACTGCCCATGCGTACTCGTATTCACCACTGCTCATGCGCACTCGGACTCACCACTGCTCATGCGTTCTCGGACTCACTACTGCGGATGCGCAATCGGGCTACCTACTGCGCATGCGCAATCGGTCTCACTACTGCGGATGCGCGCACGCGCTCACCACTGTGCATGCGCACTCGGGGTCACTACTGCTCATGCGCACTCGGGCACACTACTGCGGATGCGCAATCGGTCCCACTACTGATGATGCGCAATCGGGCTCACAAATGCGCATGCGCACACGGGCTCACTACTGCTCATGCCCACTCGGGGTCACTACTGCTCATGCGCACTCGGACTCACTACAGCTCATGGCCACATGGGCTCACTACTGCGCATGCGCACACGGGCCCACTACTGCGCGTGCGCACACGGGCTCACTACTGCACATGCGCACACGGGCTCACTACTGATCATGCGCACTCGGACTCACTACTGCGGATGCGCAATCGGGCTCACTACTGCGCATGCGCACTCGGGCTCACTACAGTGCATACGCACTCGGTGTCACTACTGTTAATGCGTACCCGTATTCACTACTGCTCATGCGCACTCGGACTCACTACAGCTAATGGGCACATGGGCTCTCTACTGCGCATGCGCACACGGGCCCACTACTGCGCATGCGCACTCCGGGTGACTACTGCTCATGCGCACTCGGGCACACTACTGCGGATGCGCAATCGGTCCCACTACTGATGATGCGCAATCGGGCTCACAAATGCGCATGCGCACACGGGCTCACTACTGGTCATGCCCACTCGGGGTCACTACTGCTCATGCGCACTCGGACTCACTACAGCTAATGGGCACATGGGCTCTTTACTGCGCATGCGCACACGGGCCCACTACTGCGCATGCGCACTCCGGGTGACTACTGCTCATGCGCACTCGGGCACACTACTGCGGATGCGCACTCAGGCTCACTACTGCGCATGAGCACACGGGCTCACTACTGCGCATGCGCACTCGGGGTCACTACTGCTCATACGCACTCCGAATCACTACTGCTCATGCGAACTCGGGATCACTACTGCGGATGCGCAATCGGGGTCACTGCTGCGCATGCGCAATCGGTCTCACTACTGCGGATGCGCAATCGGGCTCACAACTGCGCATGCTCACTCGGGGTCACTACTGCGCATGCGCACTCGGGTACACTACTGCGCATGCGCACTCGGGGTCAGTACTGCGCATGCGCACTCGGGGTCACTATTGCTCATACGCACTCGGACTCACTACTGCGGATGCGCAATCGGGCTCACTATTGCGCATGCGCAATCGGACTCACTACTGCGGATGCGCAATCGGGCTCACTATTGCGCATGCGCAATCGGTCTCACTACTGCGGATGCGCAATCGGGCTCACTACTGCGCATGCGCACTCGGGGTCACTACTGCGCATGCGCACTCAGGCTCACAACTGCGGATGCGCACACGGGCCCACTACTGCGCATGCGCACACGGGCTCACTACTGATCATGCGCACTCGGACTCACTACTGCGGATGCGCAATCGGGCACACTACAACGCATATGCACTCGGGGTCACTACTGCGGATGCGCACTCAGGCTCACTCCTGAGCCTGGGCACACGGGCGCACTACTGCGCATGCGCACACGGGCTCACTACTGTGCATGCGCACTCGGGCTTACTACAGTGCATACGCACTCGGGATCACTACTGCTCATGCGTACTCGTATTCACTACTGCTCATGCGCACTCGGACTCACTACTGCTCATGCGTTCTCGGACTCACTACTGCGGATGCGCAATCGGGCTCGCTACTGCGCATGCGCAATCGGTCTCACTACTGATGATGCGCAATCGGGCTCACAAATGCGCATGCGCACACGGGCTCACTACTGCTCATGCGCACTCGGGGTCACTACTGCTCATGCGTTCTCGAACTCACTACTGCGGATGCGCAATCCGGCTCCCTACTGCGCATGCGCAATCGGTCTCACTACTGCGGATGCGCGCACGCGCTCACCACTGTGCATGCGCCCTCGGGGTCACTACTGCTCATGAGCACTGGCACTCACTGCTGCGGATGCGCAATCGGGCTCACAACTGCGCATGCGCACACGGGGTCACTACTGCGCATGCGCACTCAGGCACACTACTGCGGATGCGCACTCAGGCTCACAACTGCGGATGCGCGGTCGGGCTCACTACTGCGGATGCGCAATCGGGCTCACTACTGCGCATGCGCACTCGGGGTCACTACTGCGCATGCGCACTCGGGGTCAGTACTGCGCATGCGCACTCGGGGTCACTATTGCTCATACGCACTCGGACTCACTACTGCGGATCCGCAATCGGGCTCACTATTGCGCATGCGCAATCGGACTCACTACTGCGGATGCGCAATCGGGCTCACTATTGCGCATGCGCAATCGGTCTCACTACTGCGGATGCGCAATCGGGCTCACTACTGCGCATGCGCAATCGGTCTCACTACTGATGATGCGCAATCGGGCTCACAAATGCGCGTGCGCACACGGGCTCACTACTGCTCATGCGCACTCGGGGTCACTACTGCTCATGCGTTCTCGAACTCACTACTGCGCATGCGCAATCGGTCTCACCTCTGCGGATGCGCGCACGCGCTCACCACTGTGCATGCGCACTCGGGGCCACTACTGCTCATGAGCACTCGGGCTCACTACTGTGCATGCGCACTCTGGGTCACTACTGCTCATACGCACTCCGACTCACTATTGGTCATGCGCACTCGGGCTCACTACGGCGCATGCGCGCTCGGGGTCACTACTGATCATGCGCACACCGGCTCAGACCTGCACATGCGCGCTCGAGCTCACTTCTGCGCATGCGCACACTGGTGCACTACTGCGCATGCGCACTCAGGCTCACAACTGCGCATTCGCACACGGGCTCACTACTGTGCATGCGCACTCGGACTAACTACAGTGCATACGCACTCGGGATCACTACTGCTCATGCGTACTCGGACTCACTACTGCTCATGCGTTCTCGGACTCACTACTGCTCATGCGTTCTCGGACTCACTACTGCGGATGCGCTATCGGGCTCACTACTGCGCATGCGCAATCGGTCTCACTACTGATGATGCGCAATCGGGCTCACAAATGCGCATGCGCGCACGCGCTCACTGTGCATGCGCACTCGGGGTCACTACTGCTCATGCGCACTCGGGCTCACTACTGTGCATGCGCACTCTGGGTCACTACTGCTCATACGCACTCCGACTCACTATTGCTCATGCGCACTCGGGCTCACTACGGCGCATGCGCGCTCGGGGTCACTACTGCTCATGCGTACTCGTATTCACCACTGCTCATGCGCACTCGGACTCACCACTGCTCATGCGTTCTCGGACTCACTACTGCGGATGCGCAATCGGGCTCGCAACTGCGCATGCGCAATTGATCTCACTACTGCGGATGCGCAATCAGGCTCACTACTGCGCATGCGCACTCGGGCTCACTACTGCGGGTGTGCGTTCAAGCTCACTACTGCGCATGCGCACACGGGCTCACTATTGATCATGCGCACTCGGACTCACTACTGCGGATGCGCAATCGGTCTCACTACTGCGGATGCGCACTCGGGGTCACTACTGCGGATGCGCAATCGGGCTCCCTACTGCGCATGCGCAATCGGTCTCACCACTGCGGATGCGCGCACGCGCTCACCACTGTGCATGCGCACTCGGGGTCACTACTGCTCATGAGCACTCGGGCTCACTACTGTGCATGCGCGCTCGGGGTCACTACTGCTCATGCGTACTCGTATTCACCACTGCTCATGCGCACTCGGACTCACCACTGCTCATGCGTTCTCGGACTCACTACTGCGGATGCGCAATCGGGCTCGCACCTGCGCATGCGCAATTGATCTCACTACTGCGGATGCGCAATCAGGCTCACTACTGCGCATGCGCATTCGGGCTCACTACTGCGGGTGTGCGTTCAAGCTCACTACTGCGCATGCGCACACGGGCTCACTACTGATCATGCGCACTCGGACTCACTACTGCGGATGCGAAATCGGGCTCACTACAACGCATGCGCACTCGGGGTCACTACTGCGGATGCGCAATCGGGCTCACTACTGCGCATGCGCACTCGGGGTGACTACAGCTCATGCGTACCCGGACACACTACTGCTCATGGGCACATGGGCTCACTACTGCGCATGCGCACTCGGGATCACTACTGCGGGTGTGCGTTCAAGCTCACTACTGCGCATGCGCACACGGGTTCACTACTGCGCATGCGCACTCTGGGTCACTACTGCTCATACGCACTCCGAATCACTACTGCTCATGCGCACACGGGCTCACTACTGTGCATGCGCACTCGGGGTCGCTACTGATCATGCGCACACCGGCTGGGACCTGCACATGCGCACTCGAGCTCACTTCTGCGCATGCGCACACTGGTGCACTACTGCGCATGGGCGCACGGGCTCACTACGGTACATGCGAAATCGGAGTCACTACTGCAGATGCACAATCGGTCTCACTACGGCGGATGCGCAATCGGGCTCATAACTGCGCATGCGCACTCGGTGTCACTACTGCGCATGCGCAATCGGGGTCACTACTGCGGATGCGCAATCGGGCTCACTACAACGCATGCGCACTCGGGGTCACTACTGCGGCTGCGCAATGGGGATCACTACTGCGGATGCGCAATCGGGCCCACAACTGCGCATGCTCACTCGGGGTCACTACTGCGCATGCGCACTCGGGTACACTACTGCGGATGCGCACTCAGGCTCACTCCTGCGCATGGGCACACGGGCTCACTACTGCGCATGCGCACTCGGGGTCACTACTGCTCATACGCACTCCGACTCACTACTGCTCATGCGAAATCGGGCTCACTACTGCGGATGCGCAATCGGGCTCGCAACTGCGCATGCGCAATCGGTCTCACTACTGCGGATGCAAAATCGGGCTCACTACTGCGCATGCGCACTCGGGGTCACTACTGCGCATGCGCACTCGGGGTCACTACTGCTCATACGCACTCGGACTCACTACTGCGGATGCGCAATCGGGCTCCCTACTGCGCATGCGCACTCGGGGTCACTACTGCGCATGCGCATTCAGGCTCACAACTGCGGATGCGCAGTCGGGCTCACTACTGCGCATGCGCACACGATCTCACTACTGCTCATGCGCACTCCGGATCACTACTGTGCATGCGCACTCGAGCTCACTTCTGCGCATGGGCACACGGGTGCACTACTGCGCATGCGCATACGAGCTCACTACTGTGCATGCGCACTCGGGCTCACTACAGTGCATACGCACTCGGGATCACTACTGCTCATGCGTACTCGTATTCACTACTGCTCATGCGCACTCGGACTCACTACTGCTCATGCGTTCTCGGACTCACTACTGCGGATGCGCAATCGGGCTCACAACTGCGCATGCGCTCTCCGGCTCAGACCTGCACATGCGCACACGGGCTCTCTACTGCGCATGCGCACTCGGGGTCACTACTGTGCATGCGCACTCGGGGTCACTACTGCGCATGCGCAATCGGTCTCACTACTGCGGATGCGCAATCAGGCTCACTACTGCGCATGCGCACTCGGGGTCACTACTGCGCATGCGCACTCGGGGTCACTACTGCTCATGAGCACTCGCACTCACTACTGCGGATGCGCACTCGGGTACACTACTGCGGATGCGCACTCAGGCTCACTCCTGCGCATGGGCACACGGGCTCACTACTGCGCATGCGCACTCGGGGTCACTACTGCTCATACGCACTCCGACTCACTACTGCTCATGCGAAATCGGGCTCACTACTGCGGATGCGCAATCGGGCTCGCAACTGCGCATGCGCAATCGGTCTCACTACTGCGGATGCGCAATCGGGCTCACTACTGCGCATGCGCACTGGGGGTCAGTACTGCGCATGCGCACTGGGGGTCACTATTGCTCATACGCACTCGGAATCACTACTGCGGATGCGCAATCGGGCTCACTATTGTGCATGCGCAATCGGTCTCACTACTGCGGATGCGCAATCGGGCTCACTACTGCGCATGCGCACTCGAGGTCACTACTGCGCATGCGCACTCAGGCTCACAACTGCGGATGCACACACGGGCCCACTACTGCGCATGCGCACACGGGCTCACTACTGTGCATGCGCACACGGGCTCACTACTGCTCATGCGCACTCGGACTCACTACTGCTCATGCGTTCTCGGGCTCACTACTGCGGATGCGCAATCGGGCTCGCAACTGCGCATGCGCAATCGGTCTCACCACTGCGGATGCGCAATCGGGCTCACTACTGCGCATGCGCACTCGGGGTCAGTACTGCGCATGCGCACTCGGGGTCACTATTGCTCATACGCACTCGGAATCACTACTGCGGATGCGCAATCGGGCTCCCTACTGCGCATGCGCAATCGGTCTCACTACTGCGGATGCGCAATCGGGCTCACAACTGCGCATGCTCACTCGGGGTCACTACTGCGCATGCGCACTCGGGTACACTACTGCGGATGCGCACTCAGGCTCACTCCTGCGCATGGGCACACGGGCTCACTACTGCGCATGCGCACTCGGGGTCACTACTGCTCATACGCACTCCGACTCACTACTGCTCATGCGAAATCGGGCTCACTACTGCGGATGCGCAATCGGGCTTGCAACTGCGCATGCGCAATCTGTCTCACTACTGCGGATGCGCAATCGGGCTCACTACTGCGCATGCGCACTCGGGGTCAGTACTGCGCATGCGCACTCGGGGTCACTATTGCTCATACGCACTCGGAATCACTACTGCGGATGCGCAATCGGGCTCACTATTGTGCATGCGCAATCGGTCTCACTACTGCGGATGCGCAATCGGGCTCACTACTGCTCATACGCACTCCGACTCACTACTGCACATGCGCGCTCGAGCTCTCTTCTGCGCATGCGCACACTGGTGCACTACTGCGCATGCGCAATCGGGCTCGCAACTGCGCATGCGCACACGGGCTCACTACTGTGCATGCCCACTCGGACTCACTACAGTGCATACGCACTCGGGATCACTACTGCTCATGCGTACTCGTATTCACCACTGCTCATGCGCACTCGGAGTCACCACTGCTCATGCGTTCTCGGACTCACTACTGCGGATGCGCAATCGGGCTCCCTACTGCGCATGCGCAATCGGTCTCACTACGGCGGATGCGCGCACGCGCTCACCACTGTGCATGCGCACTCGGGGTCACTACTGCTCATGAGCACTCGCACTCACTACTGCGGATGCGCACTCAGGCTCACTACAGCGCATGCGCACTCGGGGTCACTACTGCTCATACACACTCCGACTCACTACTGCTCATGCGAACTCGGGATCACTACTGCGGATGCGCAATCGGGGTCACTACTGCGCAAGCGCAATCGGTCTGACTACTGCGGACGCGCAATCGGGCTCATAACTGCGCATGCGCACTCGGGGTCACTACTGCGCATGCGCACTCGGGGTCACTACTGCTCATACGCACTCCGAGTCACTACTGCTCATGCGAACTCGGGCTCACTACTGCGGATGGGCAATCGGGCTCACTACTGCGCATGCGCACTCCGAGTCACTACTGTGCATGCGCACTCGGGGTCACTACTGCTCATGCGCACTCGGACTCACTACTGCTCATGCGCGAGTGATGCCCACTTGGACGCCGACCGCTTGGACGCGTCCCGATTGGACGGTCACGATTCGACTCGTTCCAATTCGAATCGGTGCCGATTGGACGCGTTCCAATTCTAAGCAGGGCTTATACAACCTAACCTAACCAAATCTAAGCCCTTCGAATTGGGACGCGTCCAATCTGCACCGCTTCGAATTGGAACGCGTCGAATCGGGACCGTCCAAACGGAACGCGTCCAATCGGTCGACGTCCAAGTGGGACACCCCCTCATGCGCACTCGGGCTCACTACTGCGCAAGCGCAATCGGTCTGACTACTGCGGACGCGCAATCGGGCTCATAACTGCGCATGCGCACTCGGGCTCACTACTGCGGATGGGCAATCGGGCTCACTACTGCGCATGCGCACTCCGGGTCACTACTGTGCATGCGCACTCGGGGTCACTACTGCTCATGCGCACTCGGACTCACTACTGCTCATGCGCACTCGGGCTCACTACTGCGCAAGCGCAATCGGTCTGACTACTGCGGACGCGCAATCGGGCTCACTACTGTGCATACGCACACGGGCTCACTACCGTGCATGCGCACTTGGGGTCGCTACTGATCATGCGCACACAGGCTCGGACCTGCACATGCGCACTCGAGCTCACTTCTGGGCATGCGCACACTGGTGCACTACTGCGCATGCGCGCACGGGCTCACTACGGTGCATGCGAAATCGGAGTCACTACTGCAGATGCACAATCGGTCTCACTACGGCGGATGCGCAATCGGGCTCATAACTGCGCATGCGCACTCGGGCTCACTACTGCGGATGGGCAATCGGGCTCACTACTGCGCATGCGCACTCCGGGTCACTACTGTGCATGCGAACTCGGGATCACTACTGCGGATGCGCAATCGGGCTCACTACTGCGCATGCGCAATCGGTCTCACTACTGCGAATGCGCAATCGGGCTCACAACTGCGCATGCGCACACGGGCTCACTACTGCTCATGCGCACTCAGGGTCACTATTGCACATGCGCACACGGGCTCACTACAACGCATGCGCACTCGGGCACACTACTGCGGATGCGCACTCAGGCTCACTAGTGCGCATGGGCACACGGGCTCACTACTGCGCATGCGCACTCGGGGTCACTACTGCTCATACGCACTCCGACTCACTACTGCTCATGCGAACTCGGGCTCACTACTGCGGATGCGCAATCGGGCTCATAACTGCGCATGCGCACTCGGGGTCGCTACTGCGCATGCGCACTCGGGCACACTACTGCCGATGCGCACTCAGGCTCACTACTGCGCATGAGCACACGGGCACACTACTGCGCATGCGCACTCGGGGTCACTACTGCTCATACGCACTCCGAGTCACTACTGCTCATACGCACTCCGACTCACTATTGCTCATGCGCACTCGGGCTCACTACGGCGCATGCGCGCTCGGGGTCACTACTGCTCATGCGTACTCGTATTCACCACTGCTCATGCGCACTCGGACTCACCACTGCTCATGCGTTCTCGGACTCACTACTGCGGATGCGCAATCGGGCTCGCAACTGCGCATGCGCAATTGATCTCACTACTGCGGATGCGCAATCAGGCTCACTACTGCGCATGCGCATTCGGGCTCACTACAGCGCATGCGCACTCGGGGTCACAACTGCGGATGCGCAATCGGGCTCACTACTGCGCATGCGCACTCGGGGTGACTACAGCTCATGCGTACCCGGACTCACTACTGCTCATGGGCACATGGGCTCACTACTGCGCATGCGCACACGGGATCACTACTGCGGGTGTGCGTTCAAGCTCACTACTGCGCATGCGCACACGGGCTCACTACTGCGCATGCGCACTCGGGGTCACTATTGCTCATACGCACTCCGACTCACTACTTGTCATGCGCACTCGGGTTCACTACTGCGCATGCGCACTCTGGGTCACTACTGCTCATACGCACTCCGAATCACTACTGCTCATGCGCACACGGGCTCACTACTGTGCATGCGCACTCGGGGTCGCTACTGATCATGCGCACACCGGCTCGGACCTGCACATGCGCACTCGAGCTCACTTCTGCGCATGCGCACACTGGTGCACTACTGCGCATGCGCGCACGGGCTCACTACGGTACATGCGAAATCGGAGTCACTACTGCAGATGCACAATCGGTCTCACTACGGCGGATGCGCAATCGGGCTCATAACTGCGCATGCGCACTCGGTGTCACTGCTGCGCATGCGCACTCGGGCACACTACTGCGGATGCGCACTCAGGCTCACTACTGCGCATGCGCACTCGGGGTCACTACTGCTCATACACACTCCGACTCACTACTGCTCATGCGAACTCGGGATCACTACTGCGGATGCGCAATCGGGGTCACTACTGCGCATGCGCAATCGGTCTCACTACTGCGGATGCGCAATCGGGCTCACAACTGCGCATGCTCACTCGGGGTGACTACAGCTCGTGCGCACTCGGACTCACTACTGCTCATGCGTTCTCGGACTCACTACTGCGGATGCGCAATCGGGCTCACTACTGCGCATGCGCAATCGGTCTCACTACTGCGGATGCGCAATCGGGCTCACTACAGCTCATGGGCACATGGGCTCACTACTGGGCATGCGCAATCGGTCTCACTACTGTGCATGCGCACACGGGCTCACTACTCCGCATGCGCACACGGGCTCACTATTGATCATGCGCACTCGGACTCACTACTGCGGATGCGCAATCGGGCTCACTACAACGCATGCGCACTCGGGGTCACTACTGCGGATGCGCAATCGGGCTCACTACTGCGCATGCGCACTCGGGGTGACTACAGCTCATGCGTACCCGGACTCACTACTGCTCATGGGCAAATGGGCTCACTACTGTGGATGCGCACACGGGGTCACTACTGCTCATACGCACTCCGACTCGCTACTGCTCATGCGCACTCGGGCACACTACTGCGGATGCGCACTCAGGCTCACTACTGCGCATGAGCACTCCGACTCACTACTGCTCATGTGAACTCGGGCTCACTACTGCGGATGCGCAATCGGTCTCACTACTGATGATGCGCAATCGGGCTCACAAATGCGCATGCGCACACGGGCTCACTACTGCTCATGCCCACTCGGGGTCACTACTGCTCATGCGCACTCGGACTCACTACAGCTCATGGGCACATGGGCTCACTACTGCGCATGCGCACACGGGCCCACTACTGCGCGTGCGCACACGGGCTCACTACTGCACATGCGCACACGGGCTCACTACTGATCATGCGCACTCGGACTCACTACTGCGGATGCGCAATCGGGCTCATAACTGCGCATGCGCACTCGGGGTCACTACTGCGCATGCGCACTCGGGCACACTACTGCGGATGCGCACTCAGGCTCACTACTGCGCATGAGCACACGGGCTGACTACTGCGCATGAGCACACGGTCTCACTACTGCGCATGCGCACTCGGGGTCACTACTGCTCATACGCACTCCGACTCGCTACTGCTCATGCGCACTCGGGCACACTACTGCGGATGCGCACTCAGGCTGACAACTGCGCATGAGCACTCCTACTCACTACTGCTCATGTGAACTCGGGCTCACTACTGCGGATGCGCAATCGGTCTCACTACTGATGATGCGCAATCGGGCTCACAAATGCGCATGCGCACACGGGCTCACTACTGCTCATGCCCACTCGGGGTCACTACTGCTCATGCGCACTCGGACTCACTACAGCTTATGGGCACATGGGCTCACTACTGCGGATGCGCAATCGGGCTCACTACTGATCATGCGCACTCGGACTCACTACTGCGGATGCGCAATCGGGCTCACAACTGCGCATGCTCACTCGGGGTCACTACTGCGCATGCGCACTCGGGTACACTACTGCGGATGCGCACTCAGGCTCACTCCTTCGCATGGGCACACGGGCTCACTACTGCGCATGCGCACTCGGGGTCACTACTGCTCATACGCACTCCGACTCACTACTGCTCATGCGAAATCGGGCTCACTACTGCGGATGCGCAATCGGGCTCGCAACTGCGCATGCGCAATCGGTCTCACTACTGCGGATGCAAAATCGGGCTCACTACTGCGCATACGCACTCGGGGTCACTACTGCGCATGCGCACTCGGGGTCACTACTGCTCATACGCACTCGGATTCACTACTGCGGATGCGCAATCGGGCTCACTATTGCGCATGCGCAATCGGTCTCACTACTGCGGATGCGCAATCGGGCTCCCTACTGCGCATGCGCACTCGGGGTCACTACTGCGGATGCGCAATCGGGCTCACTACAACGCATGCGCACTCGGGGTCACTACTGCGGATGCGCAATCGGGCTCACTACTGCTCATGCGTTCTCGGACTCACTACCTGCTCATGCGCACTCCGGATCACTACTGTGCATGCGCACTCGAGCTCACTTCTGCGCATGGGCACACGGGTGCACTACTGCGCATGCGCATACGAGCTCACTACTGTGCATGCGCACTCGGGCTCACTACAGTGCATACGCACTCGGGATCACTACTGCTCATGCGTACTCGTATTCACTACTGCTCATGCGCACTCGGACTCACTACTGCTCATGCGTTCTCGGACTCACTACTGCGGATGCGCAATCGGGCTCACTACTGCGCATGCGCAATCGGTCTCACTACTGATGATGCGCAATCAGGCTCACAAATGCGCATGCGCACACGGGCTCACTACTGCTCATGCGCACTCGGGGTCACTACTGCTCATGCGTTCTCGAACTCACTACTGCGGATGCGCAATCGGGCTCCCTACTGCGCATGCGCAATCGGTCTCACCACTGCGGATGCGCGCACGCGCTCACCACTATGCATGCGCACTCGGGGTCACTACTGCTCATGAGCACTCGGGCTCACTACTGCGGATGCGCGTTCAAGCTCACTACTGCGCATGCGCACTCGGGGTCACTACTGCTCATACGCACTCCGACTCACTACTGCTCATGCGAAATCGGGCTCACTACTGCTCATGCGAAATCGGGCTCACTACTGCGGATGCGCAATCGGGCTCGCAACTGCGCATGCGCAATCGGTCTCACTACTGCGGATGCGCAATCGGGCTCACTACTGCGCATGCGCACTCGTGGTCAGTACTGCGCATGCGCACTCGGGGTCACTATTGCTCATACGCACTCGGAGTCACTACTGCGGATGCGCAATCGGGCTCACTATTGTGCATGCGCAATCGGTCTCACTACTGCGGATGCGCAATCGGGCTCACTACTGCGCATGCGCACTCGGACTCACTACTGCTCATGCGTTCTCGGACTCACTACTGCGGATGCGCAATCGGGCTCCCTACTGCGCATGCGCAATCGGTCTCACCACTGCGGATGCGCGCACGCGCTCACCACTGTGCATGCGCACTCGGGGCCACTACTGCTCATGAGCACTCGGGCTCACTACTGCGGATGCGCGTTCAAGCTCACTACTGCGCATGCGCACACGGGTTCACTACTGTGCATGCGCACTCTGCGTCACTACTGCTCATACGCACTCCGACTCACTATTGCTCATGCGCACTCGGGCTCACTACCACGCATGCGCACTCGGGCACACTACTGCGGATGCGCACTCAGGCTCACTCCTGCGCATGGGCACACGGGCTCACTACTGCGCATGCGCACTCGGGGTCACTACTGCTCATACGCACTCCGACTCACTACTGCTCATGCGAAATCGGGCTCACTACAGCGGATGCGCAATCGGGCTCGCAACTGCGCATGCGCAATCGGTCTCACTACTGCGGATGCAAAATCGGGCTCACTACTGCGCATGCGCACTCGGGGTCACTACTGCGCATGCGCAATCGGTCTCACTACTGCGGATGCGCAATCGGGCTCACAACTGCGCATGCTCACTCGGGGTCACTACTGCGCATGCGCACACGGGCTCACTACTGCTCATGCGTACTCGTATTCACTACTGCTCATGCGCACTCGGACTCACTACTGCTCATGCGTTCTCGGCCTCACTACTGCGGACGCGCAATCGGTCTCACTACTGCGGATGCGCAATCGGGGTCACTACTGCGGATGCGCAATCGGGCTCACTACAACGCATGCGCACTCGGGGTCACTACTGCGGCTGCGCAATGGGGCTCACTACTGCGGATGCGCAATCGGGCCCACAACTGCGCATGCTCACTCGTGGTCACTACTGCGCATGCGCACTCGGGTACACTACTGCGGATGCGCACTCAGGCTCACTCCTGCGCATGGGCACACGGGCTCACTACTGCGCATGCGCCCTCGGGGTCACTACTGCTCATACGCACTCCGACTCACTACTGCTCATGCGATCTCGGGCTCACTACTGCGGATTCGCAATCGGGCTCACCACTGCGCATGCGCACTCGGGCTCACTACAGTGCATACGCACTCGGTGCCACTACAGCTCATGCGTTCCCGTATTCACTACTGCTCATGCGCACTCGGACTCACTACTGCTCATGCGTTCTCGGACTCACTACTGCGGATGCGCAATCGGGCTCACTACTGCGCATGCGCAATCGGTCTCACTACTGCGGATGCGCAATCGGGCTCACTACAGCTCATGGGCACATGGGCTCACTACTGGGCATGCGCAATCGGTCTCACTACTGTGCATGCGTTCTCGGACTCACTACTGCTCATGCGTTCTCGGACTCACTACTGCGGATGCGCAATCGGGCTCACTACTGCTCATGCGTTCTCGGACTCACTACTGCTCATGCGCAATCCGGATCACTACTGTGCATGCGCACTCGAGCTCACTTCTGCGCATGGGCACACGGGTGCACTACTGCGCATGCGCATACGAGCTCACTACTGTGCATGCGCACTCGGGCTCACTACAGTGTATACGCACTCGGGATCACTACTGCTCATGCGTACTCGTATTCACTACTGCTCATACGCACTCGGACTCACTACTGCTCATGCGTTCTCGGACTCACTACTGCGGATGCGCAATCGGGCTCACAACTGCGCATGCGCTCTCCGGCTCAGACCTGCACATGCGCACACGGGCTCTCTACTGCGCATGCGCACACGGACTCACTGCTGTGCATGCGCTCTCCGGCTCAGATCTGCACATGCGCACTCGGGCTCACTAATGCGGATGCTCAATCGGGATCACTACTGCGCATGCGCACTCGGAGTCACTACTGCGGATGCGCAATCGGGCTCACTACAACGCATGCGCACTCGGGGTCACTACTGCGGATTTGCAATCGGGCTCACTACTGCGCATGTGCACTCGGGGTGACTACAGCTCGTGCGCACTCGGACTCACTACTGCTCATGCGTTCTCGGACTCACTACTGCGGATGCGCAATCGGGCTCACTACTGCGCATGCGCAATCGGTCTCACTACTGCGGATGCGCAATCGGGCTCACTACAGCTCATGGGCACATGGGCTCACTACTGGGCATGCGCAATCGGTCTCACTACTGTGCATGCGCACACGGGCTCACTACTCCGCATGCGCACACGGGCTCACTATTGATCATGCGCACTCGGACTCACTACTGCGGATGCGCAATCGGGCTCACTACAACGCATGCGCACTCGGGGTCACTACTGCGGATGCGCAATCGGGCTCACTACTGCGCATGCGCACTCGGGGTGACTACAGCTCATGCGTACCCGGACTCACTACTGCTCATGGGCAAATGGGCTCACTACTGTGCATGCGCACACGGGGTCACTACTGCTCATACGCACTCCGACTCGCTACTGCTCATGCGCACTCGGGCACACTACTGCGGATGCGCACTCAGGCTCACTACTGCGCATGAGCACTCCGACTCACTACTGCTCATGTGAACTCGGGCTCACTACTGCGGATGCGCAATCGGTCTCACTACTGATGATGCGCAATCGGGCTCACAAATGCGCATGCGCACACGGGCTCACTACTGCTCATGCCCACTCGGGGTCACTACTGCTCATGCGCACTCGGACTCACTACAGCTCATGGGCACATGGGCTCACTACTGCGCATGCGCACACGGGCCCACTACTGCGCGTGCGCACACGGGCTCACTACTGCACATGCGCACACGGGCTCACTACTGATCATGCGCACTCGGACTCACTACTGCGGATGCGCAATCGGGCTCATAACTGCGCATGCGCACTCGGGGTCACTACTGCGCATGCGCACTCGGGCACACTACTGCGGATGCGCACTCAGGCTCACTACTGCGCATGAGCACACGGGCTGACTACTGCGCATGAGCACACGGTCTCACTACTGCGCATGCGCACTCGGGGTCACTACTGCTCATACGCACTCCGACTCGCTACTGCTCATGCGCACTCGGGCACACTACTGCGGATGCGCACTCAGGCTGACAACTGCGCATGAGCACTCCTACTCACTACTGCTCATGTGAACTCGGGCTCACTACTGCGGATGCGCAATCGGTCTCACTACTGATGATGCGCAATCGGGCTCACAAATGCGCATGCGCACACGGGCTCACTACTGCTCATGCCCACTCGGGGTCACTACTGCTCATGCGCACTCGGACTCACTACAGCTTATGGGCACATGGGCTCACTACTGCGGATGCGCAATCGGGCTCACTACTGATCATGCGCACTCGGACTCACTACTGCGGATGCGCAATCGGGCTCACAACTGCGCATGCTCACTCGGGGTCACTACTGCGCATGCGCACTCGGGTACACTACTGCGGATGCGCACTCAGGCTCACTCCTTCGCATGGGCACACGGGCTCACTACTGCGCATGCGCACTCGGGGTCACTACTGCTCATACGCACTCCGACTCACTACTGCTCATGCGAAATCGGGCTCACTACTGCGGATGCGCAATCGGGCTCGCAACTGCGCATGCGCAATCGGTCTCACTACTGCGGATGCAAAATCGGGCTCACTACTGCGCATACGCACTCGGGGTCACTACTGCGCATGCGCACTCGGGGTCACTACTGCTCATACGCACTCGGATTCACTACTGCGGATGCGCAATCGGGCTCACTATTGCGCATGCGCAATCGGTCTCACTACTGCGGATGCGCAATCGGGCTCCCTACTGCGCATGCGCACTCGGGGTCACTACTGCGGATGCGCAATCGGGCTCACTACAACGCATGCGCACTCGGGGTCACTACTGCGGATGCGCAATCGGGCTCACTACTGCTCATGCGTTCTCGGACTCACTACCTGCTCATGTGCACTCCGGATCACTACTGTGCATGCGCACTCGAGCTCACTTCTGCGCATGGGCACACGGGTGCACTACTGCGCATGCGCATACGAGCTCACTACTGTGCATGCGCACTCGGGCTCACTACAGTGCATACGCACTCGGGATCACTACTGCTCATGCGTACTCGTATTCACTACTGCTCATGCGCACTCGGACTCACTACTGCTCATGCGTTCTCGGACTCACTACTGCGGATGCGCAATCGGGCTCACTACTGCGCATGCGCAATCGGTCTCACTACTGATGATGCGCAATCAGGCTCACAAATGCGCATGCGCACACGGGCTCACTACTGCTCATGCGCACTCGGGGTCACTACTGCTCATGCGTTCTCGAACTCACTACTGCGGATGCGCAATCGGGCTCCCTACTGCGCATGCGCAATCGGTCTCACCACTGCGGATGCGCGCACGCGCTCACCACTGTGCATGCGCACTCGGGGTCACTACTGCTCATGAGCACTCGGGCTCACTACTGCGGATGCGCGTTCAAGCTCACTACTGCGCATGCGCACTCGGGGTCACTACTGCTCATACGCACTCCGACTCACTACTGCTCATGCGAAATCGGGCTCACTACTGCTCATGCGAAATCGGGCTCACTACTGCGGATGCGCAATCGGGCTCGCAACTGCGCATGCGCAATCGGTCTCACTACTGCGGATGCGCAATCGGGCTCACTACTGCGCATGCGCACTCGTGGTCAGTACTGCGCATGCGCACTCGGGGTCACTATTGCTCATACGCACTCGGAGTCACTACTGCGGATGCGCAATCGGGCTCACTATTGTGCATGCGCAATCGGTCTCACTACTGCGGATGCGCAATCGGGCTCACTACTGCGCATGCGCACTCGGACTCACTACTGCTCATGCGTTCTCGGACTCACTACTGCGGATGCGCAATCGGGCTCCCTACTGCGCATGCGCAATCGGTCTCACCACTGCGGATGCGCGCACGCGCTCACCACTGTGCATGCGCACTCGGGGTCACTACTGCTCATGAGCACTCGGGCTCACTACTGCGGATGCGCGTTCAAGCTCACTACTGCGCATGCGCACACGGGTTCACTACTGTGCATGCGCACTCTGCGTCACTACTGCTCATACGCACTCCGACTCATTATTGCTCATGCGCACTCGGGCTCACTACGGCGCATGCGCGCTCGGGGTCACTACTGATCATGCGCACACCGGCTCAGACCTGCACATGCGCGCTCGAGCTCACTTCTGCGCACGCGCACACTGGTGCACTACTGCGCATGCGCAATCGGGCTCGCAACTGCGCATGCGCAATTGATCTCACTACTGCGGATGCGCAATCGGGCTCACTACTGTGCACGCGCACTCGGACTCACTACAGTGCATACGCACTCGGGATCACTACTGCTCCTGCGTACTCGTATTCACCACTGCTCATGCGCACTCGGACTCGCCACTGCTCATGCGTTCTCGGACTCACTACTGCGGATGCGCAATCGGGCTCCCTACTGCGCATGCGCAATCGGTCTCACTACTGCGAATGCGCGCACGCGCTCACCACTGTGCATGCGCACTCGGGGTCACTACTGCTCATGAGCACTCGCACTCACTACTGCGGATGCGCAATCGGGCTCACAACTGCGCATGCGCACACGGGGTCACTACTGCGCATGCGCACTCAGGCACACTACTGCGGATGCGCACTCAGGCTCACAACTGCGGATGCGCGGTCGGGCTCACTACTGCTCATGCGTACTCGTATTCACTACTGCTCATGCGCACTCGGACTCACCACTGCTCATGCGTTCTCGGACTCACTACTGCGGATGCGCAATCGGGCTCCCTACTGCGCATGCGCACACGGGCTCACTATTGATCATGCGCACTCGGACTCACTACTGCGGATGCGCAATCGGGCTCACTACAACGCATGCGCACTCGGGCTCACTACTGCGCATGCGCACTCCGGGTCACTACTGTGCATGTGCACTCGGGGTCACTACTGCTCATGCGCACTCGGACTCACTACTGCTCATGCGCACTCGGGCTCACTGTTGCGCATGCGCAATCGGTCTCACTACTGCGGATGCGCAATCGGGCTCCCTACTGCGCATGCGCACTCGGCGTCACTACTGCGCATGCGCATTCAGGCTCACAACTGCGGATGCGCGGTCGGGCTCACTACTGCGCATGCGCACACGATCTCACTGCTGCTCATGCGCACTCCGGATCACTACTGTGCATGCGCACTCGAGCTCACTTCTGCGCATGGGCACACGGGTGCACTACTGCGCATGCGCACACGAGCTCACAACTGTGCATGCGCACACGGACTCACTGCTGTGCATGCGCTCTCCGGCTCAGATCTGCACATGCGCACTCGGGCTCACTAATGCGGATGCTCAATCGGGCTCACTACTGCGCATGCGCACTCGGACTCACTACTGCGGATGCGCAATCGGGCTCACTACAACGCATGCGCACTCGGGGTCACTACTGCGGATGCACAATCGGGCTCACTACTGCGCATGTGCACTCGGGGTGACTACAGCTCATGCGCACCTGGACTCACTACTGCTCATGGGCACATGGGCTCACTACTGCGCATGCGCACAAGGGCCCACTACTGCGCATGCGCACACGGGCTCACTACTGTGCATGCGCACTCGGGCTCACTACAGTGCATACGCACTCGTGGTCACTTCTGCTCATGCGTACCCGTATTCACTACTGCTCATGCGCACTCGGACTCACTGCTGTGCATGCGCTCTCCGGCTCAGATCTGCACATGCGCACTCGGGCTCACTAATGCGGATGCTCAATCGGGATCACTACTGCGCATGCGCACTCGGACTCACTACTGCGGATGTGCAATCGGGCTCACTACAACGCATGCGCACACGGGCTCACTACTGCACATGCGCACACGGGCTCACTACTGATCATGCGCACTCGGACTCACTACTGCGGATGCGCAATCGGGCTCACTACAACGCATGCGCACTCGGGGTCACTACTGCGGATGCGCACTCAGGCTCACTCCTGAGCCTGGGCACACGGGCGCACTACTGCGCATGCGCAACATGGGCTCACTTCTGTGCATGCGCACTCGGGCTTACTACAGTGCATACGCACTCGGGATCACTACTGCTCATGCGTACTCGTATTCACTACTGCTCATGCGCACTCGGACTCACTACTGCTCATGCGTTCTCGGACTCACTACTGCGGATGCGCAATCGGGCTCACTACTGCGCATGCGCACTCGGGGTCACTACTGCTCATGCGTTCTCGAACTCACTACTGCGGATGCGCAATCGGGCTCCCTACTGCGCATGCGCAATCGGTCTCACCACTGCGGATGCGCGCACGCGCTCACCACTGTGCATGCGCACTCGGGGTCACTACTGCTCATGAGCACTCGGGCTCACTACTGCGGATGCGCGTTCAAGCTCACTACTGCGCATGCGCACACGGGTTCACTACTGTGCATGCGCACTCTGCGTCACTACTGCTCATACGCACTCCGACTCACTATTGCTCATGCGCACTCGGGCTCACTACTGCGGATGCGCGTTCAAGCTCACTACTGCGCATGCGCACACGGGTTCACTACTGTGCATGCGCACTCTGCGTCACTACTGCTCATACGCACTCCGACTCACTATTGCTCATGCGCACTCGGGCTCACTACGGCGCATGCGCGCTCGGGGTCACTACTGATCATGCGCACACCGGCTCAGACCTGCACATGCGCGCTCGAGCTCACTTCTGCGCATGCGCACACTGGTGCACTACTGCGCATGCGCAATCGGGCTCGCAACTGCGCATGCGCAATTGATCTCACTACTGCGGATGCGCAATCGGACTCACTACTGTGCACGCGCACTCGGACTCACTACAGTGCATACGCACTCGGGATCACTACTGCTCCTGCGTACTCGTATTCACCACTGCTCATGCGCACTCGGACTCACCACTGCTCATGCGTTCTCGGACTCACTACTGCGGATGCGCAATCGGGCTCCCTACTGCGCATGCGCAATCGGTCTCACTACTGCGAATGCGCGCACGCGCTCACCACTGTGCATGCGCACTCGGGGTCACTACTGCTCATGAGCACTCGCACTCACTACTGCGGATGCGCAATCGGGCTCACAACTGCGCATGCGCACACGGGGTCACTACTGCGCATGCGCACTCAGGCACACTACTGCGGATGCGCACTCAGGCTCACAACTGCGGATGCGCGGTCGGGCTCACTACTGCTCATGCGTACTCGTATTCACTACTGCTCATGCGCACTCGGACTCACCACTGCTCATGCGTTCTCGGACTCACTACTGCGGATGCGCAATCGGGCTCCCTACTGCGCATGCGCACACGGGCTCACTATTGATCATGCGCACTCGGACTCACTACTGCGGATGCGCAATCGGGCTCACTACAACGCATGCGCACTCGGGCTCACTACTGCGCATGCGCACTCCGGGTCACTACTGTGCATGTGCACTCGGGGTCACTACTGCTCATGCGCACTCGGACTCACTACTGCTCATGCGCACTCGGGCTCACTGTTGCGCATGCGCAATCGGTCTCACTACTGCGGATGCGCAATCGGGCTCCCTACTGCGCATGCGCACTCGGCGTCACTACTGCGCATGCGCATTCAGGCTCACAACTGCGGATGCGCGGTCGGGCTCACTACTGCGCATGCGCACACGATCTCACTGCTGCTCATGCACACTCCGGATCACTACTGTGCATGCGCACTCGAGCTCACTTCTGCGCATGGGCACACGGGTGCACTACTGCGCATGCGCACACGAGCTCACAACTGTGCATGCGCACACGGACTCACTGCTGTGCATGCGCTCTCCGGCTCAGATCTGCACATGCGCACTCGGGCTCACTAATGCGGATGCTCAATCGGGCTCACTACTGCGCATGCGCACTCGGACTCACTACTGCGGATGCGCAATCGGGCTCACCACAACGCATGCGCACTCGGGGTCACTACTGCGGATGCACAATCGGGCTCACTACTGCGCATGTGCACTCGGGGTGACTACAGCTCATGCGCACCTGGACTCACTACTGCTCATGGGCACATGGGCTCACTACTGCGCATGCGCACAAGGGCCCACTACTGCGCATGCGCACACGGGCTCACTACTGTGCATGCGCACTCGGGCTCACTACAGTGCATACGCACTCGTGGTCACTTCTGCTCATGCGTACCCGTATTCACTACTGCTCATGCGCACTCGGACTCACTGCTGTGCATGCGCTCTCCGGCTCAGATCTGCACATGCGCACTCGGGCTCACTAATGCGGATGCTCAATCGGGATCACTACTGCGCATGCGCACTCGGACTCACTACTGCGGATGCGCAATCGGGCTCACTACAACGCATGCGCACACGGGCTCACTACTGCACATGCGCACACGGGCTCACTACTGATCATGCGCACTCGGACTCACTACTGCGGATGCGCAATCGGGCTCACTACAACGCATGCGCACTCGGGGTCACTACTGCGGATGCGCACTCAGGCTCACTCCTGAGCCTGGGCACACGGGCGCACTACTGCGCATGCGCAACATGGGCTCACTACTGTGCATGCGCACTCGGGCTTACTACAGTGCATACGCACTCGGGATCACTACTGCTCATGCGTACTCGTATTCACTACTGCTCATGCGCACTCGGACTCACTACTGCTCATGCGTTCTCGGACTCACTACTGCGGATGCGCAATCGGGCTCACTACTGCGCATGCGCACTCGGGGTCACTACTGCTCATGCGTTCTCGAACTCACTACTGCGGATGCGCAATCGGGCTCCCTACTGCGCATGCGCAATCGGTCTCACCACTGCGGATGCGCGCACGCGCTCACCACTGTGCATGCGCACTCGGGGTCACTACTGCTCATGAGCACTCGGGCTCACTACTGCGGATGCGCGTTCAAGCTCACTACTGCGCATGCGCACTCGGGTTCACTACTGCTCATACGCACTCCGACTCACTACTGCTCATGCGAAATCGGGCTCACTACTGCTCATGCGAAATCGGGCTCACTACTGCGGATGCGCAATCGGGCTCGCAACTGCGCATGCGCAATCGGTCTCACTACTGCGGATGCGCAATCGGGCTCACTACTGCGCATGCGCACTCGTGGTCAGTACTGCGCATGCGCACTCGGGGTCACTATTGCTCATACGCACTCGGAGTCACTACTGCGGATGCGCAATCGGGCTCACTATTGTGCATGCGCAATCGGTCTCACTACTGCGGATGCGCAATCGGACTCACTACTGCTCATGCGTTCTCGGACTCACTACTGCGGATGCGCGCACGCGCTCACCACTGTGCATGCGCACTCGGGGTCACTACTGCTCATGAGCACTCGGGCTCACTACTGCGGATGCGCGTTCAAGCTCACTACTGCGCATGCGCACACGGGTTCACTACTGTGCATGCGCACTCTGGGTCACTACTGCTCATACGCACTCCGACTCACTATTGCTCATGCGCACTCGGGCTCACTACGGCGCATGCGCGCTCGGGGTCACTACTGATCATGCGCACACCGGCTCAGACCTGCACATGCGCGCTCGAGCTCACTTCTGCGCATGCGCACACTGGTGCACTACTGCGCATGCGCAATCGGGCTCGCAACTGCGCATGCGCAATTGATCTCACTACTGCGGATGCGCAATCGGGCTCACTACTGTGCACGCGCACTCGGACTCACTACAGTGCATACGCATTCGGGATCACTACTGCTCCTGCGTACTCGTATTCACCACTGCTCATGCGCACTCGGACTCACCACTGCTCATGCGTTCTCGGACTCACTACTGCGGATGCGCAATCGGGCTCCCTACTGCGCATGCGCAATCGGTCTCACTACTGCGGATGCGCGCACGCGCTCACCACTGTGCATGCGCACTCGGGGTCACTACTGCTCATGAGCACTCGCACTCACTACTGCGGATGCGCAATCGGGCTCACAACTGCGCATGCGCACACGGGGTCACTACTGCGCATGCGCACTCAGGCACACTACTGCGGATGCGCACTCAGGCTCACAACTGCGGATGCGCGGTCGGGCTCACTACTGCTCATGCGTACTCGTATTCACTACTGCTCATGCGCACTCGGACTCACCACTGCTCATGCGTTCTCGGACTCACTACTGCGGATGCGCAATCGGGCTCCCTACTGCGCATGCGCACACGGGCTCACTATTGATCATGCGCACTCGGACTCACTACTGCGGATGCGCAATCGGGCTCACTATTGCG
This sequence comes from Megachile leachella, assembly GCA_963576845.1. Classification (NCBI taxonomy): domain Eukaryota; kingdom Metazoa; phylum Arthropoda; class Insecta; order Hymenoptera; family Megachilidae; genus Megachile; species Megachile leachella. The sequence goes on along the minus strand of OY756253.1, from coordinate 16,455,602 downwards.
CATGCGCACTCGGGGTGACTACAGCTCGTGCGTACCCGGACTCACTACTGCTCATGGGCACATGGGCTCACTACTGTGCATGCGCACACGGGCCCCCTACTGCGCATGCGCACACGGACTCACTACTGCGCATGCGCACTCCGGGCGACTACTGCTCATGCGCACTCGGAGTCACTGCTGCTCATGCGCACTCGGACTCACTACAGCTCATGGGCACATGGGCTCACTACTGCGCATGCGCACACGGGCCCACTACTGCGCATGCGCACACGGGCTCACTACTGCGGATGCGCAATCAGGCTCACTACTGCGCATGCGCACTCGGGCACACTACTGCGGATGCGCATTCAGGCTCACTAGTGCGCATGGGCACACGGGCTCAGTACTGCGCATGCGCACTCGGGGTCACTACTGCTCATACGCACTCCGACTCACTACTGCTCATGCGAACTCGGGCTCACTACTGCGGATGCGCCATCGGGCTCACTACTGCGCATGCGCACTCGGACTCACTACTGCGGATGCGCAATCGGGCTCACTACAACGCATGCGCACTGGGGGTCACTACTGGGGATGCGCAATGGGGCTCACTACTCCGCATGCGCACTCGGTCTCACTACTGCGGATGCGCGCACGCGCTCACCACTGTGCATGCGCACTCCGGGTCACTACTGCTCATGAGCACTCGCACTCACTACTGCGGATGCGCAATCTGGGTCACTATTGCGCATGCGCAATCGGTCTCACTACTGCGGATGCGCAATCGGCCTCACTACTGCGCATGCGCACTCGGACTCACTACTGCGGATGCGCACTCGGGGTCACTACTGCGGATGCGCAATGGGGCTCATAACTGCGGATGCGCACTCAGGCTCACTATTGCGCATGAGCACACGGGCTCACTACTGCGCATGCGCACTCGGGGTCACTACTGCTCATACGCACTCCGAGTCACTACAGCTCACACGCACTCCGACTCACTACTGCTCATGCGAACTCGGGATCACTACTGCGGATGCGCAATCGGGGTCACTACTGCGCATGCGCAATCGGTCTCACTACTGCGGATGCGCAATCGGGCTCACAACTGCGCATGCTCACTCGGGGTCACTACTGCGCATGCGCACTCGGGGTCACTACTGCGCATGCGCACTCGGGGTCACTACTGCTCATGCGCACTCGGACTCACTACTGCGGATGCGCAATCGGGCTCACTATTGCGCATGCGCAATCGGTCTCACTACTGCTCATGAGCAATCGGGCTCCCTACTGCGCATGCGCAATCGATCTCACTACTGCGGATGCGCGCACGCGCTCACCACTGTGCATGCGCACTCGGGGTCACTACTGCTCATGAGCACTCGCACTCACTACTGCGGATGCGCAATCGGGCTCACAACTGCGCATGCGCACACGGGGTCACTACTGCGCATGCGCACTCAGGCACACTACTGCGGATGCGCACTCAGGCTCACTAGTGCGCATGGGCACACGGGCTCACTACTGCGCATGCGCACTCGGCGTCACTACTGCTCATACGCACTCCGACTCACTACTGCTCATGCGAACTCGGGCTCTCTACTGCGGATGCGCAATCGGGCTCACAACTGCGCATGCGCACTCGGACTCACTACTGCGGATGCGCAATCGGGCTCACTACAACGCATGCGCACTCGGGGTCACTACTGCGGATGCGCAATGGGGCTCACTACTGCGCATGCGCGCTCGGGGTGATTAGAGCTTATGCGCACCCGGACTCACTACTGATCATGCGCAGTCGGACTCACTACTGCGGATGCGCAATCGGGCTCACCACTGCGCATGCGCACTCGGGCTCACTACAGTGCATACGCACTCGGTGTCACTACTGCTCATGCGTACCCGTATTCACTACTGCGCATGCGCACACGATCTCACTACTGCTCATGCGCACTCGAGCTCACTTCTGCGCATGGGCACACGGGTGCACTACTGCGCATGCGCACACGAGCTCACTACTGTGCATGCGCACTCGGGCTCACTACAGTGCATACGCACTCGGGATCACTACTGCTCATGCGTGCTCGTATTCACTATTGCTCATGCGCACTCGGGCACACTACTGCGGATGCGCGCTCGGGCTCACTACTGCAGATGCGCACACGTGTTCACTACTGGGTATGCACACTCGGGGTCACTACTGCTCATGGGCACTCGGGCACACTACTGCGGATGCGCGCTCAGGCTCACTACTGCAGATGCGCACACGTGTTCACTACTGCGCATGCGCGCTGGGGCTCACTACTGGTCATGAGCAGTCGGACTCACTACTGCTCATGAGCAGTCGGACGAACTACTGCGGATGCGCACTCGGGCTCACTACTGCGCATGCGCACACGGGTTCACTACTGCACATGCGCACTCGCACTCACTACTGCGGATGCAAAATCGGGCTCACTACTGCGCATGCGCACTCGGGGTCACTACTGCGCATGCGCACTCAGGCTCACAACTGCGCATTCGCACACGGGCTCACTACTGTGCATGCGCACTCGGACTCACTACAGTGCATACGCACTCGGGATCACAACTGCTCATGCGTACTCGTATTCACCACTGCTCATGCGCACTCGGACTCACCACTGCTCATGCGTTCTCGGACTCACTACTGCGGATGCGCAATCGGGCTCCCTACTGGGCAGGCGCAATCGGTCTCACTACTGCGGATGCGCGCACGCGCTCACCACTGTGCATGCGCACTCGGGGTCACTACTGCTCATGAGCACTCGCACTCACTACTGCGGATGCGCAATCGGGCTCACAACTGCGCATGCGCACACGGGGTCACTACTGCGCATGCGCACTCAGGCACACTACTGCGGATGCGCACTCAGGCTCACAACTGCGGATGCGCGGTCGGGCTCACTACTGCTCATGCGTACTCGTATTCACTACTGCTCATGCGCTCTCGGACTCACCACTGCTCATGCGTTCTCGGACTCACTACTGCGGATGCGCATTCGGTCTCACTACTGTGCATGCGCACACGGGCTCACTACTGCGCATGCGCACACGGGCTCACTATTGATCATGCGCACTCGGACTCACTACTGCGGATGCGCAATCGGGCTCACTACATCGCATGCGCACTCGGGGTCACTACTGCGGATGCGCAATCGGGCTCACTACTGCGCATGCGCACTCGGGGTGACTACAGCTCATGCGTACCCGGACTCACTACTGCTCATGGGCACATGGGCTCACTACTGTGCATGCGCACACGGGCCCCCTACTGCGCATGCGCACACGGGCTCACTACTGCGCATGCGCACACGGGCACAATACTGTGCATGCGCACACGGGGTGATTAGAGCTCATGCGCACCCGGACTCACTACTGATCATGCGCACTCGGACTTACTACTGCGGATGCGCAATCGGGCTCACTACTGCGAATGCGCAATCGGCCTCACTATTGCACATGCGCAATCGGTGTTACTACTGCGGATGCGCAATCGGCCTCACTACTGCGGATGCGCAATCGGGCTCACAACTGCGCATGCGCACACGCGGTCACTACTGCGCATGCGCACCCGGGCACACTACTGCGGATGCGCAAACGGGCTCATAACTGCGCATGCGCACTCGGGGTCACTACTGCGCATGCGCACTCGGGCACACAACTGCGGATGCGCACTCAGGCTCACTACTGCGCATGAGCACACGGGCTCACTACTGCGCATGCGCACTCGGGGTCACTACTGCTCATACGCTCGGACTCACTACTGCGGATGCGCGCTCGGGCTCACTACTGCGCACGTGTATACGGGCTCACTACTGCGCATGCGCACTCGGGGTCACTACTGCACATGAGCAGTCGGACTCACTACTGCGGATGCGCGCTCGGGCTCACTACTACGCATGCGCACACGGGCTCACTACTGTGCATGCGCACTCGGGATCACTACTGTTCATGCGTACTCGTATTCACTACTGCTCATGCGCACTCACACTCACTACTGCTCATGCGTTCTCGGACTCACTACTGCGGATGCGCAATCGGGCTCACTACTGCGCATGCGCAATCGGTCTCACTACTGCGGATGCGCAATCGGGCTCACAACTGTTCATGCGCACAAGGGCTCACTACTGCTCATGCGCGCTCGGGGTCACTACTGCTCATGCGCACTCGGACTCACTACAGCTCATGGGCACATGGGCTCACTACTGCGCATGCGCACACGGGCTCACTACTGTGCATGCGAACTCGGGATCACTACTGCTCTTGCGTACTCGTATTCACTACTGCTCATGCGCACATCGAGTCACTACTGCTCATGCGAACTCGGGCTCACTACTTCGGATGCGCAATCAGGCTCACTACTGCGCATGCGCACTCGGGGTCACTACTGCGCATGCGCACTCGGGCTCACTACTGCGGATGCGCAATCAGGCTCACTACTGCGCATGCGCACTCGGGGTCACTACTGCGCATGCGCACACGGACTCACTGCTGTGCATGCGCTTTCCGGCTCAGATCTGCACATGCGCACTCGGGCTCACTAATGCGGATGCTCAATCGGGCTCACTACTGCGCATGCGCACTCGGACTCACTACTGCGGATGCGCAATCGGGCCCACTACTGCACATGCGCACACGGGCTCGCTACTGCCCATGCGCACACGGGCTGACTACTGCTCATGCGGTCTCGGACTCACTGCTGCGGATGCGCAATCGGGCTCACTACTGCGCATGCGCAATCGGTCTCACTACTGCGGATGCGCGCACGCGCTCACCACTATGCATGCGCTCTCGGGGTCACTACTGCTCATGAGCACTCGCACTCACTACTGCGCATGCGCAATCGGGCTCACTATTGTGCATGCGCAATCGGTGTCACTACTGCGGATGCGCAATCGGCCTCACTACTGCGGATGCGCAATCGGGCTCACAATAGCGCATGCGCACACGGGGACACTACTGCGCATGCGCACTCGGGCACACTACTGCGGATGCGCACTCAGGCTCACTCCTGCGCATGGGCACACGGGCTCACTACTGCGCATGCGCACTCGGGGTCACTACAACGCATGCGCACTCGGGGTCACTACTGCGGATGCGCAATCAGGCTCACTACTGCGCATGCGCACTCGGGGTCACTACTGCACATGAGCAGTCGGACTCACTACTGCGGATGCGCGCTCGGGCTCACTACTACGCATGCGCACACGGGCTCACTACTGTGCATGCGCACTCGGGCTCACTACTGCGGATGCGCAATCGGGCTCACTACTGAACAAGAGCGCTCGGGGTCACAACTGCCCATGCGCACTCGAGCTCTCTAATGCGCATGCGCACGCGGGCTCACTACTGCTCATGCGCACTCGGGGTCACTACTGTTCATGCGCACTCCGAGTCACTACTGCTCATGCGAACTCGGGCTCACTACTGCGGATGCGCAATCAGGATCACTACTGCGCATGCGCACACGGGCTTACTACTGCTCATGCGCACTCGGGCTCACTACGGCGCATGCGTTCTCGGACTCACTACTGCGGATGCGCAATCGGGCTCACTACTGCGCATGCGCAATCGGTCTCACTACTGCGGATGCGCGCACGCGCTCACCACTATGCATGCGCTCTCGGGGTCACTACTGCTCATGAGCACTCGCACTCACTACTGCGGATGCGCAATCGGGCTCACTATTGCGCATGCGCAATCGGTGTCACTACTGTGGATGCGCAATCGGCCTCACTATTGCGCATGCGCAATCGGTGTCACTACTGCTCATACGCACTCCAACTCACTACTGCTCATGCGAAATCTGGCTCACTACTGCGGATGCAAAATCGGGCTCACTACTGCGCATGCGCACTCGGGGTCACTACTGCACATGCGCACTCGGGCTCACTACTGCCGATGCGCGTTCAAGCTCACTACTGCGCATGCGCACACGGGCTCACTACTGTGCATGCGAACTCGGGATCACTACTGCTCTTGTGTACTCGTATTCACTACTGCTCATGCGCACTCCGAGTCACTACTGCTCATGCGAACTCGGGCTCACTACTTCGGATGCGCAATCAGGCTCACTACTGCGCATGCGCACTCGTGGTCACTACTGCTCATACGCACTCGGACTCACTACTGCGGATGCGCGCTCGGGCTCACTACTGCGCACGTGTATACGGGCTCACTACTGCGCATGCGCACTCGGGGTCACTACTGTGCATGCGCACTCGGGCTCACTACTGCGGATGCGCAATCGGGCTCACTACTGAACAAGAGCGCTCGGGGTCACAACTGCCCATGCGAACTCGAGCTCTCTAATGCGCATGCGCACACGGGCTCACTACTGCGCATGAGCACACGGGCTCACTACTGCACATGCGCACTCGCACTCACTACTGCGGATGCGCAATCAGTCTCACTACTGCGCATGCGCGCTCGGGCTCACTACTGCGCACGCGTACACGGGCTCCCTACTGCGCATGCCCACTCGGTCTCACTACTGCGGATGCAAAAACGGGCTCACTACTGCGCATGCGCACTCGGGGTCACTACTGCGCATGCGCACTCGGGGTCACTACTGCTCATACGCACTCGGACTCACTACTGCGGATGCGCAATCGGGCTCACTATTGCGCATGCGCAATCGGGCTCACTATTGCGCATGCGCAATCGGTCTCACTACTGCGGATGCGCGCACGCGCTCACCACTGTGCATGCGCACTCGGGGTCACTACAGTGCATACGCACTCGGGGTCACTACTGCTCATGCGTACCCGTATTCACTACTGCTCATGCGCACTCGGCCTCACCACTGCTCATGCGTTCTCGGACTCACTACTGCGGATGCGCAATCGGGCACCCTACTGCGCATGCGCAAGCGGTCTCACTGCTGCGGATGCGCGCACGCGCTCACCACTGTGCATGCGCACTCGGGGTCACTATCTGCTCATGAGCACTCGCACTCACTACTGCGGATGCGCAATCGGGCTCACTATTGCGCATGCGCAATCGGTGTCACTACTGCGGATGCGCAATCGGCCTCACTATTGCGGGTGCGCAATCGGGCTCACAACTGCGCATGCGCACACGGGGACACTACTGCGCATGCGCACTCGGGCACACTACTGCGGATGCGCACTCGGGGTCACTACTGCGCTTGCGCACACGGGCTCACTACTGCACATGCGCACACGGGCTGACTACTGCACATGCGCACACGGGCTCACTACTGCTCATGCGCACTCGGGGTCACTACTGCTCATGCGAACTCGGACTCACTACAGCTCATGGGCACATGGGCTCACTACTGCGCATGCGCACACGGGCCCACTACTGCGCATGCGCACACGGGCTCACTACTGCGCATGCGCGCACGGGATCACTACTGTGCATGCCCACACGTGCTCACTACTGCACATGCGCACACGGGCTCACTACTGATCATGCGCACTCGGACTCACTACTGCGGATGCGCAATCAGGCTCACTACTGCGCATGCGCACACGGGCTCGCTACTGCACATGCGCACACGGGCTGACTACTGCTCATGCGTTCTCGGACTCACTACTGCGGATGCGCACCCGGGCTCACTACTGCGCATGCGCAATCGGTCTCACTACTGCGGATGCGCGCACGCGCTCACCACTATGCATGCGCTCTCGTGGTCACTACTGCTCATGAGCACTCGCACTCACTACTGCGGATGCGCAATCGGGCTCACTATTGCGCATGCGCAATCGGTGTCACTACTGTGGATGCGCAATCGGCCTCACTATTGCGCATGCGCAATCAGTGTCACTACTGCTCATACGCACTCCAACTCACTACTGCTCATGCGAAATCGGGCTCACTACTGCGGATGCAAAATCGGGCTCACTACTGCGCATGCGCACTCGGGGTCACTACTGCGCATGCGCACTCGGGGTCACTACTGCTCATACGCACTCGGACTCACTACTGCGGATGCGCGCTCGGGCTCACTACTGCGCACGTGTATACGGGCTCACTACTGCGCATGCGCACTCGGGGTCACTACTGCACATGCGCACTCGGGCTCACTACTGCCGATGCGCGTTCAAGCTCACTACTGCGCATGCGCACACGGGCTCACTACTGTGCATGCGAACTCGGGATCACTACTGCTCTTGTGTACTCGTATTCACTACTGCTCATGCGCACTCCGAGTCACTACTGCTCATGCGAACTCGGGCTCACTACTTCGGATGCGCAATCAGGCTCACTACTGCGCATGCGCACTCGGGGTCACTACTGCTCATACGCACTCGGACTCACTACTGCGGATGCGCGCTCGGGCTCGCTACTGCGCACGTGTATACGGGCTCACTACTGCGCATGCGCACTCGGGGTCACTACTGCACATGCGCACTCGGGTACACTACTGCGGATGCGCACTCAGGCTCACTCCTGCGCATGGGCACACGGGCTCACTACTGCGCATGCGCACACGGGGTTACTACAACGCATGCGCACTCGGGGTCACTACTGCGGATGCGCAATCGGGCTCACTACTACGCACGCGTATACGGGCTCACTACTGCGCATGCGCACTCGGGGTCACTACTGCGGATGCAAAAACGGGCTCACTACTGCGGATGCGCAATCGGGCTCACTACTGTGCATGCGCACTCGGGGTCGCTACTGATCATGCGCACACCGGCTCGGACCTGCACATGCGCACTCGAGCTCACTTCTGCGCATACGCACACTGGTCCACTACTGCGCATGCGCGCACGGGCTCACTACGGTACATGCGAAATCGGAGTCACTACTGCAGATGCACAATCCGTCTCACTACGGCGGATGCGCAATCGGGCTCATAACTGCGCATGCGCACTCGGTGTCACTACTACGCATGCGCACTCGGGCACACTATTGCGGATGCGCACTCAGGCTCACTACTGTGCATGCGCACTCGGGGTCGCTACTGATCATGCGCACACCGGCTCAGACCTGCACATGCGCGCTCGAGCTCACTTCTGCGCATGCGCACACTGGTGCACTACTGCGCATGCGCAATCGGGCTCGCAACTGCGCATGCGCAATTGATCTCACTACTGCGGATGCGCAATCGGGCTCACTACTGTGCATGCGCACTCGGGGTCAGTACTGCTCATGAGCACTCGCACTCACTACTGCGGATGCGCAATCGGGCTCACAACTGCGCATGCGCACACGTGGTCACTACTGCGCATGCGCACTCAGGCACACTACTGCGGATGCGCACTCAGGCTCACAACTGCGGATGCGCGGTCGGGCTCACTACTGCTCATGCGTACTCGTATTCACTACTGCTCATGCGCACTCGGACTCGCCACTGCTCATGCGTTCTCGGACTCACTACTGCGGATGCGCAATCGGTCTCACTACTGCGGATGCGCAATCGGCCTCACTACTGCGCATGCGCACTCGGACTCACTACTGCGGATGCGCAGTCGGTCTCACTACTGCGAATGCGCAATCGGTCTCACTACTGCGGATGCGCACTCGGGGTCACTACTGCGGATGCGCACTCGGGGTCACTACTGCTCATGCGCACTCGGGCTCACTACAGCTCATGGGCACATGGGCTCACTACTGCGCATGCGCACACGGGCCCACTACTGCGCATGCGCACACGGGCTCACTACTGCGCATGCGCACACGGGCACAATACTGTGCATGCGCACACGGGGTGATTAGAGCTCATGCGCACCCGGACTCACTACTGATCATGCGCACTCGGACTCACTACTGCTCATGCGTTCTCGGACTCACTACTGCGGATGCGCAATCGGGCTCACAGCTGCGCATACGCTCTCCGGCTCAGACCTGCACATGCGCACACGGGCTCGCTACTGCGCATGCACACACGGACTCACTGCTGTGCATGCGCTCTCCGGCTCAGATCTGCACATGCGCACTCGGGCTCACTAATGCGGATGCTCAATCGGGCTCACTACTGCGCATGCGCACTCGGACTCACTACTGCGCATGTGCACTCGGGGTGACTACAGCTCATGCGCACCTGGACTCACTACTGCTCATGGGCACATGGGCTCACTACTGCGCATGCGCACACGGGCCCACTACTGCGCATGCGCACACGGGCTCACTACTGTGCATGCGCACTCGGGCTCACTACAGTGCATACGCACTCATGGTCACTTCTGCTCATGCGTACCCGTATTCACTACTGCTCATGCGCACTCGGACTCACTACTGCTCATGCGCACTCGGGGTCACTACTGCTCATGCGCACTCGGACTCACTACAGCTCATGGGCACATGGCCTCACTACTGCGCATGCGCACACGGGCCCACTACTGCGCATGCGCACACGGGCTCACTACTGCACATGCGCACACGGGCTGACTACTGCCCATGCGTTCTCGGACTCACTACTGCGGATGCGCAATCGGGCTCACAACTGCGCATGCGCTCTCCGGCTCAGACCTGCACATGCGCACACGGGCTCTCTACTGCGCATGCGCAGTCGGTCTCACTACTGCGGATGCGCGCACGCGCTCACCACTATGCATGCGCTCTCGGGGTCACTACTGCTCATGAGCACTCGCACTCACTACTGCGGATGCGCAATCGGGCTCACTATTGCGCATGCGCAATCGGTGTCACTACTGGGGATGCGCAATCGGCCTCACTACAACGCATGCGCACTCGGGGTCACTACTGCGGATGCGCAATCGGGCTCACTACTGCGCATGTGCACTCGGGGTGACTACAGCTCATGCGCACCTGGACTCACTACTGCTCATGGGCACATGGGCTCACTACTGCGCATGCGCACACGGGCCCACTACTGCGCATGCGCACACGGGCTCACTACTGTGCATGCGCACTCGGGCTCACTACAGTGCATACGCACTCGTGGTCACTTCTGCTCATGCGTACCCGTATTCACTACTGTTCATGCGCACTCGGACTCACTACTGCTCATGCGTTCTCGGACTCACTACTGCGGATGCGCAATCGGGGTCACTACTGCGCATGCGCAATCGGTCTCACTACTGCGGATGCGCAATCGTGCCCACTACTGCGCATGCGCACACGGGCTCGCTACTGCACATGCGCACACGGGCTGACTACTGCTCATGCGTTCTCGGACTCACTACTGCGGATGCGCAATCGGGCTCACTACTGCGCATGCGCAATCGGTCTCACTACTGCGGATGCGCGCACGCGCTCACCACTATGCATGCGCTCTCGGGGTCACTACTGCTCATGAGCACTCGCACTCACTACTGCGGATGCGCAATCGGGCTCACTATTGCGCATGCGCAATCGGTGTCACTACTGCGAATGCGCAATCGGCCTCACTATTGCACATGCGCAATCGGTGTTACTACTGCGGATGCGCAATCGGCCTCACTACTGCGGATGCGCAATCGGGCTCACAACTGCGCATGCGCACACGCGGTCACTACTGCGCATGCGCACCCGGGCACACTACTGCGGATGCGCAAACGGGCTCATAACTGCGCATGCGCACTCGGGGTCACTACTGCGCATGCGCACTCGGGCACACAACTGCGGATGCGCACTCAGGCTCACTACTGCGCATGAGCACACGGGCTCACTACTGCGCATGCGCACTCGGGGTCACTACTGCTCATACGCTCGGACTCACTACTGCGGATGCGCGCTCGGGCTCACTACTGCGCACGTGTATACGGGCTCACTACTGCGCATGCGCACTCGGGGTCACTACTGCACATGAGCAGTCGGACTCACTACTGCGGATGCGCGCTCGGGCTCACTACTACGCATGCGCACACGGGCTCACTACTGTGCATGCGCACTCGGGATCACTACTGTTCATGCGTACTCGTATTCACTACTGCTCATGCGCACTCACACTCACTACTGCTCATGCGTTCTCGGACTCACTACTGCGGATGCGCAATCGGGCTCACTACTGCGCATGCGCAATCGGTCTCACTACTGCGGATGCGCAATCGGGCTCACAACTGTTCATGCGCACAAGGGCTCACTACTGCTCATGCGCGCTCGGGGTCACTACTGCTCATGCGCACTCGGACTCACTACAGCTCATGGGCACATGGGCTCACTACTGCGCATGCGCACACGGGCTCACTACTGTGCATGCGAACTCGGGATCACTACTGCTCTTGCGTACTCGTATTCACTACTGCTCATGCGCACTTCGAGTCACTACTGCTCATGCGAACTCGGGCTCACTACTTCGGATGCGCAATCAGGCTCACTACTGCGCATGCGCACTCGGGGTCACTACTGCGCATGCGCACTCGGGCTCACTACTGCGGATGCGCAATCAGGCTCACTACTGCGCATGCGCACTCGGGGTCACTACTGCGCATGCGCACACGGACTCACTGCTGTGCATGCGCTTTCCGGCTCAGATCTGCACATGCGCACTCGGGCTCACTAATGCGGATGCTCAATCGGGCTCACTACTGCGCATGCGCACTCGGACTCACTACTGCGGATGCGCAATCGGGCCCACTACTGCACATGCGCACACGGGCTCGCTACTGCCCATGCGCACACGGGCTGACTACTGCTCATGCGGTCTCGGACTCACTGCTGCGGATGCGCAATCGGGCTCACTACTGCGCATGCGCAATCGGTCTCACTACTGCGGATGCGCGCACGCGCTCACCACTATGCATGCGCTCTCGGGGTCACTACTGCTCATGAGCACTCGCACTCACTACTGCGCATGCGCAATCGGGCTCACTATTGTGCATGCGCAATCGGTGTCACTACTGCGGATGCGCAATCGGCCTCACTACTGCGGATGCGCAATCGGGCTCACAATAGCGCATGCGCACACGGGGACACTACTGCGCATGCGCACTCGGGCACACTACTGCGGATGCGCACTCAGGCTCACTACTGAACAAGAGCGCTCGGGGTCACAACTGCCCATGCGCACTCGAGCTCTCTAATGCGCATGCGCACGCGGGCTCACTACTGCTCATGCGCACTCGGGGTCACTACTGTTCATGCGCACACGGGCTCACTACTGATCATGCGCACTCGGACTCACTACTGCGGATGCGCAATCGGGCTCACTACTGAACAAGAGCGCTCGGGGTCACAACTGCCCATGCGCACTCGAGCTCTCTAATGCGCATGCGCACGCGGGCTCACTACTGCTCATGCGCACTCGGGGTCACTACTGTTCATGCGCACACGGGCTCACTACTGATCATGCGCACTCGGACTCACTACTGCGGATGCGCAATCAGGCTCACTACTGCGCATGCGCACACGGGCTCGCTACTGCACATGCGCACACGGGCTGACTACTGCTCATGCGTTCTCGGACTCACTACTGCGGATGCGCAACCGGGCTCACTACTGCGCATGCGCAATCGGTCTCACTACTGCGGATGCGCGCACGCGCTCACCACTATGCATGCGCTCTCGTGGTCACTACTGCTCATGAGCACTCGCACTCACTACTGCGGATGCGCAATCGGGCTCACTATTGCGCATGCGCAATCGGTGTCACTACTGTGGATGCGCAATCGGCCTCACTATTGCGCATGCGCAATCAGTGTCACTACTGCTCATACGCACTCCAACTCACTACTGCTCATGCGAAATCGGGCTCACTACTGCGGATGCAAAATCGGGCTCACTACTGCGCATGCGCACTCGGGGTCACTACTGCGCATGCGCACTCGGGGTCACTACTGCTCATACGCACTCGGACTCACTACTGCGGATGCGCGCTCGGGCTCACTACTGCGCACGTGTATACGGGCTCACTACTGCGCATGCGCACTCGGGGTCACTACTGCACATGCGCACTCGGGCTCACTACTGCCGATGCGCGTTCAAGCTCACTACTGCGCATGCGCACACGGGCTCACTACTGTGCATGCGAACTCGGGATCACTACTGCTCTTGTGTACTCGTATTCACTACTGCTCATGCGCACTCCGAGTCACTACTGCTCATGCGAACTCGGGCTCACTACTTCGGATGCGCAATCAGGCTCACTACTGCGCATGCGCACTCGGGGTCACTACTGCTCATACGCACTCGGACTCACTACTGCGGATGCGCGCTCGGGCTCGCTACTGCGCACGTGTATACGGGCTCACTACTGCGCATGCGCACTCGGGGTCACTACTGCACATGCGCACTCGGGTACACTACTGCGGATGCGCACTCAGGCTCACTCCTGCGCATGGGCACACGGGCTCACTACTGCGCATGCGCACACGGGGTTACTACAACGCATGCGCACTCGGGGTCACTACTGCGGATGCGCAATCGGGCTCACTACTACGCACGCGTATACGGGCTCACTACTGCGCATGCGCACTCGGGGTCACTACTGCACATGAGCAGTCGGACTCACTACTGCGGATGCGCGCTCGGGCTCACTACTACGCATGCGCACACGGGCTCACTACTGTGCATGCGCACTCGGGCTCACTACTGCGGATGCGCAATCGGGCTCACTACTGAACAAGAGCGCTCGGGGTCACAACTGCCCATGCGCACTCGAGCTCTCTAATGCGCATGCGCACACGGGCTCACTACTGCGCATGAGCACACGGGCTCACTACTGCACATGCGCACTCGCACTCACTACTGCGGATGCGCAATCAGTCTCACTACTGCGCATGCGCGCTCGGGCTCACTACTGCGCACGCGTACACGGGCTTCCTACTGCGCATGCCCACTCGGTCTCACTACTGCGGATGCAAAAACGGGCTCACTACTGCGCATGCGCACTCGGGGTCACTACTGCGCATGCGCACTCGGGGTCACTACTGCTCATACGCACTCGGACTCACTACTGCGGATGCGCAATCGGGCTCACTATTGCGCATGCGCAATCGGTCACACTACTGCGGATGCGCGCACGCGCTCACCACTGTGCATGCGCACTCGGGGTCACTATCTGCTCATGAGCACTCGCACTCACTACTGCGGATGCGCAATCGGGCTCACTATTGCGCATGCGCAATCGGTGTCACTACTGCGGATGCGCAATCGGCCTCACTACTGCGGATGCGCAATCGGGCTCACAACTGCGCATGCGCACACGGGGACACTACTGCGCATGCGCACACGGGCTCACTACTGATCATGCGCACTCGGACTCACTACTGCGGATGCGCAATTAGGCTCACTACTGCGCATACGCACACGGGCTCACTACTGCTCATGCGCACTCGGGGTCACTACTGCTCATGCGAACTCGGACTCACTACAGCTCATGCGCACACGGTCTCACTACTGCGCATGCGCGCACGGGATCACTACTGTGCATGCCCACACGTGCTCACTACTGCACATGCGCACACGGGCTCACTACTGATCATGCGCACTCGGACTCACTACTGCGGATGCGCAATCAGGCTCACTACAACGCATGCGCACTCGGGCACACTACTGCGGATGCGCACTCGGGGTCACTACTGCGCTTGCGCACACGGGCTCACTACTGCACATGCGCACACGGGCTGACTACTGTACATGCACACACGGGCTCACTACTGCGCATGCGCACTCGGGGTCACTACTGCTCATACGCACTCCGAGTCACTACTGCGGATGCGCAATCGGGCTCACTACTGCGCATGCGCAGTTGGGGTCACTACTGCGCATGCGCACTCGGGCACACTACTGCGGATGCGCACTCAGGCTCACTACTGCGCATGGGCACACGGGCTCACTACTGCGCATGCGCAATCGGGCTCACAACTGCGCATGCGCACACGGGGTCACTACTGCGCATGCGCACTCGGGCACACTACTGCGGATGCGCACTCAGGCTCACTACTGCGCATGGGCACACGGGCTCACTATTGTGCATGCGCACTCGGGATCACTACTGTTCATGCGTACTCGTATTCACTATTGCTCATGCGCACTCGGACTCACTACTGCTCATGCGTTCTCGGACACACTACTGCGGATGCGCAATCGGGCACCCTACTGCGCATGCGCAAGCGGTCTCACTGCTGCGGATGCGCGCACGCGCTCACCACTGTGCATGCGCACTCGGGGTCACTACTGCCCATACGCACTCCAACTCACTACTGCTCATGCGAGATCGGGCTCACTACTGCGGATGCAAAATCGGGCTCACTACTGCGCATGCGCACACGGGCTCGCTACTGCACATGCGCACACGGGCTGACTACTGCTCATGCGTTCTCGGACTCACTACTGCGGATGCGCAATCGGACTCACTACTGCGCATGCGCAATCGGTCTCACTACTGCGGATGCGCGCACGCGCTCACCACTATGCATGCGCTCTCGGGGTCACTACTGCTCATGAGCACTCGCACTCACTACTGCGGATGCGCAATCGGGCTCACTATTGCGCATGCGCAATCGGTGTCACTACTGTGGATGCGCAATCGGCCTCACTATTGCGCATGCGCAATCGGTGTCACTACTGCTCATACGCACTCCAACTCACTACTGCTCATGCGAAATCGGGCTCACTACTGCGGATGCAAAATCGGGCTCACTACTGCGCATGCGCACTCGGGGTCACTACTGCGCATGCGCACTCGGGGTCACTACTGCTCATACGCACTCGGACTCACTACTGCGGATGCGCGCTCGGGCTCACTACTGCGCACGTGTATACGGGCTCACTACTGCGCATGCGCACTCGGGGTCACTACTGCACATGCGCACTCGGGCTCACTACTGCCGATGCGCGTTCAAGCTCACTACTGCGCATGCGCACACGGGCTCACTACTGTGCATGCGAACTCGGGATCACTACTGCTCTTGTGTACTCGTATTCACTACTGCTCATGCGCACTCCGAGTCACTACTGCTCATGCGAACTCGGGCTCACTACTTCGGATGCGCAATCAGGCTCACTACTGCGCATGCGCACTCGGGGTCACTACTGCTCATACGCACTCGGACTCACTACTGCGCATGCGCACACGGGCTCACTACTGTGCATGCGCACTCGGGCTCACTACTGCGGATGCGCAATCGGGCTCACTACTGAACAAGAGCGCTCGGGGTCACAACTGCCCATGCGCACTCGAGCTCTCTAATGCGCATGCGCACACGGGCTCACTACTGCGCATGAGCACACGGGCTCACTACTGCACATGCGCACTCGCACTCACTACTGCGGATGCGCAATCAGTCTCACTACTGCGCATGCGCGCTCGGGCTCACTACTGCGCACGCGTACACGGGCTCCCTACTGCGCATGCCCACTCGGTCTCACTACTGCGGATGCAAAAACGGGCTCACTACTGCGCATGCGCACTCGGGGTCACTACTGCGCATGCGCACTCGGGGTCACTACTGCTCATACGCACTCGGACTCACTACTGCGGATGCGCAATCGGGCTCACTATTGCGCATGCGCAATCGGTCTCACTACTGCGGATGCGCGCACGCGCTCACCACTGTGCATGCGCACTCGGGGTCACTATCTGCTCATGAGCACTCGCACTCACTACTGTGGATGCGCAATCGGGCTCACTATTGCGCATGCGCAATCGGTGTCACTACTGCGGATGCGCAATCGGCCTCACTACTGCGGATGCGCAATCGGGCTCACAACTGCGCATGCGCACACGGGGACACTACTGCGCATGCGCACACGGGCTCACTACTGATCATGCGCACTCGGACTCACTACTGCGGATGCGCAATTAGGCTCACTACTGCGCATGCGCACACGGGCTCGCTACTGCACATGCGCACACGGGCTCACTACTGCTCATGCGCACTCGGGGTCACTGCTGCTCATGCGAACTCGGACTCACTACATCTCATGGGCACATGGGCTCTCTACTGCGCATGCGCACACGGGCCCACTACTGCGCATGCGCACACGGGCTCACTACTGCGCATGCGCGCACGGGATCACTACTGTGCATGCCCACACGTGCTCACTACTGCACATGCGCACACGGGCTCACTACTGATCATGCGCACTCGGACTCACTACTGCGGATGCGCAATCAGGCTCACTACAACGCATGCGCACTCGGGCACACTACTGCGGATGCGCACTCAGGCTCACTACAGTGCATACGCACTCGGGGTCACTACTGCTCATGCGTACCCGTATTCACTACTGCTCATGCGCACTCGGCCTCACCACTGCTCATGCGTTCTCGGACTCACTACTGCGGATGCGCAATCGGGCACCCTACTGCGCATGCGCAAGCGGTCTCACTGCTGCGGATGCGCGCACGCGCTCACCACTGTGCATGCGCACTCGGGGTCACTATCTGCTCATGAGCACTCGCACTCACTACTGCGGATGCGCAATCGGGCTCACTATTGCGCATGCGCAATCGGTGTCACTACTGCGGATGCGCAATCGGCCTCACTACTGCGGATGCGCAATCGGGCTCACAACTGCGCATGCGCACACGGGGACACTACTGCGCATGCGCACTCGGGCACACTACTGCGGATGCGCACTCGGGGTCACTACTGCGCTTGCGCACACGGGCTCACTACTGCACATGCGCACACGGGCTGACTACTGCACATGCGCACACGGGCTCACTACTGCTCATGCGCACTCGGGGTCACTACTGCTCATGCGAACTCGGACTCACTACAGCTCATGGGCACATGGGCTCACTACTGCGCATGCGCACACGGGCCCACTACTGCGCATGCGCACACGGGCTCACTACTGCGCATGCGCGCACGGGATCACTACTGTGCATGCCCACACGTGCTCACTACTGCACATGCGCACACGGGCTCACTACTGATCATGCGCACTCGGACTCACTACTGCGGATGCGCAATCAGGCTCACTACAACGCATGCGCACTCGGGCACACTACTGCGGATGCGCACTCAGGCTCACTACAGTGCATACGCACTCGGGGTCACTACTGCTCATGCGTACCCGTATTCACTACTGCTCATGCGCACTCGGCCTCACCACTGCTCATGCGTTCTCGGACTCACTACTGCGGATGCGCAATCGGGCACCCTACTGCGCATGCGCAAGCGGTCTCACTGCTGCGGATGCGCGCACGCGCTCACCACTGTGCATGCGCACTCGGGGTCACTATCTGCTCATGAGCACTCGCACTCACTACTGCGGATGCGCAATCGGGCTCACTATTGCGCATGCGCAATCGGTGTCACTACTGCGGATGCGCAATCGGCCTCACTACTGCGGATGCGCAATCGGGCTCACAACTGCGCATGCGCACACGGGGACACTACTGCGCATGCGCACTCGGGCACACTACTGCGGATGCGCACTCGGGGTCACTACTGCGCTTGCGCACACGGGCTCACTACTGCACATGCGCACACGGGCTGACTACTGCACATGCGCACACGGGCTCACTACTGCTCATGCGCACTCGGGGTCACTACTGCTCATGCGAACTCGGACTCACTACAGCTCATGGGCACATGGGCTCACTACTGCGCATGCGCACACGGGCCCACTACTGCGCATGCGCACACGGGCTCACTACTGCGCATGCGCGCACGGGATCACTACTGTGCATGCCCACACGTGCTCACTACTGCACATGCGCACACGGGCTCACTACTGATCATGCGCACTCGGACTCACTACTGCGGATGCGCAATTAGGCTCACTACTGCGCATGCGCACACGGGCTCGCTACTGCACATGCGCACACGGGCTGACTACTGCTCATGCGTTCTCGGACTCACTACTGCGGATGCGCAACCGGGCTCACTACTGCGCATGCGCAATCGGGCTCACTACTGCGGATGCGCGCACGCGCTCACCACTATGCATGCGCTCTCGTGGTCACTACTGCTCATGAGCACTCGCACTCACTACTGCGGATGCGCAATCAGGCTCGCTATTGCGCATGCGCAATCGGTGTCACTACTGTGGATGCGCAATCGGCCTCACTATTGCGCATGCGCAATCAGTGTCACTACTGCTCATACGCACTCCAACTCACTACTGCTCATGCGAAATCGGGCTCACTACTGCGGATGCAAAATCGGGCTCACTACTGCGCATGCGCACTCGGGGTCACTACTGCGCATGCGCACTCGGGGTCACTACTGCTCATACGCACTCGGACTCACTGCTGCGGATGCGCGCACGCGCTCACCACTGTGCATGCGCACTCGGGGTCACTACTGCTCATACGCACTCCAACTCACTACTGCTCATGCGAAATCGGGCTCACTACTGCGGATGCAAAATCGGGCTCACTACTGCGCATGCGCACACGGGCTCGCTACTGCACATGCGCACACGGGCTGACTACTGCTCATGCGTTCTCGGACTCACTACTGCGGATGCGCAATCGGGCTCACTACTGCGCATGCGCAATCGGTCTCACTACTGCGGATGCGCGCACGCGCTCACCACTATGCATGCGCTCTCGGGGTCACTACTGCTCATGAGCACTCGCACTCACTACTGCGGATGCGCAATCGGGCTCACTATTGCGCATGCGCAATCGGTGTCACTACTGTGGATGCGCAATCGGCCTCACTATTGCGCATGCGCAATCGGTGTCACTACTGCTCATACGCACTCCAACTCACTACTGCTCATGCGAAAT
This sequence comes from Megachile leachella, assembly GCA_963576845.1. Taxonomy (NCBI): domain Eukaryota; kingdom Metazoa; phylum Arthropoda; class Insecta; order Hymenoptera; family Megachilidae; genus Megachile; species Megachile leachella. The sequence continues at coordinate 16,435,051 of OY756253.1, read as the reverse complement.
CGGGCTCACTACTGCGGATGCAAAATCGGGCTCACTACTGCGCATGCGCACTCGGGGTCACTACTGCGCATGCGCACTCGGGGTCACTACTGCTCATACGCACTCGGACTCACTACTGCGGATGCGCGCTCGGTCTCACTACTGCGCACGTGTATACGGGCTCACTATTGCGCATGCGCAATCGGTCTCACTACTGCGGATGCGCGCACGCGCTCACCACTGTGCATGCGCACTCGGGGTCACTATCTGCTCATGAGCACTCGCACTCACTACTGCGGATGCGCAATCGGGCTCACTATTGCGCATGCGCAATCGGTGTCACTACTGCGGATGCGCAATCGGCCTCACTACTGCGGATGCGCAATCGGGATCACAACTGCGCATGCGCACACGGGGACACTACTGCGCATGCGCACACGGGCTCACTACTGATCATGCGCACTCGGACTCACTACTGCGGATGCGCAATTAGGCTCACTACTGCGCATGCGCACACGGGCTCGCTACTGCACATGCGCACACGGGCTCACTACTGCTCATGCGCACTCGGGGTCACTACTGCTCATGCGAACTCGGACTCACTACAGCTCATGGGCACATGGGCTCTCTACTGCGCATGCGCACACGGGCCCACTACTGCGCATGCGCACACGGGCTCACTACTGCGCATGCGCGCACGGGATCACTACTGTGCATGCCCACACGTGCTCACTACTGCACATGCGCACACGGGCTCACTACTGATCATGCGCACTCGGACTCACTACTGCGGATGCGCAATCAGGCTCACTACAACGCATGCGCACTCGGGCACACTACTGCGGATGCGCACTCAGGCTCACTACAGTGCATACGCACTCGGGGTCACTACTGCTCATGCGTACCCGTATTCACTACTGCTCATGCGCACTCGGCCTCACCACTGCTCATGCGTTCTCGGACTCACTACTGCGGATGCGCAATCGGGCACCCTACTGCGCATGCGCAAGCGGTCTCACTGCTGCGGATGCGCGCACGCGCTCACCAATGTGCATGCGCACTCGGGGTCACTATCTGCTCATGAGCACTCGCACTCACTACTGCGGATGCGCAATCGGGCTCACTATTGCGCATGCGCAATCGGTGTCACTACTGCGGATGCGCAATCGGCCTCACTACTGCGGATGCGCAATCGGGCTCACAACTGCGCATGCGCACACGGGGACACTACTGCGCATGCGCACTCGGGCACACTACTGCGGATGCGCACTCGGGGTCACTACTGCGCTTGCGCACACGGGCTCACTACTGCACATGCGCACACGGGCTGACTACTGCACATGCGCACACGGGCTCACTACTGCTCATGCGCACTCGGGGTCACTACTGCTCATGCGAACTCGGACTCACTATAGCTCATGGGCACATGGGCTCACTACTGCGCATGCGCACACGGGCCCACTACTGCGCATGCGCACACGGGCTCACTACTGCGCATGCGCGCACGGGATCACTACTGTGCATGCCCACACGTGCTCACTACTGCACATGCGTACACGGGCTGACTACTGCTCATGCGTTCTCGGACTCACTACTGCGGATGCGCAACCGGGCTGACTACTGCGCATGCGCAATCGGTCTCACTACTGCGGATGCGCGCACGCGCTCACCACTATGCATGCGCTCTCGTGGTCACTACTGCTCATGAGCACTCGCACTCACTACTGCGGATGCGCAATCGGGCTCACTATTGCGCATGCGCAATCGGTGTCACTACTGTGGATGCGCAATCGGCCTCACTATTGCGCATGCGCAATCAGTGTCACTACTGCACATACGCACTCCAACTCACTACTGCTCATGCGAAATCGGGCTCACTACTGCGGATGCAAAATCGGGCTCACTACTGCGCATGCGCACTCGGGGTCACTACTGCGCATGCGCACTCGGGGTCACTACTGCTCATACGCACTCGGACTCACTACTGCGAATGCGCGCTCGGGCTCACTACTGCGCACGTGTATTCGGGCTCACTACTGCGCATGCGCACTCGGGGTCACTACTGCACATGCGCACTCGGGTACACTACTGCGGATGCGCACTCAGGCTCACTACTGCGCATGGGCACACGGGGTCACTACTGCGGATGCGCAATCGGGCTCACTACTGAACAAGAGCGCTCGGGGTCACAACTGCCCATGCGCACTCGAGCTCTCTAATGCGCATGCGCACACGGGCTCACTACTGCGCATGAGCACAGGGGCTCACTACTGCACATGCGCACTGGCACCCACTACTGCGGATGCGCAATCAGTCTCACTACTGCGCATGCGCGCTCGGGCTCACTACTGCGCACGCGGAACACGGGCTCCCTACTGCGCATGCCCACTCGGTCTCACTACTGCGGATGCAAAAACGGGCTCACTACTGCGCATGCGCACTCGGGGTCACTACTGCGCATGCGCACTCGGGGTCACTACTGCTCATACGCACTCGGACTCACTACTGCGGATGCGCAATCGGGCTCACTATTGCGCATGCGCAATCGGTCTCACTACTGCGGATGCGCGCACGCGCTCACCACTATGCATGCGCACTCGGGGTCACTATCTGCTCATGAGCACTCGCACTCACTACTGCGGATGCGCAATCGGGCTCACTATTGCGCATGCGCAATCGGTGTCACTACTGCGGATGCGCAATCGGCCTCACTACTGCGGATGCGCAATCGGGCTCACAACTGCGCATGCGCACACGGGGACACTACTGCGCATGCGCACTCGGGCACACTACTGCGGATGCCCACTCGGGGTCACTACTGCGCTTGCGCACACGGGCTCACTACTGCACATGCGCACACAGGCTGACTACTGCACATGCGCACACGGGCTCACTAGTGCTCATGCGCACTCGGGGTCACTACTGCTCATGCGAACTCGGACTCACTACAGCTCATGCGCACACGGTCTCACTACTGCGCATGCGCGCACGGGATCACTACTGTGCATGCCCACACGTGCTCACTACTGCACATGCGCACACGGGCTCAGTACTGATCATGCGCACTCGGACTCACTACTGCGGATGCGCAATCAGGCTCACTACAACGCATGCGCACTCGGGCACACTACTGCGGATGCGCACTCGGGGTCACTACTGCGCTTGCGCACACGGGCTCACTACTGCACATGCGCACACGGGCTGACTACTGTACATGCGCACACGGGCTCACTATTGCGCATGCGCCCTCGGGGTCACTACTGCTCATACGCACTCCGAGTCACTACTGCGTATGCGCAATCGGGCTCACTACTGCGCATGCGCAGTTGGGGTCACTACTGCGCATGCGCACTCGGGCACACTACTGCGGATGCGCACTCAGGCTCACTACTGCGCATGGGCACACGGGCTCACTACTGCGCATGCGCGCTCGGGCTCACTACTGCGCACGCGTATACGGGCTCACTACTGCGCATGCGCACTCGAGGTCACTGCTGCACATGAGCAGTCGGACTCACTACTGCGGATGCGCACTCGGGCTCACTACTACGCATGCGCACACGGGCTCACTATTGTGCATGCGCACTCGGGATCACTACTGTTCATGCGTACTCGTATTCACTATTGCTCATGCGCACTCGGACTCACTACTGCCCATGCGTTCTCGGACTCACTACTGCGGATGCGCAATCGGGCACCCTACTGCGCATGCGCAAGCGGTCTCACTGCTGCGGATGCGCGCACGCGCTCACCACTGTGCATGCGCACTCGGGGTCACTACTGCTCATACGCACTCCAACTCACTACTGCTCATGCGAAATCGGGCTCACTACTGCGGATGCAAAATCGGGCTCACTACTGCGCATGCGCACACGGGCTCGCTACTGCACATGCGCACACGGGCTGACTACTGCTCATGCGTTCTCGGACTCACTACTGCGGATGCGCAATCGGGCTCACTACTGCGCATGCGCAATCGGTCTCACTACTGCGGATGCGCGTACGCGCTCACCACTATGCATGCGCTCTCGGGGTCACTACTGCTCATGAGCACTCGCACTCACTACTGCGGATGCGCAATCGGGCTCACTATTGCGCATGCGCAATCGGTGTCACTACTGCGGATGCGCAATCGGCCTCACTATTGCGCATGCGCAATCGGTGTCACTACTGCTCATACGCACTCCAACTCACTACTGCTCATGCGAAATCGGGCTCACTACTGCGGATGCAAAATCGGGCTCACTACTGCGCATGCGCACTCGGGGTCACTACTGCGCATGCGCACTCGGGGTCACTACTGCTCATACGCACTCGGACTCACTACTGCGAATGCGCGCTCGGGCTCACTACTGCGCACGTGTATTCGGGCTCACTACTGCGCATGCGCACTCGGGGTCACTACTGCACATGCGCACTCGGGTACACTACTGCGGATGCGCACTCAGGCTCACTCCTGCGCATGGGCACACGGGCTCACTACTGCGCATGGGCACACGGGGTCACTACTGCGGATGCGCAATCGGGCTCACTACTGAACAAGAGCGCTCGGGGTCACAACTGCCCATGCGCACTCGAGCTCTCTAATGCGCATGCGCACACGGGCTCACTACTGCGCATGAGCACAGGGGCTCACTACTGCACATGGGCACTCGCACCCACTACTGCGGATGCGCAATCAGTCTCACAACTGCGCATGCGCGCTCGGGCTCACTACTGCGCACGCGGAACACGGGCTCCCTACTGCGCATGCCCACTCGGTCTCACTACTGCGGATGCAAAAACGGGCTCACTACTGCGCATGCGCACTCGGGGTCACTACTGCGCATGCGCACTCGGGGTCACTACTGCTCATACGCACTCGGACTCACTACTGCGGATGCGCAATCGGGCTCACTATTGCGCATGCGCAATCGGTCTCACTACTGCGGATGCGCGCACGCGCTCACCACTATGCATGCGCACTCGGGGTCACTATCTGCTCATGAGCACTCGCACTCACTACTGCGGATGCGCAATCGGGCTCACTATTGCGCATGCGCAATCGGTGTCACTACTGCGGATGCGCAATCGGCCTCACTACTGCGGATGCGCAATCGGGCTCACAACTGCGCATGCGCACACGGGGACACTACTGCGCATGCGCACTCGGGCACACTACTGCGGATGCCCACTCGGGGTCACTACTGCGCTTGCGCACACGGGCTCACTACTGCACATGCGCACACGGGCTGACTACTGCACATGCGCACACGGGCTCACTAGTGCTCATGCGCACTCGGGGTCACTACTGCTCATGCGAACTCGGACTCACTACAGCTCATGCGCACACGGTCTCACTACTGCGCATGCGCGCACGGGATCACTACTGTGCATGCCCACACGTGCTCACTACTGCACATGCGCACACGGGCTGACTACTGATCATGCGCACTCGGACTCACTACTGCGGATGCGCAATCAGGCTCACTACAACGCATGCGCACTCGGGCACACTACTGCGGATGCGCACTCGGGGTCACTACTGCGCTTGCGCACACGGGCTCACTACTGCACATGCGCACACGGGCTGACTACTGTACATGCGCACACGGGCTCACTACTGCGCATGCGCCCTCGGGGTCACTACTGCTCATACGCACTCCGAGTCACTACTGCGGATGCGCAATCGGGCTCACTACTGCGCATGCGCAGTTGGGGTCACTACTGCGCATGCGCACTCGGGCACACTACTGCGGATGCGCACTCAGGCTCACTACTGCGCATGGGCACACGGGCTCACTACTGCGCATGCGCGCTCGGGCTCACTACTGCGCACGCGTATACGGGCTCACTACTGCGCATGCGCACTCGAGGTCACTGGTGCACATGAGCAGTCGGACTCACTACTGCGGATGCGCACTCGGGCTCACTACTACGCATGCGCACACGGGCTCACTATTGTGCATGCGCACTCGGGATCACTACTGTTCATGCGTACTCGTATTCACTATTGCTCATGCGCACTCGGACTCACTACTGCCCATGCGTTCTCGGACTCACTACTGCGGATGCGCAATCGGGCACCCTACTGCGCATGCGCAAGCGGTCTCACTGCTGCGGATGCGCGCACGCGCTCACCACTGTGCATGCGCACTCGGGGTCACTACTGCTCATACGCACTCCAACTCACTACTGCTCATGCGAAATCGGGCTCACTACTGCGGATGCAAAATCGGGCTCACTACTGCGCATGCGCACACGGGCTCGCTACTGCACATGCGCACACGGGCTGACTACTGCTCATGCGTTCTCGGACTCACTACTGCGGATGCGCAATCGGGCTCACTACTGCGCATGCGCAATCGGTCTCACTACTGCGGATGCGCGCACGCGCTCACCACTATGCATACGCTCTCGGGGTCACTACTGCTCATGAGCACTCGCACTCACTACTGCGGATGCGCAATCGGGCTCACTATTGCGCATGCGCAATCGGTGTCACTACTGCGGATGCGCAATCGGCCTCACTATTGCGCATGCGCAATCGGTGTCACTACTGCTCATACGCACTCCAACTCACTACTGCTCATGCGAAATCGGGCTCACTACTGCGGATGCAAAATCGGGCTCACTACTGCGCATGCGCACTCGGGGTCACTACTGCGCATGCGCACTCGGGGTCACTACTGCTCATACGCACTCGGACTCACTACTGCGGATGCGCGATCGGGCTCACTACTGAACAAGAGCGCTCGGGGTCACAACTGCCCATGCGCACTCGAGCTCTCTAATGCGCATGCGCACTCGGGCACACTACTGCGGATGCGCACTCGGGGTCACTACTGCGCTTGCGCACTCGGGGTCACTACTGCTCATGCGAACTCGGACTCACTACAGCTCATGGGCACATGGGCTCACTACTGCGCATGCGCACACGGGCCCACTACTGCGCATGCGCACACGGGCTCACTACTGCGCATGCGCGCACGGGATCACTACTGTGCATGCCCACACGTGCTCACTACTGCACATGCGCACACGGGCTCACTACTGGTCATGCGCACTCGGACTCACTACTGCGGATGCGCAATTAGGCTCACTACTGCGCATGCGCACACGGGCTCGCTACTGCGGATGCGCGCACGCGCTCACCACTATGCATGCGCTCTCGGGGTCACTACTGCTCATGAGCACTCGCACTCACTACTGCGGATGCGCAATCGGGCTCACTATTGCGCATGCGCAATCGGTCTCACTACTGCGGATGCGCGCACGCGCTCACCACTGTGCATGCGCACTCGGGGTCACTATCTGCTCATGAGCACTCGCACTCACTACTGCGGATGCGCAATCGGGCTCACTATTGCGCATGCGCAATCGGTGTAACTACTGCGGATGCGCAATCGGCCTCACTACTGCGGATGCGCAATCGGGCTCACAACTGCGCATGCGCACACGGGGACACTACTGCGCATGCGCACTCGGGCACACTACTGCGGATGCGCACTCGGGGTCACTACTGCGCTTGCGCACACGGGCTCACTACTGCACATGCGCACACGGGCTGACTACTGCACATGCGCACACGGGCTCACTACTGCTCATGCGCACTCGGGGTCACTACTGCTCATGCGAACTCGGACTCACTACAGCTCATGCGCACACGGTCTCACTACTGCGCATGCGCGCACGGGATCACTACTGTGCATGCCCACACGTGCTCACTACTGCACATGCGCACACGGGCTCACTACTGATCATGCGCACTCGGACTCACTACTGCGGATGCGCAATCAGGCTCACTACAACGCATGCGCACTCGGGCACACTACTGCGGATGCGCACTCGGGGTCACTACTGCGCTTGCGCACACGGGCTCACTACTGCACATGCGCACACGGGCTGACTACTGTACATGCGCACACGGGCTCACTACTGCGCATGCGCACTCGGGGTCACTACTGCTCATACACACTCCGAGTCACTACTGCGGATGCGCAATCGGGCTCACTACTGCGCATGCGCAGTTGGGGTCACTGCTGCGCATGCGCACTCGGGCACACTACTGCGGATGCGCACTCAGGCTCACTACTGCGCATGGGCACACGGGCTCACTACTGCGCATGCGCAATCGGGCTCACAACTGCGCATGCGCACACGGGGTCACTACTGCGCATGCGCACTCGGGCACACTACTGCGGATGCGCACTCAGGCTCACTACTGCGCATGGGCACACGGGCTGACTACTGCTCATGCGGTCTCGGACTCACTACTGCGGATGCGCAATCGAGCTCACTACTGCGCATGCGCAATTGGTCTCACTACTGCGGATGCGCGCACGCGCTCAACCACTATGCATGCGCTCTCGGGGTCACTACTGCTCATGAGCACTCGCACTCACTACTGAGCATGCGCAATCGGGCTTACTATTGTGCATGCGCAATCGGTGTCACTACTGCGGATTAGCAATCGGCCTCACTACTGCGGATTCGCAATCGGCCTCACTACTGCGGATGCGCAATCGGGCTCACAATAGCGCATGCGCACACGGGGACACTACTGCGCATGCGCACTCGGGCACACTACTGCGGATGCGCACTCAGGCTCACTAGTGCGCATGGGCACACGGGCTCACTACTGCGCATGGGCACACGGGCTCACTACTGCGCATGCGCACTCGGGGTCACTACTGCTCATACGCACTCCGAGTCACTACTGCTCATGCGAACTCGGGCTCACTACTGCGGATGCGCAATCGGGCTCATAACTGCGCATGCGCACTCGGGGTCACTACTCCGCATGCGCACTCAGGCACACTACTGCGGATGCGCACTCAGGCTCACTACTGCGCATGAGCACACGGGCTCACTACTGCGCATGCGCACTCGGGGTCACTACTGCTCATACGCACTCCGACTCACTACTGCTCATGCGAACTCGGGATCACTACTGCGCACGCGTATACGGGCTCACAACTGCGCTTGCTCACTCGGGGTCACTACTGCGCATGCGCACTCGGGTACACTACTGCGGATGCGCACTCAGGCTCACTCCTGCGCATGGGCACACGGGCTCACTACTGCGGATGCGCAATCGGGCTCACTACTGAACAAGAGCGCTCGGGGTCACAACTGCCGATGCGCACTCGAGCTCTCTAATGCGCATGCGCACACGGGCTCACTACTGCTCATGCGCACTCGGTGTCACTACTGCTCATGCGCACTCCGAGTCACTACTGTGCATGCGCACTCGAGCTCACTTCTGCGCATGGGCACACGGGCGCACTACTGCGCATGCGCACACGGGCTCACTACTGCGGGTGTGCGTTCAAGCTCACTACTGCGCATGCGCACACGGGCTCACTACTGCGCATACGCACTCCGACTCACTACTGCTCATGCGCACTCGGGCTCACTACGGAGCATGCGCGCTCGGGGTCGCTACTGATCATGCGCACACCGGCTCAGACCTGCACATGCGCACTCGAGCTCACTTCTGCGCATGCGCACACTAGTCTACTACTGCGCATGCGCGCACGGGCTCACTACTGTGCATGCGAACTCGGGCTCACTACTGCGGATGCGCAATCGGTCTCACTACTGCTGATGCGCAATCAGGCTCACAACTCCGCATGCGCACTCGTTGTCACTACTGCGCATGCGCACTCGGGCACACTACTGCGGATGCGCACTCAGGCTTACTAGTGCGCATGGGCACACGTGCTCACTACTGCGCATGCGCACACGGGGTCACTACTGCCCATACGCACTCCGACTCACTACTGCTCATGCGAACTCGGGCTCACTACTGCGGATGCGCAATCGGGCCCACTACTGCGCATGTGCACTCGGACTCACTACTGCGGATGCGCAATCGGGCTCACTACAACGCATGCGCACTCGGGGTCACTAATGCGGGTGCGCAATGGGGCTCACTACTGCGCATGCGCACTCGGGGTGATTAGAGCTCATGCGTACCCGTATTCACTACTGCTCATGCGCACTCGGACTCACTACTGCTCATGCGTTCTCGGACTCACTACTGCGGATGCGCAATCGGTCTCCCTACTGGGCATGCGCAATCGGTCGCACTACTGCGGATGCGCACTCAGGCTCACTACTGCGCATGCGCACTCGGGGTCACTACTGCTCATACACACTCCGACTCACTACTGCTCATGCGAACTCGGGATCGCTACTGCGCATGGGCACACGGGCGCACTACTGCGCATGCGCACACGGGCTCACTACTGCGCATGCGCACTTTGGCTCACTACAGTGCATACGCACTCGGGATCACTACTGCTCATGCGTACTCGTATTCACTACTGCTCATGCGCACTCGGACTCACTACTGCTCATGCGTTCTCGGCCTCACTACTGCGGATGCGCAATCGGGCTCACTACTGCGGATGCGCAATCGGCCTCACTACTGCGGATGCGCTATCGGGCTCACAAATGCGCATGCGCACACAGGCTCACTACTGTGCATGCGCACTCGGGATCACTACTGCTCATGCGCACTCGGAGTCACTACAGCTCATGGGCACATGGGCTTACTACTGCGCATGCGCACACGGGCCCACTACTGCGCATGCGCACACGGGCTCACTACTGCGCATGCGCACTCGGACTCACTACTGCGCATGTGCACTCGGGGTGACTACAGCTCATGCGCACCTGGACTCACCACTGCTCATGGGCACATGGGCTCACTACTGCGCATGTGCACACGGGCCCACTACTGCGCATGCGCACACGGGCTCACTACTGTGCATGCGCACTCGGGCTCACTACAGTGCATACGCACTCGTGGTCACTTCTGCTCATGCGTACCCGTATTCACTACTGCTCATGCGCACTCGGACTCACTACTGCTCATGCGTTCTCGGGCTCACTACTGCGGATGCGCAATCGGGCTCACTACTGCGCATGCGCAATCGGTCTCACTACTGCGGATGCGCAATCGGGCTCACAACTGCGCATGCGCACACGGGCTCACTACTGTGCATGCGCACTCGGGATCACTACTGTTCATGCGTACTCGTATTCACTACTGCTCATGCGCACTCGGACTCACTACTGCTCATGCGTTCTCGGACTCACTACTGCGGATGCGCAATCGGGCTCACTACTGCGCATGCGCAATCGGTCTCACTACTGCGGATGCGCAATCGGGCTCACAACTGTTCATGCGCACAAGGGCTCACTACTGCTCATGCGCGCTCGGGGTCACTACGGCACATGAGCAGTCGGACTCACTACTGCGGATGCGCGCTCGGGCTCACTACTACGCATGCGCACACGGGCTCACTACTGTGCATGCGCACTCGGGATCACTACTGTTCATGCGTACTCGTATTCACTACTGCTCATGCGCACTCGGGATCACTACTGTTCATGCGTACTCGTATTCACTACTGCTCATGCGCACTCGGACTCACTACTGCTCATGCGTTCTCGGACTCACTACTGCGGATGCGCAATCGGGCTCACTACTGCGCATGCGCAATCGGTCTCACTACTGCGCATGCGCACACGGACTCACTGCTGTGCATGCCCTCTCCGGCTCAGATCTGCACATGCGCACTCGGGCTCACTAATGCGGATGCTCAATCGGGCTCACTACTGCGCATGCGCACTCGGACTCACTACTGCGGATGTGCAATCGGGCCCACTACTGCGCATGCGCACACGGGCTCGCTACTGCACATGCGCACACGGGCTGACTACTGCTCATGCGGTCTCGGACTCACTACTGCGGATGCGCAATCGGGCTCACAATAGCGCATGCGCACACGGGGACACTACTGCGCATGCTCACTCGGGCACACTACTGCGGATGCGCAATCGGGCTCACTACTGAACAAGAGCGCTCGGGGTCACAACTGCCCATGCGCACTCGAGCTCTCTAATTCGCATGCGCACACGGGCTCACTACTGTGCATGCGCTCTCGGGGTCACTACTGTTCATGGGCACTCGGCCTCACTACTGCTCGTGGGCACACGGGCTCACTACTGCGCATGCGCACACGGGCTCAGACCTGCACCTGCGCACTCGGGCTCACTACTACTCATGGGCACACGGGCTCACTACTGCGCATGCGCACACGGGCTCACTACTGCGGATGCGCGCTGCGGCTCACTACTGCGCATGCGCACTCGCGATCACTACTACTCATGCGCACTCCGACTCACTACTGCGCATGCGCACTCGAGCTCACTACTGCGGATGCGCAATCGGGCTCACCACTGCGCAAGAGCGCTCGGGGTTAGTACTGCGCATGCGCATTCGGTGTCGCTACTGCGCATGCGCACTCGGGTGCACTATTGCGCATGCACACACGGGCTCACTACAGCGCATGCGCACACCTGCTCAGACCTGCACATGCGCACTCGAGCTCACTTCTGCTCATGCGCACACGGGCACACTACTGCGCATGCGCACACGCGCTCACTACTGTGCATGTGCTCTCGGGTTCACTACTACCCATACGCACTCTGACTCACTACTGCTCATGCCAACTCTTACTCACTACTGCGGATGCGCAGTCGGGCTCACTACTGCGCATGCGCTCTCCGGCTCAGACCTGCACGTGCGCACTCGGGTTCACTACTGCTCATGCACGCACGGGCTCACTACAGCGCATGCGCACTCGGAATCACTACTGCGCATGCGCACACCTGCTCAGACCTGCACATGCGCACTCGAGCTCACTTCTGCGCATGCGCACACGGGCCCACTACTGCGCAAGAGCGCTCGGGGTCACTACTGCTCATGCGCACTCGGACTCACTACTGCGCATGCGCACTCCGGCTCAGACCTGCCCATGCGCACTCAGACTCACTACTGCGGATCAGCTATCAGGTTCACTATTGCGCATGCGCACACGGGCTCACTGCAGTGGATACGCACTCGGGGTCACTACTGCGCATGCGCAATCGGTCTCACTACTGCGCATGCGCACACGGACTCACTGCTGTGCATGCGCTCTCCGGCTCAGATCTGCACATGCGCACTCGGGCTCACTAATGCGCATGCTCAATCGGGCTCACTACTGCGCATGCGCACTCGGACTCACTACTGCGGATGCGCAATCGGGCCCACTTCTGCGCATGCGCACATGGGCTCGCTACTGCACATGCGCACACGGGCTGACTACTGCTCATGCGGTCTCGGACTCACTACTGCGGATGCGCAATCGGGCTCACTACTGCGCATGCGCAATCGGTCTCACTACTGTGGATGCGCGCACGCGCTCACCACTATGCATGCGCTCTCGGGGTCACTACTGCTCATGAGCACTCGCCCTCACTACTGCGCATGCGCAATCGGGCTCACTATTGTGCATGCGCAATCGGTGTCACTACTGCGGATGCGCAATCGGCCTCACTACTGCGGATGCGCAATCGGGCTCACAATAGCGCATGCGCACACGGGGACACTACTGCGCATGCGCACTCGGGCACACTACTGCGGATGCGCACTCCGGCTCACTACTGCGCATGGGCACACGGGCTCACTACTGCGCATGCGCACTCGGGGTCACTACTTTGCATGCGCACTCGGGGTCACTACTGCGCATGCGCTATCGGTCTGACTACTGCGGATGCGCAATCAGGCTCACTACTGCGCATGCGCACTCGGGGTCACTACTGCGCATGCGCACTCGGGCTCACTACTGCGGATGCGCACTCAGGCTCACTAGTGCGCATGGGCACACGGACTCACAACTGCTCATGCGCACTCGGGGTCACTACTGCTCCTGCGCACTCCGAGTCACTACTGCTCATGCGAACTCGGGCTCACTACTGCGGATGCGCAATCAGGCTCACTACTGCGCATGCGCACACGGGCTCGCTACTGTGCATGCGAACTCGGGATCACTACTGCTCTTGTGTACTCGTATTCACTACTGCTCATGCGCACTCCGAGTCACTACTGCTCATGCGAACTCGGGCTCACTACTTCGGATGCGCAATCAGGCTCACTACTGCGCATGCGCACTCGGGGTCACTACTGCGCATGCGCACTCGGGCTCACTACTGCGGATGCGCACTCAGGCTCACTACTGCGCATGAGCACACGGGCTCACTACTGCGCATGCGCACTCGGGGTCACTACTGCTCATACGCACTCCGACTCACTACTGCTCATGCGAACTCGGGATCACTACTGCGCACGCGTATACGGGCTCACAACTGCGCTTGCTCACTCGGGGTCACTACTGCGCATGCGCACTCGGGTACACTACTGCGGATGCGCACTCAGGCTCACTCCTGCGCATGGGCACACGGGCTCACTACTGCGCATGCGCACCCGGGGTCACTACAACGCATGCGCACTCGGGGTCACTACTGCGGACGCGCAATCGGGCTCACTACTACGCACGCGTATACTGGCTCACTACTGATCATGCGCACTCGGACTCACTACTGCGGATGCGCAATCAGGCTCACTACAACGCATGCGCACTCGGGCACACTACTGCGGATGCGCACTCAGGCTCACTACTGCGCATGGGCACACGGGCTCACTACTGCGCATGCGCAATCGGGCTCACAACTGCGCATGCGCACACGGGGTCACTACTGCGCATGCGCACTCGGGCACACTACTGCGGATGCGCACTCAGGCTCACTACTGCGCATGGGCACACGGGCTCACTACTGCGCATGCGCACTCGGGGTCACTACTGCTCATACGCACTCCGAGTCACTACTGCGGATGCTCAATCGGGCTCACTACTGCGCATGCGCAGTTGGGGTCACTACTGCGCATGCGCACTCGGGCACACTACTGCGGATGCGCACTCAGGCTCACTACTGCGCATGGGCACACGGGCTCACTACTGCGCATGCGCAATCGGGCTCACAACTGCGCATGCGCACACGGGGTCACTACTGCGCATGCGCACTCGGGCTCACTACTGCGGATGCGCAATCGGGCTCACTACTGAACAAGAGCGCTCGGGGTCACAACTGCCCATGCGCACTCGAGCTCTCTAATTCGCATGCGCACACGGGCTCACGACTGTGCATGCGCACTCGGGGTCACTACTGCTCATGCGCACTCGGACTCACTACTACTCATGGGCACACGGGCTCACTACTGCGCATGCGCACACGGGCTCACTACTGCGGATGCGCGCTGCGGCTCACTACTGCGCATGCGCACTCGCGACCACTACTACTCATGCGCACTCCGACTCACTACTGCGCATGCGCACTCGAGCTCACTACTGCGGATGCGCAATCGGGCTCACCACTGCGCAAGAGCGCTCGGGGTTAGTACTGCGCATGCGCATTCGGTGTCGCTACTGCGCATGCGCACTCGGGTGCACTATTGCGCATGCACACACGGGCTCACTACAGCGCATGCGCACACCTGCTCAGACCTGCACATGCGCACTCGAGCTCACTTCTGCTCATGCGCACACGGGCGCACTACTGCGCATGCGCACACGCGCTCACTACTGTGCATGTGCTCTCGGGTTCACTACTACCCATACGCACTCTGACTCACTACTGCTCATGCCAACTCTTACTCACTACTGCGGATGCGCAGTCGGGCTCACTACTGCGCCTGCGCTCTCCGGCTCAGACCTGCACGTGCGCACTCGGGTTCACTACTGCTCATGCACACACGGGCTCACTACAGCGCATGCGCACTCGGAATCACTACTGCGCATGCGCACACCTGCTCAGACCTGCACATGCGCACTCGAGCTCACTTCTGCGCATGCGCACACGGGCCCACTACTGCGCAAGAGCGCTCGGGGTCACTACTGCTCATGCGCACTCGGACTCACTACTGCGCATGCGCACTCCGGCTCAGACCTGCCCATGCGCACTCAGACTCACTACAGCGGATCTGCTATCAGGTTCACTATTGCGCATGCGCACACGGGCTCACCACTGCGCATGCACACTCGGGGTCACTACTGTGCATGCGCACTCGGGGTCACTACTGCTCATGCGCATGCGGACTCACTACTGCTCATGGACACTCGGGCTCACTTCTGCGGATGCGCAATCGGGCTCACTACTGCGCATGCGCAATCGGGTGCACTACTAAGCATGCACACACGGGCTCACTACAGCGCATGCGCACTCGGGGTCACTACTGCGCATGCGCACACTTGCTCAGACCTGCACAGGCGCACTCGAGCTCGCTTCTGCACATGCGCACACGCGCGCACTACTGCGCATGCGCACACGTGCTCCCTACTGTGCATGCGCTCTCGGGGTCACTACTGCTCATGGGCACTCGGACACACTACTGCGGATGCGCGCTCGGGCTCACTACTGCGGATTCGCACACGTGCTCACTACTGCGCATGCGCACTCGGAGTCACTGCTTCCCATGCGCTCTCGGGGTCACTACTGCTCATGGGCACATGGGCTCACTACTGCGCATGCGCACACGGGCCCACTACTGCGCATTGGCACACGGGCTCAGTACTGCACATGCGCACACGGGCTCACTACTGATCATGCGTACACGGGCTCACTACTGTTCATGGGCACTCGGACACACTACTGCGGATGCGCGCTCGGGCTCACTACTGCGGATGCGCACACTTGCTCACTACTGCGCATGCGCACTCGGGCTCACTACTGCGGATGCGCGCTCGAGCTCACTACTGCGCATGCGTACACGGTCTCACTACTGCGTATGCGCACTCGGGGTCACTACTGCTCATGAGCAGTGGGACTCACTACTGCGGATGCGCGCTCGGGCTCACTACTGCGCATGCGCACACGGGCTCACTACTGTGCATGCGCACTTGGGCTCACTACTGCGGATGCGCAATCAGGCTCACTACTGCGCAAGAGCGCTCGGTGTCACTACTGCTCATGCGCATGCGGACTCACTACTGCTCATGCGCACTCGAGCTCTCTACTGCGCATGCGCACAGGGGCTCATTACTGCGCATGCGCACTCGGGGTCACAACGGCTCATGCGCACTCGGACTCACTACTGTTCATGAGCAGTCGGACTCACTACTGGGGATGCGCGCTCGGGCTCACTACTGCGCATGCGCACACGGGCTCACTACTGTGCATGCGCCCTCGGGGTCACTAACGCGGATGCGCAATCGGGCTCACTACTGCGCATGTGCACTCGGGGTGACTACTGCTCATGCGCACTTGAGGTCACTACTGCTCATGCGCACTCGGGGTCACTACTGCTCATGGGCACACGGCTCAATACTGCGGATGCGCGCTCGGGCTCACTACTGCTCATGCGCACTCGAGCTCTCTACTGCGCATGCGCACACGGGCTCAATACTGTGCATGCGCACGCGGGGTCACAACTGCTCATGCGCACTCCGACTCACTACTGCGCATGCGCGCTCGGGCTCGCAACTGCGGATGAGCAATCGGGCTCACTACTGCGTATGCGCGCTCGGGGTCACTACTGCTCATGCGCACTCCGACTCACTACTGCGCATGCGCACGCCGACTCAGACCTGCCCATGCGCACTCGGGCTCACTACTGCGCATGCGGACACGGGGTCACTACTGCTCATGGGCACTCGGAATCACTACTGCGGATGCGCAATCGGGCTCACCATTGCGCATACGCGCTCGGGGTGACTACTGCTGATGCGCACTCGGACTCACTACTGCTCATGCGCACTCGGACTCACTACTGCGGATGCGCAATCGGGCGCACTACTGCGCATGCGCACTCGGGGTGACTACTGCTGATGCGCACTCGGGGTCACTACTGCTCATGCGCACTCGGACTCACTACTGCTCATGGGCACACGGGCGCACTACTGCGGATGCGCACACGGGCTCACTACTGTGCATGCGCCCTCGGGGTTACTACTGCGGATGCGCAATCGGGCTCACTACTGCGCATGCGCACCCGGGGTGACTACTGCTCATGCGCACTCGGGGTCACTGCTTCTCATGCGCTCTCGGGGTCACAACTGCTCATGCGCACTAGGACTCACTACTGCTCATGGGCACACGGGCTCACTACTGTGCATGCGCCCTCGGGGTCACTACGGCGGATGCGCACAAGAGGTCACTACTGCTCATGCGCACTCGGTATCACTACTGCGGATGCGCGCTGGGGGTCGCATCTGCGCATGCGCAATCGGGTTCACTACTGTGCATGCGCCCTCGGGGTCACTACTGCGCATGCGCACTCGGGGTCACTGCTGCTCATGCGCACTCGGGCTCTCTACTGCGCATGCGCACACGGGCTTATTACTGCTCATGGGCACACGGGATCACTACTGCCCATTCGCACGCGGGCTCACTACTGCGCATGCGCACTCAGGGTGTCTACTGCTCATGCGCGCTCGGATTCACTACTGATCATGCGCACTCGAACTCACTACTGCTCATGCGTACTCGGACTCACTACTGCGGATGCGCAATCGGGCGCACTACTGCGCATGCGCACTCGGGATGACTACTGCTCATGCGCACTCGGGGTTACTACTGCGCATGCGCACACGGGCGCACTACTGCGCATGCGCACACGGGCTCACTACTGTGCATGCGCCCTCGGGGTTACTACTGCGGATGCGCAATCGGGCTCACTAATGCGCATGCGCGCTTGCGGTCACTACTGCGCATGCGCGCTCGCCGCCACTACTGCAAATGCGCATTCGGGTTCACTACTGCGCATGCACACATGGGCTCACTACGGTGCATGCGCATTCGGGGTCACTACTGCTCATACGCGCTCCGTCCCACTACTGCGGATGCGCAATCGGGCTCACTATTGCGCATGCGCGCTCGTGGTCACTACTGCTCATGGGCACACGGCTCACTACTGCGCATGGGCACACGGGCGCACTACTAGGCATGTGCACACAGGCTCACTACTGTGCATGCGCCCTCGGGGTCACTACTGCGGATGCGCAATCGGGCTCACCACTGCGCATACGCGCTCGGGGTCACTACGGCTCATGCGTACTCCGACTCACTACTGCGCATACGCACTCCGGCTCAGACACGCCCATGGGCACTCGGACTCACTACTGCGGATGCGCAATCGGGCTCACTACTGCTCATGGGCACTCGGACTCACTACTGCGGATGCGCAATCGGGCTCAATACTGCGCATGCGCACTCGGGGTCACTACTGCGCATGCGCACTCGGGGTGACTACTGCTCATGCGCACTCGGGGTCACTGCTGCTCATGCGCACTCCGGGTCACTACAGCCCATGCGCACTCGGACACACTACTGCTCATGGGCACACGGGCTCACTACTGCGCATGGTCACACGGGCGCACTACTAGGCATGCGCACACGGGCTCACTACTGTGCATGCGCCCTCGGGGTCACTACAGCGGATGCGCAATCGGGCTCACCACTGCGCATACGCGCTCGGGGTGACTACTGCTGATGCGCACTCGGACTCACTACTGCTCATGCGCACTCGGACTCACTACTGCTCATGGGCGCACGGGCTCACTACTGTGCATGCGCCCTCGGGGTCACTACTGCGGATGCGCACTCGGGGTGACTACTGATCATGCGCAATCAGGCGCACTACTGCGCATGCGCACTCGGGGTTACGACTGCTCATGCGCACTCCGACTCACTACTGCGCATGCACACTCAGGCTCACTACTGCGCATGCGCACTTAGGGTGTCTACTGCTCATGCGCACTCGGACTCACTACTGATCATGCGCACACGGACTCACCACTGCGGGTGCGCAATCGGGCTCACTACTGCGCAAGAGCGCTCGGGGTTAGTACTGCGCATGCGCATTAGGGGTCGCAACTGCGCATGCGCACTCGGGTGCACTACTGCCCATGCGCACACCTGCTTAGACCTGCACATGCGCACTCGAGCGCACTTCTGCGCATGCGCACACGGGCGCACTACTGCGCATGCGCACACGCGCTCACTACTGCGCAAGTGCGTCCGGGGTCACTACAGCTCATGCGCACTCGATCCCACTACTGCCCATGCGCACTCGGACTCACTACTGCTAATGCGCACTCGGACTCACTACTGCTCATGGGCACACGGTCTCACTACTGCGCATGCGCACACGGGCTCACTACTGCGCATGCGCACACGGGCTCACTACTGTGCATGCGCCCTCGGTGTCACTACTGCGGATGCGCAATCGGGCTCACTACTGCGCATGCGCACTCGGGGTGACTACTGGTCATGCGCAGTCGGACTCACTACTGCTCATGGACACTCGGACTCACTACTGCGGATGCGCAATTGGGCTCACTACTGCGCATGAGCTCTCCGGCTCAGACCTGCACGTGCGCACTCGGGTTCACTACTGCGCATGCACACACGGGCTCACTACAGCGCATGCGCACTCGGGGTCACTACTGCCCATGCGCACACGTGCTCACTACTGTGCATGCGCCCTCGGGGTCACTACTGCGCATGCGCACTCGGGGTGACTGCTGCTCATGCGCACTCGGGGTCACTACTGCGCATGCGCACTCGGTCTCACTTCTGCGCAAGAGCGTCCGGGGTCACTACTGCTCATGCGCACTCGGTTCCACTACTGCCCATGCACACTCGGACTCACTACTGCTAATGCGCACTCGGACCCAGTACTGCTCATGGGCACACGGTCTCACTACTGCGCATGCGCACACGGGCTCAATACTGTGCATGCGCACGCGGGGTCGCCACTGCAAATGCGCACGCGGGGTCGCCACTGCAAATGCGCAATCGGGTTCACTGCGGCGCATGCCTACTCGGGGTCACTCCTGCAGATGCGCAATCGGGTTCACTACTGCGCATGCACACACGGGCTCACTACTGCGCATACGCACTCCGGCTCAGACTCGCACATGCGAAATCGAGCTCACTTCTGCGCATGCGCACAGGGCCGCACTACGGCGCATGCGCACACGGGCTCACTACTGTGCATGCGCACTCGGGGTCACTACTGCTTATGCGCACTCGGACTTACTACTGCTCATGCGCACTCGGATTCACTACTGCTCATAGGCACACGTTCTCACTACTGCGCATGCGCACACGGGCTCACTACTGTGCATGCGCATTCATGGTCACTACTGCTCATGCGCACTCGGGCTCACTACTGCGCATTCGCACACGGGCTCACTACTGCTCATGCGCACTCGGACTCACTACTGCTCATGCGCAACTCGGGCTGACTACTGCGCATGCGCACTCGGGGTCACTGCTGCTCGTACGCACTCGGGGTCACTACTGCTCATGCGCACTCGGAC
Organism: Megachile leachella; assembly: GCA_963576845.1. Lineage (NCBI taxonomy): Eukaryota > Metazoa > Arthropoda > Insecta > Hymenoptera > Megachilidae > Megachile > Megachile leachella. The sequence goes on along the minus strand of OY756253.1, from coordinate 16,413,875 downwards.
TCACTACTGCTCATGGACACTCGGACTCACTACTGCGGATGCGCAATTGGGCTCACTACTGAGCATGCGCACACGGGCGCACTACTGCGCATGCGCACACGCGCTCACTACTGTGCATGTGCTCTCGGGGTCACTACTGCTCATACGCACTCCGACTCACTACTGCTCATGCGAACTCGGACTCACTACTGCGCATGCGCACTCGGGGTCACTACTGCGCATGCGCACACCTGCTCAGACCTGCACATGCGCACTCGAGCTCACTTCTGCGCATGCGCCCTCGGGCTCACTACTGCGGATGCGCAATCGGGCTCACTACTGCTCATGGCCACACGGGCTCACTAATGCGCATGCGCACACGGGCGCACTACTGCGCATGCGCACACGCGCTCACTACTGTGCATGTGCTCTCGGGGTCACTACTGCTCATACGCACTCCGACTCACTACTGCTCATGCGAACTCGGACTCACTACTGCGCATGCGCACTCGGGGTCACTACTGCGCATGCGCACACCTGCTCAGACCTGTACATGCGCACTCGAGCTCACTTCTGCGCATGCGCCCTCGGGCTCACTACTGCGGATGCGCAATCGGGCTCACTACTGCTCATGGCCACACGGGCTCACTAATGCGCATGCGCACACGGGCGCACTACTGCGCATGCGCACACGCGCTCACTACTGTGCATGTGCTCTCGGGGTCACTACTGCTCATACGCACTCCGACTCACTACTGCTCATGCGAACTCGGACTCACTACTGCGCATGCGCACTCGGGGTCACTACTGCGCATGCGCACACCTGCTCAGACCTGCACATGCGCACTCGAGCTCACTTCTGCGCATGCGCACACGGGCGCACTACTGCGCATGCGCACACGGGCTCACTACTGTGCATGCGCCCTCGGGCTCACTACTGCGGATGCGCAATCGGGCTCACTACTGCGCATGGGCACTCGGGGTGACTACTGCTCATGCGCACTCGGGGTCACTACTGCTCATGCGCACTCGGAATCACTACTGCTCATGGACACACGGGCTCACTACTGCCCATGCGCACACGGGCGCACTACTGCGCATGTGCACACGGGCTCAATACTGTGCATGCGCACGCGGGGTCACCACTGCAAATGCGCAATCAGGTTCACTACTGCGCATACGCACTCCGGCTCAGACTCGCACATGCGAACTCGAGCTCACTTCTGCGCATGCGCACACGTTCTCACTACTGCGCATGCACACACGGGCGCACTACTACGCATGCGCACACGCTCTCACTACTGTGCATGTGCTCTAGGGGTCACTACTGCTCATACGCACTCCGACTCACTACTGCTCATGCGAACTCGGACTCACTACTGCGCATGCGCACTCGGGGCCACTACTGCGCATGCGCACACCTGCTCAGCCCTGCACATGCGCACTCGATCCCACTTCTGCGCATGCGCACACGTGCTCACTACTGTGCATGCGGTCTCGGGGTCATTACTGCTCATGGGCACTCGGACACACTACTGCGGATGCCCGCTCGGGCTCACTACTGCGGATGCGCGCTTGGTCTCACTACTGCGCATGCGCAATCGGGTTCACTACTGCACATGCGCACACAGAATCATTACTGCAGATGCGCAATCAGGTTCACTATTGCGCATGGACACACGGGCTCACTACTGCGCGTACGCACTGCGGCTCAGACTCGCACATGCGCTCTCGAGCTCACTTCTGCGCATGCGCACAGGGCCGCACTACTGCGCATGCGCACACGGGCTCACTACTCTGCATGCGCACTCGGGGTCACTACTGCTCATGCGCACTCGGACACACTACTGATCATGGGCACTCGGACACACTACTGCGGATGCGCGTTCAGGCTCACTACTGCGGATGCGCACACGTGCTCGCTACTGCGCATGCGCACTCGGGCCCACTACTGCAGATGCGCGCACGGGCTCACTACTGCGCATGCGTACACGGGCTCACTACTGCGCATGCGCACTCGGGGTCACTACTGCTCATGAGCAGTCGGACTCACTACTGTGGATGCTCGTTCGGGCTCACTACTGGGCATGCGCACACGGGCTCACTACTGCGGATGCGCAATCGGGCTCACTACTGCGCAAGAGCGCTCGGGGTCACTACTGCACATGCGCACACGGGGTCACTACTGTGCATGCGCCCGCGGGCTCACTACTGCGCATACGCACTCCGGCTCAGACTCGCACACGCGCTCTCGAGCTCACTTCTGCGCATGCGCACAGGGCCGCACTACTGCGCATGCGCACATGGGCTCACTACTGTGCACGCGCTCTCGAGCTCACTTCTGCGCATGCGCACAGGGCCGCGCTACTGCGCATGCGCACATGGGCTCACTACTGTGCATGCGCGTTCATGGTCACTACTGCTCATGCGCACTCGGACACACTACTGATCATGGGCAATCGGACACACTACTGCGGATGCGCGTTCAGGCTCACTACTGCGGATGCGCACACGTGCTCGCTACTGCGCATGCACACTCGGACTCACTACTGCGGATGCGCGCACGGGCTCACTACTGCGCATGCGCACACGGGCGCACTACTGCGCATGCGCACACGGGCTCACTACTGTGCATGCGCCCTCGGGCTCACTACTGCGGATGCGCAATCGGGCTCACTACTGCGCATGGGCACTCGGGGTGACTACTGCTCATGCGCACTCGGGGTCACTACTGCTCATGCGCACTCGGAATCACTACTGCTCATGGACACACGGGCTCACTACTGCCCATGCGCACACGGGCGCACTACTGCGCATGTGCACACGGGCTCAATACTGTGCATGCGCACGCGGGGTCACCACTGCAAATGCGCAATCAGGTTCACTACTGCGCATACGCACTCCGGCTCAGACTCGCACATGCGAACTCGAGCTCACTTCTGCGCATGCGCACACGTTCTCACTACTGCGCATGCACACACGGGCGCACTACTACGCATGCGCACACGCTCTCACTACTGTGCATGTGCTCTAGGGGTCACTACTGCTCATACGCACTCCGACTCACTACTGCTCATGCGAACTCGGACTCACTACTGCGCATGCGCACTCGGGGCCACTACTGCGCATGCGCACACCTGCTCAGCCCTGCACATGCGCACTCGATCCCACTTCTGCGCATGCGCACACGTGCTCACTACTGTGCATGCGGTCTCGGGGTCATTACTGCTCATGGGCACTCGGACACACTACTGCGGATGCCCGCTCGGGCTCACTACTGCGGATGCGCGCTTGGTCTCACTACTGCGCATGCGCAATCGGGTTCACTACTGCACATGCGCACACAGAATCATTACTGCAGATGCGCAATCAGGTTCACTATTGCGCATGGACACACGGGCTCACTACTGCGCGTACGCACTGCGGCTCAGACTCGCACATGCGCTCTCGAGCTCACTTCTGCGCATGCGCACAGGGCCGCACTACTGCGCATGCGCACACGGGCTCACTACTCTGCATGCGCACTCGGGGTCACTACTGCTCATGCGCACTCGGACACACTACTGATCATGGGCACTCGGACACACTACTGCGGATGCGCGTTCAGGCTCACTACTGCGGATGCGCACACGTGCTCGCTACTGCGCATGCGCACTCGGGCCCACTACTGCAGATGCGCGCACGGGCTCACTACTGCGCATGCGTACACGGGCTCACTACTGCGCATGCGCACTCGGGGTCACTACTGCTCATGAGCAGTCGGACTCACTACTGTGGATGCTCGTTCGGGCTCACTACTGGGCATGCGCACACGGGCTCACTACTGCGGATGCGCAATCGGGCTCACTACTGCGCAAGAGCGCTCGGGGTCACTACTGCACATGCGCACACGGGGTCACTACTGTGCATGCGCCCGCGGGCTCACTACTGCGCATACGCACTCCGGCTCAGACTCGCACACGCGCTCTCGAGCTCACTTCTGCGCATGCGCACAGGGCCGCACTACTGCGCATGCGCACATGGGCTCACTACTGTGCACGCGCTCTCGAGCTCACTTCTGCGCATGCGCACAGGGCCGCGCTACTGCGCATGCGCACATGGGCTCACTACTGTGCATGCGCGTTCATGGTCACTACTGCTCATGCGCACTCGGACACACTACTGATCATGGGCAATCGGACACACTACTGCGGATGCGCGTTCAGGCTCACTACTGCGGATGCGCACACGTGCTCGCTACTGCGCATGCACACTCGGACTCACTACTGCGGATGCGCGCACGGGCTCACTACTGCGCATGCGCACACGGGTGCACTACTGCGCATGCACACACGAGCTTACTGCAGCGCATGCGCACTCGGGGTCACTACTGCGCATGCGCACACCTGCTCAGACCTGCACATGCACACTCGAGCTCACTTCTGCGCATGCGCACACGGGCGCACTACTGCGCATGCGCACACGCGCTCACTACTGGGCATGTGCTCTCGGGGTCACTACTGCTCATACGCACTCCGACTCACTACTGCTCATGCGAACTCGGACTCACTACTGCGCATGCGCACTCGGGGTCACTACTGCGCATGCGCACACCTGCTCAGCCCTGCACATGCGCACTCGAGCCCACTTCTGCGCATGCGCACACGTGCTCACTACTGCTAATGCGCACTCGGACTCACTACTGCTCATGGGCACACGGTCTCACTACTGCGCATGCGCACACGGGCTCAATACTGTGCATGCGCACGCGGTGTCGCCACTGCAAATGCGCAATCGAGTTCACTGCGGCGCATGCCTACTCGGGGTCACTACTGCAGATGCGCACTCGGATTCACTACTGCTCATAGGCACACGTTCTCACTACTGCGCATGCGCACACGGGCTCAATACTGTGCATGCGCCCTCGGGGTCACTACTGCGCATGCGCACTCGGTCTCACTTCTGCGCAAGAGCGTCCGGGGTCACTACTGCTCATGCGCACTCGGTTCCACTACTGCCCATGCACACTCGGACTCACTACTGCTAATGCGCACTCGGACCCAGTACTGCTCATGGGCACACGGTCTCACTACTGCGCATGCGCACACGGGCTCAATACTGTGCATGCGCACGCGGGGTCGCCACTGCAAATGCGCACGCGGGGTCGCCACTGCAAATGCGCAATCGGGTTCACTGCGGCGCATGCCTACTCGGGGTCACTCCTGCAGATGCGCAATCGGGTTCACTACTGCGCATGCACACACGGGCTCACTACTGCGCATACGCACTCCGGCTCAGACTCGCACATGCGAAATCGAGCTCACTTCTGCGCATGCGCACAGGGCCGCACTACGGCGCATGCGCACACGGGCTCACTACTGTGCATGCGCACTCGGGGTCACTACTGCTTATGCGCACTCGGACTTACTACTGCTCATGCGCACTCGGATTCACTACTGCTCATAGGCACACGTTCTCACTACTGCGCATGCGCACACGGGCTCACTACTGTGCATGCGCATTCATGGTCACTACTGCTCATGCGCACTCGGGCTCACTACTGCGCATTCGCACACGGGCTCACTACTGCTCATGCGCACTCGGACTCACTACTGCTCATGCGCAACTCGGGCTGACTACTGCGCATGCGCACTCGGGGTCACTGCTGCTCGTACGCACTCGGGGTCACTACTGCTCATGCGCACTCGGACTCACTACTGCTCATGGACACTCGGACTCACTACTGCGGATGCGCAATTGGGCTCACTACTGAGCATGCGCACACGGGCGCACTACTGCGCATGCGCACACGCGCTCACTACTGTGCATGTGCTCTCGGGGTCACTACTGCTCATACGCACTCCGACTCACTACTGCTCATGCGAACTCGGACTCACTACTGCGCATGCGCACTCGGGGTCACTACTGCGCATGCGCACACCTGCTCAGACCTGCACATGCGCACTCGAGCTCACTTCTGCGCATGCGCCCTCGGGCTCACTACTGCGGATGCGCAATCGGGCTCACTACTGCTCATGGCCACACGGGCTCACTAATGCGCATGCGCACACGGGCGCACTACTGCGCATGCGCACACGCGCTCACTACTGTGCATGTGCTCTCGGGGTCACTACTGCTCATACGCACTCCGACTCACTACTGCTCATGCGAACTCGGACTCACTACTGCGCATGCGCACTCGGGGTCACTACTGCGCATGCGCACACCTGCTCAGACCTGCACATGCGCACTCGAGCTCACTTCTGCGCATGCGCCCTCGGGCTCACTACTGCGGATGCGCAATCGGGCTCACTACTGCTCATGGCCACACGGGCTCACTAATGCGCATGCGCACACGGGCGCACTACTGCGCATGCGCACACGCGCTCACTACTGTGCATGTGCTCTCGGGGTCACTACTGCTCATACGCACTCCGACTCACTACTGCTCATGCGAACTCGGACTCACTACTGCGCATGCGCACTCGGGGTCACTACTGCGCATGCGCACACCTGCTCAGACCTGCACATGCGCACTCGAGCTCACTTCTGCGCATGCGCACACGGGCGCACTACTGCGCATGCGCACACGGGCTCACTACTGTGCATGCGCCCTCGGGCTCACTACTGCGGATGCGCAATCGGGCTCACTACTGCGCATGGGCACTCGGGGTGACTACTGCTCATGCGCACTCGGGGTCACTACTGCTCATGCGCACTCGGAATCACTACTGCTCATGGACACACGGGCTCACTACTGCCCATGCGCACACGGGCGCACTACTGCGCATGTGCACACGGGCTCAATACTGTGCATGCGCACGCGGGGTCACCACTGCAAATGCGCAATCAGGTTCACTACTGCGCATACGCACTCCGGCTCAGACTCGCACATGCGAACTCGAGCTCACTTCTGCGCATGCGCACACGTTCTCACTACTGCGCATGCACACACGGGCGCACTACTACGCATGCGCACACGCTCTCACTACTGTGCATGTGCTCTAGGGGTCACTACTGCTCATACGCACTCCGACTCACTACTGCTCATGCGAACTCGGACTCACTACTGCGCATGCGCACTCGGGGCCACTACTGCGCATGCGCACACCTGCTCAGCCCTGCACATGCGCACTCGATCCCACTTCTGCGCATGCGCACACGTGCTCACTACTGTGCATGCGGTCTCGGGGTCATTACTGCTCATGGGCACTCGGACACACTACTGCGGATGCCCGCTCGGGCTCACTACTGCGGATGCGCGCTTGGTCTCACTACTGCGCATGCGCAATCGGGTTCACTACTGCACATGCGCACACAGAATCATTACTGCAGATGCGCAATCAGGTTCACTATTGCGCATGGACACACGGGCTCACTACTGCGCGTACGCACTGCGGCTCAGACTCGCACATGCGCTCTCGAGCTCACTTCTGCGCATGCGCACAGGGCCGCACTACTGCGCATGCGCACACGGGCTCACTACTCTGCATGCGCACTCGGGGTCACTACTGCTCATGCGCACTCGGACACACTACTGATCATGGGCACTCGGACACACTACTGCGGATGCGCGTTCAGGCTCACTACTGCGGATGCGCACACGTGCTCGCTACTGCGCATGCGCACTCGGGCCCACTACTGCAGATGCGCGCACGGGCTCACTACTGCGCATGCGTACACGGGCTCACTACTGCGCATGCGCACTCGGGGTCACTACTGCTCATGAGCAGTCGGACTCACTACTGTGGATGCTCGTTCGGGCTCACTACTGGGCATGCGCACACGGGCTCACTACTGCGGATGCGCAATCGGGCTCACTACTGCGCAAGAGCGCTCGGGGTCACTACTGCACATGCGCACACGGGGTCACTACTGTGCATGCGCCCGCGGGCTCACTACTGCGCATACGCACTCCGGCTCAGACTCGCACACGCGCTCTCGAGCTCACTTCTGCGCATGCGCACAGGGCCGCACTACTGCGCATGCGCACATGGGCTCACTACTGTGCACGCGCTCTCGAGCTCACTTCTGCGCATGCGCACAGGGCCGCGCTACTGCGCATGCGCACATGGGCTCACTACTGTGCATGCGCGTTCATGGTCACTACTGCTCATGCGCACTCGGACACACTACTGATCATGGGCAATCGGACACACTACTGCGGATGCGCGTTCAGGCTCACTACTGCGGATGCGCACACGTGCTCGCTACTGCGCATGCACACTCGGACTCACTACTGCGGATGCGCGCACGGGCTCACTACTGCGCATGCGCACACGGGTGCACTACTGCGCATGCACACACGAGCTTACTGCAGCGCATGCGCACTCGGGGTCACTACTGCGCATGCGCACACCTGCTCAGACCTGCACATGCACACTCGAGCTCACTTCTGCGCATGCGCACACGGGCGCACTACTGCGCATGCGCACACGCGCTCACTACTGGGCATGTGCTCTCGGGGTCACTACTGCTCATACGCACTCCGACTCACTACTGCTCATGCGAACTCGGACTCACTACTGCGCATGCGCACTCGGGGTCACTACTGCGCATGCGCACACCTGCTCAGCCCTGCACATGCGCACTCGAGCCCACTTCTGCGCATGCGCACACGTGCTCACTACTGCTAATGCGCACTCGGACTCACTACTGCTCATGGGCACACGGTCTCACTACTGCGCATGCGCACACGGGCTCAATACTGTGCATGCGCACGCGGTGTCGCCACTGCAAATGCGCAATCGAGTTCACTGCGGCGCATGCCTACTCGGGGTCACTACTGCAGATGCGCACTCGGATTCACTACTGCTCATAGGCACACGTTCTCACTACTGCGCATGCGCACACGGGCTCAATACTGTGCATGCGCCCTCGGACTCACTACTGCGGATGCGCGCTCGGGATCGCAACTGCGGATGAGCAATCGGGCTCACTACTGCGTATGCGCACTCGGGCTCTCTACTGCGCATGCGCACACGGGCTTATTACTGCTCATGGGCACACGGGATCACTACTGTCCATTCGCACACGGGCTCACTACTGCGCATGCGCACTCAGGGTGTCTACTGCTCATGCGCACTCGGACTCACTACTGATCATGCGCACTCGGACTCACTACTGCTCATGCGTACTCGGACTCACTACTGCGGATGCGCACACGGGCGCACTACTAGGCATGCGCACACGGGCTCCCTACTGTGCATGCGCCCTCGGGGTAACTACTGCGGATGCGCAATCGGGCTCACCACTGCGCATACGCGCTCGGGATCACTACGGCTCATGCGTACTTCGACTCACTACTGCGCACACGCACTCCGGCTCAGACCCGCCCATGCGCACTAAGACTCACTACTACGGATGCGCAATCGGGCTCACTACTGCGCATGCGCACCCGGGGTGACTACTGCTCATGCGCACTCGGGGTCACTGCTTCTCATGCGCTCTCGGGGTCACTACTGCTCATGCGCACTCGGACTCACTACTGCTCATGGGCACACGGGCAAACGACTGCGCATGCGCACACGGGCTCACTACTGCGCATGCGTACACGGGCTCACTACTAAGCATGCGCACTCGGGGTCACTACTGCTCATGAGCAGTCGGACTCACTACTCCGGATGCGTGTTCGGGCTCACTACTGGGCATGCGCACACGGGCTCACTGTAGCGCATGCGCACACCTGCTCAAACCTGCACATGCGCACTGGAGCTCACTTCTGCGCATGCGCACACGGGCGCACTACTGCGCATGCGCACACGCACTCACTACTGTGCATGTGCTCTCGGGGTCACTACTGCTCATGCGCACTCGGACTCACTACTGCTCATGGGCACACGGGCTCACTACTGCGCATGCGCACACGGGCGCACTACTGCGCATGCGCACGCAGGCTCACTACTGTGCATGCACCCTCGGGGTCACTACTGCGGATGCGCAATCGGGCTCACTACTGCGCATGCGCACTCGGGGTCACTACTCCGCATGCGCACTCGGGGTCACTGCTTCTCATGCGCTCTCGGGGTCACTACTGCTCATGCGCACTAGGACTCACTACTGCTCATGGGCGCACGGGCTCACTACTGCGCATGGGCACACGGGCGCACTACTAGGCATGCGCACACGGGCTCACTACTGTGCATGCGCCCTCGGGGTCACTACTGCGGATGCGCAATCGGGCTCACCACTGCGCATACGCGCTCGGGATCACTACGGCTCATGCGTACTTCGACTCACTACTGCGCACACGCACTCCGGCTCAGACCAGCCTATGCGCACTCAGACTCACTACTACGGATGTGCAATCGGGCTCACTACTGCGCATGCGCACCCGGAGTGACTACTGCTCATGCGCACTCGGGGTCACTGCTTCTCATGCGCTCTCGGGATCACTGCTGCTCATGCGCACTCGGACTCACTACTGCTCATGGGCACACGGGCACACTACTGCGCATGCGCACACGAGCTCACTACTGCGCATGCGTACACGGGCTCACTACTGCGCATGCACACACGGGCGCACTACTGCGCATGCGCACACGCGCTCACTACTGTGCATGTGCTCTCGGGGTCACTACTGCTCATACGCACTCCGACTCACTACTGCGCATGCGAACTCGGACTCACTACTGCGCATGCGCACTCGGGGTCACTACTGCGCATGCGCACACCTGCTCAGCCCTGCACATGCGCACTCGATCCCACTTCTGCGCATGCGCACACGTGCTCACTACTGTGCATGCGGTCTCGGGGTCATTACTGCTCATGGGCACTCGGACACACTACTGCGGATGCCCGCTCGGGCTCACTACTGCGGATGCGCGCTTGGTCTCACTACTGCGCATGCGCAATCGGGTTCACTACTGCACATGCGCACACAGACTCATTACTGCAGATGCGCAATCATTTTCACTATTGCGCATGGACACACGGGCTCACTACTGCGCGTACGCACTGCGGCTCAGACTCGCGCATGCGCTCTCGAGCTCACTTCTGCGCATGCGCACAGGGCCGCACTACTGCGCATGCGCACACGGGCTCACTACTCTGCATGCGCACTCGGGGCCACTACTGCTCATGCGCACTCGGACACACTACTGATCATGGGCACTCGGACACACTACTGCGGATGCGCGTTCAGGCTCACTACTGCGGATGCGCACACGTGCTCGCTACTGCGCATGCGCACTCGGGCTCACTACTGCAGATGCGCGCACGGGCTCACTACTGCGCATGCGTACACGGGCTCACTACTGCGCATGCGCACTCGGGGTCACTACTGCTCATGAGCAGTCGGACTCACTACTGCGGATGCTCGTTCGGGCTCACTACTGGGCATGCGCACACGGGCTCACTACTGCGGATGCGCAATCGGGCTCACTACTGCGCAAGAGCGCTCGGGGTCACTACTGCACATGCGCACACGGGGTCACTACTGTGCATGCGCCCGCGGGCTCACTACTGCGCATGCGTACACGGGCTCACTACTGCGCATGCGCACTCGGGGTCACTACTGCTCATGAGCAGTCGGACTCACTACTCCGGATGCGCGTTCGGGCTCACTACCGGGCATGCGCACACGGGCTCACTGTAGCGCATGCGCACACCTGCACAAACCTGCACATGCGCACTGGAGCTCACTTCTGCGCATGCGCACACGGGCGCACTCGAGCTCACTTCTGCGCATGCGCACAAGGGCGCACTACTGCGCATGCGCACACGCACTCACTACTGTGCATGTGCTCTCGGGGTCACTACTGCGCATGCGCACTCGGGGTCACTGCTTCTCATGCGCTCTCGGGGTCACTACTGCTCATGCGCACTAGGACTCACTACTGCTCATGGGCGCACGGGCTCACTACTGTGCATGCGCCCTCGGGGTCACTACTGCGGATGCGCACTCGGGGTGACTACTGATCATGCGCAATCAGGCGCACTACTGCGCATGCGCACTCGGGGTCACGACTGCTCATGCGCACTCCGACTCACTACTGCGCATGCGCACTCAGGCTCACTACTGCGCATGCGCACTCGGACTCACTACTGATCATGCGCACACGGACTCACCACTGCGGATGCACAATCGGGCTCACTACTGCGCAAGAGCGCTCGGGGTTAGTACTGCGCATGCGCATTAGGGGTCGCAACTGCGCATGCGCACTCGGGTGCACTACTGCCCATGCACACACGAGATTACTACAGCGCATGCGCACTCGGGGTCACTACTGCGCATGCGCACACCTGCTCAGACCTGCACATGCGCACTCGAGCGCACTTCTGCTCATGCGCACTCGGACTCACTACTGATCATGCGCACACGGACTCACCACTGCGGGTGCGCAATCGGGCTCACTACTGCGCAAGAGCGCTCGGGGTTAGTACTGCGCATGCGCATTAGGGGTCGCAACTGCGCATGCGCACTCGGGTGCACTACTGCCCATGCACACACGAGATTACTACAGCGCATGCGCACTCGGTGTCACTACTGCGCATGCGCACAACTGCTCAGACCTGCACATGCGCACTCGAGCGCACTTCTGCGCATGCGCACACGGGCGCACTACTGCGCATGCGCACACGCGCTCACTACTGCGCAAGTGCGTCCGGGGTCACTACAGCTCATGCGCACTCGGTCCCACTACTGCCCATGCGCACTCGGACTCACTACTGCTAATGCGCACTCGGACTCACTACTGCTCATGGGCACACGGTCTCACTACTGCGCATGCGCACACGGGCTCACTACTGCGCATGCGCACACGGGCTCACTACTGTGCATGCGCCCTCGGTGTCACTACTGCGGATGCGCAATCGGGCTCACTACTGCGCATGCGCACTCGGGGTGACTACTGCTCATGCGCAGTCGGACTCACTACTGCTCATGGACACTCGGACTCACTACTGCGGATGCGCAATTGGGCTCACTACTGCGCATGCGCTCTCCGGCTCAGACCTGCACATGCGCACTCGGGCTCACTACTGCCCATGCGCACTCGGACTCACTACTGCTTATGCGCAATCGGACTCACTACTGCTCATGGGCACACGGTCTCACTACTGCGCATGCGCACACGGTCTCACTACTGCGCATGCGCACACGGGCTCACTACTGTGCATGCGCCCTCGGTGTCACTACTGCGGATGCGCAATCGGGCTCACTACTGCGCATGTCCTCTCCGGGTCACTACTGCTCATACGCACACAGACTCACTACTGCAGATGCGCAATCAGGTTCACTATTGCGCATGCACACACGGGCTCACTACAGCGCATGCGCACTCGGGGTCACTACTGCGCATGCGCACACCTGCTCAGACCTGCACATGCGCACTCGAGCCCACTTCTGCGCATGCGCACACGTGCTCACTACTGTGCATGCGGTCTCGGGGTCACTACTGCTCATGGGCACTCGGACACACTACTACGGATGCCCGCTCGGGCTCACTACTGCGGATGCGCACACGGGGTGGCTACTGCTCATGCGCACTCGGGGTCACCACTGCGCATGCGCGCACGGGCGTACTACTGCGCATGCGCACACGGGCTCACTACTGCGCGTGCGCGCTCGCGGTCATTACAGCGCATGCGCACTCGGGGTCACTACTGCACATACGCATTCGGGTTGAGTACTGTGCATGCACACATGGGCTCACAACTTTGCACGCACACACGGGCTCACTACTGCGCATGCGCAGACGGGCTCACTACTGCTCATGAGCAGTCGGACTCACGACTGCTCATGCGCACACGGGCTCACTACTGCGCATGCGTGCACGGGCTCACTACTGCGCATGCGCACTCGGGGTCACTACTGCTCATGCGCACACGGACTCACTACGGCGGATGCACAATCGGACTCACTACTGCCCATGCGCCCTCCGGCACAGACCTGCACATGCGCATTCGGGTTCACTACTACACATGCGCACACAGACTCACTACTGCAGATGCGCAATCAGGTTCACTATTGCGCATGCACACACGGGCTCACTACAGCGCATGCGCACTCGGGGTCACTACTGCGCATGCGCACACCTGCTCAGACCTGCACATGCGCACTCGAGCCCACTTCTGCGCATGCGCACACGTGCTCACTACTGTGCATGCGGTCTCGGGGTCACTACTGCTCATGGGCACTCGGACACACTACTACGGATGCCCGCTCGGGCTCACTACTGCGGATGCGCACACGGGGTGACTACTGCTCATGCGCACTCGGGGTCACCACTGCGCATGCGCGCACGGGCGTACTACTGCGCATGCGCACACGGGCTCACTACTGCGCGTGCGCACACGGGCTCACTACAGCGCACGCGCACTCGGGGTCACTACTGCGCATGCGCACTCGGACTCACTACGGCGGATGGACAATCGGACTCACTACTGCCCATGCGCTCTCCGGCTCAGACCTGCACATGCGCACTCGGGCTCACTACTGCGGATGCGCAATCGGGCTCACTACTGCGCATGCGCGCTCGCGGTCATTACAGCGCATGCGCACTCGGGGTCACTACTGCACATACGCATTCGGGTTGAGTACTGTGCATGCACACATGGGCTCACTACTTTGCATGCACACACGGGCTCACTACTGCGCATGCGCACGCGGGCTCACTACAGTGCATGCGCACTCGGGGTCACTACTGCTCACGGGCACTCGGACTCACTACTGCGGATGCACAATTGGGCTCACTACTGCGCATGCGCCCTCCGGCTCAGACCTGCACATGCGCACTCGGGCTCACTACTGCGCATGCGCAGACGGGCTCACTACTGGTCATGAGCAGTCGGACTCACGACTGCTCATGCGCACTCGGACTCACTACTGCGGATGCGCGCTCGGGCCGCTCACTACTGCGGATGCGCAATGGGTCTCATTACTGCGCATGCGCAATCGGGTTCACTACTGCTCATGCGCACACGGAATCACTACAGTGCATGGGCCCTCGGGGTCACTACTGTGGATGCGCAATCGGGCTCACTACTGCGCATGCGCACTCGTGGTGACTACTACTGATGCGCACTCGGGGTCACTACTACTCGTGCGCACTCGGGGTCACTACTGCTCATGCGCACTCAGACTCACTACTGCTCATGGGCACACGAGCTCACTACGGCGGATGCACAATCGGACTCACAACTGCCGATGCGCTCTCCGGCTCAGACCTGCACATTCGCACTCGGGCTCACTACTACGGATGCGCACTCGGGGTTACCACTGCGCATGCGCACTCGGGGTTGCTACTGCGCATGCGCATTCGGACTCACTACTGCGGATGCGCAATCGGGCTCACTACTGCGCGTGCGCGCTCGCGGTCATTACAGCGCATGCGCACTCGGGGTCACTACTGCAGATACGCATTCGGGTTGAGTACTGTGTATGCACACATGGGCTCACTACTTTGCATGCACACACGGGCTCACTACTGCGCATACGCACACGGGCTCACTACAGTGCATGCGAACTCGGACTCACTACTGCTCATGCGCACTCGGGGTCACTACTGCGCATGGGCGCACGGGCGTACAACTGCGCATGCGCACACGGGCTCACTACTGTGCATGCGCCCTCGGGGTCACTACTGCGGATGCGCAATCGGGCTCACTACTGTGCATGCGCCCTCGGGGTCACTACTGCGGATGCGCGCTCGGGCTCACTACTGGGCATGCGCACACGGGCTCACTACTGCGCATGCGCACTCGGGCTCACTACTGCGCAAGTGCGTCCGGGGTCACTACTGCTCATGCGCACTCGGTCCCACTACTGCCCATGCGCACTCGGACTCACTACTGCTAATGCGCACTCGGACTCACTACTGCTCATGGGCACACGGTCTCACTACTGCGCATGCGCACACGGGCTCACTACTGCGCATGCGCACACGGTCTCACTACTGTGCATGCGCATTCATGGTCACTACTGCTCATGCGCACTCGGGTTCACTACTGCGCATGCGCACTCGGGGTCACTGCTGCTCATGCGCACTCGGGCTCTCTATTGCGCATTCGCACACGGGCTCAGTACTGCTCATGCGCACTCGGACTCACTACTGCGGATGCGCAATTGGGCTCACTACTGCGCATGCGCTCCTCGGCTCAGACCTGCACATGCGCACTCGGGCTCACTACTGCGCGTGCGCACACGGACTCGCTACTGCGGATGCGCGCTCGGGCGACTCACTACTGCGGATGCACAATCGGTCTCATTACTGCGCATGCGCAATCGGGTGCACTACTGCTCATGCGCACACGGAATCACTACTGTGCATGCGCCCTCAGGGTCACTACTGTGGGTGCGCAATCGGGCTCACTACTGTGCATGCGCCCTCGGGCTCACTACTGCGCATACGTACTCCGGCTCAGACTCGCACATGCGCTCTCAAGCTCACTTCTGCGCATGCGTACAGGGCCGCACTACTGCGCATGCGCACACGGGCTCACTACTGTGCATGCGCACTCGGGGTCACTACTGCTCATGCGCACTCGGACTTACTACTGCTCATGCGCACTCGGAGTCACTACTGCTCATAGGCACACGTTGTCACTACTGCGCATGCGCACACGGGCTCAATACTGTGCATGCGCACGCGGGCTCACTACTGTGCATGCGCATTCATGGTCACTACTGCTCATGCGCACTCGGGTTCACTACTGCGCATGCGCACTCGGGGTCACTGCTGCTCATGCGCACTCGGGCTCTCTATTGCGCATTCGCACACGGGCTCAGTACTGCTCATGCGCACTCGGACTCACTACTCTGCATGCGCACTCGGACTCACTACTGCTCACGGGCACACGGACTCACTACTGCGGATGCAGACATGGGCTCACTACTTTGCATGCACACACGGGCTCACTACTGCGCATGCGCACACGGGCTCACTACAGTGCATGCGCACTCGGACTCACTACTGCTCACGGGCACTCGGGCTCACTACTGCGGATGCACAATTGGGCTCACTACGGCGCATGCGCCCTCCGGCTCAGACCTGCACATTCGCACTCGGGCTCACTACTGCGCATGCGCACACGGGCTCACTACTGCTCATGAGCAGTCGGACTCACGACTGCTCATGCGCACACGGGGTCACTACTGCGCATGCGTACACGGGCTCACTACTGCGCATGCGCACTCGGGGTCACTACTGATCATGCGCACACAGTCTCACTACTGCAGATGCGCAATCAGGTTCACTATTGCGCATGCACACACGGGCTCACTACAGCGCATGCGCACTCGGGGTCACTACTGCGCATGCGCACACCTGCTCAGACCTGCACATGCGCACTCGAGCCCACTTCTGCGCATGCGCACACGTGCTCACTACGGTGCATGCGGTCTCGGGGTCACTACTGCTCATGGGCACTCGGACACACTACTACGGATGCCCGCTCGGGCTCACTACTGCGCATGTGCTCTCCGGGTCACTACTGCTCATACGCACTCCGACTCACTACTGCTCATGCGAACTCGGACACACTACTGCTCATGCGCACTCGGGGTCACTACTGCGCATGGGCGCACGGGCGTACAACTGCGCATGCGCACACGGGCTCACTACTGTGCATGCGCCCTCGGGGTCACTACTGCGGATGCGCAATCGGGCTCACTACTGTGCATGCGCCCTCGGGGTCACTACTGCGGATGCGCGCTCGGGCTCACTACTGGGCATGCGCACACGGGCTCACTACTGCGCATGCGCACTCGGGCTCACTACTGCGCAAGTGCGTCCGGGGTCACTACTGCTCATGCGCACTCGGTCCCACTACTGCCCATGCGCACTCGGACTCACTACTGCTAATGCGCACTCGGACTCACTACTGCTCATGGGCACACGGTCTCACTACTGCGCATGCGCACACGGGCTCACTACTGCGCATGCGCACACGGGCTCACTACTGTGCATGCGCCCTCGGTGTCACTACTGCGGATGCGCAATCGGGCTCACTACCGCGCATGCGCACTCGGGGTGACTACTGCTCATGCGCAGTCGGACTCACTACTGCTCATGGACATTCGGGCTCACTACTGCGGATGCACAATTGGGCTCACTACGGCGCATGCGCCCTCCGGCTCAGACCTGCACATGCGCACTCGGGCTCACTACTGCGCATGCGCACACAGACTCACTACTGCAGATGCGCAATCAGGTTCACTATTGCGCATGCACACACGGGTTCACTACAGCGCATGCGCACTCGGGGTCACTACTGCGCATGCGCACACCTGCTCAGACCTGCACATGCGCACTCGAGCCCACTTCTGCGCATGCGCACACGTGCTCACTACTGTGCATGCGGTCTCGGGGTGACTACTGCTCATGCGCACACGGACTCACTACGGCGGATGCACAATCGGACTCCCTACTGCCCATGCGCTCTCCGGCTCAGACCTGCACATGCGCACTCGGGCTCACTACTGCGGATGCGCACACGGGGTGACTACTGCGCATGCGCACACGGGCTCACTACTGCGCGTGCGCACACGGGCTCACTACTGCGCACGCGCACTCGGGGTCACTACTGCGCATGCGCACTCGGACTCACTACGGCGGATGCACAATCGGACTCACTACTGCCCATGCGCTCTCCGGCTCAGACCTGCACATGCGCACTCGGGCTCACTAATGCGGATGCGCACTCGGGGTTACCACTGCGCATGCGCACTCGGGGTTTCTACTGCGCATGCGCATTCGGACTCACTACTGCGGATGCGCAAGCGGGCTCACCGCTGCGCGCGCGCTTGCGGTCATTACAGCGCATGCGCACTCGGGGTCACTACTGCACATACGCATTCGGGTTGAGTACTGTGCATGCACACATGGGCTCACTACTTTGCACGCACACACGGGCTCACTACTGCGCATGCGCACACGGGCTCACTACTGCTCATGAGCAGTCGGACTCACGACTGCTCATGCGCACACGGGCTCACTACTGCGCATGCGTACACGGGCTCACTACTGCGCATGCGCACTCGAGGTCACTACTGCTCATGCGCACACGGACTCTCTACGGCGGATGCACAATCGGACTCACTACTGCCCGTGCGCCCTCCGGCACAGACCTGCACATGCGCATTCGGGTTCACTACTGCACATGCGCACACAGACTCACTACTGCAGATGCGCAATCAGGTTCACTATTGCGCATGCACACACGGGCTCACTACAGCGCATGCGCACTCGGGGTCACTACTGCACATACGCATTCGGGTTGAGTACTGTGCATGCACACATGGGCTCACTACTTTGCATGCACACACGGGCTCACTACTGCGCATGCGCACACGGGCTCACTACAGTGCATGCGCACTCGGGGTCACTACTGCTCACGGGCACTCGGACTCACTACTGCGGATGCACAATTGGGCTCACTACTGCGCATGCGCCCTCCGGCTCAGACCTGCACATGCGCACTCGGGCTCACTACTGCGCATGCGCAGACGGGCTCACTACTGGTCATGAGCAGTCGGACTCACGACTGCTCATGCGCACTCGGACTCACTACTGCGGATGCGCGCTCGGGCCGCTCACTACTGCGGATGCGCAATGGGTCTCATTACTGCGCATGCGCAATCGGGTTCACTACTGCTCATGCGCACACGGACTCACCACTGCTCATGGGCACACGGTCTCACTACTGCGCATGCGCACACGGGCTCACTACTGCGCATGCGCACACGGGCTCACTACTGTGCACGCGCCCTCGGTGTCACTACTGCGGATGCGCAATCGGGCTCACTACTGCGCATGTGCTCTCCGGGTCACTACTGCTCATACGCACTCCGACTCACTACAGCTCATGCGAACTCGGACTCACTACTGCTCATGCGCACTCGGGGTCACTACTGCGCATGGGCGCACGGGCGTACAACTGCGCATGCGCACACGGGCTCACTACTGTGCATGCGCCCTCGGGGTCACTACTGCGGATGCGCAATCGGGCTCACTACTGTGCATGCGCCCTCGGGGTCACTACTGCGGATGCGCGCTCGGGCTCACTACTGGGCATGCGCACACGGGCTCACTACTGCGCATGCGCACTCGGGCTCACTACTGCGCAAGTGCGTCCGGGGTCACTACTGCTCATGCGCACTCGGTCCCACTACTGCCCATGCGCACTCGGACTCACTACTGCTGATGCGCACTCGGACTCACTACTGATCATGGGCACACGGTCTCACTACTGCGCATGCGCACACGGGCTCACTACTGCGCATGCGCACACGGGCTCACTACTGTGCATGCGCCCTCGGTGTCACTACTGCGGATGCGCAATCGGGCTCACTACCGCGCATGCGCACTCGGGGTGACTACTGCTCATGCGCAGTCGGAATCACTACTGCTCATGGACATTCGGACTCACTACTGCGGATGCGCAATTGGGCTCACTACTGCGCATGCGCTCTTCGGCTCAGACCTGCACATGCGCACTCGGGCTCACTACTGCGCATGCGCACACGGACTCGCTACTGCGGATGCGCGCTCGGGCGACTCACTACTGCGGATGCACAATCGGTCTCATTACTGCGCATGCGCAATCGGGTGCACTACTGCTCATGCGCACACGGAATCACTACTGTGCATGCGCCCTCAGGGTCACTACTGTGGGTGCGCAATCGGGCTCACTACTGTGCATGCGCCCTCGGGCTCACTACTGCGCATGCGCACACGGGCTCACTACTGCTCATGAGCAGTCGGACTCACGACTGCTCATGCGCACACGGGGTCACTACTGCGCATGCGTACACGGGCTCACTACTGCGCATGCGCACTCGGGGTCACTACTGCTCATGCGCACACGGGCTCACTACTGCGCATGCGCACTCGGGGTGACTACTGCTCATGCGCACACGGACGCACTACGGCGGATGCACAATCGGACTCCCTACTGCCCATGCGCTCTCCCACCAGTGATCCTGACTGGTACCGCGGGGACCGAGGCGCCTACAGGGGCAACCCTGGCTCGGTCGTGGGTTGGACCATCGCGGGGGCAGTGGTTTAGAAGCCGCATGCTGGCTAGAGGGCCTGCTAGTCGGGCCCTCGGCGGGTGAGCTGCGTCCCAACAGCTCGGGTACCAGCCTGTCTTAGCTGGTAGAGTGTTGGAAAGTCACTCGGCCCCACCAGAGGTCGGTTGCCGGGACCCGTAGAGCCTGGTGCCGTTTCTGGTAGTCCTTGCTTCGGCGGGGACGCGCTAATTGGGCGCATCCCAATTCCACGCCCATGGGGGCCGTGTGGTAGGGCCTATGGCGGGAACCGCACGATAAATCAAACAGGACATCTGCCCATGCGCTCTCCGGCTCAGACCTGCACATGCGCACTCGGGCTCACTACTGCGGATGCGCACACGGGGTGACTACTGCGCATGCGCACACGGGTTCACTACTGCGCCTGCGCACACGGGCTCACTACTGCGCACGCGCACTCGGGGTCACTACAGCGCATGCGAACTCGGACTCACTACTGCTCATGGGCACACGGGCTCACTACTGCGCATGCGCACTCGGGGTGACTACTGCTCATGCGCACACATACTCACTACGGCGGATGCACAATCGGACTCACTACTGCCCATGCGCTCTCCGGCTCAGACCTGCACATGCGCACTCGGTCTCACTAATGCGGATGCGCACTCGGGGTTACCACTGCGCATGCGCACTCGGGGTTGCTACTGCGCATGCGCATTCGGACTCACTACTGCGGATGCGCAATCGGGCTCACTACTGCGCATGCGCGCTCGCGGTCATTACAGCGCATGCGCACTCGGGGTCACTACTGCACATACGCATTCGGGTTGAGTACTGTGCATGCACACATGAGCTCACTACTTTGCATGCACACACGGGCTCACTACTGCGCATGCGCACACGGGCTCACTACTGCGCATGCGTACACGGGCTCACTACTGCGCATGCGCACTCGGGGTCACTACTGCTCATGCGCACACGGACTCACTACGGCGGATGCACAATCGGACTCACTACTGCCCATGCGCCCTCCGGCACAGGCCTGCACATGCGCATTCGGGTTCACTACTGCACATGCGCACACAGACTCACTACTGCAGATGCGCAATCAGGTTCACTATTGCGCATGCACACACGGGCTCACTACAGCGGATGCGCACTCGGGGTCACTACTGCGCATGCGCACACCTGCTCAGACCTGCACATGCGCACTCGAGCCCACTTCTGCGCATGCGCACACGTGCTCACTACTGTGCATGCGGTCTCGGGGTCACTACTGCTCATGGGCACTCGGACACGCTACTGCGGATGCCCGCTTGGGCTCACTACTGCGGATGCGCACACGGGGTGACTACTGCTCATGCGCACTCGGGGTCACCACTGCGCGTGCGCGCACGGGCGTACTACTGCGCATGCGCACACGGGCTCACTACTGCGCGTGCGCACACGGGCTCACTACTGCGCACGCGCACTCGGGGTCACTACTGCGCATGCGCACTCGGACTCACTACTGCTCATGGGCACACGGGCTCACTACTGCGCATGCGCACTCGGGGTGACTACTGCTCATGCGCACACGGACTCACTACGGCGGATGCGCACACGGGCTCACTACTGCGCGTGCGCACACGGGCTCACTACTGCGCACGCGCACACGGGCTCACTACTGCGCACGCGCACTCGGGGTCACTACTGCGCATGCGCACTCGGACTCACTACTGCTCATGCACACACGGGCTCACTACAGCGGATGCGCACTCGGGGTCACTACTGCGCATGCGCACACCTGCTCAGACCTGCACATGCGCACTCGAGCCCACTTCTGCGCATGCGCACACGTGCTCACTACTGTGCATGCGGTCTCGGGGTCACTACTGCTCATGGGCACTCGGACACACTACTGCGGATGCCCGCTCGGGCTCACTACTGCGGATGCGCACACGGGCTCACTACTGCGCGTGCGCACACGGGCTCACTACTGCGCACGCGCACTCGGGGTCACTACTGCACATGCGCACACGGACTCACTACTGCTCATGGGCACACGGGCTCACTACTGCGCATGCGCACTCGGGGTGACTACTGCTCATGCGCACACGGACTCACTACGGCGGATGCACAATCGGACTCACTACTGCCCATGCGCTCTCCGGCTCAGACCTGCACATGCGCACTCGGGCTCACTACTGCGGATGCGCACACGGGGTGACTACTGCGCATGCGCACACGGGCTCACTACTGCGCGTGCGCACACGTGCTCACTACTGTGCATGCGCCCTCGGGGTCACTACTGCGCATGCGCACTCGGGGTGACTGCTGCTCATGCGCACTCGGGGTCACTACTGCGCATGCGCACACGGGCGCACTACTGCGCATGCGCACACGGGCTCACTACTGTGCATGCGCCCTCGGGGTCACTACTGCGGATGCGCGCTCGGGCTCACTACTGGGCATGCGCACACGGGCTCAATACTGTGCATGCGCACTCGGTCTCACTTCTGCGCAAGAGCGTCCGGGGTCACTACTGCTCATGCGCACTCGGTTCCACTACTGCCCATGCGCACACGGACTCACTACTGCTAATGCGCACTCGGACCCAGTACTGCTCATGGGCACACGGTCTCACTACTGCGCATGCGCACACGGGCTCAATACTGTGCATGCGCACGCGGGGTCGCCACTGCAAATGCGCACGCGGGGTCGCCACTGCAAATGCGCAATCGGGTTCACTGCGGCGCATGCCTAATCGGGGTCACTACTGCAGATGCGCAATCGGGTTCACTACTGCGCATGCACACACGGGCTCACTACTGCGCATACGCACTCCGGCTCAGACTCGCACATGCGAACTCGAGCTCACTTCTGCGCATGCGCACAGGGCCGCACTACGGCGCATGCGCACACGGGCTCACTACTGTGCATGCGCACTCGGGGTCACTACTGCTTATGCGCACTCGGACTTACTACTGCTCATGCGCACTCGGATTCACTACTGCTCATAGGCACACGTTCTCACTACTGCGCATGCGCACACGGGCTCAATACTGTGCATGCGCACGCGGGCTCACTACTGTGCATGCGCATTCATGGTCACTACTGCTCATGCGCAGTCGGGCTCACTACTGCGCATGCGCACTCGGGGTCACTGCTGCTCATGCGCACTCGGGCTCTCTATTGCGCATTCGCACACGGGCTCACTACTGCTCATGGACACTCGGGCTCACTACTGCGGATGCGCAATTGGGCTCACTACTGAGCATGCGCACACGGGCGCACTACTGCGCATGCGCACACGCGCTCACTACTGTGCATGTACTCTCGGGGTCACTACTGCTCATGCGCACTCCGACTCACTACTGCTCATGCGAACTCGGGCTCACTACTGCGCATGCGCACTCGGGGTCACTGCTGCTCATGCACACTCGGGCTCACTACTGCGCATGCGTACACAGGCTCACTACTGCGCATGCGCACTCGGGGTCACTACTGCTCATGAGCAGTCGGACTCACTACTGCGGATGCTCGTTCGGGCTCACTACTGGGCATGCGCACTCGGGATCACTACTGCGCATGCGCACACCTGCTCAGACCTGCACATGCGCACTCGAGATCACTTCTGCGCATGCGCACAGGGCCGCACTACTGCGCATGCGCACATGGGCTCACTACTGTGCATGCGCATTCATGGTCACTACTGCTCATGCGCACTCGGACACGCTACTGATCATGGGCAATCGGACACACTACTGCGGATGCGCGTTCAGGCTCACTACTGCGGATGCGCATACGTGCTCGCTACTGCGCATGCACACTCGGGCTCACTACTGCGGATGCGCGCACGGGCTCACTACTGCGCATGCGCACACGGGTGCACTACTGCGCATGCACACACGAGCTTACTACAGCGCATGGGCACTCGGGGTCACTACTGCGCATGCGCACACCTGCTCAGACCTGCACATGCGCACTCGAGCTCACTTCTGCGCATGCGCACACGGGCGCACTACTGCGCATGCGCACACGCGCTCACTACTGGGCATGTGCTCTCGGGGTCACTACTGCTCATACGCACTCCGACTCACTACTGCTCATGCGAACTCGGACTCACTACTGCGCATGCGCCCTCCGGCACAGGCCTGCACATGCGCATTCGGGTTCACTACTGCACATGCGCACACAGACTCACTACTGCAGATGCGCAATCAGGTTCACTATTGCGCATGCACACACGGGCTCACTACAGCGGATGCGCACTCGGGGTCACTACTGCGCATGCGCACACCTGCTCAGACCTGCACATGCGCACTCGAGCCCACTTCTGCGCATGCGCACACGTGCTCACTACTGTGCATGCGGTCTCGGGGTCACTACTGCTCATGGGCACTCGGACACACTACTGCGGATGCGCACTCGGGGTGACTACTGCTCATGCGCACACGGACTCACTACGCCGGATGCACAATCGGACTCACTACTGCCCATGCGCTCTCCGGCTCAGACCTGCATATGCGCACTCGGGCTCACTACTGCGGATGCGCACTCGGGGTTACCACTGCGCACGCGCACTCGGGGTTGCTACTGCGCATGCGCATTCGGACTCACTACTGCGGATGCGCAATCGGGCTCACTACTGCGCGTGCGCGCTCGCGGTCATTACAGCGCATGCGCACTCGGGGTCACTACTGCAGATACGCATTCGGGTTGAGTACTGTGCATGCACACATGGGCTCACTACTTTGCATGCACACACGGGCTCACTACTGCGCATACGCACACGGGCTCACTACTGCGGATGCGCACACGGGGTGACTACTGCGCATGCACACACGAGCTTACTACAGCGCATGCGCACTCGGGGTCACTACTGCGCATGCGCACACCTGCTCAGACCTGCACATGCGCACTCCAGCTCACTTCTGCGCATGCGCACACGGGCTCTCTATTGCGCATTCGCACACGGGCTCACTACTGCTCATGGACACTCGGGCTCACTACTGCGGATGCGCAATTGGGCTCACTACTGAGCATGCGCACACGGGCGCACTACTGCGCATGCGCACACGCGCTCACTACTGTGCATGTACTCTCGGGGTCACTACTGCTCATGCGCACTCCGACTCATTACTGCTCATGCGAACTCGGACTCACTACTGCGCATGCGCACTCGGGATCACTACTGCGCATGCGCACACCTGCTCAGACCTGCACATGCGCACTCGAGATCACTTCTGCGCATGCGCACAGGGCCGCACTACTGCGCATGCGCACACGGGCTCACTACTCTGCATGCGCACTCGGGGTCACTACTGCTCATGCGCACTCGGACACACTACTGATCATGGGCACTCGGACACACTACTGCGGATGCGCGTTCAGGCTCACTACTGCGGATGCGCACACGTGCTCGCTACTGCGCATGCACACTCGGGCTCACTACTGCGCATGCGTACACAGGCTCACTACTGCGCATGCGCACTCGGGGTCACTACTGCTCATGAGCAGTCGGACTCACTACTGCGGATGCTCGTTCGGGCTCACTACTGGGCATGCGCACTCGGGATCACTACTGCGCATGCGCACACCTGCTCAGACCTGCACATGCGCACTCGAGATCACTTCTGCGCATGCGCACAGGGCCGCACTACTGCGCATGCGCACATGGGCTCACTACTGTGCATGCGCATTCATGGTCACTACTGCTCATGCGCACTCGGACACGCTACTGATCATGGGCAATCGGACACACTACTGCGGATGCGCGTTCAGGCTCACTACTGCGGATGCGCACACGTGCTCGCTACTGCGCATGCACACTCGGGCTCACTACTGCGCATGCGCACACGGGTGCACTACTGCGCATGCACACACGAGCTTACTACAGCGCATGGGCACTCGGGGTCACTACTGCGCATGCGCACACCTGCTCAGACCTGCACATGCGCACTCGAGCTCACTTCTGCGCATGCGCACACGGGCGCACTACTGCGCATGCGCACACGCGCTCACTACTGGGCATGTGCTCTCGGGGTCACTACTGCTCATACGCACTCCGACTCACTACTGCTCATGCGAACTCGGACTCACTACTGCGCATGCGCCCTCCGGCACAGGCCTGCACATGCGCATTCGGGTTCACTACTGCACATGCGCACACAGACTCACTACTGCAGATGCGCAATCAGGTTCACTATTGCGCATGCACACACGGGCTCACTACAGCGGATGCGCACTCGGGGTCACTACTGCGCATGCGCACACCTGCTCAGACCTGCACATGCGCACTCGAGCCCACTTCTGCGCATGCGCACACGTGCTCACTACTGTGCATGCGGTCTCGGGGTCACTACTGCTCATGGGCACTCGGACACACTACTGCGGATGCCCGCTCGGGCTCACTACTGCGGATGCGCACACGGGGTGACTACTGCTCATGCGCACTCGGGGTCACCACTGCGCATGCGCGCACGGGCGTACTACTGCGCATGCGCACACGGGCTCACTACTGCGCGTGCGCACACGGGCTCACTACTGCGCACGCGCACTCGGGGTCACTACTGCGCATGCGCACTCGGACTCACTACTGCTCATGGGCACACGGGCTCACTACTGCGCATGCGCACTCGGGGTGACTACTGCTCATGCGCACACGGACTCACTACGGCGGATGCACAATCGGACTCACTACTGCCCATGCGCTCTCCGGCTCAGACCTGCACATGCGCACTCGGGCTCACTACTGCGGATGCGCACACGGGGTGACTACTGCGCATGCGCACACGGGCTCACTACTGCGCGTGCGCACACGGGCTCACTACTGCGCACGCGCACTCGGGGTCACTACTGCGCATGCGCACTCGGACTCACTACTGCTCATGGGCACACGGGCTCACTACTGCGCATGCGCACTCGGGGTGACTACTGCTCATGCGCACACGGACTCACTACGCCGGATGCACAATCGGACTCACTACTGCCCATGCGCTCTCCGGCTCAGACCTGCATATGCGCACTCGGGCTCACTACTGCGGATGCGCACTCGGGGTTACCACTGCGCACGCGCACTCGGGGTTGCTACTGCGCATGCGCATTCGGACTCACTACTGCGGATGCGCAATCGGGCTCACTACTGCGCGTGCGCGCTCGCGGTCATTACAGCGCATGCGCACTCGGGGTCACTACTGCAGATACGCATTCGGGTTGAGTACTGTGCATGCACACATGGGCTCACTACTTTGCATGCACACACGGGCTCACTACTGCGCATACGCACACGGGCTCACTACTGCGGATGCGCACACGGGGTGACTACTGCGCATGCACACACGAGCTTACTACAGCGCATGCGCACTCGGGGTCACTACTGCGCATGCGCACACCTGCTCAGACCTGCACATGCGCACTCCAGCTCACTTCTGCGCATGCGCACACGGGCTCACTACTGCGCATGCGCACACGCGCTTACTACTGTGCATGTGCTCTCGGGGTCACTACTGCTCATGCGCACTCCGACTCACTACTGCTCATGCGAACTCGGACTCACTACTGCGGATGCGCAATCGGGCTCACTACTGCCCATGCGCCCTCCGGCACAGGCCTGCACATGCGCATTCGGGTTCACTACTGCACATGCGCACACAGACTCACTACTGCAGATGCGCAATCAGGTTCACTATTGCGCATGCATACACGGGCTCACTACAGCGGATGCGCACTCGGGGTCACTACTGCGCATGCGCACACCTGCTCAGACCTGCACATGCGCACTCGAGCCCACTTCTGCGCATGCGCACACGTGCTCACTACTGCTCATGGGCACACGGGCTCACTACTGCGCATGCGCACTCGGGGTGACTACTGCTCATGCGCACACGGACTCACTACGGCGGATGCACAATCGGACTCACTACTGCCCATGCGCTCTCCGGCTCAGACCTGCACATGCGCACTCGGGCTCACTACTGCGGATGCGCACACGGGCTCACTACTGCGCGTGCGCACACGGGCTCACTACTGCGCACGCGCACTCGGGGTCACTACTGCGCATGCGCACACGGACTCACTACTGCTCATGGGCACACGGGCTCACTACTGCGCATGCGCACTCGGGGTGACTACTGCTCATGCGCACACGGACTCACTACGGCGGATGCACAATCGGACTCACTACTGCCCATGCGCTCTCCGGCTCAGACCTGCACATGCGCACTCGGGCTCACTACTGCGGATGCGCACACGGGGTGACTACTGCGCATGCGCACACGGGCTCACTACTGCGCGTGCGCACACGGGCTCACTACTGCGCACGCGCACTCGGGGTCACTACTGCGCATGCGCACTCGGACTCACTACAGCTCATGGGCACACGGGCTCACTACTGCACATGCGCACTCGGGGTGACTACTGCTCATGCGCACACGGACTCACTACGCCGGATGCACAATCATACTCACTACTGCCCATGCGCTCTCCGGCTCAGACCTGCATATGCGCACTCGGGCTCACTACTGCGGATGCGCACTCGGGATTACCACTGCGCACGCGCACTCGGGGTTGCTACTGCGCATGCGCATTCGGACTCACTACTGCGGATGCGCAATCGGGCTCACTACTGCGCGTGCGCGCTCGCGGTCATTACAGCGCATGCGCACTCGGGGTCACTACTGCAGATACGCATTCGGGTTGAGTACTGCGTATGCACACATGGGCTCACTACTTTGCATGCACACACGGGCTCACTACTGCGCATACGCACACGGGCTCACTACTGCGGATGCGCACACGGGGTGACTACTGCGCATGCACACACGAGCTTACTACAGCGCATGCGCACTCGGGGTCACTACTGCGCATGCGCACACCTGCTCAGACCTGCACATGCGCAGTCCAGCTCACTTCTGCGCATGCGCACACGCGCTTACTACTGTGCATGTGCTCTCGGGGTCACTACTGCTCATGCGCACTCCGACTCACTACTGCTCATGCGAACTCGGACTCACTACTGCGGATGCGCAATCGGGCTCACTGCTGCTCATGAGCTCTCCGGCTCAGACCTGCACGTGCGCACTCGGGTTCACTACTGCGCATGCACACACGGGCTCACTACAGCGCATGCGCACTCGGGCTCACTACTGCCCATGCGCACACGTGCTCACTACTGTGCATGCGCCCTCGGGGTCACTACTGCGCATGCGCACTCGGGGTGACTGCTGCTCATGCGCACTCGGGGTCAGTACTGCGCATGCGCACACGGGCGCACTACTGCGCATGCGCACACGGGCTCACTACTGTGCATGCGCCCTCGGGGTCACTACTGCGGATGCGCGCTCGGGCTCACTACTGGGCATGCGCACACGGGCTCAATACTGTGCATGCGCACTCGGTCTCACTTCTGCGCAAGAGCGTCCGGGGTCACTACTGCTCATGCGCACTCGGTTCCACTACTGCCCATGCGCACTCGGACTCACTACAGCTAATGCGCACTCTGACCCAGTACTGCTCATGGGCACACGGTCTCACTACTGCGCATGCGCACACGGGCTCAATACTGTGCATGCGCACGCGGGGTCGCCACTGCAAATGCGCACGCGGGGTCGCCACTGCAAATGCGCAATCGGGTTCACTGCGGCGCATGCCTACTCGGGGTCACTACTGCAGATGCGCAATCGGGTTCACTACTGCGCATGCACACATGGGCTCACTACTGCGCATACGCACTCCGGCTCAGACTCGCACATGCGAACTCGAGCTCACTTCTGCGCATGCGCACAGGGCCGCACTACGGCGCATGCGCACACGGGCTCACTACTGTGCATGCGCACTCGGGGTCACTACTGCTTATGCGCACTCGGACTTACTACTGCTCATGCGCACTCGGATTCACTACTGCTCATAGGCACACGTTCTCACTACTGCGCATGCGCACACGGGCTCAATACTGTGCATGCGCACGCGGGCTCACTACTGTGCATGCGCATTCATGGTCACTACTGCTCATGCGCAGTCGGGCTCACTACTGCGCATGCGCACTCGGGGTCACTGCTGCTCATGCGCACTCGGGCTCTCTATTGCGCATTCGCACACGGGCTCACTACTGCTCATGGACACTCGGGCTCACTACTGCGGATGCGCGCACGGGCTCACTACTCTGCATGCGCACTCGGGGTCACTACTGCTCATGCGCACTCGGACACACTACTGATCATGGGCACTCGGACACACTACTGCGGATGCGCGTTCAGGCTCACTACTGCGGATGCGCACACGTGCTCGCTACTGCGCATGCGCACTCGGGCTCACTACTGCGCATGCGTACACAGGCTCACTACTGCGCATGCGCACTCGGGGTCACTACTGCTCATGAGCAGTCGGACTCACTACTGCGGATGCTCGTTCGGGCTCACTACTGGGCATGCGCACACGGGCTCACTACTGCGGATGCGCAATCGGGCTCACTACTGCGCAAGAGCGCTCGGGGTCACTACTGCACATGCGCACACGGGGTCACTACAGCGCATGCGCACTCGGGGTCACTACTGCGCATGCGCACACCTGCTCAGACCTGCACATGCGCACTCGAGCTCACTTCTGCGCATGCGCACAGGGCCGCACTACTGCGCATGCGCACATGGGCTCACTACTGTGCACGCGCTCTCGAGCTCACTTCTGCGCATGCGCACAGGGCCGCACTACTGCGCATGCGCACATGGGCTCACTACTGTGCATGCGCATTCATGGTCACTACTGCTCATGCGCACTCGGACACGCTACTGATCATGGGCAATCGGACACACTACTGCGGATGCGCGTTCAGGCTCACTACTGCGGATGCGCACACGTGCTCGCTACTGCGCATGCACACTCGGGCTCACTACTGCGGATGCGCGCACGGGCTCACTACTGCGCATGCGCACACGGGTGCACTACTGCGCATGCACACACGAGCTTACTACAGCGCATGCGCACTCGGGGTCACTACTGCGCATGCGCACACCTGCTCAGACCTGCACATGCGCACTCGAGCTCACTTCTGCGCATGCGCACACGGGCGCACTACTGCGCATGCGCACACGCGCTCACTACTGGGCATGTGCTCTCGGGGTCACTACTGCTCATACGCACTCCGACTCACTACTGCTCATGCGAACTCGGACTCACTACTGCGCATGCGCACTCGGGGTCACTACTGCGCATGCGCACACCTGCTCAGCCCTGCACGTGCGCACTCGAGCCCACTTCTGCGCATGCGCACTCGGACTCACTACTGCTCATGGGCACACGGGCTCACTACTGCGCATGCGCACTCGGGGTGACTACTGCTCATGCGCACACGGACTCACTACGGCGGATGCACAATCGGACTCACTACTGCCCATGCGCTCTCCGGCTCAGACCTGCACATGCGCACTCGGGCTCACTACTGCGGATGCGCACACGGGTCGACTACTGCGCATGCGCACACGGGCTCACTACTGCGCACGCGCACTCGGGGTCACTACTGCGCATGCGCACTCGGACTCACTACTGCTCATGGGCACACGGGCTCACTACTGTGCATGCGCACTCGGGGTGACTACTGCTCATGCGCACACGGACTCACTACGGCGGATGCACAATCGGACTCACTACTGCCCATGCGCTCTCCGGCTCAGACCTGCACAAGCGCACTCGGGCTCACTACTGCGAATGCGCACTCGGGGTTACCACTGCGCACGCGCACTCGGGGTTGCTACTGCGCATGCGCATTCGGACTCACTACTGCGGTTGCGCAATCGGGCTCACTACTGCGCATGCGCGCTCGCGGTCATTACAGCGCATGCGCACTCGGGGTCACTACTGCACATACGCATTCGGGTTGAGTACTGTGCATGCACACATGGGCTCACTACTTTGCATGCACACACGGGCTCACTACTGCGCATGCGCACACCTGCTCAGACCTGCACATGCGCAGTCCAGCTCACTTCTGCGCATGCGCACACGGGCGCACTACTGCGCATGCGCACACGCGCTTACTACTGTGCATGTGCTCTCGGGGTCACTACTGCTCATGCGCACTCCGACTCACTACTGCTCATGCGAACTCGGACTCACTACTGCGGATGCGCAATCGGGCTCACTGCTGCTCATGAGCTCTCCGGCTCAGACCTGCACGTGCGCACTCGGGTTCACTACTGCGCATGCACACACGGGCTCACTACAGCGCATGCGCACTCGGGGTCACTACTGCCCATGCGCACACGTGCTCACTACTGTGCATGCGCCCTCGGGGTCACTACTGCGCATGCGCACTCGGGGTGACTGCTGCTCATGCGCACTCGGGGTCAGTACTGCGCATGCGCACACGGGCGCACTACTGCGCATGCGCACACGGGCTCACTACTGTGCATGCGCCCTCGGGGTCACTACTGCGGATGCGCGCTCGGGCTCACTACTGGGCATGCGCACACGGGCTCAATACTGTGCATGCGCACTCGGTCTCACTTCTGCGCAAGAGCGTCCGGGGTCACTACTGCTCATGCGCACTCGGTTCCATTACTGCCCATGCGCACTCGGACTCACTACTGCTAATGCGCACTCTGACCCAGTACTGCTCATGGGCACACGGTCTCACTACTGCGCATGCGCACACGGGCTCAATACTGTGCATGCGCACGCGGGGTCGCCACTGCAAATGCGCACGCGGGGTCGCCACTGCAAATGCGCAATCGGGTTCACTGCGGCGCATGCCTACTCGGGGTCACTACTGCAGATGCGCAATCGGGTTCACTACTGCGCATGCACACACGGGCTCACTACTGCGCATACGCACTCCGGCTCAGACTCGCACATGCGAACTCGAGCTCACTTCTGCGCATGCGCACAGGGCCGCACTACGGCGCATGCGCACACGGGCTCACTACTGTGCATGCGCACTCGGGGTCACTACTGCTTATGCGCACTCGGACTTACTACTGCTCATGCGCACTCGTATTCACTACTGCTCATAGGCACACGTTCTCACTACTGCGCATGCGCACACGGTCTCAATACTGTGCATGCGCACGCGGGCTCACTACTGTGCATGCGCATTCATGGTCACTACTGCTCATGCGCAGTCGGGCTCACTACTGCGCATGCGCACTCGGGGTCACTGCTGCTCATGCGCACTCGGGCTCTCTATTGCGCATTCGCACACGGGCTCACTACTGCTCATGGACACTCGGGCTCACAACTGCGGATGCGCAATTGGGCTCACTACTGAGCATGCGCACACGGGCGCACTACTGCGCATGCGCACACGCGCTCACTACTGTGCATGTACTCTCGGGGTCACTACTGCTCATGCGCACTCCGACTCACTACTGCTCATGCGAACTCGGACTCACTACTGCGCATGCGCACTCGGGATCACTACTGCGCATGCGCACACCTGCTCAGACCTGCACATGCGCACTCGAGATCACTTCTGCGCATGCGCACAGGGCCGCACTACTGCGCATGCGCACACGGGCTCACTACTCTGCATGCGCACTCGGGGTCACTACTGCTCATGCGCACTCGGACACACTACTGATCATGGGCACTCGGACACACTACTGCGGATGCGCGTTCAGGCTCACTACTGCGGATGCGCACACGTGCTCGCTACTGCGCATGCGCACTCGGGCTCACTACTGCGCATGCGTACACAGGCTCACTACTGCGCATGCGCACTCGGGGTCACTACTGCTCATGAGCAGTCGGACTCACTACTGCGGATGCTCGTTCGGGCTCACTACTGGGCATGCGCACACGGGCTCACTACTGCGGATGCGCAATCGGGCTCACTACTGCGCAAGAGC
Organism: Megachile leachella; assembly: GCA_963576845.1. Lineage (NCBI taxonomy): Eukaryota > Metazoa > Arthropoda > Insecta > Hymenoptera > Megachilidae > Megachile > Megachile leachella. The sequence goes on along the minus strand of OY756253.1, from coordinate 16,379,126 downwards.
GCTCGGGGTCACTACTGCACATGCGCACACGGGGTCACTACAGCGCATGGGCACTCGGGGTCACTACTGCGCATGCGCACACCTGCTCAGACCTGCACATGCGCACTCGAGCTCACTTCTGCGCATGCGCACAGGGCCGCACTACTGCGCATGCGCACATGGGCTCACTACTGTGCACGCGCTCTCGAGCTCACTTCTGCGCATGCGCACAGGGCCGCACTACTGCGCATGCGCACATGGGCTCACTACTGTGCATGCGCATTCATGGTCACTACTGCTCATGCGCACTCGGACACGCTACTGATCATGGGCAATCGGACACACTACTGCGGATGCGCGTTCAGGCTCACTACTGCGGATGCGCACACGTGCTCGCTACTGCGCATGCACACTCGGGCTCACTACTGCGGATGCGCGCACGGGCTCACTACTGCGCATGCGCACACGGGTGCACTACTGCGCATGCACACACGAGCTTACTACAGCGCATGCGCACTCGGGGTCACTACTGCGCATGCGCACACCTGCTCAGACCTGCACATGCGCACTCGAGCTCACTTCTGCGCATGCGCACACGGGCGCACTACTGCGCATGCGCACACGCGCTCACTACTGGGCATGTGCTCTCGGGGTCACTACTGCTCATACGCACTCCGACTCACTACTGCTCATGCGAACTCGGACTCACTACTGCGCATGCCCACTCGGGGTCACTACTGCGCATGCGCACACCTGCTCAGCCCTGCACGTGCGCACTCGAGCCCACTTCTGCGCATGCGCACTCGGACTCACTACTGCTCATGGGCACACGGGCTCACTACTGCGCATGCGCACTCGGGGTGACTACTGCTCATGCGCACACGGACTCACTACGGCGGATGCACAATCGGACTCACTACTGCCCATGCGCTCTCCGGCTCAGACCTGCACATGCGCACTCGGGCTCACTACTGCGGATGCGCACACGGGTCGACTACTGCGCATGCGCACACGGGCTCACTACTGCGCGTGCGCACACGGGCTCACTACTGCGCACGCGCACTCGGGGTCACTACTGCGCATGCGCACTCGGACTCACTACTGCTCATGGGCACACGGGCTCACTACTGCGCATGCGCACTCGGGGTGACTACTGCTCATGCGCACACGGACTCACTACGGCGGATGCACAATCGGACTCACTACTGCCCATGCGCTCTCCGGCTCAGACCTGCACAAGCGCACTCGGGCTCACTACTGCGAATGCGCACTCGGGGTTACCACTGCGCACGCGCACTCGGGGTTGCTACTGCGCATGCGCATTCGGACTCACTACTGCGGATGCGCAATCGGGCTCACTACTGCGCATGCGCGCTCGCGGTCATTACAGCGCATGCGCACTCGGGGTCACTACTGCACATACGCATTCGGGTTGAGTACTGTGCATGCACACATGGGCTCACTACTTTGCATGCACACACGGGCTCACTACTGCGCATGCGCACACGGGCTCACTACAGTGCATGCGCACTCGGGGTCACTACTGCTCACGGGCACTCGGACTCACTACTGCAGATGCGCAATCAGGTTCACTATTGCGCATGCACACACGGGCTCACTACAGCGGATGCGCACTCGGGGTCACTACTGCGCATGCGCACACCTGCTCAGACCTGCACATGCGCACTCGAGCCCACTTCTGCGCATGCGCACACGTGCTCACTACTGTGCATGCGGTCTCGGGGTCACTACTGCTCATGGGCACTCGGACACACTACTGCGGATGCCCGCTCGGGCTCACTACTGCGGATGCGCACACGGGGTGACTACTGCTCATGCGCACTCGGGGTGACTACTGCTCATGCGCACACGGACTCACTACGCCGGATGCACAATCGGACTCACTACTGCCCATGCGCTCTCCGGCTCAGACCTGCATATGCGCACTCGGGCTCACTACTGCGGATGCGCACTCGGGGTTACCACTGCGCACGCGCACTCGGGGTTGCTACTGCGCATGCGCATTCGGACTCACTACTGCGGATGCGCAATCGGGCTCACTACTGCGCGTGCGCGCTCGCGGTCATTACAGCGCATGCGCACTCGGGGTCACTACTGCAGATACGCATTCGGGTTGAGTACTGTGCATGCACACATGGGCTCACTACTTTGCATGCACACACGGGCTCACTACTGCGCATGCGCACACGGGCTCACTACAGTGCATGCGCACTCGGGGTCACTACTGCTCACGGGCACTCGGACTCACTACTGCAGATGCGCAATCAGGTTCACTATTGCGCACGCGCACACGGGCTCACTACTGCGCACGCGCACTCGGGGTCACTACTGCGCATGCGCACTCGGACTCACTACTGCTCATGGGCACACGGGCTCACTACTGCGCATGCGCACTCGGGGTGACTACTGCTCATGCGCACACGGACTCACTACGCCGGATGCACAATCGGACTCACTACTGCCCATGCGCTCTCCGGCTCAGACCTGCATATGCGCACTCGGGCTCACTACTGCGGATGCGCACTCGGGGTTACCACTGCGCACGCGCACTCGGGGTTGCTACTGCGCATGCGCATTCGGACTCACTACTGCGGATGCGCAATCGGGCTCACTACTGCGCGTGCGCGCTCGCGGTCATTACAGCGCATGCGCACTCGGGGTCACTACTGCAGATACGCATTCGGGTTGAGTACTGTGTATGCACACATGGGCTCACTACTTTGCATGCACACACGGGCTCACTACTGCGCATACGCACACGGGCTCACTACTGCGGATGCGCACACGGGGTGACTACTGCGCATGCACACACGAGCTTACTACAGCGCATGCGCACTCGGGGTCACTACTGCGCATACGCACACCTGCTCAGACCTGCACATGCGCACTCCAGCTCACTTCTGCGCATGCGCACACGGGCGCACTACTGCGCATGCGCACACGCGCTTACTACTGTGCATGTGCTCTCGGGGTCACTACTGCTCATGCGCACTCCGACTCACTACTGCTCATGCGAACTCGGACTCACTACTGCGGATGCGCAATCGGGCTCACTACTGCGCATGAGCTCTCCGGCTCAGACCTGCACGTGCGCACTCGGGTTCACTACTGCGCATGCACACACGGGCTCACTACAGCGCATGCGCACTCGGGGTCACTACTGCCCATGCGCACACGTGCTCACTACTGTGCATGCGCCCTCGGGGTCACTACTGCGCATGCGCTCTCGGGGTGACTGCTGCTCATGCGCACTCGGGGTCACTACTGCGCATGCGCACACGGGCGCACTACTGCGCATGCGCACACGGGCTCACTACTGTGCATGCGCCCTCGGGGTCACTACTGCGGATGCGCGCTCGGGCTCACTACTGGGCATGCGCACACGGGCTCAATACTGTGCATGCGCACTCGGTCTCACTTCTGCGCAAGAGCGTCCGGGGTCACTACTGCTCATGCGCACTCGGTTCCACTACTGCCCATGCGCACTCGGACTCACTACTGCTAATGCGCACTCGGACCCAGTACTGCTCATGGGCACACGGTCTCACTACTGCGCATGCGCACACGGGCTCAATACTGTGCATGCGCACGCGGGGTCGCCACTGCAAATGCGCACGCGGGGTCGCCACTGCAAATGCGCAATCGGGTTCACTGCGGCGCATGCCTACTCGGGGTCACTACTGCAGATGCGCAATCGGGTTCACTACTGCGCATGCACACACGGGGTCACTACTGCGCATACGCACTCCGGCTCAGACTCGCACATGCGAACTCGAGCTCACTTCTGCGCATGCGCACAGGGCCGCACTACGGCGCATGCGCACACGGGCTCACTACTGTGCATGCGCACTCGGGGTCACTACTGCTTATGCGCACTCGGACTTACTACTGCTCATGCGCACTCGGATTCACTACTGCTCATAGGCACACGTTCTCACTAATGCGCATGCGCACACGGGCTCAATACTGTGCATGCGCACGCGGGCTCACTACTGTGCATGCGCATTCATGGTCACTACTGCTCATGCGCAGTCGGGCTCACTACTGCGCATGCGCACTCGGGGTCACTGCTGCTCATGCGCACTCGGGCTCTCTATTGCGCATTCGCACACGGGCTCACTACTGCTCATGGACACTCGGGCTCACTACTGCGGATGCGCAATTGGGCTCACTACTGAGCATGCGCACACGGGCGCACTACTGCGCATGCGCACACGCGCTCACTACTGTGCATGTGCTCTCGGGGTCACTACTGCTCATACGCACTCCGACTCGCTACTGCTCATGCGAACTCGGACTCACTACTGCGCATGCGCACTCGGGATCACTACTGCGCATGCGCACACCTGCTCAGACCTGCACATGCGCACTCGAGCTCACTTCTGCGCATGCGCACAGGGCCGCACTACTGCGCATGCGCACACGGGCTCACTACTCTGCATGCGCACTCGGGGTCACTACTGCTCATGCGCACTCGGACACACTACTGATCATGGGCACTCGGACACACTACTGCGGATGCGCGTTCAGGCTCACTACTGCGGATGCGCACACGTGCTCGCTACTGCGCATGCGCACTCGGGCTCACTACTGCGCATGCGTACACGGGCTCACTACTGCGCATGCGCACTCGGGGTCACTACTGCTCATGAGCAGTCGGACTCACTACTGCGGATGCTCGTTCGGGCTCACTACTGGGCATGCGCACACGGGCTCACTACTGCGGATGCGCAATCGGGCTCACTACTGCGCAAGAGCGCTCGGGGTCACTACTGCACATGCGCACACGGGGTCACTACTGTGCATGCGCCCGCGGGCTCACTACTGCGCATACGCACTCCGGCTCAGACTCGCAAACGCGCTCTCGAGCTCACTTCTGCGCATGCGCACAGGGCCGCACTACTGCGCATGCGCACATGGGCTCACTACTGTGCACGCGCTCTCGAGCTCACTTCTGCGCATGCGCACAGGGCCGCACTACTGCGCATGCGCGCATGGGCTCACTACTGTGCATGCGCATTCATGGTCACTACTGCTCATGCGCACTCGGACACACTACTGATCATGGGCAATCGGACACACTACTGCGGATGCGCGTTCAGGCTCACTACTGCTCATGGGCACACGGGCTCACTACTGCGCATGCGCACTCGGGGTGACTACTGCTCATGCGCACACGGACTCACTACGGCGGATGCACAATCGGACTCACTACTGCCCATGCGCTCTCCGGCTCAGACCTGCACATGCGCACTCGGGCTCACTACTGCGGATGCGCACACGGGGTGACTACTGCGCATGCGCACACGGGCTCACTACTGCGCGTGCGCACACGGGCTCACTACTGCGCACGCGCACTCGGGGTCACTACTGCGCATGCGCACTCGGACTCACTACTGCTCATGGGCACACGGGCTCACTACTGCGCATGCGCACTCGGGGTGACTACTGCTCATGCGCAGTCGGACTCACTACTGCTCATGGACATTCGGACTCACTACTGCGGATGCGCAATTGGGCTCACTACTGCGCATGCGCTCTTCGGCTCAGACCTGCACATGCGCACTCGGGCTCACTACTGCGCATGCGCACACGGACTCGCTACTGCGGATGCGCGCTCGGGCGACTCACTACTGCGGATGCACAATCGGTCTCATTACTGCGCATGCGCAATCGGGTGCACTACTGCTCATGCGCACACGGAATCGCTACTGTGCATGCGCCCTCAGGGTCACTACTGTGGGTGCGCAATCGGGCTCACTACTGTGCATGCGCCCTCGGGCTCACTACTGCGCATACGTACTCCGGCTCAGACTCGCACATGCGCTCTCAAGCTCACTTCTGCGCATGCGTACAGGGCCGCACTACTGCCCATGCGCACACGGGCTCACTACTGCGCATGCGCACTCGGGGTCACTACTGCTCATGCGCACACGGACTCACTACGGCGGATGCACAATCGGACTCACTACTGCCCATGCGCCCTCCGGCACAGGCCTGCACATGCGCATTCGGGTTCACTACTGCACATGCGCACACAGACTCACTACTGCAGATGCGCAATCAGGTTCACTATTGCGCATGCACACACGGGCTCACTACAGCGGATGCGCACTCGGGGTCACTACTGCGCATGCGCACACCTGCTCAGACCTGCACATGCGCACTCGAGCCCACTTCTGCGCATGCGCACACGTGCTCACTACTGTGCATGCGGTCTCGGGGTCACTACTGCTCATGGGCACTCGCACACACTACTGCGGATGCCCGCTCGGGCTCACTACGGCGGATGCGCACACGGGGTGACTACTGCTCATGCGCACTCGGGGTCACCACTGCGCATGCGCGCACGGGCGTACTACTGCGCATGCGCACACGGGCTCACTACTGCGCGTGCGCACACGGGCTCACTACTGCGCACGCGCACACGGGCTCACTACTGCGCACGCGCACTCGGGGTCACTACTGCGCATGCGCACTCGGACTCACTACTGCTCATGGGCACACGGGCTCACTACTGCGCATGCGCACTCGGGGTGACTACTGCTCATGCGCACACGGACTCACTACGGCGGATGCACAATCGGACTCACTACTGCCCATGCGCTCTCCGGCTCAGACCTGCACATGCGCACTCGGGCTCACTACTGCGGATGCGCACACGGGGTGACTACTGCGCATGCGCACACGGGCTCACTACTGCGCGTGCGCACACGGGCTCACTACTGCGCACGCGCACTCGGGGTCACTACTGCGCATGCGCACTCGGACTCACTACTGCTCATGGGCACACGGGCTCACTACTGCGCATGCGCACTCGGGGTGACTACTGCTCATGCGCACACGGACTCACTACGCCGGATGCACAATCGGACTCACTACTGCCCATGCGCTCTCCGGCTCAGACCTGCATATGCGCACTCGGGCTCACTACTGCGGATGCGCACTCGGGGTTACCACTGCGCACGCGAACTCGGGGTTGCTACTGCGCATGCGCATTCGGACTCACTACTGCGGATGCGCAATCGGGCTCACTACTGCGCGTGCGCGCTCGCGGTCATTACAGCGCATGCGCACTCGGGGTCACTACTGCAGATACGCATTCGGGTTGAGTACTGTGTATGCACACATGGGCTCACTACTTTGCATGCACACACGGGCTCACTACTGCGCATACGCACACGGGCTCACTACTGCGGATGCGCACACGGGGTGACTACTGCGCATGCACACACGAGCTTACTACAGCGCATGCGCACTCGGGGTCACTACTGCGCATGCGCACACCTGCTCAGACCTGCACATGCGCACTCCAGCTCACTTCTGCGCATGCGCACACGGGCGCACTACTGCGCATGCGCACACGCGCTTACTACTGTGCATGTGCTCTCGGGGTCACTACTGCTCATGCGCACTCCGACTCACTACTGCTCATGCGAACTCGGACTCACTACTGCGGATGCGCAATCGGGCTCACTACTGCGCATGAGCTCCCCGGCTCAGACCTGCACGTGCGCACTCGGGTTCACTACTGCGCATGCACACACGGGCTCACTACAGCGCATGCGCACTCGGGGTCACTACTGCCCATGCGCACACGTGCTCACTACTGTGCATGCGCCCTCGGGGTCACTACTGCGCATGCGCACTCGGGGTTGCCACTGCGCATGCGCATTCGGACTCACTACTGCGGATGCGCAATCGGGCTCACTACTGCGCATGCGCGCTCGCGGTCATTACAGCGCATGCGCACTCGGGGTCACTACTGCACATACGCATTCGGGTTGAGTACTGTGCATGCACACATGGGCTCACTACTTTGCATGCACACACGGGCTCACTACTGCGCATGCGCACACGGACTCGCTACTGCGGATGTGCGCTCGGGCGACTCACTACTGCGGATGCACAATCGGTCTCATTACAGCGCATGCGCAATCGGGTGCACTACTGCTCATGCGCACACGGAATCGCTACTGTGCATGCGCCCTCAGGGTCACTACTGTGGGTGCGCAATCGGGCTCACTACTGTGCATGCGCCCTCGGGCTCACTACTGCGCATACGTACTCCGGCTCAGACTCGCACATGCGCTCTCAAGCTCACTTCTGCGCATGCGTACAGGGCCGCACTACTGCCCATGCGCACACGGGCTCACTACTGCGCATGCGCACTCGGGGTCACTACTGCTCATGCGCACACGGACTCACTACGGCGGATGCACAATCGAACTCACTACTGCCCATGCGCCCTCCGGCACAGGCCTGCACATGCGCATTCGGGTTCACTACTGCACATGCGCACACAGACTCACTACTGCAGATGCGCAATCAGGTTCACTATTGCGCATGCACACACGGGCTCACTACAGCGGATGCGCACTCGGGGTCACTACTGCGCATGCGCACACCTGCTCAGACCTGCACATGCGCACTCGAGCCCACTTCTGCGCATGCGCACACGTGCTCACTACTGTGCATGCGGTCTCGGGGTCACTACTGCTCATGGGCACTCGGACACACTACTGCGGATGCCCGCTCGGGCTCACTACTGCGGATGCGCACACGGGGTGACTACTGCTCATGCGCACTCGGGGTCACCACTGCGCATGCGCGCACGGGCGTACTACTGCGCATGCGCACACGGGCTCACTACTGCGCGTGCGCACACGGGCTCACTACTGCGCACGCGCGCACGGGCTCACTACTGCGCACGCGCACTCGGGGTCACTACTGCGCATGCGCACTCGGACTCACTACTGCTCATGGGCACACGGGCTCACTACTGCGCATGCGCACTCGGGGTGACTACTGCTCATGCGCACACGGACTCACTACGGCGGATGCACAATCGGACTCACTACTGCCCATGCGCTCTCCGGCTCAGACCTGCACATGCGCACTCGGGCTCACTACTGCGGATGCGCACACGGGGTGACTACTGCGCATGCGCACACGGGCTCACTACTGCGCGTGCGCACACGGGCTCACTACTGCGCACGCGCACTCGGGGTCACTACTGCGCATGCGCACTCGGACTCACTACTGCTCATGGGCACACGGGCTCACTACTGCGCATGCGCACTCGGGGTGACTACTGCTCATGCGCACACGGACTCACTACGCCGGATGCACAATCGGACTCACTACTGCCCATGCGCTCTCCGGCTCAGACCTGCATATGCGCACTCGGGCTCACTACTGCGGATGCGCACTCGGGGTTACCACTGCGCACGCGCACTCGGGGTTGCTACTGCGCATGCGCATTCGGACTCACTACTGCGGATGCGCAATCGGACTCACTACTGCCCATGCGCCCTCCGGCACAGGCCTGCACATGCGCATTCGGGTTCACTACTGCACATGCGCACACAGACTCACTACTGCAGATGCGCAATCAGGTTCACTATTGCGCATGCACACACGGGCTCACTACAGCGGATGCGCACTCGGGGTCACTACTGCGCATGCGCACACCTGCTCAGACCTGCACATGCGCACTCGAGCCCACTTCTGCGCATGCGCACACGTGCTCACTACTGTGCATGCGGTCTCGGGGTCACTACTGCTCATGGGCACTCGGACACACTACTGCGGATGCCCGCTCGGGCTCACTACTGCGGATGCGCACACGGGGTGACTACTGCTCATGCGCACTCGGGGTCACCACTGCGCATGCGCGCACGGGCGTACTACTGCGCATGCGCACACGGGCTCACTACTGCGCGTGCGCACACGGGCTCACTACTGCGCACGCGCACACGGGCTCACTACTGCGCACGCGCACTCGGGGTCACTACTGCGCATGCGCACTCGGACTCACTACTGCTCATGGGCACACGGGCTCACTACTGCGCATGCGCACTCGGGGTGACTACTGCTCATGCGCACACGGACTCACTACGGCGGATGCACAATCGGACTCACTACTGCCCATGCGCTCTCCGGCTCAGACCTGCACATGCGCACTCGGGCTCACTACTGCGGATGCGCACACGGGGTGACTACTGCGCATGCGCACACGGGCTCACTACTGCGCGTGCGCACACGGGCTCACTACTGCGCACGCGCACTCGGGGTCACTACTGCGCATGCGCACTCGGACTCACTACTGCTCATGGGCACACGGGCTCACTACTGCGCATGCGCACTCGGGGTGACTACTGCTCATGCGCACACGGACTCACTACGCCGGATGCACAATCGGACTCACTACTGCCCATGCGCTCTCCGGCTCAGACCTGCATATGCGCACTCGGGCTCACTACTGCGGATGCGCACTCGGGGTTACCACTGCGCACGCGCACTCGGGGTTGCTACTGCGCATGCGCATTCGGACTCACTACTGCGGATGCGCAATCGGGCTCACTACTGCGCGTGCGCGCTCGCGGTCATTACAGCGCATGCGCACTCGGGGTCACTACTGCAGATACGCATTCGGGTTGAGTACTGTGTATGCACACATGGGCTCACTACTTTGCATGCACACACGGGCTCACTACTGCGCATACGCACACGGGCTCACTACTGCGGATGCGCACACGGGGTGACTACTGCGCATGCACACACGAGCTTACTACAGCGCATGCGCACTCGGGGTCACTACTGCGCATGCGCACACCTGCTCAGACCTGCACATGCGCACTCCAGCTCACTTCTGCGCATGCGCACACGGGCGCACTACTGCGCATGCGCACACGCGCTTACTACTGTGCATGTGCTCTCGGGGTCACTACTGCTCATGCGCACTCCGACTCACTACTGCTCATGCGAACTCGGACTCACTACTGCGGATGCGCAATCGGGCTCACTACTGCGCATGAGCTCTCCGGCTCAGACCTGCACGTGCGCACTCGGGTTCACTACTGCGCATGCACACAAGGGCTCACTACAGCGCATGCGCACTCGGGGTCACTACTGCCCATGCGCACACGTGCTCACTACTGTGCATGCGCCCTCGGGGTCACTACTGCGCATGCGCTCTCGGGGTGACTGCTGCTCATGCGCCCTCGGGGTCACTACTGCGGATGCGCGCTCGGGCTCACTACTGGGCATGCGCACACGGGCTCAATACTGTGCATGCGCACTCGGGGTCACTACTGCTCATGCGCACACGGACTCACTACGGCGGATGCACAATCGGACTCACTACTGCCCATGCGCCCTCCGGCACAGGCCTGCACATGCGCATTCGGGTTCACTACTGCACATGCGCACACAGACTCACTACTGCAGATGCGCAATCAGGTTCACTATTGCGCATGCACACACGGGCTCACTACAGCGGATGCGCACTCGGGGTTGCTACTGCGCATGCGCATTCGGACTCACTACTGCGGATGCGCAATCGGGCTCACTACTGCGCATGCGCGCTCGCGGTCATTACAGCGCATGCGCACTCGGGGTCACTACTGCACATACGCATTCGGGTTGAGTACTGTGCATGCACACATGGGCTCACTACTTTGCATGCACACACGGGCTCACTACTGCGCATGCGCACACGGGCTCACTACAGTGCATGCGCACTCGGGGTCACTACTGCTCACGGGCACTCGGACTCACTACTGCAGATGCGCAATCAGGTTCACTATTGCGCATGCACACACGGGCTCACTACAGCGGATGCGCACTCGGGGTCACTACTGCGCATGCGCACACCTGCTCAGACCTGCACATGCGCACTCGAGCCCACTTCTGCGCATGCGCACACGTGCTCACTACTGTGCATGCGGTCTCGGGGTCACTACTGCTCATGGGCACTCGGACACACTACTGCGGATGCCCGCTCGGGCTCACTACTGCGGATGCGCACACGGGGTGACTACTGCTCATGCGCACTCGGGGTCACCACTGCGCATGCGCGCACGGGCGTACTACTGCGCATGCGCACACGGGCTCACTACTGCGCGTGCGCACACGGGCTCACTACTGCGCACGCGCACACGGGCTCACTACTGCGCACGCGCACTCGGGGTCACTACTGCGCATGCGCACTCGGACTCACTACTGCTCATGGGCACACGGGCTCACTACTGCGCATGCGCACTCGGGGTGACTACTGCTCATGCGCACACGGACTCACTACGGCGGATGCACAATCGGACTCACTACTGCCCATGCGCTCTCCGGCTCAGACCTGCACATGCGCACTCGGGCTCACTACTGCGGATGCGCACACGGGGTGACTACTGCGCATGCGCACACGGGCTCACTACTGCGCGTGCGCACACGGGCTCACTACTGCGCACGCGCACTCGGGGTCACTACTGCGCATGCGCACTCGGACTCACTACTGCTCATGGGCACACGGGCTCACTACTGCGCATGCGCACTCGGGGTGACTACTGCTCATGCGCACACGGACTCACTACGCCGGATGCACAATCGGACTCACTACTGCCCATGCGCTCTCCGGCTCAGACCTGCATATGCGCACTCGGGCTCACTACTGCGGATGCGCACTCGGGGTTACCACTGCGCACGCGCACTCGGGGTTGCTACTGCGCATGCGCATTCGGACTCACTACTGCGGATGCGCAATCGGGCTCACTACTGCGCGTGCGCGCTCGCGGTCATTACAGCGCATGCGCACTCGGGGTCACTACTGCAGATAAGCATTCGGGTTGAGTACTGTGTATGCACACATGGGCTCACTACTTTGCATGCACACACGGGCTCACTACTGCGCATACGCACACGGGCTCACTACTGCGGATGCGCACACGGGGTGACTACTGCGCATGCACACACGAGCTTACTACAGCGCATGCGCACTCGGGGTCACTACTGCGCATACGCACACCTGCTCAGACCTGCACATGCGCACTCCAGCTCACTTCTGCGCATGCGCACACGGGCGCACTACTGCGCATGCGCACACGCGCTTACTACTGTGCATGTGCTCTCGGGGTCACTACTGCTCATGCGCACTCCGACTCACTACTGCTCATGCGAACTCGGACTCACTACTGCGGATGCGCAATCGGGCTCACTACTGCGCATGAGCTCTCCGGCTCAGACCTGCACGTGCGCACTCGGGTTCACTACTGCGCATGCACACACGGGCTCACTACAGCGCATGCGCACTCGGGGTCACTACTGCCCATGCGCACACGTGCTCACTACTGTGCATGCGCCCTCGGGGTCACTACTGCGCATGCGCTCTCGGGGTGACTGCTGCTCATGCGCACTCGGGGTCACTACTGCGCATGCGCACACGGGCGCACTACTGCGCATGCGCACACGGGCTCACTACTGTGCATGCGCCCTCGGGGTCACTACTGCGGATGCGCGCTCGGGCTCACTACTGGGCATGCGCACACGGGCTCAATACTGTGCATGCGCACTCGGTCTCACTTCTGCGCAAGAGCGTCCGGGGTCACTACTGCTCATGCGCACTCGGTTCCACTACTGCCCATGCGCACTCGGACTCACTACTGCTAATGCGCACTCGGACCCAGTACTGCTCATGGGCACACGGTCTCACTACTGCGCATGCGCACACGGGCTCAATACTGTGCATGCGCACGCGGGGTCGCCACTGCAAATGCGCACGCGGGGTCGCCACTGCAAATGCGCAATCGGGTTCACTGCGGCGCATGCCTACTCGGGGTCACTACTGCAGATGCGCAATCGGGTTCACTACTGCGCATGCACACACGGGGTCACTACTGCGCATACGCACTCCGGCTCAGACTCGCACATGCGAACTCGAGCTCACTTCTGCGCATGCGCACAGGGCCGCACTACGGCGCATGCGCACACGGGCTCACTACTGTGCATGCGCACTCGGGGTCACTACTGCTTATGCGCACTCGGACTTACTACTGCTCATGCGCACTCGGATTCACTACTGCTCATAGGCACACGTTCTCACTAATGCGCATGCGCACACGGGCTCAATACTGTGCATGCGCACGCGGGCTCACTACTGTGCATGCGCATTCATGGTCACTACTGCTCATGCGCAGTCGGGCTCACTACTGCGCATGCGCACTCGGGGTCACTGCTGCTCATGCGCACTCGGGCTCTCTATTGCGCATTCGCACACGGGCTCACTACTGCTCATGGACACTCGGGCTCACTACTGCGGATGCGCAATTGGGCTCACTACTGAGCATGCGCACACGGGCGCACTACTGCGCATGCGCACACGCGCTCACTACTGTGCATGTGCTCTCGGGGTCACTACTGCTCATACGCACTCCGACTCGCTACTGCTCATGCGAACTCGGACTCACTACTGCGCATGCGCACTCGGGATCACTACTGCGCATGCGCACACCTGCTCAGACCTGCACATGCGCACTCGAGCTCACTTCTGCGCATGCGCACAGGGCCGCACTACTGCGCATGCGCACACGGGCTCACTACTCTGCATGCGCACTCGGGGTCACTACTGCTCATGCGCACTCGGACACACTACTGATCATGGGCACTCGGACACACTACTGCGGATGCGCGTTCAGGCTCACTACTGCGGATGCGCACACGTGCTCGCTACTGCGCATGCGCACTCGGGCTCACTACTGCGCATGCGTACACGGGCTCACTACTGCGCATGCGCACTCGGGGTCACTACTGCTCATGAGCAGTCGGACTCACTACTGCGGATGCTCGTTCGGGCTCACTACTGGGCATGCGCACACGGGCTCACTACTGCGGATGCGCAATCGGGCTCACTACTGCGCAAGAGCGCTCGGGGTCACTACTGCACATGCGCACACGGGGTCACTACTGTGCATGCGCCCGCGGGCTCACTACTGCTCATGCGCACTCGGTTCCACTACTGCCCATGCGCACTCGGACTCACTACTGCTAATGCGCACTCGGACCCAGTACTGCTCATGGGCACACGGTCTCACTACTGCGCATGCGCACACGGGCTCAATACTGTGCATGCGCACGCGGGGTCGCCACTGCAAATGCGCACGCGGGGTCGCCACTGCAAATGCGCAATCGGGTTCACTGCGGCGCATGCCTACTCGGGGTCACTACTGCAGATGCGCAATCGGGTTCACTACTGCGCATGCACACACGGGGTCACTACTGCGCATACGCACTCCGGCTCAGACTCGCACATGCGAACTCGAGCTCACTTCTGCGCATGCGCACAGGGCCGCACTACGGCGCATGCGCACACGGGCTCACTACTGTGCATGCGCACTCGGGGTCACTACTGCTTATGCGCACTCGGACTTACTACTGCTCATGCGCACTCGGATTCACTACTGCTCATAGGCACACGTTCTCACTAATGCGCATGCGCACACGGGCTCAATACTGTGCATGCGCACGCGGGCTCACTACTGTGCATGCGCATTCATGGTCACTACTGCTCATGCGCAGTCGGGCTCACTACTGCGCATGCGCACTCGGGGTCACTGCTGCTCATGCGCACTCGGGCTCTCTATTGCGCATTCGCACACGGGCTCACTACTGCTCATGGACACTCGGGCTCACTACTGCGGATGCGCAATTGGGCTCACTACTGAGCATGCGCACACGGGCGCACTACTGCGCATGCGCACACGCGCTCACTACTGTGCATGTGCTCTCGGGGTCACTACTGCTCATACGCACTCCGACTCGCTACTGCTCATGCGAACTCGGACTCACTACTGCGCATGCGCACTCGGGATCACTACTGCGCATGCGCACACCTGCTCAGACCTGCACATGCGCACTCGAGCTCACTTCTGCGCATGCGCACAGGGCCGCACTACTGCGCATGCGCACACGGGCTCACTACTCTGCATGCGCACTCGGGGTCACTACTGCTCATGCGCACTCGGACACACTACTGCGGATGCGCGTTCAGGCTCACTACTGCGGATGCGCACACGTGCTCGCTACTGCGCATGCGCACTCGGGCTCGCTACTGCGCATGCGTACACGGGCTCACTACTGCGCATGCGCACTCGGGGTCACTACTGCTCATGAGCAGTCGGACTCACTACTGCGGATGCTCGTTCGGGCTCACTACTGGGCATGCGCACACGGGCTCACTACTGCGGATGCGCAATCGGGCTCACTACTGCGCAAGAGCGCTCGGGGTCACTACTGCACATGCGCACACGGGGTCACTACTGTGCATGCGCCCGCGGGCTCACTACTGCGCATACGCACTCCGGCTCAGACTCGCAAACGCGCTCTCGAGCTCACTTCTGCGCATGCGCACAGGGCCGCACTACTGCGCATGCGCACATGGGCTCACTACTGTGCACGCGCTCTCGAGCTCACTTCTGCGCATGCGCACAGGGCCGCACTACTGCGCATGCGCGCATGGGCTCACTACTGCTCATGGGCACACGGGCTCACTACTGCGCATGCGCACTCGGGGTGACTACTGCTCATGCGCACACGGACTCACTACGGCGGATGCACAATCGGACTCACTACTGCCCATGCGCTCTCCGGCTCAGACCTGCACATGCGCACTCGGGCTCACTACTGCGGATGCGCACACGGGGTGACTACTGCGCATGCGCACACGGGCTCACTACTGCGCGTGCGCACACGGGCTCACTACTGCGCACGCGCACTCGGGGTCACTACTGCGCATGCGCACTCGGACTCACTACTGCTCATGGGCACACGGGCTCACTACTGCGCATGCGCACTCGGGGTGACTACTGCTCATGCGCAGTCGGACTCACTACTGCTCATGGACATTCGGACTCACTACTGCGGATGCGCAATTGGGCTCACTACTGCGCATGCGCTCTTCGGCTCAGACCTGCACATGCGCACTCGGGCTCACTACTGCGCATGCGCACACGGACTCGCTACTGCGGATGCGCGCTCGGGCGACTCACTACTGCGGATGCACAATCGGTCTCATTACTGCGCATGCGCAATCGGGTGCACTACTGCTCATGCGCACACGGAATCGCTACTGTGCATGCGCCCTCAGGGTCACTACTGTGGGTGCGCAATCGGGCTCACTACTGTGCATGCGCCCTCGGGCTCACTACTGCGCATACGTACTCCGGCTCAGACTCGCACATGCGCTCTCAAGCTCACTTCTGCGCATGCGTACAGGGCCGCACTACTGCCCATGCGCACACGGGCTCACTACTGCGCATGCGCACTCGGGGTCACTACTGCTCATGCGCACACGGACTCACTACGGCGGATGCACAATCGGACTCACTACTGCCCATGCGCCCTCCGGCACAGGCCTGCACATGCGCATTCGGGTTCACTACTGCACATGCGCACACAGACTCACTACTGCAGATGCGCAATCAGGTTCACTATTGCGCATGCACACACGGGCTCACTACAGCGGATGCGCACTCGGGGTCACTACTGCGCATGCGCACACCTGCTCAGACCTGCACATGCGCACTCGAGCCCACTTCTGCGCATGCGCACACGTGCTCACTACTGTGCATGCGGTCTCGGGGTCACTACTGCTCATGGGCACTCGCACACACTACTGCGGATGCCCGCTCGGGCTCACTACTGCGGATGCGCACACGGGGTGACTATTGCTCATGCGCACTCGGGGTCACCACTGCGCATGCGCGCACGGGCGTACTACTGCGCATGCGCACACGGGCTCACTACTGCGCGTGCGCACACGGGCTCACTACTGCGCACGCGCACACGGGCTCACTACTGCGCACGCGCACTCGGGGTCACTACTGCGCATGCGCACTCGGACTCACTACTGCTCATGGGCACACGGGCTCACTACTGCGCATGCGCACTCGGGGTGACTACTGCTCATGCGCACACGGACTCACTACGGCGGATGCACAATCGGACTCACTACTGCCCATGCGCTCTCCGGCTCAGACCTGCACATGCGCACTCGGGCTCACTACTGCGGATGCGCACACGGGGTGACTACTGCGCATGCGCACACGGGCTCACTACTGCGCGTGCGCACACGGGCTCACTACTGCGCACGCGCACTCGGGGTCACTACTGCGCATGCGCACTCGGACTCACTACTGCTCATGGGCACACGGGCTCACTACTGCGCATGCGCACTCGGGGTGACTACTGCTCATGCGCACACGGACTCACTACGCCGGATGCACAATCGGACTCACTACTGCCCATGCGCTCTCCGGCTCAGACCTGCATATGCGCACTCGGGCTCACTACTGCGGATGCGCACTCGGGGTTACCACTGCGCACGCGAACTCGGGGTTGCTACTGCGCATGCGCATTCGGACTCACTACTGCGGATGCGCAATCGGGCTCACTACTGCGCGTGCGCGCTCGCGGTCATTACAGCGCATGCGCACTCGGGGTCACTACTGCAGATACGCATTCGGGTTGAGTACTGTGTATGCACACATGGGCTCACTACTTTGCATGCACACACGGGCTCACTACTGCGCATACGCACACGGGCTCACTACTGCGGATGCGCACACGGGGTGACTACTGCGCATGCACACACGAGCTTACTACAGCGCATGCGCACTCGGGGTCACTACTGCGCATGCGCACACCTGCTCAGACCTGCACATGCGCACTCCAGCTCACTTCTGCGCATGCGCACACGGGCGCACTACTGCGCATGCGCACACGCGCTTACTACTGTGCATGTGCTCTCGGGGTCACTACTGCTCATGCGCACTCCGACTCACTACTGCTCATGCGAACTCGGACTCACTACTGCGGATGCGCAATCGGGCTCACTACTGCGCATGAGCTCCCCGGCTCAGACCTGCACGTGCGCACTCGGGTTCACTACTGCGCATGCACACACGGGCTCACTACAGCGCATGCGCACTCGGGGTCACTACTGCCCATGCGCACACGTGCTCACTACTGTGCATGCGCCCTCGGGGTCACTACTGCGCATGCGCACTCGGGGTTGCCACTGCGCATGCGCATTCGGACTCACTACTGCGGATGCGCAATCGGGCTCACTACTGCGCATGCGCGCTCGCGGTCATTACAGCGCATGCGCACTCGGGGTCACTACTGCACATACGCATTCGGGTTGAGTACTGTGCATGCACACATGGGCTCACTACTTTGCATGCACACACGGGCTCACTACTGCGCATGCGCACACGGACTCGCTACTGCGGATGTGCGCTCGGGCGACTCACTACTGCGGATGCACAATCGGTCTCATTACAGCGCATGCGCAATCGGGTGCACTACTGCTCATGCGCACACGGAATCGCTACTGTGCATGCGCCCTCAGGGTCACTACTGTGGGTGCGCAATCGGGCTCACTACTGTGCATGCGCCCTCGGGCTCACTACTGCGCATACGTACTCCGGCTCAGACTCGCACATGCGCTCTCAAGCTCACTTCTGCGCATGCGTACAGGGCCGCACTACTGCCCATGCGCACACGGGCTCACTACTGCGCATGCGCACTCGGGGTCACTACTGCTCATGCGCACACGGACTCACTACGGCGGATGCACAATCGAACTCACTACTGCCCATGCGCCCTCCGGCACAGGCCTGCACATGCGCATTCGGGTTCACTACTGCACATGCGCACACAGACTCACTACTGCAGATGCGCAATCAGGTTCACTATTGCGCATGCACACACGGGCTCACTACAGCGGATGCGCACTCGGGGTCACTACTGCGCATGCGCACACCTGCTCAGACCTGCACATGCGCACTCGAGCCCACTTCTGCGCATGCGCACACGTGCTCACTACTGTGCATGCGGTCTCGGGGTCACTACTGCTCATGGGCACTCGGACACACTACTGCGGATGCCCGCTCGGGCTCACTACTGCGGATGCGCACACGGGGTGACTACTGCTCATGCGCACTCGGGGTCACCACTGCGCATGCGCGCACGGGCGTACTACTGCGCATGCGCACACGGGCTCACTACTGCGCGTGCGCACACGGGCTCACTACTGCGCACGCGCGCACGGGCTCACTACTGCGCACGCGCACTCGGGGTCACTACTGCGCATGCGCACTCGGACTCACTACTGCTCATGGGCACACGGGCTCACTACTGCGCATGCGCACTCGGGGTGACTACTGCTCATGCGCACACGGACTCACTACGGCGGATGCACAATCGGACTCACTACTGCCCATGCGCTCTCCGGCTCAGACCTGCACATGCGCACTCGGGCTCACTACTGCGGATGCGCACACGGGGTGACTACTGCGCATGCGCACACGGGCTCACTACTGCGCGTGCGCACACGGGCTCACTACTGCGCACGCGCACTCGGGGTCACTACTGCGCATGCGCACTCGGACTCACTACTGCTCATGGGCACACGGGCTCACTACTGCGCATGCGCACTCGGGGTGACTACTGCTCATGCGCACACGGACTCACTACGCCGGATGCACAATCGGACTCACTACTGCCCATGCGCTCTCCGGCTCAGACCTGCATATGCGCACTCGGGCTCACTACTGCGGATGCGCACTCGGGGTTACCACTGCGCACGCGCACTCGGGGTTGCTACTGCGCATGCGCATTCGGACTCACTACTGCGGATGCGCAATCGGGCTCACTACAGCGCGTGCGCGCTCGCGGTCATTACAGCGCATGCGCACTCGGGGTCACTACTGCAGATACGCATTCGGGTTGAGTACTGTGTATGCACACATGGGCTCACTACTTTGCATGCACACACGGGCTCACTACTGCGCATACGCACACGGGCTCACTACTGCGGATGCGCACACGGGGTGACTACTGCGCATGCACACACGAGCTTACTACAGCGCATGCGCACTCGGGGTCACTACTGCGCATGCGCACACCTGCTCAGACCTGCACATGCGCACTCCAGCTCACTTCTGCGCATGCGCACACGGGCGCACTACTGCGCATGCGCACACGCGCTTACTACTGTGCATGTGCTCTCGGGGTCACTACTGCTCATGCGCACTCCGACTCACTACTGCTCATGCGAACTCGGACTCACTACTGCGGATGCGCAATCGGGCTCACTACTGCGCATGAGCTCCCCGGCTCAGACCTGCACGTGCGCACTCGGGTTCACTACTGCGCATGCACACACGGGCTCACTACAGCGCATGCGCACTCGGGGTCACTACTGCCCATGCGCACACGTGCTCACTACTGTGCATGCGCCCTCGGGGTCACTACTGCGCATGCGCACTCGGGGTTGCCACTGCGCATGCGCATTCGGACTCACTACTGCGGATGCGCAATCGGGCTCACTACTGCGCATGCGCGCTCGCGGTCATTACAGCGCATGCGCACTCGGGGTCACTACTGCACATACGCATTCGGGTTGAATACTGTGCATGCACACATGGGCTCACTACTTTGCATGCACACACGGGCTCACTACTGCGCATGCGCACACGGACTCGCTACTGCGGATGTGCGCTCGGGCGACTCACTACTGCGGATGCACAATCGGTCTCATTACAGCGCATGCGCAATCGGGTGCACTACTGCTCATGCGTACACGGAATCACTACTGTGCATGCGCCCTCAGGGTCACTACTGTGGGTGCGCAATCGGGCTCACTACTGCGCACGCGCACTCGGGGTCACTACTGCGCATGCGCACTCGGACTCACTACTGCTCATGGGCACACGGGCTCACTACTGCGCATGCGCACTCGGGGTGACTACTGCTCATGCGCACACGGACTCACTACGGCGGATGCACAATCGGACTCACTACTGCCCATGCGCTCTCCGGCTCAGACCTGCACATGCGCACTCGGGCTCACTACTGCGGATGCGCACACGGGGTGACTACTGCGCATGCGCACACGGGCTCACTACTGCGCACGCGCACTCGGGGTCACTACTGCGCATGCGCACTCGGACTCACTACTGCTCATGGGCACACGGGCTCACTACTGCGCATGCGCACTCGGGGTGACTACTGCTCATGCGCACACGGACTCACTACGCCGGATGCACAATCGGACTCACTACTGCCCATGCGCTCTCCGGCTCAGACCTGCATATGCGCACTCGGGCTCACTACTGCGGATGCGCACTCGGGGTTACCACTGCGCACGCGCACTCGGGGTTGCTACTGCGCATGCGCATTCGGACTCACTACTGCGGATGCGCAATCGGGCTCACTACAGCGCGTGCGCGCTCGCGGTCATTACAGCGCATGCGCACTCGGGGTCACTACTGCAGATACGCATTCGGGTTGAGTACTGTGTATGCACACATGGGCTCACTACTTTGCATGCACACACGGGCTCACTACTGCGCATACGCACACGGGCTCACTACTGCGGATGCGCACACGGGGTGACTACTGCGCATGCACACACGAGCTTACTACAGCGCATGCGCACTCGGGGTCACTACTGCGCATGCGCACACCTGCTCAGACCTGCACATGCGCACTCCAGCTCACTTCTGCGCATGCGCACACGGGCGCACTACTGCGCATGCGCACACGCGCTTACTACTGTGCATGTGCTCTCGGGGTCACTACTGCTCATGCGCACTCCGACTCACTACTGCTCATGCGAACTCGGACTCACTACTGCGGATGCGCAATCGGGCTCACTACTGCGCATGAGCTCCCCGGCTCAGACCTGCACGTGCGCACTCGGGTTCACTACTGCGCATGCACACACGGGCTCACTACAGCGCATGCGCACTCGGGGTCACTACTGCCCATGCGCACACGTGCTCACTACTGTGCATGCGCCCTCGGGGTCACTACTGCGCATGCGCACTCGGGGTTGCCACTGCGCATGCGCATTCGGACTCACTACTGCGGATGCGCAATCGGGCTCACTACTGCGCATGCGCGCTCGCGGTCATTACAGCGCATGCGCACTCGGGGTCACTACTGCACATACGCATTCGGGTTGAATACTGTGCATGCACACATGGGCTCACTACTTTGCATGCACACACGGGCTCACTACTGCGCATGCGCACACGGACTCGCTACTGCGGATGTGCGCTCGGGCGACTCACTACTGCGGATGCACAATCGGTCTCATTACAGCGCATGCGCAATCGGGTGCACTACTGCTCATGCGTACACGGAATCACTACTGTGCATGCGCCCTCAGGGTCACTACTGTGGGTGCGCAATCGGGCTCACTACTGTGCATGCGCCCTCGGGCTCACTACTGCGCATACGTACTCCGGCTCAGACTCGCACATGCGCTCTCAAGCTCACTTCTGCGCATGCGTACAGGGCCGCACTACTGCCCATGCGCACACGGGCTCACTACTGCGCATGCGCACTCGGGGTCACTACTGCTCATGCGCACACGGACTCACTACGGCGGATGCACAATCGGACTCACTACTGCCCATGCGCCCTCCGGCACAGGCCTGCACATGCGCATTCGGGTTCACTACTGCACATGCGCACACAGACTCACTACTGCAGATGCGCAATCAGGTTCACTATTGCGCATGCACACACGGGCTCACTACAGCGGATGCGCACTCGGGGTCACTACTGCGCATGCGCACACCTGCTCAGACCTGCACATGCGCACTCGAGCCCACTTCTGCGCATGCGCACACGTGCTCACTACTGTGCATGCGGTCTCGGGGTCACTACTGCTCATGGGCACTCGGACACACTACTGCGGATGCCCGCTCGGGCTCACTACTGCGGATGCGCACACGGGGTGACTACTGCTCATGCGCACTCGGGGTCACCACTGCGCATGCGCGCACGGGCGTACTACTGCGCATGCGCACACGGGCTCACTACTGCGCACGCGCACACGGGCTCACTACTGCGCACGCGCACTCGGGGTCACTACTGCGCATGCGCACTCGGACTCACTACTGCTCATGGGCACACGGGCTCACTACTGCGCATGCGCACTCGGGGTGACTACTGCTCATGCGCACACGGACTCACTACGGCGGATGCACAATCGGACTCACTACTGCCCATGCGCTCTCCGGCTCAGACCTGCACATGCGCACTCGGGCTCACTACTGCGGATGCGCACACGGGGTGACTACTGCGCATGCGCACACGGGCTCACTACTGCGCGTGCGCACACGGGCTCACTACTGCGCACGCGCACTCGGGGTCACTACTGCGCATGCGCACTCGGACTCACTACTGCTCATGGGCACACGGGCTCACTACTGCGCATGCGCACTCGGGGTGACTACTGCTCATGCGCACACGGACTCACTACGCCGGATGCACAATCGGACTCACTACTGCCCATGCGCTCTCCGGCTCAGACCTGCATATGCGCACTCGGGCTCACTACTGCGGATGCGCACTCGGGGTTACCACTGCGCACGCGCACTCGGGGTTGCTACTGCGCATGCGCATTCGGACTCACTACTGCGGATGCGCAATCGGGCTCACTACTGCGCGTGCGCGCTCGCGGTCATTACAGCGCATGCGCACTCGGGGTCACTACTGCAGATACGCATTCGGGTTGAGTACTGTGTATGCACACATGGGCTCACTACTTTGCATGCACACACGGGCTCACTACTGCGCATACGCACACGGGCTCACTACTGCGGATGCGCACACGGGGTGACTACTGCGCATGCACACACGAGCTTACTACAGCGCATGCGCACTCGGGGTCACTACTGCGCATGCGCACACCTGCTCAGACCTGCACATGCGCACTCCAGCTCACTTCTGCGCATGCGCACACGGGCGCACTACTGCGCATGCGCACACGCGCTTACTACTGTGCATGTGCTCTCGGGGTCACTACTGCTCATGCGCACTCCGACTCACTACTGCTCATGCGAACTCGGACTCACTACTGCGGATGCGCAATCGGGCTCACTACTGCGCATGAGCTCTCCGGCTCAGACCTGCACGTGCGCACTCGGGTTCACTACTGCGCATGCACACAAGGGCTCACTACAGCGCATGCGCACTCGGGGTCACTACTGCCCATGCGCACACGTGCTCACTACTGTGCATGCGCCCTCGGGGTCACTACTGCGCATGCGCTCTCGGGGTGACTGCTGCTCATGCGCCCTCGGGGTCACTACTGCGGATGCGCGCTCGGGCTCACTACTGGGCATGCGCACACGGGCTCAATACTGTGCATGCGCACTCGGGGTCACTACTGCTCATGCGCACACGGACTCACTACGGCGGATGCACAATCGGACTCACTACTGCCCATGCGCCCTCCGGCACAGGCCTGCACATGCGCATTCGGGTTCACTACTGCACATGCGCACACAGACTCACTACTGCAGATGCGCAATCAGGTTCACTATTGCGCATGCACACACGGGCTCACTACAGCGGATGCGCACTCGGGGTCACTACTGCGCATGCGCACACCTGCTCAGACCTGCACATGCGCACTCGAGCCCACTTCTGCGCATGCGCACACGTGCTCACTACTGTGCATGCGGTCTCGGGGTCACTACTGCTCATGGGCACTCGGACACACTACTGCGGATGCCCGCTCGGGCTCACTACTGCGGATGCGCACACGGGGTGACTACTGCTCATGCGCACTCGGGGTCACCACTGCGCATGCGCGCACGGGCGTACTACTGCGCATGCGCACACGGGCTCACTACTGCGCGTGCGCACACGGGCTCACTACTGCGCACGCGCACACGGGCTCACTACTGCGCACGCGCACTCGGGTTCACTACTGCACATGCGCACACGGGCTCACTACAGCGGATGCGCACTCGGGGTCACTACTGCGCATGCGCACACCTGCTCAGACCTGCACATGCGCACTCGAGCCCACTTCTGCGCATGCGCACACGTGCTCACTACTGTGCATGCGGTCTCGGGGTCACTACTGCTCATGGGCACTCGGACACACTACTGCGGATGCCCGCTCGGGCTCACTACTGCGGATGCGCACACGGGGTGACTTCTGCTCATGCGCACTCGGGGTCACCACTGCGCATGCGCGCACGGGCGTACTACTGCGCATGCGCACACGGGCTCACTACTGCGCGTGCGCACACGGGCTCACTACTGCGCACGCGCACACGGGCTCACTACTGCGCACGCGCACTCGGGGTCACTACTGCGCATGCGCACTCGGACTCACTACTGCTCATGGGCACACGGGCTCACTACTGCGCATGCGCACTCGGGGTGACTACTGCTCATGCGCACACGGACTCACTACGGCGGATGCACAATCGGACTCACTACTGCCCATGCGCTCTCCGGCTCAGACCTGCACAAGCGCACTCGGGCTCACTACTGCGAATGCGCACTCGGGGTTACCACTGCGCACGCGCACTCGGGGTTGCTACTGCGCATGCGCACACGGGCTCACTACTGCGCACGCGCACTCGGGGTCACTACTGCGCATGCGCACTCGGACTCACTACTGCTCATGGGCACACGGGCTCACTACTGCGCATGCGCACTCGGGGTGACTACTGCTCATGCGCACACGGACTCACTACGGCGGATGCACAATCGGACTCACTACTGCCCATGCGCCCTCCGGCACAGGCCTGCACATGCGCATTCGGGTTCACTACTGCACATGCGCACACAGACTCACTACTGCAGATGCGCAATCAGGTTCACTATTGCGCATGCACACACGGGCTCACTACAGCGGATGCGCACTCGGGGTCACTACTGCGCATGCGCACACCTGCTCAGACCTGCACATGCGCACTCGAGCCC
Source organism: Megachile leachella (assembly GCA_963576845.1). NCBI lineage: Eukaryota > Metazoa > Arthropoda > Insecta > Hymenoptera > Megachilidae > Megachile > Megachile leachella. The sequence continues at coordinate 16,352,552 of OY756253.1, read as the reverse complement.
ACTTCTGCGCATGCGCACACGTGCTCACTACTGTGCATGCGGTCTCGGGGTCACTACTGCTCATGGGCACTCGGACACACTACTGCGGATGCCCGCTCGGGCTCACTACTGCGGATGCGCACACGGGGTGACTACTGCTCATGCGCACTCGGGGTCACCACTGCGCATGCGCGCACGGGCGTACTACTGCGCATGCGCACACGGGCTCACTACTGCGCGTGCGCACACGGGCTCACTACTGCGCACGCGCACACGGGCTCACTACTGCGCACGCGCACTCGGGGTCACTACTGCGCATGCGCACTCGGACTCACTACTGCTCATGGGCACACGGGCTCACTACTGCGCATGCCCACTCGGGGTGACTACTGCTCATGCGCACACGGACTCACTACGGCGGATGCACAATCGGACTCACTACTGCCCATGCGCTCTCCGGCTCAGACCTGCATATGCGCACTCGGGCTCACTACTGCGGATGCGCACTCGGGGTTACCACTGCGCACGCGCACTCGGGGTTGCTACTGCGCATGCGCATTCGGACTCACTACTGCGGATGCGCAATCGGGCTCACTACTGCGCGTGCGCGCTCGCGGTCATTACAGCGCATGCGCACTCGGGGTCACTACTGCAGATACGCATTCGGGTTGAGTACTGTGTATGCACACATGGGCTCACTACTTTGCATGCACACACGGGCTCACTACTGCGCATACGCACACGGGCTCACTACTGCGGATGCGCACACGGGGTGACTACTGCGCATGCACACACGAGCTTACTACAGCGCATGCGCACTCGGGGTCACTACTGCGCATGCGCACACCTGCTCAGACCTGCACATGCGCACTCCAGCTCACTTCTGCGCATGCGCACACGGGCGCACTACTGCGCATGCGCACACGCGCTTACTACTGTGCATGTGCTCTCGGGGTCACTACTGCTCATGCGCACTCCGACTCACTACTGCGGATGCGCAATCGGGCTCACTACTGCGCATGAGCTCTCCGGCTCAGACCTGCACGTGCGCACTCGGGTTCACTACTGCGCATGCACACACGGGCTCACTACAGCGCATGCGCACTCGGGGTCACTACTGCCCATGCGCACACGGACTCACTACTGCTCATGGGCACACGGGCTCACTACTGCGCATGCGCACTCGGGGTGACTACTGCTCATGCGCACACGGACTCACTACGGCGGATGCACAATCGGACTCACTACTGCCCATGCGCTCTCCGGCTCAGACCTGCACATGCGCACTCGGGCTCACTACTGCGGATGCGCACACGGGGTGACTACTGCGCATGCGCACACGGGCTCACTACTGCGCGTGCGCACACGGGCTCACTACTGCGCACGCGCACTCGGGGTCACTACTGCGCATGCGCACTCGGACTCACTACTGCTCATGGGCACACGGGCTCACTACTGCGCATGCGCACTCGGGGTGACTACTGCTCATGCGCACACGGACTCACTACGCCGGATGCACAATCGGACTCACTACTGCCCATGCGCTCTCCGGCTCAGACCTGCATATGCGCACTCGGGCTCACTACTGCGGATGCGCACTCGGGGTTACCACTGCGCACGCGCACTCGGGGTTGCTACTGCGCATGCGCATTCGGACTCACTACTGCGGATGCGCAATCGGGCTCACTACTGCGCGTGCGCGCTCGCGGTCATTACAGCGCATGCGCACTCGGGGTCACTACTGCAGATACGCATTCGGGTTGAGTACTGTGTATGCACACATGGGCTCACTACTTTGCATGCACACACGGGCTCACTACTGCGCATACGCACACGGGCTCACTACTGCGGATGCGCACACGGGGTGACTACTGCGCATGCACACACGAGCTTACTACAGCGCATGCGCACTCGGGGTCACTACTGCGCATGCGCACACCTGCTCAGACCTGCACATGCGCACTCCAGCTCACTTCTGCGCATGCGCACACGGGCGCACTACTGCGCATGCGCACACGCGCTTACTACTGTGCATGTGCTCTCGGGGTCACTACTGCTCATGCGCACTCCGACTCACTACTGCGGATGCGCAATCGGGCTCACTACTGCGCATGAGCTCTCCGGCTCAGACCTGCACGTGCGCACTCGGGTTCACTACTGCGCATGCACACACGGGCTCACTACAGCGCATGCGCACTCGGGGTCACTACTGCCCATGCGCACACGTGCTCACTACTGTGCATGCGCCCTCGGGGTCACTACTGCGCATGCGCACTCGGGGTTGCTACTGCGCATGCGCATTCGGACTCACTACTGCGGATGCGCAATCGGGCTCACTACTGCGCATGCGCGCTCGCGGTCATTACAGCGCATGCGCACTCGGGATCACTACTGCACATACGCATTCGGGTTGAGTACTGTGCATGCACACATGGGCTCACTACTTTGCATGCACACACGGGCTCACTACTGCGCATGCGCACACGGACTCGCTACTGCGGATGCGCGCTCGGGCGACTCACTACTGCGGATGCACAATCGGTCTCATTACAGCGCATGCGCAATCGGGTGCACTACTGCTCATGCGTACACGGAATCACTACTGTGCATGCGCCCTCAGGGTCACTACTGTGGGTGCGCAATCGGGCTCACTACTGTGCATGCGCCCTCGGGCTCACTACTGCGCATACGTACTCCGGCTCAGACTCGCACATGCGCTCTCAAGCTCACTTCTGCGCATGCGTACAGGGCCGCACTACTGCCCATGCGCACACGGGCTCACTACTGCGCATGCGCACTCGGGGTCACTACTGCTCATGCGCACACGGACTCACTACGGCGGATGCACAATCGGACTCACTACTGCCCATGCGCCCTCCGGCACAGGCCTGCACATGCGCATTCGGGTTCACTACTGTACATGCGCACACGGGCTCACTACAGCGGATGCGCACTCGGGGTCACTACTGCGCATGCGCACACCTGCTCAGACCTGCACATGCGCACTCGAGCCCACTTCTGCGCATGCGCACACGTGCTCACTACTGTGCATGCGGTCTCGGGGTCACTACTGCTCATGGGCACTCGGACACACTACTGCGGATGCCCGCTCGGGCTCACTACTGCGGATGCGCACACGGGGTGACTACTGCTCATGCGCACTCGGGGTCACCACTGCGCATGCGCGCACGGGCGTACTACTGCGCATGCGCACACGGGCTCACTACTGCGCGTGCGCACACGGGCTCACTACTGCGCACGCGCACACGGGCTCACTACTGCGCACGCGCACTCGGGGTCACTATTGCTCATGCGCACTCGGACACACTACTGATCATGGGCACTCGGACACACTACTGCGGATGCGCGTTCAGGCTCACTACTGCGGATGCGCACACGTGCTCGCTACTGCGCATGCGCACTCGGGCTCACTACTGCGCATGCGTACACGGGCTCACTACTGCGCATGCGCTCTCGGGGTCACTACTGCTCATGAGCAGTCGGACTCACTACTGCGGATGCTCGTTCGGGCTCACTACTGGGCATGCGCACACGGGCTCACTACTGCGGATGCGCAATCGGGCTCACTACTGCGCAAGAGCGCTCGGGGTCACTACTGCACATGCGCACACGGGGTCACTACTGTGCATGCGCCCGCGGGCTCACTACTGCGCATACGCACTCCGGCTCAGACTCGCAAACCCGCTCTCGAGCTCACTTCTGCGCATGCGCACAGGGCCCCACTACTGCGCATGCGCACATGGGCTCACTACTGTGCACGCGCTCTCGAGCTCACTTCTGCGCATGCGCACAGGGCCGCACTACTGCGCATGCGCACATGGGCTCACTACTGTGCATGCGCATTCATGGTCACTACTGCTCATGCGCACTCGGACACACTACTGATCATGGGCAATCGGACACACTACTGCGGATGCGCGTTCAGGCTCACTACTGCTCATGGGCACACGGGCTCACTACTGCGCATGCGCACTCGGGGTGACTACTGCTCATGCGCACACGGACTCACTACGGCGGATGCACAATCGGACTCACTACTGCCCATGCGCTCTCCGGCTCAGACCTGCACATGCGCACTCGGGCTCACTACTGCGGATGCGCACACGGGGTGACTACTGCGCATGCGCACACGGGCTCACTACTGCACGTGCGCACACGGGCTCACTACTGCGCACGCGCACTCGGGGTCACTACTGCGCATGCGCACTCGGACTCACTACTGCTCATGGGCACACGGGCTCACTACTGCGCATGCGCACTCGGGGTGACTACTGCTCATGCGCACACGGACTCACTACGGCGGATGCACAATCGGACTCACTACTGCCCATGCGCTCTCCGGCTCAGACCTGCACAAGCGCACTCGGGCTCACTACTGCGAATGCGCACTCGGGGTTACCACTGCGCACGCGCACTCGGGGTTGCTACTGCGCATGCGCATTCGGACTCACTACTGCGGATGCGCAATCGGGCTCACTACTGCGCATGCGCGCTGGCGGTCATTACAGCGCATGCGCACTCGGGGTCACTACTGCACATACGCATTCGGGTTGAGTACTGTGCATGCTCACATGGGCTCACTACTTTGCATGCACACACGGGCTCACTACTGCGCATGCGCACACGGGCTCACTACAGTGCATGCGCACTCGGGGTCACTACTGCTCACGGGCACTCGGACTCACTACTGCGGATGCACAATTGGGCTCACTACTGCGCATGCGCACTCGGGGTGACTACTGCTCATGCGCAGTCGGACTCACTACTGCTCATGGACATTCGGACTCACTACTGCGGATTTGCAATTGGGCTCACTACTGCGCATGCGCTCTTCGGCTCAGACCTGCACATGCGCACTCGGGCTCACTACTGCGCATGCGCACACGGACTCGCTACTGCGGATGCGCGCTCGGGCGACTCACTACTGCGGATGCACAATCGGTCTCATTACTGCGCATGCGCAATCGGGTGCACTACTGCTCATGCGCACACGGAATCGCTACTGTGCATGCGCCCTCAGGGTCACTACTGTGGGTGCGCAATCGGGCTCACTACTGTGCATGCGCCCTCGGGCTCACTACTGCGCACGCGCACTCGGGGTCACTACTGCGCATGCGCACTCGGACTCACTACTGCTCATGGGCACACGGGCTCACTACTGCGCATGCGCACTCGGGGTGACTACTGCTCATGCGCACACGGACTCACTACGCCGGATGCACAATCGGACTCACTACTGCCCATGCGCTCTCCGGCTCAGACCTGCATATGCGCACTCGGGCTCACCACTGCGGATGCGCACTCGGGGTTACCACTGCGCACGCGCACTCGGGGTTGCTACTGCGCATGCGCATTCGGACTCACTACTGCGGATGCGCAATCGGGCTCACTACTGCGGATGCGCACACGGGGTGACTACTGCGCATGCACACACGAGCTTACTACAGCGCATGCGCACTCGGGGTCACTACTGCGCATGCGCACACCTGCTCAGACCTGCGCATGCGCACTCCAGCTCACTTCTGCGCATGCGCACACGGGCGCACTACTGCGCATGCGCACACGCGCTTACTACTGTGCATGTGCTCTCGGGGTCACTACTGCTCATGCGCACTCCGACTCACTACTGCTCATGCGAACTCGGACTCACTACTGCGGATGCGCAATCGGGCTCACTACTGCGCATGAGCTCTCCGGCTCAGACCTGCACGTGCGCACTCGGGTTCACTACTGCGCATGCACACACGGGCTCACTACAGCGCATGCGCACTCGGGGTCACTACTGCCCATGCGCACACGTGCTCACTACTGTGCATGCGCCCTCGGGGTCACTACTGCTCATGCGCACTCGGTTCCACTACTGCCCATGCGCACTCGGACTCACTACTGCTAATGCGCACTCGGACCCAGTACTGCTCATGGGCACACGGTCTCACTACTGCGCATGCGCACACGGGCTCAATACTGTGCATGCGCACGCGGGGTCGCCACTGCAAATGCGCACGCGGGGTCGCCACTGCAAATGCGCAATCGGGTTCACTGCGGCGCATGCCTACTCGGGGTCACTACTGCAGATGCGCAATCGGGTTCACTACTGCGCATGCACACACGGGCTCACTACTGCGCATACGCACTCCGGCTCAGACTCGCACATGCGAACTCGAGCTCACTTCTGCGCATGCGCACAGGGCCGCACTACGGCGCATGCGCACACGGGCTCACTACTGTGCATGCGCACTCGGGGTGACTACTGCTCATGCGCACACGGACTCACTACGGCGGATGCACAATCGGACTCACTACTGCCCATGCGCTCTCCGGCTCAGACCTGCACAAGCGCACTCGGGCTCACTACTGCGAATGCGCACTCGGGCTCACTACTGGGCATAAGCTCTCCGCCTCACTACTGCGCATACGCACTCGAACTCACTTCTGTGGACGGGCCCTCCGGCTCACTACTGCGCTTGCGCACTCCGGCACACGGCTGCGGAACTATAATATAACTATTATAGTTCTAGAGATAGTAACTGTATAATATGGGTAATAATGCTTTTAATATTGATAATATTGGGAGTAATAAGTATAATTATTATAGTTCTTGAGATAATGACTGTATAATATGGGTAATAATGCTTTTAATATTGATAATATTGGGAGTAATAATTATAATTATTATATTTCTGGCGATAATAACAGTATAATATGGGTAATAATGCATATTATATTACTACATTAGGAGTAATAAGTATAACTATTATACATCTGGCGATAATAACTGCATAATATGGGCAATAATGCATGTTGTACTGATAATAATATAAGTACTATGTAAAACTATTATAGTTGTAACGAAGTAACTGAGGCGCGAACTACTCGCGACGCCAATAGATGGCGTAGACCGCGAACCGCGACTTCTCGCAGCTAATCACGCGACGAGTCGCGATATAAGACAACGGGAGCGACCGAATTACCGGGGAGCGTCCGGTACCGTCGTAGCGTACGAACCGATCCGAATAGCGATAGCAAAGCGAACGAACCGTCACCGTGACTACCGCTCTCCAACTATTTTTGGTTGTTCCTTTTGTTTCCTCCGACAGGGAGCGGATACAGTAGGAGTGCGTATCTGCAACCTACTGCCTGCTGAGACCCCCTGTATCCCCTAGTCTTGCCGTCGTAGCTCGGCTACGAAACGGAGGACATCCCGGCCGCCAAGAAGACACCAGTGCGTTTCTGCAAGGTGTTCTTGGGCTCACGGTCTCTTGCCAGGGAAGGGCCGAGTGCGTATCTGCAACCGTTCCGACCTCTTATCGGCGAAACGTCTAATCCGTCCCCCGTCTTCCTCCTACCCACCCGCGAAGGCTGTAATAATAGGTTAAGTGCGTTTGCGTTCCGTCTCCGCGTTTCCATTTGCGTTCCGTCTCCGCGTCGCGTTAGAATTAAGTCGCGTTTCTCCTGTAAAACACTAGCGAACCCGAACACACCCGACTGTGTGATTCCCGGCGACCGCGGGCTCACCGCGAGCCCACCGGTGTTATATACTTCTAGAGATAGTAACTGTATAATATGGGTAATAATGCTTTTAATATTGATAATATTGGGAGTAATAAGTATAATTATTATAGTTCTAGCGATAATAACTGCATAATATGGGTAATAATGCATGACATACTGATAATATCAGGAGTAATAAGTATAATTATTGTAGTTCTAGCGATAATAACTGCATAATATGGGTAATAATGCATGTTATTATGATAATAATAAAAGTAATAAGTATAATTATTATATTTCTAGTGATAATAACAGTATAATATGGGTAATACTGCAAGTTGTATTAAGAATAATAAGAGTGTTTCGTGTTCATTTTAAGAGAATTGCTGATTCTATCCTAGCGAGGATACGGAGCAGGTTGGTGTAGGCGGAGTCACGTGAATTTTGTTAAAGTCTAATAAACAATGTAAATTGAACAGTTCACAAAACGGTTTATTAAACAATTCACACTCACACGCATGCAACGACACTGTACGAATATAATAATAATGAAATGGTCGAAACTTTAGATTACACGGTTGAAACTCTGGTTGACAATTCTCTATCACGTTCGCTTGCGCTCACGGTTTAAGGCGATCTGATGTACAAAATCGGACCGGTAATAAATTTCAAACATGAATCCGATCGGGGACATTGCGCTAGGATTAATGCCGTGCAAGAAGGGTTAGCGCGGGTAACGCGGTTGACATTTTCAAATAAGTATACACAGTCGGAAACGCTAAGGCTCTACTATCTTGTCGGAACAAAGAGTAATAAGTATAATTATTATAGTTCTAGCTATAATAACATTATAATATGGGTAATAATGCATCTTACATTGATTATAGTAAGGGTAATTGCTATAATTATTATAGTTCTAGTATTGTGTAATGGACTGGATTTTGTTCTTGGTGTGGATTTGACTCGGGAATGGAGGACGGGAATTAACTTTTAACACCTTTTACACTGGTAACAGTCCGCAGTAACTTTATTTATTATATTTTGAACAACTGTAATGTCCCTGATACTAGAATCAGGTATTTTACAGCACTTATGGAGCAAAGAACGGTTTTTGCCTTTTAAGCGACTCGTTTTTACTATAACTAATACTAAAAGAATGTGGGATCGTGGTGGCGTGTGGTTAAAGAGTGAAATCTACACGTTAATACCTTTCATTAATTAGGTTTATTCAAGTAATTATGAGAAAGAGAATTATAATTTACAATTTCTTTAGTGAATATGAAAATCTATATGTATATGACTGAATTCTAGACGTAAAAACAGAGTGTAATAGACTTGTAGTTATCGCAAATCGCGGAAAGGTAGCTAACTACTTCGATAACGCGGTTTTATAATGATATACGCAATATCAAAGGTACAACGCAATTTATAATGGATCTAGATCCTAACAAAACTAACAGAAAGATATTTGGTTATTTAAAGTAACTATAAAATTCGTATCGGACGTGGAACAGTTACACCTTGGTTGACTCTAAACTAATTAGATCATGGCCATTTTTGTCAGAGCACAAATCGACACCCAAAGCCTGATCGCTTAATTGGGGAGCCAGCGTTAGCTGGTTACTAGAACTACCCAACGATCGAGTATCCAAATGGCTGATACCCGCTGTCCAGGCAAAACTAAGAATCTTGTAGGCTCTTACCAGTTAAAACTGCTCCAGTTCGTCGCTTCCTAAGACGTCCGGCACGTAGTACTGCAAAGATTGTTCTGCTCTCGCAGCCGCTACTGCACGTCCTTTTTAACCGACTTCGAAAAAGGAGGAGGTTACTCAATTCGACCTGTATATATTTTTTTTTTTTTTTTTCTATGTATGTTCGCCGATTACTCCTAACTGGGTTTACCATTCGGAACGAAACCTTTTGCATCCGGTAGGGTCTCACTTCCCATTGGTACCATTCCTAAAAAATTTTTCATTTTTTAATTGCAAACTATTTTTTTTGCAAAAAAAACGGCAACTTTTGAAAAAAATTTTCTCCGATTTCAATGCGCTTTTAATATGTTATCACGGACATGATTCTGAACAACTCTGTCATATAAAAATTTCAGGAAAAACTTTGGTTTTCGAGATATCAGCGAAAATTGTTGCTAACTTTTGAAATAAACTTTTTCTATGTATGTTCACCGATTACGCCCAGGTGGGTGGTCTGATTGAAACGAAACCTTTTGCATCTCGTACGCTCTGACTCCCCATTGGTACCAGTATTAAAAAATTTCCCATTTTTTAGTTGCAAAGTATTTTTTTGCACAAAAACCAGCAACTTTCGAAACAAACTTTTCTCGATTGTAGTGCGCTTTTCATATCTTGCCACGGACATGATTCTGAACAATTTTGTTCATATACAAATTTCACGGAAAATTTTAGTTTTCGAAATATTAGCGAAAAACTATTGCTTTTAATATTAGTGGAACGCCAAGTGCTATGCACCGGAAAAGCAAAAAAGGGCAATCACAATGCACTGTCCCAAAACACTAAATAAGATTTACCGCTCTAACCCCGACTTCTGCATCAAAATGAGTTTCCGCGGACGTTGGTGTATTATACTTAATTATACTCATGGCACTTACGCAGACAAAAAAAGCCCTGAACAATTGTCTTACATTATCCTATACAATCCTCCCCATTCCACTAAAAAGCGTGAAATAAAATAATTTTCAGAAAAAAAATACACCGACTTCGAAATGCACTAAAAAGTATAAAATAATTTCTATTTCATTCAATCATACAATTACTTAACATATATGTATGAAACCTATTTACTCGTTAGGTAGTATATTAAATATATTTCAACTTTTTCGGAGGCGGCGCAAAATCAAAAATACATCAGTAAACGTTGCTGCCAATAACTAGTTGATTGTGGTATGGCGTATTGCATTGTTAAAATCGTATGTACTGGTGTACTGAATTTTAGATGATGTAGCAAATGCTCACTTTGCGTTTCTACTAAAGATTTGATTTATTCAGTGTGTTGCCTGGTTGTTACAAAAATTCTGTCTTAAAACTAGCGGGTCTGTCTTTTCATTAACTTTTGTATGTGGGCGTATATTCGAAGGTGAGGCTGAAACTAAGGTGGGGTGAAATTGTTGACCAATCGCCTTTCTTTGGAAATGTCCTCGGGGTACGTGTTTGGAAAAACCCAAGTTGGCGAGTTAGTACAGAATATTTTTACCGATCGTTTATGGGGTGGTTTATTGCGGACGATTATGACTGGGAAGTGATTAAATTTTGAAAAGCTGACCGTAATTTAGTTTTTTCCTTGAAAAATAGATGTGGATATAAAAATCAAAGTTAAAGATTTAAAAGAGTCCCTCCTTGCTTATAACCTAACGGCGCTCTTAACAGCATATTAATAAATCCTGGGGAAGAATACGAACCATTATAAATATATCTGGTAATATACGCAAATGTAACGACTGAATCTTCATTTCACAACGTTTCTGATATAAATGAAACTGAGTCGACGTTCCGTGCATACTCTATAAATCTAGATAGACCATAGTTACATTCTATACGCACTAACACATATTTCGCGGCGTGCTGTCGAGTTATATGTATAGAAAAAAAATAGCTATACGAGCCTTGCCCATGTACGGCTGTCCAAAGATTGATATGTTCAAGAAAATCTTTTAATTTTGCGCCGCCTTCGAAAAAGTTGAAATATATTTAATATACTACCTAACGAGTAAATAGGTTTCATACATATATGTAAAGTAATTGTATGATTGAATGAAATAGAAATTACTTCATTAGGAAATAGAAATTATTTTATACTTTTTAGTGCATTTCGAAGTCGGTGTATTTTTTTTCTGAAAATTATTTTATTACGCTTTATTTAGTAGCAAATATATATTAGTTTGATGAGGAAAAATACGCTTTGATTTACTATTAAGTATGTTTTCACAAGTTCTGCCGTTAAATCGCATTTTTAATCATTTTTATATACGCAAATTATAAGTGTTTTAATAGAAGAAATAATTAACCGCGAATAATACATAAAATAATAATTAAAAATATAACGCAATTTATAATGAGTGAATAATTAATAATATATATGATATAAACATTTAAATAATAATTTATGTTAATTCTGTTTCGAAGTATATCTTCTGTCTCTTTCGAACTAACGCGCGCGCCATCAATCGGTGATCTACTCTAAACAATGCTGCACGCGTAAGCTACCCCACCCCATTACCACGCGAATTTTTATGGTGCGGTCGGTAATAAAATAGAAATATTTATTATCTTTAAAGTATTTTCTTCAATTATCGGCCGGAACTTGTCTTCCCCGGGGACGTTACACAACCAGCAACAAAAGGTCACACTCGACCGTTGAACGAAAGTTCGACAACGCACGGATATCTTGCCCTTGATCGGGGCGCTACGCGCGAACGCGTCGGAAATCTTGTTTGGGACTCTGCGTTAGCGCCGAAAGCGACGGAAACATTCACCCGACGATATTAACGAAATTTCGCAGCAATCAAGGCCCGACTGCGGAAGCACGAGATACCGATCGTAATAATGGCTGAGAGTCTCTCCACGTGGTATGGCAACGGCAACGGGGATTTACACGAATTCACCGCACAAAACGGGAAATATCGCGGGCACGACGTATTATTAATTTTATCTATCTTCGGTGTATCTAACTCAGCAATAGCTCGGCGGATTATCACAATTTCGTGGAATTCTAATTATAAACTAACTCGGGTGCGTGTGACTTCTCCAAAAGGCGGAACAAGAAGAAGGACGGGGCGATCTATCGACATCGATCAGCGAAAACGGGGATGCGCGACAGATCCTAATCGATATAGAGCGCAGGCACGCAGGAAAACAAGGACCACGAAGAGATTTGTGATTCGCGAATTCTTCTCGATATGGCCGTTAGCGCGATGTTTACTGTTTCCTCGGAGACTCTCAGCTATTTGCGGACATTACAGAACAATCCTCTTGATAAATCCGATCAACTCCTTATCGATCCTGTACACGTCCTCTGAAACCAAAACTCCTTTAAAATATCACATCTCATTAACACCTTTTAGATAAACCAAATCCAAACACTTATCGACTCAATAGCTACAACATCCCCTTGCGTCAAACCAGAACTTTTTAGAACAGATTCCCTTTATTCACTATCAGTATAAAAGCCGCCCCATTCCATCCACCACACACGGTCTGCTTACCAGTAACCTCGGAGACAGGCCATCCTGCTCCAGTCCCGTTCACCTGCAACCTATCATATTCTCCTTCCGGAGATTGTAACCGACTCCCTTTGACGACCGAGTGAGTACAAACCTGAATCAAAAGAGAATTATAAAACAGAATTATGATACACATCAAACATTATCTTTGAAGAATATATTGAAGAATATCGCTTTTCGTATACATGGCTTAGGCACAACTTCTGGAAGCGTATTGCTTTTCTTATGCGTGATTTGAATATAAGTTCTGGCAGCCTATTGTTTTTCTTACAAGTGGCTTAAATACAAGTTTTTTTCTTTCTTTAGTAGCAAATAACGATCGTTCTGACTCGAACGTTCTTGGCATGAAACTGCAATGTAGAGTTCTTTCCACTTTTCTGTTTCTCTTTTCTTTCGCCTTCTTCAATCTCATTTCTTACTATATATATATATATGTATATTTTCCCTCTTTTTGGGTTCTCGCCTAACCGAAAAGTAATGCTGAGTCTCAACAGATAGCAGCGTGGTAATTGCTCTACCGTGCACAACACTCCGCCAGGTTCTTAAGTCGTCTACAGACGTTTTTGAGTCTCGGCGCCGTGACCGTCGTGCGGTGAGATCCCGACGACGAATCCGATGACGCCCATTCGGCAAACTGGGGCCCGTGTGTTGAACGATCCGAGGACCGTCCACCTAGTAGTGTCACATTGTTTTAAGCCTTTTGACCCACACGAGAGTCCTAGAAATATCGTTGCCAACTTTGTCTAGAATGAATACGGCCTTATAGGCGATCAGGCATAATCCCATGGATGGTAACTTCGCACCACCGGCCGCTCGACCGAGTGCGTGAACCAAATATCGGAAGCTGCGGTTCCTCTCGTACTGAGCACGATTAGTAACGCAACGACACAGTCATCAGTAGGGTAAAACTAACCTGCCTCACAACGGTCTAAACCCAGCTCACGTTCCTCGTTGGCGGGTGAAAAATCTAACGCTTAACGAATTCTGTTTCGCAATGATAGAAAGAGCCGATATCGTAGGATCAAAAAGCGAAGACGCTATGAACGTTTGGCCGCCACAAGCCAGTTATCCCTGTGGTAACTTTTCTGACACCTCTTGCTGAGGACTCTTCAAGCCAAAAGAATCGATAGGCCGCGCTTTCGCAGTCTCTATGCGTACTGAAGGTTTCTGTCCTCGCTGAGCTGGGCTTAGGATACCTGCGTTATTCTTTGACAGATGTACCGCCTCAGTCAAACTCCCCGCCTGGCAGTGTCCTCGAATCGGATCACGCTTATACGCTTGGTTCCAGAATCCCGTGACAACCGGGTCGAAACCACTTGCACGCGTTCCGCCTTACCGAGTAAGTAACGAAACTATGAAAGTAGTGGTATTTCACCGGCAACATGACATCTCTCACTTATGCTACACCTCTCATGTCTCCTTACAGTGCCCAGACTAGAGTCAAGCACAACAGGGTCTTCTTTCTCCGCTAATTTTTCCAAGCCCGTTCCCTTGGCAGTGGTTCGCTAGGAAGTAGATAGTGACGGTTTGGGAATCTCGTTAATCCATTCATGCGCGTCACTAATTAGATGACGAGGCATTGGGCTAAAAAAATGTATCCATCTTTATTGCACATATGTTACATTCGACAGATCTTATACATTTAATGTAGATAGCACCGAGAAGCGGATTTACGATTCTAAAATATACCTACCCGCCTAACCGCCGTGATCCTCGAGAAGAGGCGATATGCTGGTAACGTTCCCATGACACCCCGGGTTGATAGGATCTTGATCTCGCGCTTCTTGATGATTCCCAGCCACGTCAGTTCCCTCGCAGACCTTAGACTCTAGATACTGCGCCAGGACATTGTGATGGAGTGGAACTAGATGTCGCTACACTTCTCCTTGTCTTGGCGTAGTACGCCACCTTCTTCCTATGGGCCTCGTCCAGGATGGTTCGTTCGCTTACTATCTGCGCATCAATCACCAGGGTGGTTCTTCCCATTGTGGCCACTAAGTGCGGTTTCCGTAGACCTTGATCTCTTTGGTGTGATGATTCGTGCTGGACTCGATACCCTTGTCGCCTTAGATTCCGAGCTACGTATGCTGCAACTGCGTTATGCCTCTTGACGCGGGTCCCGTGGGTCCGATGGCAATGCTGAGCGATGTGGTTTAGGCTTTCTTGTGCCGCACACCCGGCTCTACACCGCCTGTCGGTGTATCTCCCCCGGGTGCTCCTTGACCTGGTGGGGAACGCTCCGATCCTTGCTTTCATGTACTGGATGAAGTCTCGTCCTTGAAGGATACGGGTTCCATTGGCGATCTACTGATGTTGCTGTGACGTGGCGTTGGATGCACGAAGGCTCTTTCCATCTACGGAGTCATAGATCCGCTCGGCTCATCGTCGCTTCACGTCGTCCGGTTGCAGTAATAGCGTATGATCCTTAAGGCACCTCGCGCACTTCTCAATCTCATCGTCCAGGTGGCGACCCATTTCCTCATGGCGAAGCAGGTCATGACGTACCCGCAGCGATTTCAGTCATTCTGTGTATGGGCGCCGTCCATCTTAGGGAGGGGATCCCTAAGCCTCCGTCTTTTACTTCCGCATGGAAGTAAGCTGTGGATACGTCATGGGAGAGGTCCAGCCACTTTTGCACTGCCTGCCGCACTTGTAGATCGACTGTCTTGAGCGCGCCCATGGTGACGTCGCTCAGTGCCAGGTGGTAGTAGGCACAAGGGGTGAGTCCGAATTTAAGTGCGAACAATCGTTGCTGTGGTTTAAGTGGTGCTCTTGTCGGCACTTCCAGACCGGGGCAGATGACTTTGTGTGGTTTGAAGTGGGCTCTTACTTGTGGGGTGAATTTAATCCCGAAGTATTTAATTTCTTTGTCACAGCCCAGCGTCCTCAGAGCTCCTCCCTCGCAGTAGACTTTGGTTTGCGTATATACGGCGGTCTTCTTCAGCTTCGCGTTGGCCCTGATTCCGATGGTCAGTGACTTTCCGGGATTGATAGCCAGTCCACAATTCTTTAAGAACTCAGTGGTGATGTCTATGAGCCTTTGCAGTCCTCATGGAGTCGCTGCGAAAAGGGAGAGGTCATCGGCGAATGCTGCAGCGTTGATACATTTGCCTCCCATCCTACAACCGATCTCCTGTGACAGTTTCTTTAGGAGCAGGGCCATGACCATGCTGAGGATAATAGGAGAGAGTGGGTCCCCTTGTTTAACTCCTTTCTGAGGAAAGGATGGGCGCTGATCTCCATCCGTTCCCTTCCAGGACCGTTGTACTACCCTTACACACGTTCGTAATATACTCGACAAATTCTTTTGGACAGGGCGCGCATGATGTTAGTGCGACGTGTGAGATTGAATCAGAGGCTTTCCACACGTCAAAAGAAATTCAAAAGCGTTTTGAATTTCTTATGGTGATACTTCAGGACCAGGTCGAGCACGAAGATGTCTCTGCATCCGTCGATGGGTCTGAGTGCCTTCTGTCGATAGTCAATTTCGACCAGTGCCGATACCCTTGCAGTCAGTACCTTGTGGAGGCATCTGGTCATCACTAGGGGGACAGTGATCGGCGTGAAGTCCCCTGGTTCTGCAGGGATCTTCACCTTAGGTAGAAATCTGGTCCTGGCGGCGCACAGGTTTTCCGCTAAACGTTGGCGGTACAAGATGACGTTGAATATCCCCTCTCTAGAATCCCTAGAGGCATCGCTCTTAGTTGGCGCGAGGACAGTCCATCGGGATCTTTCGCGGTTCCTTGTCCGTAATAGGCGCCCAAATGCCTTGGTGGGTCGTGGTGGGATGTTTAACCATAGGTTTATCCGACGCATCCCTCATTACTTTTTTCCAGAAAGGCTCCATAACCTTCTGAGGATATTGGCAACGCATCTTTTCCTGTTTTGGCGCCACTGGATTTGGGTTATGGCATATTCATGCCGGCGCTGTTGCCTGCTGCTCGCGTTGTTGGCCTGGAGTCTTGGGTATATTTCTCTTCTTCTTGGTGGCTTCCGTTGGGTGTAACATGCGTAGGTAGATAGCGAGATAGTGTAGCATGTCGTCTTTGTTCCGTGTCGATAGGTGGTCCACGATATTCTGGAGTTCCGTAGGAGTTTTTGTCCTTCTAGGGTCTGCAAGGCTAGGTAGGCTAAAATCAGGTTGCCGTTGTCATCTTCGCTCGGTCCGGGAGGTGGAGGATCGGTTGTCGGCTGCGCAGTGGTCATATCCGTGATCAACTGCTCTACCATCTGCTTATAGACAGGTTTCCTCCTATGTCTTTTGATGGCCTCGATCGTTCTGGGGTGAAAGGTCTTCTCCAATGCTTGATTTATGCACCTTTCCCCTTCGAGTGTGAGGCGGGCTTCCTTCTTAGCGAGCATGGCGGATTCTTCGGCTGTTCATTGGGCCTTAGTGGGTGCTGGCATTTCCATGTCCGTTGTCGTTGCATGGGCTTTCTCCTGTGTACTGCGAGTCCTCTGGTGGTCGAGAAGGCGTTGCCACACCCTAGTTCGTTGCATAGGTAAGGCGTCATCGTGTCTCCGCTGGGACCTGCGTGTGGGCCGCCGGTGGACCGAGTTTGCGTATCTTGTAGTTAGACCGGCTGTAATACCAGTCGAACCGGGCTGGCAAGCCGGTAGGGCCATTAGTCGCCTGGCCATCCCCTTTACACTAACCTCGTCGGTAGGGGTAGAGCGGCGAGCACCCATGAGGGTAGAAATAGTCGACTTGCGATTATAGCCCGGAAAATTCAGGGTTGCCCCCACTGACCGTGGACCATGGTTCCCGTAATCCAGGGGCCGAGCATCATCATCGTAACGTGAGTAAACGAAATCTTGAAAATTTTGACCACACCGGGATTCGAACCCGGCACCTCCACATTACTAATTCAGCGCCCAGTCACATGGACTACTGACTTGCCTTGATCAACTCCCGCTGATGGCGGGTGTAACTATGAGTCTCTTAAGCGTGAATCGTTTTCGCGACCCTCCCGGAACGCCTTTCCTCTGGCTCAGCCGAATGACCTTGCGGTCATACGTTGCCCAGCTCCCACCTCGTGAACGTGCGGAGGGTTTGGGAGCCACATTACATCTCGTAGTGTCTCAGGAGAGTCCCGGTCGCTTGGAGAGTTGTAGTTACAGGCGCATTTGATGCGCAATACAGACCTCTTGTTAGATCCGTTAGCCTCTCTCGCCCAAGTTAACCAAACCTCCTAGTGGTTTCCGCCAGTATTGCGCAGACGGGGTTCAGGCGTTTTACGGCCCCCTGGGGTTGCCACCCCTTCGGGTCTTTTGTGTTGGCCTAAAACCGAATAAACTGCCTCGGATGAAAAGTGATATTCGTGGCGGGCCCTCAGGCTTGACCATCCCGGCTCGGGAGGATGATGGAGGAGGCGACGGCTCCTCATCACATACGGGCAACCCGACTCCCAGCGTCCCATGTAGGTTCTCTGGATGCCCTAGGGTACTTGGGAAGCCGGCGGGAGGGTCCATCCACGAGCGAAGTGCTCACCCCGACTGATATGGCCAACATGCCAGAAAGGAGCCTGTCAAGGCCAGATGGTATCCGGAAGAGAATGCGCTGTTGGTCCGGAAAGGGGCTGAGCTTACACTGGCAAATGTGAGGTTTATTAACCAGGCGCTCGCGGAAATGTTTCCGGAACGAATATTGGACTCCATCAAGTCGCATAGGAAGCAGACTCTGTATAGGTCAGTGGTGCAGCAGTATATTAAGGGGGCCGCTGAGTCGAGGTCTGAGGATAGGGAGGCTCCCGCTGAGCCTAGCGGGCCTACAACTGAACAGCACGACTATGATGGGGAAATGCTGAAGTACCTGGAGAACCTACTTGCTCCTAGTACCACCGACTTCCAAGCGGCTAAGCTGGTCGATATTTGCCTCGCGGCCAGAGGTATCACTAAACAGCTTACGCTTGAAAAGCTCTCACTCTATTTGGCGGAAGTCTTTCCCAGCAAGAAGACCCGCGGGAAACGATGTGACAAGCCCAAGTCCGACAAACTGACACGAAGGCAGTGGAGGAAAATTGAGTAAGCACGCACGCAAAATCTTTGGACGCGAAACTCTGGCAAGTGCCTGAGGGCAATACTCAAAGATCATGCCTTGAGTGAGCAGCCTTCTAAGGAGATCACGGTACCATACTGGGAGAAGCTGTTTACCGATGCGTCGGATGTCTGCCCTGTTGGCGAATATCGTACTGCAGAGTTATTTGCGCTGTGGGCGCCTGTTATGCCTGAAGAAATAAGATCTTCCTTTTCTGGATTGCGGTCTGCGCCAGGCCCGAACGTGGTTACTATTAGGCTTCCCAAGAGCGTCCCACCTAATTTCCTTGCCAGGATATTCAACCTGGTGGTGTATTGCGATGTAATCACGCTGCATCTTAGGGAGTCAAGAACAGCTTTGGTCTGCAAGAAGCCTGATTTTAGACCGATTACCGTCTCCTCTGGTCTGGCACGTATCTTTCATAAGATACTAGCCATGAGGATGGCGAAAGCGATCTCCATCCACACCAGGCAAAGGGCTTTCGGACGTACGGACGGGGGCTCGGAGGATGTATTTCTCTTGGATCTTGCCTTACGTTACCATCATACACACTTTAGACCACTGTACATGGCATCAATTAACGTCGCTAAAGCGTTCGACTCGCTCTCCCATAAAGTCATTGCTCAGACTCTGAAGATAAAGGGAGCGCCGCCGCCGTTGGTGCAATATGTCGCCAAGGTCTACAGGACTAGTGTGACTATGTTGTCCTGTCGTGAATGGACATCTCACCCGATTAGGCCGCTTTAGGGAGTGAAACAAGGCGAGCCCATGTCGCCCATATTGTTTAATCCGGTCATAGACAGATTATGGAAGCATCTTCCTCCTGAAATCGCTGTCCAGGTTGGCGAAGTACAGCTAAATGGGGCCGCTTTTGCAGACGACTTGGTGCTGTTTGCGTCTACTAAGCGGGGATTGCAGATGACCATCGATATAACAACAGACTTCCTGAAACAATGTGACATGGACATCAATGCGGCGAAGTGTATGACTGTGTCTCTTGTACCGGTCCCGCATGAAAAGAAGACTATGGTGGATGCGAGCGCCATTTTCTCGTGATCAGGCCGGAAACTTTCGGCACTCAAACGGACGAACGAGTGGAGATACCTTGGTGTCCCATTTACTCCTGAAGAGAGTGTTGCAGTGAACCTGGTAGAGCAATTGAGTAAGGCTATAGCTAAATTAACATTGGCACCGCTGAAGCAACAACGTCTCTTTGGCCTGCGCACTGTCATCCTGCCAAGCCTTTATCATATTTTGGGACTCGGATCCATAAGAGTAGGCGTATTTAATAAGATCGATCGCGTCGTGCGTCGGGCTGTGAGACAGTGACTATGTCTTCCCCATGGCACAACCAACGCGTATTTCCACGCAAGCGTGAAGGACGGGGGTCTAGGAATCCCATCAATTCATGGGACATTCCTAGAAGGAGACGGGACAGACTCGGCGCGCTACCACTATCCGATAATGCTAAACGATCAATACCTTCGGCCTTTCTCGCCAAGGAGATATCACGGACGGAAGACCGTCTACGCGGTGGAGAGCTTTTAACACCTGAGTTGATGTAGAAGCGATGGTCGATGAAATTATATGAATCGGTCGATATCGGCGCCTTGAAGGAGTCTAGCAATGTACCCTATCAAAACCGCTGGATCGCAAATGGAAGTCATTTTTTCAGTAGTCGTGACTTCCTTAACTTCTGCAAATTAAGGATTAACGCATTGCCAGCGCGATCACGTACCTCAATGGGACGGGCAGAGGATAGAAGGTGTAGAGGGGGATGTAACAGCGCAGAAACGCAGGATCACATTCTGCAGCGATGTCATCGTGCGCATCAGGCTAGCGCGCAAAGGCACAACGCCCTGGCCTCCTACATCGCGTGAGCGATAAGGAACAAGGGTTGCGTTGCTGAGGAAGAGCCCTGTGCTGTGACGGAAGAGGGTTTAAGAAAGCCCGATCTGGTAGCAAAGATCGGCGATGAATCTGGTAGCAAAGTCGTCGTTATCAATGCTCAGATGGTCGGCGAACAGGCCAACCTGAACAGAGCCCGCAAGACTAAGGCGGACTACCATGCAAACAACAGGACTCTGACTAACACCATCTCTGGCTTGCTTGAAACATCATGAAGCCACGAGAAATAAAATTGATAAAATTGTACTTGGATCAGAGTGTTAAATGGGCGAATTTTGGTAAGCAGAACTGGCGCAGTGGGATGAACCCCACAAACGCAGAGTTAAAGCGCCTAAGTCGGCGCTTGTGGGATACCATGAAAGGCGTTGGTTGCTTAAGTCAGCAGGACGGTGGCTATGGAAATTGGAATCCGCTAAGGAGTGTGTAACAACACACCTGCCAAAGCAACTAGCCCTGAAAATGAATGGGGTTGAAGCGTCGCGCCTATACTCCGCCGTCAACAGCAAGTGCGCAGGAACAGGGATCAATTCCCGTTTTCCATGAAGTCCTAACGAGTAGGAGGTTCGCGGCGGTGTGCGCAGAGAGGTCTGGGCGTGAGCCTACCTGAAGCCGCCGTCGATGTAGATCTTGGTAGTAGTAGCAAATACTCCAGCAAGGCCCTGGAGGACTGACGTGGAGAAGGGCTTCATGTGAACAGCCGTTGCACACAAGTCAGTCGATCCTAAGCGCTAAGAGAAATCTAATGTTGATGAGGTGTCCTAAAATTCACGCTTTCGAACGCAAATGAAAAACATACTGTAGGAAAATAAGCGTTACCATTATACGAAACATAAATCAGTCGTCAAACGTGAGCTTCAGCTGGCTTGAAAAGAAATTGAATTTTTGCGTAAACAGCAATCACAGGAACATCATGATCCGATGCCGCAGCCCAAACAACATCAAGGGGACAAACCACCGAGACAAATCAAGTAAATGTCAGTGCGGTTGCAGAGTTGTTGAGTTATTTTGACAGAAGAGACGAACACTATGATACTTGGGAAAAGCAGGTGTTATTCTTGCAAACTGCGTATCAATTGTCAGATAACCTCACAAAAGTAATGATTGGTTTGCGTCTTAAAGGGAGTGCATATGAGTGGTTTCATGCAAAATTTAAGTACGTCACCATGTCGGTAAATGAATTACTAAGAAACATCAAGAAATCGTTCCAAAGGCGGCAGAATAGAATCCTCTTTCGGAGGCAGTTCGAGCAACGGATTTGGAGACGCGAAGAAACGTTTAGTGCGTACCTCCACGAGAAGCTGATATTGGCTGATCACATCAACATGGATGAAGAAGAAGCACTGGAATACGCCATAGAGGGAATTCAACGCCATAGATGCAACATTGCGAGACCAAGCGAGAGTACAGCGATTGAAGACGAGGGAAGACCTGCTGGAGGCTTTCGAGCTGATAAGGCTACGTGGACGAGGATTCCAGAGTAACATCCCTACTAATCCCAGCAGCGGCCCAATGCAACGACGGGATGCGACCCAAGACAGAGCAGAAGTCCGGTGTCATAATTGTGGTATATGGAACCACTATGCAACCGATTGCCCAATGCGTAACAGAGGTATGAAATGCTTTGAATGTCGTGAGTTTGGTCACATTGCGGCGAAATGTCCCAAAAAGGCGCGATTGAAAAAGATGCATGTAATATTTCGGAAATAATAAGCGGCAAATATCATAAAGAAGTTATGATCAATAATCAAAAAATGTCCGCTCTTATAGACACGGGTAGCGATTTATCATTAATGAGCGCGGATCAGTATGTCAGAATAGGTTCGCCTAAATTAATACAAAATGAGATTAGATTTCGCGGGATTGGGTTGGAAAGTAATAAAACATTAGGAGAATTTACAACACATATTGAAATAGACGGAAATTCGTTTCCAATTTTAATACGTATAGTATCAAATAAGTTGATGAGGCATGAATTATTGATCGGAGCTGATTTTTTACGCAAAGTCAAATTAAATATTAAGAACGACGAAATTTCGATTACAAAATCCTCGAAAAACTCTGCGAATACGAGTAAGCTACCCGAAATATTTAAAATTGCGGTCGAATATGAAAACAGCCTAACATACTTTACACATATCGAAAACAAAGATCATAGGGAAACAGTTCGGCAGTTAATCGAGTCATACAGCCCAAACAAAATACGCGAAACGAAAGTTGAAATGTCTATTGTGCTAACGGATAACGAACCGATATAAAGAGCGAGAAGGTTAGCACCTTCCGAGCGGGAAGAAGTAAACCGTCATATAACCGAATGTTTACGCAACGGTGTAATTCAACCATCTCTATCCGAATATACGAGTCTAGTAGTGTTAGTAAGAAAAAAGAACGGGGATTCAAGATTATAGCGAGTCAAAGCAGAGACAGAGCTACACACAGACGCATCGATATACGGTTACGGGGCAATATTATTTCAGCGAGATAATTCCGATAATGCCTTTCATCCAGTTTATTTCGCGAGCGGACGAACAGAAGAAGCCGAAATGAAATATACGAGTTACGAATTAGAAGTATTAGCAATAATAAAAGCGTTGAAAAAATTTCGAGTTCATGTATTAGGTACATCGTTCAAAATAATAACAGATTGCCAAGCATTCGCGCAAACTATGGCCAAACGAGACTTATGTGTGCGTGTAGCCCGATGGGCTTTGACATTGAAGGAATACCAATATACAATCGAACATAGCGCCGGTAAAAATATGATGCATGTTGATGCATTGAGCCGAAACCCGTTACCGTCAGTTATGTTAGTTAAAGAGTGTGAGGATAACATCATTGTGAGAATACGGAAAGCACAACAGAGCGATGCGACATTAAAAAATGTTTTTGAGGCAGCGAGTCGTGGTCAATGCGAATAATTCACGGTGCGAAACAGTCTGTTATATAAGGAAACTGAAAGTGAAGTACAACTAGTACTACCTAAAGCAATGCAATCCCAAATAATTAGGCAGATACACGAGATAGGACACTTTTCGGTAGTTAAGACTGAAAATTTGTTAAAACACGAATATTGGTTTCCGAATATGCGCGCAGTCGTAGAGAAAGTAGTACGAAATTGCATCAGCTGCATTTTAGCAGAGAGGAAACGGGAAACAAGGTTTTCTGAACATGATCGATAAAGGAACAGTCCCACTCGACACGTATCATGTCGACCATGTAGGCCCCTGACCCTCAACTAAAAAAAGTTACCAACATATATTAGTAGTAGTTGATGCGTTTCCGAAATTTGTGTGGCTGTACGCAACTTGTTTCACAACAACGGCGGAAGTAATTATTAAATTAAAAAGGAAGGCAGATATATTTGGCAACCCTAAACGGATTATTTCACACCGCGGAACAGCATTTACATCGCGAGAATTTGACTCATACTGCAACGACGAACACATCCAACACGTTCTAATAACAACAGGCGTGCCAAGGGCAAACGGACAGGTAGAACGAATAAATCGCACTTTGATTCCTATGTTAACAAAGCCAGCGGCACCGAACACGAAAGAGTGGTTTAAATATTTAGAGGTTTGCCAAAAATATATAAATGCTACACCAAGCAGAAGCACAAACACAACCCCATTCCAATTGTTATTCGGCGTCCCGATGCATATGCGGGAAGATCACAAAATAAAAGAACTAGTTGAGAATGAGTGGATTACAATGTTTAGTGAACAGCGGGATGAGATGCGCGACCAAGCTAGGAAAAACATAGAGAAAATTCAACAAAAAAAAAAACGACGTAATTATAATAAAAAAAGAAAACGTCCAAACTTATATAGTAATGATGATTTAGTTGCTATAAAAGGAACACAAACGGCACCCGGTTCTAAGTTATCAGCGAAATATTACGGTCCATACCAAATTATAAAAGTACTGCGCCACGATAGATATATAGTAAAAAAAAATCGGGGAACACGGTGGGCCACTACAAACAACAACATCCGCGGACCACATAAAGCCATGGCTAGAAAATGTGTCACATTATTCGTACTCGACGGAGGAAGAAGATGCTGATTGTGCAGCTCCTGGGGACAGGAGCATTGTTCAGGATGGCCGAATGTAATAAAATAAGCGTTACCATTATAAGAAACATAAATATCAGCTGGCGTTAGGGTCAGCGATGGATTGTCAAGACTTGTAAACAGGCGATAGGTGATTGACCAAGAGAGAGAATGAAAGAGAGTGCGAATGATAATAAAAGTGAGAAAGAGATATTGAGTGCGTTAACCTGAGAATCTGTGTATGTAAGAATGTGAGTGAACGAGGAGTATATTTGCGAAGAATGCATGAGGAATGGATCAGTATACAGAGAGATTAGAGCGACAGAGTAATTTTTGGTAAGAATTGTGAGATTTGCGAGTGTGCGATATCCAAATAAACTGTTATATATATAAAATTATTTGTTCGATTACTTCCATTCCTACAATACGTACGCTCGCATGCACGTAAGCGCGCAAACCACAAAAATGTTAAAAAGAAAAAAATTGCAGTTAAATAATTTTACGTCGCCGTCGTTTTGTGTTTGTGTCCTAACCCACCACTCCAACATAATCATTTTCATGGATAAATTGACAAAAATGGTCGCACTATGGATCAATGGATACTTCACATTCGACGTGATGCGATGTTATGCAACGCCTGAAAGCGACTTTTCTTCTATTTGTGCTTGGTTAAAATTACAAACTATCGAACGCAAGTCGTGTCGTCGTTGCGTCGCAGATGCGTCGTTGTTTATATAATTTTGCGTGATTTGGGAAGAAACACACCCATTAGGCGAAAGGGAATCTGGTTCCTATTCCGGAATCCGGCAGCAGAACCGCTTACCAGTCGGGCCCTCGTAAGAGTGTTCGTCGGGGTAACACAAAATGACCTGGAGACGCCGTAACTTCGGTAACTTCGGAATAAGGATTGGCTCTGAGGAGCGGGCCCTATTGAGCTTGATCGGGAAGATGGCCTGGCTGACGTGCCGGGCCTGGCCGAGGTGAACAGCTGGCGACTCTGTCTCCCGTCCCGGAATCCGAGCTCGATCCCGTGCCTTGGCCACCAACGGATCTTCCTTGCTGCGAGGCTTCTTGTGACAGCTTCGGCCATCCTTTTCGCCTCTTCGGCCGCCATTCAACGCTTAGCTGAGAACTGGCGCGGACTAGAGGAATCCGACTAACTAATTAAAACTAAGCATTGCGATGGCCCTCAAGGGTGATGACTCAATGTGGTTTCTGCCCAGTGCTCTGAATGTCAACGTGAAGAAATTCAATTAAGCGCGGGTAAACGTTGCTCCGCACGGCGTTTACCCTTAAAGCTCCCGGCAGAGCCACCTTATCCTACATTCGTGGGCAAAAGGTCGCTACCGGAGGCAGTGATATGCGGTAGAGGTTCGCGTAAGCGTCCTCAGTGGCTATCCATCAAACGTGACGAGGATTCTTGTCAACATGGGTTGCTTAGGCGAGGGGAGCCCCGGGCTAGTGGCTATAGTCCGCCCCCTCATCTGGTGTCGTCCTCTAAGGGACAGTGACCAGCCGCTGCGAAGGGATAGTTTTAGGGGCTTGCTAATTCGCATTTTGCGAGCATACCCTTAAGCGGGGGGGGGGGGGGATCCCAATGGCCCCGTCGCCGCCGCGCACTCGAGATGCGACGCGCGGCCCGTGCTTCCTGCGGACCATCCAGGCATAACACAGAGCATAGTGACGCCGCTGAGCTGTCTACGTCTGAAGACTTGAATTGTCCGCACGATCGCGAGACGGTCCTCCTTCAGGAGTGGTGCACTCAGAACCGCTCTAAGCTGAAAACCCCCAGCTTCTAGTCCGATTCTAGCATCATAAGGCGTGCGAACCGGCTGCCGCCGACCCAGCCGGGGTGCGGCAACTGGGGGGATCTAACCAACCCCCCAGACCTCGCTGCTGGCGGTCATAACTATGACTCTCTTAAGGTCATAGTTACATGGTCGGTGATGCATAATACAGACCCCTTGTAGGGTCCCTCAACCTCTCTCGACCTCGTCATGCTCATACCTCCTCGTGGTACGCGCCGATTAACGTGTTCATTCTGCTCTGGTAGAACGAACACGGCTGAACTGAGCACGACGATTTCGGTTAATCCGCCGGAGACGATTCATAATAACTTATGGAAACCGATTACAGTCGTAGAAATTACTAAAGCGTATTTGAAAAGTGGTGTAAACGGGAGTTTGCTTATTAAGATACGCCCGGAGACGGGCGTTGCTTCTACGAATTTCGTCGCTATATTTTCTATGAATTCTGTCTAGTTTAAAGCCCAGATTGGGCTTCTCAGTAAAAGTAAAAGTACGATAAATAAGGAATGATTTAAATGGAGGGTTCGGGCCTCCAGGTACTGGGTAGCGGAGTGGTCTGAATGGTCGTTAAAGAAAGTTAGAAACCTCTTTCGTATATAATTAACATGAGACAATACCTATATATGTTCTGAAAATCCAGTACGTACATACATGTATATTCAACAACAAGAATTTCTTTATATATCGCAATATGAAAGTGCACGGCTAAAAACAAGAGAAAGATTTACGAACTTCGCACACAAAAGTACATTGAATGCTTTGCTTGAAATTTCAATTGGTTATTTGTATATATATATTTAAATTGGTGGTTGGAATCAATGCCTCGAAAAATAGCACGATTGAGGATTGTCGCAGCACCTTTTACACCCGGCTGATAAATCGGAGGAGATGTTCCGGTGGAGACTTGCACGAAGTCGCGATCAGGTTGAGACACCTAGGAGCTTGTCTAGAGGAGTTTGTTGGGGCTCAAGACTTGCTCTGATGCCGGACGCCTGATACCAACAGTACTGATCCGATCGTGTAATTCGCGACGCTAATAGTACAGGAACACACAAATTGACCTTGTCGAGTGACTCGGGAAAAGCCAAAAGGTGCCTATACTATGAGATTCATGTACTGATTGAGAACAACCAGAAGATGCCGCCAGGCACAATATGTGGGCTGGGTGACACTTCGGTTACCCAAACTGAGTATGAATCTGATTCGAACAAATTAACCTCCAAACAATGTGAAAGCTATGCCACGCGGTCGTGTCCACCTCTTCACAAAGGCATTTGAGGACGACCAAGGAGTAGCGGCAGGGCACTTTCGTGAGCTGGGCGATACTCTGGTTACTCAAACGGGTCTGTGAGCAGTGCCTCGACCAAACATGGCAGAAATCACACAATTCCACACCAGCGAGACTACCTCTCGCAAGGGCAAACAGGTACAATCAGAAGATACGGCGGGACACTTTACGTGAGCCGAGCGACACTTCAATTGCCTGTATGAGCCTGAGAGCTGTTCCTCGCCAAAATGTACAATTTATATGATCTCAGTTGCTATTCACCCCTGCGGGAATAACGACGAAAATTAATAACAAGAATCGACTTCCAATCAACCTTTACTTACAAGAAAAAAATTTAGAAATTATCTATTCGGTTTTTCGCTTCAATACAAATCAATATTCTGACTACTACGCTGTTCACGATCGAATAATTGTTCCGAA
The DNA here is from genome assembly GCA_963576845.1 of Megachile leachella. Classification (NCBI taxonomy): domain Eukaryota; kingdom Metazoa; phylum Arthropoda; class Insecta; order Hymenoptera; family Megachilidae; genus Megachile; species Megachile leachella. Next base: position 16,324,297 of record OY756253.1, on the reverse strand, counting down.
ATCTTACTCCGACTGTGCCACCGTTCGGCTTGAACGATCGACTCCTCGGTTTGAGGCGTATACGCGTCGCGGACAAACTGTCGGCTTTGACGAATCTATCAGGTCGGTACCGTGTGTCGCAAGAGAGATTTTCTTGAACCGACTCGATTCGCTTCCAGACGTAGAGTGACAAATATCATCCTCGCATCGACCTTCTTCGATCGTTATCGAGTGGGGATCGATGCGCACGCATAATTATTGAAAGTGGGGTATATACTTTACCGGTAGCCCCATGAAATAATGAACATGACGTGTGCTCGGAGTAGGGATACCCCATACCACGGCAATATATGAACTGATATATAAGGTGTTCTCATATTATGTAACCAGCACGGTTACAGTGGCGCCGCAGCAGGATCTGACGGCGACACTCCTCGGCTCCTTTGCAGCGTCCCAAAAAACGTATTATTAAGAATCTTCAACCTTTTTCTCTTCTTGGGCAGAACACCCCCTTTTTATTGGAATCGAAGACGATACTCATTGCGAAGAAGCCTAACGCTAAGGACCCGGGCGATTTACGACCCGTTGCTACGTCAACTGTCCTTATTCGTTGTTTCCATAAAATTCTAGCCACAAGACTCCCCAGAGGGCTATCATTAAATAATAGGCAACGTGGTTTCCGTCCCTCAGATGGCTGCTCAAGAAATATCTTTCTCTTGGACCTAACTTTGCATTATCATCATCGGAAATTCAAGCCTCTATTAAGGCCTTCTTCTATCTCTCACCGAGCCATTATTGACTCCCTTATTTTTGCTGGTGCTCCACCTTTTCTAGTGGAGTATATTAGTTATATATACAGGGTGTCCCACAATTAGTGTAAGACCCGAAAAGGGGTGGTAGGTGGGGCGATTCTGAACAACTTTTTCCTTTGCCAAAATATTGGTCGAGGCTCCATTTTCGAGTTATTAGCAAGAAACACTGACCAATAAGAGCGCGTATAGACCGAGTGCGCGAAAGCGTGAGCGAAAGCTTCGAATCCGATCGTCTTCGTGAACCCTGTATAATGAATACCTCCATTATACCCTGTATAATAAAGGTTCCACGTGTTTTTCCGGTCCTGGACGGATTTCGGCGCCTATTAAACCAGCCAGAGGCGTCAAACAGGGCGATCCCTTGTCACCTATTCTCTTTAGCATAGTTCTAGACCAGTTGTTTAAACTTTTACCAGCTGATACTGATGCTGATATCGACGGAACCCGAGTCAATGCTGCTACCTTTGCTGATGACCTGCTCTTTATGTCATCTACACAGAGAGGTCTCCAAACCTTTTTGGACATCGCTGTTTCATTCTTCTCTCAGTCCGGATTATTTATCAACACAGGTAAGTCTTTTTCTATAACTATTAGGCCTTTGCCGGATAATAAGAAAGCGGTCATGGGCGCTATGATCATTTCTTCTGTCAAAGGTCAAAATCTATTAGCGCTGAAAAGATCTGATCAGTGGACTTATATGGTGGTTCCCTTCACACCCGAAGGCCGCCTCTTTGTCAATCCGGTTACTGAATTAGCCCAAGATTTGGAGCGTATAACCAAGGCACCACTTAAACTGCAGTAAAGGCTTTTCGCCTTGAAGGTTTTTATACTTGGGTATTCACCATGTTGTGTCCCTCGGCAACGTAAGGCTGGGTGTGTTCTGTAAAATCGACGCTATTGTCCGATCGACTATTAGCCAGTGGTTACACCTACCATATGACACGCCCAATGGTTATTTTCACGCTTCCTCGCTGGATGGTGGGCTTGATATCCCATGAATTAGATTCGATGGAGCCATTCCATCGGTTATCGCGCCTTAAAAGTTTGCCATTGAGTAGACAGGCGGCTTCGGGTGCATCCGGATCCTTCTTTCAAAAGGAAATACAGCGAGCGGAGCGTCGGTTGAACGATCATGGTACATGCTTCAATACCAAACTAAAAATCAATAACCGTTGGGCACAATTGTTGCGTAAATTTGTTGATGGAGCAGTATTAAAACAATTTCGCTCAACTAAGGGCCAGCATGACTGGATAAACGACGGAACTCGCTTTTTGTCCGGGAAAGATTTTATCAATTGTCGCCGAGCCCGTATTAACGCACTGCCTACATGATCGCGCCTATCCAGAGGCCGTCGAGCCGAAAGGCAATGTAGGCCCGGCTGTCTAGCTGCCCAGACACTGAACCATGTAGTTCAGCACTGCCATCGTTCGCACGCAGCTCGTACAAAAAAGCACAATGATACCGTGCATTATCTGGAGCGAAATATGCGTGGCTTAGGTTTCAATGTAGGCAGTGAACATCGTTTTAACACCGATGATGGTCTGCGGAAACCAGATGTAATTGGATCACTTGGTGCATTAGCCATAATTATTGATACACAAGTCGTGAGTGAGCAGTCATGCCTAAAGAGAGCCCATGAACAGAAAATAAACTATTATGGCCAAAACAGAAGCCTGATAAATTTAATTACAGACAAATATAACGTTTTAGACGTCCGCGCCTTGTCATGTACCCTAACATGGAGGTGCATATGGTCTCCGCAATCGGTTACCGACCTACTGGAGGTGGGTATCTTAAGAAAAGAAGACGTAAAGGTACTGTCAAGCAGAGCTTTCGTAGGAACATTGGCGTGCTATAACATCTTTTGCACGACGACACGTGTAGAGTGACCTGCAAGTAGAACAGGGATAGGATAGGCTGTTTGTCCACCATTGTGCATATCTCCCTCCCTGGTGCTGCCTGCTTTCAGGCACAATGTCAGGAGGTGCATCAATGTACATAGTACATTCACCCCCATTAAAACAAAAATTGCCAAATTAGTGATGCGCATAAATGGATTCACGAGATTCCTAAATCGTCACTATCTACTTTCTAGCGAAACCACTGCCAACGGCACGGGCTTGGAAAAATTAACGGGGAAAGAAGACCCTGTTGAGCTTGACTCTTGTCTGGCACTGTAAGGAGACATGAGAGGTGTAGCATAAGTGAGAGATGTCATGTTGCCGGTGAAATACCACTACTTTCATAGTTTCTTTACTTACTGGGTAAGGCGGATCGCGTGCAAGTGCTTTCGACCCGGTTGTCACGGGATTCTGGAACCAAACGTATAAGCGTGATCCGATTCGAGAACACTGCCAGGCGGGGAGTTTGACTGAGGCGGTACATCTGTCAAAGAATAACGCAGGTATCTTAAGGCCAGCTCAGCGAGGACAGAAACCTCGCGTAGAGCAAAAGGGCAAAAGCTCGCTTGATCTCGATGTTCAATACGCATAGAGACTGCGAAAGCACGGCCTATCGATCCTTTTGGCTTGAAGAGCCCTTAGCAAGAGGTGTCAGAAAAGTTACCACAGGGATAACTGGCTTGTGGCGGCCAAACGTTCATAGCGTCTTCGCTTTTTGATCCCACGATGTCGGCTCTTTCTATCATTGCGAAACAGAATTCGTTAAGCGTCAGATTTCTCACCCGCCAACAGGGAACGTGAGCTGGGTTTAAACCGTTGTGAGACAGGTTAGTTTTACCCTACTGATGACTGTGTTGTTGCGTTACTAATCCTGCTCAGTACGAGAGGAACCGCAGGTTCGGATATTTGGTTCACGTACTCGGTCGAGCGGCCGGTGGTACGAAGTTGCCATCCGTGGGATTATGCCTGAACGCCTCTAAGGCCGTATTCTTTCTAGACAAAGTTGGCAACGATATTTATATTCTAGGAGTCTCGTGTGGGTCGAAAGGCTCAAAACAATGTGACACTACTAGGTGGACGGTCCTCGCATCGTTCATCGCACGGCCCCGAGTTTGCCGTATGGGCGTCATTGGATTCGTCGCCGGGATCTTCCCGCGCGACGACGGCGCTCTAACGGTGTGTGTGTGTTCGTGTGCTTGTGTGTGTGCGTGTGCGTGTGCGTGTGCGTGTGTGTGTGTGTGTGTGTGGAAAGAACTCTACCATTCAGTTTCATGTAAATACGTTCGAGTCAGAACGATCGTTATTTGTTACCAAAGAAAGAAACCAATACGCCATAGGCTACTTTAATTTTCGCTGCGAATCACGAAAACAATACGCTTCCATAACTTGTACTTAAGCCACGTATACGAAAAGCAATACGGTGCCAGAACTTGATATACGAGAGAAAGAATTGTCCATCATCCGCAATGCGGAAAACTTAGAGCGTAATAGACAATTCTTTTTGTTTCGTACTCTTCGGACTTACCGTTGCGACCGTATACCTTTGGCTATCAGTTTTGGCAGGCAGAGTCAAACCCGCTGCACTCACCGCAACAACAAGACTAAAGGTCTTGCTACTCAAACCGAAACGTCACTGCTGAAAATTAGTAAATTTCTAAGCGCTATATATCGAAAATTAATAAAAATCGGGTAGGTGTATAAAACCTTGATGAATTCGTCTTGAAAAGCACTATCATCTGGTCGGAAAAAGATATATGGTTCTACTTAGAAAACGAAACTTCACCATCATATCTTTTACATTGTGACAGATCAGGGGGAGGGAGCCCGAAAGAGGGTTCCCTAGAGTGGGGGCAGTTAGGGAAAACGGCCCTCCACGCACCGATGCTCATACCCACGGCCGATTTGTTTAACGGGGCACCGGTGCCAATGCACTCGTCCGCGGAAATCGCCCTTCCGGCTGCTCTGTCGGGAGCGGGACTCACACGGGGACCAGGAAAAGAAAAGAAATTAGTAAAAGACCCGCGAGTTGGTATCCAACACAGAAAAAGAATCTTTATTCGGGCCCTAATAGACCACGCAAGCGAACAAAAGAGAGATACCAAAAAACTGTAGTGGGCCCCACGCGTTAAAGGCAACGGTCGAAGAAAAGGGTTCAACTCGCCTGTTGCGAGAGAGGCTTTCGCGGCGCGGGGGCACACGGTACGTGCAAGAAAATTACAAATTTCCGTATGATTGCCGAGGTACTCGTCCGCGTGGGAGCACTTTTAGGGGTCGTGGACAGCAAGGGGACGTTGGCCCTAAATACCAAATACAAAAAAAATGCGAAAGAAAAAAAAAAGTAGCGTTAGGGGTGAACGGTGTCGTGTTACACCGTTCGCGACTTCTAGGGTCCTCGTCACTGTGGCCAGGGGTCCTATCACCACAGGCACCTGTCCTCGGTAGGACCTGATCTGGCGGACAGCCAGTTCGGCTTCCGCGAGGGGCGATCGACAGTAGACGCGATCATGCGCGTCAAGTCCCTCGCGGGGGCAGCTGTATCCCGGGGCGGGGTGTGCGTTGCTGTGTCTTTAGACATTACAAACGCCTTCAACACCCTGCCCTGGGCCGCCATCAGGGAGGCCCTGGTTTTCCACCAGGTGCCTCCCTATCTCAGGGCGGTGATCGGGTCCTACCTGAGTGACAGGTACATCGAGTATAGTGGCCGGGACGGACATGTGCGAAGGGAGGTGAATCGCGGCGTACCCCAGGGTTCCGCTTTAGGACCGGATTTATGGAACCTGGGGTACGACCGCGTCCTGCGGGTCCCTCTCCCCGACGGCACTTATGTCGTCTGTTACGCAGACGATACGTATATTCTTGCCGTTGGGGAGACCTTCGAGAGGACCATCCGTCTGGTCGAGGTGGCTGTGGCCGCCGTCGCCGGACGGATCCACGAGCTGGGGTTGAGGATCGACCCAAAAAAGACCGAGGCCATGTTCTTTCACAACAGGCCTCGGTCAAAGGGTCCTCCCCCCTCGTGGATCCGGGTGGGTGATGCCTGGGTCGAGGTCGGGTCCAGTATGAAGTATCTCGGACTCGTCCTCGACAGCCACTGGCGCTTTGACCGGCATTTCGATCGCCTGGTCCCCCGAGTGGAGAAGGCGGCGGCCGCGTTAGGCCGCCTCATGCCTAATCTCGGGGGGCCGGAAGTGAGGGTTCGCCGCCTCTACGTGGGGGTGGTGCGGTCAATGGTACTGTATGGAAGCCCAGTCTGGGCTGGGGCCCTGATGGTCAGCCGGTGCAGCCTTATCCGGGTGCACCGGCTCCAGCGACGGCTGGCCATCAGGGTCGTGAGAGGGTACCGCACCATCTCCTACGCGGCGGCGATGGCTCTGGCGGGGCTAGTCCCGTTCGAATTCTTGGCGGGGGCGGACGCGCTTATTTACGTGCGCGTCCGTGCCCTGCGGCGAATCGACGGTGTCCCGCCGGAGCCACAGGTGGTCGAACTGATCAGGCGCCAGTCCCGGCAACTGGCTGTAGCGCGCTGGAAAGCCGAATTGCGCGCATACAGCGACAAGCCGGTTGTCGGGGCCCTCCTGCCACATTTTCAAGAGTGGCAGGAGCGGCGGCAAGGTAGGCTTACCTACCGTATGACGCAGGTGCTCTCCGGTCATGGTTGTTTCGGGGAGTACCTGCGTCGAATAGGCAAGGAGGCGACGGCGGCCTGCCACCATTGTGGCGAGCCGGAGGACACGGCGCGGCATACGCTGGAGGTTTGCCCCGCCTTTTCAGCGCCGCGCCGTGTCCTGATTCAGGAAGTGGGTTATGACCTCTCGCCGCCAGCAGTAGTTGGGGCAATGCTGGCAAGCGAGAGGTCGTGGAGGGCCGTGGCCTCCTTCTGCGAGGATGTCATGCAGCAGAAGGAGGCCGCGGAGCGGGTCCTCGAACAATCGGACCCGCTTCGTCGAGCGAGGGGGCGAAGCCGCCGTGGTGTGGCTCGCCCCCAAAGAGGCGTTGCAGCTCCCCGTGGCACGACAGTCACGGGGGCTGCTCCAGTGAGAGGAAGGGGAAGCGGTCGGGGCCAGCGCAGGCTCCGACCTGCTTCCCCTAGCTGAGGTAGGCAGGCCGGTGGCACCTCGTAGCATTAGCGAGGGCCACCGGCCTTTCCGGGTCCTATTCGGATTCGGGGGTTAAGCGGCGGCTCCGGGGTGGCCTTACGTCACCCCTGGCCGAGCCGCCGCCGGGGCAGCGGCGTCCTGGGTGGGGGCCCAGGACGCCTTGCACACTGCCCCGGGGGGGAGACGGCGGAGCCTCGGTGGTCCGGGCTCCGTCGTAATGAGAGTTATGAGTTTGGGGGAGGTCCTTCCGACCTCCCCCGGGAAGGGCTCTGAAGAGCCAAGGCGTGGGGGTTCCGGTCGTGTTCTTTAAGAGTTCCCGGGGCCCCCTTCCATGCGCCGAGGTAGGACCACCGTGGGGGTTTTAGTCGGTAAAAATCCGGCATAACCCCGCGCCCTCCCCCAGGGGCGCGGGGTATCTTTCGAAGATTTCCCCCACGTAAAAAAAAAAAAAAAAAAAAAAGGGGTCCTATCACCCTCGCCCACGCGTAAATAAATAACACAAAAAAAAAGAAAAGGTATGAGGAGAGCGCTCCTACCTTTTAGGCGCCGTGGTCCGTCGTCTACACCGGGGGCGGAAGCAGTCGATCCTCATGCAGCACACACAACAAGAAAAAAAACAAAACACACACGTTCTCGCACACCAAGGGAACGCACCCTGGGCTTGACTGGAATCGCGCACAAAAGAAAAGACGAAAAGAAAGGGGAAAAAAAAGAAGAATAGAACGCAAATCAACTCGGTACGACGAAGAAAATGGTTAGAAGAACGGGGGAGAGGGGGAAACCTCGATTTCGCGTCTTGTTATCTCGGCGACTCGCTAGCGTCTTCCTGTGTTGCGCTGTCTTCTTCCCCGGTTCGCGGTATTCCCCCACCCTGGAGATTTCGGCGTCGAGGATGGGTCATTCCGCGATGTTCTGGAGAGCCAGGTCCTGGGGCCCTCTCGAGGTGGCGGTCGGGGATAGCTTGTCCCCAGGACTGGCGCTTCCTGCTGGTAGGCTGCCGGTCGTCCCTGCGGAGGATGACGGGGGTGGGGCCGCGACCGGACAGCCAGCGTTCTCCTCTTGTGGGCCCATCCCGCACCTCCATTGCCCAGGGAGGGGTTCCTCCGCGACCGGGGAAACGCTGCTCCCGTTCTTCAGGCTGCCGGGTTAAAAGTGGGAGGGGTAAAGGGTGGCTCGCGAATACGAATACAAAATACAAAAAAAAAAGAAAAAATGGGACACATTCACTCACTCACTCACTCATTCACTCATTCCTTCGCCAGCAGCGAGGGGATCCGCTCGGTGTACGAATGATGGCAGTGTGCCACAAGTCGGAGCTCCCACCTCCTCGTGGGGTCCGCTGGGATGGAGGCACTCTATGCTCTTCGGTAGTACCTCGGTGCCACCCAAGGGTGAGGGCCTCCATGCTAACGGGAGAACGGCGGGTCTCCCAGTTTAGGGGGGGGGGGGGCTCATGCTCACACCGAAAGCCTGTGGTCGTGTTTCGCAGGAACGGGAAGCTTGCCTTAACCGGCTGGCTTGCGAGGAGTAAACCTCTATAAAAAATCCGCTGTGTGGCCGCGGGGAGGACTACGGCCACGGCATCCCCTGCCTGTCGTATGAGGCGACTAAAAGGGTTTGCTCCCGTCGTTTCTGAAGTACGTCCGATGATGTGCGAGGCGATAGCGGCGGGGTCTCCGGACCATGGCAGGTACCACGGCGGGGTCTCTGGACCATGCCGGTAAGGCTTGGACGGAGGATCGAAAAGGGGGCCATGTAGGGCGGGGGGACGTCCAAACCCAAGGTGTGAAGGTTAACCGTGCCGATGGGTGCATGGCTGCGTGGACGTTAAATAGGTGCAGTCTCGAACGATTCTCTCGGGGGTACCTGCTGACCCCCCCCCCCCCCCCGCGTATTTAGGCTTACCCGGGTATGCCGGCTCTGCCCGGGCGGACATTCTTTCCGACCACTCTCGTGGGACAGATATGGTGGATTTAAACAACAAACAAACTTTGGGGACTGGGGGGGACATGCCACGCACGCAAGAACGTACATGTCTTGTGGAGCTGGGGAGATTGCCTGGCCGCACCGATGAGCGTTCTCGCTTCACGGTCGCCTGTGGCGGGAGAGTCGACGGTCGCAGATTGCGGCGCGTCGCCTGCACCTGTGGTAACGGATCCGGATACACCCTTGGTATTCCGGACTCCAGCCACACCGAAGGAACGGGGGAGGCCGGCCAGCGTCAACCATGGCCGCTCCAGGGCGTCGTCGCGTGCCTCGTCAGTAGATTCCTCGACGACGATGGCCGACGTAACGCGAGAGGTGGACGGGATAGATCTCGATGCTGACGGCAGCGGCTCGGATACATCAACGGCCTCCGTGCCCTCAAGACCGTCGCTGAAGCGTAAGCGACTCGTCCGCCCGCCCACCACGGGCGAGTATATGGATTTGGCGGCCGCGAAGCGGAACCTCCTCTTGGTTGAGGAGCATGTGGAGGAGGTCCAGGCCGCGAAAGCGGTCTTGGACCGCGACGTTCCAGCACCGCCTCCATCCAAGTCGGCAATTCCCTTGCCCGATGAGGCGGTTTTATCCCGAGAATACCGCTTCGTGCCGACGGCGGCAATCGCGGCTCGCGTGCTGGAGCAGATGCAAGTCGTGACGGACGAACTGGTGCCGGGGTGGCACAAGTCGGATCTCCCACCTCCACGTGGTGTTCGCTAGGATAGAGGAACTGCGCCTTCGGTAGTCGATCACTTCAATGATTGGCCACTCAAGGCCGAGGGCCTCTATGCTAACGGGAGAACGGCGGGTCCCCCAGTGTGGGGGCTTATGCTCACACCGTAAGCCTGTGGTCATGTTTCGCAGAAACGGGGGGCTTGCCTTAACCTGCTGGCCCGCGAGGAGTAAACCTCTATAAAAAATCTGCTGTGCGGCCTCGGAACGGAATTTGGCCGCGGTATCCCCTGCCTGAGGCATGAGTCCTCTAAAAGGGGTACTCCCGTCGTCCCTGAAGTAGGTCCGATGATGTGCAAGGCGATGCAAACCCAAGGTGTGCAGGCAAACCGTGCCGATGGGTGTGTCACGGGGATCGAGACACAAAACTTTAAAAAGGTCGAAGATTACGCGGTCCTTAATTCCGTAGAAATAGGATTAACGAGCAGAGGTTCGATATAGTCGTAACTTTTCGAAACACAATGATCTTGCTTTATTCTGTACAGGGTCTTTTATACATATTGCCTTTGGTGGAGGGGCCTAATCGGGTCCTAGGGTCGATGGTGAATCAGTTTGGAGGAGAAGGTTTTGTGATGTCTTCGGAGTCAGCGATGACTAAGAGTAAAGAGGGCTGTTGGTGACGAATTCCTTATCAGGGCGTAACATTCCCCTCTTCCTAGATTCGCTTTGGTCTCTCAAAGCGCACCTGTTTGAGCTTCGGTTTGATGATGATAGGCGTGACTTCTTCTTCTCCATGTGTATTCCCAATTTCGATGCATTGGGATGGCTGGGAGACAGGTTGGTCTGGTCGTGCATCCGAAGTGTTGGTATTTACGTTTTGCTTTGTAATGTCTTTGGGGCAACATATGTTGATACAAAATTTTTTTGGTACAAGTTTGTGAATGCCGCATTTGTTTAATGTATACAATAAACCTAGAGCAAGAGCAATGTATCCTAATATTTGCAGGGTACTAAGACCAATTTCCTGCCAAGATTTTAATCGTCTTTGAGTTTTTTGTTGGTCTAGTAGTAAGTCCATTTGATTTAGTGAAACCTTATGATCATTAAAATTCGAGGCCATTTTTGGTATTAGGTTAATTTGATTCTCTAGAAGTTTTAGATCGTCGTTACTGTAGTTTATTGAAAAGTTTTTAAAGCGGTAGTCATACTGAATTGTTTTGTCTTGACCTCCCATTTTCATAATATTATTGTTATATTTTAGGATACATTCTTCTTTACTAGTGAGTATAGCAGGTCTGTCAATACTTATTGTGGTAGATTGTTTACAAAATGTTTGCATGTCTATCGGTTTCGTTGGTATAACAATAAATTGATTTTTGGCGTGTAATGGTATAAAAGTGACATCATGAATTCGAAATACGGCTGTAGGACATGTGTCTAATTCGGTTCCCTGATCTGAAATCTGAGCCTGACAGTCGCGGGTGCCCGTTTTGGAGTGGCTAGGTTGAGTTCTTTCGCACACAGTGAATGATATTACTGGTTTACACTTGTCTTTTAAATATTCCGAGTCTATAGCGATGTATTGTCCCGCGGATTCTAATATAATATTGTGTTCTATAACTGGGGCTACGAAGATATTTTGCTGTTTGTGTGGGATTGGATAGATTTTGTTGATATTCCATTCTTCATCTTCTAATAGGGGTACGCTAATTTGGTAAATGATTTTGTTGTTTATGGTTACTAGAGTTAACGTGCTGATATCTAGTAGAAGTTGGTAATTTTCTATTTTTGGCTCTATGTGACTGATAAAGAAGTTTTTGTTTATTATTTTGGACAGTTCTGATAGAAATTGCTCTGGTTTGATGAATTGCGGATTGATGATCCCTTGTTTGCCTAACACAATTGCATTGTTTAATTCGTAAATTTGTTCTAGAGTTTCTGAAATGACGAATTCTATAATTATAAGTTCGCTGGTTATATGTATCTGTTTGTCGGTGGTGTATGCGTTTCTTTTGAGTTCGGATTTCAGTTCGACAAGTGATTTTATTTACGTGTTATCTAAAATATTTCGGATAATATTGGTTTGGTTAGCTATAACGGATGTAAGTTTATTTTGACCGTCGAATAATTTGTCTATGTTTTGGTTTATGAGTGTGAGATCGCTATCGTCCAATGTTCCAAATAAAGTTTTAGATACTGACCCGACAAAGTTCAATAATCCGCGCTTGTTTTTAGTATGCATCGAATACATTAATTGTTTAATCGTTTTGCCGAGTCGTTCGCTTTTTCGTGTAAATGATTCTATATCAGCGTGTAGTTCACAGGTGTTATCGCAATACTTCCCTAATTTAGCAAGTAGATCGTTAATTTCCGAGCCGTGTATCATGATCTCTTTTGGATCAATAACTATTGCAATTTTTATTTTATTGTGATATGTGAAACAAGTTCCGATTCTTTCTGAAAAAATAGTTGATGTACTTAGCGGCGTTAAGCTTATGGAGTTTGCCATATTGGCAGTGATGAGTATGGCTATAGTCGTCCTGGAACAAAAGGTTTTAGTCTGTTACCGTATATTCTTTGTGTTCGTCCGTTATCATATTCTATTAAGTATGTGGGCGGGGATGTTTCTGTTATCGTTACTGGTCTTAGCCATTCTCTGTCTAATTTGTTAGATTTATGATCATTATGTATTAAAATCTTGTCACCAATGTTAAATATCGATTGTGTTCGTATTATTTTTCGGTCTTGGTCGCGTTTGTAACGTGCTTTATTCTTGTCTAATGTTTGTCGGGCTTTTCTAAGGTATTCGTCGTGTCTATTTTTCCAAATTTTGAAAAGTTCTTCTTTAGTCATGGAGGGAGTCGAGGATATGGTGGATGGCATATTGGCTTTATGTCCCAAAGTAAGTTCGAAAGGTGTTGTGCCTATTGCTTCGTGTACTGAAGTATTATACCCCATGCAAATTAAATTTAAGTTTTCGTCCCATTCGTTTTGTTGGTCGGATGTACATGTTCGGATCAAGTCTTTCACTGTTGCATGTGTTCTTTCTAACGCTCTGTTAGATTGCGGGTGAAATGAAGTAGTTTTAATATGTTTAATTTTAAACGCTTCTTCGAAATGTTCCATGAGTTTACATACAAAATTAGTTCCTTGATCAGTTAGAATATGTTTTGGGGAAGAGAAAATGTATATATAGTGGTTTAGCAAGGCAGGGATAATAGATAATAATAGCTTGCTGATCTTTGAGAGGTACAAGTAGGAGGTACTTGATCAATTGATCTTGTATCGAAAGGATGTATTGGTTTCTGTTTTTGGTTTTGGGTAGGGGTCCGAATATGTCGAGGGAAATTTTGTCGTTGGGTTCCAATGGTGTATCTGTGAGAATAGCTTCTTCACGGGGTCGTATGCGTGTTAATTTTTGTTGTTGGCATGTTTGGCATTGTGTGATGAATTCGTGGACATCTTTTTCTAACCCGGGCCAATAATGATTTTCCCGAATTCTGGCTAATGTTCTGTTTTCCCCTAGGTGCTGTGTACTGTCGGCGTTGTGGTTTTCATATAGGATTTGATTCTTTTCATCTTGGGTATATTCTCGGGGTAGTTTGCTGGCAAAAGTTAGTGTGACGTTGGGAATCGTTGTAGTTAAGAACCGTAGCATGAGTTGGATATGAATAGTTTCGAGTTGAGTAATTGTTGGGTCATTTATGCCGAATTTAAGATTTTGGCTGTTGGATTTGGAGATCTCTAATTTCACTAATTCGTTTAATACGCGTAACCATTTACGTTCGTCAAATTCACCTAATGTTTTCTTGTCAATTTGTGTCCACTTGGGATTGTTGGCTCTGTGTTTTAGGGGGGGGTGGGGTAGGAGTACACTTCCAGTTCTCATAGTCACCGTATAGCTTGCCACTAGCTGAAGATGTGCCGGGCGAGGGTGATGTCAGATCGTTCGTCGAGTCGGTCACTTCCTGTTCTATTATTTTGCCAGTGATAGGATAGAGTCGGGACAATGCGTCGGCGGCTTGGTTTCCTTGCCTTTCCTATATTCGATATCGTAATCGTATTCTTCTAATCTAAGTCTCCATCGCATAAAGCGTGAAGATGGGTCTCTAACGTGTTTCAACCATTTCAGTGCTTGATGGTCGGTCTGGATGACAAACTTCCGTCCAAGAAGGTATTGCCTTAGTCGTTTGATAGCCCAAACGATAGCCAATAGCTCCTTTTCGGTTGTGCTATAGTTTTTCTCAGCCGCGTTGAGGGTTCGGGATACGTAACAACAGGGATGTCCGTCTTGGGAAAGGATGGCTCCTAGTCCTTCGTTAGACGCGTCTGTTGTTAAAGTGAATTGTTTTGTAAAGTCGGGGTATTGCAGTACGGGTGCATTGCATAATTTGTTTTTGAGACTGTCGAAAGCGGTTTGTTGTTCGTTACTCCAATGGAAGGGAATTTCTTTTTTTGTCAATTCGGTTAGGGGTTTGGCAATTTTAGAAAAGTTGCGAATAAATTTACGATAATATCCGGCTAATCCTAGGAATGATTTAATGTCTGTTACTGTCTTGGGATTCTTAAAATTTTTTATTGCTTCTATTTTCTGTGGATTTGGTTTGATTCCTTCAGCAGTTACTAAGTGTCCTAAATATTCGAGCTCTGGTTTCAGAAATTCGCATTTATCTGGTTGTAATTTTAATTCTACTTCTCTAAGTCTTTGGAATACAATCGCGAGGTTTCTGTTATGTTCCTGAATAGTTGAACCGAAAATTATAATATCGTCCAAATATACAAAGCAGTATTTACCAATTAATCCGCGTAACGCAGTGTCCATCATACGTTGAAACGTACTTGGTGCATTCTTTAGACCGAAAGGCATTCTGTTAAAGTGGAAGTGTCCGTCTGGCGTGGAGAAAGCTGTATATTTTTTTGAAGCGGGATTCATGGGTATCTGATGGAAGCCTGAGGAAAGATCAAGTGCGGAGAAGAATTTTGCGTTGCCTAAATGTTCCATAATTTCGTCGGTATTAGGTAAAGGGTACGCGTCCTGGTCAGTCTGTTCGTTCAATTTCCTAAAGTCGATTACTACCCTCCATTTACGTTTTCCTGATGCGTCTAATTTTTTTGGGTACTACCCATACTGGTGCGTTAAAAGGTGAATCTGAATCTTCTATTATTTTCTTTTTTAACATTTCTTCGATCTGTCTATGGATTTCGCTTTTGTGGCATTCTGGAGGTCGGTAGGATTTTACGTTAACTGGTTTGTCAGTTTTGAGAGTAATTGTGTGTTCTGCAAGTTTGGTGCATGGTAATGTGTCAGGATCGAGTGAGAATATGTCGTGATAGCTAGCCAATATTTTTTCAACGGAGTCTTTGCGATCGGGATCAATATGCTGGGTGCGGAGTTTTGAAAAAAGGTTTTGGATCTCTGAGGGGTCGGATTTATATTCTATCTGATCATTAGTTGAAATTTCTTTCTTACCAGTATTGATGTAGCATATTCGCGTCGCCTGATCGTTTATGTATCCGGTCCATATGGTGTATGTGTCTGGTCCTACTGTTTTTCCGGGTTCTTTATATAGAGAGATGGCGAAGTTATCTAAGACTAAAATTTTGTTATTAATTTCGTATTGGTACTTATGTAGAAATGGTAAACCAATAATACCGTTTTCCAAAAGAGGGAAGTCGTCGGGAACTATATGGAAAATATGGGGTTTGTCAAAAAATATGAGTTCTACTGTCTCATCAGTCGTGTGTTTATCGCGTCCCATAAAAGAGGTCTGGGTTGCTTTGTTTTGATTTTAGACGGTATTACGCAGGATCGTTTAATGATATTTATTCCTGCTCCTGTGTCCACGAGTAGGCGTCCGTAGTTTCGCATCCCTCGTAGTCTTGCTCGTATATGTTGTAATCTTCCACTGGTGCAGTTGATTCGGGGCAGTCTTCTGTCGTCTCGTCCAGTGGCTCCTGTTCTATCTCTACTTTGTTGACACGTCTGGGCGGTATCTTGCTCGCCTGGCCCAAAGGAAAATTTCGCACGTAACACTTATCAGCGGTATGTCCTAATCTGTTACACTTAGTACACTTGAGTTCGGTGCGCGGATGCGGCGGGGCTAGTGTATCTGGTCGTCTGAAGCTCGATGTTTGCTGTTGAGTCATCAGGCTCGATGATCGACGCGGTGGTAGATTGTTGTTGACCAAAGATCGTCGGATAGCGCCGTTGGCATCTTTCGGCCATTGTTCCTTATCGGCTGCTAATTGTTGTGCTCGCAATAACGTTGTTGGATCGCTCGCTGTTATTATTTGTCCAATTTCTCTACGTACATTTAATACATACGTTTTCACGGCCTCTCTTTCTTCTATACTGATGGCAATTTTCCTCTCCATCGGCGTTTTATTCTCGTTCTGGGTGGCGTAAAGAAGCTCGTTGAGTTGTTGTCGAAAGCGCATGTTGTAGGATTGAACACTTTCTGTTGGGCCTTGTCTAATGCCTTGAAGCTTCGTTCGGCTATTGCTGTGGTGGGTGTAGAAACGTGTTGCCGTAGGCAGTCATAAAGTTTTTCGTAGGAATCAATTTTTATGTACCGTATACTCCGTTTGGCGTGTTCGGTTATTTTCTCGATTAAAATTAAATCTAGTATCAATTCAGGTTCTAAACACCTGTTTCTGGCTTTTCTTACCGAGAGTATAAAGTCTTCAACACCTACGCCGTCTCTCCCTCGCAAGGTTTCAACCGTTCTTATAGCGTCGGTGGCCTTTAATTGTCCAATCGCTTGGTGGCTCCTTATTTTGGTTGATATTTCCTCTTCAGGGGGGGACGATTGTCTTCGATCGTCGTCCTCGGAGCAGTCGCGTCTTGTGATGGATGAATGCTGTTTGGCAGTTTGGAAACACGATTGACTGGCAACTGTGCAGCCAAGCTGCGTATTTCTTCGCCTCGACTTAAATTATCTCTATCTGCTCGGTCAAGCCGTGCATTAACAAGGGCAAAATTCTCGTCCATTTTAGAAAATTTATCTAAAATGAGCTTTAACGTGGAGTCAGTCATAGCTGTTAATTCGACTTCAGTGTCGTCGGAGTAAGAGCTGTCTGAATCTATAATTGACGGTATGTCTCTATAATGTGTGAAGGCCAGTTTTTACCTGCTCCCTTCTGTAGGTTGGTCCGTGGATATCACTGTTCCTGGAGAGATGGCTCACGTAGTCCCCTCGTGGTGTCTATACCGTAGTCGTAGCCCTTCGAGGTTTTCTTCCAGTGGATGAGTGATATCTTGGCAGGATCGCCAATTGTCACGGGGATCGAGACACAAAACTTTAAAAAGGTCGAAGATTACGCGGTCCTTAATTCCGTAGAAATAGGATTAACGAGCAGAGGTTCGATATAGTCGTAACTTTTCGAAACACAATGATCTTGCTTTATTCTGTACAGGGTCTTTTATACATATTGTCTTTGGTGGAGGGGCCTAATCGGGTCCTAGGGTCGATGGTGAATCAGTTTGGAGGAGAAGGTTTTGTGATGTCTTCGGAGTCAGCGATGACTAAGAGTAAAGAGGGCTGTTGGTGACGAATTCCTTATCAGGGCATAACAGGTGCATGGCTGGTTGGACGTTAAACTGGACATTCTCAAACGGTCCCCGTCGGGGAGAGTAGTTGGGAGTAGTTGGGCTTACCTGGGTACGGCGGCTCTGCCCAGGCGGACTTTCTTTCGCAAGGGCGTCCGTGTCAAGTGAAATTGGTGAAGCTGGCTGGCGATGTAGTGGAGCATTTGCTCCCTTCGTCGCACACTGACAGCCAAGTGGCGACGACCGCGCCAGCTTGCGGGTCCCAATCGGCGGTGGCTGGTGACGAAGAAGAAGACGATAGTCTCTTCAAGATACCACCACCCCGACAGAGGGAAAGGCCTAGAGCGGCGTCAGCTACGCACAGCCGTTCTAGGGCCTCCTCCTGCGCCTCCTCCATCGATTGGATGGTGGCGGAGGCGGTGGGTAGGAGAGCCCGGCTGGCGGACTTTGAGTCGGACGGGTCCTCCACCTCGCGCACTTCCGTTAAACGAAAGAAGGACGGCCGCCCAGCCACGATAAGGGATTTCACTGATGTGGCCGCGGCGAAAAGGCGTTTGCTCGGGGTGGAGAAGCAGGTCGCGAAGGTGGGGGCGGCAGAGGCGGTGCTCGATGCAGACGTGTCGGTACGGCCGCCGTCTCGGTCAAGTATCCCTCTGCCCGACGATATGGCACTGGCACGGGAGTACCTTGCGATGTCCACGGCGGCGATTGTTGCTCGCGTTGGGGTGCACATGGACCAGGTCAAACGGGTGGCTGCGAACAGCAAAAACTTGAACGGCCGGTTCATTCGCGCGCTGCGCGTGGCGTCGCACCGGACGCGGGTAGCAGAGGCGGAGCTAGCCATGCGATCGGCCACCTCCGCGACTTCCGTCCTTGAGGAGGAGAACAGGCTCCTCCGCAAGAGGCTGGAGGAATTGGAGGCAGACCTCCGCCGTCTGCGTCAGAGGGTGGAGACCGAGCCACGGGAAAATGTTTCGCCGGTTGTGATGTTGTCACCGGCGGAGCAGTCTGGTGTGCCGCCCAGGGTGTCAACGCACCTCCAGGAGAGGTCGCCGTCGTAGAGGTAGGCCGCAATTCCTGCAGCGGCCACACCGCCCACTGCAGTGCCGATAGCCCCCACTACGACAGGGGGGGTTGCGGCAAGCGTGCCCCTGTGTGCCCGGCCAAAGCTGTGGCAGAATCCTCCTCTGCGGGGGGAAACGCGGAGGTCCCGGCGCCCGTCTCCGACGCCGAGGTGGATGGGGCCCAGGGCTCCATGGACGTAGTCTAGGATCGGGCCTTCGGGCCTCATCATTCAGGGAAACCTGAACCGCTCGGCCAGAGCGCAGGACCTGTTTGCACAGGCTCTGGCCGAGCGGAATGCAGGTCTGGGAGTGGTGACGGAGCCCAATAAAGTCCCAGTACAAGCAAACTGGACCGGTGACGATCTGGGCTCCGTTGCCATTGTATGGACTGTCCGCCCTGGATCTCCGCCATGCACTCTCATCGAGAGTGGGCGGGGATTCGTGGCGGCTGATTGGGGTGGCACCGCGGTGGTGGCCGTTTATGCTCCTCCGAGCTGGCCCCTCGTGCCTTTCGAAGTGTTCCTGGACGAGGTCATGTTATGCGTTTCCCGCTGCCTGCCTCGTCCAGTCTTTGTCCTGGCGGATTTTAACTCCAAGGCTACGGCCTGGGGGTCCCCCAGGAGCGACGCGAGCGGTGGGACCCTGCCCGACTGGGCGGCAGGACTGGAGCTCTGTTTGCTTAATACGGGCTCCATCCATACTTGCGTGCGGCACAACGGGGGATCCATTGTGGACCTCACCTTTGCGTCCCCCGCTGCTGCTCGCCGTATCTCAGAGTGGAGGGTGGTTGCGGAGGCGGAGACACTATCGGACCATCGTTATATAACGATGGTTAGGTTATATAACGATGGTCCGATAGCATCTCGCCACCAGACGAGCCCCGAGGCCGCCCTGAGGAGGGAGCGCCACCATCACCGCGGTGGTCACTTAAAAAGGTGGATAAGGATGCCCTTGTGGCTGCTGTCCACGTCGTGGCCTGGCATCGTGATTCTGCCAGGCCTGCCGACGGGCAAGAGGGGGCCCGATGCCGCATCACAACATTGGTCAACATTTCGATCGCCTCTTCCCCCGAGTAGAGCGCGCTGCGGCGGCTCTAGGCCGTCTAACGCCAAATCTCTGGGGACCCGAAGGGAGGGCTCGCCGTCTCTACGTGGGGATGGTGCGGTCCATGGCTTTGTACGGAGACCCCGTTTGGGCCGCGGCCCTGATGGTCAGCCGCTGCAGTCTTCAGTAACTGCATCGGCTGCAGCATCGGCTGGCCTTTAGGGTCGTGAGGGCATACCGCACCGTCTCCTACGGGGCAGCGATGGCTCTGGCGGAACTAATCCCGTTCGAGTTCCTGGCGGGGGCGGACGCGCTTGTCTACGTGCGCGTCCGTGCCCTTCGCCGACTGGACGGTGTTCCGCCGGAACCGGAGGCGAGATTAAGCGGCAGGTCCAGCGACTGGCTGTTGCTCGATGGCGAAGCGAGCTTAGAAGCTTCGCCGATAAGCCAATGGCGGGAGAAGCGGCTCACCTACCGCACGACGCAGGTATTCACCGGACACGGCTATTTCGGTGTTTACCTGTGTCGAATAGGACGGGAGGCGACGGCGGCCTGCCACCATTGCGGGGAGGAAGAGGACACGGCGCAGCATACGCTGGAGGTTTGCCCCGCCTTTTCAGCGCTGCGCCGTGTCCTTGTATTCGAAATCGAGTACGACCTCTCGCTGCCAGCAGTAGTTGGGGCAATGCTGGCAAGTGAGAGGAATTGGAGAGCCGTGGCCTCCTTCTGCGAGCAAGCGATGCTGCAGAAGGAGACCGCGGAGCGGGCCCGCGAAGAAGCGGACCCGCGGAGGAGGGCACGGGGTCGCATCCGCCGCCATAGAGCGGCGCGCCCCGCGCCTTATAGTGTATTGCCCCGTGGCAGTAGGGGGAGCGGTCTGGGCGGTCAAAGGGGGGGGGGGGGGGGGGTGCCGGCCTGACTCCCCCATTTGAGGCTGGTTGGCCGGCGGCTCCCCGTTTCCATGCGGGGGCCGTCTGCCTCTTCGGGTCTCTTTGACCTGTCGGGGAAGCGGCGGCTCCGGGGAGGTCTTACGCCTCCCCTTGCAGAGCCGCCGCAGGGGCAGTGGCGTCCTGGGTGAGGGCCCACGACGCAATGCACGCTGCTCCGGGGTAGACGGCGGTACTTTGGTGGTCCGGGCACCGCCGTAAAGATTAGTATAGCCATATGGGGGAGGTCCTTTTACCGATTTTAGCCGGTAGAAATCCGGCATAACCCCGCTCCCCCCCTCAGGGGAGCGGGCTATCTTTGAAAGATTTCCCCCACGTTAAAAAAAAGGGGGGGGGCCGCTCGGGCGGAGGAACGGGGCTGGCAATTCGGGGGATCTTCGTAACGAGACATAACCAAAAATTGGGCAAACAAGAAAAAAGAAAGTATGCCTCGTTACAACATTAATAACAATACAAAAATTTTGCTTCCGCCAAAACATAGGGCCTCTTTCGCCTTGCAATTTCCATATAAGCACTTTTTTAATCAACTTTTAATCAAAAAGGAGGAGGTTACTCAATTCGATCAGTATACATTTTTTCTTTGTTTTTTCTATGTGTGTTCGCCGATTACTCCTAACCGGGTGGACCAATCGGAACGAAACCATTTGCATCTGGCAGGATCTCACTCCCTATTGGTACCATTATAAAGAAATTACTCATTTTTTAATTGCAAAGTACTTTTTTGCAAAAAAACCAGCAACTTTTGAAAAAAAATTTCTCCGATTTTAGTGCGCTTTTGATATGTTATCAAGATATGATTCCGAACAAGTTTGTTCATATAAATATTTTACGATAAGCTTTAGTTTACGAGATGTTAGCGGAAAATTGTTATTAACTTTTAAAATTAACTTTAAACAATTTTAATATCCTTTTAATATGTTATCAGGGACATGATTCTTAACAACTTTTTTCATTATCCGCAATTAACGGGAAGCTTTTGTTTTCGAGTTATTAGCGAAACACTGTTGTTACTAATATATTCAATTCTAAGTATACCTACGTGTCTCTGCTGGTGTATGAGTCAATATGCGGTCGCTGATTTTCTACTGTTTCTGCAAATATCGTCTGGTCAGCCGAAAATTAGTATACATGTATAATAACTATTGTTATTGCAAAATTCTATTCTTTGGTATTCTTATGTAAGAAATGCACCAATCGCGATGAAACCTCTCGAATATCAATCTTTCCAAGATGATCTAATTTGGAACAAATATTTATGGGACTCGTTAATTGTTAATAACTATTGATATTGCAAAAGATCTACTCTTACCCTGAAAGAAATATGGCGACTGTGATTTTTCAAAGTTGTTCCTGTAAGTAGACTGTGTTAATTTCTTTATCAATTGGCCGCAAATAAAAGAGTAGGAAAAAAACGACTTGGTTCGTTTCTTTACGTGTCAGTCGCTGGAAGCTGATCTGCTGCAGTTGTTACGTCGTAAACGTTCGTGGGTTCAGTTACTTCAAAGTGCGAACGCACACCTTGACCTGCCGCAGGATTAGGTACCCGAGTAAACTTTCCGTAGTAATATGTATATTTTATTTAATCTGTTCCTTACTTACAATGAAACTCTCCCTCGTTCATACACTCACACACCGGTGCACAATGAGGGCTCGCTTTCGGATACCGCTTCGCTTCTCTAGACGCTGTGATGAACTTGTTCCTCGCGGTGGTCCCACGCGATGGCGCGCGCACTCCCGAAATTAATTCGTTTACGGGACTTACACTATCAAGCCCGGAGATACGACGCGCGAATAACCGCTGACCGAGCGCGAAGACAGGCGTCGTTCAAGACTCACGAAACAGTGTAGAATGTGTAGGAGACGTAAGCGAGGTAAGGGACCTGTAAGCGGTTTTATATCCAAAAGTGTGCCAAATTGAGTCACCGAGTTGCCACTCATACAGTTTTTGGGTTTCACGATCGCTTACGCGGAATGCCGCGTTTGCTGGTTACTTCGATCGCGACCCAAATACCGACGGAAAAGGAATCTGCCTCGGACGTAACACAGTGATTGTTTGCAAAAGCAAGCGTCGTAATCTTTCCATTTCTGCGAGTGCTTTCTCATCATGAGGTTTAACGATGACTTTGTTTGGCGCTAAATCAGATAAAACTAGACCATCTAGACTTTCAACACGACTAAGTTGAACGTAAATTTGAACTTTTGCAAAATTCCTTTTGCCAAGATCGATTACAACTTTGTTTAATGTGGTCCCTTGTAATTTGCGCTCCGTTACTGCCCAACTTAAAATAAGTGGTAACATTCTGCGCTCGACGTCCCCATAACATTTTGTCGCCTGAAACGTTACTGAAACTGGAGATATTGGAATGTAACTATCATTATCTTTGAACCTGTTTCCAACAAATTCGTCGTCAAATTTTATAAGAACTGAATCCGGCAATTCTCCCTGTTCTAGTTGGTCTTGTCTAAGTGCCGGCCATCTAAATTTCTTAACTATTCCCATTGCACCGTTTATCGAACCATCAGAAATTGATATATTTCACCGCAGCATGATTCGCGATCCCTCGGCTAATGTTACTATATGCAATAGTCCACCACAGTTATTAACATTTGTAGGAATAACATTTTCTGGTGGCCTTTTTCCATATGTAGCTGGCTCACGGGACTCGTCTACTGCATCAATGATGTACATTCGATGTGACTTTGCTAATTTATCGGTCATTTTTGTATTATATTCATCGACTAATTTTATGGTCGGGAAAATTCTTACCGCTTCACCATCCTCAAACTCTCCGTTCAAGGGAACTCTTCTTCGTTCGCATAGTGTTTGTAGTTGAAAGGTTGTCACTTCCCCAAACCGTAGGTTATTCAGTAAGTCGATGAACTCGACGTCATCCCTTTTTCGCATGTTAACGGTGAGTTCGCAGAATGAAAATTGATGCTATAAATTAATTTCATCAATATGGCTGTATAAAACACTAGTGTCCTTTTACTGGAGGCAAATGCATGATATCGTGAAAGAGAACTACATTTACGCCACCAAACAGTTTATTATTCACTTTGAATTCTTGCAATATTAAATGAATTATACGCAAATTCTCGTAAGACACCATTGATATCTCGTCAATAATCAACCACCTTATGTGTTGCCACTTTCGTCTCTCCTGTTCGAGTCTTTGTCCAGTCAGTCGCTGATAGGTCATTGCAGTACCTTTTTCAATAGGCAACGTGAACAAGGAGTGCAGAGTTTTTCTGAATATTTGGCGGGCAGCGACGCCAGTCAAAGAAGCTACTTCTATGAACGATGGTTTTATCATCATATCAACTGTGGGATTATAGCAGCGTCTAATATGTTCAACAAGTAATTTTAAAATAAACGATTTACCACTACCAGCCCCTCCGGTAATAAAAAGTAACATTTGTTCCGTATCGTCATTATCATTCTTTTTAATATCTTTCTCAGTTACTAATGAAACTGATTTCAATAAATCTTTCTGTTGAACGTTAAGACTTCGAATACTATTAAGAAACACATCTTCTGGCATTGCAAGTCTTTCTTGCCGTTGATCGTCATACGAATAAACTTGATCACAATATACTGATTCGTCGGCATGAATGCTGACAGGTTCTCTTAACTGTTCATTATCAGTTTTCCCTTCGCGTACAACGTTTAAAGCAACGACCTGGGCCACCGCCGCTTCAATTTGTTCTGCGTAAGTAAATTGTTCAACGGTTGCGTTTCCTAACATCGGTTTCAATTCGTGTTCGCGTCGAAGAAAACATTGTTCGGAAGATTCGTTTTCGGACATACGTGTACTTTCATCACGAAATGGAATGTGACACACTATCAAGTTATAAAAATATCCTTCTCTGTCGCCGTTTAAGGTATAATATCGGTGGCGGAGTACAGCTGGTTTATTTTTTATTCGCATTCGAGTATTGTCCTTCAATTTTATAAACCTCGATCTCGATGTCTCTTCATCGTCATTTCTAAGTTCTGCGTCTTGCTATAACTACTGGATATTTCTGAATCAACTGTAGTCGATCCGCAAAAGTTAGGTTTTCAAATTCACTAATAGGACGACCATCGGATAACAGTAACGCTTTCAACATATCTGGCCAGTTTAGATCATTGCAAGAGAAGGTAGCAAACCATGTGGGCGGTCCAAGACTTCGAACCATGGCGGTCAATTCCGAACAGCAACGTTTCCAGTATGATACTGATCCTCTTATATTTCTCATCGCGAGGTGGATATTATCTACTAATCGCTCTGGAGTATGTTCTTCTTGGCGCATTCTACATAATACTGAAACGCTAGCTTTTGCGCGATAATATTCAACAACAGATAATGCGCAGAACAAATAATCTGTTCGTTGAAATCGTTTGTCATTGCTTAGAATACGTGCTTGGAAGTAATCCAGTGGTGTTATTGAGATATCTCGGTGTTCTCCGAAACCATTTTTTCCATCTGGAAAAAGAAAGAACCAACACAGCTCTTCCATTCTTCTTTCCCTCTATATGTTCAAAGGAGGCGCAGTTTTTCTGTGTATATTCGCCAATCTTATCGGGTCATTTTCTGTGTTGCTGTTATTACCGATAGAGACGATATTATCGATATTGGGAATATCGTCATCAATCGAACAACTTGTGTCTCGCTGGACTCTGTATGAGCAGTCGCAACAGGTGACTGTTGTATCCTTTCTACTTGTGGGGATCTATTCCTTTCAGGCGCAATTGTTAGAGGTGTTAATGAATAGATATTTAGCACATTCCTATTGCCTCCTTTAGCATATAAATTACGACGCAAAATTATGTGTAAATCATCAATATTCGCAAATTTCATACAGCATGAAAGGCCTCGTAACGGTGCTTTATATCCTTTCGGACCTCTTGCGTGGGAATCAAACAACCAATAGCAGAGACTTTCCGACCGATTGCTGCATGATACAGCGACTGATTTAAAATTCGCGGTAAGAATTCCGTATGTATACTGTCGGAAAAATATAATTAAACCGTTCTTTAAATTTGGGAATCCTTTATCACTGTTATCAATGTCAATATGTCCATTTACAGCCATTTCATAGCCAATGTCAATGCCAACTCTGGTATTATAGAACGATAAGTGTGGCAATAATTCTGCTACGGCTAAGTAGTCTACATTGATTTCTCCGGGGTCAGGGTTATTTCGTGCTTCAATGCAATCATGGTAATATTTATCTCCTACTAAAAGTACATAATCAACATTACTAGTACACCGCGTACTAGGTTCGAGCAAGTTAAACCCAATACAAGCAACTGCAGCTATGCCTGTGCATTGCTTACCGTGAGATTCGACACTGAAGCGATCGCTAGCTTGATGGCACTTATCTCGTAAAATAGCTACATTATGGCTTACATACACAAATTTACTGTTTGATTCAGTATTTCCTTGGGCAACTTCAATTTCTTTTGTTACAACAGGAAGCTCTTCAGTGACATGAGCTATTTCCGAAATATTATTGACAATAGAAGAGAAACATGGTCGCACATCTTTGTACAAAGCAGTATTTTGTAGCAGCCCTTCTAAAGCTCTTCGAAGTTTACCGACGTCTATTTCAAATTGTCGCTGTCGTTCCAAATTTTCTAGGCTTTCTACGACAATCATTATACCGGTCTAGTTTAACCTAAGTGGAAGTTGTTCGGCAACTTCGAATACATCACGGGCAAATAGGACTACCTGACCTTTGCACCAATTCTGACTGAAGCGATTTTGAATTTTCATGACTTTAAGGAAAGGGACGATTCTGGACAACATGTGTTTCTCGATTTCCGATAAATCTGATATCACTTGAGGTATGTGCATTAATTCCATTTTATTCCAGAATGCCTGCGATGGAACTTTGTGCTTTTTAAGACGATGTAGGCAACGAGAACATGTTGTTATCTTTTCTAATTTCATCAGATTTGCAGGAATTAGATGAGATAGAGGCTGTGTGTGTAAAGCGTGACGTTGCTGCGGATATAAAGTTTTGCAGCACACCGCACACGGTACATCAGCGAAAATATTAATAGCTGATTTAAACCTGCCTGCCTGAAGAAGAAATTCTTTTCTTCGGTTTCTAGCACGTTCACGCATATCCTTTAAACGTGTATCTCTTGATTCGGTACGTTCTATTAGTAACACTTCCCGCGTACAATTTCTTGTGACCATTAGACCTTGTGAACGTTGTTCCGTAGATTCGTCCTCTAATCGCCGGCGGATTAATCCGATCCGACGGAATTGTTCCTAGGCCGATTCGTCTGCTAATCGCCGGCGGATTAATCCGATCCGACGTGATCGTTCCTCGGCCGATTCGTTCTTCAAACGATTAGAAATTCTATTTAGACGCATTTTTTTTTCACCTGTTGTTTCGCGTGACACTTTTGAACGTGCGTATATCCGCATTGCGGATAATCTCGAACGGCGTTCATTAATAGTTTCTTGACGCCGTGCCTCTGCATTTTTTTCACGATGCCCTAGCATACGTAATTGTTTAACTTCGTGCGATTCTTTCGCCCGATTCTTTTTCATTCGGGATGCATTTTTTGTCGGTCTGCCCATAGCTGTATATATAAGACTTCTAAATAGTGATTACTTAAAAACACAATTGGCCCGTTTCGTTTGATTCGCTTAAAGCAGAATTAGCCTGTTTCGTTTGATTCGCTTAAAGCAGAATTGGCCCGTTTCGTTCGATTCACTTAAAGCAGAATTGGCCAGTTTTGTTTAATTCGCTCAAAACAGAATTCTTATATTTGTCGAAACGAAACCTGGTTAATTTTTTTTTATAATCAGTAATTCTCTGCAGCCTGAATGGGACCCTTTTTTATTATCTTACTTTAGCTTCTTAGAATAAAAAAAAAGAAATAAAGAACTATTTTACTTTAGCTACTTAAGGGGGGAGACCAGTATGACGCAACTTAAAACGGCCCTATCTTTAAAAGGTCGTCAGAGTTTTGTTGCTTAAGAAAAATCAAATCTTTTGATGAATTTGATTAAAATGGACCTTTATTTAAATATTAAAAAAAAAAATTAGTACAAATAAGGACGGTATAGTTAAAAAGAAAAAAAGATGGATGGTCTGCACTTCGGCGTACTTTCTCACTGTAACCAGAGTACAGATCAAACGAGTCATCCGAAATGCATAAAATAAAATTATAAGTAAAGGAAATCGATGCTATTTTCGGCCTAACCTCCGATCTGATTTGATTACTCAACCCAATGGCATATAAAAATTATGAAAGTGGCAAAACCCATAGTTACGCAAATTTTTCTAACATTTTATTTTTTTTTTCCAAAATTAGACTTGTTTTCTGGGATGTTTTAGGTTAGGCCGATAGCCACTGATTAGAAATACTACCACAAAAAATTTCAAGGTGATCTGAACCTCCGTTTAGGCTGTGGCTGGTTGCAACGTCCAAAAATGATGTTCCGAGAAAAACGAGGTTAAAGTTTTATGTCCATACGCGGGATAGTGTTATGCGGGATACGAAAACACGTCTAGCGACGGAAATTTTTCGAATTTTTAGGTCCGGTTTTCGGCATTGTTACATACGCCAATGATTTTTGCTCCTTGGAGATGAATATTCGAGAATAGTCAAAGACCACCGCGAAGCGAGAGTTTAGCCTTGCCTAGTTTTCCTAGCTACCGAGGTTTCCTTATTAGGCTTCGCTCGAGATTTTTCTAACGTCTTCGAACCAACGCGACGAAATTCGTTGGACGAAACCGTCGCGCTGGTTCATTCCCTCTGCCTCCGCCACTACCCGTTTTTACCCATGTTTTGGGGTATATAAGGGGTTGTGGAGAAGACACTGTGGACCCAGTAGATTTTTAAACGTCGGTTAACACGGAACCTCTGTCCGTGGACCCAGTAGATTTTTAAACGTCGGATAACACGGAACCTCTGTCCGTGGACCCAGTAGATTTTTAAACGTCGGTTAACACGGAACCTCTGTCCGTGGACCCAGTAGATTTTTAAACGTCGGATAACACGGAACCTCTGTCCGTTTACCTAGTTAACTTGTAACTATTGAGTAACACGGAACCTTTGTCCGAGTTTAGTTAGAGCAAGATCGGGTTAGAGTCCCCTTCGAGCAACTCTTGATAACCATACAGTACGTATAGTTTTACTGTTAGGCATTTTTTCTAAAGTATTTTCGGGTCCCCGTTTCGCTTGTTTTTCGTTAAAACTAGGCAGGATTAGATTCTCGCTTTGCCGGAGTCGAAACACTTTAAATTCAAGTAAAATCGAGTCAAGAGCATTTCTTGTAACAATCACCTTAACCGACAAATACACATAAACATTTGTAATTCCGGTTTTGGGAAACAGAATATATTGTGAACTCTTTATTTTAAACTTAATCATTGCCCCTAATCAATTGCAACCTAGAGTCCTAACAAACCCACCAGTCGGTATATCTTAGCCGCTCGAGGTATACTGGCATATCTTTGTTACGAGCACAAAATACTAACAATTCCTGTGACACCCGGCGTTAGCCATACGTCGGTTCGTTCACCATAGCCAACCTCCTGGGGCTCCCGGCGTTAGCCATTCGTCGGTTCGTCCCCGCGTCTATTTCCTTTGGCGCTCAGGTTGATTAACAAACCTGAGTTAGCCTAGTAACACTACCTTGACCAAAAATACAGCCCCCAGCCACGCGGCTGTGACCCCTCCGGCTCGTAACAGCATTATACGCAGAAAAGACGAAAGAATTTTTTAAGATGGTAAAAAAAAAATCGATTTTTTTAAGGTGTCATACTGGTCTCCCCCCTTAAAATGAGAAGAAAAGAAATCAAAGAAGAAAGGAAAAGCTATACTCCTAATACCTATTACACAGTCTTCAACTTTGCTGATATCGCGTTGAGCTGAGGAAAGCGTGGCGCGGTGCTCGTTACAACTGACTGCTGTTTCGCCTTTCTTAAACGTTGGAAGAGGTGCTGATCTAATTGGTCGTGCCCCACAATACCACTCACAGACTTGTAGCCGTAATCTTTTACTCGACGGAGCAGATACATCTACTGTCCAGAGTACGGGAGAATACTAGCGGGACGAAAACGGTGCTAGAGGGACGAAAAGAGTATCTCAGTGGCCAGATCGTAACGTTGCCGCCTATTGTCATACGCATTTTCGGCAATAATACGCTATTTGTCGAGGCGCACACATACACTAATCGGTCGCACGACGCAGCGAGTGGGTCTGATATACAGGGTGTCTCGCAAATACTGCACGAGCCGAAAAGGGGCGGTAGGTGGGGCGATTCTGGACAACTTTTACCTTTGCCAAAATATTGGTTGAGACTCCATTTTCGAGTTATTACCAAAAAACACTGACCAATGAGAGCGCGCATAGACCAGGCGCGCGACAGCGGGAGCGAAAGCTTCGAATATGGCGGCCGATCGTCGTCATGAACAAATGTATCGATACCGTCGGTATGACGTCGGTATATCGTCGGTATAACAGGAAGCTATTCGGTGAAAGTTAAATCGAATAATGAACTAAGAAGTCAAGAATAATATTCAGTTTTTTGTAATTCGTGAATGGGAAATAAACCAATTAGTTGTTCTTTACCCAGACCAAGTATGTTGTATTTATTTTACGCCTTGAAAAAGGAAAAAGAATAAATTCACGAAAATTAATTTTGCCGACTATTCTAATGAAGCAAACGAATAGATTCTCGTTTCAAAATGAATAAGTACCTTGCCTATCAAATAGGATAGAAAAGGTATAGAATACCTAATGCAGTACCTCATTGAAGTGAAATAAATCAATTGCTGCGTACGTTCAATTTTAAGAGACAAGACATAGAAACAACTAAAATAAAACTTACCCATTGATTCATAAAGAAACTAGCTTCGATAAAAAATATTTGTGTCACCGGGTAGATCCATCGATCAGAACATCAACAGCTGATGTTCTGGCAGGGTCAATGAACTCTCAATTTATTTCACTGTCTCTTTCTAATAATCGCACAACATAAGCACGACCGGTAAACAGACCGAATGAAAATGCGCGAACGATTCATAGATATGTATGTTTAATGATACACTATATTCTCATTATAAGGTATTCAAATTCAGGAATCGAAATTATATTGTATTTTATTAGATGACATTGTTAAACTGGCCACGGATCGTGGTTTCGTCCTCGATCGTGAGGAATACGTCGCGAACGGTTGCCATGCAACGACGTTCTGTTGACCGACTGCGGCGTCGATCGACGGTCATCGTTTATTGTCGACAGATACGTGTTAAAATAAAATCTATCGTTGTTGTTAATCTAAAATTGTGTTTTCTTGCTTTCAAGATAGTATAGTTTAAGTTATTTATGAATAATCGTTCACGTGTTTTCATTCGTCCTATTTACGTGCCAGACTTACAATGAAAATTAGTGAAAAATAACAAAGAAAAATGATAATGACAACTAATAATGAAAGATGACAGTGATAAGTGACAGTGAAGTTTCTTGAAAGTTGTTTGAGAGATTCTGTTATTTATACTGACAATAAGGATCGGTGGATCAACCTAGTTTCAGAGATGCATTTTCATCGTGATTATTTACGGTTCAATCGGTGAGTTGTATTGAAATTTGTTAATTATTCAAATTTAAATTTCTATTCGTTGAATGGAAAGGTTATTTAATTTTTTACAAGTGAGAATTTGTTCTTTTTCATCATCACAATATCTGACGAAAATAATTTTCCATATTTGATCTATCATTTCTTTGCGATAACGAATAAACGTACTCGATTTATTCTCATTACGTGAATAGGGACTAATTTTGTTATTTCTTATTCACGAATGAATGATAATTCAGCAATAATCCAGATTATTTTATTCATTATGCGATGTAACTTTCACCTAATCGCTTCCTGTTATACCGACGATATACCGACGTTTTACCGACGGTATCGATACGTTTGTTCACAACGACAATCGGCCGTCGTATTGGAAGCTGTCGCTTACGCTGTCGCGCACCCAGTCTTTGCGCGCTCTCATTGGTCAGTGTTTTTTGCTAATAACTCGAAAATGGAACCTCAGCCAATATTTTGACAAAGGAAAAAGTTGTTCAGAATCGCCCCACCTACCACCCCTTTTCGGCTCGTGCAGTATTTGCGGGACACCCTGTATGTAGAAGAAGCGAGACAGAACGAGCGATACGTCGAGCGGCATTCCATTGTCGTGGTATCTGAAAGTTTTACGCATCACATAAAAGGAAAAAGACAGAGTTTTTTAACATATGAGCCGTTCAATGCACAAATCGATTAACTCCACAAAACAAAAAGCGGAGAAATCTGATGAAATAATGTGCACAGGTTTTTAAAATTCCGTTGGTAATATTAATTAAAATTTCATTGGTAATATTATTTTAAATAAAGTGTGTAGAATGCATAAATACAAATCTGGCTATCATTTAAAAGATGTCAAATTATAATAAAAAAGAATAGAAAAAATTTATTTCAGAATGGCCTCTGAAATATATTATTTATTATTCAGTGGCCAAAATAAATATTGTCGTCCAATGGTGTTAATCGTTTATGTTTGGAAAAATTTGTTTAAACTTAAAAAGTTAGCATTATACCAAGTGCTTTTACACTTAAATTTAGAATTTTTCAAAAAATGGAGTTAATCGATTTGTGCAGTGAATGGCTCATATATTAGCAATATCTGTTTCTATACCTTTGTCAAACCATATCATTACGGATGAACGGTGGGAGCTACGCGTGAGTCGAAAAGTGGGGATTAGGTGGTCCTAACGGCCTACCCTCTTTGCTCCGTTCCCGTTCCGCTGGTTTTACCTCGTACTCTGGACAGTACTGAGGTGTGCGTAAAATAAATGAATGAATTTTCTCAAGACGAGCGGAGCCTCGGATCAGTAACCGGGAGAAAAGAACACGTGTTACGAAAGAGGGCGAGATAAATATATTGAACGGATAAATTCCGTTGATAAATATATCAACGGAATGCTGCGAGTATAAAAAAACAAATCAGCATCGAGTAAAGAACTTTTCCTTTCCACTAATTTTCCTGTTACCTTAGAAAAAATTTTTACCACGATATAACTGATATTTTTCTGTTTAAATTGATACCAAACCCGATGAAATTCGGAATATATGTATTTGCAAGAACTAATATTGCGACAGTAACTGAATAAAAAATGTACACGGTACATACGGTTCGAATTTTATCGTGTTTTCGCTTATTTTAAGCGAATCATAAATTTGTCGATAAAGTTTCATTACAAAAAAAATAAAAATAAAAGTTTCATTTTTGCATTGGTATTGTTTTGCCGACGTATACTCTTTTGCTTATGCTATTGTAACGTCCCTAGAACCTAAGTTTAGTTAGTTACTAGCGCTAATAAGGTAAAGAGCGGCTTTTACCCTCTGAACGACTCGTTTTCTAATAAAGTTTGTGGGATTCGTGTGGTGTGCGGTTAAGGAGTGAAATCCACAGGTCAGAATCTTTCAATAACTTAAATTTACTCAAGAAACGAAAATTAAAGCTAACAAATAACAATAATATCGAAATAATGAAAGATAATAAATAATAAATGTTTGATTAAAGAACTAAATAAATTTGATGTAATAATAATAATGAAAAATAATAGAATTTAACAATTGAACGGCACATAATAAATGATTGAGAGAATAACAAATTATAAATCAAATAATAGTAATCGTGAGAAATGGAAGGATACTCGCTTGTATCTAAGGCTAACTAAAATTTATAATTATATATGTAAGTTCGATTCTTGCTTTCGAAATTATCGCAATGACAAATTGTGTTTCGATTCGTATAAATGCATTCGTATAAATGATTCTAGACGGGAATAATTTATATTACGCTCGTAATCTACCGCTTGCGAGGAATGCGACCTAAGTGCGATTCTCTAAGAGTACCTAAATACGCTTTCGCAAAATCTATCGCGGAATAACCGATTACGGAAAAACGCTTAGGTGAGAACAGTGTTCTTTTATTGATTTAAATTACCGAACTCTATTTGATTTTAATAATTTATTTCTTCGAAACAGTTACTCTTTATCTCCTGACTCGACAATTAATAATTCTTGACCCTTTTAAGACAGAACGCCTACTGACGTCCAAAACCAGATCGCTCAATTGGGGAGCCTGCTGTGCACTGGCTACTCGGACGACCCAGCGATACCGGAATCAGATGGACAATATGTGTCTGGAGGTGTAGCAAAACAAAGGACTCTAATTGTAAACTTGTAATTGCTAGACTGCTACCTAAAGCACATGGGATTCAGAGTCCACGTCGCTTTTTTGAGGAGCGTGTTCTTCACTGGCTACTAAAGCGACCCAGCGACCAAGTACCCGAACGGCAAGTACTCGCTTGACCAGTCAAGTATTAAGAATCTGCTGGCCCTGTTACAGCGAAAACTGTTCCTACTATGCTTAGAAATGAAACTTGTGTCGTGTTCGATTGCGAAGACTGTTCTGATTTGAGACGGGTTTCGCTCGCCCTTTTATACCCCAAGATTCAACGAATTCGTGACGTCAGAATTTCCAAAATTTCATATAAATTTGTTAATACATATTAATTAGAAAATCGGTTAATTCGGTTATGTTTTAAATATTGCTCTTCAATTAATGATTAACGTGTCGGCATTAGATTATGTTGAGGTTTGGGACTTCAGAATAACAGTGTGATTAATAATAGTTCAGATAAAAGAAACTTTATTATATACTATGGAGATACAATAACGAAAAAAACTTAAACTCAGTCTTTTCTCTTGAGATCGCGCACGCTACAACCGACTATAGCAAAGAGGAACCAATGAATGAATAGAAAACGAAACAAGTTGCCTTTCTTCCCCTTCCCTAGTGTCACGTGACTTTCTTTCCTAAAGGTGGATTCTCAAGGCGAACTCGCATCAAACTATTTCAATACTTCCGCCGTTTGAGCGGGATTCGCCCTCTTTTGCTGACCAATACTTTCCCTAAGTATATGAAACCGGTCTCTCGGAAACGACTTAGTAAAAATATCCGCTTTCTGTCCCTCCGTCGGCAGATATTCTATTCTCAATTCTCCTGATTGTACCCTCTCTCGTACGAAATGGTAACGGACATCGATATGTTTAGTTCTTTTGTGGAACTCAGGATTCTTTACAAGTCGGATCGCGCTCTGGTTGTCCACAAAAATTACTGTTGCCCGCTCACATGGGCATTCCATTTCGGAAAGCAGTCTCCGCAGCCATATTACTTCTCGCGAGGTGATGGAAACCGCCACATATTCCGCCTCCGTGGTGCTTAGAGTCACAATCGGCTGTCGTTGACTCGCCCAAGTCACAGGGCCCCCAGCCAGTTCAAATAGATATCCCGTTGTAGATCTTCTGGTTTCTGCGTCCCCGGCGAAGTCCGCATCCGAGTATCCCGTAAGCTCTATCTTATGTGAGCCACTTCCGCCGTCTCTGTACTCAATGCCGTAATCGATTGTTCCTGATACGTACGCTATTATTCTTTTTACAGCCCGCCAATGTTTTTCATTGTGCCGATTTAAAAACTTGCTAACCTGAGTTACTGCATAAGATATATCAGGCCTCGACACTATTGATAGAAACATCAGCGATCCTACGGCTTCTCTATACGGTACCTTTGAGATTTCTTCTTCCTCCTCTATAGGAATGAGTTTTACGTTAACATCGCTGGGAGTGCACACAACCTTAGCGTTCTCCATATGGAATTTCTCTACTATTTTTCTTGCATAACTGGATTGATTAATAAAAATAGATCTTCGCTTTCGATCTCTCTCCATTTGCAGTCCCACGAAGAAACTTGCATCTCCCAAGGTGATCTTAAACTTCCCACTGAGATGGCTCAGCACCATCTCAATCGTTTGGACGTCCTCCGCTGCCACCAGACCATCGTCTACGTATAATGCCAGATATACCAATTTCTCGTCGATGTGCCCTATGAAAATGCAGCTGTCTGCATGGGTCTCCTGAAACTTAAATTTATTTAAAAATGTACGAAATTCCTGGTTCCAGCACCTTGGTGCCTGTTTCAAACCATATAGGGATTTTTCCAGTAGACACACGGTGTCCTTCCTGGATTTCTCATCAACCAGTAGCCCCTCTGGCACCTTCATG
The DNA here is from genome assembly GCA_963576845.1 of Megachile leachella. Lineage (NCBI taxonomy): Eukaryota > Metazoa > Arthropoda > Insecta > Hymenoptera > Megachilidae > Megachile > Megachile leachella. The sequence continues at coordinate 16,289,126 of OY756253.1, read as the reverse complement.
TACATCTTGACATCCAGCTTTCCATAAAGAAAAGCTGTTTGTACGTCAAACTGCATCAATTCAAAGTCTTTTGATGCAACGATGGCCAGTAATATCCGAATTGAATCGTATCTCACGACCGGCGCAAAGGTCTCAGTGAAGTCCACTCCTTTTTTCTGCATAAATCCTCTCGCACAAAGTCGTGCCTTGAACCTGCAGCCTCTGCTCGTCTTGCTTCTCATGATTCGAAAGACCCATTTGGAGTCGATGGTCTCCATTCCTTCCCGACGTCGGACCAGTGTCCAGGTTCGATTTTCTTTGTGCAAATCAAGCTCTGACTTAATTGCTTCTTCCCACTGCTGGTGGTGCTCATCCTCCAATGCTTCGTGGTACGTCTCGGGTATGTGATGCTCTGCGATATTTGTCTCAAAGCGAGACGGCCTCCGAATTTGATTCCTATCTCGCAAATGTCTCCCGCTAGTTTGAATTTCTTGCCCTCGATCCTCTCGATTTTGATGAGCCTCCAGTTCACAATTCCCTTGACCGCGTTGGATCTCAGGTTTACGATCTTCTCGATCTGGTTCTTCTTCCGCCTGAACAAAAGTCTCGTCTTCGTCTTCATCGCCCGATGTATCCTCTTCTCTAGCGTTGTCGCCTGGTATTTCGATTGTACGTCCGATCGTCTCATGAAAGATGACATCACGTGTGACAAGTACTTTTCTCGTCTCTAGGTCAAACACCCGATAATTCGTCGAGTTAGAATCATATCCAACGAGGAGTGATGCTCACTTGGACGCCGACCGCTTGGACGCGTCCCGATTGGACGGTCCCGATTCGACTCGTTCCAATTCGAAGCGGTGCCGATTGGACGCGTTCCAATTCTAAGCAGGGCTTATAGTACCTAACCTAACCAAATCTAACCTCTTCGAATTGGGACGCGTCCAATCGGCACCGCTTCGAATTGGAACGCGTCGAATCGGGACCGTCCAAACGGAACGCGTTCAATCGGTCGACGTCCAAGTGGGACACCCCCTCCAACGAGTATCATTTTTTTCGCTCTCGCATCGGGCTTCGTCGTGAATTGTTTTGGCACATTCACGAACGCTTCGGATCCAAAGATCCTGAGGTGATCCAGGGTCGGTTTCACGCCTACCCACTGCTCATATAGTGTTACTCCCCTCTTCACGCCAGCCGCTCCAGCCCTGTTCGCCAGGTACACCGCTGTTGCGCAAGCTTCCGCCCAGAGATATCTGGGTAAATTCTTCGCCAAGAGCATAGTCCTCGCACTCTCGATTAAAGTCCGATTCTCACGTTCCACCCTCCCGTTCTGCTCTGGGCTGTATGGAGCCGTGAACTCGCGTTGAATTCCCCTCGAGTCCAGATACTCGTCCATTTTTCGATTCCTGAATTCAAGACCATTATCAGAACGCAACACTCGCATTGCTCGACCAAACTTGTTTTCGATAAGTTTGTCAAATCTTCGGAATTTATCAAACACGTCGCTCTTGTGTTTTAAAAAATAGACAAACAGGAAACTCGTCGCGTCATCCTTGAAAAGGAGCAGAAACCGCGCGCCCCCCAAAGACTCAATCGGCATCGGCCCGCATACGTCCGTATGTATCACCTCGCCCGGAACTGTCTCTGCGCGCACTCGCGTTTTTCTGAAAGTCTTTCTATGAGACTTTCCCACATGACACGACTCACAGAAAAACCTACCCTCGTCTGCGAGATTGACATCCTTTACGAGCTTGTCTTTTATCAGGCCCTGCATAGCTTTTTCATTCACGTGCCCGAGACGCTCGTGCCATACGCGAGAATCCAATCTTACCGCGTTCGCCTCGTTATTCACGTTCGCGTTCATTGTCTTGAATAGCATCCGATATATTTGATTCTCCTGCAAAACACCATATCCAATTATCAGTCCGCGATTACTAAGGCTCACGGTGTTTCCGAGAAAATATACGCCGATTCCCTTTCTCGCGCACACACCGACCGAAAAAAGATTCTTTGTCATCTCCGGCACGTAAAGTACGTCCTCAATTCTTGACGTTGTCCATTTTCCGTGCACAAACTTCCGAATTTCAACTGTTTCTTCACCGACAACCGCGCACTCCTTGTCGTTGCCGAGTGTCACTGTACCCCCACAAGATAACTCGCGATAGTCTTTCAGCCACTCTCGACGGAAGGTAATGTGTCGAGACGACCCACTAATGGATGTATCGTCGAGCACACCCCCGACATCCATGTATCGCGCAGCGTGATTTCGCACCGCCGCCACGTGTTGCACGATCGACGCATTCGGCGTCATTTCATAGTCATGAAATCTTCTCGACTATAGCAAAGAGGAACCAATGAATGAATAGAAAACGAAACAAGTTGCCTTTCTTCCCCTTCCCTAGTGTCACGTGACTTTCTTTCCTAAAGGTGGATTCTCAAGGCGAACTCGCATCAAACTATTTCAATAGATTATTATTGTAGCGGTGTTTTAATGAAAGATACATTTTCTGTCTTTTTCTAATCAACGGTGTTCGAATTTTGTGCGAGTCAAAACTATTTCGATTTACGGATTTTCCTTTAGTTAATGAAAATGATTTTGATCAAGGCTATGAGTAATTTAATGAACGATGAATTCTCATGCATGAATTGATTTAATTAATTAATTAATTTTAATATCTAAAGGTGCCGTAAATAGAGATAGTGTTCCTATCCTTCTCTGTAACTATCGCTGTCTCAAGTGTTTCGGTTGAGTATCGTGACTTGCAGTCTTAGCGCAGCGCAACGGAAATTTCATACAAATTATTTATTAGAAAAATATAATAAAATAATACATTATTTTGTTTTAACTATTCTAACTTAATATTTAAATAATTTTTTAGAATATATTACCTACTCTAAATTACAAGTTAATTAACATACTGAAAATATACATATATCGAGTCAAATAGGATCGATAGTCGATACATAACCTATTGCCGATAATTTGGCAATCTCTGTCGGTAATTAGCTATTCTAACGGTGGGTGTAAGATTGTCGTGGCGTTGAAGGAAAAAAAATCTTCTCCCGGGACGTTACACTATGTCTTTTTTTTTTCAATCACTGTCTTTACGTTTGAAGCGGTCGGCAGACTTTAAACAATGTAGGAGCTGACGAAGAGTGGAAAGGCTTGCTTCAAAGCGTATCTCACTCTTGTAGTGTATTCTATATTTACAGTCTTGTAACGTCCCTGATACTAGAATCAGGTATTTACAACACTTATGAAGCAAAGAGTGGTTTTTGCCTACTAAGCGACTCGTTTTGCTATAACTAATACTAAAAGAATGTGGGATCGTGGTGGCGTGTGGTTAAAGACTGAAATGTACAGGTTAATACCTTTCATTAATTAGGTCTATTTAAGTAATTATGAGAAAGAGAATTATAATTAACAATTTCTTTAGTGAATATGAAAATCTATATGTATATGACTGAATTCTAGACGTAAAAACAGAGTATAATAGACTTGTAATTGCCGCAAATCGCGGAACGGAAGCTAACTACTTCAATTACGCGGTTTTATAACGATATACGCAATAACAAAGGTACAACGCAATTTATAATGGATCTAGATCTTAACAAAACTGACAGAACAATATTTGGTTATTTAAATTAACTCTAAAATTCGTATTGGACGTGGAACAGTTACCTTTTGGTTGACTCTAAACTAATTAGATCATGGCCCTTTTTGTCAGAGCACAAATCGACACCCAAAACCTGATCGCTTAATTGGGGAGCCTGCGTTAGCTGGCTACTAGAACTACCCAACGATGCAAGAATCAAATGACGACGTGTGACCAACAGGGTTGCAAATAAAAATGACTCGACTTTAATTATTTATCGAAGTTATTGAAACGCCACCCAAAAGACACGGGCTTCAGAGACCAAGCCGCTCAATGATGGGGAGCCTGCGTTAGCTGGCTACTAAACTACCCAGAGCGAACTCCGAGAATCCGACGGCGAGTTAATAACTCAGAAAAGTAAGAAATATATATATATGAGTGACTGGAGAGCTCTCGTTGATGTTTTAGTTCCTTCTGGGGCTGAGCATGGCACTCTCCATACGGAGTTTCAGATACAAGACCGTTTGAACGGGGAGCCTGCGTTAGCTGGCTACTAGAACTACCCAACGATCTTACCAGAACTTACCACGCGAATTTTTATGGTGCGGTCGGTAATAAAATAAAAAATGTATTATCATTAAAGTGTTTTCTTTGTTTATCGACTGGAACTTGTCTTCCCCGGGAACGTTACAGTCTAAACGAAATGACAACGAAAGGTGTAACGTCCCCGGGGAAGACCAGTTCCGGCCGATAATCAAAGACAGTACTTTCTAGATAATAAATTTTTCTATGTTATTACCGACCGCAAATTACCGACCGTACCATAAAAATTCGCGTGGTAATGGGGTGGGGTAGCTTACGCGTGCAACACTGTTTAGAGTAGATCACCGATCGATGACGCGCGCGTTAGTTAGAAAGAAACAGAAGATATACTTCGAAACAGAATTAATATAAATTATTATTTAAATGTTTATATCATATATATTATTGATTATTCACTCATTATAAATTGCGTTATATTTTTAATTATTATTTTATGTATTATTCGCGGCTAATTATTTCTTCTATCAAAACACTTATAATTTGCGTATATAAAAATTATTAAAAATGCGATTGAACGGGAAAATTGTGAAAAACTAATTAATAGTAAATCAAAGCGTATTTTTCCGAATCAAACTAATATATATTTGCTACTAAATAAAGCGTAATAAAAGAATAACTACTTTTTGAGCGGGAAAAACCCACGATTTTCGGGGTATAAAAGGGCGTGCAGCAGCGGCTGCGAGAGCAGAACAATCTTTGCAGTACTACGTGCCGGACCTCTTAGGAAGCGACGAACTGGAGCAGTTTTAACTGGTAAGAGCCTACAAGATTCTTAGTTTTGAGTGGACAGCGGGTATCAGCCATTTGGATACTCGATCGTTGGGTAGTTCTAGTAGCCAGCTAACGCAGGCTCCCCGTTCAAACGGTCTTGTATCTGAAACTCCGTATGGAGAGTGCCATGCTCAGCCCCAGAAGGAACTAAGACATCAACGAGAGCTCTCCAGTCACTCATATATATATATTTCTTACTTTTCTGAGTTATTAACTCGCCGTCGGATTCTCGGAGTTCGCTCTGGGTAGTTTAGTAGCCAGCTAACGCAGGCTCCCCATCATTGAGCGGCTTGGTCTCTGAAGCCCGTGTCTTTTGGGTGGCGTTTCAATAACTTCAATAAATAATTAAAGTCGAGTCATTTTTATTTGCAACCCTGTTGGTCACACGTCGTCATTTGATTCTTGCATCGTTGGGTAGTTCTAGTAGCCAGCTAACGCAGGCTCCCCAATTAAGCGATCAGGTTTTGGGTGTCGATTTGTGCTCTGACAAAAAGGGCCATGATCTAATTAGTTTAGAGTCAACCAAAAGGTAACTGTTCCACGTCCAATACGAATTTTAGAGTTAATTTAAATAACCAAATATTGTTCTGTCAGTTTTGTTAAGATCTAGATCCATTATAAATTGCGTTGTACCTTTGTTATTGCGTATATCGTTATAAAACCGCGTAATTGAAGTAGTTAGCTTCCGTTCCGCGATTTGCGGCAATTACAAGTCTATTATACTCTGTTTTTACGTCTAGAATTCAGTCATATACATATAGATTTTCATATTCACTAAAGAAATTGTTAATTATAATTCTCTTTCTCATAATTACTTAAATAGACCTAATTAATGAAAGGTATTAACCTGTACATTTCAGTCTTTAACCACACGCCACCACGATCCCACATTCTTTTAGTATTAGTTATAGCAAAACGAGTCGCTTAGTAGGCAAAAACCACTCTTTGCTTCATAAGTGTTGTAAATACCTGATACTAGTATCAGGAACGTTACAAAGGTGTAAATGTTACGGTGAAAGACTGAAATTGGCGAATGTCGACGTTCACCGGTGAATGTCGACATACATCAAATACGTCGGTGAAAGACCGAATATTTTACTACATTCTTGTACATTCGGACCTTCACCGGTGTATGTCGACAAACACAGATATGCTCTAGTGAAGGTCCGAAAGAGAGGAGCCGACAAAGAAGCGACTGGCTCTCTCCCGCCAAATCCTTTGGTCTGCTGGAACTCAGTTAGATTTTAGTTTAATGCAAGCTTCGATGATGCGAGTAACGTTTTCCTAATTTTTTTTCCGATACGATAACTAATACTGAATAGAAACTGCAATAAATCGTGATCTTTTTCTTGAAAAATTAAATGCATTAATTGCGGGTAAGCGAGAAGACAATTTGTTGAATTTTAATAATTGAGTGGCAAAAATAAATCTGAATCGATAACTTATAAAACATAGGTAATTAGATGTCGATAAATATGAATATTAAATTATCGACTATTAACTCGATGCCACTCGATTCAATTTTAGATTCTCAAATATTAAAATAAAATAATTGTAATATTGCTTTATGTGTTTGTTTTCTTCATGAAATTTCTATATTACATTCTGTTATCGTGTGTCGTGTTGATCTGATATTTCTTCCCATCTTTTATAATTACAAATATAAAGAGTTTAAAAGTTATAAGCGTTTATTTTAATTGTTTAATATTTAGTATATTTCATTACAATTGTTTTTATTTTTCTCAAAGAAAGTACTCTAAAATACTTTCTAAAGTGGTTAGGTTAAATCTACATGTTCAACATTCACCATTAGTGCATGGTGCATGTCGACATTCATCGGTGTAAGTCCGAAATAAGGATATTGAGCAAATATTTCGGACATATACCAAGCGACTATGTGAATGTCGACATTTACCAGATTTCGGTGTTTCACCGTAACATAAATAAAGTATGGAATCCTGGAATTTGCCCCACCAATCCTCTTCCTCTGGAAGTCACATACCGCAGATATTAGTTCAGTTTCAGTTCAACTACTTGAGTGTAAACTTATTAGTACTATTTCATTTCATACATATGTTATGTATGAAATAATATATATTAATTTAGTCTTTAAGGCGAGTGTTCCGCGGTGGCTATCTTGCATGCATAGATCAGCGTCTGTCTCACTCATGCACCTTCCAAAATTCGACTTTATTCTGTACAGAGTATTTATTACTATCTAAAACGGCCAGAGCTGCCTGTAGGGAAGTGCACCGACGGCCGCTGTACTTGTCAAAACTTCATTTTCGCAATATTCAAGCGTTACAGTCGAATTTCCGAAAATTGAGCCGTTTTTCTCACACCAATGCGATGTGCTAAGAAGACTAGGCGATTTTCTAAGTTCGACTATAACGCTTGAATATTGCGAAAATGAGATTTGACGAATACAGCGGCCATCGGTGGATTTCCCTACAGGCAGCTCTGGTCGTTTTAGATAGTAATAAATACTCTGTACAGAATGAAGTGGAATTTTCGAAGGTGCATGAGTGAGACAGACGATGATAAAAACTTCTGATTATAAAACTTCTAAAAATTGTTTTTTTTTCGAACACACGCTGATCCTAGTCTTGAAATAAAGAACTACGGTATGTGGCACGGTATGTTTATATTTCATCCTTTGTTTTATTATTTTATTTCCGATTTGAAAGTCATGTACATTGAACGCCGGTAGTTCTAGTGTTAACCAATCTGTGTCGTACATACTAAAGAATTAATTCTAAAAATGTATAACATATGAAACTGTTCATATTTTACCTTGCAGCGCGAGGAACAGCCACCGGAACACGGCGGAAGACCCACCGCGGGCGGAGGCGGGGAGGAAGAGGAGGGGGCGGCAGGTGGGGCCGTCGTGGGGGGGGGGGGGGCACTAACGTATTCAATTTTATTAATAAAAAATAAAAAAAAAATAGAAAAACGAATAACCATATTATCTTTTTTACTTAATTATGTCCATGGCATTTATGCTATCAAAAAAAAGCTCCGAAGAACTGTCTCACAGTATCCTATACAATTCTCCGCGTTTCACTAAAAAGCGTGAAATAAAATAATTTTAAGAAAAAAATACACCGACTTCAAAATGCACTAAAAAGTATAAGATAATTTCTATTTCCTAATGAAGTAATTTCTATTTCATTCAATCATACAATTACGTAACATATATGTATGAAACCTATTTACTCGTTAGGTAGTATATTAAATATATTTCAACTTTTTCGGAGGCGGCGCAAAATCAAAAATACATCAGTAAACGTTGCTGCCAATAACTAGTTGACTGTGGTATGGCGTATTGCATATTAATAAATCCTGAGGAAGAATACGAACCATTATAGATATATCTGGTAATATACGCAAATGTAACGACTGAATCTTCATTTCACAACGTGTCTGATATAAACGAAACTGAATCGACTTCGTTCGCATGTGGAAGCCATGAATCGAAGAATCTGCAAACGGAGCCCACGACGCGGGAATTACCAAATTTCCGGCAAATGGGCTCTATCTTTATAGTATATGCGGCTATCGATTTTGTCTGTCCCATACTCAATGAATCTAGATAGACCATAGTTACATTCTATACGCACTAACACCTACTTCGCGGCATGCTGTCGAGTTATATATATATATATAGAAAAAAAAACAGCTATACAAGCTATGCCTATATTCCACTATCCAAAAGTTAACATGTGCAAGAAAACCTCTTAATTTTGCGCCGCGTCCAAAAAGGTTGAAATATATATAATATACTACCTAACGAGTAAATAGGTTTCATACATATATGTTACGTAATTGTACGATTGAATGAAATAGAAATTACTTCATTAGGAAAGAGAAATTCTTTTATACGTTTTAGTGCATTTCGAAGTCGGTATATTTTTTTTTTTTTTTGAAAATTATTTTTACTATTGTGAATATAACATGCATTACTCCGCATATTATACTGTTATTATCAGTAGAACTATAATAACTATACTTATTACTTCTATTATTATCAATATAACGTGCATTATTACCCATATTATGCAATTATTATCGCTAGAACTATAATAATTATAGCCACTAATCTAATTATTATCAATATAACTTGCATTATTACCAATATTATACTGTTATTATCGCTAGAACTATAACAATTATACTTGTTACTCATATTATTGTCAATATAACATGCATTATTCCCCATGTTATACTGTTATTGTCGTCAGAACTATAATAATAATACTTTTTACTCTTAACCTAACCTAACAGAGACAGAGGCTGGGGCAGAGGCAGGGGCAGGGGCAAGGGCAGGGGCAGGGGCAGGGGCAGGGGCAGAGGCAGGGGCAGTGGCAGGGGCAGGGGCAGGGGCAGGTGGCAGGGGCAGGGACAGGGACACGGACACGGACACGGACACGGACAGGGACAGGGATAGGGACGGGGACGGGGACGTGGACGGGGACAGGGACAGGGACAGGGACAGGGACAGACAGATATATGTTCCTGTTACACTTGTGTTATCTTGATTTATAATAAGTATTTTTTGCGTTGATTTAAAAGGAGTAATATGTTTCATAGAGGCAAGCAAATGTTAAGTTAGAACAATTAAAACAAGATCAATTATTATTTTATAGTTATTGAAATAAATGTATAATTGTACATGGAAAATTCCGTGATGCTATATGCCTACGTGCCGCGATGCTCAACCCGGATTTCCTGGTATCCTCGCGTTATCTTAGGGAAGGTTGGGAATACATTTTACAGTTACGATGGTATTAGCTTTAAAATTATTAGTTAAACAAATCAGTACTGTGGTGCCGAATTATTTTGACACCCATTGGGTAGGTTACCGATGTATGCTCGGCTGCGCGCGGCCACGCATTTCTATGAGAACCGCGATCGACTCTTGTTGTAACTTCCCGCGAAAACGTGGTTTTGGCGAACAACGGAGTCGGTTGATCGGAGAATTAGTAAGAGAGTCAGTAAGAGATCGCGCATCGACTGGCGATATTCATTGTTACTATTCCAAATTATTATTCAATTTTTATTATTGTACGAATCTCGAGCAATACCGAAAACGGGCTCAAGTTGGCGCCTCGGTCCGTATACTCAAATCGTAAACCGTTGGTTCGCAATTAGCGCGCCGAAAAAGCCTATCCGAGCGCCCGAACGGTCACCGAGTGCTCCTGTCCGTTACGATCTTTCAAACGTACCGCGTCAATTTAAATTCGCTCAGTTATAAAGTGCTCGTGGCGACCAATAACCAATTCTGTTTTATGTATTTCTGTTCTTTATTTGTATTTTATTGTTATTGTAACGTGACTAGTTGTTTAGTTGTACTAAATTGAAAATACAACATTCAAAGAACAGTGCCAATTTTCCTCCTCGAAATCCAGTGACTATCCCACGCTAAAGTGAACCAGTGATTCCCTCCGGATTGGTGTTCCCATCTTCACCGAATCCCCACACCATCCGAAACATTTGGTCCTTCGTACCGGATTCTGGAATCGAGGAAAACAACCATTAATATTAACAGCCATGAACAACTTGGAGGAATTAATCCAAAAACAAAGACAAACGTTGCGCACCATCATCAACGCGCTCTCCAATTTTAAAAAACTCGGGCAGGCTAAGCAGACTGCAGCCACTACACGAAACCGCATGGCAATGCTAAAGGAGGCATATCAATTAAGCCAAGATCTAGATGCCAAAATCGCAGCTTACACCAACCCTAAATGAAGAGCCAGCATTCCGTATTTCGCCGAAAATCAGTTCGAGAAGGCCGAAGAACGCTACCAGGAGACCCTTGATTGGATGGCAGAAGCCCTCGCCAAGATTGCACCTCCACCTGAATCCTCAGCTTCTCAAACCTCATCGAACAACGGGAATTTTTCGAACACGATGACGTCACAGCCAACGGTTCACCTCACCAGAATACAACTGCCGACCTTCGAAGGAGCATTTGAAGAGTGGGAGAGTTTCCGCGACCGCTTCACAGCCATGGTAATAAACAACAACTCTTTGTCTAACGTGGAGCGAGCCGTAGCACATCTACCTGTAACCGAAAACAATTTTGACATCGCGTGGAAAACAATAACATCGCGGTACGAAAATAAATACCAGTTAATTTCAATTCATTTAAACACTTTGTTTTCGTTACCGTCTGCCTCGTCGGAAACGCCGCACGAACTAAGGTCGTTACGCGATAAAAGGAACATGTCGATTCAAATGCTGCGAAATTTAAATCGACCGGTAGACACGTGGAATGATATGCGCGTCTTCCTGGGGGTTCAAAAGTTAGATCGAGCCTCGCGAAAAGCCTGGGAATTTCAACTCAGCGATTCAACCGAATTTCCTACCTATAACGAGTTCGATACATTCGTCGAGAAACGAATTCGCGCGCTAGAAGCGCTACCTATTATCAAACGCGAAAAAGCAATCGAAGCAGAAAAAATTAAACCTTATAAGCAGAAGGCGATCATAGCCCATTCTACAACCTCGATGAAAATTACGTGTCCAGTTTGCCAACAAAATCATTTGATTTATCAATGCACAACATTTCTTTCCAAATCGATTGCCGAGCGTTTCAATTTTGTAAAACAGCATAAACGTTGCGTGAAGTGCTTTTCAACCAAACATTCTGCTCCGCAATGTAATAGTCCTCGTTCATGCAAAGAGTGTCATCAACGGCATAACTTATTGTTACATTTTCCAACCAAACCGGATACCGCGCCGTCTTCCTCAGGAAAAGGTTCAACTGATCCCGATCCCGGAACAGAGATAAGTGCGAATGTCGCGTCTGATACACCTACTAACTGTAGCATTCTGCTCTCCACAGCTCGCGTACTAATACATTCGAACCAGGGTCGTTGCGTCCTCGTCCGCGCGTTGGTGGACCAAGGTTCCGTTGCCACCCTCATAACAGAGCATTTAGCTCAATCGCTGCGCCTGCACCGAACCAAGCAACCGAATCGAATTACCGGAATTGGCGGAAAAATCTCGTACACCAACTATGTCGCCGAAATAACAGTTTCGCCAGCCGCTTTAAACGAACCTGCTTACTCTACGACTGCAATCATTATGCCTTCTTTAACCAGGTACGTTCCCTCCCAAAAAGGCGAAGTGACTAATTGGTCTCACCTTGCAGGTTTGAAATTAGCGGACCAAGAACCCATGAGCTCGGATCCAATCGACGTTATCATCGGAGCCGACTTGTACGGGCAGCTATTATTGCCAGGTTTGAGAAAGGGTTCTGCTTATATTCCCGTTGGTCAAAACACCACTCTAGATTGGATCCTCTCCGGTCCTTTCAGCACCTCCATGCCCTCCTCCGTCGGCATCCACCATCTCTCCGTTCTGGAAAACCTCGACCAGGATCTACGCCGATTCTGGGAAGTCGAGGACCTCTCTTCTCCGATTTTACTGACTCCTGAAGATCAAAAATGCGAATCCATTTTCAAATTAACGCATTGCCGCGCACCAAATGGACGTTACACTGTTCGATTGCCCTTTAAGACCGAACCTCCACCTCGTTTAGGGGAATCGCGATCAGCAGCATTCCAAAGTCTCCGTGCATTTGAAAAACGTTTAAGCCACGATTCCGCAACCTCTCTTATGTATCACGAATTTCTTTCTGAGTATGTTTCTCTGGGTCACATGAAACGAGTTGCTCTTTCTCCTTCTCCCTCAAATCAGGGATATTATGTCCCGCACCACGCCGTTGTCCGCGAGAGCAGCTCAACCACCCGCTTACGCGTAGTCTTCAACGCTTCGCGTCGAACGTCGAATGGAAAATCCTTAAACGATCTCCTTCTAACTGGGCCAAAACTCCAACAAGATCTTGTTGCCATCTTATTGCGGTGGCGTCAATTTCAATATGTGTACACCGCAGACGTGGAGAAAATGTACCGCCAAATTCTTGTAGACCATCGAGACCTCGACTATCAAAAAATTCTGTGGCGTGATTCTCCTCTACAACCCGTTGAAGAGTATCATCTCCTCACGGTCACTTACGGTACTGCTCCAGCCCTATTTCTAGCCCTTCGCGTCTTACAGCAGTTAGTCGAGGACGAAGGCTCCCAGTTTCCAGCGGCTATTTCCGTTCTGCGGGAGCAAGTTTACATAGACGATTTCCTGTTCGGAGGCGATAGTCACGATTCCGTTCGTCACCTAAGAGATCAGACCATCGAAAAGGAGGCTTCTCCTTACGAGAATGGGCGAGTGATGACTCCACGCTCTTGTCCGACATTCATCCGAGAAACCACGGTCTTGCTACCGGTAAATCTTTACAAACCAACGAAATAATCTCAGTGCTTGGTATTAGTTGGAATCCAGCGTTAGACACGTTTAATTTTAAATTGAACATACCGATCGAATTGCCTCGAACTAAAAGGGTGATCCTTTCTACCATTGCAAAACTTTTTGATCCCCTCGGTTGGATCGCGCCTATTCTCATCGTCGCTAAAGTATATATGCAAACATTGTGGTCTAGCCGCTGCGATTGGGATGATGTTCTTCCAGCAACCCTCCTCACGGAGTGGCAGACGTTCTATGAACAACTGCCCAACCTGGAGCATCTGTCCATACCACAAAAACTCGCTCCGCGAGTTATTCAATCCGCAAGCCTCCACGGATTTTCCGACGCTTCCACGAAAGCTTATGCCGCCGCCATTTACATGCGTAGCGTGTTGTGTGATGGCTCCATACACACCTCTCTCCTCATATCGAAATCACGAGTGGCCCCAGTCAATACGGTCAGCGTTCCTCGACTGGAATTATGCGCTGCGCTGCTCCTTGCTCGCCTCTTACGATTCGTACGGACCGCGTTACATCAAGAAATGATTGAGGCTCATTGTTGGACAGAATCCAGTGTCACGTTAGCCTGGCTAAGTAAACTGCCCACCCGTTGGAAGACGTTCGTCGCGAATCGCGTAGCGAAAATTCTCGAGCTAAATCCTCAAGCGCAATGGCATCATGTACCAACCCAAGACAATCCCGCCGATTGCGCGTCCCGGAGGATGCCCGTTAAACAATTGAAGCAACATCGATTATGGTGGTTCGGTCCCCAATGGTTGCAACAGCAACCACCTTGGCATTCCGAAGCTAACTCCTCGTTTCATGAGACCTCGCTCGAAGAAAGTAAGTCGTTTGTGTCCCTTGTGATCACCGGTGTCGAACAGTGGGATTTGGTAACGCGCTACTCTTCGTGGTCGAAACTCTTGCGGATTACCGCATACATGATTCATTTCATCCAAGTCCTCCGTATTCGAATAAAACAAAAGGATAAAAGAATACCTACCAAACTGCAACAGCTCCCACGGTGTCGATGATTTTAAGTCCCGCCTCGATCCGAAACGCCAAAAAATTTTGGTTGAGCAGGATCCAATTCGACGCATTCCCGGAGGAAGTGAAAGCACTACAAGCTGCCAGACCTCTCCCTAAATCTAGTTCTCTCCTTTCTCTAGCACCATATATGGATGAGGGAGGGTTGATGCGAGCTAAAGGGCGGTTAGCCAATTCCCAACTTCCTCAAAAAGCAAAAACACCTATAATCCTTCGATCACACCCACTCCTTACCATATTAATCGAAGAAACCCACCGAAAATTATTACACGCGAGATCCAATCTCACGCTCGCCTATTTACGTAACGAGTTTTGGATTGTCAGAGCACGAGCCACTATTAGAAACGTCCTTTATAAATGCGTCGCGTGCACGCGCGAGAAAGCCGCCGTTCCTTCCGAGCTCATGGGCGATTTACCTGCACCGCGAGTTACAAGGGTGCAACGACTTTTTATTCATACAGGCGTTGATTATGCAGGTCCGATCCAAATTAAAACTAAATCCGGCCGTGGACAAAAATCCCATAAGGCGTACATAACTATTTTTATCTGTCTAACCATTAAGGCAACGCACATAGAATTAGTCAGCGATTATAGTTCGTCAGCGTTTATAGCAGCGTATCACCGATTTGTCTCTCGCCGTGGACTTCCTCGATCAATGTATTCGGATAACGGTACCACGTTCAAAGGAGCAAACCGCGAACTAAGTATGTCCTTTCGGTCAGCCATCAATTCTACGGATCTTCACCATCGACTAATAAATGACGAAATAGAGTGGCATTTTTTGCCCCCAAACGCTCCCAATTTCAGCGAACTGTGGGTAGCCGCGGTTAAAAGTATGAAATACCATTTAAAGCGTACCATCGGCGAACACACTTTAACATTCGAGGAAATGTCTACCCTATTATGTCGCGTCGAAGCGTGTCTGAATTCGCGACCGATTGGAACTGTTTCCGATAGTCTTGACGATTGTAACGCGTTAACACCCGGTCATTTTTTAATCGGCGCACCACTTGTAACCTCGCCAGAATCAAGCGTATTAAATGTAAGAGACAATCGATTATCTCGCTGGCAACTGATCCAAAAATTGTCCGAAACTTTCTGGAAAGCATGGAGTAACGATTTAACCAACGACCGAAATGGAAGACGAAACAAAATCTCACCAAAGTGGGTCAGCTCGTGCTACTTCGCCATCCCAGTCTTCCACCCAGTCGATGGGAGCTGGGACGAATCATCGCGTGCCATCCAGGAAACGACGGTCTGGTCAGAGTGGTCACCGTAAAAACTGCGCATTCGGAATATACGCGTCCCATTTAAAAAATCTGCTTCCTTCCAATCGCGATAAATGCCGATGCCGAGCAATCTACAACGCAAAATAGTAATGCGTAATCCTGCCGGCACGATCATTACCATGCCTTGCGTTTACTTTTAAGACAACCGACTATTTCATTGTTAAGGAATCTCTGTACTTACCGTAATATCGCCGAACACTGTATACACCGTAAACTACATGAATGAATCACTCGCATTCCATCCGTGTTTATGTTCTCGCGTCGCTTTGCTGAATGAATCCATTCAACGGGGGGCGGCGTGTACGAATCTCGAGCAATACCGAAAACGGGCTCAAGTTGGCGCCTCGGTCCGTATACTCAAAGCGCCCGAACGGTCACCGAGTGCTCCTGTCCGTTAGGATCTTTCAAACGTACCGCGTCAATTTAAATTCGCTCAATTATAAAGTGTTCGTGGCGACCAATAACCAATTCTGTTTTGTGTATTTCTGTTCTTTATTTGTATTTTATTGTTATTGTAACGTGACTAGTTGTTTAGTTATATTAAATTGGAAATACAACATTCAAAGAACAGTGCCAATTTTCCTCCTCGAAATCCAGTGACTATCCCACGCTAAAGTGAACCAGTGATTCCCTCCGGATTGGTGTTCCCATCTTCACCGAATCCCCACACCATCCGAAACAATTATTAAATCGTTTATTTAACACAACCGTGTTACAAATTATTTCTTATCCTACAGTACATGCCGAGTCCACTAATATTATGTTATCCGGAGATAAAGTCAAATGATAGTTTATTGCAAAGTATATTGTAAATTAGAATATTACTCTATAGAGTGTACGAGAAGCACCGTATGCTTATACATTAGATTCGATCCGTACACAAGTCGTGCGTAGCATGTAGAAGAAGACAGCAAATGTAATTTTCATTAAGATGCTATTAAATAACTATTTTTATATAAGGAACATTAACCATTGAGTGGAGTGCAATCCTAAGAATGTAATCAAATCGTTCGTTTTCATAAATAATGTCTAATTGCGAATTTATACAACAATTATATATTTCGACATTAGGGGGTTTTCCAAGAAATCAACAGACGGACGAGTATAAAAGGCCGAGAGAAACTCGCCTAAATAGCAGATCAATTTTAGAAGTTGAATACGTTAGAAGTCTCTTCGATAGGCATAACCGGAACAGTTTTCGCTGTCAACAGTCGCAACGATTCTTAATACTTGACTGGTAAAGCGAGTATACGCCATTTGGATACTTGATCGTGGGTCGTTCTAATAGCCAGCGAACAGCAAGCTCCCGATTCAAACGGTCTTGTCTCTGAAACTCCGTTAAGAGAGTGCTATACATAGCGCCAAGAAAGGCTAAGATATGGGCTGAGAGGCCATAGCTGATAGGATAGCTCTCAGCTACTCATCTTGATCTTTGTCGGATTACTAACGCGCCGTCAGATTCTCGGAGTTCGCTTTGGGTAGTTTCGTAGCCAGCTAACGCAGGCTCCCCATTTGAGCGGCTTGGTCCTTGAAACCCGTGTCATTTGGATACCATTTCAGGAATTACGATTTCATATTAGAATCAATTTTACTTGCTACCCTGTTCGACTTATACTATTTACCCATTTCCTGTATCGTTGGGTCGTCCTAGTAGCCAGTGAACAACAGGCTAACCAATTATGCGATCTGGTCTTGGCTGTCAGTGTTCGCTTTGTTTAAAAGGGTCATGGACAATTAGTTGTCGAGTCAAATTAAAAGGAGTAACTGTTCCGAGGAAGCAAAATTCATTTAGACTCAAACAGATTTTGCAAACTGATTTAATAAAAGAATATTGTTCTGTCATTAGCGGAATCTCAGTAGTCGACTACACCACGTTAGATATCGGTTAAAATCATTAACCTGTCTAACTTTGAGAAAGCGTATTCAGGTACACTTAGAGATCACACTTAGGTCGTGTTCCTCGCTGCGGTAGACTATAACGCGCTATTATTACTACCATTTCATAAAAGAATATTCATTATATAGATTCTATCCTCATTAATCAAGTTAAATATTGTAATTACGATAGAGTTCAAACAAGAGTTAAATAATATGGAATATCGAATCCAGTTAATTTTTAAAAACGAAGTTAGTTTTGCCTGAAATCAGAATTAGTTAGAAATCAGATCATCTATTACATATTGTTTAATTTACCGAGTTCTATTATTTCAATTATTAATATAATATCAAGATCCATTTAGTTTCGTTTTACCAAGCTAATATACTTTTCATATTTTGTTGTTATTTGTTATTTGTTAAATTCATTAGTTTTAGTAAATTTATTGAATAAATTTTGTTGTTGAAAGATATTGACCTGTGGATTTCACTCCTTAACCGCACACCACACGAATCCTACAATCTGTAGTTTAGTTATTTTCCAAAACGAGTAGTTCCGTTGGTAAAAGCCGCTCTTTACCTAACTAGCGCTGTTAACATCTGAACTTAGGTTCCAGAGTCGTTACACGTTTTAAAATAAATAAAAAATATATTTTTTGGTGACAACGGTGGTATTCAGCAGGTAAAAGTCATTGAACGTAGCTGCAGATACGTGTCACTAATCACCTGTGTGATTAGAGAATTTTCTCTGCGGAGGTCAAGATCCTTCATACCTATAAAATAATTTTCAGAAAAAAAATACACCGACTTCGAAATGCACTAAAAAGTATAAAATAATTTCTATTTCCTAATGAAGTAATTTCTATTTCATTCAATCATACAATTACGTAACATATATGTATGAAATCGATTTACTCGTTAGGTAGTATATTAAATATATTTCAACTTTTCCGGAGGCGGCGCAAAATCAAAAATACATCAGTAAACGGTCCGTAAAAACATTGGGTGGTCTTTCGAAAATCCACATAGACTTTAGACGGCACGAAGTGCAATATTCAGGGCTCGACCAAACCCTAACATCTTTTGTTATTTTTGGTAAATAACGGCATATAAATTATTGTTACTTGTACTATTGAAGTAATAAAAGCGAAAATAAAAATAAAAATACAATATAATATATATATATAATTTTTCTTTTCGCTTTTATTACTTATATATATATAAATTAAACACGCGCCGTTGCTATACATTCAACAATACTTCAACAAACGAAGCGACGCCATATTAAATAGTCGAAATGCCACGTAGAGCTGGCAAGAAAGTGATATTGAGAAATCTTAAAGCTAAAATGAAGAAAAATTTGAGCAAGGTAATTCAGAATTATATTAAATTATATACGTACATAGCTAATAGACCCTAAATATCATAAAATTCAGGAGGATTCCGGCGATAACTGGAGATTACTACCAGATCCACCATTTGAAGGATACGAGCAAATAAGTTAGAACAGTTACCATCGAGGAACCGACCGTCGAAATTAATACATAAGATAATTGGTATATAATATACTGTCAGTGATAGTCTAATACTGTCGGTAATTAAACTATTCTTACAGTGGGTAAATGAACTGAACACAAGTCTGTCATGAAGAAAACAAAAAATTCTTCCAGGGATGTTACACATGGAACTATAATTATTATATCTATTATACTTTTTATTATAAATATAACGAATATTATTACCCATATTATATTGTTATCATCGCTAGGACCTTAAGTATTATCCCTATTGCTGTTATTAATGTAAATATAACATATATTATCACCCACATTATATTGTTATTATCGTTAGAACCTTATCTGGTTCTTATTATCCTTATTACACTTACTATTGAAAGTATATGTGGGATTCGGTAAAGGGAGGTTAACTTTTGGGTGGTACGAGTGTGTGAAACAAAAGAATGCGAATGTGAAATATATAAAAGCGTGACAGCGTCGACAGCGAGAGAATCTTGTCCGAACCGTCGAAACGTTAACTTTAATTTTGTGCATTGTTCCTTCCAAATTATTAAATTTTTGCTATTACTTTAATCCGTTGTATAATCTTCTTACTCCCATCCTACATATATACTATATTGTTACCCACATTGTATGGTTATTATCGCGAGAATCTTGATCATTATTCCTACCACACATATTATTCTAAGTATATAGTATATTATTATCCATATTATATTGTTATTATCGTTGGAACCTTAAGTATTATCCCTATTGTCCCTATTAATGTGAATGTTCAGAAGCGTGGAAACAACTAACATTTATTAATTTAATATATTGTTCATACTATTTCACACATGAGCACTCTAACGAATCAATTTTTCTAATACTTGCTCCGCATCGATCGGGCCAGTCGATCGATCCCACGCACACTCTTACACACACAAAAACACGGCGGCGCATGCGCACTCGTCCAGCACGTACTCTAAATCTTGCTATTTTAAATTTACCGATCTCCTCAACAGTAAATATAACTATATTATCAGCCACATTATATTATTATTATCGCTAGAACCTTAATTATTGTTCCCATTATAATTGCACTATACAGGGTGTCTCACAACTCGTATAGGTCCCTAAAATGGGGGGTAGCTGATGTAATTCTATGCAACATTTCCCTTTGCAAAAATTGGGTTTGAAGCGTCGTTTTCGAGTTATTAACGAAAAACACGGACCCATCATAGCGCCGGGATTTGGCCCACCGAGAAGCGGGAGCGAATACTTCGAGCCGGTCGCCGGAGCGCGAGCGCGATCAACTGAGTTTTCCTCGGAACTCTCTTAACGTCTATTAAGAAGTCTTTACATCAAAACTCAATTAAATAACGAACAGAATAATTACAATTAATGTTGATTTATTCATTCCTTATGAAGGAAGATCGAAATTAGTTATGTGTAATTGACATAAAGTATACAAATGGAATTTATTGAATACTGCAATTTGTTATCGACAAGAAATGTGACATGAAATATTGAAATTTTTTTGTTTTATTTTCGACAGCAATATTATCCGACGTATTTACGTATTTTAATAAGAAATATTTATTCTGTTGGTAAAAAAATGAGTTTCAATGTAAGATCTAATAAATGTATTAACGTCTCTACTATTGTTCGGTAATCGTTGAAAGGGGACTCGGAAAAGTGGGGGGTTTCAGTAACCCGGTCGAGTATATTTAACACAGTCTATTCAGCACCATAAAATACACAATACGAAGTTTATACACGACACGCACACTTGAAGACGACGATACACAAATAATTAGAAAAATAACGAAGTAATGGAATATTTGATGTAGCGCGCACCGCATGTTTACTGTTTGGGATTAGCACTTGTCTCACCTCGAGCACGGTTGCCTTTGTTCTGACCCGCGAGAATCGGCCGATCACCTGAATTCGGGAATCCGCGGCAAGTGTCGTCATCACAGCCCAATCAACTACCGTCTATCAGACGTCACAACGACGGGAACCAATAAATTTCATATTGGTAACGGGGGGTTTTTCGGTATATCTCGATCCTTCGACAACGCACCGAAAGAGATCTTCCGGTGCGTCCAGGAGGACGAGAGACAGAAAACTTCACGGTTGGGACTTGAATTCAGGGATCGCCCTCTCCTACTTGTCTAGAAACGAAACAACTATTTTATAGGAAATTTATTAAAATAAGACTCACCCGTTCTTTGAAAATAATCCTATTTGTTAATTATCGGTCAGTGAAAGTGATGGGGTAATTTCTGCTGGGTCAACCTGCTGATGTTGACCTGTCGCAGACATTGGCACCGTATAACACAGCTTGTGGCACTCACAGGTCACTGCACTGTCTGCACTTCAAAACACTTTTGTTTTCACTTTCACTTTCTGAAAAATCTCAGGTAAAAGGTATTGTCCCTTCCGATGCCTCCGAGGGTGTCCGAAAGGGGCCGATTATTTTAACGTTATCCTGGTCTGCTCCTATGATTAATAATAATCCTCCAAGATCCGTGTTGAAAATTGCAGGCGCTATGAAAAGTCCTCAGAATTTAAATTATGCGCTCGTATAAACTTATACGAGTGTATCTGATCCTCTTGAAGAATTCGATGTATCGCGGAGCCATGCATACTGAAATAAAATACAGAAATGTATTAATAAGTGAAGAAGGATACTTTAATATTAACGTTTGAATATTATTAATATTACTTACCCTAAGCGGCGAGCGACGTCTCATATGCTTAACGTTCCATCTTCATGGAACTGTTCGACTATTTCGCATTCCTTTCGCACTCGACGTCAGTGTACAATATATTATAAAATTCTGTGTTAGATCTTTGCAGAGACATTTCGATGGTTACTGTTCGGCAGCTCTCACGACACTGTTCACGGGTCAAACAGTTTTCTTCCCAAAAAAACACTTTGCCTTTCCCCATCTCATGGCTAGATATTTTAACACAAGTGTCCATATTGTATGAACGACTTCCCTGAGTCTAATTGCCATTTTTCAACGTCCTCACGGATTGTTTCTAAACAATAAATCCTACGACAGCCGATACCTGCGGGACTCGAATTCATCTGAATTGCCGATTGTCCCGTTTAGACTTGACCGTGCAATAAATTGTGCGAAGGCAAACTAACGAAAAGCTAATTACCCTAGGTGATCCTTTTTAACAGACGTTTAACATTCTGGTATAGCACGTACCAGCAGCCGTTTTACAAAACAAAGTTCGGAGCCGTAAAACAGTCCATTTCTCGTACGGTCTGCTTTGTATTTTTGTGCTATCTGGCCAGGTATTGACGAACGGTATGTGATCAGTGGACAGAAAACCGTGTGCTATACCAGAATGTTAAACGTCTGTTAACAAGGATCACCTAGGGTAATTAGCTTTTCGTTAGTCTGCCTTCGCACAATTTATTGCACGGTCAAGACCAAAGGGGACAATGGACAATCTAGGTGAATTCGAGTCTCGCAGGTATCGGCTGTTGTAGGATTGATTGTTTAGAAAAAAACCCTGGCGACATTGAAAATGGGCAATTAGACTCGGGGAAATCGTTCAAACAATATTCATACTTTTGTTAAAATATTTAGCCATGGGGTAGGGAAAGGCAGAGTGTTTTTTTGGAAAGAAAGCTATGTTTGACCCGTGAACAGTGTCGTGAGAGCTGCCGAACAGTAACCATCGAAATGTCTCTGCAAAGATCTAACACAGAATTTTATAATATATTGTACACTGACGTCGAGTGCGAAAGGAATGCGAAATAGTCGAACAGTTCCATGAAGATGGAACGTTAAGCATATGAGACGTCGCTCGCCGCTTAGGGTAAGTAATATTAATAATATTCAAACGTTAATATTAAAGTATCCTTCTTCACTTATTAATACATTTCTGTATTTTATTTCAGTATGCATGGCTCCGCGATACATCGAATTCTTCAAGAGGATCAGATACACTCGTATAAGTTTATACGAGCGCATAATTTAAATTCTGAGGACTTTTCATAGCGCCTGCAATTTTCAACACGGATCTTGGAGGATTATTATTAATCATAGGAGCAGACCAGGATAACGTTAAAATAATCGGCCCCTTTCGGACACCCTCGGAGGCATCGGAAGGGACAATACCTTTTACCTGAGATTTTTCAGAAAGTGAAAGTGAAAACAAAAGTGTTTTGAAGTGCAGACAGTGCAGTGACCCGTGAGTGCCACCAGCTGTGTTATACGGTGCCAATGTCTGCGACAGGTCAACATCAGCAGGTTGACCCAGTGGCCATTACCCCATCACTTTCACTGTCGGATTATTAACAAACAGGATTATTTTCAAATAATGGGTGAGTCTTATTTGAATAAATTTCCTATAAAATAGTAGAGACGTTATTACATTTGTTAAATCTCACATTGAAACTCTTTTTTTTTACAAACGGAATAAGTATTTCTTATTAAAATACGTAAATTCGTTGGCCAATATTGCTGTCGGAGATAAAACAAAAAAATTTCAATATTTAATGTCACATTCCTTGTCGATAACGAATTGCAGTATTCAATAAATTCCATTTGCGTACTTTATGTCAATTACACATAACTAATTTCGATCCTCCTTCATGAGGAATGAATAAGTGAACATTAATTTTAATTATTCTGTACGTTATTTAACTGAGTTTCGATGTAAAGACTTCTTAGTAGACGTTAAGAGAGTTCCGAGAAAAACTCAGTTGATCGCGCTCGAGCCCCGGCGACCGGCTCGAAGCTTTCGCTCTCGCTTCTCGGCGCGCCAAATCCCGGCGCTCTGATTGGTCCGTGTTTTTCGTTAATAACTCGAAAACGACGCTTCAAATCCAATTTTTGCCAAGGGAAATTGTAATAGGTTTGGGGTTATTAATAAAGACCAGCTTAATGCCAAAACAAGAACTTTATGTCCGCTCTAGGCAGCTATGCAGCGGCAACTGCCGTTCCGACGCTCACACCTCCCACTCCCTTGCCTCTCACACACGTGCCACACTCCCATGCATATTACATACACTACATTCCCTCTCTTCCTTAATATTTTCTTTTTTTTTTTTTATATATACCCTATGTACTAACGAACGATAACAACTATCACTTAACACCCGGGTTCTATATCTATGTAGTAACTGAACGAACAAATAAATGCCATTTAAAACTAATACTCTATATAATACTATGCACCCTAAAAACGCCATAACGCTCCGGCACTTTTCTGTTCCGCTTTGGTCTCCCTGAGCTTTCTCCTATCTGCTCCTTCTCCTTGTCCTTTTTACTTCTCGCAATATTCTCTGTCTCTTTCTCTTCCTCAACTATATCCTGAGCTCCTTCTACTATTTCCTCTTCTTCATCCGAATCCACAACCTTCCTTACTTCTGTTAAATTCCGCTTATACTCTTTTCCTTCTCCTGATTTCAACGTCACTGTGTTTCCTTTCCGTTCCATGACCGTGAATTCGCCTGTTCCGAAATTTGTGCTCAACTTATGTTTCTTCGGTTGCTTTACTAACACTCTATCTCCTTCTTCTACCCTACTGTCTTTTGCATGATGCACTTTATCATAATATTCCTTTCCTATTTGCTTTTTCCACGCATCCCGCTCTCTCACCTCTTCCTCTACGAATGTACTCCCGCCTAACTCCGGCAATTTCGTTCTTATCTTTCTACCAAACATCAATTCCCCTGGTGAAACCCCAGTTACAGTATGCGGTGTCGAACGATACATTAATAAAAATTTTAACAGTTCCTCGCGCCAATTCCTTTTCTCCGCGTGTGCTATTCTTAACCTTTTTAATATACTTCTGTTCTGCCTCTCTACTTCGCCATTTGCCTGCGGCCAATACGGAGCTGTATGTGAAACTTTTACCCCATTTTCATTCAACCACTTTCGCAATTCTAAATCAGTGAACTGACGTCCATTATCGCATACCACTACTTTTGGAAGACCAAATCGCGCAAATATTTCGAACAAGTGTTTCTGAATACTACCTGCGCTCGTATTTGTTAAAATCACCGTTTCAAAATACCTACTATAATAATCCGTTACAACAAAAATATTTTCTCCGGTGGGAAGCGGTCCCATCAAATCCATCGCTATCGCTTCCCAGGGCCCCTGTGGCAACGGGTTAGGCTTTAAAGGTGGTGGTTCGCTCGTTTTCTGCACCAACTGACAACCTCTACATGACTTGACAGTTTTTTCCGCGTCTTTATCTATCCCCTCCCACCACACTTTGCTCCTGAGCCTATGTTTCATTGCTACTATACCGGGATGTCCCTCGTGAGCTAAATCTAACGTTTTTTTCTTTAAAGATTCCGGAATCACTATTCGCGTACCCCTTAAAACGATATTATCTTTAATGCATATTTCATCTTTCAATATTTTAAAACGCGAATTTCCTAACGGCTTCCAGTCGCCTGTTTTGTACGCTTTTCTCACTTCAGACAGCAGTTTATCTTTCCCGGACTCAATGTTTATTTCCTTTGTTGTTAACGCGCATGGTCTTACTTCTTCTACTAGCCACGCAATAAATTTTCTATCCTTTTCACTTTCGGACTTTTCTTCCTTTGCAATGCAAAGGCGCGATAGCACATCCGCAATATTTGTCTTTCCTTTTTCATACACTACTTTATATTTAAACGATTGTAATCGTAGCACCCATCGCTCAATTCTCGCGTTTGGTTTGGATTTTGGCGCAAAAATATACTCCAACGCTTTGTGGTCTGTCACAAGCTCAAACTCCATACCATACAACCAATTATAAAATCGCTCACATGCATATACCAGTGCTAACGCCTCTTTTTCAGTTTGCGAATACCGTCTTTCACAATCAGACAAACTCCTGCTCGCATAGCTTATTACACGCCATTGTTGCTTGTCGTCTACTTGTGTTAGCACACATCCTAAGCCTACCGGGCTTGCATCCGCTATCACTCTCGTTCTCGCATGAACATTAAATATACCCAGGGTTCCCGCATTCGCCAGTTTCTCTTTTAACAACTTAAATGCGTTTTCTTGTTCTTTTCCCCATGAAAAGGTAACACTTTTCCTCGTTAATCGCCTCAACGGTTCGCTTATCGTAGCCAGATTTAGGATGAAAGCCCCACAAAAATTCACAAGTCCCAGAAAGCTACGAACTTCTTCCGCGGTCTTCGGCGCGCGAAACCTATTTATGGCATCCACTTTCGACTCCAGCGGTTTATACCCTTTACCCGAAATCCGAAATCCTAAAAACACGATCTCGTTTTTTCCAAACACGCATTTTTCCTTATTTAATGTTACCCCTTTCCGCGATAACGTCTCAAGGACCCGCTTTAATCTGTAATCATGCTCTTCTTTCGTTCTCCCGCACACAATAATGTCATCTATAAAATTCACCGCTCCTTCGCAACCTACTAATACTGTTCGCATTATTCTTTGAAACATTTCCGGCGCGCAATTAATACCAAACATTAATCTTTTATAACGGAATAATCCTGCCTCGGTTACAAAAGTTGTAATATCTCTACATTCTTCGTGTAATTCAATCTGATGATACGCCGATTTTATATCCATCGTACTAAACCACTCACATCCACGCACCACATCCAAAATTTCCTCTATCACCGAAAGTGGGTACCTTTCCCGCAAAATCGCTTCGTTCGCTCGCCGCATATCAACACACAATCTAACCTCCCCGTTTTTCTTCATTATTGGAACCACCGGTGAAACCCATCTCGTTGGACCCTCAACTGTTTCGATAATATCCAAATCTAATAATTCTTTTAATTGTTTACTAATCTGATCGCGTAATTTGAACGGTAGTCTCCGCACCGGCTGCGCGACTGGTGATTTCGATCGGTCAATGGGTAACATTAATTTGAAATCCTTTAATTTACCTATTCCTTGAAAAATATCAGGATTTTCCTCTTTAATATTTATTTCCTGAACTCGCAACCCTATTCTCAAAATTCCCAGCTGTTTCGCCGTTTCGTAACCCAAAATTGACCGCCCTTCGCCTTTTAACACCACGAAACTCGCTCGCACTTTACAATTTTCGACCTCAGCCACACAATAAAATTGTCCTAACAATTCCAGCGCGGTGTCATGTCCATACGGGTACACGTTTTTATCGACCTGCCTGCTCGATTCGCAAATAATTTTATTAGCTTTACACCGGTTCCACGTTTCCTCATCAATCACGTTACACTGTGCTCCCGAATCTATTAACATATTCAATATGACACCCCCTATCTTAATGTCCATACTTTGTCCCCCTTGCACTGCACTGATTCGGCACTCCGTTTGCAATCCAAATGCATATCTTGCTTGTCCCGCGTCGGGCTCTTCGTTCAGTTCCCTGACCCTCGCTTTCGGCCGCGGTGTTTCTTTCCGTCCTCTCTTGTCCGGCACCATCTGTGATTTGCACACTGTCGCGAAATGACCCTGTTTTCCGCATTTACTGCACGATCTCGATCTCGCAGGACACTTTTCGTCTTTGTATGAATGTCCTGTATACCCACACCGAAAACACTGCGTGTCTCTCTTCTTCTCCGTTACTTTTTCATTCCTTCTCTCTTTCTTTACGCTGTGTGTCGCGGCAATCGTTTTCCCTTCGATGTCTTTTGTCTGCAAATCGATCGCCTCGATCGTTCTGGCCACTTCCATGACGTCACTTAGCTTAAAATCGCCTTTTTCCAACAGGCGTCGCCGCACTTCGTTCGATGCACATTTTTCCACAATTTGCCCACAAATTTCAATTTCTTCCGCTGCAAACTCACAATTTCTTGCCTGTTGCCTCAATCGCGTTACATACTGATTCATCGTTTCTCCTTCCTTTTGTTTTAGCTGACGAAACACGTGCCTTTCGTACGCCATATTTAATTTCGGCTTGAAATGCGCTGTTAGCGCGTCCCTTGCTTTTTCATACGCGTTTTCTTCTTCTGCGACTGTATCCGCGTCCGGTAATGTATAGAAAACGTCTTGCAATTCAAGTCCCCCATGGTGCAATAACATTGCTTTCTTTCTGTTCACGTCCACCACATTTTTACTTATCGCGAATAACTCAAAGGCTCGAAGCCACCGTTTCCACGCCGCGAATACGTTTCCGTCACTCTCGTTCGGGTTAAATGTAGGCAAAGTTTCTCCACTCATTTTGCACTTTCCAGTTCTAATCCTCGTCGCCAATGTAATAGGTTTGGGGTTATTAATAAAGACCAGCTTAATGCCAAAACAAGAACTTTATGTCCGCTCTAGGCAGCTATGCAGCGGCAACTGCCGTTCCGACGCTCACACCTCCCACTCCCTTGCCTCTCACACACGTGCCACACTCCCATGCATATTACATACACTACAGAAATCTTGCTTAGAATTGCGTCAGCTACCCCCCATTTCCGGGTCCTACACGAGTCGTGAGACATCCTGTATATACAGACATATGCGAAAAGGGAGTAGGAGCAGTGCTCAAACAATATCAGAAAGACAAATCACTAAATCTGGTATTTTATTTCTCGCAAAAATTAACGGAGAATCAGAAAAGGAAAAAAGAAATTTATTTGGAAAGTCTCGAGATAAAGGAAGCCATCCTATATTGGCAATACTACCTAATAGATCAGAAATTCATAACATAAACGGATCATAAACCGCTAGAGCATTTTAATATCAAGAATTGTCAAGACCCGGAGTTAAGAGAAATATTAAACTGCATTTCACAATATAATTTAGAGATCATTTATAATCCGGGAGAAGAACAACTTAGAAGCCGATTGTCTATCGCGAAACCCGGTATTAAAAGAAAACACTAATACAGTATTGATTCGTAACAAGCAACAGTTTTGTGATTCGTAACAAGCAAATTTCTATCCCCTCTTCTTTGTTTGAAGTCGGCCGCTGAGTGAGAGATCCGAGAAAGAGTGAGAGGTCCGTGAAACCGAAGAAGTCATAAATTTTCACGGTCGACTGAACAGTTTAGTGGAAAGAGGACAGAACATATATATTGTTTTCTCACTCTGATACATAGCGATTCTGCCGTTCATTCATTTAATTCTATACTGATTCGTAAGAAGCCACTCGCTCGGATCTGGCCAGTTGCTTGTTACGAATCCGGTACATTATATTGTTTTCTCACTCTGATGCATGGCGATTCTGTCGTATTATGAAAAGTATATTCTCCGAAATTATTAATTAATCTAATGGCTGACAATGATCCATAATTTGAGGTACATTTTTATCTACAATTTTAATTAATTTATTAAAAAAAAAATAATAAAAAAGTTGAAGAAAAAATTATTTAAGTGTAATACACTATATGTAAAATATGAACTATGTACATTGAAATAGTAATAAAACTAGCTCCTCGTTCAACCGTAATTATTTCCAAATTGCTTTACTGTGGCAGTAACGGCGATGACCTACCATTTTTGGACATCAATATTTTTTAAACTGTTTTATTTCAATAAACTACAATTGCAATAATACTACAATACATACATATGTAGGTATATATTAATATTCACATAATTATAAAAAAATAAGGTGAAATATGACAAATTAGGAATTGCAGCGTGTTTGATTCATCTGATTCTACATCGATTCGCAATAAGCCACTCCTAATAAGCCACTCGCTCGGGTTTGGGCAGTTGCTTGTTACGAATCCGGTATATTATTCCATTCATGAAATTTTACTACTATTAAAAGGAGAAAGCATGCTATGTTCTGTCCTTCTCTAAAGAATAACATCGCTCCTCGACCGATTACTTTATAGTTTACCGCCACCGTCGTCGCGCTCGGGAACAAAGGCAAGCCGAAAATATACCTGATTCGTAACAAGCAACTCGCCAGACCCGAGCGAGTTGCTTGTTACGAATCAGTACTGTACCGAAGAGCTCTCGGCAATAAAAACAGTTAATTACGTCACAACATCCGAGATAAAACAAAATAAAAAATTGTTAACCTTAGATGACAAACATGACCTAGAAAACGGCATTATATATAAAAAATTAAACAACATAAAGAAAATCTGGGTTACCGAACAATTCGGGACAGAATTAATAAATAGAGCACATGAAAAACACGGGCATATTGGAATTAAACAATTAACCTTAACAATAACGCGAAAATTCTATTTTAAAAACATGCACAAACACATCAAATTAATTTGCCGCTCTTGCGAGACGTGCGTGAAAAATAAATTTCGAATTCCAAGCTGTAGAGCTCCCCTGTCGCAATTAGGACCGGCAGAACATCCTTTTCAAATCGTATCTTTAGACACGATAGTCGGTTTCGCGAACAATAAAAGCCCAAACAAAATACCTACAATTAGCAATAGACCATTGTACAAGATTTGCATTTATAGCCACGTCGAGAACACAAACGGCAAAAGATTTTATAAGTCTTATCGACAACATACAAAAAAAAACAAAATCGAAATGTTGTTAACACTATTCCTACCGCGACCGGTCAAATGACCGTTTTCAAAGTTTCGATTAGAATTTCCTGTAGTCAACGTAATTGAAACGCCTTCAAACTTCATGACTTTTCCTGAAACATGCATATAATTCTTTTTTCAATATTCGCTTCTTTTTTTTTTGTTTATTTTTTGAGAAAAATTAGTAGTCTGTCTTACCTACCACGACCGGTCATTTGACCAGTAAAACGATTTTAACCGAAGGGAATGCCCAAATGTTTTCTGATCAATTGAAATTAGTAAACTCTTGCGATCCGAACATAGAACATCAATATGTCATAGTTACAAGAAGTATATTTAGCAGTTTTTTATTATTTTGTATTTCTATTATAGGATCATTGAACGTGATTATAGTGAAAAATAACTTTATTAAAGTAAATTTAAATATGAAGTGTGCTCGTCGTATACATGCTCGTCTTAGCGCGTCGTATCTTAAAACTCTCTCGCGAACGCCCGATCGCCGCAAATATATATCACCCGGACGTTCTTTTGTCTTTTCCGTACGTGAATCCTGCCACGCGCCACCGATTGCTACGTGCCACCGATTGCCACGCGCCACCAAAACCGGCACGTGCCCCAAAATCGGCACGTGTCGTCCCTACGCCGATTCCAAGAACTTGGCCTCGGAATCGGCTACAATGTTTCGCCAAGACCGGCGAAACATCAAATCCTACACTATGTTATTATTATTCTACATGTATTTATGTTGTTGTGGCGCCCTTGGCACCACATAAATCATTGCCTTTTCACATTTTCCATATGGTCTTGCCAGGGTCTGGTCAGTGTCGACGCTTAGGCCCTTGCGAACCTCTTCACTTTCTGTTTTATGATTCTCTTTCGCTATACCTCTCCTTTTCCGAACTTCTCAACGGTATTTCTGGATTTTCCCACTTTCTATATTTTCTCTCTTTCTAACTGTTTCTTTCTTTTTTTAACCGACTTCGAAAAAGGAGGAGGTTACTCAATTCGACCTGTATATTTTTTTTTTTTTTTTCTATGTTCGCCGATTACTCCTAACTGGATGGACCAATCGGAACGAAACCTTTTGCATCCGGTAGCCTGCCTGACTCCCTATTGGTACCATTCTTAAAAAAATTTTCATTTTTTACTTGCAAAGTATTTTTTTTTTTAAAAAACCGGTAACTTTTGAAAAAAATTTTCTCCGATTTCAATGCGCTTTTAATATGTTATCACGGACATGATTCTGAACAACTCTGTCATACCAAAATTTCAGGAAAAACTGTAGATTTCGAGATATCAGCGAAAATTGTTGTTAGTTTCTTAAATCAACTTTTTCTATGTATGTTCGCCGATTACGCCTAGGCGGGTGGTCCGATCGGAACGAAACCTTTTACATCTGGTAGGGTCTGACTCCTCATTGGTACCAGTATTAAAAATTCTCCATTTTTTAGTTGCAAAGTATTTTTTGGCAGAAAAACCAGCAACTTTCGAAATAAATTTTTCTCGATTTTAGTGCGCTTTTCATGTCTTGTCACGGACATGATTCTGAACAATTTTGTTCACATGCAAATTACACGGAAAACTTTAGTTTTGGGGATATTAGCGAAAAACTATTATTATTAATATTAGTGGAACGCCAAGCGCTATGCATCAGAAAAGCAAAAAAGGGCAATCACAATGCACTGTCCCAAAACACTAAATAAGATTTACCGCTCTAACCCCGACTTCTGCATCAAGATGAGTTTCCGCGGACGTTGGTGTATTATACTTAATTATACTCATGGCACTTACGCAGACAAAAAAAGCCCTGAACAATTGTCTTACACTATCCTATACAATTCTCCCCATTCCACTAAAAAGCGTGAAATAAAATAATTTTCAGAAAAAAAATACACCGACTTCGAAATGCACTAAAAAGTATAAAATAATTTCTATTTCCTAATGAAATAATTTCTATTTCATTCAATCATACAATTACGTAGCGTATATGAATGAATCCTATTTACTCGTTAGGTAGTATATTAAAAATATTTCAACTTTTTCGGAGGCGGCGCAAAATCAAAAATACATCAGTGAACGTTGCTGCCAATAACTAGGTGATTGTGGCATGACGTATGGCATTGTTAAATTCGTATGCTCTGCTGTACTGAATTTTAGATGATACAGCAAATGCTCACTTTGCCTTTCTACTAAAGATTTGATTTATTTAGTGTGTTGCTTGGTTGTTACAAAAATTCTGTCTTAAAACTAGCAGGTCTGTCTTTTTATTAACTTTGCATGTGGGCGTATATTCGAAGGTGAGGCTGAAACTAAGGTGGGGTGAAATTGTTGACCAATCGCCTTTTTTTGGAAATGTCGGGGGTTTTTCTTCCCTTTCCTCGGGGTACGTGTTTGGGAAAACCCAAATTGGCGTGCTAGTAGAGGATATTTTTACCGATCGTTTATGGAGTGGTTTATTGCGGACGATTATGACTGGGAAGTGATTAAGATTTGAAAAGCTGACAGTAA
This sequence comes from Megachile leachella, assembly GCA_963576845.1. Lineage (NCBI taxonomy): Eukaryota > Metazoa > Arthropoda > Insecta > Hymenoptera > Megachilidae > Megachile > Megachile leachella. The sequence goes on along the minus strand of OY756253.1, from coordinate 16,256,231 downwards.
TTTAGTTTTTTCCTTGAAAAATTGATGTGGATATAAAAATGAAAATTGAAGATTTGAAAGAGACCCTTCCTGCTTACAACCTGACGGCGCTCTTAACAGCATATTAATAAATCCTGAGGAAGAATACGAACTGTTAAATGAATGGTTCGGTTCTTTAATAAAAATAAATACACGAATGAATTCTTAGAATATTTAATGAACAAAATCATATAACTTTATTACTTTATTTCTTAAGATTATTATTAAACTTTTCGATAACGCGCACTGCAGCAAAACGACTTCACGCTCGCTGTCCGACATATTCGCGAATCCCTGTTCATTTGTTTTTTCGCTCCTGCATGCGCTGCACACGGACATACACGCGCTCACGCACAGAAAATTACATATATATCAATACACCTCCTTAATTTTTGTGCTACATAATCTTACTTACATACAACATAAATCTATAAATCAAAATCAAAAGGCAAAATAATTAAAATCAATCAAACAATGTTTAGGAGCGATCTAAATTTCTCGAATTTATTTCTCCCTAGAGCCTTCGTTAAAATGTCAGCTACATTATTTTCCGAATCTACTTTTATAATGTCAATTTCTTTATTCTCGTAACATTCATTTATAAAATGGTAATGGACTTCAATATATTTTGAATTTTTTGTCATGTTTCCGAATTTAGCAATCGCAATAGCTCCAGAGTTGTCTTCGTGGATTTTTATCGGATTTCCTATTTTTATCTCAAAAAAATTCAACAATTTCTTTACAAATTTAATTTCGCTTACGGCTTCTGATAAAGCTACATATTCTGCGGCTGTTGAGGATTTCGTCACACTACCCTGTTTTTTCGACTTCCAATATATTACATTTCCAAAAAATCTTATTATAAATCCAGTAGTGGATTTTCTATCTACTTTGTCTCCAGCCCAGTCTGCATCAACAAAACAATCCATAACGTCAGCGTTCAAGTTTCTCTTATAAGTTAGTTTTTTTCCTATGGTTAAATACAAGTACTTTAAAATTCTTAATGCATATTTATAATGAGTCTCATCGTAACTATTCTGAAAACGACTTAAATAATTCACGCTATAACTAATGTCCAATCTTGTTCCGCTACTAATATACAATAAAGCTCCTATGAGATTTCTATATTTTATATCATTTGAGGCTGACTGTGCCAGTTCTAAACTCAAGTTCTGTTCCATCGGTGTACAATATAGTTTGCTGTTTTGAATATTGCATTTTCGCGCTAACGATTCTATATAATTACTTTGATCTAATTCCATATAATCTTTCTTACAATCATAGTTAATATTAATTCCCAAGTAAGTTTTTACTTGACCTAAGTCCTTCATAGCAAACTTATTAGATAACTTAATTTTAATCTCATCGATTTCCTTCTTATTCTTAGAGCAAATTAATAAATCATCTACAAATAGAATTAAATATATTATAACACCGTTCTCATATTTCGAATACAAACAATAATCACTCTCACTCCTTTGAAATCCTAATTCTGTTATATAGTCATCGAAACATTCATACCAAGCTCTTGGGCTTTCGCGCAATCCATACAACGCTTTTTCTAGTTTACATACTTTCCCGCTTTGGTCATCGTAACCTATTGGTTGTTTCACAAATATTTCTGATTTTACAGCTCCATTCAAAAAGGCTGTCTCCAGGTCCATTTGTATAATCATTAAACCAAATTGACAACAATAACATAATAACAGTTTTAGTGTTTGAATTTTTGCTACTGGTGAATATAAATCTTCTAATATTTCTTGCTGTTGGAAACCTCGAACAACTAATCTCGCTTTCTTCCGATTATCAGATTTATTTGTGAATATCCATTTCAAATCTAAGATTTTTTTATTTTCTGGTTTTTCTACTAATTGCCAAGTTTTATTTTTAATTAAACTATTCATTTCTCTATCCATCGCTTCTTTCCATAAATCATAATCATTTCCTTTCAAAGCCTCCTCATACGTCTGAGGACTATCTGCGCATACTACGTTTACATAGATACAATACGAATCTGCTTGACCGTATCTTACCGGTTTTTTTCTTTCGCGTTCTGACCTTCTTAATTCATTTTCTTTCTCATTTATTGAACTTTCGGATTTGATATTTAAATTTCTAGTTTCATTCGTTATTTTTTCACTTTTTACATCATTTTCATCAATATTTTCCATTGATTCATTATCAGATTCATCTTCGCCTCCGAAACCGACTAAAGTTTCTTTTTCGTCTATAATATCTACATGTCTAGCTACCATAACATTATTATTAATTAACACTCTGTATCCTACACTTTCATATCCTACAAGTATACCAACATCGGCTTTCCTATCCCATTTTGACTGTCTTTTATTTTCCGGTATTCTTACGAAAACTTTACTTCCGTACAATCTCAAATTACTTATATCTGGTTTTCTGTCAAAAAATATTTCAAACGGGGTTTTATTTTCATAAGTGTTTGTTATGGTCCTATTTTTCAAATAAGCTGCAGCTTTAACTATTTCCGGCCAATACCTGATTTTTAATTTCGAATCTGATAACAAACATCGCGCCGAATTCATTATAGTCCTATTATACCGCTCAGTTGTTCCGTTCAGCTCGTGAACATACGGTGGACACGGTTCTATCGAAATCCCCTTTTCTCTGATTAATCCGTACATATTTCTGTTTAAATATTCTTTTCCATTATCGCACCTTAGTCTCTTAATTTTCTTTCCGGTAAAATTTTCAACCTGATTTATATAATCCATAAAACACTCATATACTTCCATTTTTGATTTTATCGTATAAACTAATGCACATTTACTATAATCATCAATGAACGTTAAGAAATATTTTGATCCATCATATCCCGTAGTATAATGAGGCCCATTTAAATCTGTATGTATTAATTCCAATATTTCCTTTGTTTTTCTGCGGTTATTTTGGAAAGGCAAATTGTGCATTTTATTTTGAATACAGGTTCCACATTTCAACATTATTTGTTCGAAATTTTCCGGCATTCCCTCAACTAAATTTTCCTTACTCATTGTGTTTAAATAGTTGAAATTAACGTGCCCTAAAATTCTATGAAATTTTTCTTTTTGTGTCATATTTTCTACATTATTAGCATAAGTTTCTTGTTTATCTAAATAACTACTTATTTTATACAACCCAAATTCTTTATGAGCGACTCCTATCAGACTATTATTCTTATTATAAATTTTTGACGTACTTCCTACAGAAATGATCTTATTTTCATCTGTTACTCTCGCATAACTAATCAAATTTTTGTCCATTTCTTTTACGTAATACACATTTGATATTGTTATTTTAATATTCGCTTTACCAACTACAAAATAGGTCAAAACTTTTCCGACTTTCGTTCCTTTTAAAATTCGACCGTCTCCAATTTTTACATTTATCGGTTTTTTTAAATCTATACATTCAAGAAAATACGAATCATCATTTATTATGTGGTCTGAACATCCACTATCCAATATCCAATCTATTTTACGAGTATCGCAATTATATACCACCGCATCGCGTTTATAATCATTATCGCGTTCTACCTGTGTTAAGAAGTACCCTGTTTGACCATCGTAGCCCTCGTTGTAGGTATACTTCGCATCGTGTCTATTGTTTCCGTTGTAGTGCAATTGTCTTCCTCTGCCTCGTCCTCGCGCGCCATAACCTCGTCCTCGCTGGCCAAAACCGCGTCCGCCGCGACCCCTGTACTGCTGCTCATAACGTGGTGTCTGCGACTGTTGTGGCCATTGCGACCGATGCGCACCTCCTTGCCACGGCGCCCCACCAGTGGCATTGTCATTGTTTAAACAATTTCTTAATATATGTCCCTCTTTACCACAACCGTGGCACTTTATATTTTTTCTTTCCGCTTGGAAAACACTTGATCTTTTCTTACCACTATCAGCTTGATTTCGCGTGTCCCACATAGTAATTTTATGTTTTAAAAATTCACATGTCCGATCACTGTCTTTTACTGAGTCAATTAAATCACCTACATAACTTAACGAGTCCGGCTGCATTTTTAACATATAATCCAGTTTCTCTCTTTCACTCACATTTGCACCTGCACTTCTTAATTCGTTCACTGTCTTTTCAAAGTCTGTAAAAAAAGAACTTGATTCCTCGTAATCAGCCAACTTCATCCTATCCAGTTTGTTTCTAATGCAGATTTGCAATGCAGTTGATTCTTTCAAATATAGCTCATCAAATTTTTTAATTATTCCAAGGGCCGTTTCTAATTCACTGACAAATTCCAATTGTTCGTTCGTTATACTGCAGTATATATAATTCATAGCTTTTAAATTTTTCTCGTCCCAATCGTTTTGTATTTCTGTGTCTATTTTTTCGCGAATTGCCGGTTCACTACATTTCTTCCACTTCAAATACAATAAAATTCTTTTCTTCCATATTTTATAATCGCGTCCGTCAAATATTTGAATCTTTATTTCCTCTTCTTTTGGCATTTTGCTTATTTCTTATTTTCTCTTTTCTCTTCAAACCAGCTTTTCTTTGATATATAAATTTCTCCGATTTCCTCTTTTCACACACTTTTCACTTCCACTGAATCTGTTATCCCTGTTCTTAGATCAATTTTCTTAATTTTATTACCGGCACACGTGGCTTAATAACCTTTATTTCTTCGAACCACGCTTCGCTACCATGTTAAATGAATGGTTCGGTTCTTTAATAAAAATAAATACACGAATGAATTCTTAGAATATTTAATGAACAAAATCATATAACTTTATTACTTTATTTCTTAAGATTATTATTAAACTTTTCGATAACGCGCACTGCAGCAAAACGACTTCACGCTCGCTGTCCGACATATTCGCGAATCCCTGTTCATTTGTTTTTTCGCTCCTGCATGCGCTGCACACGGACATACACGCGCTCACGCACAGAAAATTACATATATATCAATACGAACCATTATAGATATATCTGGTAATATACGCAAATGTAACGACTGAATCTTCATTTCACAACGTTTCTGATATAAATGAAACTGAATCGACTTCGTTCGCATGTGGAAGGCATGGATCTAAGAACATACAAACGGGTCCCACGACGCGGGAATTACCGAATTTCCGGCAGATGAGCCCTACCTTTATTGTATATGGGGCGATCGAGTCCTTCCGTGCATACTTTATGAATCTAGATAGACCATAGTTACATTCTATACGCACTAACACATATTTCGCGGCGTGCTGTCGAGTTATGCATATGTATAGAAAAAAAAATAGCTATACGAGCCTTGCCCATGTACGGCTGTCCAAAGATTGACGTGTTCAAGAAAATCTTTTAATTTTGCGCCGCCTCCGAAAAAGTTGAAATATTTTTAATATACTACCTAACGAGTAAATAGGATTCATTCATATACGCTACGTAATTGTATGATTGAATGAAATAGAAATTATTTCATTAGGAAATAGAAATTATTTTATACTTTTTAGTGCATTTCGAAGTCGGTGTATTTTTTTTCTGAAAATTATTTTATTACTAATGAGTTTTCGAAGAAAAGGTCTTGGCCAGCGACATGATCAGTCAGTCATTTTTCTATCATCATTTTTCGTACCCGTACAAGTATAATACATTTGTAAACTTACACATTTTTATTGTGATAAAAATCTAAATAATATCTAGATGTTATCTAAATAGATTTAGATAAGAATCTAAATCTCCATCCGATTCCCACATTGTTGCAAGTGTTGTTTTGTGTGTTATAAGTGTCATTTCCACACAACTGGACAAAATCATCAGTACTTCGTCGTAAGTTTCATATTTGATCTTTTATTCATTTTTTTCATGTATTTTGATTTACATTTATACATTATCGTTTTTATTTTATCAGTTGAATATTCATCCCCAAAATGTCAAGTTCAAAGAGCGTAAATTCATTATTACAAAAAATAAATAATATTGATGAAGAGTGCTCCGAAAATGATCAGGAAATTTTTGACATTGAAAATGACAATATAGAAAATTATGATCTATTTGAGACGGATTCGAACACTGATGAGGATGAAGAGAATATGTCGAACGTACGTAGAGGACGAAAGAGACGATTTTTAGTTAGTTCCGATAGTGAGAATGAGGGAGAGAAAATTGAAACTGTTGTCGGAATAATCCGTGCAAACAGAAAGGAATTATCAAAATTGGCGAGAGTAAAAAATGACACCATAGCACGGTATGAAACAAAATTATATGCTAGGAATAATTGTACACTAACAATCTATAAACCGAAACGAAACAAAAATGTATTAGTGCTAAGCATAATGCATAACTCGGCAACACTCGAAGAAATTGAGAAACGCAGACCAGAAACAATAATAACATATAATAAAACGAAATTTGGTGTAGACGTTACGGACCAAATGGCAAAGAATTACTCAGTAAAGTCTAAATGTCGGAGATGGCCTCTTCAAGTATTTTTTAATATTCTAGATTTAGCTGGAATCGCCTACCACCGTTCCAGGTTTTATACGGGAACGCTTTCTCAGCCTGGAACGGTCGCAATCGCCACAAGTTCGGGCAATTGCGGAACTCCCTTGGGTGGCGCGTAAGCTCCAGTGGGCTACGCGCGCCCTCATCCGCGATGAGGGAGTTTCTCCTCAAAACACCTGAGAGGAAAATGGTGGACATATCGGCTGCACAAGAGTGTCGATGGATGGGAGTTAAGGGATTGTCTCAAGTCGCCGCTTTCAACGCGATGGGTTGATGCTGACTCCCTCCGCATCCCCGGCCAGGACTACGTCCAGCATGTCCATGTCCGCATCAATGCACTGCCGACGTTCATTAGAACGTAGAGTGGAGTGCGGCGGCATGGACAGGCCAACCAATGCCCTGCCGGCTGTCAGTCCACCGAGACAGCCGCGCACGCCATTCAAGGGTGCTACCGTACCCATGGTGGCCGTATCCTGAGGCACAAGGCAGTGTGCCGTACACTGGCCTCAGGATACCGTAAGATCAGCTGGACCGTCCATGAAAAGCCAATCTTCAACACAGCCGTGGGAAGACGCAGACCTGACCTGGTTTGCGTTAAAGCCGAGAAAGTCAGAGTCATAGACGCACAAGTCGTCACCGGATCAACATCCTTGGACGACTCCCGCGAGCGGAATTACGTCGGTAATTCCTAGCTACGGTATTACGTCGACAACGCTTCACTCGTGAAGAGTATTTCCGCCCGATATGGTGTAAGGAGAGAGAACATTGCGGTCTCGACCTGCACCATATCATGGAGCGGCGTATGGTCGTCCTGGTCCGCTGACTGGCTACTGGGATTGGGATAGACATCGGGACTACTACGCGGAATTACAACTCGCGTCTTGCACGACAGCCACACCAACTGGACCACGTGGAATCGTATGACATCTTTCGATTCGCCTGGTTCCTGGGACAGACGCGGGATTGGGTAAAGCTCCGAGGCGCGATACCCAAATGGGGATAGCCGCCCGCCCTCTATTTTCCCCTAACTGAACCACCATGGTGGCCAAAATGGGGACAAAAAAATGACTAAATGGCGAGTCAAAACACGCGGTCCTCATTCAAGAATAGCGGTCCCCCGAATATCTCCGAAACCCTGCGCTTTAAGGGAAAACGTTTCGAACGAAAGTTGTTAATTTATGTCAAACAAAAGTTTAATTGTAAAACCGCCGTGCCCAGGTGTCCTTAAGATGATTGATGCGACCATCCGTATGCATGTCAAAGAAATACTGCACATTAGCCAGTCGACCACTCCTAACTTCCTTTACACACTCATAAAATCTGGTGGATTAGGCCTACAGGAACTGGAAAAGCAAGTTTATATCGCTGCTTTGCGAAATGGTATTAAAATGTCATGGACATCGCATCCAGTTATGCAGGAGGTCATGCACCGCGAAACGGTCGAAAGTACATTAAAAAAGTACGCCGCCGCTTTACGTCTCAATTGGCCAGTTACATTAAAAAATATAGATGACTCTAAAATAAAATTAAAAAGGCAGCGTATCTTTGAATGGGCCAAGGATCCTGCGCAGGGCCAAGGAGTTTTAGATTTTAAAGACTACGCTATAAGTAACATATTTATTAGACAACACGATTATCTTTTACCGTCTCGTGTAGCAGATGTTATTAGGTTGCGCACTAACACAGAGGGTAATAAAACCACATTGAGCAGATATACTGCTAATACAGATGTTCGTTATCGTAGATGCGGTGAAGGCAATGAGATCTTAGGTCATATATTAGGTCTATGCACGTCAACCAAGGACGAATTAATCGACATAACGAGATTAAGAACCGATTACTAATTGATTCGCCGAGTACGCGGCTTATTCGTACGCAGTCCATCTATATGCGTTTAAATGGATGCAAGGTAATAGTCAAATGCCTCGACATCGATTTAGTGACGCGCATGAATGGATTAACGAGATTCCCAATCTGTCTCTATCTACACAGTCGCCATCTTGGTGCCGAAGCGTGCGGACGTGTCTGCGCGTCGCTCCGCAATTTTTGCAATTTTGTTGGAAAAAACTCCCCCAAGTGCAGTGAATTGTATATTATAGTGTAAAGGAAGTGATTCTGAGCAGAAATAAGCGTAATAGTCGTGAGTAGAACACCACACGAACTGAAAAACACTAACAAAGGAACATATCCAACTGACACACGCCGATTTTGATGAAACTTACGTGAGATATAGTTCTCAAAAAAATATTTGACACGTATTTTTTTATCGGCAATCGCGCATATTGAAGGGGTGAAAATAGCCCTCGAAGTTGGGGGTTGAAACCATATTTTTGGGAATATCTCCGTAACTAAAAAAGATAATTGAATTCTTTTTTTTGTAAATTGTTCGTCTTTGGATAGGAAATTTTTGTGCGAAAAAAAATTTCAAGAAACTTCATTTGTTTAAATAATATTTAAAAAATTTATCATTTTTGTTTAAATTTTTGCACTAAATGTTGATCTATTTTTTTGCAACTTCGTGTACGTAAACTATGGACAAAAATAGAGGATACGTGTTTTTGGAATTTGTTGTTTGTTGCAATGTTTATTAGATATATAATTTAACATCACCTCCTGTTAAGAGGGGCAATCATAATTTTTATTAAAAATATCATTATTTTTACAATCTTTTACATTATTTTAGCGATTTTATACCTCTTCATATGCCGCTAATTGATTTCTGAACAATTATTGTAAGCGTCACAGGTATGAGCGTGACGCGGTTATGATCAACGCTGTAAGGAACATAGGCTTTTATGGCCAATATTGTAAAAATTAATTTAATTTAATTCCATTTTCTTAGTTTCTTAAAAAATCACAATGTTTTCAAAAGTTCTAAACATTTTATTTAGATTGAAGACTTTACGCCTGTAAAGGTATAAAAGCAGAAGTGGACATAGGAGCCTATGTTTCTTACGGCGCGGCGTTGATCATAACCGCGTCACACTCATACCTGTGACGCTTACAATAATTGTTCAGAAATCAATTAGCGGCATATGAAGAGGTATAAAATCGCTAAAATAATGTAAAAGATTGTAAAAATAATGATATTTTTAATAAAAATTATGATTGCCCCTCTTAACAGGAGGTGATGTTAAATTATATATCTAATAAACATTGCAACAAACAACAAATTCCAAAAACACGTATCCTCTATTTTTGTCCATAGTTTACGTACACGAAGTTGCAAAAAAATAGATCAACATTTAGTGCAAAAATTTAAACAAAAATGATAAATTTTTTAAATATTATTTAAACAAATGAAGTTTCTTGAAATTTTTTTTCGCACAAAAATTTCCTATCCAAAGACGAACAATTTACAAAAAAAAGAATTCAATTATCTTTTTTAGTTACGGAGATATTCCCAAAAATATGGTTTCAACCCCCAACTTCGAGGGCTATTTTCACCCCTTCAATATGCACGATTGCCGATAAAAAAAAATACGTGTCAAATATTTTTTTGAGAACTATATCTCACGTAAGTTTCATCAAAATCGGCGTGTGTCAGTTGGATATGTTCCCTTGTAAGACTGGAAGAAAAGCTCTCTCAGAGTATTTCTGAAGGGCGAGGGCAAGGATGAGAAGGATCCAAAATCATACGGACCGATCTGTCTCCTCTTCGTCATAGGAAAACTCTTCGAAAAACTCCTCAAGAAGCGACTTAGCGAAACGGCAACGGGGCCAGGGAAAATCTCCGAACGACAATACGGGTTCCGCCCCGGAAAGTCGACGGAAGATGCAATCGTAGAGATGCTTCTGGATATTTCTGAACATCGCTATGTGGTGGCATTACTCTTCGATATATCGGGAGCGTTCGATAACGTATGGTAGCTGCTAGTTCTTCAAAATCTGAAGTCGAGAGATTGCCCGCGGAATATCTTTGAAGTAATCTCGAATTACTTTAAAGACAGACAGGTGAAACTGACAATAGGGACAACGGAGGTCTCCAAGCAGGCAACGAGGCGATGCCCACAAGGTTCCGTCCTCGGTCCTGACTGCTGGAACCTCCAGTTTGATGATCTTCTGCGATGGATAGGAACAGAATTCGGTCAGTGCTACGTCGCATACGTGGACAACTTTCAGGTCGTCGTGGGCAGCGATAGCAGGCGCGAAATAGAGGAAAGAGGGCAACGAGTCGTTAACCACATCTTGGAATGGTGTAGCAAGGCCAAACTGGAGATCCCAGCACGCAAAACTGAGGCAATTGTGCTCAGGAGCGGCTGAATCGAAAAGGCGGTATTAGGAAGACGGGGAGGATCGCGTCCGGACCGAAGAGGAAAAGCTATCCGTTCCAACAAAGCAGATCTAACTAGTAGACCACCGACCATCCGGATAGAGAACACAAGCATCAAATTCAAGCGATCAGTTGGTATCTCGGCGTCCACATAGACAGCGGCATGGGTATCCGCACTCATTGCCAATATTTGAGCGATAAGGTCGGTTCGCTATTTCACAAATCAGGTAGGATAGCGAGGCGCGGATGGGGACTTTGCTTCAGTGCTCTCTCCATGATTTACGGGGGAGCGTTCATTCCGGTGGTAGCCTACGCTGTCTCGGGATGGACCAATCTCTGCACAGAGAGAGATATGAGCGTGCTGTAGTCTGCACAACGTCGAGTCCTGATCTCGATAACCGTGGCTTGCTGTAGGTCACTGTGGGAAGGCTTGTGCGTGGTGACCGGAGCGGTCCCAATCGACCTCGCATTGCAGCAGTATAGGGCCCTCTACAATCTTCGTAGAGGAAAGGAAATCAGGATAGGAAACACCATAACCTCTGCAGCAGAAGAGCGGCCAAAAGACCGCGTAAGAGAAGAGGTATACAGTGTGTGGCAAACCGCGTGGACTTCTTCCCATAAGGGTCGCACGACCTATGCCTTCTTCAGAGACATTCGGGAGAGAATGGCTGCGTTGTGGATGAAGCAGAATTACCACACCACACAAGCACTCACAGGCCCTGACAAATTCATGTCACGTCTCATGACGTACGGAATTGCCGATGGCGAGAATTGTGTGTGTGGTGCTGAAGCGGACACAGTAGATCATTTTCTCCTAGAATGCCCGCAGTTTGATCCGCAGAGAGCAGCAATCCGCGAGCTCTTCACCCACGAACAATGGAGATGGCCGGAGGCGGCACATCGTTTCGTGTCGTCACCAGAGGCCTTCCAAATATTCGATCAATTCTGTCGCGAAACCTTGTGGATGAAAGGCATCATGGTGGACGAGCTCTTGCAGGTGCAGGAGATCGCACGCGCAAGCAGTATAGAATAACAGAACCACATTTATTTTCAGGAAGAAGTTTAAAATAAGCAAAGAAATGAAAGGGAGAATGAATGAAATGAATGAATGAATAAGAAACAACCACCTAACCCCCATCCCATCCTTATTTCCTATCGCCCGAACAGGGTCTTGACGTATGTACAGGTGTGTACGTAGCAAATCCACCTCCCAGTGGTCCCCGTGGTCACCGACAGATCTCGGTACTGTGACCAAATGATTCGCTCGCAGTAACGGCCCTGCAACGTCCTGGATTTTTCCGAAACCGTTCTCATGGTGGAGGCCAGCGGAGGTGGAAAGGAACTTTATTTTGCGGATACCCGTAAGGGCGAGGAAGCAGATCCGCAGCCCTGTTCGGCAGGGTCGGATTAAGAATAACTCTGTCACTATCCACTTTCCAGCGAAACCTCTGCCAAGGGAACGCGCTTGGAAAAATTAGCGGGGAAGAAGACCCTGTTGACTCTCTGAGCTTGACTCTAGTCTGGCACTGTGAGGAGACATGAGAGGTCGAGCATAAGTGGGAGATGTCATGTCGCCGGTGAAATGCCACTACTTTCATAGTTTCCTTACTTACTCGGTAAGGCGGAACCCGTGCACCGTGGTTTCGACCCGGTTGTCACGGTATTTTGGAACCAAGCGTATAAGAGTGGTGTTGAAAGCCTACGGGCTGATCACCAATAATAACTCCTGCGTGATCCGATTCAAGGACACTGCCAGACGGGGAGTTTGACTGGGGTGGCACATCTGTCAAAGAATAACGCAGGTGTCCTAAGGCCAGCTCAGCGAGGACAGAAACCTCGCGTAGAGCAAAAGGGCAAAAGCTGGCTTGATCTCAATGTTCAGTACGCATAGAGACTGCGAAAGCACGTCCTATCGATCCTTTTGGCTTGAAGAGTTTTCAGCAAGAGGTGTCAGAAAAGTTACCACAGGGATAACTGGCTTATGTCGGCCAAACGTTCATAGCGTCTTCGCTTTTTAATCCTACGATGTCGGCTCTTTCTATCATTGCGAAACAGAATTCGTTAAGCGTCAGATTTTTCACCCGCCAACAGGGAACGTGAGCTGGGTTTAGACCGTTGTGAGACAGGTTAGTTTTACCCTACTGATGACTGTGTCGTTGCGATAGTAATCTTGCTCAGTACGAGAGGAATCGCAGGTTCGGACACTTGGTTCACGCACTCGGTCGAGCGGTCGGTGGTGCGAAGCTACCATCCGTGGGATTATGCCTGAACGCCTCTAAGGCCGTACCCTTTCTAGACAAAGATGGCAAAGATATTTCTAGGAGTCCCGTGTGGGTCGAAAGGCTTAACACAATGTGACAGTACTAGGCGGACGGTCCTCAGATTATTCATTGCACGGGCCCCAGTTTGCCGTATGGGTGTCATCGGATTCGTCGTCGGGATCTCACCGCACGACGACCACGGCGCTCTAACGTTCGATCATAGGCACTCCAAGTTTGACGTCAAGACTCGGAATCGTATGTTGATGACTTAGGTACCTGGCGGGATGTTGCACCCAGTACAGCTCTTACCACATTGCGATCTGTTGAGACTCAGTCCTATGCTTGGGGATTCGTCTTGTCGGTTAGGGAAGGACCTCGCACAAAAAAAAGGCCGGAGGGACCTAGTCGCGCACGAACTTGGCACCGAAACGAATATGACGCTGGGATTTAGTCGTGCACGAATGTTAGGGCTAGGGTTATGCAACGGAATAATATTCTATTTCGTTCGCCTCGCTGAGTATATCTCAATTATGTTCCTCAGCCTTCGGGTTAGCGTAACTCTTAAGCGTACGTCGTGGCTCTGTGTTCCGTGATGTTTGCAGTTGTAGAGACGCTGAATATTAATATTCCCTCGCTGTAGCATTTAACTATACTTGTGCGATTAGCATCTCGACTGAACATCGAGATCAACCCAGCTTTTGCCCTTTTGCTCTACGCGAGGTTTCTGCCCTCGCTGAGCTGGCCTTAGGACACCTGCGTTATTCTTTGACAGATGTACCGCCTCAGTCAAACTCCCCGCCTGGCAGTGTCCTCGAATCGGATCACGCAGGAATTATTATTGGCAATCAGCCCGCAGGCTTTCAACACCACTCTTATACGCTTGGTTCCAAAACACCGTGACAACTGGGTCGAAACCACGGTGCACGCGTTCCGCCTTACCGAGTAAGTAATGAAACTATGAAAGTAGTGGCATTTCACCGGCGACATGACATCTCCCACTTATGCTCGACCTCTCATGTCTCCTCACAGTGCCAGACTAGAGTCAAGCTCAACAGGGTCTTCTTTCCCTGCTAATTTTTCCAAGCCCGTTCCTTTGGCAGTGGTTTCGCTGGAAAGTAGATAGGGACAGATTGGGAATCTCGTTAATCTATTCATGCGCATCACTAATTAGATGACGTGGCATTTGGCTAGCCCTGTACCGTGATAATCCAGCTACACAAGCTGAATCGCTATAATTGCGAGGAATCCCCTCGTAGGATTTATATAAAAAATAGTCAAAGAAAGTTTAAGACAATAAAAATAAAAAATAACTCCTCTACTACCTAGTACTATTGGCAGGACCTCACCCTCTTTTATTTTGTATTTTTCTTTTAAATATTTCAAACATGATTGATATTTATTTATTTTTCTGTATCAGTGCGTTGGAGGTAATCCCTATTTTCCAAGCGGACTGTTATGTCCGCACCGAGGACCCGAGCCGCGGATACGGAAGGAGAAGCCTGCGAGCCGCGAGTGGGATTACAAGCGCACCGCCTATTCTTCGCCTTTTTCCTTTTTTTTTTATTGTTATATTGTGTGTGTGTGTCGACATCGTGGTGTTCCGGTTGACGGAGAAAACGACATTCGCCGAGAACGAAAAAAAGGTAGGATCTTTGCCTTTCTGTAAGATCCCTAAGCGTGTGCGAGAGCGTGTGTGCGTGTGGGTGGTTCCTGGCGATAGGACCACCAGCCCCGGCGACGAGGACCTTAGGGACCGTATCCGCGGAATACCCCGCATATTTATTTGCGCCACTAGTTTTCCGCGCTTCTGAGCCGCTGACCCTAGTTCGGGTTATCTTTTTGATTCTTTCTTTGTATTTTACATTTAGGCCCAGCGTTCCCCTTGCTGTCCACGACCCCAAGAGGGCGTGCTCCCCCCACAGCGTACCGCATTTTCTCGAAGTTTCCGATTTTGTATTACGCGCGTACCCCGTAAGCCCCCGTGTCGCGATACCCTTTTTCGCTTTTGGCGATCGTGACCCGGTTCCTTATCGAATTTTGTACCGCGAGGGGCTCATTTTCGTTCTTCTCGAAGGGCTAGTTTCGGCCCACAATAAACCCAAATTTAGTGTAGATACTCGCGGATACTTTACTTACTTTCTGTCCCCCCTTGAGTATTGCTCCCGGAAGAGCTGCCGGAAGGGCGATTCCCCCTGTAAAGAAATCGTCCGTGGGTGTGCGTATCGGCACGTGGAGGACCGCTTTCCCTGGCCGCCCTCCACCTCAGGGACTTTTCCTTTCGTCCCTCCCACCGACCCGTCACAATCTAGGCTACCATTAGGTTTTGGCGTATAAAAAACCCTGTTGCTGTGGAAGGCACCAGATGCAGTATTTCTTTAATTTGTAATCGAATTTCGCTATCTAAAAGTTTAAGTGCCGAATCGCTTGGTGGATTAATTAAAAGACTATAAATAAAACGCGGTAATATACATGTAGTTAAGAGGTCAATTTTCTTATGAGGTTTAAATGATAATTTTCTAATTCTTTTAATCAAATCAATTATTTTAGGTACGATGATTCCACACTAAAGACCTTTCCATGGGCCAATATTTGCTCCAAGGTATTTAAAAATAGTTTCGGGTTCCGTCGTAGGTATTTTGTCTCCCGATTCGGTCTTAATTCCGGGGTCCGTGACAAACCAAGAGTCTTTCTTTATATTAATTTGGAACGTTGTACTTTTTTCGGCTGATATGTTAATTCGTAAATTTTTTAAATATTGTATTACTATTTTAAGCTGTCTTTTGCATCGTTTACATCATGACCGAGTAAAACGATATCGTCTGCGAATGCAAGCACGGACACTCTAGATGACTCACTCACTTGAATACCTTGCGTTTCTTCTTCTATTTTCTCAATTAAAGGTTCCAAACAGAGATTGAACAAAAGAGGGGACAAGGGATCTCCTTGTTTAACTCTCCTAAGCATTTTAGTTTTAATACCGTTGTCATCGTTTTTAACTTGATTTTTATTGTTAATTTTTATTCGTGTTTTAATTATTGCAGAACAATCCGTATACATTTTAACGATTAATTCTATGATAGGCTCTGGAATATCTTTTTTGACTAAACCTGGTTTTATTGCCGAATATGCAATCGCGTCGAAAGCTTTGGATATATCAAATACTATAAAAGTACCGCCTGTTTTAATCTTACTTCTCGCTAAAACTGTATTTAATAAGGTAATGTAATGGACACATCCATTTTCGCATGTAAAACCTTCTTGCCTAAAATTTTGAACAATTACATTTCTTAGCCTAGAATTAATAATTGATGAAAAAATCCTACTTTATACAGAGCTAATAGTAATGGGCCTCCAATTACTCACCATGCTTGTATCTTTATTTCCTTTGGGTATTAGTGTAGTGCGATTCTCCTTCCACGTTGAGGGGTAGTGGAGGCTATAATATAAAATATTATATAATGTATTTAATATTAGCTCAACGCCAGGTATTAGCAGGTGCCTTTTTTGTAATCCATCAGGACCGACCGCAGATTTATTTTTGAGTTTTTTAATCCGGCAAGTTATCTCAGAAGAATCGATTGGTGGCAATATATCGTTTAAATTTAACTGTAGAACATTTTGATTGAACACCGGAACCGCCGAAGAGCCGGGTTTACCCCATAAGTTGTTGTATAATTCTTCAATTTGATTGACAGGTGGTAATTCCTTTGGTGGTTCCCAAAGCGAATTATCGTGATTGGTTATGGCGTCCGCTAAATTTTTAAGGCATTCTTTGTATATTGGCACCTAGGGTAAGAGTATCTTTTAAGTCTATTTCGCGTGTTTTTTCGGTTATTATTTATTCTTCTATTATTGTTATTTTTGTTTTTGATGTTTGATATTAGGATCACTTGTTTTTGATAAATTTATATTTCTTTTGTTCTTGTTACTATTATTAGTCCAGTTATTGCTGTTGTCGTTATTTTCGTTTTCTGTTTTAACATTAGTTAGTAAAAATTTTGTTAAAGTGCTACACGAAGAAATCAACTTTTTGTTTTAACTCAGTAGGACAATTTTTATGTGTGGACCAAATTCCTTTTAAATTTTTATATATCTCTGTTACTTCTGCGGGCATATTAATCGATTTTTCTATTTCCTGACATAGTTTTTCGCGCCATATATTATATTAATCGTCGTTAGTTTGTTCGCCATTGTCATGAGCACTCAGTACGTTGGGGTTGACCGTGTTGTCGATTTCAGTCTGTAAGGAGTGGTCAGCATTTTTATTAGCGTCGAAGGAATCATTGCTAGGTGTTTCGCATTCTTCATCACTTACTGTTTCTTCTGTCTTATCTTTGTTCGCAGCATCTTTTATAGTCATTAATTTAAGGTCATATCGTTTATTTTTTATCTGATTGAGCGTCCTACTTGGAATGTGTTTGCTTATTTCAACATTTATACATTTATGCGACTTATATACTTCTTCTAATTGTATTACTAGTTTTATTTCTTCCTCGATCCACACTTTTAATTTGTTGGAAATACCGCCCGTCGCGCTGGTGGATTTTGACGCATTTGTCTTTTTGTGTTCCGCAGGTTAGGATGCTCATGGCGTTCATGCGTAGACAAACCTCTCTGCGTGTTAAAGGACCTTGAACACACTTCGCATGGAAAAGCTGCGCTAGGAACGGTCATATCCATGCCCTTACACTTTGGGATATGACAATCCACGCCATGTAGTTTATTGAAGCATCTTTTACAATTATCGCACTCCCTTAGAACATTATTCTCAAGATGGTGGGAGTTAAAATGTTTGTCCAAGTCAGTGAGTGTAAGGTAGAAGAGGTGGACGTCCCTCCTCGCACAGAAAGAACATGCGATTTGATCCTGTGTTAAGGGTACAGTAATTATAGGAATGTCAAGAGCGTTGTCCGTGTTAATGGCTAGATCCCCTCCAGAGCGGACAAATCCGCCACGGTTCTCCCGGGACAAGGTAGCTCCGCGTCCGAGGCTTGGTTATATCGTCGTCTGTTCATCATCGAAATTAATAGGTTGATTTCCCTAAGCTAAGCTTCAAAAAAAAAAAAACGTAGTGACTCAATAACCAAGTATGCCAAGTTGTCAACAATAATCCACCAGCGTTTAAAACGCAGAAGTTATATAGGAAGTATTTCAGACATATTCCGGAGGCTGCCTCCGTATCGGCAAGCCGGTGGTGAATGAATATTATTTCAACTATCTGCGCCGCTGTACACCATTTTGCCGTATCTGTGTGTATATGTATATTGCGCTCGTGTGTGTATGTGTGTGTGTTTGACAGAGTGTGCAAGTGTATGTGTGCTGTGTGCGCATGTGCGTGTGCGTGTTGCAGACACGTTACCAGCGTGCGCCAGAAAGATAGTTCATCTTTCGGGTCCTAACGTGTACGCTCTACGTACGCCTCTTCTCGCAATGAGAACATGACGCCCCGGGAGTGCGAGGCCTAATCGCAACGAGGCCCATCCTCCCTTAGTTGACTTCACGGACGACTTTCACTTTCATTTCGCCTTTAGATTTATTGAATCCCAATGACTCGCGTACATGTTAGACTCCTTGGTTCGTACTTCAAGACGGGTGCCGAGAGTACCCAAGGCAATAGCGTCGCCGACCGGTATTTTAAAGTTTGGCCAGTCCAAGGACTCCGCCTGCCAACAGCCCGCCAGGCCCGGTTACGGCGCTAAATCCGTACATCTGGTATGTAGACTGTTCTAGACTGGAGCGAGCTTGCGGCGGCCCTGGACGCAATGCATTCGAGAATTTTGCGGCCCTATACCGTCTGAGTATAGTCGCGCAGTCTGCCGGGCATCCAAGGGGCTGTCATCGTACGCTATAATATAATTTCAAGAAAAAAATACGCCGACTTCGAAATGCACTAAAAAGTATAAAATAATTTCTATTTCCTAATAAAGTAATTTCTATTTCATTCAATGGTACAATTACGTAACATATATGAATGAAACCTATTTACTCGTGTGGTAGTATATTAAATACATTTTCACCTTTTCGGAGGCGGCGCAAAATTAAATGGTTTCCTTGAACATGTCAACCTTTGGACAGTGGAACATAGGCAAAGGTTGTATTTTTTTTTTCTATACATATAACTCTACAGCACGCCGCGAAGTAGGTGTTAGTAAGCATAGAATGTAACTATGGTCTATCTAGGTTTATAAAGTATGCGATAGAAAGACTTGATCGCAGCATATAGTGAAAAGATAGTGCCCATCTGCCGGAAATGTGGTAATTCCCGCGTCGTAGGCTCCGTTTATAGCTTCTTAGATCCATGGCTTCCACATGCGAACGAAGTCGATTCAATTTCATTTATATCAGAAACGCTGCGAAATGAAAATGCAGTCGTTACATTTGCGTATATTACCCGATTTATCTATAATGGTTCGTGTTCTTTCTCAGGATTTATTAATTTCCAATACGCCATACCACAATCGTCTGGTTGTTGGCAGAAACGTTACTGAGGTATTTTTAATTTTGCGCCGCCTCCCAAATGGTTAAAATGTATTTAATATACTACCAAACGAGTAAATAGGTTTCATTCATATACGTTACGTAATTGTACCATCGAATGAAATAGAAATTACTTTATTAGGAAATAGAAATTATTTTATACTTTTTAGTGTTACATTATTTATATGTGTGGTGCCGAATTATTTGGACACCCATTGGGTAGATTACCGATGCATGTTCGGCTGCGCGTGGCCACGCGTTTCTATGAGAACCGCGATCGGTTTTTGCTGTAACTTCCCGCGAAAACGTGGTTTTGGCGGACAACGGGGCAGTCGGTCAGAAAGTCAGTCAGAGTCAGTAAGAGAGCGCGCATCGACTGGCGATACTCATTGTCACTATTCTAAATTATTATTCTCTTTTATTTATTAAATCGTTTATTTCACACAACCGTGTTACCAATTATTTCTTATCCTACATATGGTTTACACCAACTGATGTATTAGTTATAGTAGTTCTATCAAGTTCTATCATATTAGTTACATTATTTACTGTATCTTGATGAATAAATATTATTAAACAAAACTTTCTATAGATGTCAACAAGTATCGTTTGGACATATGAATAAATTTACTGAAGTAGCTATATCATTTTTTAAAGTACTTTATGTTGCAAGATGATCACATATGAGCAACACAACATAGCAAATATATGTATATACCTCAACAAACATGTACAATATATGAACAAGTTAGTGAATTTTTCTGGATATTTTTAATGAAACCTTTTACTTTACTAAGGTAATATAACTTCTTCTTTTTGTATACTGTATGAGTCAGCTACTTGCACCTGGAGAATTTACACCTCATTTGTAAATTAAGTCAAATTGTTTATATCTTAGACGCATTCATGAATTAACATTCATATGTGAATGAAAACTGTATGTGTCTGCCTTCTGTTAATATCACACTACTTGATTCTATGTACAGAATGTTTCATTTTAATGTAACAACAATATAAAGTGTTTAACGTTGATGAGATATTGACCTTTCTATTTTTACTGACACATTCGAAAAGAAATAAGAAATGTCTAAAACAAACATTCAAGTAACGTACATGACAGGATGATTTACTCCACCAGGTGCAATGACTTTAACCCCGGGTACAACTTCACCGGCACCTTTGGTGGCGATCACAAAATCTGCATCGTCTTGATCACGGACTCCATTCGGTAAAATTCCTCGTCCATAAGCTCTACATTTCTTCGCGTCAGACGCAAGGACCACATTTACGCCGCAAGGACTTCCACGAATTAATTTACCGGCAAAGAATATATTTGCCGAGTGTAAACCTGTTACGGGTGAAGTGTAGTCGCATCTCCACACGTTTGGTAAAGTTTAATGTAATTTTACAGGTATCGATGCCTTTACACCCTGTAAAACAGAAATGACAATATTTGAAATAGTACCGTTGAATCTGTGAACAGATTTTATATATTTTTTTATAAAACACATATGTTAATTTTTTAATTTTCTGTTTTTGATTCAGTGTACCAATATGCCCTACTGTTTCTTCATAAATTCGACTATTATTTTTAATACCAATTCTATTATTATTTTTATTCCTAGCTTATATTTTTGTTGTAAGATTTTTTGAATTTTAAAAAATGCTTCAATTTTCATAGATGTGAAAATGTGAAAATGAGAATAAATATTGGATTAAAAAATATTTAAAGTGAAAATTGAGCAGAATATAATAGTGATATTAAATGAAATTATTATACAAAAGTTAAAGTACAATTATTTTGATAATTTTTTAAATCTTACTCCTTTGTTATAGAATTTCTACAGTTTTGAAAAAATATCTGTTTCTCAATTAATTAAGTTTAAGTCAAATAATAATCAATTTTATGTTTAAGTGTAATTTTGTTATTACCAGAATTAATTAGTTGAATAAAAACTGAAACCTCTGTTAGAAAAAAAATAAGATTATTTTTAGAACAACGTAATACATAAAACTCTTGAAACTTTATATGACCTTGAGAAATACATATTCCTGATAAAATTTAAAATAAGACATCCGAAATCAGTTATATAATTTAAAATCAGACATCTATTGTTTAAAAGGGTTAAATGATATTTTACCTGTTGGGGTAATATAATCACTTCCGGTACACCACGTCCAGCATCCTTCGTGTTTATTTCAAAGAAAGTCGGTTTATTAACTATAACTCCTTCAGGTTGTAATCCTGGGCCACTTGCAGTAACTTTGCCAGCATCACCAGCTTCTGCTTCAACGTTGACTACATAAAGACTCTTAGCAATTTCTCTACCAGCAAATAGTATTTTTATTTTATGTAGTCCTTCCAGTTTTGGGGTGTAGGATACAGAATATGTGAGATTTTTGTCATTGTTGAAATGAACGTCAGCCTTTGATAAAAAAAAAAGAGCTATTATTATAAAATGTATTTACTGTATTTTATTAGCATAATAATATAGGATTTTTGTAAGGGATGGAGTAGACACATGATATAGTTTTTATAGTATAGTTATTATAGTAGTAATATAGTAGATATAGTAGTGATGATATTTTATAGTAATGATAAAGATTCAGAATTATGTGATTTGGAGATTTGTGAATGTTGTAATTTTAAAAATTTACAATTATACAGTTTCAAAATTTGAGATTTTAGGAATTTAGAAAATAAGAAATGTGGGAATTAGGTATTTGGAAATTTAAAAATGTAAAAAATTGAAAATGTGAATATTAAAAATTAGAAATTTAAAAGATTAGAATACAGAAATTAAGAATTTGAGACTTTAGAAATCTAAGAATTAAATATCAATATTACTAGAGTTCCTATACTAGAATTTTCCATCAATCAAATCACACTTTTTATATTTTCAGCATAAAAAGACATTTTATACTATCTGTTTCTATTGCAAAATAACTCTAGATATATTTCTGATAAAAACAATCATACATTCCTGTGACATCATCGTTATTATTATCAAGGAGAAAAAATGGAACTAATCTTCGTTTACTTGAAACTGTAGAAAACAAAGCATACTATGTGTATATAATGGAATTTGATGAAATCACACAGTGATATAAAAATAACTATTACATTATACATATCCTGCTTTTTAATTAATGCGTTAACTTAATATCTATAAATAACAATTTCCTGTATAGTGGTCAACCACATTTGAGATAAGTGTGTTACGTGTACTTCATCTGTGTGACACAAGTTTTATTAGTACAATAGATCAGTTCCTCCATTAATTACTTTTTGTCACTTTATAGAAATATTTTTGTTATATTTTGAAAACAATTTTTACATATTATTACATTTATAAATGATTGCAAATTTCTCAATGTGTAATAAACTTTAAAACCTTACAAGTTAATCTTACAAGTTTATCTTACAATCAATTATCAATTAACTATCAATATGTACAATTTTTGTGTGTCTACAATACGTAAAGACATAATAAGCTTACCACTTATTGTTACAACAAATGTACAAATATACAATATACAAGTACAAATATACAAATTTAAAGATCATCAAGGTTTAAAGTAATAATATGTTCTGTATTGTTCAAATGATTTTAATATTATATGATTAAAATCTTAAGTCTATCCACAGTACATGAAAATAATTTAAATGTTTAGAAGGAAAATTAATAGAAAAACTGAAAATGAAGGGACTATATGTATACATCATAGAAGAAATCGGAGCACATTTGTCCATAAAGTGCATTTGACAATTTAAATTTGCTGCCATAAATATGTCCCATATTTATGTCAGATAACCCACAGGATATAATTACAAATAAATGACGATTAATTTGCAAGGTAAGAAAGGATTAATTTGTGTTTTTGCTATGTGAGGTAAGTGTAATCAGAATTATTAAAAGTGGGAATGTAAGCTAAGCTATTGATAATTTACATTTTCATAAGTTGTGTTTGAAAAATACAATTATTTTAACCTCTCAATATCTCTATTATATATTTTATGTTAGGCATAGCTAAATAAGCTTAACATCAGAAGCATATTTGAATAACTTATTAAAAATGAATTTAGGTTGTCCAATTGTGTTCTATGATATCCACTTATTTATTTATTTGGTAATTTGAAAGTTTTTATATTTGTATAGTAGCAAATTTATGACTATTTTCACAAGCACAATATTATTATTTGACAAAATTATTTATTTTTCAAAAACTGTGATGACTATTCACATGATCTTGTACTCGATACATATACTCACAGGAATTTTATTTCCTTCTGGGTCTTCCACCGTGACTTCAACATTTCCTTTGCCAGCAGAAAATGTTTCAACTGTGAAATTAGCTTGTACTCCAACGATTGGACCGTTTGGTTCAATTCCAGGTCCATAAACACGTACTCTATGGCAGAAATTACAGAAAATTACATCAGGTTCATATATCATTTTAATTGCTATCAAAAAGCATAAGGATAACACATTGTTATTCTAATTGGAAAATTTCGCAACTCCACTTTTGGCAGAAAACAAGGTTTTAAGGCAATCTGATATAAAAGGTGTCCCGTCTTTAATTATCATGTTATTTGAAACAGGTTTACATTTGGATTTTATACAAGATTTTATATGTATTTAATACAAGATATGAAACATAAAATAAAATTTCATTCTTCAAATTAGACTTTCGACACTTTGAAATCACAGAACTTTGTGATTTTTTTAAAGTATGAATTTAAGGATTTATAACTTACATAGTTCATCATTTTTTGAAATTTGAGTGACATAAGATTTAACAATTTTGGCTATTAGAAGTTTAAAAATTTAGGAATTCTGGAGTTTGAAAATAACGAATTTTACAATTTTAAAAATTTAGAAATTTCAACATCTGGAAATGTAGAATCTAAGAATTTAAAAATTTTGAGAGCTAAACATTTTAGTTTTATAAGATTTGAATGTTTAAGAATATGGAAATTTAAAATAAATAATAATAAAATAATAATAAATAAAAATAAATTTGAAATAAAGGTCTTTCTGTAAAGTTTTTTGAAGTTTTTATAAAGTTTCTTATTACATTTAAAGTCTCTTAATTAACAAATAATGTATTTATAAAATGATTGTTTCCTAATTAAAAATTTGTTAAAACTGTAATGACTAAAATCTTGAAACTTTAATAATTTAAAAATTTCTCAAAACTTCAATAAATTAAAACTGAAAAAATTAAAACTTTATTACAGTTATTAAATGCAGAAACTTTAACATTATTTTCCAAGAAAGATTCATTTACAATCCATAGTCCCTTTGAGATCTTTTATCCTTGCAAGAAATAGTAAAAAGATGGACCTTAAATTTTGAGGTCAAAAACAATTTTGCACAAAGATACCGATTTAAAAATACACAATCTCATTATGGTGATTTTTGCACGTTTCATACACCCTGTAAGGATAGGGCAATAACTTTGTTAATTTGTAACAATATTTTATAAAAAAAACATGGATAGCACGAAGGATAACATAACGTGTTACAGATACCTGATGGGGGTGAAGACCTAATAGAAACTTGAAGGTCAACTGCATGTTTTTTAATAGAATGTGCTGTATGTTATCTTCCAGCATAATGGCTGTTACCCACTCGACTTCCGCAAGCTATCGTTAAAGGTCATTTAAGCTCAAATATCATGATAAAATAAACATTCTTATATTTAGAATATTTCACCCGCGGCATTGTTGTCCTGTATCACATTGTCTCGTTTATTTTATCACCGCATTCTTTGAATACTCGCAAATAAATTACCCGGTAATTTTCATAAAATTCAAAATTTAGAACATTATTATTTAAACAAACATTTTAACTACATAAATGATATTAATATTCTTATTTTATTAATAATAATCAAGTGGAATAATTCGTTTCAAAATTTTAATACAAGTTTAATCATTTGTTGCATTTTTCTTTTGCGACAATTATTTTAATATTAATATACTTACAAAATTAATTATAAACTTAATCGTTCTAATTGTATTAAATATATTTGATCAGTTTTCGAATAAATTTTTATGTATAATATCATAAATGTAATTGATAAGAGTAGTTCATTTTCCAATACATTTCAACAATAATGTTTATTAAGAATTGTAAATTTTTGTATATATAATTGGTGAAGTGTTTGTAAGTAAAAATATTAATAAGCTAACGAAAAAATTACATGTAGCTAAACTACAATTGCATTGGTAACAACTATATTTGCCATGCAGTTTATATTACAGTTTGTGACGGATCGGTGGGGGAAAAGCCCGAAAGGGGTCCCTAGGGTGGGGGCAGTTAGGGAAAACTGTCCTCCACTCACCGATACACTCACCCACGGCCGATTTATCTAACGGGGCGCCAGTGCTAATGCACTCGTCCGCGGTAATCGCCCTTCCGGCTGCTCTGTCGGGAGCGGAACTCAGAGGGGGGCCAGGAAAGGAAAGAAAAAAGTAGTAAAAGACCCGCGATCTTGTATCCAACACGAAGAGAGTTTTATTTGGGCCTGAATAGGCCACGCCAGCAAAAAGAAGAGGGGGTACAAAAGAAACGGTGGTGGGCCCCACGCGTTACAGGCAACGGCTAGGGAGAAAGGTTTAACTCGCCAGTTGCGAGGGAGGCTATCGCGGCGCGGGGGCACACGGTACGCACGCGTATTACAAAACCGCTTCGGTCGCGTTTCCGCTGGGGATTCGTCCGCGCGGGAGCACGCCCTCTTAGGGGTCGTGGACAACAAGGGGACGTTGGTCCTAGATCTTAAACACAGCGGAAGAAATTCGCGAAACGCGAAACGGAAAATACGGTTTGGCGTTAGGGGGGAAGGGCGGTGTCGAATTACACCGTCCGCGGCCTCTAGGGTCCTCGTCACTGGGGTCAAGGGTCCTATCACCCTCGCCACGCACAAATCAATAACAACAAAAAGAAAGAACGGGGTAGCGAGAAGGCTCCTACCTTTCTTTCGGTGTCGGGGCGTTAATCCTCTCACCCGGGGCGGCAACTCGCACACAGCACACCAAAGAACACAAAGCAAAAGAAACAGAACACACACACAGCGATTAACGCGTACAATAAAGAAAAAGAAAAACGGAAAAGAAAAAGCGCGAAGTGGCAATAAAGACGGTAAGCAAGACGTGAGACTCGGGGCGTTATCGCGTTCCGGCGGCTCGCTCCCTTCTTCACTTTTCGATCTTCTTCCCCGGTTCGCGGTATTCCCCCACCCCGGGGATTTCGGCGTCGAGGATGGGCCATCCCGTGGTGCTCTGGGGAAGCCAGGTCCTGGGGCCCTCTCGAGGTGGCGGTCGGGGGTAGCTCGTCCCCAGGCCTGGCGCTTTCTGCTGCTGGGCTGCCGGTCGCCCCCCCGCGGAGGATGACGGGGGTGGTGCCGCGACCGGACAGCCACGTCCTTCCGTAGTGGGCCCATCCCGCACCTCCATCGCCCAGAGAGGGGTTCCTCCGCGACCGGGGATGCTTCGGGCTCTTCTGGCCGCCGGTTGGAAGTGGGGAGGGCAAAAATAAATAAATAAGAGAGAAAAAAGAAAAAAAGGAAATAGTAACACGAAGAAGAAAAAAAAACACACACACACACACACCACGCACTGGCCCCCGTGGCGAGGAATCCGCTCAGGCGGAGGAGTGGGGGTTGGCAATCCGGGAGGGTCATCGTAACGAGGCATAACCAAAAAAATTAGGTTACCCCCAAAAAAGAAAGGGGAAAAAAAATATGCCTCGTTACAAGTTATTGCGCACACCAATTACTTTATTTCAAAATTGACTTCGAATTATTTGCGCAACTGGATGAAGGTCACTGACGTATCTAGATAGTGACTAGGATATATTCGTCCCCAAAGTGTAAACTGATTTTACACGCGTAAAAATTTTGAAAGTTTCAAAGATACAAATTTTTAGATTTGCAAATTTTTTAATTTCTAGATTGTATTTTTTTATTTTTTAGATTGTCAAACTTGCAGATATCGAAATATTTAATTTTTTAATCTTTGAGATGTTGGAAGTTTAAAAATTTAAAAAATGTCAAATATTCCAATTTTTTAGATTTTAAAAATTCAAAAAATTTTCAACTCTCCATCTCTCCAATTTCCTAATTTCTAAATTTCCAGATTTTCAAATCTTCAAATCTTTAAATTACCGTATTTGAAAATTTTAAGTTTCCAAATCCAAATTAAGAAATTTCCAAATTTCAATTTTTATGCTGTAGTGGCTAGCCGTAAATCCGTAAATTTTGTAAATAGCTTTTTAACGTGCAAACGGCTAGCACGGTTTATGACATGAACGACAGCGGAACTGTTTTTGAGGAAACCGTTTTAGAATTTTTAGAGAAGGCATGACCGTACTTAGAATTTTTGTAACGGTCTCAACAGTAAAACGCTTAGTGTCATAAACCCTGGGTTTCCCCAAGGGTCCGCATCGCAAGGTCAAGCGACCATCGCGTAGTTGACCTGGGCCTTGGGAAAATTCCGCTGCGTTGTCGCCGACAAATCATACCCCCGCTTCAAGGAAGCGTGCTTCGGGCACAAGAGAGAGGTTCTATGATTTGGCGGGACTTAGGTTAATGTCATTGGTTAACCACACCTTTTAGGGGGTTGTCCATTAGACTTAGAAAAATATAAAAAAGAAGATCGAGCGCAAGCACGAGGAACTTTTGTTCATTCGCTCCGTGGCGCTCGACGTGCGAACATCGTCCGCTATCTCTGGTGTCTCTGTGCGATCTCAAGCGAATTTCCAAGCGATTTTCATTGATAAATTTACAGTCTTCGCGATTGTGGTACTGCGTCTTCGATTCTAAAGTGACTTCAAGGATCCCACTACTGAGTGGTCGGCGAAAGAGAACCTTCGCCGTGAGGACAAAGCCGCCTAACCTCGACGCCCACGTGGCTTCCCCGAGCGCGGAGCCCGCCATTTCCGAGGCTGCTTCCCGGCGGGAGCTGTTAACCAGGGCTTCTCCTGCAAACCAGGAAGAAACCACCCCTGACAAAGAGGGTCCTGAGACTCCTGCTGCCACTGAGAGTACGGTAAGTCATTCGCCTCCCTTTAATCATTCCATTGCTAGTGCCTTTAGAGTCATTCGTCCGACGGCTGGGGAATCGGTTTCCCCAACCTTTCAAATTTCACCCATGCAGAGCTCGTCCACGTCTGACGGCTCTGCCGACTCGCAGCCCCGTGTCAAGGCGATTAAGCTCATAGATATGCCGGCAGGCCTGCAAGCGGGCGCTTCTCCCTCCAAGGAGGAGCTCACACGGATTCTCATCGCGAACCGCGGCAAAGTTCCCACTCTGGCCGCCGCATGTGGCGTGACATCCGATTTTGTTAATCCCAAACGAGTCTCCCCGGTTAATTCGGTGAACAAGATGGACGCCACTCCGTGCGTCCCTACTAAAAACCGCTTCAGCCTTCTCGCTGAAGCGTTCGATTGTTCGGGGGCGGACGCCAGCGCCCCTGCGCCTGCCGCGTCCTCGGCCGATGCGGGTACCGGTGGCCGCATTGTTACCGACATAGACGACCAGGTGGCGGAGCCTGGCGGCCGCGTGCGCCGTGCTTCGGAAAAAGTCCCTCCTATATACGTATCACATTTTTCCTGTTCGGCGCCGATCTTCGAAAAACAACTCATCGACCTTTGCGGGAAGACATTTAAGCTCAAACTCCTCAAAGAGGGAATACGCATTCAGTTCGATAACATTGACTCCCACAAAAAGATGGTTGGCTTCCTTAAGGAAAATGATAAAAACTTCTTCACCTTCACGAGGAACGCAGATAAGCTCCTCAGCGTCGTCCTTCGCGGCCTCCCCAACACTCCAACTGACGCAATCCTCACGGAAATTAGGAACTTCGGTCTCTCGCCAACATCGATATCCCAGATAGGAAAGGCAACGTCCAAGCCTATTTTTCGTGTTAATTTCCCGGCGGGCACTGCCCTTTCCAGGGTCAATAAGGTCGGTTTCCTCTTTTCCACCAGGGTCTATTGGGATAGGTATTATTCCAATAAGAATCATACACAGTGTTTCCGCTGTCAAGCCTTCGGGCATGCTGCGTCTAAATGCAACATGCCCCCAAGGTGCGTGAAGTGCGGGGCAAATCACCACACCGCGGATTGTAGCAAGACCCCTAACACTCCTGCGAAGTGTGCTAACTGCAGTGGCCAGCACACTGCAAACTATTCCGGTTGCCCATCACTCCTTGACTATCTTAGTCGCCGCGATTCTAAAAAAACCAACCCTCCCCCCCCCCCTCCGCCGCTGGCGACCGAATTCCCGGGTCTCTTAAACCGGCAATTTTCGGGAGGTTTGTCTTCCCCTCCCAACCGCCCTCCCATGCCATCCCGCCCCCTGGGTCCTTCTCTGTCAAGGGAGCCTGCGCCTCGCTCGCTGTCATACGCCGAGGCGGCGAGATCGGGGCCATTCCCCCGTACCCAGTCTGCTCCTCCCGAGGAGGGGGCGAAGCTCATGGAATTAATAAATGAATTTCAAACTCTCCACTCGGTTGTAGACATCGATTTGATGCTCACGACCGTTAAAACCCTCAATTCTCGTCTTCGTGACTGCAACACGGACGCCCAAAAATTTCAGGTTTTTGTATCAGTTCTTGGTAGCCTTAAATAATATTCTTCATGGATTCCTTTCCTAATATTCTCCTCTGGAATATCAGGTCTTTTAAGAAAAATAGAAACGAGCTTCTCCTCCTCATTACGAGGGAGCAGCCTGATATTGTTCTTATCACGGAAACTTATCTATCTCCCGCGGATGTCGTTGGCATCCCGGGGTTCTCGATGGTCAGACGGGACAGAGTGTCTGGCGCTGGTGGCGGTGTTGCCATCCTTCTTAACAAGAGTTTCGCCTTCTCTGCGATCGGTGTGAACGCTGCCGACGGGCTAGAGTTCTGCGCTGTCAAACTAAGGCATCCAAAACTTTATGTAGGGGTGGCTTACGTTCCTCCCTCCACCACTCTCACTACCTCCTGTTAGGATATAATGACCGGAGTTGGCTCCCCTTTTGTCATCGGCGGCGATTTTAATGCAAAGCACCGCCATTGGAACAATCCCAGGGCAAACCCCAGCGGCAAGGTATTGTTCCAGCATTTTTCGAGTAGCAGTTATGATGTGGTTTTCCCGGATCATTTCACCAGGTCTGCCCCTGGAGCGAGTCCCTCAGTCCTTGATATCTTTCTGGTAGACTCGGATCACTCATTTGCGTGCGACACCCGTGACCCTGGCCCCTCCGACCACTGTCCGGTGGTCCTTACTCCCTCCTCGGGGTGCCCCTCCCGTGGGATCGACGTCGAGGTCGATTGGGATAAGTACCGATCTTTGACGGCTGGCTTCGCCATGCGTTCCGACTTCGCTGGTCCGCCTGACATCAATGATGTTATTCGCAGCATCGTCACTCTGATGCACTCTGCTAGAAGGGCTGCCACCCTGAAAATTGATACTTCGTGCACGCGACACGCGTTTCTGCAAAATGATCCCTCTCTCATCTCGCTCATTAGGAGAAGGAGGAACCTAAGGAAGCATGCGCAGCGCTTTGAGTCCTCCTTTACAAAACCGTTTATACGCGACCTCACTGCTTCTATTAGAAAACAAATTTCGTACCTCACTAATAGGGATTGGATTAATAAGCTTGGATCCTTCCATAAACCTAGCCCCACTTTTTGGCCTGTCTACAGAACCATTGCCGGTACAACAAAAAGTACACTGCTCTCGCCATTGAGTAGGGGTGGTCAGCCTGTCTCTGGAGCACCTGAGAAGGCTGAGATTCTCGCGGACCAGTTTGAGTCGGTTTACGTTGAGGCTGGCGCCGCCAGCTCTCCCCTACAGTCGACGGTTGATGAGTTCATCGCTGAGTTTTCTGAGGAACCCCCCTCCTCATCATCTCCGTGGGCGGATCTGACGCCGGGAGCGGTACTCGAGATTATTGCGGGTTATAAAAACTCCAAGGCCCCGGGGAGGGACGGCATCTCAGTTCCGATGCTTAAACACGCATCTAAAAAGCTTGTTGTCCAGATCTTTTATATCTTCAGGTTCTGTCTTCTCATGTCCTATTTCCCCGATGACTGGAAGCAGGCGAAGGTCGTCCCTATCCATAAGCCGGGCAAGCCTGCGGACCGGGCCTCGAGTTACAGACCCATCAGCCTGCTCCCTATTTTTGGAAAAACACTGGAGATTATTATTTCTCGTTCAATTAATAGTCATTTAACAGAGCGGAAAATTCTTATTGATCAACAATTCGGCTTCAGGAAAGCGCACTCCACCCTGCACCAGATCACTAGAATTTCGCAACACATAACACACGGGTTTAACACTAACAAGTCCTCGGTCATGGTCTTACTCGACCTGGCAAAGGCCTTTGACTCTGTCTGGCATCATGCCCTAATTTACAAACTACATTTGCTTAATTTCAACCGGAACCTCATTAGGATCATTTACAATTATCTGTCCAACAGATCTTTTTTCGTTAAGGTTGATGGGTCCTGTTCCTCTCCTCGCCCGGTCCCCGCGGGCGTGCCCCAGGGGTCGGTAATCGGCCCTATCCTCTTTAATATCTACATCAACGACATCCCGTCCTTCTTTAACTGCCTGCTCGCTCTATACGCCGACGATACGGCCCTGCTCACTTCCTCCTCCAGGGTGCATGTGGCCTGTCTTCGTGTGCAATCCTATCTGGACGTGATTATTGAGTACTTTGGTAAATGGAAGCTCTCCCTTAATGCCGATAAAACGGAAGCTATTGTTTTTTCTAGGAAGCGTGACCCCCCTCGCACCACCATCAAGGTCGGGTGCACTTCGATTGACTGGTCCGACTCCGTGAAGTATCTTGGGGTCATTCTTGACTGTAAGCTCAGCTGGATCCTGACCATCGACGACCGAATAGCCAAAACCTGGAAGGTTTTCGGGGTCCTTAAGACGCACTTGGCGAAATCTTCAAACTTGCACTCCAGCATCAGGTTGGCCATGTACCGCTTATGCATCCGACCCGTACTCACGTACGGGTCTGTTGTGTGGTGGGATTGTGTTTCCGACACGCGCAAGCGTCAGTTTCAGCGGGTGCAGAACAAAATTATCAAGTTTATTCTGAATATCCCTAAATTTCCGTTTGTTATCAACACTTATGATCTATGCGCTTTGGCTAGCACTTCTTCTTTAAATGAATACGTCCTGCGCCTTGCTGAGGGCTTCAACACTGAGGTTCCTGAAAATCAGCTCATCCGCGACCTCAGAAACTTCAATATCCATACCATCCCATACAAAATCAAGCACAAATTTCCGCTCATCAACAGATTTAACCACCTGGCTGGCCATGCTTGATCTGCTCACGCTCATTGCCCTCTTTTGATGGTTTCGTTCACTGTCTCTTTTTCCGGAGCGCTTTCCTCTGATTTTTGCCTTCTCTTTTGCGGGCTGCAGTTTTGCTGTTGCACGTTCTAAACCGGCTCCTCCCCCTGGCCGTGACTTTCATCTCCTTCTGCATGCTCTTTCTTTCACGGTTTTGTGGTTTTTTGCAAATTTTCCACATCTTTATTTCAGGTTCTTCTTCACTAATTTCATGTTGCTAACGACACTTTATCTTTTTCATGTCTGTCGGTAAATCAGCTGCGGTTGGCAGGAACGACTCAAGAGGAGGCCGCCACCTATTGTACTTAGGGAGAACTTCCACCTCGGGTTCGTGGCTCCCCCACCTCAACATCTTATCGCCATATTGGGGAAAAAAAAAAAAAGCACGAGGAACTTTTGTAAAAATTGTATACCCAGTAAGAAGTCTTCACGTGTGCTCCCGTCTGAAATAAAATGAGAAAAACGCTGTTGGAAATACAATTCACGACGGTTTTCCTACATAATCGAGTTGTACCCTCTTGATTGATTTTATTAATGTATGAACACGTTAACAACGGTTTTGTTATAATTTTGTTCATTCTCTTGTTTTTCAATCGCCATGATATACGCGTTCAATGTTAAATTTTAAGATAAAGTTTTTACATCAAGACATTGTGTTTGTTCTTTATTCGGTTCTACTCTCTGCCTGCTCCTTTTTCAATAGGTTATGGGCCCAGGCATCGCGAGTGTTAATAATTAAAAGCTAAAAAGTGAAGTATTCCTTTTTGGTGTATGTCGTAAAAGAAAACGACGGAGTGCACGAACGATCTTGAAAGTTTCCCGATCCAGTGACACGCGAAATATTAAAAACATGAATACCGCAAATTCTCCGCGAATTGAAGTGCTCACCCGCGATAATTACGATACGTGGCGGATTCAGGCAGAAGCCCTTTTTGTGAAAAACGATACGTGGCCGTATGTCTCAGGTGATATACCAATGCCGATAATCACCGGCGAAGGTGATGCACGACGCAGATCGGAACAACTTCAGAAGGAGAGGATCGCAGCGGATTGCAAGGCAAAGGCGGATCTCATACTGTCCATTTCGCCATTAGAATTGAAACAAATTCGTGGATGTGCGACTTCGAACGATGTATGGAAAAAGCTCGAAAGCGTGTACGCATCTAAGGGTCCTGCTAAGAAAGCGGCTTTGTTAAATCAAGTCACGCTATGCAAGATGGCTGCAGGTATGGATGTCTGAACGCATTTGACAGAGTTCTATGACACTGTCGACAAACTTCATGTAATGGACGTTGAAATCAACGGTGATCTACTCACGGTACTTATATTAAATAGTTTACCCGCGAGTTTTGAAACATTTCGTATAGCTATGCAATCACGGGATGATTTGCCTGATCCGGATTCTTTACGAGTAAAAATCGTTGAATTGGATGACGCCCGGAAGCAAAAGGAAAAAGGAAATGAAGACGGCGCCATGTTTGCGAAGTACGGACCATCTCGCGGACAATCACGAAAAGAGCACGGAAATATCGGTAATCAAATCGGTGGCAAACAGATAGTTACCGACAGACACAATATCGGTAATCAAATCGGTGGTAAACAAAATGTTACCGACAGACGCGTCAAATACAAGTGCGATTATTGTCACAAGATCGGACATAAATCTGCAAATTGTTTTGCGAAAAGGAAAGCGATTTTTTCGAGGGCAAATGTTGCTGAAGAGGCACTTATCGAAGAGTATTTACATTCGTTAACCGATAGTGCAATTATGCCAAAATGGTGCTTGGATAGTGGGTGCACATCCCATTTGTGCAATGATAAAAGTCTGTTTATCGAATCGGAAGAAACGCATGCTGAACTGAAGTTAGCGAACGACGCGATGACGCGAGTGACCGGAAGAGGTTGTGTTCGACTGTCAGTCTCGAATGGCAAGACCGAACAGTCATTCAAACTTCAGGACACACTACGCGTTCCAAACTTAAGAGTAAATTTATTGTCCGTCTCCAAAATTGTTGACAAAGGTAACGAAGTAATTTTTTCTAAAACTCAAGCGATAATAAAAGATTCTCGAAAAAGAATAATATTAATTGCGGATCGCGAAGGTGATTTATTTTTCGTTCGTCAAAAATTACAACAAGCATACGCGGCAAGCAGTGTGACCAAATCTAGCGCGGAAATATGGCATCAGCGCTTAGGACATTTAAATTCGAATGATATGAATTTAATGAAGAATAAACAGTGTGTCCATGGTTTAAATTTTACCGGGGTCGCGAACACGCGCGGATGCGAAGTATGTTTAACTGGAAAACTGACATGCCTACCGTTCCAAACACGAACCAATCGTTCTCGCGCATTGCTTGAAATTGTCCACAGTGACGTTTGCGGACCTATGCGCGTGATGTCAAAAGGCGGTGCACGATATATCGTGACTTTCATTGATGACTACAGTCGCTATTGTACAGTTTATTTTATTCGAAATAAAAGCGAAGTTTTTTCAAGGTTCGTGGAATTCAAGAATTTTGCGGAGACGCAGACCGGACATAAATTAAAGGCTCTCCAGTCGGACAACAGCAAGGAATACTGCAACGAGGCCATAGATAATTTTCTCAGGAAATGCGGAATACGTCGACGTTTGACCACGGTCCATACGCCACAGCAAAATGGTGTTGCAGAGCGCAAGAACAGGACGCTTATCGAATCTGCACGTTGCATGCTCTTGCAATCAGGGCTTTCTCCCTCTTTCTGGGCCGAAGCAGTTGCCACTGCATGACATATTCAAAATAGATGTGTGACACGAAGTCTTGACGAAGGTACACCTTACGAGAAATGGACCGATAAACCTCCTTTTATAGGCTATTTTTAAATTTTTGGTAGTAAAGCTTTCGTACTCGATAAAACACCAAATAAGGGAAAATTTGAAAAGAAATCAAGGCAAGGAGTTTTCGTAGCTTACTCCGAAGATAAAAAAGCTTACCGCATTTGGATTCCAGATGAAAAGAAAATTATCACATCGCGTGACGTCAAATTCCTGGACGAATTTGGACCAAAGACCGAATACGAGGACTTCGTATCAGATAATAAAGAAGCCTTGAATAAACAACACATTGAAGTCTTTCCATATCAACATGTTGCAGATAGTCAGCCAAGGAATAATGATGATCTGGAGACGTCACAGGCTGCTGAAGAAGAAGATCCTGACGGCAACGTTGAGATCGATAGTAATCAAGATGCCAATGTCAATGTCTCTACCCCATCAACGAGACGTGGACGTGGTAGACCTCGCCTCGTGCGTATCGGAGGTCGTGGTCGTCCATTGAAAGTTTATTGTCAGCCACGCGTGGCAACCGACCGCACCTAGGACAATCGTACCGCAGTCGAAGATGATCGCATCGGAACGAGCCAAACTAACGAAGTTCGCAACGCATCCGAAAACGAAGGCGAGCTGTCGTCAAATGAAGTGTCTCAAGACACGAATCAGGGTCGCGATCGCGGATCGCTGGATGATGATGAGGAGCTGGAATGGCACGACGCTGGTTTTGCAATGAATGCATCCGAAATATCGTGCACTCAGGCTTTGAATGGTCCGGATGCTGAGGAATGGAAGGATGCTATTTACACTGAAATTAAAAATCTTGTTGCAAACGATACTTGGATGTTAATAAATAAACCGGATAATCAAAAAGTTGTTGATTGCAGGTTTGTACTCCGAAACAAATACAATGCCGATGGTAGCTTAGAACGTCGAAAGGCCAGGCTCGTAGCGAAAGGATTCACGCAGAGGCCTGGGATAGATTTTCACGATACCTTCGCGCCGGTGGCACGACTCCAGTCTCTCAGGCTGCTGATGGCACTATCTGTGGAGCTCGATCTTCAAATTTCTCAATTGGACATCACTGCTGCTTACCTCAACGGAGACATCGACACGGACGTTTATATGCGTATCCCAGATTTCATAGATGAAATGTTGAAAGAAATCATTCGCAAAGAAGGGGATCAAATTATTGCAAACAAAGCAAGAATGATGCAGCAGTATCTCTCGAGCGGAGCACGTACTTGCAAACTTAAAAAGGCTTTATATGGACTTCGCCAAGCTGGTCGACAATGGAACGCAAAACTAAATGAAGCTTTCTGCGAAACTGGTTTAGTATCCACAAATGCCAGACCCCTGCGTATATACCGACAAGAAGGGACAAGGAAAAACGATCGTACTAGTTTATGTTGACGACATTTTAATTGCATCGAACAATAAATCACGAGTCGATGAGATCAAGTTCGAGTTGTCCAGAAGATTTTTAACAAGGGATCTTGGAAACGCAGAATTTTGTCTTGGTATTCAGATCTCTCGAACAAGGGAGAGTTTGACGTTGTCTCAAGAAGGCTACATCAAGGATGTTCTGAATAGATTTCACATGGAAGACTGTAATCCTGTAAAAACTCCGTTGGCTATTGGAATGAAACTCGAAGAAGAGTCAGAAGATAACAAGAGTGACCCAGAACTTTCCTATCGAGAACTCATTGGTGCCCTGATGTACATTGCTTTGGGCACGCGACCTGATATATCTCACGCCGTGAGTGTACTTAGTCAGTTTAGTAGCAACTATCAGAAGACTCACTGGCTGGCTGCGAAAAGAGTTCTTCGCTATCTGAAAGGAACTGCAACTCATGGGCTCATTTACAGGAAAAGCCAAAAAGAATTAATTGGCTATGTCGATGCCGACTGGGCAAATTGTTCGCTCGATCGAAGGTCTTTTACTGGGTTTGTTTTTGTTCTTGCAGGTTCTGCTATTACCTGGGAGTCAAGGAAGCAGCGCACAACAGCTCTGTCCTCAACGGAGGCCGAGTATATGTCCGTCAGTGATGCAGCTAAAGAAGGTGTTCATCTTTTAGGTTTTCTCAAGGAGCTAGGGCTTCAAAATTTTGCTCAACTTAGACTGTACAATGATAACCAAGGAGCGCAGAAGCTGGCCCGCAATTCATTGTTCCACGCAAGGACAAAACATATAGATGTACGTCATCACTTCATACGCCAGGTTCTTCGGGATCATTCAATCAAATTGGAATATCTACCCACCGAGTCTATGCTGGCAGATGTATTGACAAAAGCGCTTTCCTGTGTAAAACATGAAGAATGTATCTCTGGTTTAGGTGTATTACCTCTTCACGATTTTAAATGGAACACCGCGGAATTGAGGGAGAGTGTTGGAAATACAATTCACGGCGGTTTTCCTACATAATCGAGTTGTACCCTCTTGATTGATTTTATTAATGTATGAACACGTTAACAACGGTTTTGTTATAATTTTGTTCATTCTCTTGTTTTTCAATCGCCATGATATACGCGTTCAATGTTAAATTTTAAGATAAAGTTTTTACATCAAGATACTGTATTTGTTCTTTATTCGGTTCTAAAATTCTCTGCCTGCTCTTTTTTCAATAAACGCAAATTGCTGCGATAATATTTTATACCTTACACGCGTTCCTTCAATACATTTGAAAATTTGAAAATTTATATAGGGTCACACTTTCAAGAGGATAAAGTTTCAAATTATTT
This sequence comes from Megachile leachella, assembly GCA_963576845.1. Classification (NCBI taxonomy): domain Eukaryota; kingdom Metazoa; phylum Arthropoda; class Insecta; order Hymenoptera; family Megachilidae; genus Megachile; species Megachile leachella. The sequence continues at coordinate 16,217,833 of OY756253.1, read as the reverse complement.
AACCGACTTCGAAAAAGGAGGAGGTTACTCAATTCGATCAGTATATTTTTTTTTTTTTTTTTATGTATGTCCGCCGATTACGCCTAGCTGGATGGACCGATCGGAATGAAACCTTTTGCATCTTGTAGGTCCTGACTCCCCATTGGTACCATTATAAAAAAAATTTAATATTTCAATTGCAAAGTATTGTTTTTGCAAAAAAACCGGCAACTTTTGAAAAAAACCTTTCTCGATTTTAGTGCGCTTTAAACATCATATCACGGACATGATTCTTTACAATTTTGTTCATATACAAATTTCACAAAAAACTGTAGTTTACAAGATATTAGCAAAAAATTGTTAATAACTTTCAAAATCAACTTTGCACGATTTTAATGTCCTTTTAATATGTTGTCAGGGACATTATTCTGGACAACCTTTTCCTTACGCATAATTGACGGAAAGCATCAGTTTTGGAGATATTAACAAACAAAATTGTTATTAACTTTTGAAATCAACTTTACACCGTTTTAATGTCCTTTTAATATGTTATCAGGAGCATGATTCAAGACAACCTTAGCCTCATACAAATTTCACGAAAAAGCTTTAGTTTACAATATATTAGCGAAACATTGTTATTAACTTTTAAAATCAACTTTGAACGATTTTAATGTCCATTTGATATGTTGTTAGGGGCATTGTTCTGGACAACTTTTTCCTTATCCGCAATTAACGGGAAGCAATAGTTGTCGAGTTATTAGCGAAACACTGTTGTTACTAATATATTAAAATAACGAAACTTAAAAAAAAAATAGAAAAAAAAGAAGAACTGTCTCACAATATCCTACACAATTCTCAGCATTCCACTAAAAAGCATGAAATAAAATAATTTTTAGAAAAAAAATACACCGACTTCGAAATGTACTAAAAAGTATAAAATAATTTCTATTTCCTAAATAAGTAATTTCTATCTCATTCAATCATACAATTACGTAACAGATATGAGTGAAACCTATTTACTTGTTAGGTAGTATATTAAATACATTTCAACCTTTTCGGAGGCGGCGCAAAATTAAAAATACCATAGTAAACGTTGCTCCCAATAACTAGTTGATTGTGGTATCTAAGAACCTATAAACGGAGCCCACGACGAGGGAATTATCAAATTTGCGCCGCCTCCGAAAAGGTTGAAATGTATTTAATATACTACCTAACAAGTAAATAGGTTTCACTCATATCTGTTACGTAATTGTATGATTGAGTGAGATAGAAATTACTTATTTAGGAAATAGAAATTATTTTATACTTTTTAGTACATTTCGAAGTCGGTGTATTTTTTTTCTAAAAATTATTTTATTAAATTAGTCAATTTAAAAATCCAAAACATTTACTTTCCCTTTTAATTTCAACTTTTTGAATTTATGGATTCACAAATTGTTTGATTTAAAAATTTCCAAATTCCGTAACTCAAAGATTTCCGAATTTCCAAATTCTTTATTTTAAAAATTTCAAATTCCAAATACCGAAAAATACAAATTTCCACATTTAAAAATCCCCTAATTCAAAGATCTCCATATTAAAAAATTCTCAAATTTCCTAATTTAAATATTTTCAAATTCTCAAATTTAAAAATTTCCATATTTTAATATTTCCTGTTTGAAAATTCCCAAATTTCCTAGATCAAATATTTCCATGTTTACAAATTCCCAAATTCAGTGATTTCCTAATTAAAAAGTTTCTAAATTCTCTAATTCAAATATTACCATATTAAATTTACAAATTTAAAAATCCCTAAATTTCTTAGTTCGAAGATTCCTATATTTAAAAATTCCCTGATTCGAAAATTAAAAAATTGTTTAATTTCTTAATTCCCAAATTTCCACATTCACAAAAGCCAGTTCAGCATGCCTGCTCTAAACGCAGACACTGTTATATTTGGACACCTAATGGACCCAGCATAAAAATTCAAGTTAAAAACGCCAGCGGTTAAAGCGAAACGTAAAACATAGTATGTACGTTTGTCTGCTGCATTTTAATCGAATAGCTGCAAATTAAATAACGTCAAACTACGCGTGATCTCTGTGCAACTTACCGCGGCAGCGGGACGCTGCAACCGAGAAAGAAAAATACATTAATTACTCTAAATCGTCACAGGTAACATTTGATAGTAACGAAGTAAATATAAATAGACGATAAATTATTTTAATAAACTTTTAAATAAAAAATAGTTTTGAATAAAAAGAATTACTTTAATTACTGGCACTACATAAACTTTAATTATTTTATTCAATGACTTAGAAATTTATTAAACAGTACTTAATATTAATTATAAAGGTATTATTATTTAAATAATAATCCATAAAAATGTATATGTATTTATTTTTAATATTGAATATAAATTTATTTTAAAAAATAATTACTAATCAAAAATTAGGATTTTGATTAATGAAATACAAAGAGTTACAACACTCTGTAACACAAGATTTAATTCTTTTAACATATTCTGTTTCTTTTAACATAATTCAATGTTAAATATTTTTTGTGAGTGAATGCCTGAAGGACATATGGTCAACTTTATTTTCTTTTATCAGAAGCAAATGAGCCGTTTATTTTGAAAGAAGAGCAGGTCCATTTTTTGTGAGATCTTCAAACGGATAACATTTCAGTTGTTCAATTATTCTTTTTCTTAATTTCTTTTAATCGTTTTAGTCTAAATTGTTTTCATATTCAGTACCCAACTCCAAGGTTCTTGGACCTGTCGTTTGTTGCGTCGTAATTGATAAATTGTTAAATTAGTAGTAAGCGTCGTGAATTTGATTTCTATATCCTAATAATTTCCAAATAACTGTGAATTTGTGAAAAGGTTTTGTGCACGAGACTGAAATAGAAACCGTCTTAGGTTCGTTGAGTGTTAGAACCATACTAAAAGGTATTTGCAAGCTGATAACAAATCAGCAATGATACCTAGATAGAATAACAGTATATCTTCGCTCATATGAGAATTATTTATATCACAAATATTATACAATTTGAGGCTTTTCACAGTGTTGTCAATATTATTAAAACTTATCAGAGTTAAATTGTATAGTAATATTTCTGAATAACAATAGTTTTAACTATAGGTGGACATGCGCCACTTTTAAAATAAACGGTTCATTTCTTAATTCACTCATTGCGTGTCTCATGATACATCTCATCATTCTATCTAACAAATTACTAAATTTACATTATTGAAACAAATCGAACAAAGATGAAAAATAATATCGTCTAATGCGCTCTTGAAGTAAATGAAACTTGCAGTACGTAGCAAAACGTAGCTTTGTTTGAAATAAACCTTGTACAATTTTTCTTTGAAAAAGGCGCTTTTTTAGATAAGTGTTTTACGAAAAATTGCTTACCTATTTCGATTACTTTGTGGTTGAAGTGGTGCTCCTGATTTTAATTTTGCGTTCAGATATTGAGACAGGTATGTCATCATTGACGTTTCATCAATATTAGGGTTCACGATTTCTTCTGGTTTTATGAGCTGTAAAATAACAGAAAAACTTTAAATTATAATATAATCAATTATATATATGATATACAATTACAATATTTTCAAAATAAGCAGAAATGTTATTTTTAATAATAACAATATTCTATGTGTATAATGTACCCGTAATTCAAAATTAAAAATAAAGCAAAAGAATAAGTGAACAAACTAAATATTACTTAACATACCCATTAGTGCCTTACATCGATATAAGTCAATACAAATATTATAAGAAAAGTATCTTAACAAATTTTGTCATTTAAAATAAAAAACTTGTGAATCGATCGTTTGATCGGTTTGATAGTTTCAGTATTAATCAAATTAACACTCGACTGTTAATTTCCGGGGCTCGTTTGATCAGTAGGACAGTTACTTAACATAGCCATGGATAGCACTAAATGACTAGGTTAATAGATAATACAGAAAAATTATAGAAACCTGTGGTATATTAAGCCAATCATCGGCAAGTCCTATCGCTTTGGAAGCATTTTGTACTGCATCCTTCGGGTTCCAGTCTTGCCAATCTGGCCAAAGACCCGGAGCAACCGCATCTACTAGCGCACCGACCGCTCGACCGTCGTTCCTAGTTGCTAGTTTTTCTGCAAAAAAAAATACTTTGCAATTAAAAAATGAAAAATTTTTTAATACTGGTACCAATGGGGAGTCAGACCCTACCGGATGCAAAAAGTTTCGTTCCGATTGGTCCACCCAGTTAGGAGTAATCGGCGAACATACATAGAAAAAAAAAAAATATACAGGTCGAATTGAGTAACCTCCTCCTTTTTCGAAGTCGGTTAAAAACTAACAAATAACAATAATATCGAAATAATGAAAGGTAATAAATTATAAATGTTTGATTAAAGATCTAAGTAAGTTTGAAATAATAATAATAATGAAAATTAATAGAATTTGACAATTGAACGGCACATAATAAACGATTGAGAAATTAACAAATTATAAATCCAATAATAATTATCGTGAGAACTGGAAAGATACTCGCTTGTATCTAAGGGTAACTAAAATCTATAATTATATACGTTCGATTCTCGCTTCCGAAATTATCGCAATGACAAGTTATGTTTCGATTCGTATAAATGATTCTAGACGGGATATTACGCTTGTAATCTACCGCTTGCGAGGAATGCGACCTAAGTGCGATTCTCTAAGAGTACCTAAATACGCTTTCGCAAAAAATCTATCGCGGAGTAACCGATTACGGAAAAACGCTTAGTTGAGAACAGTGTTCTTTTACTGATTTAAATTACCAAACTATATCTGATTTTAATAATTTATTTCTTCGGAACAGTTACTCTTTATCTCCTGACTCGACAATTAATTGTTCATGACCCTTGTTCGGTCCAAGCGTCGACCTCTGACGGAATAGTAAAAATTATATTGTAATTATCGACGGAAAAGCGGTCGATAACACCTCGGGTTAGATCCAGGGTTCGTCGCGACGCGTGATCGCCGGGAGAGGTGGAAAAAAAAGGAAGATCGGCGACGTGTCGAGGCGTGCAACGAAATAGCACGTTTTCTCGTCATTCGACAGAACAAGCTCAACAAGTGCGAACGTACGATAAAATACAAATAATTAAAACGCAATTCAATTCGTGTCAATAAGACTATTCCTAGCATAGTCAAGCGTTTCCGCAAGATTTCGTATTTCGGGACGCTACAACCCTTTTAGTCAAAACGAACACTGACAGCCAAGACCAGATCGCTTAATTGGGGAGCCTGTTGTTCACTGGCTACTAGAACGACCCAACGATACAGGAAAAGGGTGAACAGTATAAGTCTAAGAGGGTAGCAAATCAAATGATTCTAATATAAAATCGTAATTGCTGAACTGCCACCCAAAAGACACGGGCTTCAGAGACCAAGCCGCTGAAATGGGGAGCCTGCATTAGCTAGCTACGAAACGACCCAAAGCGAGCTCCGAGAATCTGATGGCGCGTTAGCAATCCGCCAAAAATCAAGATGAGTAGCTGAGAGCTATCCTTTCGATATCTTAGCCTTTCTTGGCGCTAAGTATAGCACTCTCCTAACGGAGTTTCAGAGACGAGACCGTTTGAATGGGGAGCCTGCGTTAGCTAGCTACTAGAACGACCCACGATCAAGTATCCAAATGGCGTATACTTGCTTTACCAGTCAAGTATTAAGAATCGTGTCGGCTCTTTTACAGCGAAAACTGTTCCTACTGTACTTAGAAATGAGACTTGTGTCGTGTTCGATTTCGAAGACTGTTCTGATTTGAGACGGGTTTCGCTCGCCCTTTTATACCCCAAAATTCAACGAATTCGTGACGTCAGAATTTCCAAAATTTCACATAAATTCGTTAATACATATTAATTAGAAAATCGTTTAATTCGGTTATGTTTTAAATATTGCTCTTCAATTAATTATTAACGTTTCGGCATTAGATTACTACTGTAGCGGTGTTTTAACGAAGATACGTTTTCTGTCCTTTTCTAATCAACGGTGTTCGATTTTTGCGCGAGTCAAAACTATTTCGATTTACGGATTTTCCTTTAGTTAATGAAAATGATTTTGATCAAATCTATAAGTAATTTAATGAATGATGAATTCTCATGCATGAATTGATTTAATTAATTAATTAATTTTAATATCCAAAGTTGCCGTAAATAGAGATAGTGTTCCTATCCTTCTCTGTAACTATCGCTGTCTCAAGTGTTTCGGTTGAGCATCGTGACTTGCAGTCTTAGCGCAGCGCAACGGAAATTTCATACAAATTATTTATTAGAAAAATATAATAAAGTGTTGGAATAGCAAGGGCATTCATAGAGATATCTACGTGCCTGTGTCAAAAGAGAGAGAGGGGGGCGATCGCGTCCGGCAGCGCCGCCCCAGCCGATCGAGGCATAGGTTAAGTGCGTTGTAATCGTTGTACCGCTAACATCCATGTTTGATTTTTGTAACGAGTTTTTCATATATATTTAGATTGTAATAAACAATTTATATAAAGCAAATGGTGGTTCAATGAAAACCTCTCAACATAAAGTAATACATTATTTTGTTTTAACTATTCTAACTAAATATTCACATAATTTTTGGAACATTTACCTACTGTAATTTATAAGTTAATTAATATATTGGAAACATACATATTGGGTCGATAGGATCGATAGTCGATAATACCCTATTGTCGGTAATTTGGCAATCACTGTCGGTAATTAGCTAATACTGTCGATAATAGATCAGAGGTGTCGTAAAGTACAAAAACAGGGTCCGCGGGACGTTACACATATTTTACTTGCATTGGCATAAGTAGATAGGGACTGAGATGGGCGTGACTCTTTTAAAACGTAACTGGTCCTCTGCGTGTACCTTGTAGTTTACATGTTTTTTATATGGGAAATTTAGAAATTCTCATGGCGATTTTTTGATTTTTAAATTTTTAAACTAGCCAAAATTGTTGACTGCGCAGTTTCAGTTTTAAAATTTTCGAATGTTTAAATTAGCAAATTCTCCAACCCCTAAGTTATTAAATTTAAAAATTTTTTTAATTTTTAAATTCTTATATCATTAAATTTGGGTTGAAATGTATTTAATATACTACCTAACGAGGGAATAGGTTTCATTCATATGTATTACGTAATTGTATGATTGAATGAAATAGAAATTACTTCATTAGGAAATAGAAATTATTTTATACTTTTTAGTGCATTTCGAAGTTGATGTATTTTTTTCTTAAAATTATTTTATTACATTTTTATATGAACTTTTAATTTTTATACGGTAAAATTTCTGAACTTTTAAGTTTTTAAAATTTAAATATTTAAATGATCGAAATTTTCAAGTTATCAAATTTGCATATTTTAAAATCTCCAAATTACTCAATACTAACGCTTTTAAAGAGTCAAAATTACTAAATTTTTGAATTGCCCATTATTCCAATTCCAAAATTTCAAATTTTTCAATTTTCCACTTTCCCAAATTTTTGAATTTCTAATCCAACAATCTCAAATTTTCAAAGTACTCAATTTTTTAAATCTCTAAACTGTTGAATTCTCGAATTTTCATATTTGGAATTTTCCAAAATTCTACACTCTCATTATTCAAATTCCCAAATTTTCCAATTTCTAAACTTGTAGATACTATAACCCTTAGATTTCTACATGTCTTGTTACTAAATCCTAAAGTTCCAAAATTCAAATCCTCAAATTCCAAAAACCTAAATTTTTGATTTTCAAAATTTGTAAGTTCCAAATTTCTGAATTTCAAATTTGTAAATCCCAAATTTCTGAATTCCAAATTTGTAAGTCCCAAACTTCTAATATTTAAATTAGAAGTCCCAAACTTGTCAATTCTAAACTCCTAGTCCCTCGACAATATTCCTCGTTTGGTAACCTCAAAATCAAATGTTCCAAATATTCAATTCGTCCAAAATTGCTAATAATTAATATTTCTGTTGTCATATTTCATTGGCGTGATATATCGTGTCGGAATATGGCCGGAAAAAATTGAAACGACCAGTACGGGCACGGATACAGATACAAAAGAAAACAGAGAAAAAAAAGAGTACGAATGTTGTTGGTTGCTTGAGGAGCGAGTACGATGGTATCATTCGGGAGGGGAGCTGAAGTTACTTCGCAGAACGTGTGCACGCACACAAGGTGAATTTCCACCACCATTGTGCTTATCACCCCAACTCTATGGTCCCGTAGGAACGAGCCGGCCGATCAAATGGGCGAGAACGCCGTGGAAGAAGGCTACGAGATGTTCGAGCAAGATTTGTACAATGGAAACGAATACAGCAGAATACGTTCATGAGATGGGCGAACGAAAAGCTGAAGGCAGCGAACAAACACATTGATGATCTCGAGAGTGATTTGTCGGACGGGCTTCGATTGATTTCTTTGATCGAGGTGCTCACACAGAAGAAACTTCCGAAACACAATCAACGGCCCACTTTCAGATCGCAGAAGCTGGAAAATGTGTCGGTGGCGTTAAAATTTTTGGACGACGAGGGAATCAGGATAGTTAACATCGGTGAGTGATAGTTTATTTCTCGTGATACTAGTTTTTAGTGCATCTTCGTGTAAATACATCTGATAAATGTAAATACGGTAGCCTACGGGCAGAAAAGTATTATTTTATAATTATTAATCATTCATTATTTGATTATACATAATTTCTTTAATGTTTACTGACTTTCTATAATCTACATTCCTTTTTATAATTTCTAATAATTTCATAGCTGTCAAATTAATATAATATGTTATATTTCATAATATAATATAACTAACTATCAACATTAAATAATATTATATATTGCAAATATTGATAAAATTTGTATTTTAAAGTTATTAATTATTTATTAGTTAATTCTAAATAGTTTACTTATTTGTCAATTTTAACGTAATATTTATATTTATTATAATTTATAACGTTCACAAAATATCTCCCACAATTCTTGATGATTTTTCTTTCCATTTTTCTCCACATAATTATATCGTATTTACATTTATTCGTACGAAGTTTTTCTTGAAGACATAAGTCTGAAAAAGAAAGAAAGCGCATTTTATTTAGGCCAACATTATAGAAAATAACGAGTACAGGAATAATTATTGGTGACATCTAATTACTTAGTGTTCATTCTGATAATTAAAAAGTATCTCGCAATGTCAGTACTCACGCATTATAAAATTATAACGTCTGATATTAAGTCATAACCGACAAATGCCAACAAGGCGGGAATTTTAAATATCAGGATCGCGTGATTGAAAATCCTGACTGGGTATTTTACTTCTCTTTTTAATTTTTCCTCCAATACTTGAAAAATTATATTGGGTGAACGATTAGTAAGTGTTTTGTCTTCGTTTTATTCGTATTTTTATTAAATTCCTTTTATAGATATTTTGTAATCAAAAAATAATAATTTAAATAAGTAATCCACAACTTAAAATAAAAGTAATATGTAAATTATTAAAAATATCATCGTGAAACATGTGTTACGTATATGTATAACGAATTACAGTCTGTTTAAAGCAAAAATAATATTTTTTATTCTATTTGAATCGTACCGGTTGTGTATCTAGTTCGATTACAAAATAAATCTATCAAAATCGTTATCGCGAAAGTGGCTACGCTCTCAACTAATCGCAGATTAAAGATTAACCATCTTTTCCAATGAAGTGGACACAATACGAGGTGCGATCATTAAGTTCCCGGACTGGTCCTGTATATGCAGATACAATTACCTTTTTCAAATTTGGCTGTCATCCCCTTCAAAGTAATCCCCTTGGGCAACAATACACCAATCCCAGCGTTTCTGCTATTTTTGGAAAGCTTCCTGAAAGTCTTTTTCTTGAAGCGTATTGAGCACCTCCTGCGATTCGCGTTGAATCTCGTCCACCGTGTCAAACCGTTGACTCTTTAGCTTCAATTTCATTTTGGGGAACAAAAAGAAGTCACAGGGTGCCAAATCTGGTGAGTATGGAAGGTGAGGAAGGACGGTCATGTTATTTCGTGCACAAAACCCTTGTGTTACGAGTGCTCTGTGTGCTGGCGCGTTGTCGCCTTGGAGCATCGTTATTTCGCAGCGAAGCGCGCGCGTATGCTACTATAAAATTGTATAACAAACGATTTAATGAACATACCGCTTCCAAACTTCGTGTCATTTGTCTTGAAAATTGTTATTCGTATATTCTGCGAGCGCATGTCAATTGCGTGAACCGTTTGATCACAGCAGACACAGTCCGGGAACTTAATGATCGCACCTCGTATAGCGTGCTGTTAAAATGCAGGCGTGTATATGACAGTTCTTTAATAACTAATAAGCAAAATAGTAGGTTAAGTCTTTTTTGTTTGACACGTCATTTTTGTGAAGTGTACTCTTATCATTTGTAGGGATTCACTTCCGAAATAGTAATATTTGTGACACTAATTTATAATGCATTATTTACTAAAGTTCTGAGGATTGAAAATTTAAAAATCGTAAAATTTTGTGATGTGAAAAGTTTTGATGATCTGAAATTTCAAATTCTAAAATTTCACGATTCAGCAATTCCACAGTTATACAATTCTGCAATTCCACAATTCTGAAATTCTACAGTTCTGAAATTTCACAATTCTGAAATTTCCAAATTCTGAAATTCTACAATGCCGAAATTCAACGATTCCTAAATTCTACAAATGCCAAATTCTACCATTCCGAAATTCCACAATTTAAAAATTCCGCAATTGCTAAATTTGATAAATTCGAAATTGTACCATTTCGAAATTTCACAATTCCTAGATTTAACAGTTCTGAAATTCAGCATTTCCAAATTTTAGCAATTCCTAAATTCTAAAATTGTAGGGTTCCAAAACTTTGTAGTTCCAGAAGTAACAAAATTTAAAATATCGCAATTCCTAAATTCCACATTCTTAAATTTTCATCTTTCTAAAACTTAGAAAATAAAATATCCCAAAAATTACATTCGCAGTACTAAAATTTTAATATACCATAACTGCAGTGCCCCGACACCCAACAATTTCAAAATTCCAACGTTTCAAATATTTAATATTCACCGTGACGCACCAAAAATCAGTTCGCGATGCTTCAGTACCTCGGATTTCATTTTACATAAATCTCTGCTATCGATAAATAGTTTTCAAACTGTTTCATGTATGCAAGTTTTTTATGCATATAATTAATTAAATTTTGCAACTATGAAATTTCTGACAGTGGAAATTATGTTCAACATCGACATAATTTTATTAATAAGACGATAATAATGATAACTCTAATACTAGATATATGTACAATAAGTAATATGTAGACTAAATATAACATATCTTTTCAATTATTTCAACTGTCAAGTTTTTTTGTTTTTTTTTTTGACATTGTAATTTCGATATTTATAAAAATGGTTCCAAATTCATATTATACTTTAAATTTAGTGTATTTTGTTTTAATTATCGTGTCCTTCTTTTAAGGACACAATTGTATTTGTCACATGTTACTCTCGCTTTGAATATAAGCATGGTGTTTAAAAGACGAAAACATTTTACGTGACCTATTCGGTTCGTTCGAACACGTTAAATGACCGTTTACTTTTCTCTTCTTTAACCGACTTCGAAAAAGTAGGAGGTTACTCAATTCGATCAGTATATTTTTTTTTTTTTTTATTTTTTATTTTTTATGTATGTCCGCCGATTACGCCTAGCTGGATGGACCGATAGGAATGAAACCTTTTGCATCTTGTAGGTTCTGACTTCCCATTGGTACCGTTATAAAAAAATTTCTCATATTTTAATTGCAAAGTACTGTTATTGCAAAAAAACCGGCAACTTTTGAAAAAAACTTTTCTCGATTTTAGTGCGCTTTTAATATCTTATCACGGACATGATTCTGAACAATTTTGTTCATATACAAATTTCACAAAAAACTTTAGTTTACAAGATATTAGCGAAAAAATTGTTATTAACTTTAAGAAGCAACTTTGGACGATAAAAATGTCCTTTTAATATGTTGTCAGGGACATTGTTCTGGACAACCTTTTCTTTATGCATAATTGACGGAAAGCTTAAGTTTTCGAGATATTAACGAAAAAATTGTTATTAACTTTTGAAATAAACTTGGAACGATTTTAATGTCCTTTAAATGTGTTATCAGGGGCATGGTTCTGAACAACTTTTTCCTTATCCGCAATTAACGGGAAGCAATAGTTGTCGAGTTATTAGCGAAACACTGTTGTTACTAATATATTAAAGTAACGAAACTTAAAAAAAAAATAGAAAAAAAAAACAGGAAGAACTGTCTCACAATATCCAACACAATTCTCAGCATTCCACTAAAAAGCATGAAATAAAATAATTTTTAGAAAAAAAATACACCGACTTCGAAATGCACTAAAAAGTATAAAATAATTTCTATTTCCTAAGGAAGTAATTTCTATTTCATTCAATCATACAATTACGTAACAGATATGAATGAAACCTATTTACTCGTTAGGTAGTATATTAAATATATTTCAACTTTTTCGGAGACGGCGCAAAATCAAAAATACATCAGTAAACATTGATGCCAATAACTAGTTGATTGTGGTATGGCGTGTTGCATATTAATAAATCCTGAGGAAGAATACGAACCATTATAGATGTCGAGTCGAATTCCAAGAAAAGGGGGAATCGCGTAGCCCGAAATTGCGTCGCATAAACATGCACGTGTTGTTGACCGAGAACACGTGCGCCTATAGTTAGAATCCAGTTTTTGCCGGATCATTCGAGAAACGACAGGTTCGAGCTTGTTTGTCCGTTACGACACGCGAATCGACAGGTTCGCCCGGGATCGGTTCGGTTCGGGGACCTTCGTGACCGTTAGGGGTACTCCGCGGAGGCGCGGGGTGGTCGAGCGGAAAGCGAAGCGGTTACGGCACGCGCCCGAAAAATTAGTTGCTAATAGGCAATCAAAACGTGCACAGCTCTCTCATAATTATAATCGTCCGTCACGGATTAGTTATATTGAGTGCGAGTACAATTCAGTGTTCGGTGCGAGCTACGATCAGTAGATCAGCCGCATCTTTGCTCGCGTTAATTAATTTCTAGCATCGTTAACGAAATCAAAGGTGTAGAGTCACGGGAAACGTGCGGAATTCCCGACGCGAAGTACTAAAGTGTCTCCGTCTCTCTCGAACCTTCGAGAAGATCGCGTTCGGTTCCGTCAACAACACGCTGTCTTCAACACGCGCATTACCTCTTTTTTCTAAGCAAGCCCCGCGCGGCAGCTTCTATTACGGCCCTAGCGCCTATTACAATTCCTAGTCCAGCACTAGCGAATTTATTACGGCCCCAGCGCCTATTTACATTTCCTAGTCCAGCACTAGCGAATTTATTACGGCCCTAGCGCCTATTTACATTTCCTAGTCTAGCACTAGCGAATTATAACATCGCGGTTGGATCCAACCCCCCCCCCCCCCCCCTGCTCTCTCTCTCTTGATTAAATTGGGGTATTAACACACACACACACACACACACATACGTTGTTCAATACAAATTGTTGTATCTTCTTCGAGGAGGTTTTTTACTCGGCCTAGCCGGGTTTTTCCTCCTCTGGGGCAATAAATTCTTCCTATTGTCCCCAACATTGAGCTATTTTATTCGAACCCTTTCCCAGCCATCCCTTTTTAAACGAAATACAATTTGAATTGCGAAATCTCGGCGCATTGACGAGATTTCTACGAAACAATAGATATATCTGGTAATATACGCAAATGTAACGACTGAATCTTCATTTCAGAACGTTTCTGATATAAATGAAACTGAATCGACTTCGTTCGCATGTGGAAGCCATGGATCTAAGAATCTGCAAACGGAACCCACGTCGCGGGAATAACCAAATTTCCGACAGATGGGCTCTATCTTTATAGTATATGCGGCGATCGATTCTGTCTATCCCATACTCAATGAATCTACATAGACCATAGTTACATTCTATACACACTAACACTTACTTCGCGGCGTGCTGTCGAGTTATACGTATAGAAAAAAACAGCTGTACACACTTTGCCTATATTCCACCATCCAAAGGTTGACATATGCAAGAAAACCTTTTAATTTTGCGCCGCCTCCGAAAAGGTTGAAATATATTTAATATACTAGCTAACGAGTAAATAGGTTTCATTCATATATGTTACGTAATTGTATGTGTTACGAGATGCTCGTAATCAAAATGATATTTATGGGAATTTTGTCAAGCCCTTCATTCTTGCAGTTTCAAACGGATCTTTTAGACCACATGAACGTTTCCATAATTTGACGTTCTTAGCTATTGACAACAGCTTTCTAACAGGCCAGAAAAGCACATGTTTTATAACGCCAATATATCATTCTTTTAAGAAGTTGTTTCCATGGTCTTCAGCTGTGCATCCCTGCGGCATGCAACGTTTAGGAAAGTCCTTGTATATCTGACGGGTCAAGACACTTTAACGCAGTCATTCAGCAGTCTCGCAGTCTGTCCCATTACTTAGTTCTTTTCAAGGACCCAAATCCCTTGACTGTTTGGGTCACCTTACTAACAACACGTTATTTACAACTTCAGAATGAATGCTAAAAGTCAAACAGTCTCATTCGCTGAACCATTCCACCAATCAGTAGTTTTCTAAATAACAGTATGTCCTGATTGGCCTTTTTTGGTAACGCCTTCACGTTTTGAGTTTCCTTCACTGCTTTCTTTTCTGGCTGTTCAGAGGCGACTAGTCAGTCTTAGATTACCTTCCGTTGAAACACAACTAAACAGTCTTAAACTACCTTTGGTTGAAGTATACTTAATCTTACAAATCACGATAATTATCAACTGCAACAACACACAACAACCATTGCAACTAATGGGATGATGAACTACAACCTTCATCAGCTTGGTCACACCAGTGTGGAGGACTCTGAACCACTATATAGATTCTATTTCAATAAGAATATTACAAACTATTCCAGTACTGTAACAGGTTATGGAAACGCCATAGGGTCAACGAAGATTTACAACCTTCGATAAGAACTATAAAAGTTAATATTTGACCCGACGCGCAACAGTATGATTGAATGAAATAGAAATTACTTCATTAGGAAATAGAAATTATTTTATACTTTTTAGTGCATTTCGAAGTCGGTGTATTTTTTTCTTAAAATTATTTTATAGATATCTCGATATTTCAAATTACCAACACAAATAATCATTGGGAATAACCATTGGGCATTACCTTGCATATTTTATTATTCTTATTAAATAGTATAAGTTAAAAAATAAGTAAGGGAAGTAATGTAACACAACCAATTTTATCCTGTGTTGAATTCGTATGAATAATTTTAAGTAATTGTTGATAATGAACAATTTTTACTGGATTTCTTTAGAAACATTGAAATTTTACTTCTAGTCATTAAACATCGAATTATTAACAAGGAAATATGTAATCAAATCAGTGTAAAGTTAACGAATAAGCACAGATAAATAAGTGAATAAACATATGTTCAAGATAATTACATATATGATGTAGAATATATACAGAATGTATACATTCACTAGCGAAATTTGTCATCGATATATATTTTGGAAACTATTTATTATTTTACAGATTCATCCGACATCGTGGACAATAAATTAAAATTAATCCTTGGTTTAATATGGACTTTGATTCTCCATTACTCTATTTTCGATGCCGATGTGGGACGTCGAAGAAAGCCAAGGCACCGGCAAACATGCATTGCCGAGACAAAGATTAATAATATGGTTCCAGTCAAAATTACCAGATTTGGAAATCAACAACTTCACTATCGACTGGAACGACGGTCGAGCGGTCGGTGCGCTAGTAGATGCGGTTGCTCCGGGTCTTTGGCCAGATTGGCAAGACTGGAACCCGAAGGATGCAGTACAAAATGCTTCCAAAGCGATAGGACTTGCCGATGATTGGCTTAATATACCACAGGTTTCTATAATTTTTCTGTATTATCTATTAACCTAGTCATTTAGTGCTATCCATGGCTGTGTTAAGTAACTGTCCTACTGATCAAACGAGCCCCGGAAATTAACAGTCGAGTGTTAATTTGATTAATACTGAAACTATCAAATCGATCAAACGATCGATTCACAAGTTTTTTATTTTAAATGACAAAATTTGTTAAGATACTTTTCTAATAATATTTGTATTGACTTATATCGATGTAAGGCACTAATGGGTATGTTAAGTAATATTTAGTTTGTTCACTTATTCTTTTGCTTTATTTTTAATTTTGAATTACGGGTACATTATACACATAGAATATTGTTATTATTAAAAATAACATTTCTGCTTATTTTGAAAATATTGTAATTGTATATCATATATACAATTGATTATATTATAATTTAAAGTTTTTCTGTTATTTTACAGCTCATAAAACCAGAAGAAATCGTGAACCCTAATATTGATGAAATGTCAATGATGACATACCTGTCTCAATATCTGAACGCAAAATTAAAATCAGGAGCACCACTTCGGCCACGAATTAATCGAAATAGGTAAGCAATTTTTCCTAAAACACTTACCTAAAAAAGCGCCTTTTTCAAAGAAAAATTGTACAAGGTTTATTTCAAACAAAGCTACATTTTGCTACGTACTGCAAGTTTCATTTACTTCAAGAGCGCATTTGACGATATTATTTTTCATCTTTGTTCGATTTGTTTCAATAATGTAAATTTAGTAACTTGTTAGATAGAATGATGAGATGTATCATGAGACACGCAATGAGTGAATTAAGAAATGAACCGTTTATTTTAAAAGTGGCGCATGTCCACCTATAGTTAAAACTATTGTTATTCAGAAATATTACTATACAATTTAACTCTGATAAGTTTTAATAATATTGACAACACTGTGAAAAGCCTCAAATTGTATAATATTTGTGATATAAATAATTCTCATATGAGCGAAGATATACTGTAATTCTATCTAGGTATCATTGCTGATTTGTTATCAGCTTGCAAATACCTTTTAGTATGGTTCTAACACTCAACGAACCTAAGACGGTTTCTATTTCAGTCTCGTGCACAAAACCTTTTCACAAATTCACAGTTATTTGGAAATTATTAGGATATAGAAATCAAATTCACGACGCTTACTACTAATTTAACAATTTATCAATTACGACGCAACAAACGACAGGTCCAAGAACCTTGGAGTTGGGTACTGAATATGAAAACAATTTAGACTAAAACGATTAAAAGAAATTAAGAAAAAGAATAATTGAACAACTGAAATGTTATCCGTTTGAAGATCTCACAAAAAATGGACCTGCTCTTCTTTCAAAATAAACGGCTCATTTGCTTCTGATAAAAGAAAATAAAGTTGACCATATGTCCTTCAGGCATTCACTCACAAAAAATATTTAACATTGAATTATGTTAAAAGAAACAGAATATGTTGAAAGTATTAAATCTTGTGTTGCAGAGTGTTGTAACTCTTTGTATTTCTTTAATCAAAATCCTAATTTTTGATTAGTAATTATTTTTTAAAATAAATTTATATTCAATATTAAAAATAAATACATATACATTTTTATGGATTATTATTTTATAGTATTTTATGCGTGTTGCGAATTTTGGGAAACGATGTCGTCGTTCGGCTACGTCGCGTCGTCGAACAGTCGAGTAGGGGAGAGTTCGTTCGGGAGTTAATGACGAACGATCGACCAGATCATTACGCTTGAGGCAATAAAAGAATACTTATGTAATTTAGTGATTATTTTCTGAAAAAACCCTGACATAACCTACTACAATTTAAATAATAATACCTTTATAATTAATATTAAGTACTGTTTAATAAATTTCGAAGTCATTGAATAAAATAATAAAAGTTTATGCAGTGCCAGTAATTAAAGTAATTCTTTTTATTCAAAACTATTTTTTATTTAAAAGTTTATTAAAATAATTTATCGTATATTTATATTTACTTCGTTACTATCAAATGTTACCTGTGACGATTTAGAGTAATTAATGTATTTTTCTTTCTCGGTTGCAGCGTCCCGCTGCCGCGGTAAGTTGCACAGAGATCACATTTTGTTTTACGTTTCGCTTTAACCGCTGGCGTTTTTAACTTGAATTTTTATGCTGGGTCCATTAGGTGTCCAAACATAACAGTGTCTGCGTTTAGAGCAGGCATGCTGAACTGGCTTTTGTGAATGTGGAAATTTGGGAATTAAGAAATTAAACAATTTTTTAATTTTCGAATCAGGGAATTTTTAAATATAGGAATCTTCGAACTAAGAAATTTAGGGATTTTTAAATTTGGAAATTTAATATGGTAAAATTTGAATTAGAGAATTTAGAAACTTTTTAATTAGGAAATCACTGAATTTGGGAATTTGTAAACATGGAAATATTTGATCTAGGAAATTTGGGAATTTTCAAACAGGAAATATTAAAATATGGAAATTTTTAAATTTGGGAATTTGAAAATATTTAAATTAGGAAATTTGAGAATTTTTTAATATGGAGATCTTTGAATTAGGGGATTTTTAAATGTGGAAATTTGTATTTTTCGGTATTTGGAATTTGAAATTTTTAAAATGAAGAATTCGGAAATTTGGTAATCTTTGAGTTAGGGAATGTGGAAATTTTTAAATCAAAGAATTTGTGAATCCATAAATTCAAAAAGTTGAAATTAAAAGGGAAACTAAATGTTTTGGATTTTTAAATTGACTAATTTAATAATTTGAAACTTTATCCTCTTGAAAGTGTGACCCTATATAAATTTTCAAATTTTCAAATGTATTGAAGGAACGCGTGTAAGGTATAAAATATTATCGCAGCAATTTGCGTTTATTGAAAAAGGAGGAGGCAGAGAGTTTTAGAACCGAATAAAGAACAAACACAATATCTTGATGTAAAAACTTTACCTTAAAATTTAACATTGAACGCGTATATCATGGCGATTGAAAAACAAGAGAATGAACAAAATTATAACAAAACCGTTGTTAACGTGTTCATACATTAATAAAATCAATCAAGAGGGTACAACTCGATTATGTAGGAAAACCGTCGTGAATTGTATTTCCAACAGCGTTTTTGTTATTTTATTTCAGACAGGAGCACACGTAAAGACTTCTTACTGGGTATACAATTTTTACAAATGTTCCTCGTGCTTGCGCTCGATCTTCTTTTTTATATTTTTCTAAGTCTAATGGACAACCCCCTAAAAGGTGTGGTTAACCAATGACATTAACCTAAGTCCCGCCAAATCATAGAACCTCCCTCCTGTGCCCGAAGCACGCTTCCTTGAAGCGGGGGTATGATTTGTCGGGGACAACGCAGCGGAATTTTCCCAAGGCCCAGGTCAACTACGCGATGGTCGCTTGACCTTGCGATGCGGACCCTTGGGGAAACCCAGGGTTTATGACACTTAGCGTTTTACTGTTGAGACCGTTACAAAAATTCTAGGTACGGTCATGCCTTCTCTAAAAATTCTAAAACGGTTTCCTCAAAAACAGTTCCGCTGTCGTTCATGTCATAAACCGTGCTAGCCGTTTGCACGTTAAAAAGCTATTTACAAAATTTACGGATTTACGGCTAGCCACTACAGCATAAAAATTGAAATTTGGAAATTTCTTAATTTGGATTTGGAAACTTAAAATTTTCAAATACGGTAATTTAAAGATTTGAAGATTTGAAAATCTGGAAATTTAGAAATTAGGAAATTGGAGAGATGGAGAGTTGAAAATTTTTTGAATTTTTAAAATCTAAAAAATTGGAATATTTGACATTTTAAAAATTTTTAAACTTCCAACATCTCAAAGATTAAAAAATTAAATATTTCGATATCTGCAAGTTTGACAATCTAAAAAATAAAAAGATAAAATCTAGAAATTAAAAAATTTGCAAATCTAAAAATTTGTATCTTTGAAACTTTCAAAATTTTTACGCGTGTAAAGTCAGTTTACATTTTGGGAACGAATATATCCTAGTCACTATCTAGATACGTCAGTGACCTTCATCCAGTTGCGCAAATAATTCGAAGTCAATTTTGAAATAAAGTAATTGGCGTGCGCAATAACTGTAATATAAACTGCATGGCAAATATAGTTGTTACCAATGCAATTGTAGTTTAGCTACATGTAATTTTTTCGTTAGCTTATTAATATTTTTACTTACAAACACTTCACCAATTATATATACAAAAATTTACAATTCTTAATAAACATTATTGTTGAAATGTATTGGAAAATGAACTACACTTATCAATTACATTTATGATATTATACATAAAAATTTATTCGAAAACTGATCAAATATATTTAATACAATTAGAACGATTAAGTTTATAATTAATTTTGTGTTAGAAATTTAGAGTTTGGGTAGATGCGACGGACAAGGGTAGGCCATGTGCGCTTCGTCAGAGAGTTGCTCGGGTCGCAAGGGAAAGTTTATAGGCTTGGTATACAATGTATAGTTTCTAAGGGCCATGGTGACGTTGGTGTCCTCACGGCTAGAGTTTTGCCGAGGAGGCATTCTTGTGCAGACTGTGACCGTGGCAACACGTCACAGTAATAAACAGGGCAGTTTATTCATTACGTATATCATTTTATTTCTTTAAACCTATCCCGCTCGCGTCATTCCTGATTTTTCGTACATTTGTAAGTATATTAATATTAAAATAATTGTCGCAAAAGAAAAATGCAACAAATGATTAAACTTGTATTAAAATTTTGAAACGAATTATTCCACTTGATTATTATTAATAAAATAAGAATATTAATATCATTTATGTAGTTAAAATGTTTGTTTAAATAATAATGTTCTAAATTTTGAATTTTATGAAAATTACCGGGTAATTTATTTGCGAGTATTCAAAGAATGCGGTGATAAAATAAACGAGACAATGTGATACAGGACAACAATGCCGCGGGTGAAATATTCTAAATATAAGAATGTTTATTTTATCATGATATTTGAGCTTAAATGACCTTTAACGATAGCTTGCGGAAGTCAAGTGGGTAACAGCCATTATTCTGGAAGATAACATACAGCACATTCTATTAAAAAACATGCAGTTGACCTTCAAGTTTCTATTAGGTCTTCACCCCCATCAGGTATCTGTAACACGTTATGTTATCCTTCGTGCTATCCATGTTTTTTTTATAAAATATTGTTACAAATTAACAAAGTTATTGCCCTATCCTTACAGGGTGTATGAAACGTGCAAAAATCACCATAATGAGATTGTGTATTTTTAAATCGGTATCTTTGTGCAAAATTGTTTTTGACCTCAAAATTTAAGGTCCATCTTTTTACTATTTCTTGCAAGGATAAAAGATCTCAAAGGGACTATGGATTGTAAATGAATCTTTCTTGGAAAATAATGTTAAAATTTCTGCATTTAATAACTGTAATAAAGTTTTAATTTTTTCAGTTTTAATTTATTGAAGTTTTGAGAAATTTTTAAATTATTAAAGTTTCAAGATTTTAGTCATTACAGTTTTAACAAATTTTTAATTAGGAAACAATCATTTTATAAATACATTATTTGTTAATTAAGAGACTTTAAATGTAATAAGAAACTTTATAAAAACTTCAAAAAACTTTACAGAAAGACCTTTATTTCAAATTTATTTTTATTTATTATTATTTTATTATTATTTATTTTAAATTTCCATATTCTTAAACATTCAAATCTTATAAAACTAAAAAGAAACGTGAAAAGAATGATTCATTACGGTTTAAGATTTACGTATCGAATATTATATTAATAGTTTGGGAGTTTGGGACATCTTAAACTGTAATAGATAATTCTTTTCACGTTTCTTACTCTTCGGACCTGCCATTTTTGACCATAGACCCCGCCTATGTGTTTCGGCAGGCTGGGTCTAACCTACGGCACTTACCGTAACAATAAGATCGTTTTTATGACTTACTCGTCAAACCGAGACGTCACTGCTAAAAATCAGTAAATTTCTAAGCGTTATATCTCGAAAACTACTAAAAATCGGGTAGGTACATAAAACCTTGATGAATTCGTCTTGAAAAGCACTATCGCCTGATCCGAAAAAGAATTGAAATTCTACGTATAAATCGAAACTTCACCATCATATCTTTTACATTAATAACAATAAAAAAATTTCGCTTCGGCCAAAACATCGGGCCTCCTTTACCCTGCAATTTCCATATAAGCACTTTTTCGTAACATCAATAGTTCATGAGATATTAAGGTGTAACACTTTGCCGCGGACACCCTGTATATTTAATATACTACCTAACGAGTAAATAGGTTTCATTCATATATGTTACGTAATTGTATGATTGAATGAAATAGAAATTGCTTCATTAGGAAATAGAAATTATTTTATACTTTTTAGTGCATTTCGAAGTCGGTGTATTTTTTTTCTGAAAATTATTTTATTTCACGCTTTTTAGTGAAATGGGGAGAATTGTATAGGATAGTGTAAGAATTCTTCAGGACTTTTTTTTGTCTGCGTAAGTGCCATGAGCATAATTAAGTATAATACACCAACGTCCACGGGAACTCATCTTGCTGCAGAAGTCGGATGTTAGAGCGGTAAATCTTAGTTACTGTTTAGGGACAGTGCATTGTGATTGCCCTTTCTTGGTTTTCCGGTGCATAGCACTTGGCGTTCCACTAATATTAATAATAATAGTTTTTCGCTAATATCTCGAAAGCTAAAGTTTTCCGTGAAATTTGTATGTGAACAAAATTGTACAGAATCATGTCCGTGAAAAGATATTAAAAGCGCACTAAAATCGAGAAAAGTTTATTTCGAAAGTTGCTGGTTTTTTTGCAAAAAAAATACTTTGCAATTAAAAAATGCAAATTTTTTTAAGAATGGTACCAATGGGGAGTCAGACCCTACGAGATGCAACAGGTTTCGTTCCGCTTGGTCCACCCAGGTAGGAGTAATCGGCGAACATACATAGAAAAAAAAAAAAAAAAAAAAAATATACAGGTCGAATTGAGTAACCACCTCCTTTTTGTAAGTCGGTTAAAAATGGAGTTAGAGGGGGGAGAGGCGAAGATTTGTCGTCTTTGCGGCCAGTGCGAAAGTATATACAGGGTGTTCAGCGTACTACTAGCCAGCGTTTTTCTCGTAAACGACTGATACTAGAAAAAAAAGAAGGAGAAAAAGGTGATAGTATTTTTGATAGTCAACATAATGGTATATGTATTTTTTTCGTATTTATACTATTTTTTAAGATATGAAGGTAACCTTCAGTTTTTTTAATGGAATGGTATATATTTTTTTATATCATATGAAAGAGCGCATCGAAACGAATTCAACGATGTATTATATCATGACCTTGAAATCCATTCTGAGTCAAAAGCAAACGAAATATTTCAAATATTTCGTATTACTATGCTTATCGGTAATTCCTACTGATATGTTTACATTTCGTGTTCAATGTGGTTTCCATTATCTAGAAGGCACTTTTGGTGGTTTGATGTTATGATTAGGTCTGTGTCAGTGCTTACTTCTATTACAAGGCGTGCAAAACTATTTGAGCATTATTTCACAGATTGGTTGCTGATATCTAGAGCGATATATCGTTATTCGAGAGAAGAGAAGATAGATATGGCGCGTATTTATTACGAGTGTTATAAAAATAAAAGACGTAGCAAGTTAAAGTACCAAGAGGAGTTTTCACACAGAATAATACCCAATGAAAATCAATTTGTTTTGGTAGTAAAACGTTTTAGTGAAATGGGTTCTTTAGAAAATAAGAAACATAATCGTCGGAATATTTTATCTGAAGAAAAAAAGTTAGAAGTTTTGTTACATTTTGTAGAAAATCCGTCGATCTCAATACGAAAAGTAGCTACTGTTTGTGATATTTCCATTGGGTCAACCCACAAAATTTTAAAATTACACGGTTATAAACCTTTCAAATACCACATGGTACAGGGCCTAAGAGAAAGTGATTTACCACGACGTGTAAAATTTTGTAATTGGCTACTTGAAAATAATAGAAACGATTGTAATTTTTATAAAAAAATACTTTGGACTGATGAATCCAGTTTTGATAATAATATGCTGCCTAACCATTATAATACTTATGTGTGGAGTGTTGATAACCCAAAAAGAAAAAGGGAAAACAATTTTCAAGTACAATTTCGTACTAACGTGTGGTGCGGTATGATTGATAATGTACTCTTGGGACCATATTTTTATAGTGGAACACTTAACGGTGTCAAATATTTAGAATTTTTAGATACACATTTTCGAAATTATTGGGAAGCACTGCCATTATCTACTGTTCAAGACTTTTATTTCCAACAAGATGGTGCCCCACCTCACAACTGTAGAGCGGTTTCCAATTTCTTGAATAACGTGTTTCCAAACAAATGGATTGGAACATACGGACCTCTGAAATGGCCACCAAGGTCCCCAGATTTGACCCCCTTAGATTTCTTTTTATGGGGAACTATCAAAAATTTGGTTTACGATACTCCGCCTGCAAATATCAGTGATTTAAAGCAAAAGATAACAGACGCATGTGCATGAATACCTCAAGCAACAATAGCGGAAGCCACCAAAAGTGTATTGTGTAGGGCACAAAAGTGTATCCAAGCTAATGGAAACCACATTGAACACGAAATGTAAACATATCAGCAAGAAATACCGGTAAGTACCGCAATACAAAGTATTTGAAATATTTTGATTGCTTTTGACTCAGAATGGATTTCAAGGTCATGATATAATACATCGTTGAATTCGTTTCGATGCGCTCTTTCATATGATATAAAAAAATATATACCATTCCATTAAAAAAACTGAAGGTTACCTTCATATCTTAAAAAATAGTATAAATACGAAAAAAATACATATACCATTATGTTGACTATCAAAAACACTATCACTTTTTTCTCTTTCATTTTTTTCTATTACCAGTCGTTTACAAGAAATACGCTGGCTAGTAATACGCTGAACACCCTTGATACATACATACATATTCTTTTGTGACAAGTACATTATTTCCTAGACGAAAAAGTAGTTCGATTTAACAAACGCCTCGTAAAAAATAATAGTTATTGCTTATCACTTAACTATCTGAGGAAATAGTTTATACATTAATTATAATATCTTTCACGTAATTTTGTTAATAATTCTCGCATGAATCACTTGTTCCAGGAATATATAATAGCGTAAGTCATACATAATTCTTTGCACTCCTGGCTTTTTTATGTCTGAATCTCTTTTATACTTTTCATAAGTCTCTCCACATTTTTAAGGTCACTTTAAGATCATTCTAAATATTTAAAAAAATATATATATATTTATATATTAATGTTCAGAGCAAACCGATACTTCATAAACAGGAAATTTTATAATTATTATTTGCGTAACAGAAAAATTGTTTTTATTTTACAATATTTAATTGGTTGAGCATTTCTTTCTTCTCAATATCTTCACTATAGTTAAAGAATAAAGAAACTTGTCATTTTTCTAGAACAAAAAATACAGCAATGTTGTAACAATTTTATGAAACTAAATGTTTTCTATAAATTTATGTAAATGTATTAGAGTGCAAAGAATTAATATCAACTTCCTTCACAAGGAAGATCAGTGTCACAAATACTCAAAAACCATCAATGCTCACACGATGCGTGATCAAAATATGTTGAGTTCAAGGCACTTACATATAATTCTAGTTTCGTTTCTTCTCGCAGATCACATAATCAATTTTTTCAACGCGTTTCTTATGCTAACTTTGTAGCGAAATTTCTGTTGCTCTGAACAATGTAGATTCCACTGAAAATAATTGAATATTCGTCCAAACGCGTATACGTTTATCGTGGATCAAAGGCAAATATGTGTTTTGTTTTAATGAACAATTGTTTTCATTGGACGTCTACGTATAGACATGTAAGAATCTTATATGTAAAATAGATTCGAAAATAGAGTAAAATGTACATTGCACATGTATGGTTTAAAACTTTTGTGATTCTTCTAAAATCAGTCATATAAAAATACATAGAAAATATTTTTATACATCTTTTTAGACGGAATTATTCATTTTGGAAGCCCTATCTGTACCATGTTCACATTTTTGATGAAATACATATGGAAGTTAGCAAAGTATACAGAAGTTATGTAATCTATGAAGTGTGCAATCCACAGATTATTTTCTGTATACTTTACAGGTACCTCGATATACCATAAATGCAGAAACAACCACAGTCTATTTATCAAATATTGTTGGTTCGCATAATCTAATAATTAAAAAGCGTTTCTTTCGGAAAGTTCTGACTTATCCGTGAATTAAGTTAAGCTTACAAAAATATCAGAACTCAGTTCGATTACTTTTCATTGGACGTGGTGGAAATCACGTCAACGTTAGAAGCATTCTTTTGTTTAATAATACCAGTCTTTTTATCTTCGAAATGTCTTTTTCTATGTACTTTCATGTTCTCGCGTCTATTAAACCTACGCCCGCACTCTGGACAAGCGTACATCTTTTCACCGTGCACGTGCCGGTGCGCAGCCAGATGACTAGCTTGAGCGAATCTCGCACCACATGTCTGGCATATGTGTTTCCTCAACCCTTCGTGTTTCAATAAGTGTTCGTTCAGGAATGCTTTGGATGCGTATCTATTGTTACAGACGTTACACACGGAGGGCTTAAGATTAAAGTGTTGCAACACGTGAGCTTTATACTTGGACGCTACCTTGAACGTTTTACTACAAACCTCACATGTATAAGTTGTTGCATGTCGTGTTTTTTAACCGACTTCGAAAAAGGAGGAGGTTACTCAATTCGATCAGTATATTTTTTTTTTTTTTTTTTTTTTTTTTTCTATGTGTGCCCGCCTATTACGCCTAGCTGGATGGACCGATCGGAACGAAACCTTTTACATCTGGTAGGTTCTGACTCCCCATTGGTACCATTATCAAAAAATTTTTCATTTTTTAATTGCAAAGTGTTGTTATTGCAAAAAAACCGGCAACTTTTGAAATAAACTTTTCTCGATTTTAGTGCGCTTTTAATATCTTATCACGGACATGATTCTGAACAATTTTGTTCCTAGAAAAATTTCGCGGAAAGCTTTACTTTTCGAGATATTAGCGAAAACTTGTTATTAACTTTCGAAATCAACTTTGGACGATTTTAATGTCCTTTTAATATGTTGTCAGGGGCATTGTTCTGGACAACTTTTTCCTTATGCATAATTGACGGAAAGCTTTACTTTTTGAGATATTAGCAAAAAAATTGTTATTAATTTTCGAAATCAACTTTGGACGATTTTAATGTCCTTTTAATATGTTGTCAGGGGCATTGTTCTGGACAACTTTTTCCTTATGCATAATTGATGGAAAGTTTTACTTTTCGAGATATTACCGAAATAATTGTATCTTATACAATTCTCCCCATTCCACTAAAAAGCATGAAATAAAATAATTTTAAGAAAAAAAATATACCGACTTCGAAATGCACTAAAAAGTGTAAAATAATTTCTATTTCCTAATGAAGTAATTTCTATTTCATTCAATCATACAATTACGTAACAGATATGAATGAAACCTATTTACTCGTTAGGTAGTATATTAAATATATTTCAACCTTTTCGGAGGCGGCGCAAAATTAAAAGGTTTTCTTGAACATATCAAACTTGGGACAGTCGAACAATTTGCGCCGCCTCCGAAAAGGTTGAAATATATTTAATATACTACCTAACGAGTAAATAGGTTTCATTCATATCTGTTACGTAATTGTATGATTGAATGAAATAGAAATTACTTCATTAGGAAATAGAAATTATTTTACACTTTTTAGTGCATTTCGAAGTCGGTATATTTTTTTTCTTAAAATTATTTTATAATGTGTTCGTTTAAAACCGCGAGACTCGAATAAAGATTATAGCAAAATCGACACCTAAAGTTGCGACGGTTTTTCAAGTGTACACTAGCAACATGACTCAGCAATCTCGTACGATAAGGAAACACTTTGCCACAATATTCGCAAGCTAAATTCTGCGGAGGTCAATGCGATTTCATGTGGATCTGTAACAACACTTTATGGTGATAACTTTGACCGCAGTCCGTACAAGAGTAAGGCCTCACGCCTTTGTGTACATTATCGTGTTTCATCAAATAGAATTTCGATTTGAATCATTTTGGGCACTTTGGGCATTGTATTGGCCTTGGATTAGTATGCGAACATCGGATATGTTTCATAACGTCGGACTTACATACGAATTTAGCGTTACATAAAATACAGGTATACTGTTTAATTCCGAGATGAGTCTTCACGTGAACCATACACTTATCTTTACGTTTATAAAACTTGGAACACAATTTACAGGAATAGCCGTTTTGATTGTCCGATACAACATGTTCGACATTGTCATCCACACGAATCTCTTCTTCGTCGATCTTGAACAATTCTTTAGGATTTTGAGAAGCCTGCCATTTCTGCTCGAATTCCGCAGAGTCTTTCGATTTTGTCGAATTACCATTCTTAAGACTACTGCTGATAATTGTATTTATTATACTATTTACTTCTACGCAACTTTGGCTCTGTAGAAGACCAACAATAGCTTTATCTACTAGACATGAACCTTGATCTGGAAATACTCGTGCTCGAACTGTGGCAACATCGTCGCTTCCCTTTTTACATATTTCTACAGTGAAACTAATATCTTCAATATCACTGTTTTGATTCCTGGATTCTTTCACGGAAATCTCAATGTTTGGAGAGTTTGATACAATATTGAGAAGTGTGTTTAATGCAGATGTTGGAATTTGGATAGTATGAGAATCTTGCTTTCCAATTTGCTTTTCAAGATTTGTAGTTGAGCTGTTGCGTGAATTATTAACAGTTACTTCTGTGGCAGTATTGTTATGACTTCTAACTCTGTTCGCAATTGGCGTATCACTTGTTGTTTCATTGGTGGTAGTTGCTTCTGTACTTTGTCTGCTTCTAAGCCAACGTGTAGTTGTTTCTGAGCTTTCAATAGTCTGTACCTCTTCTGTAGCATTCTCATTCTGGTTTTGCTCATTATTTTGATCTTTTGAAGTTTCCTCAGTACTTTTCACTTGCTGCTGACTCCTTAAATTTCTTTGAGTTTTTGTAGCTGTCTTTGAAACACGTTCCACTTCTTTGACAGTCTTCTCACTTGGAGAATTTAAATTTTTATCAATATCATTGTTGTTATTATTTGTTGAAGTGCTTGGTGTTATATCTTCAGTCCTCACATCAACCTAGGAATAGATTGAAATGAAAATAGAAATGGGTACCAGAAATTACTGATTTTATTGAAGCAGTGAATTTAATCTGGTATTTATGGTGTATGTTCATTGTAATAGTTCAAAATATACTCAAAGAATTATATTTAATAAATATTATACTTTCATTTATTATAATTTTATTTGTACATACTTGAACCAAAATACCAAATGATGCTTCTGTGGCGCCCTTGGCACCACATACGCCATTGCCTTTTCTGTTTTCTATATTCTTTCTGTTTTCTAAATTCTGTTTCCTGTTTTCTATCTTCTTTAGCTTTTCGTTCTCTAATTGTTTTCACTTTCTATAGGGTCTCGCCGGGGCCAGGTCAGTGTCAACGCTCAGGCCCTTGCGAACCTCTTCACTTTCTCTTTTATGATTCTTTTCCGCTGTACCTCTCCTTTTCCGAACTCTCCAACGGTTTTTCTGGATTTTCCCACTTTCTATATTTTCTCTCTTTCTAAACTGTTTCTTTCTTCTTTTACTGATGACTTTTCGAGGAGAGGGTTTTACCAGCGACGACAGTCCGTCAGAATCATTCTTAGAGTCTACATCGTGTTATTACTCGTACACTTTATAATAAACTTGTGTGGAACGCAACATAGGCTATATTATTATTTTAACCCTTCGGCGATTCCCACAATTGGTGACCCCGACGTGATTTGTTCGGTGTGTGTGATTATTAATAAGCAAACTTTTGACATTGTTAGTGTGCGGGTAGTGTAAGTTATTGTGTTAGAAATAGGTGTAGTATTTAGAACATTATCGCGATCTAACGAACTATAGTTTCATTTTTATAAACGAACAATCGGCTAAAGTATGACGGACAGCAACGTAGGTGCAAGTGCCTCAATTAGTGCATCGGCGGCTGTTGATCGTGTCGCGGTTCGAATACCCGCATTTTGTCCGGACGACCCAAAGATGTGGTTTTCGATGGTCGAAAGAAGTTTTGATGCGGCCGGAGTGACAGTTGAAGCTACAAGGTTCGGATATACAGGGTGTTCAGCGTATTACTAGCCAGCGTTTTTCTCGTAAACGACTGGTACTAGAAAAAAATGAAAGAGAAAAAAGTGATAGTATTTTTGATAGTCAACATAATGGTATATGTATTTTTTTCGTATTTATACTATTTTTTAAGATATGAAGGTAACCTTCAGCTTTTTTAATGGAATGGTATATATTTTTTTATATCATATGAAAGAGCGCATCGAAACGAATTCAACGATGTATTATATCATGACCTTGAAATCCATTCTGAGTCAAAAGCAAACGAAATATTTCAAATATTTCGTATTACTATGCTTATCGGTAATTCTTACTGATATGTTTACATTTCGTGTTCAATGTGGTTTCCATAATCTAGAAGGCACTTTTGGTGGTTTGATGTTATGATTAAGTCTGTGTCAGTGCTTACTTCTATTGGGTCATTCCACGCCAAATCGATCACTTTTGGAAGTCACCATCTCCGATTTTGCTCTAATCGAAATATATTGTAGTCCATGTGAAATTAAGGGGGGTTTAAGTCATCATTTTGCCGGTTTCGAATTACTTAATGAATGACAAGCCTTCAAAAATTGTAATTTTTGCCCATTTTGGCGAAAATAGGGTCCACTTAGGAATTTTTTTCTCAGAAACTACTCAACCGATTTAGCTAAATTTTTTTTTGTTTTATTCATGAAGAATTGGGCTATTTTGAAATATTTTTTCTAATTCCGTCAATTTGTTATAAAATGTCGGAAAATTTAAACAAATTCTTTTTTTGCGTTTTTCTCAATGAGGGGTGTAAAGGGGTAAAATTTATAAAAAATATGGTCATATTCTTTGAAGCCTCCCCTTTAAAATGAGCCCTTCAGAATGATGGAGCCTCAAAAATTGACGTACCTACAAGGTGGAAAAGGACGCGGGGTACCCCCGTTCCAGGTAGATGAATTGTGTGCTCCGCTATTATGATCGGTTTTTTTATACCACCGGTCTCAAAACAATACGATTAAAGCAGATACATTGAATCAAAATGTTGATGGAGATTTAAAGTCTAGTCTAAGTGAACAATTGTTGCTGCAACAAAACAATCAAAGTAACAGTTCTGACGATAGTAAGGAACAGAGGAAGAGCAAAGACAAGTTGTTCTTTAAAATCTCTGAATTGATTAGTGATGAAGAAAAACAAGCTATTGAAACTTATTACACGGTCGACATGTCGATTGTCGATCATGAAGAGGTACAGAAGAATTTAACGATAGTCGATAAAAAGAATATACGTTGCAATATTTGTGGACTCTTTTACCTCAGAATAGATAAGTGTCAAGTAAGTTGAAGAAAATTGTATGTATGTCAGCATGGTAAATATTAAATTATATCATGTTATTACAGGTACACGTTTGGGGCCATTTGCAAATGAAACCTTACCAATGCAAAGCGTGTGATTTTTCTACTGTAACTGTTACCAATATTCGTGGGCATATTAGAAAAAGTCATTTAAAATTGAAGCCATTTCCGTGCCATATTTGTGAGAAACGGTATGCCACTGCGTTTCTTCTAGATGAACATATGAATGTTCATACAGGTGACCGTCCATATAAATGTAAATTATGTGATTTTTCGACTTCAAGAAGACAAATGCTGAGTTATCATAATTCGACTCATAAAGTATTAAAGGTACCATTGATATAGTTTTGTAATTGACTGGTGTATATTTTTTTCACGTTTTACATGTTTTTTAAACGTTTGTCAGGATGTCAATTGTAAGGTTTGTGAAAAAGAGTTTTATTCAAGAGGCAGGTTACAAGCACACATGATCATGCACAACAAGGATAAAGTTATATGTAAATTGTGTTCTGCTTGCTTATCCAATCAAGAAGCTTTAGAAACACATCATAAAAATGTGCATATGCAAGATTACATATGCAGTATTTGTGGTAAACGCCTTAAAGAAGGCTTTGCATAACCATAGAAATGTGAGATCATTTGCTGAAAGACTACTGGAAGTTAATTAAATGGTAAAAATTAACTGACTTTAAATTTTGTTTATAGGTACATGCTGCTGGAAAGTATAAATGTTCCTTATGTCTTAATGTGTACAAAAGTAGTCAAATATTAAAAGAACATCTTTTAAAACACAAAGGTATTAGGAATTATAAGTGCAACGTCTGTGAAGAAGCATTTGGACAACAGTCTCATTTAGCTGCTCACATGGCAGTACTTAGTAAAATTAGGTAAATTTTTTGACACTCGCTTTTTCTATACGATGTAAGTTCTGTGTTGTAATATATCTTGTTTATAGATTTCATTGCCCTGGATGTGACAGACCTTTCAATCGGCATGATAACATGAAAATACATACTAAACGATGCAAAGTGTTTCTGGCGAATCCAGAACTTAAAAACTTTTTTATAAAAAGAGAAAGATGTTCGTCGTTTACTAAAGTCACAGAAGTAGAAGATGACCTGAGAAGCGATGATATATCAACACCCACTTCGCCTACGTTTGTTGAGAGTCAAACTAGTGAATTGTCAACGGAAAATATAGATAATCAAGATAACGCTGCAGTAAATTTCTGCAAGTTAGGATTGAACATCTCTTGTATCGAGCCATTTAAATAAAACTTGGGATCACAATTTATATGAGAAAACAGAAGTTACAAGGTCCACTGAAATTAATGTGATTCAAATTACACAAGTTAATGATAAATTCATTCCAGAAAGCGAAAATCTAACGGTTCTTGAAAACGTTTTGAGACCAGAAAGTTTTTGATACTTTCTATACGAGATTATGGAATTGACTTTAGATTTTTTTCATTGAATATCGTACAATGATATTATCCAAGAGTACAAATGTGATATAAGGTTTCATGTTTTCAAGTCGTTCAATAATAGATTACGTATCGTTTCTGAAACAGATCTATTATTTAAAAAGTACTTAAATTTGAATAAATTTTTTAGAATTTAATATTTCAATATCTTTGAACTTTTAATATTCTCATATTTGTTACATTGAAGAAATCATTTCAGTAATTTAGTAGATTAAGATTTCGATTAATTTTTAATCTTAAGATTAATTTAATACTTTTATAATGAAAATAAGTCATTTTTCTACACGTGATCAATTTAGGTAGCTCATCGTAAAGAGGCCGATTTGCATGGAAATCGGTTTAATTTAAAGATTAAGTAACTCGTCCCTGATGAAAATTTATATTTCACAATCAAAGAAAATTTCCTTTTCATCTTCTAGCGAATAAAGATTTCATCGAGACGAGTTACTCTTACGCTTATTTTAATTATAAGTAAAAAAAGACTGAGATACAGTGGTCATTCGTTATAAGCAAATCGTTCGCGTCTGAGGTTTGGCTTATAACGCACAGGTCCTACATTGATTGATGTCTTGCCGAACGTAGAAAAGGACAGAAGAGCGAATGAGACCGAACGTAAACAAACAGCGATCTACCAGAAGGACACTCCTAATGCAGGAATAAAACTTTTTTATTTTTGATTTTTCTTTTTTGAAACTTTTACCAATTGATTCTTCACATTTTTCTGATTCAAATGAGACCAAACACGATATAATTCGGGACATATTTACTTGTAATTTCAAGTGTTACGCGTACATCGATGACTTTACTCTAATAAGATATTGCAAGTAAATATAACTCAAATTATGTCGTGTTTGGTCTCATTTTAATCAGGAAAATGTCGCGAATATGATAGAGAAAGTTGTATAAAAAAATGGATGGAAAATACAAAAATTAGCAATGCCCAATTATTGGAAACAATCGAACGAACTTTTGATCTTTGCCGACTGTCACGACCGCAGTGTCTCTTTCTACTACACTCGCTATCCTCCTCTGCGTTTAGAAACTTTTATTGTCAATTAAACCAGTAAATACAGTCCAAATTATATCGTGCTTGGTCTCATTTTAATCGCTAGAAATCAAATGTCAAGAATCAATTGGTGAAAGTTTGATAACGAAAAAGTCAAAAATAAAAAAGTTTTATATTTGCATTGGTATTGTCTCACGGATATACAGTAAATATTCGATATGTGCACCATTCTCGGGTCTGAACTGGTGCAGATATCGTACAGTTCCTACGTTGATTGATGTTTTGCCGAACGTAGAAAAGGACAGCGAGCGAAGGATACCGAATGTAAACAAACGGAAACATAGTGAGGGATAATATTAATGCAAGAATAAAACTTCTTTATTTTCCATTTTTTCGTTATCCAACTTTTACTAATAGATTCTTCATATTTTTCTGATTAAAATAAGACTAAACACTAAATAATTTAGACTATGTATAGTACATATTCGATATGTGCACCATTCTCGGGTCCGAACTGGTGCAGATATCGTACAGCTCCTACATTTCGAACGACGGAGACTGAATGTAAATAAACAGTGACCTACCAGAAGGACACTCCTAATGCAAGAATAAAACTTTTTTATTTTTTATTTTTTTTCTTTGAAATTTTTTCCATCATATTTGTAATATTTTTCTCATTAAAATGAGACCAAACATGACGTACTTTGGAACATATTTACTTGTAATTTCAAATGTTACGCGTACATCGATGACTTTACTAGAATAAGATATTGCAAGCAAATATAACTCAAATTACGTCGTGTTTAGTGTCATTTTAATCAGGAAAATGTCGCGAATATGATGGAGAAAGTTATATAAAAAAAATGGATGAAAAATACAAAAATTATCAATGCGTAAGTATTGCAAACAATCGAACAGACTTTTGATCTTTGCCGACTGCCGCGACCGCAGTGTCTCTTTCTACTACACTCGCTATCCTCCTCTGCGTTTAAAAACTTTTATCGTCAATTAAACCAGTAAATATAGTCCAAATTATATCGTGTTTGGTCTCATTTTAATCGGAAAAATGTCAAGAATCAGTTGGTAAAAGTTGGATTTCGAAAAAGTCAAAAATAAAAAAGTTTTATATTTGTATATGTATTGCTTCACGGATATACCCGACCCCGGATCATGTTACATTTCTCGGCGATCGAGCTTCTGGGCGTCTGAAGGGGTCTTCCCCCCAGTGGTGGGGATAACTTTGGTGCACATATCGTACAGATCATTTGTGCACATATCGAATATTTACTGTATTAAGACCCGGATCGCGTTACACTTCTCGGCGAGCGAACCTCGGGCGTCTCGAGGGGTCTTCCCCCCAGTGTTGGGGATAACTTCGTTGCACATATCGTACAGGAGATTTTTGCAGATATCGAATATTTACTGAATATTCTATTTACCAAAGGAATTTATAGACTTAATACAGTTATGTAGAGTAGTATACAAGCGATATAAGCGAATCTCTCGGGTCCGAACTTCCGATTGAGTACCGACATTCACCGAAGTTTGCCGAACGTAGAAAAGTAGCGGATGGCGGAAACGTCCGAACGACTGAATGTAAACAAATAGTAACATATCCGTAGGACAATTCTAATGCAAGAATAAAACTTTTTTATTTTTGAATTCTGTGCTATGAAAATTTTGTCAATATATTTCTAAAATTTTTATGAAATTTATACACTGCTCAAAAGAAATATGGCATAGAAAAATTTCAGGCAAAAATTGGCCAAATTTGACTAATGATAACTCCATGAAAAATTATCGTAAGATTATACTCTTTTTTTGTATTAAAGCTTGAAATCTCTACTTTAAGGCCGTATAGTTTGATTTTAGATTTACTTCATCCCTACCAGAATAACACCGGAAATGTGGAGGCGTGTTTGCTGTTTTGAAAATTACCGAGTTTGACGAAGTGCATGGATTTCCCAAATTTTTTTTTCATGATGTCGTTTAGAGTTGCATAAAGTACAAACCTTTATCTTTCATTTCCAGTATGTGAAAGACAACTGCCATTTTTTTTCGCAAAGATACAGCATTTTAAAGAAACAGTTGCATTTATGGCATATACCGCCGGCATTAGCATTATCCGATGTGCACCACGAGGAGGTTGCCGGACGGTTTTTTCACATTATATGGCTTTGAAAAAAGCCGTTTTTTGTATGTGTTTGCGTGTGAGTATTTGTATCTGTATGAATTATCATCGCGAATCCTCGTTAAGAATCATTCTCGAATTTTGCAATCCCAATTCAATTCGATTGCTTCCACACCCTACAGTAAGTTCAGATTTGAGCCCTATAGTAATTTAGCAAGACAATCTGATGGTCTGCAAGACTTGTCGCAAATTTTAAATCAAATCTGGAATGACATTCCACAGGAAGAAATTAATACTTGCATTAACATGAGTAATCGCCTGCAAGCGGCAATTCAACAACGCGGTGGAATCGCGCGTTATTAGAAATCAAATACACACATACACAGATACTCACACGCAAACACATACAAAAAACGGCTTTTTTCAAAGCTATATAATGTGAAAAAACCGTCCGGCAACCTCCTCGTGGTGCACATCGGATAATGCTAATGCCGGCGGTATATGCCATAAATGCAACTGTTTCTTTAAAATGCTGTATCTTTGCGAAAAAAAATGGCAGTTGTCTTTCACATACTGGAAATGAAAGATAAAGGTTTGTACTTTATGCAACTCTAAACGACATCATGAAAAAAAAATTTGGGAAATCCATGCACTTCGTCAAACTCGGTAATTTTCAAAACAGCAAACACGCCTCCACATTTCCGGTGTTATTCTGGTAGGGATGAAGTAAATCTAAAATCAAACTATACGGCCTTAAAGTAGAGATTTCAAGCTTTAATACAAAAAAAAGAGTATAATCTTACGATAATTTTTCATGGAGTTATCATTAGTCAAATTTGGCCAATTTTTGCCTGAAATTTTTCTATGCCATATTTCTTTTGAGCAGTGTATATAATTAAATTAGTACCTTGTATAATAAGGTTATAAAAAAATATTACTGCTAATCAAAATATTAGATTAGGTTGCCGGTATTAATCAAAATGTTACTGATTAACAAATTAGTTATCGTTACTGAAAAACGAAATTCGAATTATCAATTTCAAGAAATTATAATTATAGGATAAAATTAATTATACTCCTACGAAATTTATTTAACCAATTGATAATAAATTTTAATTACATGCGATTGAATTAAAAATTATATTTTTATTCTTGACCCGCAAAAGTAATTAACGGCTGAATATTAAATGGCAATTTAAAATTTTCGGATTGCAATTAACTTTTTATGTTTAATTTGATATGTTTGAAATTTTTACCGCGATTTACAATAACGTGCAATAATTGTCCATCCCTCTCGCTCGATTACACTCCGCCGCACTTAAAAAAGAGGGAAATAAAATATTGAATTAAAGAGTAAATTGAATTTAATGGAAATGAACGATACTCCGAACAATACATTAAACTCTCGAGGCAGTTCAATAACGATTCGAACAAAACTTTCAACGATCTTAACTCTTAGCTGCCTCAATACAGAGTAAAGCAACTCAACTGTCTTTCAGTGGTTATAATTAGTGATGCCGTGCGAAATCACTGACAGTGATTTATCAAAGATCATAATCGTGATTAAATTTCATTCTTGTGATCCGAAAGATGGCGTTTTAGGAGAGGTTAGGTTAGTATTCCGCTGACTTCCCTTAGCGGAAATTCAAGAACGTCAATTCAATTTTTACCATTATCCATATTTAATTTTTATACATTTATATGATATTCTGTATATATTACTTTAACAAATAATGAGAAATAAGTTACAATGTAAAACCGGAAGCAGGTTAGTTTTGCGTGTAGGTTACTTTTGTGAAGAATTTTCTTAACACTCCTGAACCGAAGTTTAAAGAAATTAAAATATTAAATTTGTTCTATTTTCAGTTTTTTCTTTCATTTCTCATAATAAGAAAATTATATCAACATTGCTTTTAGACTATATTACAATGTAATACATACATATAGTGTACTCTAAGAAAATAATTCGTGAAAAGTGAAAAGAATGCTGTAGCGTACCAATGCTCTTGGAATTTTCCAGAACCGTTATACGACGGAATGGAATTTTACCAAAAGACGGTTACAAGGGGGCGATGGGATTTTGTTTTAGGAGAGGTACGCGTGGCCACGAGCGCGGGCCTCGTGGCATTATTGTATCAAGCTCGCGACTGGACACACGCGCGGAAGCGACGAAAACTACGTTCAATAAATTGTTATTTCTTTTTGTTAAAGTTAAACAATTACCTTTATTAATTCACCCACGAACCTAAATTGGTGACCCCGCGTTTTTAAAAAATCGCTTCGTGAGGTGAATTTTATATATTTTGTGGTATTTAGTGTAGTTTATGCGCGAAAATGTCTCTGACCGGACAAATTGGACCCAGTGAGGGCACCGGTAGTGAAAGTATAAGTGTTGCTGCAACCAGTGCTTTGCGGATCCCGGTATTTTGGCCGCAAAAAGTGGCTTTATGGTTTAAGCAGCTAGAAGCCCAGTTTCTTATCGGCAGGATAACCAAGGACGAGACGAAATTTGGTTACGTCGTGGCACAACTCGACGGAAAGTACGCCGAAGAAGTGGAGGACATAATATGCAATCCACCAGACGAAGATAAATATGAGACGCTGAAAGAAGAGTTAATCAAGAGACTATCCGATTCCGACAGTACGCGTGTCCGAAAGCTCCTGGAATCCGAAGAAATCGGGGACCGCACGCCGACGCAGTTTTGGCGTCATTTAAAGAAATTGGCGGGCTCCTCTGTAAACGACGAATTCCTGACGGAGATGTGGAAAAATCGCCTCCCGGTGAAGACGCAGCTCGTGTTAGCCGCTACATCGGACAAAGACGGCACCAGGCTCGCCGAAATAGCGGATAGGGTGCACGACATTCCGTCAGAAAGGGGGCGAATAGCCGCGGTGGCCAATACCTCGGAGATCGACCGTTTGAGCGAAGAGCTGAAGCAGCTGAAAATACAGCTCAATACGGTGTTGCGACAGACGCGGACTCCACGGAAGAAGTTCCGGTCGCCGGCACGCGGTTTATCGCGGGAAGTAAGTAAAGATCGGCAGCAGGCGCGAAACGCGAAACCCCCAAACTGGTTGTGTTGGCATCACTATAAATGGGGTGAAAAAGCAACGACGTGTAAGGAACCCTGCGCGTGGAATTCGGGAAACGCGGAAAACCGTCGTGCTTAAACGCGGCAAACTTCGACGGTGGTAAATCCGGCCGCATTTTCGTTACCGATAAAGGGACAAAAGTTCGGTTTCTTGTCGATACGGGCGCGGACGTGTGTGTTTTTCCGCGGTCAAAGGCAAGTGGCTGTGCGCGAGAAGGTGAATACGCGTTGTATGCGGCAAATGGTGCACGCATTGCCACGTATGGAACAATGACCGTGAAGTTGAATTTGTCGTTGCGCCGCGAGTTTACGTGGAGTTTTATCATCGCGGATGTGGAAGGACCGATTATCGGAATGGACTTTTTAGCACATTATAACCTACTAGTGGATTCGCGCAATAGACGCTTAGTCGATGGTACGACGAATTTGTTTTCAATCGGTCGGTATGCTAGTGCAAGTTACCCGATAGTAAAGACGATCGCGAGTGATACGTGTTACCACCGACTTCTCGCGGAGTATCCGGATCTGACTCGACCGGCAGTGTTTAGGAGAGACACGGTTAAACACAGCACTGTGCATCATATTGAGACAACACCGGGACCACCTGTACACTGCAAACCCAGGCGTCTTGCTCCGGATCGACTGAAGGTGGCCAAGGCGGAAATAGGCTTCATGTTGCAGCAGGGGGTCATCCGTCCGTCGAAAAGTCCATGGGCGTCGCCGTTGCATCTTGTGCCGAAGAAGGATGGAGGTATACGACCGTGCGGTGATTACCGCGCGCTCAATAATCGTACTGTGCCGGACAGGTATGCGCCGCCTCACATTGAGGA
The DNA here is from genome assembly GCA_963576845.1 of Megachile leachella. NCBI lineage: Eukaryota > Metazoa > Arthropoda > Insecta > Hymenoptera > Megachilidae > Megachile > Megachile leachella. Next base: position 16,177,751 of record OY756253.1, on the reverse strand, counting down.
TTTCTCACATTTTTTATACGGAAAACGGGTATTTTCCAAAGTGGACCTAGTGCGGGCATACAATCAGATACCGGTCGCGCCGGCTGATATTGAAAAGACTGCGATAGCGACACCGTTCGGATTGTTCGAGTTCGTGTTCACGCCGTTCGGTTTGCGTAATGCGGCGCAGACATGCCAACGATTCGTAGACGAAATAACGCAGGGACTTGATTTCGTGTTCGCCTACATCGACGATTTCTTTATTGCGTCCACAGATGAGGCCGAACATTACGAACATTTAAAGACATTGTTTCACCGATTAAATAAATACGGAATTGTTATTAACCCGGCTAAGTGCGAGTTCGGCGCGAGCGAGATTTCCTTTCTGGGATATACAATTAACAGCGAGGGTATTAAGCCGATGTGCGAGCGGGTCGACGCGATTGCGAAGTTTCCAAAGCCTGAAAATATAAAAACACTTAGACGGTTTTTGGGCATGGTAAATTTTTACCGTAGATTTATTCCTAGCGCGGCGTCGTTAATGAAGCCAATGAACGACCTTTTAAAAGGCGCTAGATCCGGAAATGCGCCCGTGAATTGGACCGACTCTGCGAATAAAGCTTTTGGGGAGGTTAAAGAGAGTCTTGCAAAAGCCACAATGTTAGCTCACCCGGTACCTGGTGCACTCATTAGCATAGTCGTAGATGCGTCAGATTACGCGGTCGGTGCCGTCTTGCAGCAATTCGTGGAAGGGGCGTGGCAACCTCTAGCGTTTTTGACAAAAACCCTCTCCGCGGCACAACGGAAGTACAGTGCCTATGATCGGGAGCTGTTGGCGGTATACACAGCGGTAAAACGTTTCCGGTATTTCGTGGAAAGCCGGGACTTCGCCATATATACCGATCATAAACCATTGACCTTCGCATTTCGTCAGAACTTAGACAAATGTTCCCCGCGCCAGTTTCGCCACTTAGATTACATAGGGCAGTTTACGACGGACATTCGTCATATTAAAGGCGTGGACAATACGGTCGCGGATGCTTTATCGCGAGTTGAGGCTGTGCATGCTCCCGATCATAGCGCATTGGAGCAGGCTCAAACCAATGATGCCGAGTTGAAACAGATCTTGGAATCCGATTCTAGCGCTCTGCAATTAAAAAAGATTTACTTTCCGGGATTTAATGTATATTTATTCTGCGATACATCGGGCGAGGCGGCAAGACCTTTCGTTCCGTTGTCATTGAGACGTGCGGTTTTCGACTCGCTGCATGGACTGTCGCACCCTGGGGTTCGGGCAACGCAAAAGTTAATTACCAAGCGGTTTGTATGGCCTTCAGTAAATAAGGATTGCCGCGATTGGGCGAGACATTGCATTGCGTGTCAACGGTCGAAAATTACGAGGCACGTAGTAACGCCCGTCGGCAGCTTCGACAGTTCCACCGAAAGATTTGAGCACGTGCATATTGATATAGTTGGACCGTTACCTGTATCGCAAGGTTTTAGGTATTTGTTAACGTGTATCGATAGATTCACTCGTTGGCCGGAGGCTGTTCCGATCGTAGAAATTGACGCGGAGACGGTCGCGAACGCGTTTATTAATTCATGGGTTGCGCGTTTTGGAGTTCCTTTAAAGATTACAACAGATCGAGGGCGTCAATTCGAATCGAATCTGTTTAGTGAATTGTCGCGACTAATCGGTGCGTCACATTTCCGAACAACTTCCTATCATCCTCAAGCAAATGGGATGGTAGAGAGGTTACATCGGCAGATCAAAGCAGCGATAAAATGTCATGAGACAGATGATTGGGTTGAAGTATTACCAATTGTCTTACTTGGCATTCGCACAGCATATAAAGAAGACTTGAAAACAACGTCGGCAGAACTCGTTTACGGTACGGGAGTGCGTTTACCGGGCGAATTTTTTGTTGCGGGCAAGAAAGATACGCAGACAGTTTACGCAGATCGGCTGCGAAGACGTTTCGAGGGTTTAAAACCGTCACCTGCTTCGCGCCATGGCACAAACAAGACTTTCGTGTTTAAGGAGCTGTCGACATGCCCTTTTGTATTTTTACGACACGACGCGGTAAAGGGTCCATTGCACCCACCGTACGTCGGGCCGTTTAGAGTAATTAAGCGCGGAGACAAGACATTTATGATCGAAATGAGAGGAAAGGAGTCTGCCGTCTCAATCGATAGATTAAAGCCAGCATTTATTTTAAATGAAAATATTAGCGAGCGTAACCCGCAAGTAGTTACCGACGATGTGATTATACAAACTCCAACTGATAGTAATACCGACAGACGTACGTTACGGTCCGGTAGGAGAGTTCGGTTTCCAGATCGGTATCAAGCGGGATTTCCTTAAGTGTATATATGCATATAATATTTTTTTTCCGTTTATTGTAATACCAGGTACTAGTAGTAAGAATTTATGTATCGTTTCATTTTTTTACTGTAATGGCATAGCGTGTAAATTCTGTAATTTTAGTATGTGTATTGGCGTGTGCGAAGATTTTGCTTATGCGAAGTATGTTTATGACTTCTTGTATACCCTTTTTGAGTGAGCGTTAATCACTGGTAGGGGGGTAGTGTAGCGTACCAATGCTCTTGGAATTTTCCAGAACCGTTATACGACGGAATGGAATTTTACCAAAAGACGGTTACAAGGGGGCGATGGGATTTTGTTTTAGGAGAGGTACGCGTGGCCACGAGCGCGGGCCTCGTGGCATTATTGTATCAAGCTCGCGACTGGACACACGCGCGGAAGCGACGAAAACTACGTTCAATAAATTGTTATTTCTTTTTGTTAAAGTTAAACAATTACCTTTATTAATTCACCCACGAACCTAAAATGCTTTGAACGTTGTGACGGATCGGTGGGGAGGGACGAAAGGAAAGTCCCTCAGGTGGAGGGCAGCCAGGGAAAGCGGTCCTCCACGTCCTGATACGCACACCCACGCACGATTTCTTTATAGGGGCGCCAGTGCAATGCACGCGTCCGGGGGAATCGCCCTTCCGGTAGCTCTTTCGGGAGCGGTACTCAAGGGGGGACAGGAAACAAGTAAAGTATCCGCGAGTATCTGCAATCAACTTGGCTTTATTGCGGGCCGAAACTAGCCCTTCGAGAAGAACGGAATTGAGCCCCTCGCGGTACAGAATTCGGTGAGGAATTGGGTCACGATCGCCAGAAGCGAAAAGGGGTATCGCGACACGGGGGCTCACGGGGTGCGCACGTAATACAAAAAAAAATCAGAAGCGACAGGAAAACGCGGTACGCAGTGGGGGAGCACGCCCTCTTGGGGGTCGTGGACAGCAAAGGGGACGCTGGGCCTAAATACAAAATACAAACGAGAAGAAAAAGAAAAGGGGGTGACCTGAACTGGGTCAGCGGCCCAGACTCGCGGAAAACCACTAACGCGAATGAATACTCGGGGTATTCCGCGGGTACGGTCCCTAAGGTCCTCGTCGCCGGGGCTGGTGGTCCTATCGCCAGGGACCACCCACACGCACACACACTCTCGCACACGCTCAAGGATCTTACAAAAAAAAAGAAGGCAAAGATCCTACCTTAGCTAGGCGGGCAGTCGTTTTCCTTTCCGTGAACGTCACCGCACTCCCACACCGGCACACACACACAGAGATTTTTTTGGGGAAGGGAGCAAACAAAAAAAAAGAAAATGTAGAGGTGCTCGGGGTGGCAACGCGATCGTTTTCGACGCAGGCGATGTTCCCGTCGCGGCTCGCTTGGTTCTCTTGCCGGTGCCAGGGGAAGGGGGGGAAAGGGCACGCGAAAAGGAAAAGGGGAAAAGGAAAGAAAACACATACATTCTTCTTGTACGCCCCGCCGCGAGGGGTTGGCAGGGCGGAGGAGAGAGGCCGGCGGGCCTAATGGCCACTCGTAACGAGGCATAAAAAATATGCCTCGTTACACTCTCCCCCCCCCCCCCCCCCCCCCCGAAATTTGGCCTGCCTCTTCTCCCCTCTTTCGCTCCCGCCTCTTAGGGACCGTCGAACGAAGCGAGTGAGCGGCGCCGTACGCGGAAAATGAAATGGAGGCCAATGTGTCCTGCAACATACTCCAAGAAAAAAACGATTAAAATGATGGACACCCAAGAGAAGAAGAAAAAAAAAGAAAGGGGAGAACGGGATTAAAAAAAGAAAAGGGTGGGAGGTCCTGGCAGGACCTTTGCCTCTCTCCATTCATACGACAAATAACAGACACTCGCTCATTCACTCCGGATGCCCGACTTTGGAGTCGGATGGTGGGGTGCGGTAGCGGTAGTTCTACGCGGCGACGAGCGAGGGGCCACGGGATAAGAACGGGCGCAAAAACTCGTCGCGCCGTCTTAATCCGGGCGTGCCAAACCTTCCTAAATCGGCATGTTTGGGTTAGCCTAATGCAATTTAGAGGCTTTGTATTTCCATCGTCGTCAGTTTACAAACAGTATTCTCCGGTATGGTAATTTCTTACGCTCGCCGATCAACTGTTTCAGAACGCGAGTTCATCGACACCGAATATGACGGCGGAGAATCAGCGTTAAAATCCGAAACCCCAAATTCCGCTCGACCCTGGGTGGAGGCGTCGTGCGGCCTGGGCGATCAGTGGGGTTGCCTTCTATTTCTCTCGTCTACCGGACAGAAAGGTCTGTCTCCAGCAACGAGACGGAGAAAGAGGCAGTGAGAGGAGGAAAACGAAATAAATAAAAATGTGATCCATACGGAACGAGAAGAAGAGAGGAAAAAAAAAGAAAATTGAAGTGAGAATACTGTTGCGCGGACGCGGTAAAGACAGCACAACACACGCAAAAAAAAAAAAAATAAATAAAAAAAATGAATCAAACAGACACCCAGAAAAAAAAATGTATGTAGAAATAGGGTGTCGCCTAATTGGACGGCACCTATACAAATAAACAATAAACAAAAAAAAATGTAATAAAATACAGAAAACAGAAAAATTTTTTTTTTTTTTTTTTTTGTTGGGGGGTTAAGACCCTTCGAACAAGTGACAAAACAAAACACGGTGTAAAAAGAGTGAGAAGAAAAATGCTATAACCTAAACCCGCCACCCGAACATATAAATCTTTTTTTTTTTTTTTTGTATTTTAGAATTTTTTTTTTTTTTTTCTTAACTAAATTATCCTAAAATCTACCCACCACCGAGACAATTACGCGGTACGGTATCACGCTTACCGTTTCCGTTGCGTGGCCTCCCGCTCCATTCTCCATGCCGGCGAGCACTGCGGGCATGATTGGAGGGTTACCTCCGGCCACCCGCAACGGAAGCAGTAGGGCCTCGTAGCGGGGTATGGGCAAGACGCCCGGGAGTGCCCCCGCTGCCGGCACTGGAAGCAGGTTCCAGCTGGTGCTGGACCTGTCTCCGCCGGTCGTACGTGGCCCTGCGTTTGGGGCCTACCTACTAGTTCCGCCATTAGGTTTAGGAACTGCACTGTGGTGCGGAGGGTTTGCCCGGTGGGCATGTCCGCCACGGGGCGGACGGCCGCGTGGGCGGCGGGGCGGCGCGCCTCCACCGCCAGACGGGGCCGCTCTGCCGGCCGCTGGTCCGCCGGGCGGCGGGCCTGGTTGCGCGGGGGAGCTTTTGGCGGGAGCGCCGCTCCCTTTTCGGGGGCGCTCGACCCTCCGGCCCTCCTGCGCCTCCTTTTGGTGGAGGCGGGGGCTGCGGCGGCTGCCTTTGGGCCGTCCCCTTTCTGCGCTCGCCGTCTCCTCTGCCTCCGGCTCCTCGTTCTCTTGCTGCCCTCGGGGGTGGCGGCGACGGCCGCGACCGTCGCCCCGCGGACCTCCGCGGCGGGCCGCCGCGGGTCCAGTATTGCCCCCGGGGGGAACGGCTGGAACTCCTCCTCCGGTTGGTGGGCCCTCACGGAACTCCGGGACGTCCTTCCTCCCCTTCGGCCTTGTCGCAGCATCCTGTGGTGGCAGAACAAGGTTAGAAGGGGTCGACACTGGACAGTCATCGGGATCGTCACCAACGAACGGCTTTAAATCGGAGACATGTACCTTGGGAACCAGACGGGTTCCGGTTGTCTCCAACTCATACACCACTGGCGATAGGACCTTTTTAACCTTAAACGGGCCAACATAAGCTGCCGCCAGCTTCGCTGCTACGTTTTCTGCGGCGGACGAGAGGACCCTATTTCTTCGCCAAACTAAATCGCCCACCCGGTATCGAATGTTTCGGTGTCGCGCATCATAATATTTGGCTTGCCGTTTGTGAGCACGTTCTAACTGCTCACGCACTAAGTCGTGCAACAATAATAAACGGCGCGATCGCTGTGCCCAGGCTTGCGGATCTCACCGGGAGAGCAGGGGTTCTCCTTCCACGGCGCGGCGAAGACCGCCGACTTGTCGTGGGGCTCTTCCAAAATTGAGCACCGCTGGAGATTCGCCGGTCGAAGAGTGCACAGCGGTATTTACAGCGAATCGGAACTCGTGCAAATGCACGTTGCATTCCCGGTGGTCCTTCTTTATGAATGAAGAAATCATCGTTTTCAGGACGCGATTAACTCGCTCCACTGGGTTCGCTTGCGCGTGATACGGGGGAATCGTATAATGTGTGATTCCCCATTCCTTTAAAGCGGTATCAATTTCTTTATTACAAAACTCGGTACCGTTGTCCGTGAGAAGTATTTCGGGGGCTCCCCAACGAAATAGTACGAGGTCTTCAAAAGCTGTTAAAATAGCCGACCCCGTAGCTTTTCGGAGTGCCTTACACTCGATCCACTTCGTGAAATTGTCCAAGAAGACTACAACGTACCGAGCTTGACCACGCCCGGGTGGAAAAGGGCCCATTACATCGGCAGATACCACGGCCCATGGCCGTTCGGGAATTCGCCGGCCCATGTGTCCAGCGGGAGCGCGCTGCTCGACCTTGTGCTGCTGACACACGGGACATCGCTGCACAAATCGGCGGATGTCCCGAAACATCCCCGGCCAGTAGAACTCTTGGCTCACCCTTTGATAGGTTTTATCAATACCTGGGTGACCGGCGGCCGGAGGATCATGGGCATTTCGAATGGCCTTTTCTCGAAGATCCCCGGGGAGAACCAACTTCCACGCGTCATCATCCTCGCCGACAATCTCTCGCGTAGGAGACGGGCGATGATAGTACAAACGACCATTTTCAATTCGCCAATCGGGGTACGATGCGGGGTATGATTCTACTTTCTCCAAACGGCCAGTGTACCAATCACTCTCAATGTCCTTGAGGGCCGCTAGGAGATCGTGGGCGGTAGATTCTTCAGCGACAACGTCGCTCGGGGGTACGATTGCACGCGAAAGTGCATCTGGAACTTGGTGGAGGGCCCCCTTACGATGCTCAACAGTAAAAGAATACTGTTGCAAATCAAGGGCCCATCGCGCCAAGCGTCCTGTTGGATCTTTTAAATTGTGCAACCATTTGAGGCTGCTATGATCCGTAATAACTGTAAAAGTGTACCCCTCGAGATACGGACGGAGTTTTTTAATGGCCCATAAAACTGCCAAACACTCTTTCTCGGTCACTGAATACTTTTGCTCGGCAGCGGTCAAGACTCGATTCACGTAAACAATGGGATGTTCCTCTCCGTTTTGTTTTTGTGTGAGGACCGCGCCAATTGCGTAGTGACTCGCGTCCGTCTGAAGAACAAACGGTAACGAAAAATCGGGACGTGCTAGAACAGGGACGGTGCTCAAGGCTTTTTTTAAATTTTGAAAAGCCGTTTCCTGAGCTTTACCCCAATGCCAGGGCTCCTTTTTCTTAAGTAACTGCACCAAAGGGATTTTATCTAGCGCGTGGTTCGGCAAAAATCGGGCGTACCAACCAACCATGCCGAGGAAACTCCGCAGTTGCTTGACCGTAGTGGGCGCCGGGTAAGATAAAACCGGCGCGACCTTTTCGGGATCGGGTTCGAGGCCTTTTTGGTTAATTAAATATCCTAAGTACCGGACCTCTTGGCGACAAAACTCGCTCTTTTCCCGATTGATTTCGAGCCCGGCTTCGTTCAAAATTCCAATGACTTTTTCGATCCATTGAAGATGGTCATCGAAAGTCTCATTAACGATAACAATATCGTCAAGATACGCGAAGGCGTGAGGTTCAAGCTCGGGACCAATTAAGCGATCCATCAGCCTTTGAAAAGTGGCCGGGGCGTTGGTCAGCCCGTACGGCATACGCGTAAATTGGAATAACCCTTTCCCTGGAAGTATGAATGCGGTAATCTCTGTACTGGACTCTTCCAGAGGAATTTGGAAGTACGCCTGACTCAAATCTATCGTAGAAATATACGATGCCGTGCGTAATTTGTCCAGGATCGCGTCCATATGCGGAAGAGGGTATGCGTCCTTTTTTGTAACGTTGTTTACGTCGCGGTAATCTATACAAAAACGATATTTCCCATTCGGTTTTGGGACTATTACGGGACAACTCGCCCATGCGCTTGACGAGCGCTCGATAATCCCATCCGCGAGCATCTTGTCGACTTCCGCGTGCGCAACTTCGTAGATTTTTGGAGAGACGCGGCGCGCGCGGTGTTTGATCGGGTCGTGTCCTTATACGTCGATCCGATGCTGGACAAAATTCGTCGCAGGAGGTTTTTCCGCAGGAGGGGAAATCATTCTATCCAACAGCTGGTTTAAGCGCTCGCTTTGTTTCAAAGTAAGCTCTACGATAGCGGCGCAATCAGCGTGGATAATTTCCCCCGAATCCTGCAAACCGGGAACTATAAAAGAATGAACGGGACCATTCCTAATTCTCCAACTCGCGTTTGCTGTATCTAGGGAGATCTCGAAAGCCTCTAGAAAATCTATCCCTAAGACACAATCATAATCTAACTTGTTCGCGACTCGAATTGGCAAATCTACCTTCCGCCCGTCAATTTCGATTTCGATTACCGCTTCGCCTACGATATGATCTTGCGTGCCATTGGCCATACGCATTTCACCGGAAAAGGTGAAATCTAAACGCGATCCTAACCATTCGATCGCGTCCGGTCCCAAATAGGAACGCGCTGCTCCGCTATCGATCAAGGCCCATAGCGGATGTCCGGCTAACTGCAACCGGACATAATAGCGGCGATCAACATACCCTGGCGGAAAATCGCGACGAAATTTCGATGATTCGCGAGCCAAAACGACCACCTCACTGTCCCCTGGTCCAACCGGCCAAATAGCCGTCCCATGGACAAAGTAGAGATCTTTGAGAGTGGTCCCCACTCTTCTCTCCGGAAGTGGAGGCGCGACAGGTGGGCTCGCAGAATCTGGACCCTCACCTCGTTGTCCCCTGGTCCAACCGGTCAATTGGCCGTCCCATGGACAAAGTAGGGACTTGGAGGTGGTCTCCTTTTTCGTCTCCTCCGGAAGTGGAGGAGCGGAAGGCGTTTTTGCGGACTCGAAATCAGCGCCTCGTTGTCCCCTGGTCCAACCGGCCAATTGGCCGTCCCATGGACAAAGTAGGGACTTGGAGGTGGCCTCCTCCCTTTTCTCCGGAAGTGGAGTGGGGAAGGGCCCCGCAGATTTTGGGGGAAGAGACGGGAGTGTCACTCCTGACGGAATCTTTGAGGTTTCCGGAGAATTCGAACAAAAGTTCGGTTCCGCTGACCTTTCCTTCACCTGAGTGATGCCTTCCAATGAGACCTCCTCGTCTTTCTTCGGGAAGTCGCAGGCCTCTAGCGACTTTCCCGACTGGCGTTTCCCGAGCGCTTGGACCGGCAATCGGGACACGTTAGGATAGTTTCCCCTTCCCGATTGCATCCGTAACAAACCCGTATCTTGCGGGGCTGGGAGCAGTCGGCGGCCCAATGTCCGTAGCACCCACAATTATAACACTCCCCCCCCCCCCCCCCCCAGAAGATGCCGGGGTCGGTGCTGTGGGTGGAGGGACGGTTGCCGATCTCGCGGGGCTCCTCCGCACATTCTGCGACGTCGAAGGTCGCGGCGGGGTGCTCCTCTGCGGCGGCTGGTGCGAAATTCTCGCTCTCGGTAACGGTACTGGTGCTGGAGAGCTTCCTCTCCCTACAGCCTCTGGTTTTAAAAAGCTCACTCTCTTTTTGCTCGTGTTCGCTCGGCTCGAACGATCCGGTGACGAATCGGAACCCGGTTGCCCGTCAATCGCGGCTAACCGTGAGCGAGGTTCCCGCGGGGGTGGCCTACGGGCTGGGTCGGATAATACCAACGGTCGGTGCCCGAGCCTTTCCCTTTCCGCGGCCGCCTCTACTTCTCCCCCTAGGTCGCGGAGCTTTTTGAAAGTGTCGAACTCCGACCGACGGAACCTTTGGCGATACTCCGGCCTGAGGTTGTTATATACAATACTCAGGCGGTCTTGAAGCAACGGGGGGGAGGGCATACGAGCAAAGATGGCTACCAGTTTATCGATAAACGCCCCAATCGACTCTCGCTCCCTCTGCAATCGATTGCCAGCGTCACTTAAAAGGTGAAGCTGGAGGTCCTTCACCCCGAAGCGCTTGCGAAAGGCCTGGGAGAACTCATGTAAGTTCTTGAATTCCCCTTCATTGACCTGTTGCCAGTCCCATGCCTCTCCGTCAAGGACAGCCGGAAGTGCCTCCAACAAATCAGATTCCCTGATTTTGGTGCTTTTAGCGCACTTTTCGAGGCGGGCCAAAAACGTTTCGGGGTCCTTTTCATATTCATTCGTAAACGAGATGCGCCATTTCGTTAGAACATCAATTATTTGCGCCTCGCGGAGGCCGCCACCCTGAGCTGTTTGTTGGGGTGGGGGAGGAGCAGCTTCCTCGGGTCTCGCGACCACTTCCCGGTGTCCATCCGCAGGGCGGGAACAGGGGCAGCATAACTCGCCCGAAGGTAGACGAGCTTCTGTCTCCCTTTCCTGTATCGCTGGTGCGGGGTCACGGGGCGCCTCCACCGGCGCCCTCGGGGCAAGGTCACGGGGCTCCGCGTTTCGGGACAAAATCCTCTGCCGACGCTCGCGTTCGAACTCCCCGAAAACGGAGAGTTCGTCATCATGCGGAGGGGGTTCGCGAGGGTGACCGCGGGACGCCATGTTGTCCAGTGGCGCACGGAGTCTTAACCGATCCGCTGGAAGAAGACCGCGAATTTCACCCGTTCTTTCGCGCCGCAATTCGCGTTGAGGCAAGTGCCTGTGTACGCGCGATTCCTCTAGCGTCGGCAGTGCGACTTCTCTGTCGCTCTCACTGCTCGCGGTGCTGTCGTACTCATCTGTGTGTCGCGGGAGTGGGAGAGTCGACAGACGATGAATATGCCGGCCTGTCGTTCTCTCTCGCTCCCTACGCGACGCGGCAGGTGTGTCCCCTCTCTCGGAACGCGTCGCGCGGGGATCACTGCCGATCTTCTCAGTCACCGGGAGGGGGGCCGAATAGCAGACTATCCTCCTTCGCGGGGCAGGGAGGGGCGCTACGCGCCCACTCTCCCTTCCTGAAACTACAGGCTTCGCGGCTCGCGGGTCCCTAACTCGCGGTGGACTCGCTGCAATTAGGGGGCGATGGGGAGAAATTTCGGTCGGCCTAGCGTTTTCGACCTCTCGAGATGGAAAACTGAGAGAATCTCTCCCTTGGCCGCCGGGCTGACCAGTGGGCAGCCACTGGGGGTTCTCAACCCAACCGCGCGGAAGCTCGGGGGTAGCAGGCCCTCTCGGTAATGTAAGCGCGGCCTGGCTGCCCCTCGCAAGCGGCCCCGCGATCGTGCGCGAAGGGGCTGTCACGATCGTGGCCGGGGCAGCTGCGGGGGTGGCCCTCGTAATGGCGCGCGCTCTACGGGAGTACGAATGTGAGGTACGAGGAGATCGGTAGAGGATCGCCTCGTAGCGGGAGATTAAATCTTCTCCCCTGCTGCTTGACAAAATCGCCTCTACCGCGGTGGCCAAAGTGCCATCCGTTTCATCCTCGTCGGGATTCCAACTGGCCGCATTGGGTCCGAATTCGCGCCTAAAGTGGTAGCGTTGAAAACGGTCCGTCAACGTGGTCCATCTACTGGTAGTCTTCAGTCCCAGCAAATCCATAACCATAACGATATCTAGGACGTCACTTCGCTCCAAAAATGAGCGACACTGCTCCCGTACACGAGCTCTCTCTTCGCGGAGAGCGTGACGGCGGGTACGGGCAGTTTCCGTGACTTCAATGTCCGACATTTCGAATTGCAACGTCTAACCCGGAGTTTAACTGACAATAACGCAAAAAAAAAATCAATAATAATGACAGCCTAAACTTCGACGGGTGCCGACGTCTAATACCAAACAAAACAAAGTGTTCGTTTAAATCGGCTCGGTATATCGGTAAATTCGAAAAGGCACGTAAATAACCGCGGGTCTTTTTGTACTTTAACCCTGCCAGCGATCGCGGTAACGGTAATAGGAAGCTACTTGTACACAACGGGTACAAGTAGGTGTCAAAGAGACATTAAACTCTCGAGGCAGTTCAATAACGATTCGAACGAAACTTTCAACGATCTTGACTCTTAGCTGCCTCAATACAGAGTAAAGCAACTGAACTGTCTTTCAGTGGTTATAATTAGTGATGCCGTGCGAAATCACTGACAGTGATTTATCAAAGATCATAATCGTGATTAAATTTCATTCATGTGATCCGAAAGATGGCGTTTTAGGAGAGGTTAGGTTAGTATTCCGCTGACTTCCCTTAGCGGAAATTCAAGAATGTCAATTCAATTTTTACCATTATCCATATTTAATTTTTATACATTTATATGATATTCTGTATATATTACTTTAACAAATAATGAGAAATAAGTTACAATGTAAAACCGGAAGCAGGTTAGTTTTGCGTGTAGGTTACTTTTGTGAAGAATTTTCTTAACACTCCTGAACCGAAGTTTAAAGAAATTAAAATATTAAATTTGTTCTATTTTCAGTTTTTTCTTTCATTTCTCATAATAAGAAAATTATATCAACATTGCTTTTAGACTATATTACAATGTAATACATACATATAGTGTACTCTAAGAAAATAATTCGTGAAAAGTGAAAAGAATGCTCTGAACGTTGTGACGGATCGGTGGGGAGGGACGAAAGGAAAGTCCCTCAGGTGGAGGGCAGCCAGGGAAAGCGGTCCTCCACGTCCTGATACGCACACCCACGCACGATTTCTTTATAGGGGCGCCAGTGCAATGCACGCGTCCGGGGGAATCGCCCTTCCGGTAGCTCTTTCGGGAGCGGTACTCAAGGGGGGACAGGAAACAAGTAAAGTATCCGCGAGTATCTGCAATCAACTTGGCTTTATTGCGGGCCGAAACTAGCCCTTCGAGAAGAACGGAATTGAGCCCCTCGCGGTACAGAATTCGGTGAGGAATTGGGTCACGATCGCCAGAAGCGAAAAGGGGTATCGCGACACGGGGGCTCACGGGGTGCGCACGTAATACAAAAAAAATCAGAAGCGACAGGAAAACGCGGTACGCAGTGGGGGAGCACGCCCTCTTGGGGGTCGTGGACAGCAAAGGGGACGCTGGGCCTAAATACAAAATACAAACGAGAAAAAAAAGAAAAGGGGGTGACCTGAACTGGGTCAGCGGCCCAGACTCGCGGAAAACCACTAACGCGAATGAATACTCGGGGTATTCCGCGGGTACGGTCCCTAAGGTCCTCGTCGCCGGGGCTGGTGGTCCTATCGCCAGGGACCACCCACACGCACACACACTCTCGCACACGCTCAAGGATCTTACAAAAAAAAAGAAGGCAAAGATCCTACCTTAGCTAGGCGGGCAGTCGTTTTCCTTTCCGTGAACGTCACCGCACTCCCACACCGGCACACACACACAGAGATTTTTTTGGGGAAGGGAGCAAACAAAAAAAAAGAAAATGTAGAGGTGCTCGGGGTGGCAACGCGATCGTTTTCGACGCAGGCGATGTTCCCGTCGCGGCTCGCTTGGTTCTCTTGCCGGTGCCAGGGGAAGGGGGGGGAAAGGGCACGCGAAAAGGAAAAGGGGAAAAGGAAAGAAAACACATACATTCTTCTTGTACGCCCCGCCGCGAGGGGTTGGCAGGGCGGAGGAGAGAGGCCGGCGGGCCTAATGGCCACTCGTAACGAGGCATAAAAAATATGCCTCGTTACAACGTATCAAGTGGATGAGGCTCGAAGAATCACGAATAGCTGTAAAAAATCACCGTAATTGAGAATGCACGTGATTGAGTCACGAGTGATTAAAGAGTAGCAGTTCATGACTTCTTCAGTTATCATATAAGGTGAATTGAATACTCGTTACGTTTATAACCGATATGCGGTGAATTCGGGAATTTAAATATAAAATAACCGCTGTACATAAAACCGAAAAACAGAAAAACACCGTTGCCCCATAGCAAATTGACAGTTAAATTTTGAGTAAATATTAGGTTGCTAAAACAGAATTAAAAATTAAACTTCAATCTTGAATTAAAGAATTATTCAATAAACAATTACTAGGAATTTTGTTAAGCTTTTATAAAAAAAAATTGGTATTCAATTCGCTTTTAAGATAAAATCTTGGGTACGCAGTTATTTAATATTATCTCTTCGTAGAAATTGATAAGGTATTTTTAAGTATGTCGAAAAGTATTTGCGTATTTCAGTATAGTGTGGGTAATATTTCAGTAGAGAATGGATTAACAAAAACGAACAAAAGATAAAGATTAGTATTTGAATAAGGATTGACCGGAAAATAGTTGAAAAATATTTTGTAAGAATGTCTGAATAATATGAAAGAATAATATCTACAGTTGTTTTCCAACTTTTTATTATAATACATGAATCTTACAAAGTGTATGTTAAGACACACTACGTAAAGTGTAGAGTAGAACAAATAAAAAATTTAAAATTCTTAATGACAAATCTTGCATTATATTAAAAATAAAACAAAACGAAATAATTTTGTAGTAAGCAGATGATCATAATAATGCTTTCCCATTAGCCCTGCATCGTCTGCTTCAATCCTACAGGTGGAGAGGGTGCCAACTGACATTGGCCATGCCTGCCTGCAGTCCTGCCCGCTTTCTCTGCAGGAAAATTCCAACACGTCTAACATTCGGCCAGCCTGACCACTTGCTCGTCCCTGAGCCACTATCTATTTTGGTTTCTAAAACATAAACAGAAACACACACCGTTGTTATACAAATTTTCCGAAACAATTTGATTCTCAAGTAGCAAAACCTTTTCTCTTTTAAAAGCGGCAACTAAATAAAACTCATAAAACCCGTATCCATTTAGACACATCCACACTTAGACCGCAGAAGGGCATAATCTTCCCAATTGGACACGATGCCGGCGACTCCACCCTTCACTCCACCGAGTAGGAACTCCACTCGTCCTCCAGCTAGATGCGACCTCTTGTCTGCCTTCCTCAGTCCGTCATCATTGGCGCAGCAGTATCCACCGAAGTTGTTCCAACCCATTGTCCTCCCAATGGCGGCCGCGTGTACTCCGTTATGTTGTGACCTCCATCACAGACATAACACCCTATTGTCCATTGGGCTGTGGCCTCCACCACAACCACGTAGACCAAATTCCATCCAGTAGTGACCTCCATCACAACTGCAACAACCGTCTTTTTCGCCATGTTGTGACCTCCATCACAACACAACGTCCAACCCTTTTGCTATGTTGTGACCTCCATCACAACACAACGTCCAACCCTGTTGCTATGTTGTGACCTCCATCACAACACAACGACCAAATACAATTCCCTCCGGCAATATGGATTCAATACTAATTATTCCAGGTGCATCTCCTTCGCAACAGGCCTTAACCAACCTTTAGCCACCTACCTGCAGCGATGCCCTTTCCAACTTATTCCAACATACCTCGAACACTCCGAACCTTTTATTAAACAGTCAATTTCCTGTCGATACACACACGCTGGGGTTGACCAACAAAATTAACTACTCTACCATTACCCTATGGGACAACCGCTATCCACAGTTTTATTCGGTCGACGGCCACAACCGTTTTTGCCCGACGACCCCCTTCTCTCAAGTCTTCCACCTCATAGCGATCGTTATACAACACCGTGACAATCCGAAACAGCCCCTTAAAACGCGCATGAAGCTTCCGACTGTCTCCTGTCGGCTGATCAGCGGTAATCTCAACCAGTACTACATCTCCTTCCTTACAGGAAGTTCCACTTCCTTGCCGCCCGCCGTTGCCGATCATAGCGCTCTTCTGCTTGCGTTGATCTTCCGTAATGTGCTCCGATATTTTCTCCCGAAGCGTATTTATATCCATGCGCTCCATTCCATCCTGCACCTCTTCTAAAATCGACCCTTCTGCCGGATATCGCACCTTGCATCCAATCGACGCCTCTATTGGCGTCATTTCGATGCCTTTATTATGCGTCGTATTCACAACGCACTGAATTCTCCTTACTTCTTGATCCCATTGCTCAGGACTTTTCCCTGCCATTGTAGCAGCAGACGAAGCAACTATTGTCCGGTTATACCTCTCACACTGACCACTCGCCCATGGTGTAGCTACAGCATTCAACACATGTCGAATACCATACTCCTTGCAGAAAACCTGGAAGGCTCGAGCAGTGAAAGCTGTCCCTCTATCGCTAATTATACGATGAGGCACTCCAAAATGATGTACCATGTCAAAAAGTACCTTCGCTGCCCGTTTTGCCTTCCTGTCCTTCACTGGTTCTATCACTGTAAACTTCGTAAAACCGTCCACAATAACCAGCAAATACCGATGTTACGGTGAAAGACCCAAATTGGTGAATGTCGACATACACCAAATACGTCGGTGAAAGACCGAATATTTTATTACATTCTTGTACATTCGGACCTTCATCGGTGTATGTCGACAATCATAGATATGCTCTGGTGAAGGTCCGAAAGAAAGGAGCCGACAAAGAAGCGACTGGCTCTCTCCCGCCAAATCCTTTGGTCTGCTGGGACTCAGTTAGATTTGTCAGTTTAATGCAAGCTTTGATGATGCGAATTTCATATCTTAATTTTTTCTTAATTTTCTTAATTTTTCTTAATTTTCTTAATTTTCTTAATTTTTTTTTCCGATACCGTAACTAATACTGAATGGATACTGCAATAAATCGTGATCTTTTTCTTGAAAAATTAAATGCATTAATTGCGGGTAAGCGAGAAGACAATTGTTTTTATTTTTCTTAAAAAAAGTACTCTAAAATACTTTCTGAAGTGGTTAGGTTAAATCTACGACATGTTCAACATTCACCATTAATGCATGGTGAATGTGGTCATTCACCGGTGTAAGTCCGAAATAAGGGTATTGAGCAAATATTCTGGACATTCACCAGATTTCGGGCGTTCACCGTAACATATACATATAACCCTTAACTTTCAGTAAACGCTGTTTTAGTCAGCGCACCCAACTTATAATTGAATTAGGAAGACTCTATTAAATACACTGATCTCCATGTACATAGTACAAAATTGCTTTGTACATACTTATTTTAACCATTTACAATCTATTATGTACCTAAAATGTAGATACTCCACTACATAAAATTATTTTACATTAGTCAATTACAGTTAAACAGTTTTGACCAATAAATCAATTGTTTATTTTATCAGTTAAATGCAAAGAACATATTTTATTTTTTCAATGTTATTATGCAGTTTTCTTTATTTTTAACATAAAGGTATACAATTTTACTTTATTTTAGTATAATTAAAATAACATTTTGTTTAACGAATATTTATAGTTAAACATATATTTGTGACAAGCAATCAACTCGTACTATCATTAATTATTTTAAGTGTAACTTAATGCTGTTAACTCGTGCGCCTGTTTTTTTTTATTATCATTTGTTCTAACATTTATTACATTTACAAGTATTAATTTTACATAATACAAGAAATTAAAGATGTGAATTATTGACATACATATATGTATATTATCTTTTTAATTACAGAATATTATAAAACTGCCCTCATACATAATTAGAAAACATAGTAATGTTTATAATAAAGAAGTATTATTATTAATTTAATTCTATTTGTAATATTAGTTAAATACATTAAATTTTATTGTTGATCAAACAAATGAGCAGTAATTATGACAATTTTGTAACAATACTGATAATTATAGTTATATATAATTATGATTTTATAATTTTATAATAATATTGATCACCTATTGTAAGATTGCAAAGGGTTAAACGGTGGAATCAGATATCTGACTACACTCATAAAATCAAATGACAAAAAATCATGGCCATAATATTTTCTAACAACAGAAAAATGGACTCCTATAAGAATAATTTCACACATAAAAATACCTAATCCATCAAAAAATACCTGCAATACGTACATCATTTTCAGATGAATTCAGATTACGGAGTTAAATAAATAGGTAACACGTGTTTAGCAATAACTCAAACAGAAGACGTTCTCACATTTTCAATAAATCATTCAAGTCAATTACCCTCGCTTTCCAAATGATTGAACGTAACCTAACGCCACACAACAACGGTTCCGACAATTACACGATAGTAACTAAAATGGTGGATCAGCGTGAAGGAATGAAAGTAAAAAGATGCAAAGCTGAAGTAGCCGTAGAAAAGATAACATCCCGGCTGTCTATCCGCAGAGTGAAGAATAAAAAGAAGGGAAAGAGCCGGGATAACGTTCTTCCCCCCTCCGAATTTGGTTTGGAGTGAAGTTATCGGAGGTCGTAAGTGGGTAGGCGGTTAAATAGATCGGTGGATAGGTGGAAGAGATCCTATGAGCTTTGAATCCTGATCGTTTCGATAGGATGGTAAGAGGTCGCATCCGGTTTCATAGTTCCCTTACGCTCGAGTTCGTAGGCGTCGAAAACAGGTGCTTGACTTGCGCCGTCGTACCGCCACACGTTTCGCTTTTTCTCTCAGAAACACGCCCTTCCTCGTCACCATGCCACCGCCTCCGACGCATTCGGCAACGGCCGAAGTGTCGCGTCGCTTCGAAACGCCAGGCAATTTCACGACGTCGACCAAAAACCTTCGCATCTTTCGATTCGACGCGAAGTAGGTAAAACCGTAGACGTATACAGGAATGTAAGGGTAGTAAGATTCATGGTATGAGAGCGAGTAGTAACTCGGGTAACTCCGTCTTCCTTCGGCACTATTCGGATACACGTGATATGTCTAGCAGTTGAAATCACAGATTTCTGTAATCGAAACGGCAAAATAGACTTTACCATTTTAATGGATTAAGCTACTGATTATTGTTTATTAAAAGGCTATTAACTATTGAGGATTGAAAGCTGTGTATAATTGTTTTATAAATCTGAATCTTTCCATACGAAATACATACAGAGACATTTGGCTAGTAAATCGGTTAATTCCGCCTTCCTTCGGTACTAGTCGGATACACGTGATATGTCGGACCTAGATCATAGACTTATACGGTCGAAACGTCAAAAATGCAACTGAAAAAGACGATAAAGGTTATTATGAAAAGGACATATGTATGCAAATGAATTGAATTGTAAATACTTGAGTAAAAATAAAGAAGAGAGACTTGAAAAACTTCTATTTTAAAGAAAAGAATATATATTAAAATTTCTGTATACAAATTATTAGTTGCGTATCTATATTTATAGTACGGACATATGAAGAACAACAGTCTTACTCACATTTCCTTTTTTCAACAGTTTGTACTTCCTGTTCTTACAATTTGCATAATCATGATGCAAAACTCACTTCATTCAATTTTATTCGCTTTTAAAGAAATGCTCTTGTCCATTTGGTTTTAAAACTGCTTAGACAAAAACGTTACGATCCGCACTGTCACTTCTTTCGCTCACCACGTTATTCAGCCGACACAAACTGATCGCATCGGAAACTAACCGATATGCTACTACCGAATTTCCATTGCGTTCTTTCTAATCTTAAAGATTTCTTTGCTTAAAGTAGTACTGTTAAGCCGCAGCAAGGAGACGTAATAAAATATTACCAAAATTACTACTTTCAAAGATTTATTAAAAAGGTCCGGGATCACGTACAGAGCACTGTTGTAAAGATGGCAGACTCAGGATAACTGAACTGTTTTGAGGAAATGTCCAGAGTTTTTATGTCCTTCCAAATACAAACTATGACTAGGTTGATAGGGCGATTGTGACGCATGGAGGATGACGACGGTGTTGGTTTCGGTTATCGGTGCCCTTTGAAAGTATACGATGACTCCGGAGGATGAGACATCGATGGTAATATGTCATTCCATAACAGTACCTTATACTTCATCTATTTAAGTCTATGGATTTAAATTAAAATATTGTAGTTATAAGTTTATTCTTGCTGTCATTGATTACAAAAGATATTATACAGTTTGTAGAATTTTAGTTTATACATTTATTCATTATACATTATGTAGTTTAAAGAATTTTAAATTGCGTGCGGTTTTCTGTATTCTCGATTTCTATACCAATCAATTTGTCAACCAGTAGCAAAGCTGAATACCTTTGTAGGGAACATAGTCGTTTTGTGTTGTTTTTCTTTGATTATAAACACAATTGGTATTGTTACGCGGCCAGATACCGCGTCAGTTATTTTTGTAAAGAACATCATGTTTTAACCTTTACCCAGGTATATCCGTCGTTCACACGAATTTCGATCCTCGACAGCAGCAATAAACTCATGAAGCCAGTACGAACCCCGCGAGTTTCTTTAGAGTCACCGTTTGCCCATGTTTATTGCCAGTAATAGTTTTTAGCTTTTCGCTTTTTCAAACACATGTTTTCTTTCCGTCGAGGTGCATCCTAACTTTATTGCTCGCTTAAGTCAAGGGTCCATCCAATAAATCAAGCAACATGATTTATATGTCAGGGTTTTTCCCAAAAACCTTGACGTCACATGTAGGCGGTCACTTAAGACCCCTCACTCCAAAAACGTCACACCAATCACAAACAACTACCCCCTGACACTACCCCATTACACACACCCACACGAACTTACCTACACGACATTTCAACACACAAAATTTAGAATACATCAAACCTCCGACACGATCATACACTCTTCACTCATAGTTCTTTTTTAATAAACAGTATTTTAGTTCAAATTCAAACATAGTCTCCATTCAAATATCCAAAGAACTATCCTTTCTGCAGTAATCACCAGTTAGGAGATACGTAAATTCGGGACCTCGAATTAAATCGAATAAGGATTTACGACCCTTATAGGCGCGAATTGCAACGGTTCCGTCTAGTCGCGATTTACGTAACATTTTTTGGTCCTTCGAGCCGGATCCGGATCGTGTTCGGTATCAGTGCTCTAATATACGACAGACTTTTAAAAGTGATATCTACAACCACATCAGGCGTGCCACGTCATCATCAAAGATCTACAAATCGCCACGCAGCTTTCTACGTGGATTTCTCATCGAGATTTCAGCTCAATATTTCCAAGTCCAAGGCATATCCATCCAAGGACATCCGCAGGATCACCAACGCAGCGATCCTGATATCTACCCAAGGACATCCGCAGGATCACCAACGCAGCGATCCTGATATCTACACAAGTACATCCGCAGGATCACCAACGCAGGGTCCTGATATCTGCGCAACAAAGGTAGGCTCATTTTTGTTTCGTCGATTCCCATCACGTTTCCTTCTTTCTTCCTAAAATGCCTAACGATTCGCTTGAACAATCCGCCGGTCACTCGTCTCTTTCCGCGTTACAAGGTATAAATATCAGTACCCTACGACGTAGGCGCGGGAACATTATCGGGCAAATTACCACATTCACGAAATTTATCGATGCAGTCGAACAATCGCAACAGCAGAATATCCCGTTAGTAAAAACTCATCTTAACGGCCTAAACGAAGCGTGGAAGCGTTTCGACGATTTCCAATTTCAACTCGAAGAATTAGATGAAACAGAAGCTCCGCGTCGGTACGAAGTTCAAAACCAGTATTATGAAATAGTTACTCGCGCCAATAATTTAATCGAAGGATCTCAAACTACACGTAACGCGCCAGGACATACGGTTGACGCATCCTCATCACCCGTAACTGCTCCTATGGCGAGAAAACTTCCCGAAATGCGTTTGCCCACGTTTGACGGTACAATAGAAAAATGGACTTCATATTTCGACATCTTCTCATCAATGATTGATAATAATGAAGATCTCACGCCGGTGCAAAAGCTACAGTATCTGCGATCAACGTTAACGGGAAAAGCGGCTGCGTGTATTCAATCCCTTAGTATCACCGACGCTAACTACTACGACGCTCTCAGCTTATTAAAGGATAAATTCGATTGTCCGCGACGGATTTTACTAAGTCATTGCGATGCGATTCGGGAACTTCCGAAATTGACCAGGGACACTCCCGAAGCTTTAGGAAATTTAGTTGACACAATCAATCAACATTTACGCGCGTTAAAAAATCTCGGCGAAAACATTGCTTCTTGGAATAGCATGTTAATTTCGATAATCTTATCTAAAGTTAATTCAGATTTAGCGTGGCAATGGGAACTCACTCTCAAAGATAAACAAATGCCGGCATATACAAATTTGCTTGAATTTCTTGAGAAACGAGCAAACTGTGCTCCAGCCTCAATCGTCAAACCCACGACTTCGTCGATTATTCGTACGCAGGACCATAATAGGCCTACTAGATTCGCACCGCCACGGGGACACACATTTGTTACGGCTCCGATCATTAAATGTTTTGTATGCAACGGCTCGCATGAAACGCGATATTGTAACATCTTCCGACGTCAGTCAGTCGAAGAACGAATAAAAACAGTAGAACGAATTACGTTATGCCCGAATTATTTGGGTGAAAAACACCCTATTAGATTATGTCCGTCGGGAGCTTGTCGAATTTGCAATAGGAAGCATCATACGTTGCTACATAGACCAGAATCCGCATCTCATACAGATCGTGGTGCCCCTCCGTCGCCGCGTAATAATACAACACCTGAAGACTCAACAGCCAGATTTCATCCTTCGACATCAGCATGACTAGAGCGTATAAATATTCCCAGGCACCCCACGATACCGAAAACGTTTATTGTAAATTCCGTCACGAATGATCTAATGGTAACCGCGCGACTCAATATTTTAGACAATCGTCTTCGACCCGTTCAGTGCAGAACGTTAATCGACACTTGCGCGGCCGCGAACTTCGTCACCGAACGATTAGCAGATAGACTCGGTCATTCAAAGACCAAATGTACAATTCCCGTCGGATCCCATAATTCATTATTTACGGTATCAAAACATATGATAATCGCCACCGTTAGATCAAATTGCAACAGTTTCGAACGCTCGTTAACATTTTTAACGATTCCTGAGATTTCTTCTGCTATCCCGGATCAGCCGATCGACCGTCGCTTAATCGCGATTCCGAAAAATATCACCCTTGCGGATCCAGAGTTCCACCGACCAACACCCATCGACTTGCTGCTCGGCGCAGGAACAGCGCTGTCGTTACTATGCGTAGGACAGATCGACCTTACTCCATCCAACGGTCCATCATTATTTTTACAAAAGACTAGACTTGGATGGGTAATCGGGGGGAGCGTTCCAACACCTTCCTCATCACACGCGAATAATTATCATATCAACACGTCGCATCTACAAGATGATATCACGCGCTTCTGGGAATTAGAAGATGGTCCGCAAATCCAGCATCTTTCAAAATCCGAGAAGATCTGCGAGGAGCATTTCAGGGCCAACGTCGAACGGAACGAAGAAGGAAGGTACATCGTGGCTTTACCGGTCAATGAGAAGATCACGCAATTGGGCGATTCGAGGCGATAGGCGATGAAGAAACTGCTATCACTCGAACGGAAGTTGAGACAGGATCCATCTTTGAAACAGCAATATCATTCCGTACTACAGGAATATTTGGATTTAGGACACATGTCCAAAATCGCGCAGGACACTCCTGATCATGATGGTTATTATCTACCCCATCATGGTGTAATTAAAACAACCAGTCAAACAACGAAACTAAGAGTTGTTTTTGATGCTTCCGCGAAAAGCAGTTCAGGCATATCTTTAAACGATGCTTTACATATCGGTCCGAAGATTCAAGAAGATCTTCTGTACATCATCTTAAGATTTCGCATACATCGCTTCGTCCTCACGGGCGACATCGAGAAAATGTATAGGCAATTTCTCGTTCGTCCTGAGGATAGAAGATTTCAGAAAATACTATGGCGCGATCCCAATGGTCAAATTCAAACGTATCAGCTTAACACCGTAACATTCGGATTATCATCAGCGCCGTACCTAGCCATCCGTTGTCTCCAAAAGTTGGCAGAGGACGAAGAACATAATTACCCCATCGCAGCCAAAATCTTGCAACGAGATTTCTACGTGGATGACGTGCTGACTGGAGCGGCCACGAAGGAAGACGCAATCCTGCTGAGAAAGGAACTCATCCTGCTTCTAAAGGAAGCTGGATTATATATAAGACAATGGGCATCCAACGATCGGGATTTATTAGACGGTTTAGCGGAACAGGATCTTAATCAAAAGCTCGCTATCGGCGATTCAACCCTAAAAACGTTAGGCGTATTTTGGAACTCTTCGAACGATTCGATACACTATGCGGTAAAAACAATTTCTCATAGGAATATAACCAAACGAACGATAAGTTCGGAAATTGCAAAAATTTACGACCCTTTGGGTCTTCTTGGGCCGATAACAGTAACTGCGAAGATTTTTCTCTAGAAACTTTGGTCACTCAAAGTGGACTGGGACGAATTACTTCCGTTAAGCGTGCAAAATGAGTGGGACAGATTTTATCGACAACTTCCAGTATTGAATAACGTGACTTTTCAACGGAAAGCCATCGTAGATTCATCAGTAGAAGTACAATTACACGGTTTCTGCGACGCGAGCGAGAAGGCGTATGGAGCTTGCGTGTATCTCCGCTCCGTCGATAAACACGGTCGCGTCCGCGTGGAATTATTAATCGCAAAATCAAGGGTGGCCCCCCTGAAGCAACAAACAATCCCGCGTTTAGAGTTATGTGCAGCGTTGCTTCTTGTAACATTAACAAACGCAATTAAAAAGGCATTACATATTCCCATTAACCGGCAGTTCTTCTGGAGCGACTCTACCATCGTTCTACATTGGATCGCTTCTACTCCAAACACATTAAAAACATTTGTAGCCAATAGAACCGCAGAAATTCAGAGAACCACTCACGCATCTGATTGGCACCATGTGAAGACGAAGGATAACCCCGCCGACCTCATTTCACGAGGTCAAACTGCCGAAGAGTTCCTTCAACCATCGATATGGAATCATGGTCCATCATGGCTCACAGAAGATTCAGCACTTTGGCCAATCTCGGAACTTCCGCCAATTAGTGATTTACCAGACCAACGAAAGGCATGTTGTTTAACGGCCATCAATACCGATAACAACATCTTCACGAAATTTTCATCGTGGGATAAACTCATTCGCGTCGTCGCCCGTTGTCTGCGATGGCGATCACCTCAATCGAAAAAAGATAGTCTCAGCGTCTCCGAATTGCAATTTGCTCGCGATAGAGTGATAAAATTAATACAACAAAATCACTTTGCCGATGAAATACGATGCCTCAGCAACGGAAGAACCTCTGACGTCAAGGGAAAGCTTCAGCGCCTGAACCCGTTCATTGATAAGGATGGGATTCTCCGGGTTGGGGGTCGATTAAAACATTCGGTTATGCCATATTCACAAAAGCATCCGATTATTCTCCCAAAATCACCTGTAACAGCACGGATCATCGAGTACGAACATCGCATACAACTCCACGCTGGGACTCAAGCTACGTTATACGCAATTAGAAGACGATATTGGCCCATCGATGGACGGGTTTGGAGAACTATAAAGGACTGCATACGTTGTCGTCGGTTTCGTCCTCCACCTGTGGATTATTTAATGGGTAATCTACCCGAAGCACGCGTTACTGAAGCTCGCCCATTCTTCAACGTAGGAGTAGACTATTGCGGACCCTTTTATATAAAAGAAAAACGTCATAGGAATCGAAATCGAATTAAGGTCTACGTAGCCGTTTTCGTATGCCTCGCGGTCAAGGCAGTACATTTAGAATTAGTTAGTGACCTTACAAGCGACGCCTTTTCAGCAGCTCTGCGGCGATTTATTGCACGACGAGGACATTGTAGTAATATTTATTCCGATAATGGCACCAATTTTGTCGGTGCTAACAACGAATTGCGCGAGCTTCGTGAATTGTTCCAATCTAAAGATCACAAGGAAAAGTTAAATACCTTTTTATCGAATCAGTTCATCCAGTGGCATTTTATGCCTCCACACACACCTCACTTCGGTGGACTTTGGGAAGCCGCGGTGAAGGCCTTTAAATATCACTTAAAACGCGTCGTAGGATCTGAATTATTTACCTTTGAAGATCTTAACACACTTATCATTGAAATCGAAGCGATTTTAAACTCCCGTCCTCTGACTCCAATTTCCTCCGATCCAAACGACCTTCTTGTCTTGTCACCCAGCCACTTCCTTATCGGCGAATCATTAATGAGTTTACCTGAGCGAGATTATAGGGACATGCCTTCTAATCGATTGCCAAGTTGGAAACATATCCAGCAAATCAAACAGCACTTCTGGACTCGTTGGCGCCGGGAGTATTTAAACGAGATCACCAGCCGCAATAAGTGGATGAAGGGCAGCCATCCCATCCAGAAAGGAACCATTGTCCTTCTTCGAGAGGACAATGTTCCACCAGCGCAGTGGCCGCTCGGCAGAGTAGCCAAAGTCCATCCTGGTCCTGACGGTGTGATTCGAACGGTCATCGTCAAAACCAGCACCACAACATTTGACCGGAGTGTCAAAAAACTAGTACCCCTGCTCAACACATCTCAGGAGGAAACAACCACCCATCCAGCGTCCAAGGCGGACGGGATAACTTAGGAAGACTTCCGACCATGGGACATCATGAAGAACCCCATTGATTAATATTTATAATAATGCTTCACACATATTTATTTGTAATCTTATGATTAAGATCATATCATCATGCACCCACAATTTCACACACATACACAATTTTGTTTTGATCAGTACCCTCTCAGCGGGGGGAGCATTTTACGCGGCCAGATACCGCGTCAGTTATTTTTGTAAAGAACATCATGTTTTAACCTTTACCCAGGTATATCCGTCGTTCACACGAATTTCGATCCTCGACAGCAGCAATAAACTCATGAAGCCAGTACGAACCCCGCGAGTTTCTTTAGAGTCACCGTTTGCCCATGTTTATTGCCAGTAATAGTTTTTAGCTTTTCGCTTTTTCAAACACATGTTTTCTTTCCGTCGAGGTGCATCCTAACTTTATTGCTCGCTTAAGTCAAGGGTCCATCCAATAAATCAAGCAACATGATTTATATGTCAGGGTTTTTCCCAAAAACCTTGACGTCACATGTAGGCGGTCACTTAAGACCCCTCACTCCAAAAACGTCACACCAATCACAAACAACTACCCCCTGACACTACCCCATTACACACACCCACACGAACTTACCTACACGACATTTCAACACACAAAATTTAGAATACATCAAACCTCCGACACGATCATACACTCTTCACTCATAGTTCTTTTTTAATAAACAGTATTTTAGTTCAAATTCAAACATAGTCTCCATTCAAATATCCAAAGAACTATCCTTTCTGCAGTAATCACCAGTTAGGAGATACGTAAATTCGGGACCTCGAATTAAATCGAATAAGGATTTACGACCCTTATAGGCGCGAATTGCAACGGTTCCGTCTAGTCGCGATTTACGTAACAGGTATTCAGGTAACAGGTAAGAACGACGGAGGTTAAAGACTGTGATAAAACAGTTAATGA
The DNA here is from genome assembly GCA_963576845.1 of Megachile leachella. NCBI lineage: Eukaryota > Metazoa > Arthropoda > Insecta > Hymenoptera > Megachilidae > Megachile > Megachile leachella. Next base: position 16,150,020 of record OY756253.1, on the reverse strand, counting down.
GCCCGGCTATACCAGAGGAACACAACGAAACACTCTATATTTAATGTGACATTAAAAATTACGAAATTAATAGAATTTCATTTCATTGCCTCATGAATGTATTAATGTGAGGTCATGCAATATTGGTCACTTTAAGTATAGTTAGTTCCAGATTAATGCTAGAGTTAGCTATACGACTTCGAAAAAGGAGGAGGTTACACAATTCGATTTCAATTTTTTTTTTTTTTTTTTTTTTTTTTTTTTTTTTTTTTTTTTTTTTATGTATGTCCGCCGATTACGCCTAGCTGTATGAACCGATCGGAATGAAACCTTTTGCATCTTGTAGGTTCTGACTCCCCATTGGTACCATTATAAAAAAAATTTAATATTTCAATTGCAAAGTATTGTTATTGCAAAAAAACCGGCAACTTTTGAAAAAAACTTTTCTCGATTTTAGTGCGCTTTAAACATCATATCACGGACATGATTCTTTACAATTTTGTTCATATACAAATTTCACAAAAAACTTTAGTTTACAAGATATTAGCAAAAAATTGTTATTAACTTTAAGAAGCAACTTTGGACGATAAAAATGTCCTTTTAATATGTTGTCAGGGACATTGTTCTGGACAACCTCTTCCTTATGCATAATTGACGGAAAGCTTTACTTCTCGAGATATTAGCGAAAAAATTATTATTAACTTTAAATAAGAACTAGAAAGAAAAACCGGAAAAATTGTCTCACAATATCCTATACAATTCTCCCCATTTCACTAAAAAGCGTGAAATAAAATAGTTTTCAGAAAAAAAATACACCGACTTCGAAATGCACTAAAAAGTATAAAATAATTTCTATTTCATTCAATCATACAATTACGTAACATATATGAATGAAACCTATTTACTCGTTAGGTAGTATATTAAATATACTTCAACTCTTTCGGAGACGGCGCAAAATCAAAAATACATCAGTAAACATTGCTGCCAATAACTAGTTGATTGTGGTATGGCGTGTTGCATATTAATAAATCCTGAGGAAGAATACGAACCATTATAGATATATCTGGTAATATACGTAAATGTAACGACTGAATCTTCATTTCACAACGTTTCTGATATAAATGAAACTGAATCGACTTCGTTCGCATGTGGAAGCCATGGATCTAAGAATCTGCAAACGGAACCCACGTCGCGGGAATAACCAAATTTCCCACAGATGGGCTCTATCTTTATAGTATATGCGGCGATCGATTCTGTCTATCCCATACTCAATGAATCTACATAGACCATAGTTACATTCTATACGCACTAACACTTACTTCGCGGCGTGCTGTCGAGTTATATGTATAGAAAAAAACAGCTATACACACTTTGCCTATATTCCACCATCCAAAGGTTGACATATGCAAGAAAACCTTTTAATTTTGCGCCGCCTCCGAAAAGGTTGAAATATATTTAATATACTATGTATCGTCGAAATCGTTCCAACATGGAGAGATTTCGTGTTTCAAGATAGTGCATGAATTTGATTGAGGTAGAGGGTAAATAAAAATTACTTAGACGTAATTGAGCCTCAAAAAGAATGATAATTTATTGGCTCGAATGATTCGAATTAGGCGAAAAAGCCTTGCGGCATAAAGAACCCCTTACAAAGTTATGTATTCGTTAATAATTATGCGGTGAAAGTGCGTGTGTGAGTATGTATACGTGATGTATGTGTTTGAATTGTTTGTTGGTTGATCTGAGGAGAACAGGTTCTCGACTCAGTGTGGTTAGTTTGGAGGAGAACAGAGTCTCGCTCAGTGTAGTTCGATTGGAGGAGAACAGAGTCTCGACTCCGTGTGGTTCGATTGGAGGAGAACAGTGTCTCGACTCCGTGTGAACCACGTTGCGTGAAGTTATTCACGATGATCTATTCGAGGGGGTAGGACTCGCTCGAATAGTGTTGAGTGTACGAATCAACCACCCTACCGTGGCCTATTCGAGGGGGTAGGACTCGCTCGAATAGTGTGTAATGTGTGAATCAACCACCCTACCGTGGCCTATTCGAGGGGGTAAGACTCACTCGAATAGTGTGTAGTATACGAATCAACCACCTTACCGTGGCCCATTCGAGGAGTGCAGGGTCTCACTCGAATGGTATTTGTGTGCGATCCCGAGCCACCCTGCATTGGCTGTGCCGTGTTATAATTCGCGAGACTCTAACACTCACGATTGACTTTTCGAATTTGATCTAATTCGTTCAATATTCAACGTTCGAATAACTCAAGCTATGACGTCCGACCGACTCGAGCTACGATGTTCAACTGTCTGTTTGTTTGTATGGAAAATCGCCTAAATACCCTCGCGTTCCGAAGGTAACGGTTAAGGGACACTCTATGCTTGCATTTGTTAAACTGTTTAAAAGAGAGGTACAGCCGTTAGCAGGTTTATGGCGAGCACATGCTTAAAGTAAGATTCGTTCGGACCGGACGTGATAGACAAAAGGGTCCTCGGTGACCCGTATTCCGAAGTGAAAACTATCGACGGTGACCTACATACGCACCGAACCACTTGGGCCCTGCAATAAATCGCTTAGTCGCGGCAAAGGTTTCGGTTCACGGCCAAACATACTAGCTAACGAGTAAATAGGTTTCATTCATATATGTTACGTAATTGTATGATTGAATGAAATAGAAATTACTTCATTAGGAAATAGAAATTGTTTTATACTTTTTAGTGCATTTCGAAGTCGGTGTATTTTTTTCTTAAAATTATCTTATAGACATCTCGATATTTCAAATTACCAACACAAATAATCATTGGGAATAACCATTGGGAATTACTTTGCATATTTTATTATTCTTATTAAATAGTATAAGTTAAAAAATAAGTAAGGGAAGTAATGTAACACAACCAATTTTATCCTGTGTTGAATTCGTATGAGTAATTTTAAGTAATTGTTGATAATGAACAATTTTTACTGGATTTCTTTAGAAATATTGAAATTTTACTTCTAGTCATTAAACATCGAATTATCAATAAGGAAATATGTAATCAAATCACTATAAAGTTAACGAATAAGCACAGATAAATAAGTGAATAAATATATGTTCAAGATAATTACATATATGATATAGAATATATACAGAATGTATACATTCACTAGCGAAATTTGTCATCGATATTTATTTTGGAAACTATTTATTATTTTACAGATTCATCCGACATCGTGGACAATAAATTAAAATTAATCCTTGGTTTAATATGGATTTTGATTCTCCATTACTCTATTTTCGATGCCGATGTGGGACGGCGAAGAAAGCCAAGGCACCGGCAAACATGCATTGCCGAGACAAAGATTAATAATATGGTTCCAGTCAAAATTACCAGATTTGGAAATCAACAACTTCACTATCGACTGGAACGACGGTCGAGCGGTCGGTGCGCTAGTAGATGCGGTTGCTCCGGGTCTTTGCCCAGATTGGCAAGACTGGAACCCGAAGGATGCAGTACAAAATGCTTCCAAAGCGATGGGACTTGCCGATGATTGGCTTAATATACCACAGGTTTCTATAATTTTTCTGTATTATCTATTAATCTAGTCATTTAGTGCTATCCATGGCTATGTTAAGTAACTGTCCTACTGATCAAACGAGCCCCGGAAATTAACAGTCGAGTGTTAATTTGATTAATACTAAAACTATCAAACCGATCAAACGATCGATTCACAAGTTTTTTATTTTAAATGACAAAATTTGTTAAGATACTTTTCTTATAATATTTGTATTGACTTATATCGATGTAAGGCACTAATATGTATGTTAAGTAATATTTAGTTTGTTCACTTATTCTTTTGCTTTATTTTTAATTTTGAATTACGGGTACATTATACACATAGAATATTGTTATTATTAAAAATAACATTTCTGCTTATTTTGAAAATATTGTAATTGTATATCATATATACAATTGATTATATTATAATTTAAAGTTTTTCTGTTATTTTACAGCTCATAAAACCAGAAGAAATCGTGAACCCTAATATTGATGAAACGTCAATGATGACATACCTGTCTCAATATCTGAACGCAAAATTAAAATCAGGAGCACCACTTCGACCACGAATTAATCGAAATAGGTAAGCAATTTTTCCTAAAACACTTACCTAAAAAAGCGCCTTTTGTTCGCGCGTCGGGTCAAATATTAACTTTTATAATTATTGTCGAAGGTTGTAAATCTTCGAAGACCCATGGCGTTTCCACAACTTGTTACGGTAGTGGAATTATATGTAAAATGATTATTATAAAGTAGAATTTATAGAATGGTTCAGAGTCCTCCATACTGGTGTGCCCAAGTCAACGAAGGATGTAGATCATCATCCCACTCTTGAAATGTCGTTATCGTTGTTAGAGACTATCGTTTGTAAAAGTGAGTATCTTTCACCGAAGTTAGTTTTTAGACTGTCCGTCGCTTCTAAGCAGCCAGAAAAGAAAGCAAGGGAGGAAGCTCAAGATATGAAGGCGTCACCAAAAGGGACCAATCAGTACAGACCGTCATTTGTAAAATATAGGGATTGGTGAGATGGGTCAGCGAATGAAACTGTAGGACCCTCAGCATTCACTCCAAAGCTGTAAAACGTTTCGTTAATAAAGTGACCCAAACAGTTAAGCGATCTGGGTCCTTCAAAAGAACTAAGTACCGGGACCCGTTACAGGGGTGCACAGTTTCGGACCATGGAAATAAACTTCTTCAAAGAAAGTTATATTGGCGTTACAAAACATGTGCTTTTCCGGCCTGCCAGAAAGCCACTGTCAATAGTTAGGAACGTCAAGTTGTGGAGACGTTCATGTGGTCCCAAATATCCGCCTGAAAATCACAACAAAGAAACATTCTAGAGTTCGACAGAATATTTATAAATATTACACTAATTATATTCCCAGCAACTCGTAACACCTTTTTCAAAGAAAAATTGTACAAGGTTTATTTCAAACAAAGCTACGTTTTGCTACGTACTGCAAGTTTCATTTACTTCAAGAGCGCATTTGACGATATTATTTTTCATCTTTGTTCGATTTGTTTCAATAATGTAAATTTAGTAACTTGTTAGATAGAATGATGAGATGTATCATGAGACACGCAATGAGTGAATTAAGAAATGAACCGTTTATTTTAAAAGTGGCGCATGTCCACCTATAGTTAAAACTATTGTTATTCAGAAATATTACTATACAATTTAACTCTGATAAGTTTTAATAATATTGACAACACTGTGAAAAGCCTCAAATTGTATAATATTTGTGATATAAATAATTCTCATATGAGCGAAGATATACTGTAATTCTATCTAGGTATCATTGCTGATTTGTTATCAGCTTGCAAATACCTTTTAGTATGGTTCTAACACTCAACGAACCTAAGACGGTTTCTATTTCAGTCTCGTGCACAAAACCTTTTCACAAATTCACAGTTATTTGGAAATTATTAGGATATAGAAATCAAATTCACGACGCTTACTACTAATTTAACAATTTATCAATTACGACGCAACAAACGACAGGTCCAAGAACCTTGGAGTTGGGTACTGAATATGAAAACAATTTAGACTAAAACGATTAAAAGAAATTAAGAAAAAGAATAATTGAACAACTGAAATGTTATCCGTTTGAAGATCTCACAAAAAATGGACCTGCTCTTCTTTCAAAATAAACGGCTCATTTGCTTCTGATAAAAGAAAATAAAGTTGACCATATGTCCTTCAGGCATTCACTCACAAAAAATATTTAACATTGAATTATGTTAAAAGAAACAGAATATGTTGAAAGTATTAAATCTTGTGTTGCAGAGTGTTGTAACTCTTTGTATTTCTTTAATCAAAATCCTAATTTTTGATTAGTAATTATTTTTTAAAATAAATTTATATTCAATATTAAAAATAAATACATATACATTTTTATGGATTATTATTTTATAGTATTTTATGCGTGTTGCGAATTTTGGGAAACGATGTCGTCGTTCGGCTACGTCGCGTCGTCGAACAGTCGAGTAGGGGAGAGTTCGTTCGGGAGTTAATGACGAACGATCGACCAGATCATTACGCTTGAGGCAATAAAAGAATACTTATGTAATTTAGTGATTATTTTCTGAAAAAACCCTGACATAACCTACTACAATTTAAATAATAATACCTTTATAATTAATATTAAGTACTGTTTAATAAATTTCGAAGTCATTGAATAAAATAATAAAAGTTTATGCAGTGCCAGTAATTAAAGTAATTCTTTTTATTCAAAACTATTTTTTATTTAAAAGTTTATTAAAATAATTTATCGTATATTTATATTTACTTCGTTACTATCAAATGTTACCTGTGACGATTTAGAGTAATTAATGTATTTTTCTTTCTCGGTTGCAGCGTCCCGCTGCCGCGGTAAGTTGCACAGAGATCACATTTTGACACTTTGTTGTTTATCATAATAGTTGTGCGTAGTTTGACGTTATTTAATTTGCAGCTATTCGATTAAAATGCAGCAGACAAACGTACATACTATGTCTTACGTTTCGCTTTAATCGCTGGCGTTTTTGACTTGAATTTTTATGCTGGGTCCATTAGGTGTCCAAACATAACAGTGTCTGCGTTTAGAGCAGGCATCCTGAACTGGCTTTTGTGAATGTGGAAATTTGGGAATTAAGAAATTAAACAATTTTTTAATTTTCGAATCAGGGAATTTTTAAATATAGGAATCTTCGAACTAAGAAATTTAGGGATTTTTAAATTTGGAAATTTAATATGGAAATATTTGAATTAGACAATTTAGACATTTTTTAATTAGGAAATCACTGAATTTGGGAATTTGTAAACATGAAAATATTTGATCTAGGAAATTTGGGAATTTTCAAACAGGAAATATTAAAATGTGGAAATTTTTAAATTTGAGAATTTGAAAATATTTAAATTAGGAAATTTGAGAATTTTTTAATATGGAGATCTTTGAATTAGGGGATTTTTAAATGTGGAAATTTGTATTTTTCGGTATTTGGAATTTGAAATTTTTAAAATAAAGAATTCGGAAATTTGGTAATCTTTGAGTTAGGGAATGTGGAAATTTGGAAATTTTTAAATCAAAGAATTTGTGAATCCATAAATTCAAAAAGTTGAAATTAAAAGGGAAACTAAATGTTTTGGATTTTTAAATTGACTAATTTAATAATTTGAAACTTTATCCTCTTGAAAGTGTGACCCTATATAAATTTTCAAATTTTCAAATGTATTGAAGGAACGCGTGTAAGGTATAAAATATTATCGCAGCAATTTGCGTTTATTGAAAAAGGAGGAGGCAGAGAGTTTTAGAACCGAATAAAGAACAAACACAATATCTTGATGTAAAAACTTTACCTTAAAATTTAACATTGAACGCGTATATCATGGCGATTGAAAAACAAGAGAATGAACAAAATTATAACAAAACCGTTGTTAACGTGTTCATACATTAATAAAATCAATCAAGAGGGTACAACTCGATTATGTAGGAAAACCGTCGTGAATTGTATTTCCAACAGCGTTTTTCTTATTTTATTTCAGACAGGAGCACACGTAAAGACTTCTTACTGGGTATACAATTTTTACAAAAGTTCCTCGTGCTTGCGCTCGATCTTCTTTTTTATATTTTTCTAAGTCTAATGGACAACCCCCTAAAAGGTGTGGTTAACCAATGACATTAACCTAAGTCCCGCCAAATCATAGAACCTCCCTCCTGTGCCCGAAGCACGCTTCCTAGAAGCGGGGGTGTGATTTGTCGGGGACAACGCAGCGGAATTTTCCCAAGGCCCAGGTCAACTACGCGATGGTCGCTTGACCTTGCGATGCGGACCCTTGGGGAAACCCAGGGTTTATGACACTAAAGAAGGAAGTAGAGGAGAGAGAACGAGAAAAGAAAGAAAACAAGGCGGCCAAGGAACAAGAGGGTAAAGATAAAATAAGACGGCAAGAGTAGGAGAGCAAAGGAGAAAGCGGCGAAAAGAGGAGGAAAATAGAAGAACGCCCTGTCAGAGAAGAAGAAGTAGACACGGCACTCTTAGAGGCGATGGAAGCTTATGAGGATGCGGAGGCCTCAATATGTGAGATGGGGGAGGACACTGAGTGGGAGAAGATAAGCAACAGCAACAGGGGAAAATGTGAGAAACCTCTGGCGTCATCAACACCTGCGAAAAAGGAGAAAACAAGTAGGAAGAGGCCGAGTATTATTAAGAACGAAGACATTAGTGAACAAATAGCGAAACTCCAGCCCCTCATCAAAATAGCAAAGACGACAAAAGGAAAAGAGGAATCAGAAGAACAAAAGGAAAGAGGTGGAGATTCAAACGGGAGCAATAGTACTCCCAACAGTAGCGTATCAGGGGAAAGTTGGGGAACGAGTGGGAAGGGGAGTAGGGAAGGGATAGATAAGGCAGGGGGAGAGAAACAGATAGGGAAGATAGAAGGGGAGGCAGGGGAGGGAAAGGGGGAGAGTAAGGGGAAAAAGGGAGGAGGAAAAAGGGGGGAGGAGGTAATACTTATAAATTATCCGAAAAATGAAATAAATTACTGGCAGGCCATTAAATGGCTAAAATCCAGAATAGATCAGTTCGCGGATAACATCCTAGAAAAAAAAAAAAAAAAAAAAAAAAATTAAAAATACTAGGAGAGGGGATATAGCTATATTTATAAGGGAGGGAAAAGGAGGGGCGCCAACGCACCAATGTGCGAGGCGGATAAATCAAGAGGGGCAAGGGAAATGGATCGCACAGGTATACAATGACAAACTGGAAATAGCTATCAAGATCTCGGACCCTGATCTAGAAGAGGACGAACTCATGGGGGCGATTGGGGAGGGAAGCGGCAGACTTCGCACACTTATAGAGGAAAAAGAAATAAGGTTTAGAGAAATAAAGGGAAGAGAAGGCACGTGCCACCGGACTGCGTACTTAGAGTGTACGCGGGATGCGGCAAAGGAGATGATACACCGAAAAGAATTGAGAGCGAAATGGCAATCGCTAAGACCATTCTTCCCCAAGAGGAGGAGCTGGGGGAAAAGAAATGGAGCCACTGAAGACGCAAACCGAAAAAGAAACACAACAGCAGGAGAACGAGGAGAGAAAGATGCAAAGGGGATGGAAAACGAAGGAGAAGATAAAGGGCAGCGACAAGAACAAATGAAAAGGAAACAACGACAGCAGCAGCAGCAGCAGCAACAGCAACAACAAAAAACAGGACAACGGCAACAACCGGGTAAGGAGACAGGAGGGGGGGAAAGAATGGACCAACCGAGGCCAGGGACTAGCAGAGACCCGTGGTAATCAAGCGACCAAGAATTAGGAGATAAGATAGACGTAACTAGATATAAATGTACAAATAAACAAATAGGCTAAGAAATAGAAGTAGGAAAGTTTATAATCAAGGCACAATGTAATTTATTTAGTTTAATTTAATATGATACAACTTAATTTAACTTAATCTAAGTCAACTTAATCTAAATACAACTTAATTTATTTAATTTAATTTAATTATAATCTAAATGTAAGCTTATGGAATAGAAATGTAAGCATAGGAGTAAAATAAATACGAGTGTAAACGTTAAGAACCGAGGAAATAGGACAATTACTAAGACACAAGGAACAAATCAACAGATCAGCTCGATCATCTTAACACGTTGAGTGCCACGCGGTTTTATAGCGACTTCCCCGTCAGGCCGCGCGCGCAGGTATCGTAGTACAGCAATGTAAAAAAGTGAAATTTTAAAACGTATTAGGGCCATTGTTTTTTAGCATAATGGAACATATTTCTGTTCGAAATAATGTTCAATTTTTACCTTTATTATCATATTTTATACTCATTATCCAGATGATGTTGGTCATCGGTGTCAGTCACTGGTGACTGACGCGGCCTGAACGGAAAGATCGGTGTCAGTCACCGGTGACTGACGTGGCACTCAACGTGTTAATCGAACTAATTCAGTTTAATTTAATTTAATTTAATTTAAACCCAACCCAACCCAACCCAATCCACATAAGAGGGGACAGAACAGAGACAAAGAAGCTAACAAACAAGTAATACAATATATCAATGTAGAACATAGTACACGTAGCCCAGAAGAGGGAAACAAAGCGACACCGGTAAACAGACAAACCTAAACCCTAAATCCCAAACCCCAAACCCAAACTCATACCCAGCAGAACTCATATATACATAATACACAGATTAACACACAACTTAAACTAGTCTCTCAACATAAACTTAAACACAGCGACTCAAGCCAAACCAATAGTACAGCACAATTAGTACTTCAATGAAGGAAACGTAAACAGTCAGGAGGGACACAGAAGATGTTGCCACTCCTACAGGCTACGCAGATAGGAACAAATAACAATAACAACAACAACATATATAAGATGAAATTAACAACACAATCAACACCACCGCACATGCATAAATGTAATTTTAAATTTAAATTTAAACCTAAACAACGGCATTTCAGCACTCCGAAACAAAACTGAACGCACAGCGGCAACCAACGCATGACAGCGCCAAATCAACTCAAGGGTAATAGAACCGAACCAACAGCAACAGCAGCTAGACAGGTGTCATGGCACGGCAGACATAGGTCACTATAGCACAGCACAGCACACTATATTATACTGGATTAGACTGGACTACCCTATATACATAAATACATATAATATCTATGCGAATACGCACACGCACTCTCGCGGGAGGACGAGACTCCTGAGGGAAAGCAAGAGGAGAGCGCAGAATCGCATGGAACATCAGGACATACGCCGGGCATATAATATAATTAAATATAATAATAACAACAAATAACGATAACGGTAATAAATATCATATATCATATAATTATTTATTATTGAACGACACTAAACACCACACCAATATCTATATCAAATAAAGTACATATAAGTATATAAGCCAAAACAGAAATATAGACACATTACGGTAAATAAATAATATGCATGTATATTCCGACCTATTTACAACTATTTACAACAAATTACAATAACAATAACTTACGCTAACAACAAATGTAGATAACGAGGCAAATAAATCACAACGCAACCCATAAGCACACACTCAGTAGCACGCAATACAGGCAACCTATACTATACATTACAGTCATAGATACATCTCATATAATCCACAAATGTTACACACACGCATTTATTCAGATTTATTAACTCATTTACTCACTCGCCCACTTGCCCATGCACGCCACATGCACTACTAACACACACACTCAAAGCTAACATAGTAAATTCAAACTCAAGAACGCAATAAATAACCCAGCAAGCAGAAACACAGCGCATAACCTAGCCAACAGGTAGTAGCATTTACACACTCTGCATGAGAAATCAGACGAAATGATTTTCGAAGCAGCCCAAACCCATAGCCTCAACTCAACTCAGTTCAACAACCCCCCAACAACTCTACAACCTATGCGACCCTATACTCTCCAGGGAAATAAGACGTCAAACTCTATTACATACTAACCTCAACACAACTGCACAGTAGCATACTAAATCATCAACTCATTGACTGACACTGATTGGCACACAAATTCAATCCAACCCGAGCTAAACTATCCGTACCCTATACTGTGATAACAATCACAATCGCAGCTACCACACACATGACACCTACCACCCACCACATCATACGCGCATCCTCTACATAGCATACATGAGCACACACAGACACGCACGAGACTAAAACCCAATCTGAGGAGGAACAAATAAACTAAACTACAATCAAACGGATAGAAGAAACTGGAACCTACTATCTATTTATTTATTTATCTATTTATTTATCTAATTAGCAATATAGTAACTGGTAAATAATAACCTATTATCAATAAAATCAATAAAACCTAACCTATTTAACTATATAAACTAGGAAGCTAAGAAATGTGCCGATTTACTATTTATTAAGAGCGATTAAATTTAAAATTTAAATTTATTAAGCTATAGGAAATAGGAAGTAAACGAATATAAAGCCAACTTAAAGACAATTTAAAGTTAAATGTAAGCCAAATTTTAGTCTAAATCAAACACGACACGAAGAACGAGAGACAAAGCACATATTAGAAACGAGTCACGGTACATCAACGGAATAAACGACGGAACAGACATCAGCACGGAAACCAGAATAGCTAAGTCAACACATACCAATCATCGCACACAAACAGGCCAACACACGGAAGGAAGGAAATAAATGCAGCTGTAGCAGAAACGGGGCGACGGGAGCTACAAGAAAATAACACACTAACAATACAAATGCAAGACACGGCAAGAGGATGGTGGCGAGTAAGGTGGAACAAGCGAGCGAAACAAGGGGAAGAGAAGCGAACAACGAGACAGAAAGGAAAACGGGGAAACAAGAACCACGGAGAGCACAGAAATTGAATCGCAGATTAAAGGGCCGGATACGCAATGCACAGGTGCGAAAGGATGAACCCAACACAGGAAATAAGGTAAATATCTAACAAATAATGCCTACACGAACAACAAACAAACAACTTATGACAAGTAGAATAAGGAGGTGAGGGGCATGCACGAACAGTAAGGGAGCAACGGCATGGACTGAGCAGTCACGGCCTCCCTTACTCATAACAAATAACCTTTTTCTTGCAAGCTAGCTTACGTAAGTTACAGCAACAGCAACTACAGTAACAACAACAGTGGGGAACGGACATCTGGAGAACAGAAACAATGCAAGAGCATAGCGAATACGAACAAGGAAAAGCGGTCAAATAAACGCGAAACCAAGACGATTGGGAAGATGAAACGGGCTGACATAAACAGAACGGAGAATAAGGCTCAAATAGACGGAAGCAACGCGACGGATGCAATAATAATTAACAATCAAGATGGAAGCGAACTAGAAGCAATAGATTAAATCCTAAAAGCGAGCGACGCAAAGAACAGACGAACAAACACGGGCGACGGAAAGCTTAAACTAGGAAACAGTATCAAAGAAACGGTCAGCCCGTTCCTTTACCAACATCACAAATCGGACAAAGGACAGAATGGCCTGACGATGCGAGTCAATACCTAGCAGCACTGGCACAAAGTTGGAGGGCGATAAGGGACCAGTGATAGAATATAGAGCAACACGCTCAGGCTCCCAGCGAGAGCAATGAAATAGAGTATGGCAAGCATCGTCAATGACGCCATCGGAGCAAAACCAACATAAAGGGGAAGGATCGCGACCTATACGATGCAGATAACTGGCAAAACACCCGTGACCGGATAAAACCTGGGTAAGATGGAAATTCAAGACGCGGGGTCCGCCGGAGTCAATCCACAAGGATATGTCAGGAATAAGGCGACGGGTCCACGCGCCGGTGGGGCAATTCTCCCAAGATGCTTGCCAATCACGGCGCATCAAGAGATCAATTAACCGAGGAGCATCTGGATCATCGGAAAAGGGGTCCAGTTGGAAACAGACTGTACGGAAGTGAATTAGGAACTCCCAGGGAGTACACCCTGAGAGTACGCACAGCACAGCGGTGGAAACGGTTCGGTACCCGCGACAGATACGAAGCAGGCCGACACGCTGGGTTGAATGGAGACGGGAAAGGATACAGTTGAAATTAAGGGCCTCAAACCACACTGGGGAGGCATACAAAACTATTGATTCGACAACACGATAGTAAATCAAACGGCTCGTGAACCCGCACCCGCGGAGATTCGGGAGTAAGCAGGATAGGCGTTTCGCGATGGCAAGAGCCTTGGAACATACACGATCAATGTGATGTTTGTATAAACGGCTATTGCCAAAAAGCACGCCGAGATAGCGGACAAAAGGAGAAGTGGATAAGGTATCAGGACCATGTGTGAAGGACAATCCTTGTGGTACACGACGGCCGGTTAACAAAATAGCCTCAGTCTTGTGAGAGGATAAGACTAAGCCTTGAGAAGAATACGAGGTTTCAAGGGTGCGTAAACACTCTTCGGCGAGCGAGCGAAGTCGAGGAAGAGAACGGGCGACAATCACAAGTGCCATATCATCGGCAAAACCGACTGTAATGGCACCACCCGGGAGAGCAACATCTAAAACGCTGTCATGGGCTAAAAGCCAAAGCAGCGGACCTAACACGGAACCCTGGGGAACACCGGCAAATACCTGTGTTTCGACCCAGGAACCATCGAGAAGAAATGTACCGACAAAGCGGTCCGAGAGATAGCTTGATAGGATACGAATCACGGAGGAAGGAAACCCGCGAAGACGCGCAGCGCGAAGAATGTTATCCCACCCAAGGGAATTGAAAGCATTCTTCACGTCCAATGTCACGAGAAGACAGTGACAGTTGGAAACTCTTGCGCGATCCCACTCCGAGGTCACGACGCGCATCGCTTGCAAGGTGGAGTGACCAGATAAAAAACCGAACTGACGAGGGGAGAAGCCGCCGGACACACGAACGGCCTCAAGAAGGCGCTCTCTAATACAGTATTCAAAACCTTTGCTCAAATGAGGGAGCATACACAGAGGGCGGAGGTCGGTGAAGGAATTAAACGGCTTACCAGCCTTAGGAATTAAAACCAACCGACCACTGCGCCAAGCGGAAGGAAAATAGCCGAGAGAGTAACACGAGTTGTACAGTTTGGTTAGCCAACCTAGGGCCACCTTACCTACAACACGGATAATCTCACCAGACATACCGTCTGGTCCGGGAGCCTTCTTGGGACCGATACGAGCGAGGGAGTAGGCAACAGTGAGGGGATCAAAAGGGATATCTGAACCGTCGGGATTAATATAAGCATTGTGAAGGTGGAGTGAAGATTCAGAGGAAGTATGAGAGGAACTGGAGGCAGAGGAATCCAAAGGTAAAGCAGGAACGGAAGGAGGAGAACATACAGACAGAGACTGGACAGCAAGACAAAACTCCTCGCGATTAAGCGAGACAGGAGGAGGGGAACCACGCAATTTACGCAGCATGGACTTGTAGGGGCGTCCCCACACGTCAGTCTGGACCTCGCTCACCAGCTCCTGAAAACTCTCCTGCTTGCGACGACGTACCTCCGAATTGAAGGAACGTCGAGCCGCTAAATAGACCGGCAGAACAAGGGCAGCAGCGAGGACTGGATCGCGAGCGAGGACCTTGCGATAATAATCGCGAGCCTTATAAGCAACCCGACGAAGGGCGGTCAGCTCGTCGCTCCACCAAGGGGCATTTCGACGCTTCTTGCGACGTAAGGGGAGGGCAGGGCGAGAAGAATTAAACAGAGATTGAAGGGAAGAAATTTCCGCATCAATCTCCAGGCGCGAGAAAAGAGCATCAGACGTGGCAAAGCCATCTGAACAAAAAGGGGAAGAAAGCAGAGTTTCCATCCACATATCAAGGTCAACTGGCCCCGAGCGGGGCAACCACGAGAAAGAGGAGGAGAGAGAAGATGAGCCAGAAGGAACGCTAGAAGTAGAAGGTATGTGAGAAAAAGTATGTAATAGGTAAGAATGATCGGAACCAGTGAACTCGGGTAGAACCTGAGAGAAAGACAAACAGGGAAGGAAAACAGGGGTACATGCAGCGAAATCGAGACGGGAAGAGTATGAACCGCGATGAAAAGTGGGACCGCCACCACTACAAATCGGCTCCAACCCGAGTTCAGCAAAAAGAAATTCAAGCAAACGACCGCGAGCGTCGAGAGAAGAGGATCCCCACGCGGGAGAACGTGCATTAAAATCCCCACAGATTAAAATAGGTAAAGGAGAGCTACGAATCAAAGATGACAACTCAGACAAGACGCGATCCAAAGTGGAAGAAGATAAATTGGGCGAAAGGTAGCACGAAGCTAAACGAAAAGTGCGAGTCTCGACGATAACAAAACCGTCGCCCCGACCGCTACAGCGAACAACACCAAAATCGGAGGAGGGATAAGGACGGAACCAAACAGCACAGGTAGAATCGAGACTCACAAACCATTCATCACGAACCTCGTACGGTTCACACACACAAACGAAGTCCACACAACGTTCGCCGGAGACTTGCCACAGCAAGTCCTGGGCAAGGCGGCAATTGTTGACGTTTAACTGGAGAACGGAGAAAGAAGCCATCTGGGAAGTTCAGCGGACACGAAGCAGAACTTGAATGCAGACAAGACCTAAAACCTGAAACAAACGCAGCAACAGATTAAAGGAAGAATATGCAGCAAACAGAAAGAGGATCAACAAACAAGTGTAAATGTTGGCTACGCACGCCGCAACCAGCAGAATCAATGAGCACTACTTAGCAGACTTTAAAGTAATCACGAAGATTTGTTATTCAGGAAGCCGACTCGGATCCAGCAGGGCGAGCAAATCGGAACAAAAGGCGACGGAGGCGTGGAGGCAAGCTAAAAGAATAAATTAGTCAGCACACATAGAAAGCAAGGTTGCAACAGAGTAGAGGAAACAGGTACGATACAAAAAACGAGAACACAAGGGCAAGGAAACAGAGGTAGGTAAGCATACAACAGGTATAAGACAGCAAACAGTCAAAGGCAAGAAATCAAGTAGAGGAACAGCACAGCAAGCAAGATCAACAGGCGAGGGAGGCTCATAGCATGACTAACCATTGACAAAGCGAGGGAAACAGGAGAACAAGGTGGACCGGAGAGAAAGACAAAAGCACCAAGAAACCAGAAATATAAAGGTAAATGGTAAACAAGAACTCAAACCAGGCCAAGAGAAGGGAGCAGGAGGAAAGACAGGTGACAAAGTAGGTTAACAATTAGCAATAAAAGGATAAAACCAGCAACACAACGAGCTTAAAAGAAACGTGAAGGACAAAGCACAGACAAGGTAAAGTAAAAGTAAAAGTAAAGTAAAGGTAAAGATAAAGCCAAACCAAACCAAAACCAGAAATTAAATAAACACATAACATACCTTCAGAGAAAGGGGCCACAGGAAAAATCAATCCTAAGCTTACCCTTCAGCAGCTAAAAAGACAGCAGCAGCAGATCACAACAGGCAATAGATGATAGTAGCAGCACTTAGACACAAAGGACAGCCAACAATCACGAGCGAGAGAACAGGACAATGTCAGTATCAGGAAGCCAAACCAGCATCAAGCCGACACAGCACACGAGCAGAAACTAGAAAAAAAGGGAATAGGAAATAAGTAATGAAATCTAAACCAATCCAAACCAATAAATGAACGCGTGACTCACCAGCAGCAAATAAGTAAAGCGGCGGAAATAGCGAGCCAACGAGGCAGCACGTAAGCAGAAAAGGCAAACTGAAACAATTAGCAACTAACAATTAATGAAAATGCGCGGGAATAAGAGAGCAGTACAGCAAGCGAAATAACTCACCAAACACCGAAAGATAATATCGAAGGCGAATGCAGCACACAGAGAGCAGCAGAACACGAACAGAAAATGGCAGCGAAGACTGAAGCAACTCAGAACTCAGAACACTGTACACCGGGCGAACGCACAGACGGAAAGAACAAGGGGACGCCAAGACACCAAGATGGTGGAAACTAGAGCAAGGGCAACAACAATGGAGGCGCCACGAACTGCAAGGTGCGAAGCACCTAGGCGACGCATAGCGGGAAAAAAAGAGAAGCTCCCACTACCTGCCCAAACCCCTTTTTTCATGAAAACTCGAGTGAATACAGGTGGCGGAAGTGAGCAAGTGGACATACAGCAGGCGCAGGGGCACCAAATTAGGTCAAACTTGGTTAAACGGGGTTATACAAATGCACAGCGGGAACAATGGTGGAAGAGAGAATAAGGAGAAGAGCAAAAGGAAGCGTAAGACGACAAACGGGTACGAAGGAAGCTAAGGACAACAAACGGATGCGATCTAACAGGACAGAACAGGGGACTCCAATTAATTAATTAATTGAATTAATTGAATTAATTAATTAATTAAATTTGATTTTTAATTATAATTCTTATATTTTATTTTATTTTAACTTAAAATTTTAGTACATTATAATTTAACCTAATTTGAAATAACTAATTAAATACCAACTCAATTCTGGATTTAATTATAAGTCAAATCTCGATTTAACTAAGTTAAAATTCCGAATTATAGATTTCATGTTAATTAAATACAGTTTCAGCTAGGCAGTCCAAATTTTAACCCAACTTAACTTCAACTCAACCAAACTTTAAATTTAATTTAAGCTTAATCATAAATTAATTAATTTGACATAAAATCTGATACTTGAACTTCAACTTAAATCTAAACTGGTCTAGGTTAATAACAGATATTCATCCCTTCGGGGAACTACGATTCACTTAATATCTTGTTTTGATCCTTCGGTGGATGCAAATCATTACGATTCGTGGATTCACCCCCTTCGGTGATCTCCGATCAGCGAATACGCGAGTTTAACCCTTCCGGTGAACTCCAATCCATCAAATATGACGTGTTGACTCTTCGGTGGGCTCAAATCGCTACGATCCGCGGATTCACCCCTTCGGTGAGCCCCGATCAGCGAAATACGCGAGTTTAACCCTTTCGGTGAACTCCAATCCATTAAATATGACGTTTTGACTCTTCGGTGGGCTCAAACCGCTACGATCCGCGGATTCACCCCTTCGGTGACCGTCGATCGAGGAAATACGCGATTTTCATCTCTTCGGCGAATTTAATATGTGGTCCTTATGTTGTCCTTATTCTTCGATGAGCATAAAATCGCTGCGCTTCGCGGTCTCGCCTTTTCGGTGACCGTTGAACGAGGAAGTTAACGATTCTCACGTCTTCTTCGGGAAGCTCAAATCAATTAATTAATATATCATTCTGACCCGTCGGTGATTACCGCGGAGCACTGGATATCGTGAGTTTGCAGAAATCAGGTGGATGGCCTTCTCTGCAGCGGATATACTGATGCGGTTTCACGGACACTACAGGCGCACGCTACTGTGGAGGAACAGAGAACAACCACGACAGGAATTTAATAACTGCAACGAAAGGAGGAAAAGGAAGGTAACGATAAACGGGAGGCGCCAGAGCAGCGGCAACCCGGGAAGCGGCGCCGAGCAAGGGACAACTCAACCGGGAGGGGCGAGAGAGAGAGCGGGGGCCAAGCAACTCATCGGGAGAGGCAGGAGAAATAGCAAATTCGAACTCGAAGAGAGTTTCAAGCAGCGATGCGGCTTAAGCTCCAAACCATCGAGTACAGGAGCGTTGCTGACAACTTCTAGGGGTTGCCTAAACGGTGATCACAAATAGAAGCAGCAACATCATGGCGGGCAGAGCTGGGAGAAACGATCGGAGAAGGAGAATGCCTCCGAACTCTTGAAAATCAGATAAACGAGGAACTCAACGTCCACCTGGTCACAGCACCATTAGGGGACTAACAGGGAACCGAGTGGAAATGACTGTAGAGAGCGAGGAGTGACCAAGAGGGAGCCAAATGGCGACCAAACAAGGATGCAAATCCGAAAGACGACAGAAGTTCGGAATCAAAGAAAGTTCGAACGGCTAAACGGCTAAAGTTCTAATCCGCAAGGAAAAGGAACGTCGCTGGCAACTTCTGGTTAACGTCTGAACAACGACAACACATAGAAGCAGCGGCAATAAGGCGGGTGAAGCTGGGAGAATGATCGGAGAGGAAGAATACCTCTGAGGGACCGAAAATCGAGGGAACGAGGAACCCTAATTTCACCTGGTCATGGAACCATTAGGGATTGACGGGAACCAAGGGAAATCGATTGGCGGAAACAAGGAGTGACCCAATATGCATAGGACGCAAGTCCAACAGACCAACACAGAGCGCAAGCTCGAACGATAAAACTAGCAGAAAATTCGAACTCGAGGGAAATTTCGAGCAGCAAAGCGGCTTAAGTTCCAAACTGCAAAGTGAAGGAACGTTGCTGGAAACTTCTAGTTGCCGCCTGGGTAGCGGTAGCAAATAGAAGCAGCGACAACATGGCGGGCGGAGCTGTGAGAAACTACCAGAGAGCGAGAATGCCTCCGAACTTTCGAAAATCAGAGAAACAAGGAACTCAACGTCCACCTGGTCGTAGAACCATTAGGGACTAACAGGGAACCGAGTGGAAATGATCGTAGAAAGTAAGGAGTGACCAAAAGGCGTAAAGGCAACAGCCTTAAAGCCAATCAAACACGATCCAGATGAGTTTCTAATGGTAAGCGGTCTAAGCTCCGATCCGCGAGGTGAAGGAGCGTCGCTGGCAACTTTCGGTTGACGCCTGAAAGACGGCAACCAATGAAAGCAGCGACAATATGGCGGGCGAGACCAGAACAGAAACTCAGATGGAAAGGACAGACCACTCGATTGAAGAGCAGTGGAACAAGGAACTTAACCACCAGCCTGGTCATAGCACTATTAGGGGGTGGAAGAGAACCGCGGGAAGCTGTTCGAAGAAAGAGATGGAAGAACGTAACCAAGAGCAATGGGCTCACGTAAGCGATACGGGAGAGACTGGGCGAGACAGGAAACGCGAGCGCGATTAACAAGCGGGGATCTAATTTTGCAGGGGAAATAATTTAACTTAATTTCAATTTTAATTTTAATTTAAATTTAACTTAATTCAAGTTTAATGAAATGAAACAAATAGATGCACAGGTAGGGAACGGGATAGCAAGAATTACACGCTCGATTAAGAACAATATATTTATTAAGATATTCACCATTCATTTATTTAGTTACATGAGTTACTTACTTACTTAGCTAGCAGGACGTAGAAATTCCAATCAATACAGGTATAAACAGCACGTAACCGAACCACGACCTACGAACTCGCGCTTGACCCCTCCGGATAACTTCGAACTGCGAATTACTCCGTTTCCACCCCTTCAGTGAGCTCAGATCCGCGAATTACGCTGTTTGGACCCTCCGGTGAGCCCCGATCCGCGAGATACGTCGTTTTCACCCTTTCGGTGAGATCCGAGCCGCGAACTACGCTGTTTCGACCCTTCGGTGAGCTCCGACCCGCGAAATACGCCGTTTTCACCCTTCGGTGAACTTCGATCCGCGAGATATGTCGTTTTCACCTCTTCGGTGAGATCCGACCCGCGAATTACGCTGTTTCGACCCTTCGGTGAGCTCCGATCCGCGATTTACGCCGTTTTTACCCTTCGGTGAGCTCCGATCCGCGAAATACGCCGTTTTTGACCCTTCGGTGAGCTCCGATCCGCGAAATACGCCGTTTTCACCCTTCGGTGAACTCCGATCCGCGAGATACGCCGTTTTCACCTCTTCGGTGAGCTCCGACCCGCGATTTACGCCGTTTTCACCTCTTCGGTGACCTCCGACCCGCGATTTACGCCGTTTCGACCCTTCGGTGAGCTCCGATCCGCGAAATACGCCGTTTTCACCCTTCGGTGAACTCCGATCCGCGAAATACGCCGTTTTTGACCCTTCGGTGAGCTCCGATCCGCGAAATACGCCGTTTTGACCCTTCGGTGAGCGAAATAAGTAGAAAAACCGAAACATCTTGAACCATAACAACTACATTAGGTGCGAAGCGGTGAAAAGGGGCCGCGATCGCTATCGTATGTCCGAGCTAGGTGAAAGGCGGAGGTGGAGAGGAGTTACAGATGATGAAGGCGGAGCTCGTCTCCGCCGAGGTACCTGACTGGCTCTCTACCCCAACTGACACCGAACGAAGGCATCCCCTTACACAATGTGGAGCACATCGCGAGAGGGGTGGGGGGAGGGGGGATAGTCTCTTCTCGTAGTCGCACGCGCAGCCTAGGCAGGTGGAACATATTCGTCAGGATGATGAAGCCTGCCGGGGGACCGCCACCCTCCTCTCCTAACGGAAAGGAGGCGGGAGACAGTTTTAGTGGGTATGCGCCCAATTCACCCCCAGTTACTAGAAGGGGTGTCGTAAGCGTGACTCCCACACTGTCTGGGACACCTTCCCAGTCGTCCATAAAGGATTTCTGTCTTCCTAAAACAAAAAAAAAAAAAAAAAAGGGTTTATGACACTAAGCGTTTTACTGTTGAGACCGTTACAAAAATTCTAAGTACGGCCATGCCTTCTCTAAAAATTCTAAAACGGTTTCCTCAAAAACAGTTCCGCTGTCGTTCATGTCATAAACCGTGCTAGCCGTTTGCGCGTTAAAAAGCTATTTACAAAATTTACAGATTTACGGCTAGCCACTACAGTATAAAAGTTGAAAGTTGGAAATTTCTTAATTTGGATTTGGAAACTTAAAATTTTCAAACACGGTAATTTAAAGATTTGAAGATTTGAAAATCTGGAAATTTAGAAATTAGGAAATTGGAGAGATGGAGAGTTGAAAATTTTTTGAATTTTTAAAATCTAAAAAATTGGAATATTTGACATTTTTTAAATTTTTAAACTTCCAACATCTCAAAGGTTAAAAAATTAAATATTTCGATATCTGCAAGTTTGACAATCTAAAAAATAAAAAAATAAAATCTAGAAATTAAAAAATTTGCAAATCTAAAAATTTGTATCTTTGAAACTTTCAAAAATTTTACGCGTGTAAAATCAGTTTACATTTTGGGGACGAATATATCCTAGTCACTATCTAGATACGTCAGTGACCTTCATCCAGTTGCGCAAATAATTCGAAGTCAATTTTGAAATAAAGTAATTGGTGTGCGCAATAACTGTAATATAAACTGCATGGTAAATATAGTTGTTACCAATGCAATTGTAGTTTAGCTACATGTAATTTTTTCGTTAGCTTATTAATATTTGTACTTACAAACACTTCACCAATTATATATACAAAAATTTACAATTCTTAATAAACGTTATCGTTGAAATGTATTGGTGTTCGCAATCGAATTATTAATTTAATAAAATAAAATTCCAGCGAAACCGTTGGACGAACCAGCGGCCGTTTTTTGCCAGACGGCCGACAGCTACTGCTAGCAAAAACGGACTAGTTTTTGTAGGGTCTGACTCACTCACACGGTTCAGGGTCTCGCTGCAAGAGACAGACTCGTGGGAGTGAGAGAGAGGCCCAAATAAACAGCTGATCGGCCGTTAGCTTCGAGGACCGCAAACGGCAAGCTCGAAAAATTTGGAATTTGCGGAGGCGGCCGCTGATTGGTTCCGGCAGCCCGCGACAACGTCCACGGAGGTCTAGAACCTTCCGCGGACGACAATATAAAATAACATCGGACGTCCGAGCTCGAGTTAGTTTTCAAAGAGATTCGATACGGTGCGAAGAATAATTAGAAAAGCGATAATTTACGCGGCTTGCGTAGTTCGTTAAAAGGACGGTAGTAGTTTGTTCACTTTGTAAAGATACTTTATCCGCGGCTAGCGGCAAGCAGCCGAATAAACTGCTTTAAAGAAAGTCAACGAAATTAATTTCTTTCACGTGCCGACAATTGGAAAATGAACTACACTTATCAATTACATTTATGATATTATACATAAAAATTTATTCGAAAACTGATCAAATATATTTAATACAATTAGAACGATTAAGTTTATAATTAATTTTGTAAGTCTATTAATATTAAAATAATTGTCGCAAAAGAAAAATGCAACAAATGATTAAACTTGTATTCAAATTTTGAAACGAATTATTCCGCTTGATTATTATTAATAAAATAAGAATATTAATATCATTTATATAGTTAAAATGTTTGTTTAAATAATAATGTTCTAAATTTTGAATTTTATGAAAATTACCGGGTAATTTATTTGCGAGTATTCAAAGAATGCGGTGATAAAATAAACGAGACAATGTGATACAGGACAACAATGCCGCGGGTGAAATATTCTAAATATAAGAATGTTTATTTTATCATGATATTTGAGCTTAAATGACCTTTAACGATCGCTTGCGGAAGTCGAGTGGGTAACAGCCATTATGCTGGAAGATAACATACAGCACATTCTATTAAAAAACATGCAGTTGACCTTCAAGTTTCTATTAGGTCTTCACCCGCATCAGGTATCTGTAACACGTTATGTTATCCTTCGTGCTATCCATGTTTTTTTTATAGAATATTGTTACAAATTAACAAAGTTATTGCCCTATCCTTACAGGGTGTATGAAACGTGCAAAAATCACCATAATGAGATTGTGTATTTTTAAATCGGTATCTTTGTGCAAAATTGTTTTTGACCTCAAAATTTAAGGTCAATCTTTTTACTATTTCTTGCAAGGATAAAAGATCTCAAAGGGACTATGGATTGTAAATGAATCTTTCTTGGAAAATAATGTTAAAGTTTCTGCATTTAATAACTGTAATAAAGTTTTAATTTTTTCAGTTTTAATTTATTGAAGTTTTGAGAAATTTTTAAATTATTAAAGTTTCAAGATTTTAGTCATTACAGTTTTAACAAATTTTTAATTAGGAAACAATCATTTTATAAAAACATTATTTGTTAATTAAGAGACTTTAAATGTAATAAGAAATTTTATAAAAACTTCAAAAAACTTAACAAAAAGACCTTTATTTCAAATTTATTTTTATTTATTATTATTTTATTATTATTTATTTTAAATTTCCATATTCTTAAACATTCAAATCTTATAAAATTAAAAAGAAACGTGAAAAGGATGATTCATTACAGTTTAAGATTTACGTATCGAATATTATATTAATAGTTTGGGAGTTTGGGACATCTTAAACTGTAATAGATAATTCTTTTCACGTTTCTTACTCTTCGGAACTGCCATTTTTGACCATAGACCCCGCCTATGTGTTTCGGCAGGCTGGGTCTAACCTACGGCACTTACCGTAACAATAAGATCGTTTTTATGACTTACTCGTCAAACCGAGACGTCACTGCTAAAAATCAGTAAATTTCTAAGCGTTATATCTCGAAAACTACTAAAAATCGGGTAGGTACATAAAACCTTGATGAATTCGTCTTGAAAAGCACTATCGCCTGATCGGAAAAAGAATTGAAATTCTACGTATAAATCGAAACTTCACCATCATATCTTTTACATTAATAACAATAAAAAAATTTCGCTTCGGCCAAAACTTCGGGCCTCCTTTACCCTGCAATTTCCATATAAGTACTTTTTCGTAACATCAATAGTTCAGGAGAAATCAAGCTGTCACACTTAGCCGCGGACACACTGTATAATTCCGTGTTCCAGGCCTTTCCAAGGACTAAAAATTGCTCCCAAATATTTAAAAATATCGCCAGGCGAAGAGTAGAGTATATGATCACGTCCTACTCTTATTTTAGGATGCAGGTACTATGTATCCTTCTGACTAATTATTTGAAATGCGAGACATTAATCTACGGAAAGGGACATACCCAGGGTCTCCAGATATTTAACCACGTTATTTACTTGTTTTTGGGCTTCTCTGCAATCTTGCGCTATTAGTCCAATATCGTCTGCGAACGCTAGGGTTGCGACCTTTTCATTATCGGAGACAGAGGTACCTTGGCTGTTATCTTCTATATATTCTAGTAAAGCCTCTACGCTTAAATTAAATAAAAGTAGTGATAACGAGTCGCCCTGTTTTACGCCCCGTTCTAACTTAATTAAAATCTTGTCATTTTTGTCATTCGTCTTTATTTCCGTAGCGCAATTAGTGTACATACTTTTAATAAGCTCACAAATTCTATCTGGGACCCCTCTTCTTTTTAAGCCATTTATAATAATCGTGTGAGGTACGGTATCAAAGGCTTTAGAAATGTCTAAAATTTGAATCACGCCTCCATTAAGTAATTTTGCTCACGTTATAATCTCTTAGTAATAAAATATTAAACCTGCAACCACTCACTTCCGAGAAAACCTTTTGGCGCTGAAATTGCTTAATATGTTGTCTTCATCTATGGTCTAAGAAGCCAGAGAACATGTTACTCATTAACGGACTATTCGTGATAGGCCGCCAGTTTTTAATATCTTTTAAGTTTTTACCTATTTTTTAACCGACGCGATTTCGAAAGAGGAGGTTACTCAATTCAATCAGTATATATTTTTTTTTCTATGTATGTTCACCGATTACGCCTAGCTAGGTGGACCGATCGGAACGAAACCTTTTGCATCTGGTAGCTTTCGACTCCTCATGGGTACCATTATCAAAAAATTCTTGATTTTTTAATTGTTACAAAGTATTGTTATTACAAAACGACCGGCAACTTTTGAAATAAACTTTTCTCGATTCTAGTGCGCTTTTAATATTTTATCACGGACATGATTCTGAACAATTTTGTTCATACGTAAATTTCGCGAAAAGCTTTAGTTTTCGAGATATTAGCGAAAAATTGTTATTAGCTTTCGAAATCAACTTTGTATGATTTTAATATCCTTTTAATACTGTTCGGGGAATTTGCCCGATAGAGATATCTGGAGTACAAACTGTCTGCCCGAAAAGAAATTTGCCGGTCTGCACGAACGAAGCTACTCGTTATTCGTTAGCACGTGTTGGAAGAACAAAAGATTGTATTTCTAAGATAACTTTAAATATACAGGGTGTTCGGCTACAGGTGGGAACCCTCTTAAGGGATGGTAGCTGGGGTGATTCTGAACAACTTTTTCCTTTACCAAAATGCTGGTTAAAGCTTAGTTTTTGAATTATTAATGAAAAACATTGACCAATCAGAGGGCGAGAATAGCGCGCGCTCGGATGCGAGAGCGACGGGTGCAAGCGTGACGATTGACACTGGTCGTGAACAAACAAATCGCGCGACATCGGTAACGTAGTTACCACCGTCGATAATGCGTCAGCCGGTAAGTAGTTACAAAATTTACTAAGTATACATTTATTAACGGAACTAAGTGTATCAATGAAACGAAAATGAAGATGAATATTCAGAGCAATTTTGTTTGTTCAGAGCGATTTGTTTGTTCATGACCAGTGTCAATCGTCACGCTTGCACCCGTCGCTCTCGCATCCGAGCGCGCGCTATTCTGGCCCTCTGATTGGTCAGTGTTTTTCATTAATAATTCAAAACTAAGCTTTGACCAGCATTTTGGTAAAGGAAAAAGTTGTTCAGAATCACCCCAGCTACCACCCCTTAAGAGGCTACCACCCTTAAGACGGGTGTTAATAAACCTAACTAACCTATGCTACCTAACTTACAACTAATATATACAACTATAGTAATACTGACGCATAAAATTACAACTTAGTTCTATAAAAAATGCAAATTCGCCAAGTTTAAACCAGCCTGAAAAAGCACTGGAAAACGGACTACTCTAGCAGAGCGTGTCGCCAAGCGGTTCGGATTATCATCGCGTTGTAATACATTCCGTTCGGTGCGCGTTTCGATAAGTATTTCTGTGTCCTGTTCATTATTACTAGATTCTGATTCTAGTTCGCTATCTATCAAAAACGCAGGTTTTAACCGATCTATTGACACTTTAACATTTTTACCGTTTATCCGAATTGTGAAATTTTTCTCCCCATGCTCAATTACTTCGTATGGACCGTCATATGGAGGTTGCAATAGACTCTTAACCGCATCATGTCGCAAGAAAACATACGGTGATTCTGCTAACTCTCTAAATATAAATGTCGTTTTATTATTATGACACGAAGCTGGGCGGGGTTTTATATTTTTAATCCGGTCTTTTCGTTGCTTAACAAAACTAGAATTCGCCTCCTGATTTGTACGAAAAAATTTGCTGGTAAACGAATTTTAGTTCCGTACAACATTTCCGCAGCTGTTGCCTTTAAATCTTCTTTAATTGTAGCGCGAATACCTAATAAAACAATGGGCAAGGTTTCAACCCAATTGTCCGTGTCGTGGCATTTTATGGCGCCTTTTAACTAACGGTGTAGTCGTTCGACCATACCGTTAGCTGGGGGATGGTAAGCAGTTGTACGTATATGCTGCGAACCTAACAATTTACAGAGTTCTTTGAACAATGATGACTCGAATTGACGTCCTTGGTCTGTCGTAACTCGCAAAGGAACCCCAAAACGAGACACCCATACAGAAATAAATGCTGAGGCAACAGTTGATGCTTCCATGTCGACGACGGGAACGGCTTCTGGCCATCGGGAAAACCGATCTACGCAGGTCAGACAATATTTATACCCCTGCGAATATGGCATTGTTATAATGTCTAAATGTACATGTTCGAACCGACCGGCTAAGTTCCCGAATGAACCATTGGGTGCGGACACGTGTCTAGTTATTTTACATTTTTGACACTGTAAACATTGCTGCGCCCAAGTTCTACAATCTTTATTTATGGATGGCCAAACAAAACGGTCGACAACTAATTTTTGGGATGCGCGTATACCTGGGTGTGAAAGGTTGTGTAAGGAATTGAAAACATTTCGCCTTAAGGGCCTCGGAACATAGGGTCGCACAACGTTATTTTCTATATCGCAATAAATTTCCGCGTTTTGATCCGGAAAACGGATTTTCTTTAATTTTAACGCTGTTGACGATTCTAACAGACCTCGAAGCTCACTATCTATATTCTGTGCAGCTTCAAGAGGCTTGTGGCTTACAGCTTCTGAAATAGTATCGACGCGGGACAATGCATCAGCAACCTCGTTTTCTAAACCTTTAATATATTTAATATTTGTTGTAAATTGACTGATACAATCTAAGTACCGAAACTGTCTGGGTGAACATTTATCTAGATTTTGTGAAAAAGCAAAAGTTAGCGGTTTATGGTCAGTGAATATAACAAAGTCTCTACCCTCCACTGCATTTCTAAATCTTTTCACTGCCGCATAAATAGCGAGCAGCTCGCGATCATATGCGCTGTACTTTTGCTGCGCAGAGGATAAAGTTTTAGTGAAAAACCCTAATGGTTGCCATGCATTGTCAATATATTGCTGTAATACAGCCCCTATCGCGAAATTCGACGCATCTACAGCTAAACTAAGCGCGGCGCCGGGAACGGGGTGAGCCAATATAGTCGCGTCGGCTAAAGCACGTTTCAATTCAGAAAATGATTGTACCGACTCCTCTGTCCAAGGAACTAACGCATTTCCTTTTTTTGACCC
Source organism: Megachile leachella (assembly GCA_963576845.1). Lineage (NCBI taxonomy): Eukaryota > Metazoa > Arthropoda > Insecta > Hymenoptera > Megachilidae > Megachile > Megachile leachella. Next base: position 16,121,179 of record OY756253.1, on the reverse strand, counting down.
CTTTAACAAAGAATTTAACGGACTTAAAATCCTTGCAGCTCCGGGTACGAACCGACGGTAAAAATTAATCATCCCTAAGTACCTGCGGAGCTGTTTTATCGTTTCGGGTTTCGAGAATTTGACAATAGCGTCGACGCGTTCGGCTAACGGTTTTATTCCGACCGATGTAACGGAATACCCGAGAAAAGAAATCTCCTTCACACCGAAAACGCATTTCGCGGGATTGATTACGACGCCGCATTTACTAAATCGTTTGAACAGGATGTCTAAATGTTCGTAATGCTGCTTCTCGTCTTCAGAGGCTATCAAAAAATCGTCTATGTACGCGAAAACAAAATCTAAACCGCGAGTTATCTCATCGACGAACCTCTGGCACGTTTGTGCAGCGTTCCGAAGACCAAACATCATGTTCTCAGCCTCGAATAACCCGAAAGGGGAAGTTATCGCAGTTTTCTCGATATCGCCGGGTGCTACGGGTATTTGGTGACACGCTCTCGCCAAATCTATTTTCGAAAATACCTTTTTCCCGAACAAATGATGGCCGAAATCTTCAATGTGCGGGGGTGAATACCTGTCCGGTACCGTACGCGCGTTCAACGCACGGTAGTCGCCGCATGATCGAAGGCTGCCGTCCTTTTTGGGAACTACGTGAAGGGGTGAAGCCCAGGGACTCTTCGACGGCCGGATTACTCCTTGTTGAAGCATCAGGTCGAACTCCTTTTTCACCTGCTTCAATCTGTCCGGCGGCAGGCGACGAGGTTTGGCGTAGACAGGTGGTCCTGGCGTCGTCTCGATATGGTGCTGCACGTTATGCTTGACGGTTTTTCTTCCAAATACTGGTGGTCGAGTCAGGTCAGCATATTTAAGCAGAAGCTGATGGTATTGTTGCGTCGTGAAACCAGCTCACGGTAAATGCAATGAAGCTAGTCCTGGCTTCGGATTGAAGAGATCCGCGGAACTCGTCAGGCGGGACGAGCGGATCGAGTGGCCAGGACTTCCGGTATCTCGGAGCAACCGCGATGTTTGAAGAGGAGAACTTCGCGAGACTTTGTAGGATACGGATACGTGTCATTTTGTGGTGTATTTAAATAAATCGTTAAAGTTCTTGTTAACTTGAATTTGTGTTACGTAATACGTAATGGCTTTCCGTGAGGAAACCCTTCGGCGCAACAGTATGCTGAATCACCAACAATTGTCTTTATCGATGTCATATCCGCAGCGGCTTGGTACCCGATTACTGACAAATTCGTCATGGGGTCGACGAGTCGCTTATTCCGCGGATCCACCAGCAAACCGTAGTACGATAGAAAATCCATTCCCACGATGGGCGTGCTTACATCGGCGACGATGAAATGCCATTTAAAACTCCGCCGCAATCTAAAATTCAAGTCCAGTGCGATTGTGCCATACGTTGCTATCCTCGTCCCATTAGCTGCGAACAATTCGTATTCGCACTTCTTCGATGGTACACGTAGGCGACTTCGGGGAAAAACACAGACATCTGCGCCTGTATCCACCAGGAAGTCTATCTTTGTAACCTTGTGAGTTACAACCTTGTAACCTTGTCAGTTGAGTGTTCGCGGGCAATCGATTTTTCCAAAGAGTCACAATAAAATCATCCGACACTGACGGAGTCGCGAGTTTTTTTAAATCGCGGAAGAACTGCGCGGGTGTGCGATCACCGATTTCCTCGCCTTCGAGCAATTTCCGCACACGAGTACTGTCCGATTCGGTTAACCGTTTCATTAGTTCCTTTTTTAAGAGTTCATATTGTCCTGACTCGGGCGGATCGACCACAATATCCTCAACTTGTTCGATATACTTCTCGCCTAGATTCGCGATGGTGATATTAAATTTAGTCTCATCTTTCGTGATGCGCGCGGATGTAAAATGAGCTTCAAGCAATTTAAACCACAATGCCACTTTTAATGGCCATAACTGCGGTATATGCAAATTTTGGGACACCACGTTCACTTCCTCGCTTGAACTCGCGGCCGCATTACCTAATTGAGGATTCGCACCTTCACTAGCCATTGTCACTGTTTATTGTCTACACTTGATAAAATAAAAAACTAATACACCAAAAAAAAGTATTTATTCTGCACTCACTGCACCTCTTTTTCCGAAAATCACGTCGGCCGGTCACCAATTTGAGGTGATGTACGTGAATGAGAACACGGTGTATATGGCGAAAGACTTTTATTAATACAAAGGAACTCGATGCGTTAATCGCGGAGGTCGGGACTCGAATGTCCCCAAAATACATTTTCCGCGCGGAAGAGAAAACTCTCCCCTTTTTTAGAAAGTCCCGAGCGGAAAAGGCCGAGAGCCTCTTACACCCGTCGAGCCAGCGCAACACTATTTACAACTTAATGATTCTATTGACTCGACGGGTCAAAAGGTCTGTGACAAAAACCAGACCTCGCTCTCCACTCGGAACTTTCCCTGTCGCCACAGATCCATAGAGCAATTCTGGGTCTAATACTCCAGGTTGTGGTCGTCGCTCTTCAACATGCCAAAAATGAGATGTAGAATTTTTTGCTCTTGATATTGAGGTGTTGATTCCATTTTAATTTGGGGTCGAAGTGGACTCCCAGATATTTAATGGAATTGGAGTATGTTATTTCTTTATTGCAGAGTTTGAGAGCATCAATTTTCTCTGGTTTGTATTTACTAGTGAATACCATAGCGTCAGCCTTACTTGCGTTGTCCGTTAGGCCTCTAATCTCATACTAGTCTTGAACAATTTTCAGTGCTTTGTCCATTAGCTCCTTGAGGCTTAGGAGAAAGCTGCCTCTTAGTACGATGGCTACGTCATCAGCATAGCCGTACACCTAGAGGTTGGCGTCCTGTAAACTGACTAGGAGTTCGTCTACTACTTGACACTACAAGAGAGGGGACAAAACCCCTTCTTTTCGCGTCCTTTCGTGGGGACCCCTTTCATAGTCAAGTTTCCTTGGTTGACAGTCAGTAGTCTGCCTGTCAGCATGCTGAGTGCCCAGTCGATGATCGCGACCGGTATGTTATGTCTAGCCATGACGTTTGTGATGGCTGAGTAAGAGGTGCTATGAAAAGCTCCCTCAATGTCCAGAAACACGCCTAAGGCATAACCTTTAACTGTGAGTTGGTTTTCAATATTACCTACGAGGTGATGTAAAGGAGTGTCCGTGGATCTGCCTTCCCTGTAAGCATACAGACTGAAAGACAGAGGCTTCATAACCAGTGGCCCTGATTTTCTGAAACCCTCAACCAATCTCTCTAACTTTTTCAATAGAAAGGAGGTAAGGCTGATGGGTCTGAAGTCCGTGGCAATTCCTTCCTGGTTTGGGAATGAAGCACACTCTTGTACTGCTCCAAACCGGTGGGACATGTCTGAGAGCTATGCTAGCTCTAAAAATTTTTATAAGGGGGCTCATTAGGGATTCCAGTCCCTCTTTTAAAAAGATAGGATAGATACCGTTCGGCCCTGGTTCTTTATACGGGTCAAAGGAGTTGATAGCCCACTCTAAATCCTTGGCCGCTTGCGTCCACTCCTTGGGCTTATAGCCCTCTGATGTGATCGCCACCGGGGGAGGGAGTTGTGTTGTCCTGGATTGGAAGCCTAGAAAGTGGTATTCCAACAGTAGCGTTAGAGATTCAGTGAAATTTTCTGTATAGCGTTCATCTGGGCGTTTTAAACAGCTCATTTGTGAACGACTATCAGAGTTGAGGATTCTGTCTAGTTTGGCAGCCTCAGGGAGGCTTTCTATACTTTCACAGAATTTTTTCCAGCCTTTACTTTTAGCTGAAGTAATGGCTTTATTATAATCCCGCCGGGCACTTCTAAAGGCTTCCCAGCAGTTTGGAGTACCAGATTTTTTGGCTTTGTTGAAGAGTTTCCTAGTCTTCGACCTGAGCTTCATTAGCTCATTGTTCTACCAGGGAACTTTGGTGGAAGACTGGCTCCTCCTTAATGGGCAATTCGCTTCGTAAGCGTCTGTGATGGCGTTTCTCATAGCGAGTGCCGCTGCATCTAGATTGTTTTTATTAAAGTATTTGCTTGGGATCGATTTGAGTTTGTCTAACAGAGCAGCTCTGTATCGGGAGGGTTCTCGTAACGCGGCATAACCAAAAATTGGACAACGGAAAAAAGAAAATATGCCTCGTTACAGTCCCTAGAATCCACGCAGTCCACAAGAAAGTCGATCGTCAGTCCACAAGGACTGACGCCGCCTAAACGGAAAGTTCACTGTCAGTCCCTAGGGATCGACATAGCACTCAACGTGTTAACTTGGATCGCAACTGCAAGGCGAAGCTAAACCCACCGGTATGACGTATCGTATAATGCCAGTTAAGCACCGCGAGCGGTGAACCGACACTGCGACATATAGATTCAACTACGAGCTTTTTAATCGCAACAACTTTAATATACGCTATTGGGGCTTGAGTAACTGCGGCTGCTGGCACCAGACTTGCCATCCAATGGATCCTCGTTAAAAGGTTTAAAGTGTACTCGTTCCGATTACGGGGCCTCGGATGAGTCCTGTTTTCGTCACTACCTCCCCGTGCCGGGAGTGGGTAATTTGCGCGCCTGCTTGGATGTGGTAGCCGCTTCTTCCCCTGGGACGTGTCGTCCGATCCGCCCGGACGTTGATCGACGGCGTCAGATCCACTGGTACGACGGTCGAATCAGATCCTGAATCGTCCTCCTCTTCATCGTTTCCTCGCCTGGTAGCGGTGCGCGTTTTAGGCTTCAGGACGACCGTTAATTCAACCCCGTCACCCATCCGCACTGTCGACCGTTCCCGGGCTCCTCTTTCGATTTTTACAACGGTCTCCTTGACGCGTCTCGTCGTCCGCCAATCCGATCCGCTGGATTCCCCTCCCGCATTGCAATGGGTCTCCTCTGCATCTTTGGGCTTTGCCGAAGTGCCCGCTTCGCCTTCCATCGCCGGCAACGAGGAACACCTGAAGATATTCACAGGCGTCTTGAGGATGTCAGTGCATCTGACAACCGGCTGGTTTGTAGCTCCAGCCGTAATCCTCCCCGTGTCTCGCGTCGCTCTCTCTTTGGCCTCTCCCTGTACTCCTGTGTTTTGGCTGTTTTTATAGCTGTCTGCCACAGCTTGATTTTTTAAATTTAAACACTCCATAATTCGTCCCACGAGAGTGGTCGGTAGGGGGGGCCACCCGGGCAGAGCCGCCTTGCCCGGGTAAGCCTAGATACTCGGGGGGGGGGGGGGGGGGGGGGGTCAGCAGGTACCCCCGAGGGAACCGTTCGAGATTGCCCTGCTTAACGTCCGGGCAGCCACACAATTCTCGGCACGGTTACCTACACACCTTAATTTCGGACGAACTCGCTCGCCCCCGCCGCCCCCCGTTTTCAGGCCTCAGTGCCAGCCTACCAGGGTCCGAAGACCCCGCCGGCATGGCCTCGACATTTCATCGGACCTACTTGGGAAACGACAGGAGCACCCCTTTTCACGGACTCGTACCGTTGGCAGGGAATACCGTGACCGTACTCCGCCCCCCGAACCACACAGCGGGTTTTTTATAGAGGTTTACTCCTCGCGAGTCAGCCGATTAAGGCAAGCTCCCCGTTCCTGCGCAACATGACCACAGGCTTACGGTGTGAGCATGAGCCCCCCGACTGGGGGACCCGCCGTTCTCCCGTTAGCATAAACGCCCTCACCCTTGGGTAGCACCGAAGTACTACCGAAGAGCATAGAGTGCCTCTACCCCAGCGGACACCACGAGGAGGTGGGAGATCTTGTGGCACACTGCCACCATTCGCCCGCCAGGAACTATTAGGCCTAGACAAAAAATTAAAAATGCAAATTTTTCTGCTTTCGACAGCCAATAATATGGCGTATGTGGATTTTTGAAAAATTTATTTGTTTCAAAAATATGCTAAAAATTAACATTATTTCGCAAATTTTTTTAACAAAACGTTGAACCATTTTGATCAAATTTCACATGCATAAACTATGGGTCTGAAGAAAAAATACGGATCAATTGGAATTTCTAATTTCGCTTGCGGAAAAAAGATTACTGTCGTTGAAGTTATACGTGCATTTTATGCCCTCCGTTCGTTTCACGATTGACTTTTATACATAGTATTCTGGCAATTGTATTATATTATATTTTTTATTCTAATTCATTTGAAAAAAGAATTTAAAGGTCCGTAAGTGCCTTTATAAAAATATGAGGACCGAGTAAGGTATCCTGTATGTTCCGCGTTATGGGCGCGTACTGGTGGCAGTGTTTGACGCACGGAAAATCTAAACGCGTAAATTGCATTTTTGTGATTTGTAATCTCTTCGTAATAATTTAGAGCACATGTGGTTTGGTACGGAGGGACATCACGTGGACGTCCGTGGTCGGTCGCAGGAACGCTTCGTGGTTCGCGGCTCGGACGCGGAGGCGCGTTCGCAGGTCCGTCGTGGTTCGCGGCTCGGCCGCGGGAATATATTCGCGGTCGGTCGATCGGTCAGGCGGTCTGGGGGAATACACTCGCGGATTGCGCTCGCGAATCGGACAGGCGAAGCGGCTCGTGGTTCGGTCGCGGTACGGTCGGACGCGGAGGCGCGTTCGCGGATAAAGTACTCCGGGTAAATGCCCACTTCTGGCCTTGCCTTGCTCTTATTAAAGCGTGAACCTTGTTGTCCGAGAGTTGTTTCAAGATTGCCCCAGTGGGGTCTTATAGGCGCCTCCACTTACTCGACACTTGCACACAATCTTAGCGTCTTTACAATGTTCGATTCATTTTTCGCACTCGCTTGAAAGTTTTTAATGTTGTTAACGCAACCGGGAAAAACGAAGCACTCGCGCACTATATAAACGTGTCTTTTCGCGTACTTCTAAAGTTTTGAGATCACTTCACTTTTTATCTTGGGGCTTTAGGGGTTTATAAAGGCAAAACAGTTTTTTTGTCACTGCTCGGGACGGTTTCAAGTGGGTATTTGGTGGGCATTTGGGCAATTTCTCCATCTTCTTCGTCGCTCACTTGTGTTGATCTCGAGGGAGGGTGTGTTGGGTTTTTCCTTTCTTCGGAGGTGACTCCTATTTCCTTCCTTCCTCAGGTTAAGTACACTCGGCCTTCCGCATGTGCTTAATTTTATTTACGTGCACTGTTCGCAGTGCTCTGCCTACACGAATTACAACATTCGTTTCAGACTTTTTGTCGACTATTTTATATGGCCCCGTATATTGAGCATCCAATTTCCCGTGCCGAGGTTCTTTTAATAACAGTATTTGGTCTCCTATCTTGAAGTCTGGGATGTTTGTTTCTTTGTCGTAATATTTCTTCGCTCATTCCTTAGCCCTAATTAGATTTTCCCGTGCGTTTCCTTGACACTCCACGAGTTTTTTCTGTAGATTCTCCAAGTATTCTGCATAGGACTCGTTGTCTGTGTTCAATAGTAAGGGATCTGCTGAGGGGAGCCGGGCCAAATTCCCAAAAACTAACTCATGCGGCGTGAACGAGGTTCCCTCGTGTACACTAGTGTTGTAACTAAACATAGCGTAGTCCAACCATTCGTCCCAGGTTTGTTTACGGGCGAATTGTTTTAAATATTCGGCCAGAACTAAGTGTGACCTCTCGATGGATCCGTTGCTGTGCGGCCTGAAGGCAGTTGTATGAAATTGCGCTATCTTGAATCGCTTGGCTATTACTTTCATAAGGGAGCTCATGATGTTAGTTCCTTGGTCCGTGAGGATAGCCTTCGGAGCACCAAAACGGCATATCCATGTCCGAATAAGCGCGTCGGCCGAGTTTATCGCCGTCGGTTGTCTCATTGGTGCGGCGAGGGAGTATTTGGTTAGTAAATCTTGCATCGTCAGGATGTACGAGTACGCCGAAAACGTTGTTGGAATGGGTCCTACTATGTCAAGCGATACCTTGTCGAATGCTCTCCCAGGTGTATCTGTTATGGTCAAAGGTGCTCTGGTCTTCTTCCTGGTAAGTTTCAGTATTTGGCAACTTCGACACTGATTTATGAATGTTTGCACATCGTTTTTGAGTGATGGCCAGAAATATCTTTCTCTAATTCTAGCGTATGTTTTTGTGATTCCTTTGTGCCCAGCTGCCGCGGATACGTGATTTTCCCTAATAATATCCTGCCTTTGTGCCGTTCGTGGTATTTTGACTTCGTGAGTGCAAATGATTATTTGCGTGGAAGTTCCCATAAAGAGTTCTGTAAGCGTTTGTCTTATATATTGCCATGGGACGTCGTCTAATGCTGCTCGTGATATGCTGAATGATTCTAAGGACAATTGTGTTACTATGTCGTGGAGAGACCTTAGTGCTTCCGTCAGATCGTCTGGGGTGAGAGAATGTGAGCTATTTTCTTTGATGGGTAGCAAGATGAGACGGTGGCGTCCTAGATTCGATGGCCTTCCTCGTCCAATCAGCAATTCTTCGTGACGTGGAAGTTTCCCTAGGCTTGCTAAATCAATTCCTCCGGCGTCCAGTGGTTGTCCATCTAATGCTACGAAACAGACTAGGTTATCTGACCTCATAATTAGTCTATCTCGCGACGTCCTGAAGATAGGCTCCTGTTCCATTTCTTCCGTTGTGATCCTTTCCTGCGTGGCTGGTGGCAAGGTTACGAGAGCTTCTCCCTGCACTTCGGGTGGGGAAGAGGGTGGTGTTGTTGTGGATTCCGAGGAGGATGGTTCTTGGGTGAGAATAGGTGGTTGTGTCCTCTGGGTTGAATGAGAAGGAACTACCTGGGTATCTCCTTGTCTGACTCGCGTTCGCAGCCGGAAGCTGGGGTCGTCCGAAGTGTCATCTGATGAATCTACTTGTATGGGAAAGATTCCTACGGGGTTGGGTGATAGGGCGTCGGTGTTAAAATTTGCTTTGCCGGGTTTGTAATGTATTTCGTATTCGAACTCTGCTAACTTGAGTCTCCATCTTAGGAGACGGGAGGTTGGGTCTTTTACAGAATTGACCCATACCAAAGGACGATGATCGGTGGTAAGATTAAACTTGGTTCCGTACACATAGGGCCGAAAATGCTACACGCAATAGACTATGGCAAGGAATTCCTTTTCTATTGTCGAGTAGTTCAATTCTGCCCCATGGAGTAACCTCGAAACGTATGCTATGGGTTGATCTTGCCCTATTTTTCCTTGACTTAAAACTCCTCCTATGGCGAAACCGGACGCGTTTGTGGTTATATTGAAAGGGATTTGGAAATTACGATAACTTAGGACCGGTTCGGTACATAGAGCGTTTCGTAGTGTGTTAAAAAATCTTTCTTGGTCGTCCCCCCATTTAAATTTTTCGTTCGTTTTTAAGAGGGCTGTGAGAGGCTTCGCGATGTGTGAAAATTTCTCTATGAATCGGCGGTAGTAGCCTGCAAGACCTAGGAATTTCCGTACGTTTTTCGCTGACTTGGGGCGTGGAAATTCTCATACGGCCTTTACTTTCTCGGGGCAAGGTTTGACCCCTTGATCACTAATTACGTGACCCAGGTAAGCTACTTCTTTACGGAGGAAACAGCATTTTGCTGGTTGCAGTTTTAAGTTAGCGGCTCGTAATCGGTTAGCGAGCCGACGGAATTTTATTTCGCGTTCTGTTAAGGAGCTGGAGTATAACACGATGTCGTCGATGTAGATAAAAAGTTCTGTTCCTTGGAGGCCTTGTAAAGCTACATCCATGAGCCTCTGGAACGTCGCGGGAGAGTTTCGCAAACCAAAAGGCATGCGTTCGAATTGGTAATGCCCGAAGGGTGTGGAGAAAGCGGTTTCTGGAGCATCTTTGCTGCTCATCCCGATTTGATGAAATCCATCAGCCTTATCGAACAGACTGAAATATTTGGCGCTGCCGAGTTGATCTAGGATGTCGATAATGTTTGGTAAGGGGTAAGCATCTGGAATAGATTTCTCATTCAGAGCCCGGTAATCTATCACAATCCTCCAACGTTTGTTTCCTTATGAGTCTGGTTTTTTTGGCACTACCCACAGGGGTGAATTATATGGGGTGGATGAGGGGGTCACGATTCCGTCGGCTAAGAGTTTGGTCATTTGCTTGTTAATCTCTTCGCGGTGAATAGGAGGATATCGATATTGTTTGACGTGAACAGCTATGCTGTCAGTGGTAGAAATCTCGTGTTCTACTAATGTGGTTTTCCCTAGTTGGTCTCCAGGTAGATGAAAGATGTCGTGGTATTTTTCCACAAGTCGGATGACGTATTCTTTCTCGGATGAGTTTAGGTGGGTCATATCGCAAGTTTCTAATATTTTATTAATTCGTTCCTTCGGGTTGTGTTCTATGATGGCTGTCCCTACGTGATACCCTTCAGTGGGGTTTTCCCGGAGTTTTTGTGCGTACTCAAGGACCTCTTCTACTTCATACGTGGGAATAGGTAAAGATATTTCTTTGTCTGTTAAATTCAAGCAACCAATGTAAGTCTGTCCATTTTCCGTTTTGACAGCAGCGTCTAGGGTGATAATTCCGGGCGCGAGTTCTCGTTTGGGAATAAATCCTTCTGTGGCCCCCGTTGTGAATATTCGAATTTGAGAGACGGTCCTGGCCGGAAGATGAATCATAGGAGGGTTGATCAGGTTTAGAACAATGTTGTCCCAGGATATTGTGCCGGAAGAGAACGATACTTCTCCTCCTTCGTAGAAGAAGGTATTCCCTATGATGCCTTATGAGGGCATGGCTATTGATGGACCGACTAGATGAAGGATTGTTGGACGCCCGCATAAGTTGATAACTACTGTGCCCTGAGTATACTCCTCTTCGGGCGTGATTCCACAGATTCTGACGATGTTCATGAAATTGATGAGAACACGTGGGTCGACCGATTCGCTTTTAATTAGACAGATCTCTGAACCCGAATCGATTGATAATGTAGTTCGACCAATTAATTGTGGGGATTCGGCTTCTATGGCGGGGACAGAGGCGCCTAACGTGAGGTTTACCTGTACCACCGGAGGGCGGGAGGTGCTTTCTAGTGGTTCTTCCGTAGAATGTGAGCAAGGAGGTTCGGGTATGGTTGTCGGTGTAAATCTAGCGCTCCTATTTCGGTCGAGAGTAATTTGTTTCTGTGCCGAGATTGCTGCGTATATTAATTGATGTAGGGTTGAATTTTTGAAATCCCGCACCTCTTGGCGCAAGATGGGATGAAGTCCCGTGAAGAAATGATCCCTTACTTTATCATCAACCCAATATGTATTTCCCTGGGTGAACGCGAGATCTAAGATTTGTGTTCTCAATGTATTTATTCCCTTGGCGAAATCAAGGATGTTTTCATCCTCTTCTTGAAAGGTTTGAGACAATATTCCCAGATAATAATCTACCGAAATTGCCGGTCCTAGTATGCGAAGAAGACGTGCGCACAATTCCTCCTCGTTTCCTATTTTTACTCCTTCTATCGCGGCGGCGGCGCGTTTTCGGAGACGATGGATAATAAGAGCAACTAACGTGGCTTCAGCGTGTTCGGGGACAAGGGTTTTTGCTCGACGACAAGTACTTAAGAAGTTAGACAAGGGTGTGGTGATACCGTCGTAATGTGGAATGAGAGCTAGGGCTTCTTGCAGAGTGTACGTTGTGAGGTTCTGTTCGAAATAAGGTCCCAAGAGCACGGATGCCATGATTTTAACGAGATGGTTAAGAGATGCGGACAAGAACGAAAAAGGACGCGCAGAGAGCGTCATACTGAGAAAATTCATTGCAACGATAGCAGATATAACATTTCTACTGATTAGTAGTTGTTCTCACGGAATGCCTTTCCGATATCCCACCGCTGTCACCAAATTTGTCACGTCATGAGTGTCGTGATTTTTAGAAAAATTTAATTTTGTGAGAATTACGATTTAGAATGGCAGGCTTTTGGCCACACGGCGCTTCCGTCCGTCGTCTAGCCGGGATTCCGTGAATTTTAAGGCGTAAAAAGGTAACGAAGGAGCGTCGGAGAACCCCTGTCGTAGTCGCGTTGAGTCCCGAAGGAGTTGAGGCGCCGCGTTGACTGGTCGCGCGTTTGTTTATTTTCGTGTGCGCGAGCGAGTTAAGACCTTGACTGAATATCGCGTGACCGATAGAATAATGTCCTTCTTTTCCGGTGCGTGATTATTTACTCCTCGATACTCATAGGCAAGATTTCCCGCGTCGGTTGAAATTGGCCGATTTGAAATAAAATAAAGTAATGGAACTATGACCCCAACGGCGAACAAAATCCTAAAGTCAAGTTATTGTTACACGTGAATCCGTGTTTATGGTCCTCAGGTAGCAAGGGAAAAGGTACAGCGTGCGGGTCGTCCAGACACCACTGTCCTTGTAAGGTAATAGGAATGAAGCGTGCGGATCGTCCAGACACCACTTCAGAAATAGTATAAGTGTAAAGAAGGAAATCAACGGCGTGCGGGTCGTCCAGACACCACCGTGATATTAAGGTACAGGGTAATTGGATTGAAGAGCCGAAAACCGTAAACTCGTATTTGATTTCCGTGAACTAGTTCGTTTCCAAACATGAAGTTAATTATTAAAGTTACTTCATTTTATTTTAGAAACAAGACTAGAAGATATCATGGAACTAAGGACAAGGCAGAGTTAAATAAACCGGAAGTAATTCAAGTAAAAATAACAATATATTAAAATATCAAGAGTACAAGCTAAAGACAATGTTCGCAGAAAATAACTAAGTATAAAATGTTCGGAATTGGAATTTAGTAAAATATTCTAAGTTCTTAAATGTGAGAATAAGGTTGAGTCTAAGTTGGTGTCGAGTCGAATTCCAAGAAAAGGGGGAATCGCGTAGCCCGAAATTGCGTCGCATAAACATGCACGTGTTGTTGACCGAGAACACGTGCGCCTATAGTTAGAATCCAGTTTTTGCCGGATCATTCGAGAAACGACAGGTTCGAGCGTGTTTGTCCGTTACGACACGCGAATTGACAGGTTCGCCCGGGATCGGTTCGGTTCGGGGACCTTCGTGACCGTTAGGGCTACTCCGCGGAGGCGCGGGGTGGTCGAGCGGAAAGCGAAGCGGTTACGGCACGCGCCCGAAAATTTAGTTGCTAATAGGCAATCGAAACGTGCACAGTTCTTATAATTGTCCGTCACGGATCAATCATATTGAGTGCGAGTACAATTCAGTGTTCGGTGCGAGCTACGATCAGTAGATCAGCCGCATCTTTGCTCGCGTTAATCAATTTCTAACATCGTTAACGAAATTAAAGGTGTAGAGTCACGGAAAACGCGCGGAATTCCCGACGCGAAGTAATAAATTGTCTCCGTCTCTCTCTCGAACCTTCGAGAAGATCGCGTTCGGTTCGGTCAACAACACGCGATCTTCGGCACGCGCATTATCTCTTTTTTCTAAGCAAGCCCCGCGCGGCAGCTTCTATTACGGTCCTAGCGCCTATTACAATTCCTAGTCCAGCACTAGCGAATTTATTACGGCCCCAGCGCCTATTTACATTTCCTAGTCTAGCACTAGCGAAATATAACATCGCGGTTGGATCCACCCCCCCCCCCTGCTCTCTCTCTTGATTAAATTGGGGTATTAACACACACACACACACACACACACACACACACACACACATACGTTGTTCAATACAAATTGTTGTATCTTCTTCGAGGAGGTTTTTTACTCGGCCTAGCCGGGTTTTTCCTCCTCTGGGGCAATAAATTCTTCTTATTGTCCGCAACATTGAGCTATTTTATTCGAACCCTTTCCCAGCCATCCCTTTTTAAACCAAATATAATTTGAATTGCGAAATCTCGGCACATTGACGAGATTTCGACGAAACAGTTGGAATATGTGGAAAAAATATTCTAAGTTCTAATGTAGGAAAAATAAGTTTAAGTCTAAATTGGAAAAAATATTCTAAGTGTTTAACGAAATTAAGAGTTAGAAGTTGCCAGAGTTGATTCGAGGAATTCTAGTAATATTGCCTCCTTGCGCGAGGTCGAAGATTTAAGTAACTACGAAGCGTCCTGAGCGGAGTCAGGGATTAGAATGCGCTGCTGATCTTTTTTTTTTTTTTTTTCCAATATGGCGATGAGGTGTTGAGGTGGGGCAGCCACGAACCCGAGGTGGTAGTTCTCCCTAAGTGCAATAGGTGGCGGCCTCCTCTTGAGTCGTTCCTGCCAACCGCAGCTGACTTACCGACAGACATGAAAAAGATAAAGTGTCGTTAGCAACATGAAATTAGTGAGGAAGAACCTGAAATAAAGATGTGGAAAATTTGCAAAAAACCACAAAACCGTGACAGAAAGAGCATGCAGAAAGAGATGAATGTTCACGGCCAGGGGGAGGAGCCGGTTAAGAACGTGCAACAGCAAAACAACAGCCCGCAGAAAAGAAGGCAAAAATCAGAGGAGAGCACTCCGGAAAGAGAAACAGTGAACGAAACCATCAGAAAATGGCAATGAGCGTGAGCAGATCAAGCATGGCTGGCCAGGTGGTTAAATCTGTTGATGAGCGGGAATTTGTGTTTGATTTTGTATGGGATGGTATGGATATTGAAATTTCCGAGGTCGCGGATGAGTTGATTTTCAGGAACCTCAATGCTGAAGCCCTCAGCAAGGCGCAGGACATAATCGTTTAGAGAAGGAGTACCGGCCAAATCGCATAGATCAGAAGTGCTGATAACAAACGGAAATTTAGGGATGTTCAAAATAAACTTGATAATTTTGTTCTGCACCCGCTGAAACTGACGCTTGCGCGTGTCAGAAACACAGTCCCACCACACAACAGACCCGTACGTGAGTACGGGTCGGATGCATAAGCGGTACATGGCCAACCTGATGCTGGAATGCAAGTTCGAAGATTTCGCCAAGTGCGGCTTAAGGACCCCGAAAACCTTCCAGGTTTTGGCTATTCGGTCGTCGATGGCCGGGATCCAGCTGAGCCTACGGTCAAGAATGACCCCAAGATACTTCACGGAGTCAGACCAGTCAATCGAGGTGCACCCGACCCTGATGGTGGTGCGCGGGGAGTCACGTTTCCTAGAAAAAACAATAGCTTCCGTTTTATCAGCGTTAAGGGAGAGCTTCCATTTGCTGAAGAACTCAGTAATCACGTCCAGATAGGATTGAATACGGAGATAAGCAACATGCACCCTGGAGGAAGAAGTGATCAGAGCCGTATCGTCGGCATATAGAGCGAGCAGGCAGTTTAAGAAGGGCGGGATGTCATTGATGTAGATGTTGAAGAGGATAGGGCCGATTACCGACCCCTGGGGTACGCCCGCGGAGACCGGGCGAGGAGTGGAGCAGGACCCATCAACCTTGACGAAAAAAGATCTGTTAGACAGATAATTGTAAATGATTCTAATGAGGTTCCGGTTGAATTTAAGCAAATGTAGTTTATAGATTAGGGCATGATGCCAGACAGAGTCAAAGGCCTTTGCCAGGTCAAGCAAGACCATGACCGAGGACTTATTAGTGTTGAACCCGTGTGTTATGTGTTGCGAGATTCTAGTAATCTGTTGGAGGGTGGAGTGCGCTTTCCTGAAGCCGAATTGTTGGTCAATAAGAATTTTTTGATCTATTAAATGGCTATTAATTGAACGAGAAATGATAATCTCTAATGTTTTTCCAAGAATGGGGAGCAGGCTGATGGGTCTGTAACTCGAGGCCCGGTCCGCCGGCTTGCCCGGCTTATGAATAGGGACGACCTTCGCCTGCTTCCAGACGTCGGGAAAAAAGGACATGAGGAGACAAAACCTGAAGATATAGAATATCTGGACGATGAGCTTTTTGGATGCGTGTTTAAGCATCGGGACGGAGATACCGTCCCTCCCCGGGGCCTTGGAGTTTTTAAAACCCGAAATAATCTCGAACACATCTCCCGGCGACAGATCCGCCCACGGAGATGGTGAGGAGGGGGGTTCCACAGAAAAATCAGCGATGAAGTCGTCGACCGTCGACTGTAGGGGGGAGCTGGATGCGCCAGCCTCCACGTACACCGACTCAAATTGGTCCGCCAGAATCTCAGCCTTTTCCGGAGCTCCCGAAACTAGCTGGCCACCCCTACTCAATGGCGGGAGTAAAGTACATTTTGTTTTACCGGCAATGGATCTGTAAACGGGCCAAAAAGTGGGACTGGGTTTGCGGAAGGATCCAAGCTTATTGATCCAATCCCTATTAGTGAGGTACGAGATCTGTTTCCTAATAGAAGCGGTGAGGTCGCGTATATACGGTTTTGTGAAGGAGGAACCGAAGCGCTGCGCTTGCTTCCTTAAGTTCCTCCTTCTTCTAATGAGCGCGGTGAGAGAGGGATCATTTTGCAGGAATGCGTGTCGCGTGCACGAAGTATCAACTTTCAGGGTGGCAGCCCTTCTAGCAGAGTGCATCAGAGTAACGATGCTGCGGATAACATCATTGATATCCGGCGGACCAGTGAATTCGGAACGCATGGAGAAGCCGGCCGTGAGAGATTGGTACTTGTCCCAGTCGACCTCGACGTCTATCCCACGGGAGGGGCACCCCGAGGAGGGGGTAAGGACCACCGGACAATGGTCGGAAGGACCAGGGTCGCGGGTATCGCACACAAATGAGTGATCAGAGTCAACAAGAAAAATATCAAGGACAGAGGGAGTTGCTCCAGGGACAGACCTGGTGAAATGATCCGGGAAAACGATATCGTAGCTATTATTCGAAAAATGCTGGAACAATACCCTGCCGCTGGGGTTTGCCCTGGGATTGTTCCAGTGGCGGTGCTTTGCATTAAAGTCACCGCCGATGACAAAAGGGGAGCCAACTCCGGTCATTACGTCCAAGCAGGAGGAGGTGAGGGTGGTGGCGGGAGGAACGTATGCCACCCCAACAAAGAGTTTTGGATGCCTCAGTTTGACAGCGCAGAACTCTAACCCATCGAGAGCGCTTACACCGATCGCCGAGAAGACAATGTTCTTGTTGATAAGGATGGCAACGCCGCCACCAGCGCCAGACACCCTGTCCTGCCTGACCATCGAGAATCCCGGGATGCCCGCGACATCCACGGGAGACAGGGATTAGAATGCGCTGCTGATCCGTGGCACCGTGGCTTTTTATATGCTTTTGAATAGAGTGGGGAGCGATCAGTTCAGCGTGCTGGTTGACTGCTGACTGCGACTCCAAGACTGGTGGGGCGATGCGCGCGCCTCTACTGAGCTTTGCTAATACTGGGCCTCTCCTTCGCTACGCGGCGAGTGCGTAGTGGGGGTACCTGTGTTACGCGGGAACTACCTGCTCCGCTGAAGTCCAACCCGAGCGTAAACGGAGTTCGACTTGCGGAATCCAGGTGTTTTAGAATTTGAATTATTATTTCAAAGGTTGTGTGATTTTGTATTCTTGCGCCTAAGGCGGAATTATCACACGAGCAGGTCCCGAGGAAGGAGAGTCTGACTCTCTAAATGAATTTAAATGAATTTTTGGGATTTATATAAAAGCCACCGTGTTCTATTTCGAATAAAAATTGATTCTACGAATTTAAGTGTTGCTCTGGAAACTCCTATCGTCTTAAAATATGTGAAAATGATATTTTTACGAATATTAAAATTTAACCTAATCTGTGTAACAATATATCACGCACTTAACCTAAATAAACAATTAATACTTATAAATAACTAATTCAAAACGACCGTGGTTCGTAACAACAGTGAATTTCACAAATAATTACCAAATACATTTGTAAATAACAAATAAATGTTCTAAAGTTAACAAAAATCGTAACTTAATTTAAAACAAACCCACCACCTCTCTCTCTCTCTTTCTCTCTCTCTCTCTCTCTCTCCCCTCTCGCGATCGCGCGCGCACACGCACACACAAAACAGTCATTTCACTGGTCATGGTAGGAATTGTTTACTAAATTAAAATTGAATAAATGTACATACAGTAATTTTTTCATTCTTCGTACCGTATATTTTGCGTAGATAGCTATGTAGTAGTTACCAACCAATTTATATTTTGACTTTATTCTGTACAGAATATTTATTACTATCTAATCCGCGGGGGCACCCGGCAGCCAACATCGAGGGACGCCAGGCGTGGGGACGAGCCACCCGAAGGGGTCCCGAGGCCTGGCCAAAATGTAACTGCCGTGGCCCACCCCTGGCGCCGAAATCCTCGGAGAGGGGGAACTCCGCGCACAGAGGACCCGAACTCAGCGGAAGCCTGCGAACCGCACATCAAGCTACCGCTTTTGTATTTTTTAACGGACTTCGAAAAAGGAGGAGGTTACTCAATTCGATCAGTATATTTTTTTCCTTTTTTTTTCTTTTATGTATGTCCGCCGATTACGCCTAGCTGGATTGACCGATCGGAATGAAACCTTTTGCATCTTGTAGGTTCTAACTTCCCATTGGTACCGTTATAAAAAAATTTCTCATACTTTAATCGCAAAGTATTGTTATTGCAAAAAAACCGGCAACTTTTGAAAAAAACTTCTCTCGATTTTAGTGCACCTTTAATACCTTATCACGGACATGATTCTGAACAATTTTGTTCATATACAAATTTCACGAAAAGCTTTAGTTTACAAGATATTAGCGAAAAATTGTTATTAACTTTCGAAATCAACTTTGGACGATTTTAATGTCCTTTTAATATGTTGTCAGGGGCATGGTTCAGGACAACTTTTTCCTTATCCGCAATTAACGGGAAGCAATAGTTTTCGAGATATTAGCGAAACACTGTTGTTACTAATACATTAAATTTAAGCGTCGTAATCTTTCCATTTCTGCGAGCGCAAGCTCGTCATGAGGTTTAACTAGAACTTTGTTTGGCGCTAAATCAGATAAAACTAAACCATCTAGACTTTTAACACGACTAAGTGCAACGTAAATTTGACCTTTTGCAAAATACCTTTTACCAAGATCAATTACAGCTTTGTCTAGTGTGGTCCCTTGTAATTTGTACACCGTTACTGCCCAACTTAAAATAAGTAGTAACATTCTGCGCTCGACGTCCCCATAACCTTTTGACGCCTGAAACGTTGCTGAAACTATAGATATTGGAATGTAACCATCAATATCTTTGAACCGATTTCCAATAGATTCGTCGTCAAATTTTATAAGAACTGAATCCGGCAATTCACCCTGTTCTAGTTGATCTCTTCGAAGTGCCGGCCATCTAAATTTCTTAACTATTCCCATCGCACCGTTAATCAAACCATCAGAAATTGATATATTTCGCCGCAGCATGATTCGCGATCCTTCGGCTAACGTTATTGTATGCAATAGTCCACCACAGTTATTAACATTTGTAGGAATAACATTTTCTGGTGGCCTTTTTCCATATGTAGTTGCCTCGCGGGACTCGTCTACTGCATCAATGGTGTACATTCGATGTGATTTTGATAATTTATCGGTCATTTTTGTATTATATTCATCGACTAATTTTATGGTTGGGAGTATTCTTACCGCTTCACCATCCTCAAACTCTCCGGTTAAGGGAACTGTTCTTCGTTCACATAGTATTTGTAGTTGACAAGTTGCCACTTCCCCAAACCGTAGGTTATTCAGTAAGTCGATAAACTCGACGTCATCCCTTTGTCGCATGTTAATGGTTCGCAGAATGAAAATTGGTGCCATAAATTAATTTCTGCGCTACACCAATGTGGCTATATAAAACACCAGTGTCCTTTTACCGGGGGCGACTGCATGATATCGCCAAAAAGAAGTACATTTACGCCACCAAACAGTTTATCATTCATTTTGAATTCTTGTAATCTTAAATTATTCGCAAATTCTCGTAAGATACCATTGATATCTCGTCAATAATCAACCACCTTATGTACCGCCACTTTCGTGTCTCCTGTTCGAGTCTTTGTCCAGTCAGTCGCCGATAGGTCATTGCAGTACCTTTTTCAATAGGTAACGAGAACAAGGAGTGCAGAGTTTTTCCCAATATTTGACGGGCAGCAACGCCAGTCAAAGAAGCTACTTCAATGAACGATGGTTTTATCATCATATCAACTGTGGGATTATAGCAACGTTTAATATGTTCAACAAGTAATTTTAAAGTAAACGACTTGCCACTACCAGCTCCTCCGGTAATAAAAAGCAACATTTGTTCCGTATCTTCATCATCATTATTTTTAATATCTTTCTCAATTACTGAGGAAACTGATTTCAATAAATCTTTCTGTTGAACGCTAAGACTTCGAATACTATTAAGGAACACATCTTCTGGCATTGCAAGTGTTTCTTGCTGTTGATCCTCATAAAAATCAACTTGATAGCAATATATTGTTTCGTCGGCGTGAATGCTGACTGGTTCTCTTATCTGTTCATTATTAATTTCCCCTTCGCGTACAACATTAAAAGCAACAGCCTGGGCCAGCGCCGCTTCAATAATTTGTTCTGCGTGAGTAAATTGTTCAACGGTTGCGTTCCTCAACTTAGGTTTCAATTCGTGTCGCCGTCGAAGAAAACATTGTTCCGCACAGTTGATTTCGAACATAAGTGTACTTTCATCACGAAATGGAATGTGACACACTATCAAGTTATAGAAATATCCATTTCTATCACTGTTCAAGGTATAATATTGGTGGCGAAGTACAGCTGGTTTATTTCTTATTCGCATTCGAATATTGTCTTTCAATTTTATAAACCTCGACCTCGATGTTTCTTCATCGTCATTTCTAAGTTCGGCGTCTCCATCCTCTTCTGTCCACATTCCACTTGAAACTGTTTCATATCGGACAGCAAATTCAGCTAAGCTCAAATTATCTAGACTGTCCGGTCTCTTTGCGTAACGATCGAATATGTTATTGAAAAATGATGTTTCATATCCTTCGAAACGCAAAATTCTGTATCTCTGCTCAGGCCGACAGCTGTTTATAAATACAGCTTTTCGCGAGCTCATTTTAAGAGGCAGATGGTATAACCGATAAGCACATTCTGCAGCACTGACCATTCGTTGAGACAAAATTGCCATAGATACCGAAAATAATTGATTCCAAACGGTACTGCCACGGCGTTTTACACGGAAAACGGCTTCTTTAATAACGTCTCCTGTATCCTGCGGCTCACACTTACTTGCGTATTTCGCAATATAATATGCAACTGCTGTAACATTTCCGCATGGTTGAATATCCATGTTTGCTTCCCACAGCTTTAAAAGACTGTAATTATTTACCATAACTTCATTTACGGTTCTCTTAAGTACACAGAAACGTCCATTGTTGGCAAGTGTGTCATCTGGACCCAAGCACATCGTTGTTTCACTTATCGGTCTAGGAAATCCAAAACGACAACAACGATTATTACGATCTTTGTAACATGTATCAGAATGTTTATGAATTTGGACTCTTTGTACTATGTCGCTTATATCTTGATTTTCTACTTCCAATGAACACGATACAACTTTCTCAATAACGTTGCGCTCTTCGTTGCTAAGGAAATCAGGTACATTTTCACACCAAATCAGCATGTGTAAATGTGGACTTCCCCTATTCTGAAATTCAATTCTATACCAAAAATCGATAACAACGCCACCTAAACAATGAGAGTTTTTTAAATACTGCATCAACGCGTTTACTCGTACCGTAAATTGTCTTGCTATAACTACTGGATATTTTTCAACCAACTTTAGTCGATCCACAAAAGTTAGGTTTTCAAATTCGGTAATGGGACGACCATCGGATAAGCGTAACGCTTTCAACATATCTGGCCAGTTTAAATCATTGCAAGAGAAGGTAGCAAACCATGTGGGCGGTCCAATACTTCGAAACCATGGCGATTAATTCAGAACAGCAACGTTTCCAGTATGACACCGATCCTCTTATATTTCTCATCGTGAGGTGCATATTATCTACTATTCGCTGTGGAGTATGTTCTGCTTGGCGCATTCTACATGATACTGAAACACTAGCTTTTGCGCGGTAATATTCAACAGCAGATAATGCGAAGAACAAATAATCTGTTCGTTGAAATCGTTTGTCATTGCTCAGAATACGCGCTTGGAAGTAATCCAGTGGTGTTATTGAGATATCTCGGTGCTCTCCGAAACCATTTTTTCCATCTGGAAATAGAAAAAACCAACACAGTTCTTCCATTCTTCTTTTCCTCTCTAGGTTCAAAGGAGGCACAGTTTTTCTATGTATATTCGCCAATCTTATCGGGTCATTTTCGTTTGTGTTGTTATTATTACCGATAGAGACGATATTATTGATATTGGGAATACCGTCATCAATCGAACGTAACATACTTGTTGCGAAAACAACTTGTGCCTCGCTAGACTCTGTATCAGTAGTCGCAACAGGTAATTGTTGCATCCTTTCTACTTGTGGGAATCTATTCCTTACCGGTGCAATTGCTACAGATGTTAATGAGTAGATATTTAGCACACTGCTATTGCCTCCTGAACCATATAAATTACGACGCAAGATTATGTGTAAATCATCAATATTCGTAAATTTCATACAGCATGAAAGGCCCCGTGACGGTGCTTTATATCCTTTCGGACCTCTTGCGTGGGAATCAAACAACCAATAGCACGGACTTTCAGACTGTTTGCTGCATGATACAGCGACTAATATAAAATTCGCGGTAAGAATTCCGTATGTGTACTGTTGGAAAAACATAATTAAACCGTTCTTCAAATTTGGGAATCCTTCATTACCGTTATCAATTTCAATATGACCATTTACAGCCATTTCATAACCAATGTCAACACCGACTCTGGTATTATTAAACAATAAGTGTGCCAATAATTCAGTTACAGCTAAATACTGTACATTGGCTTCTCCGGGGTCAGGGTTATTTCGCGATTCAATGCAATCACGGCAATATTTATCTCCTACTAAAAGTACGTAATCAACATCACTAGTACACCACGTACTAGGATCGACCACATTAAACGCAACACAAGCAACTGCAGCTGTTAGGGTTCGAATAACCCTTGTATTGCACGAAGTGCCGTCTGATGTGGGATCGAAGGACCACCCAATGTTTTGCGGGTTGGGGCCGCGAAAGGACACTCACTGTATTTATATTAAGCTGTAGTTTTAATATATATATGTGGGTGTGTATGTGTATTTACAGGATGTGTGTGTGTGTGTGTTATGTAATGTGTGCTCTACGTACTAAAATGTTCTAAGTATTCTTTGTCTTAGACTATTCTGTTTCTAACTATGCTGTGATCTGTACTGTTCTCTAAACTGTTGACTGTCTCTACTATTCGTTATATGTCTGTTTTGCTATTTTCTACCTTCGTTAACACCTCTGTCCTCCCTTCCATTGCGCCCTTAGCGTGGTAGTTTTCTGGAAGGGGAACAGAGGCTCCTACGGGGGAGGACGGCGTTCTGGGGAGAGTCTGGGTTTTTCCCAAATTCCGTGACGTCAGTCCCGGTCCGCGGGACCCGTTACTTCTAAGGGTCAGCTCGCCCTCTAACCTCCTAAGCTGCGGGAGGTTTATGACATGGCCTGTGTCACTGAAGCCAAAAACTCTAAAGACTAGTGCAGCAATAAATAAATCTGCTAAAAACTACAAATTGTCACGTACCATCGTAGTGCTGGCACGCAGATGGTACGGATACTAAATTATAGGGTTCAAAAGTGACCACTTTTCCTCGTCATGTCGTAAACCTCATCTATGCGAAACTCTAACAGCAGCTATGCCTGTGCATTGCTTACCGCGAGATTCGATCGCTACCTTGATGGCACGTGCCTCGTAAAACAGCTACATTATGGCCTACATGCACAAATTTACTGTTTGATTTAGTGTTTCTTTGTGCAACTTCAATTAATTTTGGTACAATAGAAAGCTCTTCAGTGACATGAGTTATTTCAGAAATGTTATTTATAATATTAGAAAAACATGCTCGCACATCTTTGTACAAAGCATCATTTTGTAGCAGCCATTCTAAAGCTCTTCGAAGTTAACCGACGTCTATTTCAAATTGTCTATGGCGTTCCAAATTTTCTAGGCTTTCTACGACAATCATTACACCCGTCTTGTTTAACCTATCTGGAAATTGTTCGGCAACTACGAATACATCACGGGCAAATAGGACTACCTGACCTTTGCACCAATTCTGACTGAAGCGATTTTGAATTTTCATTATTTTAAGGAACGGGACTATTCTGCACAACATGTGTTTTTCGATTTCCGATAAATCTGATATCTCATGAGGTACGTGCATTACTTCCATTTTATTCCAGAATGCCTGCGATGGAACTTTGTGCTTTTTAAGATGATGTAGGCAGCGAGAACATGTTGTTATCTTCTCTAATTCTATCAAATTTGCAGGAATTAGATGAGACAGAGGCTGCGTGTATAAAGCGTAACGTTGCTGCGGATATAATGTTCTGCAATACACCGCACACGGTACATCAGCGAATACATTAATAGCCGATTTAAAACTGTCTGCCTGAAGAAGAAGTTCTTTTCTTCGGTTTGTAGCACGTTCACGCATATCCTTCAAACGTGTATTTCTTGATTCGCTACATTCTGTTAGTACCACTTTCCGCGTACGATTTCTTATGACCATTAGACGTTGTAAACGTTGTTTCGTAGATTCGTTCTCTAATCGGCGACGGATTAATCCGATCCGACGTGATCATTCCGCGCCCGATTCGTTTCCTAATCGACGGCGGATTAATCCGATCCGACGTGATCGTTTCTCGGGCGATTCGTTTGCTAATCGTCGGCGGATTAATCCGATCCGACGTGATCGTACCACGGCCGATTCGTTTGCTAATTGGCGGCGGATTAATCCGATCCGACGTGATCGTTCCTCGGCCGATTCGTTTACTAATCGCCGGCGGATTAATCCGATCCGACGTGATCGTTCCAAAGCAGATTCGTTTCCTAATCGCCGCCGGATTAATCCGTTCCGACGTGATCATTCCAAAGCAGATTCGTTATTCAAACGTTTATAAATTATACTTAGTCGCCTTTTTTATCAAATGTTGTTTCGTGTGACAATTTCCAACGTGCATATTTCCGCATTGCGGATAATCTCGAACGGCGTTCATTAATAGTTTCTTGACGCCGTGTCTCTGCATTTCTTTCACGATTCTTTGACAGACGTAATTCTTTAACTTCCTGCGATTCTTTCGCTCGATTCTTTTTCTTTCGGGATGCATCTTTTGTCCGTCTGCCCATAGTTATATATATGAGACTTAGAAAAAACTGATTACTTAAAAAAGACTACAATTGGGTCGCTTGTTAATTCGCCGAAAACAGAATTACACCGTTCTTTTTGAATTCGCCAAAAGCAGAATTTGACGGTTTTTTTTTAATTCGCTGAAAGCAATATTTGACCGTTTTTTTTGTATTTAGCTGCAAGCAGAATTGAACGTTTGTTTTATAATTCGCGGAAAACACAATATCACAGTTTTTCGAAATTCGATAATTATATTTGCAGAAAAAACAACCATTGTTCCGTACTTCATATTTTTAATAAACAGTAATTCCCTGTAACCTGAATGGGACCCCTTTTTTTTATCTTACTTTAACTTCTTAATTTTATCTTACTATAACTTCTTAAAATATAAAAAAAAAAAAAAAAAAAAAAAAAAAAAAAAACAATTGTAATACCTATTACGCAACCTTCAACTTTACCAAAAACCACGTTGAGCTGAAGAAAGCGTAGCGCGATGATCCTTACAACGACTACTGTTTGCTCGTGGCCCACAATACCACGCACAGACTTGTAGCCGTAATCTGTTACTGCACGAAGCAGTTACTTTTAATGAGGTGGGCGTAAAATAAATGAATCAATTTTATCAAGCCGAGCGGAGTCTAAGATCAATAATCGTGGATAACGAAACGTGCAATACAATTCATAGGTATGTAAACACTTATTCAAATCTTTAAAATTGCCGGAAAAATTGTGATATCTTTGAATTATTTCTTTATCGTGTATGTATTCCACTTCCTACATTACATTCATATTAATAAGAGAATTTATGAACGATTTTGTTTAACAATAAAAATACTTAATATGTATCCAAAATTCAATAAAATGTAAGTGTCCACTTACTTTTGAGCGGTAATGTATAAACAAAATGTAATCATGCAAAAAGCGCCACCAATCATCTAAAATTTGAAGTCACATACCGCAGATTTTTTTGTTCAGTGAAAGTTCAACAACATTGGTGTAAACTTGTAAGTACTATTTAATTTTTTATATGTTATATATAATATACATTAATTTAGTCTTTAAGGCGAGTGTCCCGCGACGGACATCTTGCTTGCATGGATCAGCGTCTGTCTCACTCATGCACATGAGTGATTACTAAGAACCTATAAACGGAGCCCACGACGCGGGAATTACCAAATTTGCGCCGCCTCCGAAAAGGTTGAAATGTATTTAATATACTACCTAACGAGTAAATAGGTTTCATTCATATCTGTTACGTAATTTTATGATTCAATGAAATAGAAATTACTTCATTACCAAATAGAAATTATTTTATACTTTTTAGCGCATTTCGAAGTCGGTGTATTTTTTTTTCTAAAAATTATTTTATTGAAGGAAATTGTACATAAGTGGTTTGTAGTCTGTCTAAATAATAAAGTAACATCCTTCGATAAAATATTTGAAATGTTTTATTGCCTTAAAAATGTTAGTAAACTTCCTGTTGTAGGTGCTATACTATTGTTCCTTGAATGAGAATTAAGGGGTTTCCATGTCTCATTAACTTTGATGGTGCACAGCTCGACTTGTTACACCAGAAGCATCTGTAATTAAAAGTAGTGGTATATTAATTTTGGGATGTGCCAGCAAAGTTGCATTCACCAATTTTCCGCATCAGTTTTCTATTTGATAGACTATTTATCGCATTTTTTAGCACCCTCCAAATATTTAATTAGAAAGGTTTGTTTCTGTGTAATATTTCTTATTGTCAATAAATCTTTAAAAAGACTTTGCAGTATTTCTTAGGCTAAAAGTTATTACATTATATTTGAAAATACCAAATGCAGTTATTATGGTTGCTTTTTGCCAGTCTTTTAATGCAACCTGAATCTAGCAATATACTTTTTCTAAATCCAGGGTTGTGAATTATTGTCATTTCGTCTAGTCTATAAATGAAGTCTTAGATGTGGAGTATTGAATGCTTGTCTGGTAATGTGAGACTATTAGTCTTCTGAAGTTGCTACATAAGCTTCAATCACTGTTTTTTTTTGGTCATGAAGATCTACAAAAGTGACAACAAATCCTTTGAGCAAGAAAATGGTTAATTTTTGTTTGTACTGCTTACACTTTTTTCCAAAAGGATCCTACGAGTTTGTTACAATATAATACTGTACTTTAGCGAGTATGTAATGTTTTATGTTTTGGTACATTTTGTTGTGATATTGGTCATGTGATCCTAGTGTATTGTTTTAAAGGACTTTGATACGAATTGGAATTGCAAAGCCTGCAACAGAATTTAGTTTCATCAGTTCATGAATTTTCCATTGCATGTGTCTAGCATAACTATTACATTGGTACAATCTTTGGTATAATAAAAAGTCTAAAAAAGTCTATAATAAAAAGTTGAATTAGGTAGTCAAATGTGCCCTCGAGCTAAAAACATCCCACACCAAGTATCAACCTCCTATCTCATTTGTGGAGGTAGTAAAAGGAAAAAAACAAAATTCCAGTTTTTGGCTTTTTTTCCTATTTAATTTCGCATAAAAATTCTGAAACATTGAGGTCTACATAGCGCATATTATAGAATTTTTTCAAAATTTTTGATCGCAAATTATGGTTGTAAAAAATCAAAAATCAAAAAAATTCTATTTTTTATTGAAAATTACGGAGCACTACTTTTGCGTTAATGTGGTAGTTAGATATTGGTGCAACTAATATTCTCTCATTTTTGAGATTTTTCGGTTAAGTGCGCCATAGTTAAAAAAATCAAAAACCGATATATTTTTTTTAAAAAACTACGTTCCGCTCCGAATTTGCATGTTTTCTTTTCTTACTACATTCATTAAGTAATCATAAATAGATTTACATTCATAATTGATAGAAATGATACATTAATTAAGGAAATAAAATTCATTTATTACTTAATTTTATTACGTAATTGGTTGTATTCTGGAATTTCTTCATGATTTTCTTCGCAGACTATTTTCAGAATTCGGATCTATTTCAGTGTAGATTTTGCTAAAATAGTACGTGATAAATTTTCTTCTATTTAAAACTTTAGTTTCCTGTTCGTGAAATTTTGATAATAAAATAATAAGCTCGTGCTCTGTATCGACATAAATTAACGTTCATGGCGAATTTCATGGAATTTCAAAGAAATCATGGCGAAATATTACTTTTTCGCAAATTGCCATCAGCAAGGAAAATTCAGTACAGGACGCTGAACTACTGATCGCAACGCGATTAACGTTCTTGAAGGAAGAACATATGCAAGTTTCTACGCCTTCTTGTAACAGTCCCTTGAGAAATAATGTTTGGCACTGGGAAGAAAGAAAGAGAAAGAGGAATCAAAGGAATCACACCGATTGTGTTACGATCACCACTTTAGGGTGAAACATTCAAAGCACAACGTTAAGAAGTGAAAGAATCATTCAAGTTATTTTTGAATAATAATTTTTTATGCGTTTTCGCTTGTTTATCCATCGTTATTACAGTAGGAAGTTACTTAAAAGTGACAAAAAAATATTGTAGTGAAAAGTGCTAATGAAATGTGTTAGCGGAGCAAAGTTCACTCATCCGGCTGTGACATCAGCTATTATACAGTGAGCACCTGTTTTACGGTAGGTCAAGACCAGCGAAACAATCCAGTCACATTTTCACCCGAGGCTGAATTTTTTAAACAGTAGGTAAGTCTGATTTAAATTATTTTTACATTTTTTGTGAACTTAAGATACACAGGTATTAATACATTTATTAATTATTAGATTTTAATTTTTCCTGATGAGTAGAAAAGTTATTTTTCATTCAAAATGTGCGCATTTTTTTACATCGTTGTAGAAAAATTTCTTTTCCTTTTCGAGTAACAAATGCAAATATTCAACAAATTTGATTTACTTGATTTAAATTAATAACAAATAATTGGTTTATCCCCTTTATGTAAATCAGTTATAACCGAATTTCTTATTTCTTTTATTCGTTATTCGATATAACTTTGATGTATCGATTTTCTGTTAGCAATACACTGTTACGGCGCAAATGTGTTTATACACGATTATACTCAGTTGTTAGGCTAGAAACTATTGCCTTAGCTTCTGGGCATGTGCAATTAAGTGGACGAAGTCGTAGTCAACATTTTGTTAAAGTCAAAATTGTTTCACTGTCACCCCAACTACTACCTTCTGAAATTATGTCTACCAGTAGTCGAACACCCTTATAATATTGCAGAGCAGTGATGAGATACCGGCCAGGTGTTTTTGCGCATGTGTGGCGATTTTAATCTCAGTAAAGTACAAATTTTAATAAAATGAGGTACCTTAATCAACCCCCATTATTAATATATAAGATTAGATTATATACATATTTCAGTACTTGAGGAGCAGATGAAAAGGAAGGGTACTAAAATAACTGTAAGCAAAATATATAATATAAAAATAAAATATTTTATTGGACAGAATCAACAAAAAAATACCTACATTTAAGGATAAAGAAAACTGCGAAAACCTTATCGGTATTCATAAAACAAAAATTACATTCACAATATTCAACATTAATAAAACTAAAAAACAATCTATAATAGAATTTATAAAATAACATAACAATATAAATAAATAATTTCTAAAATAACTTAAAATATCACAATTTATAATTGGCACAAAGAAGCTCTAAGTAAACATATAAGCAAAAATACAATATATTAAAAACTATTAGATGTGCATTTATCGTCATACAAATTTTGCACGGTATGCTCTTCGAGATGTCGAGAATCTACTTTGAAATGGTGTAATTAATGTTTTTTGTTTGAAAACTGGATCTGACTACACAAAGTGAAGATACCGTATCGTTAGATAATTGGTTTCTTTTTTTATTTTTAACACCAGTTACAATTGAAAATATACGCTCGGCTTCAGCGTTGGGGTGGGGTAAAGAAAAAAGTAAAATCTAAAATACGTTTCCACATTATATCTAAACTTAAAGCAATTAATTCTTTTTTATCGTCGTCATCAAAAGACGATGGTAAAATTCGCCATTCAAAAGCTGATTCTATTAAATTAATAAAATTATTTACGCGTTTGGCGATAAAAGTTGAGTCCTTCACTTTTTGTCTACCTTCATTATATAACGCTATTTTCAGATCTAAAAAATTTAATTGTTGAAAAAAAGGATCTTGTAAAAGTAGACGTACAAGTAGCTCTCGAACTGCAGTAACATAAAAATTCAAACAATTTATTTTAATTTGTCGGGCAAATTCGACTTTTAGAGATTCTAAATAATTTTCTCATTCTGGACCTATATAATCATTTTCGATATTCTGAATATTATTTAGATTATCTACATCCAAACATTCTATGTTTTTTAGCGTATCAGTTTCGATAAAATTTTGCCCTATTTGGTGAACTAATTTTGAATTATTTTCAAATTATTTTATGTATTAAAATACTGCAAGACTGAAATAGAACATTGAAATTATTAAAAAAAATGTAAAGAATATTTAAGGCAAAGTATGTAGGCTTTAATCGTGGGGTCGTTAAAATAATCTAAAATACTTTCCGCGAAACTAGATTTTTCTTCTATTGCTGTTAAAATGAAGTAATTTTCTAAAACATCCCAATTATTTAATAATCTAATAATACATTTATGTAGACAAAGCCATCTAGTATTTGATAAATTTTTAATTTTTAATAGCTGAATTTCAAAAAAATCTTGGAATTCAACCAAAATTGTACATCTCTTTGTACTGCCCGAAATATAAGGTGACAATTCCTCTAATTAAATTTTTACATGTCGAAGGCAATTGGTCACAAAAGTGATTAGCTATAAGAGCGGAAGAATGGCAAATACAATTTATTGTAATTAATTCGGGAATTTCTACTTTTAAATGCGACATGAATGAATTATTACGGTCAATCATAACTGGCGCATTATCACACGCCATTCCAATATGATGGAATTGCAGAGTAATATACGCAGAGTTTTTAACGACACAAATGATATACGTATAAACGTTTATTAAAATATGCATATAACGATTTAACGGACGTAACGGAAATTCTAATCACACACAATAATTCTATTTATTTGTTCTCTTTCTTACACTCGCTAGGACGCATCGATTTAAACTGGCTGACGTTGCCTGATTTTTACCTGTTTATGTACAATGAGTCTAGAATGTTCGAGACATTACGATAGAGACAAAAGAATTTTGAATATCCTGAACACAATAATATTTTTAATGGGAATTTTTTTTCGCCTACAGAATTTTTAAAAATTTTGAAAATTTTACCCGCGGAACAATCGGTAGCAATTAATTATAATAATTCTAACAACTTGCGGGGTCCTTAATCAAAATAGGACTCCCACTTTACCGACTAATGATAATCGGGTAAAAATAATGACTCGATTTACTTAATTTTAAGAGCTTCATAAAAGCTTATTAACAATATCTTAACTGTTTGTATTATTAGTCTTTACAATTCATTATTACACAATAATTAATACAAAAATAGTCCTCGAATAAATATAACTCAGCGATGCGATACGTCTCTACACAAGAACGTTTTCCGGGGAAGTGAGGACGTTCTTGGAACGTTTTCCAAGAAAAATGTAAAAATTAAGCAGCAGCAAAATGCACCCTTCAACGGTACGGTTGAACGGAAGTAGGTGTCGTCACACTACCGCCCTCTGTGGGGACTGAGGTTCGTGAAAGAGAGCCAGGAGTATGGAATGAAGTACGACGGCCTTATTGCTATTTGCAAGGGATTTCACTTTTATTGTAGACGCGCACGTGTATATCGTTTCGTTTTCGTACAGAGAGCGGAAGAACGATATTCTTCTTTTTTGCGCCGCGTTCCTTATAGACTAGGCTTATCAACTACTATTTACAACTTAACCTAAGAAATGAAAAATAACTAAAAGTAGGAACTATACAGAGGGCGCATGTGTCGTTGTCGGTACCGTCGCCACATCACTCCCCTCCGAGTGCGTTAACGCGCGAATGTAACTCTTTTTTTTACATAAGTCTTTGGTATGCTATTTCTTTCGGTATCTGTAGTTTCACAGAACGCAGGTTTTAATCGATTTACCGATACATTGATTTCGCTTCCTTTATAGTCAATTTTAAATATTCGATCTGTAACCCTTTGCACTACTCTAAATGAACCCTCGTACGGCGGTTCTAATGGTTTTCGAACTGCGTCTACTCGCAAAAATACGTGCGTACAAGTATATAAATTTTTATGAGTGAATGTTTTTTGAATGCTATGGTGCGATATCGGGCTTGGTCTAACTTGTCTGATATGCTGCCTAAATTTTTCCAAAAATATTTGTGGATTTGTAGTTTCATCTTGAGCCATGAAAAATTCTCCCGGCAATCTTATGGGAGTGCCATATACCATTTCTGCCGCAGAAGCTCCGATATCGTCTTTAAAGCTAGCTCGGAGACCCAGTAGGACCGTGGGAAGAATCTCTACCCAATTTCGTGTCTCGTGGCACATTATCGCTGCCTTAAGTGACCTATGCCACCTCTCGATCATACCGTTTGATTGGGGATGGTACGCGGTGGTCCTTGTCTTATTACATCCGATCAGTTTAGCCAAGGCCTGGAACAGCTGGGACTCGAATTGCGTCCCCTGATCGGACGTAATGGTGGCTGGAGCTCCGAATCTTGCTATCCACGCCGAGTACAAAGCCGTTGCTACTTTATCGGCTAAACAGTCGGTAATTGGCACTGCTTCTGGTCATCTAGTGAATCTGTCTATAATGGTAAGGCAGTATTTATAGTTATTAATTACAGGTAAAGGTCCGACTAAATCTACATGGATATGTTCAAAACGACCCTTTGGTATTTCTATCTTCTCAGGCGCCAGCCTGTTGTGGCGATGGATCTTACTTATTTGGCAAGGCACGCATGTACGAGACCACTCGGTTACGTCCCTGTTCATTAAAGGCCACATAAAACTTCTAGAGATTAATTTTTTGGTGGCTCGCCCACTCGGGTGCGACAAATTATGAACGTTATCGAAAATTTTTCTTCTAAGAACTTTTGGTACGTAAGGCCTGACATTGTTTTTCATCACATCTCCGTACAGATATCTATCTGAATCTTCTATGAATATTTCCTGAAGATTCCATTTGTTGAGGTTCGCTGATATTATATTTTTTAGTTCATCGTCTTGCGACTGTGCTAGCACTAATTCCTCCGTTGAGATGACAACTGGTAATTCTACTGTCTGTATTCTAGAAAATGCGTCGGCTACAATATTTTTGTCGCCTTCTACGTACTCGATCCTTGTCGTGAATTGACTTATGAAATCTAGTTGTCTTAGTTGTCGCGGGCTGGCTTTATCTGCTTTTTGTTGAAATGCATATACCAACGGCTTGTGGTCCGTTTGTATATGCATTTCTCTGCCTTCTACAAAGTGTCTAAAAAACTTGATGCTTTTATAAATGGCCAAAAGTTCTCTGTCGTGTACACTGTACTTTGCTTGTGTTTTATCTAATTTTCTAGAGAAAAAACCGAGTGGTTCCCATTTACCGTCACTAAATTGTTCCAGTACTGCCCCTACTGCGACGTCGGATGCGTCTGTGCGCAGCGCCAACGCTGCATTCTCTTTTGGATAATGCAGCAGGGAAGCGTTAGCCAGATGATTCTTTGATTCCTCGAACGCCTTTTCGGATCCATCGTCCCAACAAACCGGCCTCCTGTCCTTTTTCTTAGCTCCTTTCAGGAGCTTGTGCAGAGGGTCCAGCCATTCCGCGGCGTGAGGAAGGAACCTACGGTAAAATCCGATTACACCTATGTATCTACGGAGATCCGCTATCGTCTCCGACTTTGGATAATTTTTTATCGCTTGGATCCGCTCGTCCAGCGGAGCGATTCCCTTATTACTAACCTTACATCCTAAGTATTCTACACTAGTTTCCGCGAATTTACATTTCGAAATATTTATTATTAAACCATTTTCCCGGAGCTTGTCGAACAACGCGCGCAGATGTTTCTCGTGTGTTTCTATATCGGGAGACGCCACGATTATGTCGTCGATGTAACACTGGCAAAAATCAAGACCACGCAATATCGTGTCCATCAATCTTTGAAAAGTCTGGGCGGCGTTACACAGTCCGAAGGGCATCACTGTGAATTCGTATAAGCCGAATGGGGTGATTACCGCGATTTTTTCTATGTCCTCAGGTGCTATAGGTACCTGAAAATACGCTCGCGATAGATCAATTTTCGAAAATACCCTGCTTCCGTTGAATCTATGCGCCACCTCATGTATATGCGGCAGCGGGTATTTATTCGGTTTTGTAATGCCGTTCAGACGGCGGTAGTCCCCACAAGGTCGCCAACCGCAGGTCTTTTTCGTGACCATGTGCAACGGACTCGCCCATTGACTCGTTGAAGGGCGGCAAATGCCTTCTCTAATCATCTGCTCGAACTCTGCTCGAGCTATTTTCAATTTTTCGGGAGGCAGGCGTCGCGCTCGCTCGGCGAACGGGGGTCCGGACGTGACTATTTCGTGACACACCTTATGTTTTATATTTTTATGTACAGTAGGTTTAGTGATATCTACGTATTCTTTTAACAATGAATTAAATGTATTGCCCCTGTCTACTGTAGATATAGATGGGACATCGGTTTTACGGAGTGTCATATTTCTATGTATTTGAGTATTATTGTCTAACAGTCTTTTATTTCTGAGATCTACCAACAAATTGAAAAAATGTAAAAAATCCGCCCCTATTATCGGCTTGGAAACATCGGCCATTATAAATCGCCAGGGAAATTCTCGGCGAAGGCCTAAGTTCAGAGATAGTAATTTTTCGCCGTATGTGTTAATGACTGCCCCGTTTGCCGCGTATAATTTAAACGAGCCTACCTTCCGATCCTTACCTCCTAATGATCGCGGAATTACCGAAACATCTGCGCCCGTGTCGATCAGAAACTCCATCCTGCTCCTGGTATCTCGGATGCTGAGGCGATATTTCTGCTGCACGTCGCCAACTGCCTCGACTTGGGACGTCGCCTCTAGTTTTTTCCTGGTCCACGTTTGTCCGGGCCTGTCCAGTTGCATGGCTTCCTGCATTTCCAGGACTGCTCGGCGAATTTGTGGTGGAACCAGCACAACCCGTTCCGTTCCGTGCTGTCGTCCCGGCTGGCGCTCCTCCTCCTGTAGAAACGTTGTTCGCTGCGATTGCGGTTTCTCTTTGTTAGCTCGATCTCCAGGCGAGACAATCGCCTCGCGATGGCCGCCAATTCGCCATCTTGGTTCCTTGGCGTCGGTTCCGGAAGGGGTTCCATCATGGCGGACCGCTTGGCGTGGGAAGCGTCCGAAATTGGCGCCATTTCTGCTATCTCACTCCTCTCCGCCGTTTTGTCCGCTAACTTGGCTAACTTTTCCAGGTCCGCGTCGTCGACAATCGTGAGGATTTCCTGTAGCCGGATGGGAAGCCTCTGGATCCAGAGCGTCCGCAATGCACTTTCACCCACGTTTTTCCCCGCTAGCTGCGTCATTTCTCGCAACAGCTCCGAGGGTTTTCGGTTGCCCAATTCTATTCCTGTGAGCAGCCGTCTTAGATTAGCTTCATCCGACCGAGAGAGCCTTTCTATGAGTGCTTGTTTAATGTCCTTATACGTCGATTTCTCAGGAGGCGCCTCGATGATGTCCAGGACAATTCTCATTGTCTCCTGGTCCAAGTTTCTAATTACGGCTGAACTCTTTACCGCATCTGCCTTTATATTATAAGCGGCGAATTCTCGCTCCAACATAGTGAACCACAAACGCGGCTCTTCTTTCCAAAACGTCGGGAGTTTCATGCTTCTGAATTCGCTCGCTTGTACTTCGGGCTTGGGCTCGGAAGCGACGTGGTCGTCTTCGGATGCCATTTTTCGTATTTTTTTTTAAATATTTTTTAACACCACCTCAATATTTCACTTTCGCGCGGGTTTCGGCACCAATTATGTGGGGACTGAGGTTCGTGAAAGAGAGCCAGGAGTATGGAATGAAGTACGACGGCCTTTTTGCTATTTGCAAGGGATTTCACTTTTATTGCAGACGCGCACGTGTATATCGTTTCGTTTTCGTACAGAGAGTGGAAGAACGATATTCTTCTTTTTTGCGCCGCGTTCCTTATAGACTAGGCTTACCAACTACTATTTACAACTTAACCTAAGAAATGAAAAATAACTAAAAGTAGGAACTATAGAGAGGGCGCATGTGTCGTTGTCGGTACCGTCGCCACACCTCCAAGTCGATCGACCTGTCAGAAACAGCAGACGAAACTACTCTGGAATATGTTCTTGCAAGGTTAGGAGTATCTTTTTCAATGAACGCTAGTTTTAACCGTCCCGTTGAAAGTACCACTTGTTTTCCCTTAATTTCTACTAAGAAAGTGGTATCCGTGACACGCTTTACAATTTTATACGGTCCTTCGTATGGCTGCTCCAGAGGTTTTTTAACAGCGTCAATTCTAATAAAAGCATGCGTGCAATCATGTAAATTCTTAGGAATAAAATGTTTTCATCTATCGTGATGTGCTATCTAGGTCTAGTCTGTCGCAAATAATCCCTGAAACTATCTGAACTAAAATTGTCTTGCGTTTGTGTGTCAACAAAGAATTCTCCTAGCAGTCTGAGGGGTACACCATACAGCATTTCTGCTGCTGTTGCCTGATTGTCCTGTTTGAAACTGGTTCATAAGCCTAATAGTACAGTGAGTAAAACTGCAGTCCAATTGCTATTCTCATGGCACATAATAGCTGCTTTTAACGATCTATACCATCTTTCTACCATGCCATTCGAAGCTGGATGGTAAGCTGTCGTGTGAATATGTTTGCAAGCAATTAAATTAGTAAGAGCTTTGAAGTGCGTCTTCAAACTGCAAACCCTTATCAGTTGTGATTGTTGCTGAAGCTTCGAATTTTGTAATCCAGGTATTACTGAAATTGATAGCAACCATTTTTTATGTATGTACTACGTATTTACGATACAAGTTCCGCATATTAATTGTATGATAATTGTTTTGTATCATTTCATAGTTTTTCATAAAGAACTATAATACGAATTTGGCCCAATAAGTCAACACCCTTTTTTCATCATTATAAAAGAAAACAGTACAAGGCTTTAATTTATTATTTTTGCTAAACAATCAAAATCGGAGAAAATCAGAATAAAAACTAATAATACACTTTTAACACGTTCAACGCGGCGTGAACTACCGGTGGTTTACAGGCATTGCTTTCATCTGGCGGCATGAACCTCCATACGTAGTTTGCTCCGCCCAGCAACGTGAACTACCGGTGGTCCACACCTAGTTTGCTTTGTCTGACGGTGTGGACTATCGACAGTTCCCATATGTTTCTAATTTTATTTGAAAAAGCATACTTTAACTTGAAAAGCTGGGAAGAGACTAGATGATAAAATACAATGGAAAAGAAAAATTATTTTTACAATTGTTTTCAATATACAGAAAAATTTATTTTTCATAATTATTTTCAATATAAAAAAAAAACAATTCGTCAAACAAAAGAGTGGAAATGAACAATAATTATAATTGAAGTTTGGCGATTCAGCTAGATATGGTAGGGAGGCTAGGAAAAGTAAAGGAGAGGGAGAACGTTTCCGTCCGGGACCTGCTAGCGGACTCATCAGTAAGGCGTTCTAGCAGGCCCTTGCCTTAGACGCGGGGATGTAAGGAAGGGATGGACAGGAACTATATATAGAAATAGGAAGGCTCTTTGATTACTTGCGAGAAAGTCTAGGTCTCGACCCTATGCGCCGTCTAGTGGCGATGAGCGTGGGAGTGAAACCGCCACAGAAGTATAACTTAGTAATGAATTTCTGCAAAACATGGGATACAAAGTGTTGGATTATTTTTACAGGCTGGGTAATCAGTATTGACTCTTATGGTCTTCTTCATATCATTTTCCCTTCCTTCTTGTTCAGCTATTGAACGATAGCAGTTCTTACATCGTTTCCTTGTCCTTCTTTTAGAGATCCTTCGTATTTCGCCAGATTATGAGTGAGTGGTGATTTCGGCGAAAAAGGTTCATTTTCAACTTTCACAAGAGAATCAATTATCTTTTTACGAAACTTTAGGATACAGACATTTTTACCAGTACCAAATTCAGTATATACGCACCATGCATTTACTAACATGGTACCACAGATCAATTTTAATATTATCTTCCTATATCATTTAATGGGTTTTCTTAGTGAACTATAGTAAGCTGACATTTGGTCAGAAAGATCAACTTCTTTTTTGACTTTATTATAGACTATATTATAGCTTATAACACAATCCGGCTTTTGCAGTTTTGTAGGAATAGAGTTTTAGATACTATTCTTTTATTGAAGAGAGCACAATAACATTTAACACAAAACGTAATTATTAAATATAATGAAATTGTAACGTTAAGAGATTTGAATTTGAAATTCGCGGCGCACGTCAATTCCGTTTGACTTCCGTAACTTAACTGAACTAACAACACTTTTTCTAAACGCTGGCAACCACTTCCGCATAACATTTCACACTGTCCCTTTCATAAATCGTCATTCACACTTGCAGTCGCACATACAATTTCACAGTGGTTGCCAAATCAAACTAACAAAATATAATACTGTTACGTCCCGGATCGCGGTTCACGTAAAATAGGAGAGGAACTCACCGGTATTGACGCTAATTGTACAATCTTTTTGGCCATGCGGTACGTACGCCCGTCATCTGCCAGGGATCCCGGGTGTTTTAACGTAGCACAGTGACTTACTCTCGATACTTCCCGTTGATTGTTGATTTGGTACGTCGATTGGTATTAGTTTCCACTCTATGTTCGCGTCGCGGTTATGAGTAAGCGGCGCGACTTGCACTGGGGTTGGGAGATGGAAGGATCTTACTAGCTTGCGTAATTGGTATCTACGCCCTCCCCGTCGCTTTCTTCCCATGAGCCAAAATGAATGCAAAGACGTCAAACACACTATTGATACCGTGCGTCTGATTCTCGCACCACCGTATCGTGCGGACCGAAGTAGCTTGATTATGTCTCTAGGAGACCCGTGCGGCTGATTCTCGCACCACCGGTCTCGACTAAATCAAGGTAACTGCTCTAGAATATAATGCTCGTAGGGATTGTACGAATAGGAGGGTTGCTTGAGGCACAAATAACTATATGATAAAGATAAAATAAAGGTATATTCTTGAAATATGACTAATTTTATAGAGATATACTTAATGGTTAGCGCGACTTAATAATGTAGAGTTGGAGGTGAGTAGGGACAGGAGTAACAGTTAGAGAATCTAACTTGTCGGGGCTTGAACCCGTGGTTTGGAATATCGGGGCTGGGACCCGTGACGGAGTAGTGCACTGGAATGATCCAGGCACCGGAAAGAATCGGAATGGAATAGTTACTGTGCGATCTCCAGGCCCTTTTATATTGCCTACTGATCACGGAGTGGGAAAGAATTTAGTCAGTCGTTATCTGTTGTTTTGTCTTTTGAAAAGGATGTTTATGAGATAAGATAGTTGGAACTAAGGATGTTTATGTCAGAGATATTGATTCGGCGAAGGGACTTAAGGGGTGGGAATAAGGTTTATAGGATGTTATCTGGGTAGTTCTAATGTTATTTATGATTACATTGCTGATTTGGCGGTAGATTATATGCGTAACGCAAAGCGTGAGAAGCTCGAAGTAGCGAAAGTATATGAGTATAACTTAATAACTAACTTAATAACTAACTTAATAACTAACTCCAACGTTGAATGACGTCACATGACTAATTCCAACGTCGGACGACGTCACAATACACATCAATCCAACATAAAATATAATACATTCCCACACTCGGACCTGTATGAAGTTAGCACCCCATTTTGAAAATTTTTTAATTCTAAAAGTTGTTCCAGGTTGTTCTAAATTTATGTGTAAATCTAACCGAATTTCTTCCGAATATTTTAACGTTGAAAGTTACAGTGCACTGTGGGTCACACGAATAGGGAAAACTTCCGAGAACATTGACCTTGACAATGCATTTCAAAGTCATCGAAATCGAAGGTGATTTTCTTTTTTCTTGAAGTAATAATTTATCTGCATTGTTCGTGAGGCAGACAATTACAAGCCACGCTATTGCAAGACTCCAGCTTAGTCTGCTAAACATTTCGTAAATGATCGATAAAGTAACAGACGTCGTTATCATCGCGGGGCCATGTATAACCAAATAAGTACATAAAGTACTGATAAACCAACCGGCCGCCAATGCATTCTGAAACAAATAATAGAGATACATTAAAAATACTAGTTAAGTAATAAAGATTAAAACATTGTATTATACATATAAATGTCCGTAATCATTGATACCGTATATGTAACATCATGCATGATCAAAAAGAATGTAATAATGTTCCTTATAGCAGTATATGGGCTTAAAGTGAAATTTTTAATATGCCATATTTCGTGTGATTATTCCCATTACAAGCCAATATGTTAATATATAAACGAGATTAATTACTTTTGATAAGCGCAATTTATAGTTCCATTTTTCAAGAAGTAGAGCTGTGCCTATTGCCACTATGTGAGGTACGATTCTGATCCAGGGTCGTATATAGATATATGAAAGTGTTTCGAGTCTCGAATCCATTCTGCAAAAATCACATATATTTTAATATTAACGTCGAACCATAATTTAGTTCGTTTTTCATACGATAACACATATTTTGTACAACTTTTGGTGTGACCCGTAGCATATGTTACGTAACCAGCGGACAACATGGATAGAATCAGTGTAACTATACCTAAGTTCACGGCAGAAGAGTAATGACTAAAACGTAAAATTTCAATCAGTATTTATACAGTCAAAAGTAGGCAGAAAGAAAACATTTACCTGACCGATAGCTTCAATAAAAAGGCACGAAAAATAGAAAACTGCATTTCACTGGCAACTTGCCAAGTCCAGGTCATACACTGAAACAATTGTTTTCTTTAGTCGGTACTCTCTATAAGATATATAGTATATTAATAAAATGATATCTACCAAACTATCCCATTCAAATAAGTTATGAATGTAGAGGATATTCCTCCACCAGTATTTCAAGCACAGTTCGGGTATCGGCTCAATAACATAGTATGCCATCAAAAAGTTGTTGCTCCATGTAAAGATTAAAATTCCCAACATCATCGTAGCGAGATATGGCGGTGTAAGTCTTTTCAATTTTAATTTGAAAATTTTATATAAAGAAAGCACATCGGTATATGTAAGTAGGTGTATTTGTGTGCAACATAGGCTTTTCTTGCTTTAGCAGTAATATGTTACGAAGTTACAAAACCCCGTTCGTTTAACATTCACTCATGCTCATTTACATACGGTGGCACACCACATTTTGCCATCTAGATTTGCGCCATTATTATTACTTATAGTAAACAATGTGTAACAACCCTAGAACCTAAGTTTAGTTAGTTGCTAGCGCTAGTAAGGTAAAGAGCGGCTTTTACCCTCTGAACGACTCGTTTTCTAATAAAGTTTGTGGGATTCGTGTGGTGTGCGGTTAAGGAGTGAAATCCACAGGTCAGAATCTTTCAATAACTTAAATTTATTCAAGAAACGAAAATTAAAACTAACAAATAACAATAATATCAAAATAATAAAAGGTAATAAATTATAAATGTTTGATTAAAGAACTAAATAAATTTTATATAATAATAATAATGAAAAATAATAGAATTTGACAATTGAACGGCACGTAATAAATGATTGAGAAATTAACAAATTATAAATCAAATAATAATTAT
The DNA here is from genome assembly GCA_963576845.1 of Megachile leachella. Classification (NCBI taxonomy): domain Eukaryota; kingdom Metazoa; phylum Arthropoda; class Insecta; order Hymenoptera; family Megachilidae; genus Megachile; species Megachile leachella. The sequence continues at coordinate 16,079,395 of OY756253.1, read as the reverse complement.
CGTGAGAACTGGAAAGATACTCGCTTGTATCTAAGGCTAACTAAAATTTATAATTATATATGTTCGATTCTCGCTTTCGAAAATATCGCAATGACAAATTGTGTTTCGATTCGTATAAATGATTCTAGACGGAAATAATTAATATTACGCTTGCAATCTACCGCTTACGAGGAATGCGACGTAAGTGCGATTCTCTAAGCGTACCTAAATACGCTTTCGCAAAATCTATCGCGGAGTAACCGATTACAGAGTTTGAATTGGAGTCAGAACAGTATTCTTTATTAGATGAAACTTTAACTTTACTTGAATTTATTGGAAGCTAAATGAATTATACATATTTCGAGAATAATTACTTTGCAATTATTTGACTCGATACTTAATGGGTTACGATCCCTTTTGTTAGAATAAATATTAAAAATCCAAAACTAGATCGCTTAAATGGGGAGCCTAGCGTTTGCCAGCTACTTAAGTGACCCAACGATACCAGAATCAGATGAGAAGTTAATTTCAACAGATTAACAAATGGATTGATTCTATCACCGAAATCGCGAATGCTGAACTATTACCCAAAAGAACACGGGCTCAGACAATCTGAAAGCTCGTAGCAGTCCGATAGAAAAATCTAAGAGCTGAGAACGATCGTTTCGATATCTTATCCTCTTTCGGTGCTAAGTATTGCTCTCTCCCTAAGGAGTTTCAGAATGCAAGATCGTTTGAATTGGGGAGCTTGGCTTTTGCTAGCTACTTGAGTACTCACGATCAAGTGTCTAAATGGCATATACCCGCTTGACCAATTAGGTACTAAGATTCAATTCGATATGTAACAGCTGATTTTATTAATAATGATACTTCTAACTCGTTCGATTCCCGAAACTGTTCTGCTTTCCGAGACGAATTTCGCTCGCCCTTTTATACTCGAAAATTCAACGGATTCGTGACGTCAGAATTCCAAAAATTTCATATAAGTTCGTTAATACATATTAATTAGAAAATCGGTTAATTCAGTAATGTTTTAAATATTGCTCTTCATTTAATGGTTAACGTTTCGGCATTAGATTATTATCTTAGTGGTGTTTTAATAAAAGATACATTTTCTGTCCTTTTCTGATCAACTGTGTTCGAATTCTGCGCGAGTCAAAACTATTTCGATTTACAGATTTCCCTTTGGTTAATGAAAATGATTTTGATCAAGACTATGGATAATTTAACGAACGATGAATTCTCATGCATGAATTGATTTAATTAATTAATTAATTTTAATATCTAAAGGTGCCGTAGATAGAGATAGTGTTCCTATCCCTTTTTGTAACTATCGCTGTCTCAAGTATTTCGGTTGAACATCGTGACTTGCAGTCTTATCGCAACGCAACGGAAATTTCATACGGACTAATTATCGAAATTAAGAGTAAAATGATACATAATGTTTCTTTAACTGTTCTAGCCTAATGTTCAATTACTTTACAAAGAATATTACCAACTCTGAATTAATAATGGTTAATATAAATGCATATGTATATTTATATGTATGGATATGTGTGTATATGAGTTACCGACGGTCGAATCTACTTGTATCGGTAATTATTCGCGACATCGTGTTGATAATTTGGCAACTACTGTCGATAGTGGGTAATTCTGGGCGATGAGTAGGGAACTGCCGTGGCGATGACGTCAGCTCGAAAAAAGATTTCTCCAGGGATGTTACAAATGTTTCAGATGAAGTTGAATGGTTTCGAGAGGGATATGTTAGCGTCAACGTGTTTTGGAGGGTCATTGGAGGCAATTAGCTTGTGCTATTTTGCCGGTGAACGATTTATGACAGGGACAGCCTGCGTGAGGACTGGGCGAAAGGTCGTTTATGAGAGTCTAAGTGTGGCGATAGATGATGGCTATTGACTTGGAGTCGTATGGTCATCAGATGTCGTAGGACTGTGTGCTTTGTTAGCTTCTGGGATTCTAGAAAAGGATAGATAGTTTGCTATTGCAATACTGAGTCGAATAAGGACGTTGTTCCTTGAGGATCTGGCCACGGAGTGGGGAGCCAGGGATGCCTTTGGTAAGAGGACTGAGCTTGACCTCTCGGCACTTACCCCAGCACCTTGATTGCGAACCGTCTTTTTTGACAACAGTATCTAACAGATATATGCTGGTGGTATATTTTTCTTTGTAGGTGAACGTATAAAGAACATATCCCCTAAACTAATGATTTTTTCACATAAATAGATTAATACTTTTTTGTAAAGAATATGAATGAGTATCAGCCGATGCAATAAAACATATGTTTCCATTTAAAAAGACATTAATGACCTCCATATGTCCTTTACACGTCCACCTACAAAAAAATATACCACCAGCTTATGCCCCTCTCAGAACCATTCAATTTCATCTGAAACATTGTTTGTTATTAGTAATAATAATAACGCAAATCTCGATGGCAAAATGTGGTGAGCCACCCTGTATACTATCCCCTCTCCGAAGCAAAATATTCCAATATCACAAACAATGTATAGGATATTTAATTTCAAATTTGGTGCATTTGACTAGGCTGTCCAGTAAAAAACTCATGGAAGCAACCATGACAGGATATTGTCTTTTTAGTGCGAAAATGTTTGTTCTCCGCGAGGAAAATTTTGATGTGATCTAATAGAAGGAGCGCTTAACACCTAATTAGTTTAAATAAACTTCTCATGTCGGTCACCGATGACCAACATGGTAACGCAATAATTAGGGAAGTCTAAGCTAAACGCGATCATGCTACAATGATCGCTGGTAACAGAGGTGCGTGCTATAAAGTGGAATACCTGATGAATCTTTTGATGATTTGTATTAGAAAATCATACGCATTCTGGCGAATTGAAACTATCTTCTTTTTTTTTCTTTGCAATTTAAAATGTCCAAATGCCAACAGAAAATCTGCAAGGATAAAATAATTTTTAGAAAAAAAATACACCGACTTCGAAATGTACTAAAAAGTATAAAATAATTTCTATTTCCTAAATAAGTAATTTCTATCTCATTCAATCATACAATTACGTAACAGATATGAGTGAAACCTATTTACTTGTTAGGTAGTATATTAAATACATTTCAACCTTTTCGGAGGCGGCGCAAATTTGATAATTCCCTCGTCGTGGGCTCCGTTTATAGGTTCTTAGATACCACAATCAACTAGTTATTGGGAGCAACGTTTACTATGGTATTTTTAATTTTGCGCCGCCTCCGAAAAGGTTGAAATGTATTTAATATACTACCTAACAAGTAAATAGGTTTCACTCATATCTGTTACGTAATTGTATGATTGAATGAGATAGAAATTACTTATTTAGGAAATAGAAATTATTTTATACTTTTTAGTACATTTCGAAGTCGGTGTATTTTTTTTCTAAAAATTATTTTATTTCATGCTTTTTAGTGGAATGCTGAGAATTGTGTAGGATATTGTGAGACAGTTCTTCTTTTTTTTCTATTTTTTTTTTTAAGTTTCGTTATTTTAATATATTAGTAACAACAGTGTTTCGCTAATAACTCGACAACTATTGCTTCCCGTTAATTGCGGATAGAGAGAAAGTTGTTCAGAACCATGACCCTGACAACATATTAAAAGGACATTAAAACGGTGTAAAGTTGATTTCAAAAGTTAATAACAATTTTGTTTGTTAATATCTCGAAAACTGATGCTTTCCGTCAATTATGCGTAAGGAAAAGGTTGTCCAGAATAATGTCCCTGACAACATATTAAAAGGACATTAAAATCGTGCAAAGTTGATTTTGAAAGTTATTAACAATTTTTTGCTAATATCTTGTAAACTAAAGTTTTTTGTGAAATTTGTATATGAACAAAATTGTAAAGAATCATGTCCGTGATATGATGTTTAAAGCGCACTAAAATCGAGAAAAGTTTTTTTTCAAAAGTTGCCGGTTTTTTTGCAAAAACAATACTTTGCAATTGAAAAATGAAAAATTTTTTGATAATGGTACCAATGGGGAGTCAGAACCTACCAGATGTAAAAGGTTTCGTTCCGATCGGTCCATCCAGCTAGGCGTAATCGGGGGACATACATAAAAAAAAAAAAAAAAAAAAAAAAAAAAAACAACTGATCGAATTGAGTAACCTCCTCCTTTTTCGAAGTCGGTTAAAAAGGAAGATATCCGCAGACCATATTGCATTCGCAAAGAATTGATCTCCCATTGAATTGTTCATTCGATATAATTCCCATTTGTTATCTGTGTAAGTGAAATATTGTCGCTGACAACTTACATCGGGAAGAGGAACGATTATATGTATAGTTTTAATTTTTAATACGAATAGCTGTCTCACCTATATTACTTATCGTATAGTATACACCATGAAAAAACATCAGCCACGTCGATCCAAAAAATTTAATACCATGAAACGCTGCTATATCTTCTGAACTGGACTTTAGTTGGAATATCTGGTTCATGTTCGATGTGATCGAAAAGGATACAAGAATTTATTCGATGCAACCACCTGGCTCCAACTTTTCAATAGCCTTCTGATCGGTTTTTGTTCCACTTCGTCTTTCAATTTTTTTTAAATATATTGTATTAAGTATCGTATGTTAAAGTTAAGTATCTAAGATTCATTCGGTTTGTTTACTGGTTTCAACTTCTGAAATATATCCGTTGAATAAGGTTCAGAATTGTGATCCATGTCTCCATTCAGATCTCCTTTTTGAACATATTAAATACCATATTATTTATGTACATGTTAATTTTACAAAGATATATTCCATCAATACGGTTTGATATCCAAAACGTCTATTATTGAAAATGTTAGTAACTTCACGTTTAATCTAAATTGTGTTATCGTCATCGCTGATAATAAAAACGAAGTCAGCATCAAGAAATACAGTAGAATATATTATATTGTAATGTTTAAGTCATATATCTGGTATCGCATACTATCTCGTCTCTTTTTCGTACATTGCATTGCAGCTCTGTAATCGGTTTTGAGATACCTATACTCATAAATATTTACTTTTAGAAAAATAAAAATCTAGCAAATACAATAACTCCAGAATGACTACACATTAAATATGATCACTTGAACTTCAAAAGATTGTAAGTATGCAATGTAGTTACCCATCGTGCTGTTCCCGTTAGAATAGCACTTTGTCAATTTTTGCAAACGTTTCTGATATATGTATATAGACAATATAATAATTCCCGCGATAGACGAAGTAGAATGCCTAATGCGATTAAAATTAGTTCTACAGACGGCAAGCGAATATGGTTTAAACTTGAATCTAAAAAAATGTAAATGAATGCACACGCGTATCGAATTTTTGAGTCATCATATTGAGAATGGAAAAATTTATCCGTCTGAAGAAAAGGTGAAAGCAGTCGTTCATTTTCCCGAACCAAAAAGTATAAAAGACGTACAAAGTTTTTTGGGTTTATCGGGATATTTTCGTAAATTTATCTCACATTATTCGATTATCGCAAAACCTTTAAGTGATTTGTTGTGGAAAGACAAACCTTTTGAATTTAATAATTTGCAAAAGACGGCATTTAATCAGTTGAAAGAACTACTTTGTCAAAATCCAGTTCTTAAGATTTATGATCCAAAATCCGAAACGGAATTACATACCGACGCATCTAAAGGCGGTTTTGGAGCTGTTTTAATGCAACGATCTTCCGACGATGAGCAATTACATCCACTTTATTATATGAGTCTTAAAACTAAGTTAGAGGAAAGAAATTATAGCAGTTACGAACTTGAAACCCTTGCCATTGTAAAGTCGCTTGAAAAATTTCGAACATACCTTTTAGGAATAAATTTCAAAATTATTACAGATTGTGCTGCGTTTCAAAAAACAATGAGTAAAAAAGATATAATTCCGCGTATAGCTAGATGGGTTCTGTTTCTAGAAGATTTTAATTATTCAATAGAGCATAGACAGGGAACGAGAATGAAACATGTGGACGCACTGAGTAGAAATGCAATAATGATAATTAATAAAGAGTCGATTATCCCAAAAATAAAAAAATTGCAACAAGAAGATTCAGCAATTAAATTAATTCTCGAGATTTTAAAAAATAGACCATATAAGCAATATTGTATTCGAGACGATTTACTTTACAATTTTGTTGACGGTAAAGAATTATTAGTTGTACCGCAAGTGTTACAAGACGAAATTATTCAAGAGGCTCACCAAAAAGGACATTTTGCAATTATGAGAACCGAAAATATTATTCGTCAAAATTATTTTATACCCGATCTAAAAAAGAAAGTAGAACGCTATATTAATAATTGTATTCCTTGTATTTTAGCTAATAGAAAATTTGGGAAGCAAGAAGGATTTTTTAACCGACTTCGAAAAAGGAGGAGGTTACTCAATTCGACCTGTATATTTTTTTTTTTTTTTTTTTTTTTTTTTTTTTTTTTTTTTTTTTTCTATGTATGTTCGCCGATTACTCCTAACTGGGTGGACCAATCGGAACGAAACCTTTTGCATCCGGTAGGGTCTGACTCCCCATTGGTACCAGTATTAAAAAATTTTCCATTTTTTAATTGCAAAGTATTTTTTTTTTCAGAAAAACCAGCAACTTTCGAAATAAATTTTTCTCGATTTTAGTGCGCTTTTCATATCTTGTCACGGACATGATTCTGAACAATTTTGTTCATATATAAATTACACGGAAAACTTTAGTTTTCGGGATATTAGCGAAAAACTATTATTATTAATATTAGTCGAACACCAAGTGCTATGCACCGGAAAAGCAAAAAAGGGCAATCACAATGCACTGTCCCAAAACACTAAATGAGATTTACCGCTCTAACCCCGACTTCTGCATCAAGATGAGTTTCCGCGGACGTTGGTGTATTATACTTAAGGGGGGAGACCAGTATGACGCAACCTAAAACGCTCCTATCTTTAAAAGGTCGTCAGAGTTTTGTTGCTTAAGAAAAATCAAATCTTTTGATGCATTTGGTTAAAATGGACCTTTATTTAAATATTTAAAAAAAAAAGAGTGGTAGAAATAAGGACGGTATAGTTAAAAACAAAAAAAGATAGATGGTCTGCACTTCGGCGCACTTTCTCACTTTAACCAGGGTACAGATCAAACGAGTCATCCGAAATGCATAAAATAAAATTACTAGTAAAGGAAATCGATGCTGTTTTCGGCCTAACCTCCGACCTGTTTTGATTATTCAACCCAATGGCATATAAAAATTATCAAAGTGGCAAAACCCATAATTACGCAAATTTTTCCAACATTTTATTTTTTTTCTCCAAAATTAGACTTGTTTTCTGGGATGTTTTAGGTTAGGCCGATAGCCGCTGGTTAGAAATACTACCACAAAAAATTTCAAGGTGATCTGAACCTCCGTTTAGGCTGTAGGCTGGTTGCAAGGTCCAAAAATGATGTTCCGAGAAAAACGAGGTTAAAGTTTTATGTGCACGCACGGGCTAGTGTTATACGGGATACGGAAACACGTCCAGCAACAGGAGTTTTTCGAATTTTTAGATCCGGTTTTCGGCATTATACGCAGAAAAGATGGAAGAAATTTTTAAGATAATAAAAAAAAATCGATTTTTTTAAGGTGTCATACTGGTCTCCCCCCTTAATTATGCTCATGGCACTTACGCAGACAAAAAAAGCCCTGAACAATTGTCTTACACTATCCTATACAATTCTCCCCATTCCACTAAAAAGCGTGAAATAAAATAATTTTTAGAAAAAAAATACACCGACTTCGAAATGCACTAAAAAGTATAAAATAATTTCTATTTCCTAATGAAGTAATTTCTATTTCATTCAATCATACAATTACGTAACATATATGTATGAAACCTATTTACTCGTTAGGTAGTATATTAAATATATTTCAACTTTTTCGGAGGCGGCGCAAAATTAAAAGATTTTCTTGAACATGTCAACCTTTGGACAGTGGAACATAGGCAAAGGTTGTATTTTTTTTTTCTATACATATAACTCGACAGCACGCCGCGAAATAGGTGTTAGTGCGTATAGAATGTAACTATGGTCTATCTAGATTCATAGAGTATGCGACGGAAGGACTCGATCGCCGCATATACAATATAGATAGAGCCCATCTGCCGGAAATGTGGTAATTCCCGCGTCGTAGGCTCCGTTTATAGCTTCTTAGATCCATGGCTTCTACATGCGAACGAAGTCGATTCAATTTCATTTATATCAGAAACGCTGCGAAATGAAAATGCAGTCGTTACATTTGCGTATATTACCAGATATATCTATAATGGTTCGTATTCTTCCTCAGGATTTATTAATATGCTGTTAAGAGCGCCGTTAGATTATAAGCAGGAAGGGTCTCTTTCAAATCTTTAACTTTCATTTTTATATCCACATCTATTTTTCAAGGAAAAAACTAAATTACGGTCAGCTTTTCAACACTTAATCACTTCCCAGTCATAATCGTCCGCAATAAACCACCCCATAAACGATCCGTAAAAATATTCTCTACCTGCACGCCAACTTGGGTTTTCCCAAACACGTACCCCGAGGAAAGGGAAGAAAAACCCCCGACATTTCCAAAAAAAGGCGATTGGTCAACAATTTCACCCCACCTTAGTTTCAGCCTCACCTTCGAATATACGCCCACATACAAAAGTTAATAAAAAGACAGACCCGCTAGTTTTAAGACAGAATTTTTGTAACAACCAAGCAACACACTAAAAAAATCAAATCTTTAGTAGAAACGCAAAGTGAGCATTTGCTATATCATCTAAAATTCAGTACACCAGTACATACGAATTTAACAATGCAATACGCCATACCACAATCAACTAGTTATTGGCAGCAACGTTTACTGATGTATTTTTGATTTTGCGCCGCCTCCGAAAAAGTTGAAATATATTTAATATACTACCTAACGAGTAAATAGGTTTCATACATATATGTTACGTAATTGTATGATTGAATGAAATAGAAATTACTTAATTAGGAAATAGAAATTATTTTATACTTTTTAGTGCATTTCGAAGTCGGTGTATTTTTTTTCTGAAAATTATTTTATACATCCTCTCACTAAAGCCGATATTCCGTTACATACTTACCATATCGATCACTTAGGACCTTTAGAATCAACTCATAAGAATTACAACCACATTTTTACCGTTATCGATAGTTTTACAAAATTCGTTTGGCTATATCCCACAAAATCGACGACAACACGCGAAGTTATAAATAAATTAGAGGCGCAGAAGAATATATTTGGAAATCTTACGCAAATCGTATCCGATAGAGGAACCGCATTCACCTCACTAGAATTCGAAGAGTATTGTAAAAACGAAAAGATAAACCATATATTAATCACAACTGGTCTTCCAAGAGCAAATGGACAGTGTTACGTCGAAACGTTTAAAATCCGCGCGGCTATACTAGCCGATCCTGAGCTTCTTCCTACGGACGCCTAGAAAATATATATAGGCGCCACTTCCTGGGCGATGCAACGCCAACGCCTTAGAGAAGGGGAAAAGGGACCCATGCGTAGCGACGCGAGGTGCACGCGAGTCAGTGTTTTCCCTTTTTTTGTCTAGTGCGTTACGCCTCAGTGTTAAAACTTTTTTATCTCAGTTCAAGTCAGTGTAATTATATATCATAACGAGCTTTAACTTTCCTCATTCTTCAGGTATGTAAGGTATCATACCCCCAAAACATTTTCACCACAAATTAAGCGGTCGTAAGACCCGACAAGCGGTCGTAAGACCCGACAAGCGGTCGTAAGACCCGACAAGCGGTCGTAAGACCCGAAAAGCGGCCGCAAGGCCCGTAGAGGGGTACGCCAATCGTACTCCCTCTGATTACACACGCGGTCAAATTAATGACCCCTTTAGGGTTTGCCCTTGACCACGCTCACACACCTCACATCATACACGAATCAATTAAGTACACGAATTTTCACGAGGTTTTTTGACCGTAAGGTCTTTTTCCTCGGGGTCCACCCCCAAAATTATTGTTATTTTTATTTTAATGAACCCTGTCACTTTTTTCCATGAACCACGGAACTCAGACAAGAGGTTTGAGTTTCGACGACTCAACAGACAGGTAGAGAGATTAAATGGAACTATTATTTCTACATTATCAAAATTATCTTTAGAGGATCCGAGTAAATGGTACAAATACACCGATCAGTTACAAAGAGTTTTAAATTCAACATTCCAACGTAGTATCGGAATGATCCCATTTGAATTACTATTTGGTGTAAAGATGCGTAATAAAGACGATTTGCTCTTGAAAGAATTAATTGAAAAAGAGTTATTAATCCAATTTGAAGAAAACCGTGACGACCTGCGCGAGAAAGCTAAAACGCAAATTCGTAAAATTCAGGAAGAAAATCGAAAAGCGTACAACCGAAAAAAAAAAAGGCACATCAATATGACGTAGACGATATAGTTGCGATAAAGCGTACCCAGAAGGGTCCAGGCCGTAAATTACGCGCAAAATTTTTAGGGTCACAAAGGTTAAATCAAATAATACCTACGATGTAGAGAAAATAGGATTAGGCGAAGGTCCAAAAACAACTTCGACTTGTGCGGAATATATTAAACCATGGCGTAATTGTAAAGATTCATCCGGGACGGATGAATTGCAGGATGGCCGAATGTAGGGAATATAGCATAATTCGGTTTAGGTAATATTATAAAACATAACACATCATACAATGTATTAGGCGAGGGACGATGGAATTTTTCCATAAGGCGTTAGACTTTTGTTTTTAACCGACGCGGACAATCCGGCACGTGTGCCGAGGACAGAGTTTTACGAGACGCCGCAATGAAAAGACGTATCCCTCCTTGTATTAACATATACAGTAAATATTCGATATCTGCGACTCTCTCGGGTCTGAACTGTCGCACATATCGTACAGGTCCTACATTGATTGATGTTTTGCCGAACGTAGAAAAGGACAGAAGAGAAAAATAACACGGGCGTCAGTCGCAGATATCGAAAAGGTACTACATTTCGGGCGAAGGAGACCGAACGTAAACAAACAGCGACCTTCCAGAAGAACACTCCTAATGCAAATATAAAACTTTTTTATTTTTGACTTTTTCGTTATCAAACTTTTACCAACTGATTCTTGACATTTTTCCGATTAAAATGAGACCAAACATGACATAATTTGGACTATATTTATTGGTTTAATTGACGATAAAAGTTTCTGGCGCAGAGGAGGATAGCGAGTGAGAAAGAAAGAGACGCTGCGATCATGGCAGGCGGCAAAGATCAAAAGTCTGTTCGATTGTTTAAAATCCTAATGCATTGCTAACTTTTTTATTTTTAATCTAATTTTTGTACAACTTTCTCCATCATATTCGTGACATTTTCCTGATTAAAATGACACTAAACACGACGTAATTCGGAATATATTTACTTTTAATAAGTTTTTAGAGCAAACTTTTCGATACGCACTCTTAAAATCATAAAGCCATTAGGTCTATCTTTCATCCTTGAAATATTTTTGAACAAATAACAGCTGTCTTTTGCAGCTGTTTATTACGTGCAATTTGAAGTTACATTTTTTTTCCTACTTAGCATGTTTTTTCGAGACCCAGCAAGCTTTATGACTTTATTACTGTTGAACCGTTAGGTAACAAGCGACAGCGTAGTTTTCTCCTCGGGTCAAATTTAACCTAATGTTAGAAAATCCTAAAACACCCCACAATAAGCTGTACCGGACGAGGTGCACATGGCTACGATGCAACAACCTCGACGACGACGAGGTTCCTCGCTGCGACGCCAAGACCATAAACCACCCCCAAGGCCCTTCAGTTTCTACAAAGATCGAGGAAACTCTGCGGACCCCGGAAGTTTAGGATTTTCTAATAGGAGGTTCCTTTTCCCTCCCATTAATTTTTCTTTAACCAATCCAATGGTTCGTTTTAACCAAATCGCTTGTCCACCACCACCAGCATGTCGATCCCACTACTTTTCAATTCTTTACGTGAAAATCCTTCTTAGATTTTTTGGTAAATTCTTTCGTCAACTCTCATCCAATCAAGTTCGCAGTTATAAAGTCCGTAGTTTCAAAGTGTTATTTCAAAGTATTACGAATAGTGTACGAATAGTGCAGTGATGGCAACCAATAAAGCTACTGTGTTAACCATTCAACAGCGTTTAGACGTTCTAAAAGACGTAGAAAATTCCTCCGTAACTAGTGTCGCGAAAAAATATAATGTGCATAAAGCAACAATTTGGCGAATAATCCAAAACGCTCCGAAAGTTATGAGATTCGCGCAGATGAACAAGAGGGAGAGACGTCGACAAAAAATGAGGAAACCAATGTTCGACGAATTGGAGCAACAGTTGCTGATATGGTTTACACAAAGAAGACCAATGGGCGACATTGTATCAGATGCTCTGTTTTTAGAGAAAGCAGCCGAACTGAAGGACCACATGGGCCTCAGTAATTTCAAAGTTAGCGCAGGGTGGCTTGCGAAATTTAAAAGACGTCACGACATTAGGTTAGTTCATATATACGGCGAACAGTGCAGTGCCGATAAAAGTGCAGCCGAAAAATTCGTGAGCGATTTTAGCCTATTTTTAAATGAAGAAAATATGGATTTAAATAACGTATATAACATGGACGAAAGCGGATTATTGTGGAAGGCATTGCCTGCGAAAACCCTCGCGAATAAGGACGAAGTGTGTGTAAGTGGACACAAAATAAGAAAAGAGCGAATAACCGTCGGGTTTTGTGCAAATGTAACAGGAACGCACAAAATGACACCCATTATTATTAATAAATATAAAAAACCACGCGCATTAAAAAATAATATCGACGACTTACCAGTTATTTTTAAAGCACAAAAAAATGCTTGGATGGACCAAACATTATTCCTTGACTGGTTCGAAAATCATTTTAAAAAGGAAGTGCGTATGTTTCAGTTGCAAAAAGGATTGTGTGGAAAAGTTTTACTATTAATTGATAACTGTTCGAGTCACAAATTTCCATCTAATTATAACCACGATGAATATTTTCAAGTAATGTATTTACCACCAAACACGACAGCTTTGATTCAACCAATGGATCAAGGCATAATACAAAAAACAAAAAGACACTACCGTCACAAATTAACACAATTTGTGATTCGTAACGAAAACGGAGCACAAGACTTTTATAAAAAATACACGATTAAGGATTGCATTAAAATAATCAACGAAGCGTGGAAAGAAGTGACTCAGAACAACATACAAAATGCGTGGAAAAAAATTATTTCATTTCCAAATTTTTCAAAAAATTATTTCGAAGGAGTACCATATCATGGAGTTCCATTTACACAAGAACAAAGAGAAAGAGTAGAGAATGCATTTAAATGTTTGGAAGAATTTAACAGTCTTTACCCCCTTCCAACACAATTACATTTAAAAGGACTAAAATTCTCAATATTAGGTAAGACAATTTTTAACTTATGTAATTAAATATTAATAAATGCATCATATTATTCTGCGTATGATTTAAAATAATTTTTTTTTTAGGTAATGTTCAACAATAATTCCATACGTATTGAAACAAAAATGAAGCCTAGTGAAATACATATGTGTATAATGATTTATGTTATTAAATTAAAGATGTTACTGAGAAATAATTGTTTCTACTTCATTTGCAACTTTCCAGTTGTCCCTGTAAATTTACAAATCGCTCAATATTTGTAGCAATTGGTTCCAATCGTGTTATTAAAAGTAAATATATCCCGAATTACGTCGTGTTTAGTCTCATTTTAATCAGAAAAATGTCACGAATATGATGGAAAAAGTTGTATAAAAATTGCATAAAAAATAAAAAAGTTAACAACATATTAGGATTGTGAACAATAGAACAGGCTTTTGATCTTTGCCGCCTGCCACGATCGTACCGTCTCTTTCTTTTTGACTCGCTATCCTCTTCGACGCGAGAAACTTTTATCGTCAATTAAACCAGTAAATATAGTCCAAATTATATCGTGTTTGGTCTCATTTTAATCGGAAAAATGTCAAGAATCAGTTGGTAAAAGTTTGATAACGAAAAAGTCAAAAATAAAAAAGTTTTATATTTGCATTGGTATTGTCTCACGGATATACTAATACCCGGATCACGTTACATTTCTCGGCGAGCGAACCTCGGACGTCTCGAGGGGTCTTCCCCCCAGTGGTGGGGATAACTGAGTAGCACATATCGTACAGGAGATTGTCGCAGATATCGAATATTTACTGTATTCATATTCATATTAACTTACATTTATATTTACCTATATTAAACGTTGCTACATTAAACTTGTACTAAAAACCTATAATAGTTTCTTAACGCCGTGCCTCTGCATTTCTTTCACGATTCCCTGACAGACGTAATTGTTTAACTTCGTGCGATTCTTTCGCCCGATTCTTTTTCATTCGGGATGCATTTTTTGTCGGTCTGCCCATAGCTGTATATATAAGACTTCTAAATAGTGATTACTTAAAAACACAATTGGCTCGCTTGTTTCTATTCGCTGAAAGCAGAATTGGCCCGTTTCTTTTGATTCGCTGAAAGCAGAATTGGCCCGTTTCTTTTGATTCACTCAAAGCAGAATTGGCCTGTTTCTTTTGATTCGTTCAAAGCAGAATTGGCCTGATTCTTCTGATTCGCTCAAAGCAGAATTGGCCCGTTTATTTCTTATATTTGTCGAAACAAAACTTGGTCCGTCTTTTTTCGTAAACAGTAATTTCATAAACTGAATGGGACCCTTTTTTATCTTACTAAAAAAAAGAAAAAAAAAGAATTATTTTACTTTAGCTTCTTAAAATAAAAAAAAAGAAATAAAAAAAGAAAGGAAAAGCTATACTTCTAATACCTATTACGCAGTCTTCAACTTTGCCTATATCGCGTTGAGCTGAAGAAAGCGTGGCACAATGCTCGTTACAGCTGACTGCTGTTTGCCTTTCCTAAACGTTGGAAGAGATACTGGTCCAGTGATGGGCAGTCCCAGCGCAGGCGCAGTAAGCTATCCGTAGAAATCACTCAGTAGCGTATACACTTTGATGAAATATAAGGTATCATTGGGCCCTACTAAGAAACAAAAGTAAATCTGAAGAAAAAAGTAGGATTACGTTTATTTTTATAGACATATCAAGAAAAATACTAATAAGGTTTTAGAATTCTTTTATTCATTATGTCAAATACAGTATTTTATTTTTATGTTATATATATTTTTGTTACAGTTATTTTAGTACCCTTTTAATGAATTATATGTTATGTTGAATTTTCATATTAATGAAATTAGCAAAAATAAATGTCTAGAAAAGTCGGTATTGAGAAGTCGGTAATAAAGTTCGTACATTTATCGATTGCTTGTAAGATACCGCTCGATTTTGAGAAGATCTTCGCATGATAATAAAATGAAATCCATATATTTCTTTGTTGTTGTTTCTTTGACATTATAATTTTTCACACGTATAAAATATAAGTCGTTTTTCTTAAATAATAAATTCGTTTAGTCTTTTAAAAGTTACTGTGTATACATATATATATATAAAAATATAGTTTTATACAGTTATATGTACAACTAACCTAACCTAGCCTAACCTAACCTACCCCAACCTATACATTCATATTTCACAAAGCAATTATAAGAATTTTTGAAAAATTCTGTAAGATTATTAAGGTGCCCTCATTAGTCACCACTGCGTGTACCGGCTAGATACGGCACTAATAGCAAGCTATGACGTCAGCTGACGCATGCGCAGAAAGCTCTCGCGTGAGATAAAATCTCACGAATGCCCATCACTGTACTGGTCTGATTGGTCGTGCCCCACAATTCCACACACAGACTTGTAGCCGTAATCTGTTACAAGACGAAGCAGATACATCTGTAACGTCCCGGGAGAAGTTTTTTTTCCTTCAACGCCACGACAATCTTATACCCACCGTTAGAATAGTTAATTACCGACAGTGATTGCCAAATTATCGACAATAGGTTATGTATCGACTATCGATCCTGTTAGACTCGACATATGTATATTTTCTGTATGTTAACTAACTTGTAATTTAGAGTAGGTAAAATATTCTAAAAAATTATTTGAATATTAAGTTAGAATAGTTAAAACAAAATAATGTATTATTTTATTATATTTTTCTAATAAATAATTTGTATGAAATTTCCGTTGCGCTGCGCTAAGACTGCAAGTCACGATGCTCAACCGAAACACTTGAGACAGCGATAGTTACAGAGAAGGATAGGAACACTATCTCTATTTACGGCACCTTTAGATATTAGAATTAATTAATTAATTAAATCAATTCATGCATGAGAATTCATCGTTCATTAAATTACTTATAGCCTTGATCAAAATCATTTTCATTAACTAAAGGAAAATCTGTAAATCGAAATAGTTTTGACTCGCGCAAAAATCGAACACCGTTGATTAGAAAAAGACAGAAAACATATCTTCATTAAAACACCGCTACGATAATAATCTAATGCCGAAACGTTAATCATTAATTGAAGAGCAATATTTAAAACATAACCGAATTAACCGATTTTCTAATTAATATGTATTAACAAATTTATATGAAATTTTGGAAATCCTGACGTCACAAATTCGTTGAATTTTTGGGTATAAAAGGGCGAGCGAAACCCGCCTCAAATCAGAACAGTCTTCGCAATCGAACACGACATAAGTCTCATTTCTAAGCACAGTAGGAACAGTTTTCGCTGTAAAAGAGCCGACACGATTCTTAATACTTGACAGGTAAAGCGAGTATACGCCATTTGGATACTTGATCGTGGGTCGTTCTAGTAGCTAGCTAACGCAGGCTCCCCATTTGAGCGGCTTGGTCTCTGAAGCCCGTGTCTTTTGGGTGGCAGTTCAGCAATTACGATTTTATATTAGAATCAATTGATTTGCTACCCTGTCAGACTTATACTGTTCACCCTTTTCCTGTATCGTTGGGTCGTTCTAGTAGCTAGCTAACGCAGGCTCCCCAATTAAGCGATCGGGTTTTGGACGTCAGTATGCGTTCTGTCTTAAAAGGATCAAGAATTATTAATTGTCGAGTCAAGAGATAAAGAGTAACTGTTCCGAAGAAATAAATTATTAAAATCAGATAGAGTTCGGTAATTTAAATCAGTAAAAGAACACTGTTCTCAACTAAGCGTTTTTCCGTACTCGGTTATTCCGCGATAGATTTTTTGCGAAAGCGTATTTAGGTACTCTTAGAGAATCGCACTTAGGTCGCATTCCTCGCAAGCGGTAGATTACAAGCATAATATCCCGTCTAGAATCATTTATACGAATCGAAACATAATTTGCAATTGCGATAATTTCGGAAGCGAGAATCGAACGTATACATATAATTATAGATTTTAGTTAGCCTTAAATACAAGCGAGTATCTTTCCAGTTCTCACGATAATTATTATTGGATTTATAATTTGTTAATTTCTCAATCGTTTATTACGTGCCGTTCAATTGTCAAATTCTATTATTTTTCATTATTATTATTATATCAAACTTACTTAGTTCTTTAATCAAACATTTATAATTTATTACCTTTCATTATTTCGATATTATTGTTATTTGTTAGTTTTAATTTTCGTTCTTCAATAAATTTAAGTTATTGAAAGATTCTGACCTGTGGATTTCACTCCTTAACCGCACACCACACGAATCCCACAAACTTTATTAGGAAACGTGTCGCTCAGAGGGTAAAAGCCGCTCTTTACCTTACTAGCGCTAGTAACTAACTAAACTTAGGTTCTAGGGACGTTACACATCTACTGAGGTGTGCGTAAAATAAATGAATGAATTTTCTCAAGCCGAGCGGAGCCTCAGATCAGTAACCGGGAAAAAAGAACACGTGTTACGAAAGAGAGCGAGATAGATATATTTCAAAGGAATGCTGCGAGTATAAAAAAACAAATCAGCATCAACTAAAGGACATTTCCCTTGCACTAATTTTCGTGTTACCTTAGACAAAATTTTTTACCATGATATGACTGATATTTTTCTGTTTAAAATGATACCAAACACAATGAAATTCGGAATATATGTATTTGCAAGAACTTATATCGTGGCAGTAATTGAATAAAAAATGTACACGGTACATACGGTTCGAATTATGTCGTGTTTGGCCTTATTTTAATCAAAAAAGTATCACAAATTTGTCGATGAACGTTTCATCACGAAAAAATAAAAATAAAAAACTTTCATTATTGCATTGGTATTGTTTCGTCGACGTATACTCATTTGTTTATGCTATGTCTTTTTTTAACCGACTTCGAAAAAGGAGGAGGTTACTCAATTCGATCAGTATATTTTTATTTTTCTTTTTTTTTTTTATGTATGTCCGCCAATTACGCCTAGCTGGATGGACCGATCGGAACGAAACCTTTTGCATCTTGTAGGTTCTGACTTCCCATTGGTACCGTTATAAAAAATTTTCTCATATTTTAATTGCAAAGTATTGTTATTGCAAAAATACCGGCAACTTTTGAAAAAAACTTTTCTCGATTTTAGTGCGCTTTTAATATCATCACGGACATGATTCTGAACAATCTTGTTCATATACAAATTTCACGAAAAGCTTTAGTTTACAAATATTAGCGAAAAATTGTTATTAACTTTCGAAATCAACTTTGGACAATTTTAATGTCCTTTTAATATGTTGTCAGGGGCATGGTTCTGAACAACTTTTTCCTTACCCGCAATTAACGGGAAGCAATAGTTGTCGAGTTATTAGCGAAACACTGTTGTTACTTATATATTAAAATAACGAAACAATAAAAAAAAATAGAAAAAAAAACGGAAGAACTGTCTCACAATATCCTACATAATTCTCAGCATTCCACTAAAAAGCGTGAAATAAAATAATTTTTAGAAAAAAAAATACACCGACTTCGGAATGCACTAAAAAGTATAAAATAATTTCTATTTTCTCTCGAAGTAATTCCTATTTCATTCAATCATACAATTACGTAACAGATATGAATGAAACCTATTTACTCGTTAGGTAGTATATTAAATACATTTCAACCTTTTCGGAGGCGGCGCAAAATTAAAAATACCTTAGTAAACTTTGCTCCCAATAACCAGTTGATTGTGGTATCTAAGAACCTATAAACGGAGACCACGCCGCGGGAATTACCAAATTTGCGCCGCCTCCGAAAAGGTTGAAATGTATTTAATATACTACCTAACGAGTAAATAGGTTTCATTCATATCTGTTACGTAATTGTATGATTGAATGAGATAGAAATTACTTCATTAGGAAATAGAAATTATTTTATACTTTTTAGTGCATTTCGAAGTCGGTGTATTTTTTTTCTAAAAATTATTTTATTTTCAATCGCTGTCTTTCTTTACGTTCGAAGCGGTCGGCAAACTTTAAAGAATGTAGGAGCTGACGAAGAGTGGGACGGCTTGCTCCAAAGCGTATCTCACTCTTGTAGTGTATTCTATATTTACACTCTAAACCAAATGACAACGAAACGTGTAAACAAAGTATGGAATCCTGGAATTTGCCCCACCAATCCTCTTCCTTTGGAAGTCACATACCGCAGATATTTGTTCAGTTTCAGTTGAACCACATTGGTGTAAACTTGTAAGTACTATTTCATTTTTATTATATATGTTATAAATAATATACATTAATTTAGTCTTTAAGGCGAGTGTCCCGCGGCGGCTATCTTGCGTGCATAGATCAGCGACTGTCTCACTCATGCACCTTCGAAAATTCGACTTTATTCTGTGCAGAGTATTTATTACTATCTAAAACGACCAGAGCAGCCTGTAGGGAAGTCCACCGATGGCCGCTGTACTCACCAAAACTTCATTTTCGCAATATTCAAGCGTTACAGTCGAATTTACGAAAATCGAGTCGTTTCTCTCACACCAATGCGATGTGCGAAGTAGACGAGGCGATTTCGTAAATTCGACTTTAACGCTTGAATATTGCGAAAATGAAGTTTTGACGAGCACAGCGGCCATCGGTGGACTTCCCTACTTGCAGCTCCGGTCGTTTTAGATAATAATAAATACTCTGTACAGAATAAAGTCGAATTTTCGAAGGTGCATGAGTGAGACAGACGCTGATCTATGCAAGTAAGATGGCCGTAAGCCGTGAAATATAATTCAACGATTATCCGATAGCAACGCTTATAGCATTTTTCACCTATTTTGATATTTTTGTTCAAGTTACCTAGACCGTCGGTAAAAATACGAAACGGTCAATAACTGTATATAGTTTTCAGAACTGCGCTCGTCATATATTTCAACTGTTTTGCTAAATGTACATATATGCATTTATGTATACCAATTAAATTACCACGTAAATTACATTATACATTTGATAACGAATTAAAAATACCCGAATATTTTCAATCGCGTCATGTCCTGTTTATATTTCGTATACTTTATCGCGATAAGCAGTATTGTTATGAGGGTGGGGTACGAGATAAGAATTTTTGTGCGGTTAGATCAAAGCGAGGTGCGAATGAAGAGTGTTTAGATCGATTACAATGTGAATGACGAGTGTTTCAATCGGGTGACAGTTCGTCGTAATAGCAATACGTGTATGATTGTCGGATTTCACTTACGATACAATAGTATGAAGGAATCTAAAAGAAAAAAATCCTATCGTCGCTTCGATCGATTCGAATGTAAACAAATACAGGACACCCCCCCTTAACGGTTGGTGGTTTGGTTGAATATACTTCTGAAAACCGCTCACCCCCGGTTGTCTTGAATTACTGAATCACAGTTAAACGTTCCTGTCTGTTAGGATTAGATTCGGGAAAATAAACTGTAGTTGATGGTGAACGGAAAGTACTTTAATTATATAAAATGTCTTTACATAAATGCGCGGTGTATCGTTGACGAAGGTATAACTGTAACTAACCAGAAAAGCATCGTGATGCGTGTTCGGACGCGCATAGCGCAGTTCGTTTGTTTTGTTCGTTATTTCCAACACTCCCCCTCAAAACAAGGATGTACGCTTATCGTTGGTGTATACAATGTTTCGCTAATTAATTACTACAACGCATTTATTTACAATGTCGATCGTTATACATAAATGATGCGGTACATTTCTGATGACGCGGGCCGGTTAAACCTTTTGTTAATACGTCCGCGATCTGATCGTTTGACGCTTTGTAAAAAACTTTTATTTCGCCGTCTTTTAATTTTTCTCTTACAAAGTGGTGTCTAATATCTATATGTTTCGAACGGCTATGAAAAGTTGGGTTTTTGGCCAATTCGATAGTACTCTGATTGTCGTTGAATATCGGTACATGTTTCTGCTTAAAAATTCCTATGGCCTTTAAAAAACTTTGCAGATGCACTGCTTCTTTCGTCGATTCCGACAATGCCATGTACTCCGCTTCCATCGTGGAAAGCGCGACCGTGCGTTGTTTTCGCGATTCCCAACTCACAGGTCCGCTGTTCAACATAAAAATAAAACCGGTGTATGACCTTCGATCGTGCAAACTCGACCCCCAATCGGCGTCCACGTAACCCCTTAATACACCGTCGCCTTTTTGGAATCGTATTCCGCGATCAATTGTCCCCTTTAAGTAACGTAGTACGCGTTTTGCCGCGATACAATGTTGTCGGTCATAGCACGAATTAAATTGACTGAGACTGCTGGCTGCATGAGCTATATCGGGACGTGTGGCCGTAGCCAAGTACATAAGGGATCCGACGAGTTCCCTGTACGGAAAATTTTTAACGTCGGCGCTTTGTTTTTCGCATTTGGTTAGTTTCTGGGAAGGATCAATCGGTGACGTCACGGGATTCGAATTTAACATGCCGAATTTTTCTAATACTCTTTTCGTGTACGCGCTTTGTCGCATTTTTATTTCCGTACCGTTGTGCTCAAATTCGATACCCAAACAATGTCCGATCTTCCCTAAATCCGTCATTTCGAATTTTCGCATGAGTTGTTTCTTAACGCGTTCTAACCATTTAAAATCTTTCGCGGCTATTACTATATCGTCTACATATACGGCAAGAACGAGAAATTGCTCCCCCTTTCGCAATATATACACGCATGGATCAGCATGGAGGGGGACGAAGTCCATGTTTCGCAATTCTTCGTCGAGGCGTTTGTTCCATTGCCTACCCGCTTGTTTCAAACCGTATAAAGCCTTTTTTATTTTACACACTTTATCGCCGCTCGATAATTCGTTTAGCATTTTTCGCGCCTTATCACTATATTCTACGGGTCCGTCCGACATAATGTCGCGCAACGCGTCGGGGAGAATGTCCGGAATCGTCATGAAAATATCTTTATCGACTTCTCCATTCAAGTACGCAGTTGACACGTCCAATTGATGGACTTGCATATCGTATTCGACGGCTAGAGCTATTATCAATCGTATCGAGCTCAATCTCGTAACAGGCGCGTGCGTTTCTTCGTAATCTAAACCCGGGCGCTGAGCAAAACCGCGTGCGACTAAACGCGCCTTCCTCCGCGTCACCTGTCCGTCGGTGTTTATTTTGTCGCGGAGAACCATGCGACATCCAATGACTTCGCGATCACGAGGGCGTTCAACGATCTCCCATACGTCATTCTTTAACATTGCCGCTATTTCTTCTCGAATCGCGACACGCCACTCCGTTTTATTCGGGCCGGAAAGCGCGGTTTGCAGCGGTATCTCGGCCATACCAGCTGATTCCGTCGGATGAGAAGACACGGCGTCCTCGAATAATTCGTTCTCTCCTTCAGATTGAGAATCACTTTGAATGTCGTTTTGAGTTTCGACCGTACTGCGCACTTTTTTCGGCCTACCGCGGCTCCCGGTCCGGATAATTCGTGGCCTACCTACACGGTACCTGACTTCGTTTGTACGTGTCGGAATAGAATCGGACTGTTGCGAAGGATCTATGGGCACTTCAACGATACTATTCTCGCGATCGATTGCTTGACTATCGTTTCTCAACCGATCTCTGTTTTCCACGACTTTCGGGGTTGTTTTATCACTTTGAATATCTATCTCTACATTATTGTCGGAATACGAATTCTCGTTTCTCGCTCGCGCTTCGCAATTTATTTTCAGTGGCCCTTTTAACGTCTCGTCTGCCGATTTTACATCTCGGGATATATCGACGCGGTGCTCGTCAGGAAGCCATATTCTAAAACCCTTTGTTTCATCTGAATAACCGAGGAATATTCCCTCTTGCGCGCGCGGTTCGAATTTCGACTTTTGACGGTCTCGAACTCGGGTTATGACCTTCGAACCAAAAACCTTGAAATACGACGCGTCCGGTACTTCACCAGTCCAACGATAATAAGCGTTGTCGCCGTCGAGAGCGCGAGACGGTAGTCTATTACGTGTATAATTCGCGTTCGCTATCGCCTCAGCCCAAAATCGCTTCGACAGTCCCGCCTGGAGGAGTAAACATCGCGCCGTTTCAACTAATGTCCGATTTTTACGCTCGGCTACGCCGTTTTGTTGAGGCGTGTGCGTCACGGTCAATCGTCTTTTAATGCCGCACGAATTTAGGTATTCGTTAAACTCATTACTGAGAAACTCGCGACCATTATCAGACTGCAAATACTTTATTCGCGCGCCTGTTTGATTTTCAGCGAAATTTTTAAACTTTTTAAAAACAGATAACGCTTCGCTCTTTTGTTTCAAGAAAAAGACTTCGCACCATCGCGTATAATCATCAATGAATAATATAAAATATTTCGCGCCGCCGATCGATTCGACGCTCATCGGTCCGCATATATCGGTATGCACTATCTCGAGAACACTTACGGCACGGTTCGAACTTTTCGGGAACGGCAATCTTGTCATTTTTGATCGCAAACAGATTTCGCAAGTAGGTAGTTTTTCGTCTTTTCCGAAGGAAACGCCGCGTACACTTTTGTCGCGGTTTATTTTTCGCAAGCTTTCCTCGCCGACGTGACCGAGACGCCGATGCCACAATTCCATATCATTTACCGTTTTTAAATTCGCATCGTTTGCAAAAAACGCGGATTGTGCATAATATAAATTATCGCGTCGGTCAGCGGTGAAAATTGTTTCCCCGTCGGGCGCAAACACGGTGGCGTTATGCTTTCTAAACAGGACACTGCATCCCTTATCGGTAATTTTCGCGATCGACATACGGTTCATGCGAAGGTCGGGAACGAATAACGCGTCGCGGAGTTCTATAGTTTTTCGCGAATTCGAGTCTTTTACGGATAATCGCACTGTACCTTGACCTTCCACCTGTGTTGATGCGCTGCTAGCGAGGTTTAACGTGTCGCACGTTGACGGTTTCATCTCGACGAAAGAAGACGCGTCGCCGCTCATGTGGGATGAACAGCCGCTGTCGAGACACCATTTCCCTTCTGCACCTCTTTCGCGAATGCGTTGGTCTGCCTGGAAAGCGACTTCCTTCGCTCCTGGTCCACTGCTGCTGGAGATATCTTCTTTAGCCATCCCCGCAGTTGACTGCCGTTGCCCGCGGAACAGTCCGCGGCATTCCGAAACTCGAGGTCCTATCTTTTTACAGCGGAAACAGCGTAGCTTTTCCTTCGCGTTTTTGTTCGACTCTTCTGTTGCGGTATCATGTCGTTTCCATTGCGCTGTGCTTGACCTGTCCGGCTTGGTCGATTTTCTTACCCACATCGCGCTATCACTCGACTCTTTTGCTTTATCGGTTCGCGCAGCGCTCTCTTCTAAAATTTTTATCTTGAGAGCTTCGGGCGTCGGATATTCATCTCGAGATTCGATGGCCACCCGAAAATTTTCGAACGAACCGGGTAGACTGTACAGCAGAAGAACGGCGAGCATATCCGGGTTGATTTTAACCTCCATGTCTTCTAGTTTGTCGACCGCGTCAAAGAAAGAATTCATATGCACTCTTACGTCGTCGCCTTCTGTCATTTTTCGCAATGCGAGCTGCTTCAATAGCGTCGCTTTTCGCGCCGGACCTTTCGACTGGTAAATACTTTCTAATTTCTTCCAGATCTCGTTCGATGTCTTGCAATTTTTAATTTGTTTAATTTCAGACGGGCTAATTGCTAATATCAGATCGGATCTTGCCTTTGCGTCCGCTTCGTCCCATTGTGTTGCCGCTTCGCCCTGAGTTACGTCGGGTCGTGTTTTATTGCCATTAACGTACTTCCAATTATCGTTTTTTATCAGTAGAGCCTCCACTTGAATTTTCCACGTGTCGTAATTGTCTTTTCCGAGTGGTTCAATGCGCACTGAAGTCGAGGAACTCATCTTGACAAAAAAAACTTTAACTTTTCGCAACTTTCACACAAACTGCACTATCGCGAATTAAATTCGTCGTATAAAAAATGTTCGTTTAATTTTCCTCACGCGACCAGAATGTGTCTGGGACCATAACCTGTTAGGATTAGATTCGGGAAAATAAACTGTAGTTGATGGTGAACGGAAAGTACTTTAATTATATAAAATGTCTTTACATAAATGCGCGGTGTATCGTTGACGAAGGTATAACTGTAACTAACCAGAAAAGCATCGTGATGCGTGTTCGGACGCGCATAGCGCAGTTCGTTTGTTTTGTTCGTTATTTCCAACACTGTCACGGTTCTTTTTGCCGTGTAAAAATCAAGCAAATTTCATTATGATATTCGTAATCAGGATATAAAAACAAGAATATTAAGCTTCAAATAAAAATAGGGGATGAGTACTTTTCGGAATTTTATTCACAAATGCAAATAGATTACTTTTTAAATAATACAATTTTTTTTGCAGAAATATGGATACTACTGAACAAAACACACGTAAGTATAATTCAAATTTCAATGAAAAATTAATAGAATGCATGATTTAAGACAATGTACGTAAGATATATATTTCCCTGTTCTCTCTTTCAGAACAAGCACTCATGTACCTAATGCAACAAATGCAGCTGCAACAAATGCAGCTGCAGCAGCAGGTGCAACAACTGCAGCTGCAGCAACAGCAACAGCAACATCAACAACCGCAGCCGCAGCCGCAGCCGCAGCAGCAGCAACAAATGCAGGCGAAAGAGGAACAGGGCAATAAGCCGTCCCGTGGTAAGCATTACAGATTCTATCACACAAATGATTAACATTATAACTACCAAAGGGGTCAAAATTAATTGTTTAAAGTTTCTTAGTTTTAAATTATAAAACTTGTAAAAATTGCTTCTTTTTCGAATATACGCTGATCCTAGTGTTGAGATAAAGAACTACGGTATGTGGAACGGTATGTTTAAATTTCATCCTTTGTTTTATTATTTCATTTCCGATTTAAAAGTCATGTACATTGAACGCCGGTAGTTGTAGTGTTAACCAATCCTTGTCGTACATAATAAAGAATTAATTACAAAAATGTATAACATATGTAACTGTTTAAATTTTACATTTCAGCGAGAGGAACAGCCGCAGGCACGCGGCGAAAATATTACAAAGAGCGATGGCGCGGCGGCAGGGGACGCGGTGGAAGATGGGTCGGAAGAAGGGGGCGAGGGGGAATGCCTCATTAATGTATTTATATTTATTACTAATAAATAACAAAAAAAATAGAAAAATCGAATTTTATGTTCGACTGTCCAAAGGTTGACATGTTCAAGAAAACTTTTTAATTTTGCGCCGACTCCGAAAAGGTTGAAATGTATTTAATATAGTATCCAACGAGTAAATAGGTTTCATTCATAAATGTTACGTAATTGTGTGATTGAATGAAATAGAAATTACTTCATTTGGAAATAGAAATTATTTTATACTTTTTAGTGCATTTCGAAGTCGGTGTATTTTTTTTCTGAAAATTATTTTATCTCATTAACAAGCTAGTGAAACACGTGCCTTGATCTGTTAAAATTGCCTTTGGGCATCCAAATTTGCAGATGAAATGATCTGTGAAGGTTTTTGCTACTTCTTCTGTGGTGAATGAAACAAGAGGTGCTGCGACAGAATAGTTTGTTAAGTTATCTTGTATTGTTAATATATAACTGTAGCCTTTCTTGGTAAGTAGAAGTGGTCGTAATATATCCAGAGATATCTTATCAAATGCCTCGATGGGGGTATCATTAGATCTTATACGATGGTAAATTTTCTTAATACCTTTGTGGCCTCCCAGTGGGGTTTCGTGATTTTCTCTAATAATTTCTAATCTGTCTTGTTGCAGTGCTATTTGTATTTTCTCTATATACAGTGTAATTTTGATGCTTGTATTATTCAAAACGATGCACAAGATCTTTTTAATATGCTTCCTGTCTGGCATGCTAATTTCCTGTATCTTCTGTTCTCGAAGTAAAAGGGAGAGCGTTTTTAAAGCTCGTAGTAATTCTTCTTTAATCGGTGCTATTACTCCTAGTACTGATTGTTTCTTTAATCTAATTTCTATTATTTCCTTAGTATTGAACTTAGGTATTATAAGTTTCTTTTTCTTTATAAATTCTTCTGACTGCGGGTCAGTTGGATTTCTTTCCTTGTCCAAAAATATTATACCCCCTATAACACGGTATATGGTTCCGCGTTATAGGAAAACGCGTTGTACCAGTATTCTCGTATAACAAAACAATATTAATTTAGAAAAAGAAAAACGCAATGTGGATATAAAGCGCGAAAAACAAATAGCCCCAACAAGACATAATTAATGATCTTACAATTCAAAAACTAGGAACACAAATTGAATAAAATAATTTTATTTTATTTTATAAGAAGACAATTGATACAATGTGCAAATATATGCGAAATTGATTGTGAACTGTCAAATTATAAATTTCGCAGTACAGAAATATAACGTGAATCCCCGCGTTATATGGGGGGGAAACACGTGTTATACGAGGGACATGAAATCGCGTTGTATGAAAACGCGCTATAAGAGTACCGTGTTATAGGGGGGATTACTGTAATTGTTCTCTTTCTTATCCACAGATGATCTTTTGTTTCTTCTATGTATATATGAGCCATTTCTTCTGATATCACTTTTGGTTGTCGTGATTTCCTTACGGTGAGTTGTCCATCTTCTTTCACTATTTTAATGGGAGTTATGGGAGCAGTTCTTGTGGGGCTCGAATCTGATTTTTTTTTTTTAAATTTTTAGGTCTTGAAGATGTTTCAGAAGAGGAGTCAATTTTTGGTGGATCTTTGAATATACAGGGTGTCCCACAATTAGTGTAAGACCCGAAAAGGGGTGGTAGGTGGGGCGATTCTGAACAACTTTTTCCTTTGCCAAAATATTGGTTGAGGCTCCATTTTCGAGTTATTAGCAAAAAACACTGACCAATGAGAGCGCGCATAGACCAGGCGCGCGACAGTGTGAGCGAAAGCTTCGAATATGACAGCCGATTGTCTTCGTGAACAAACGTATCAATACCGTCGGTATAACGTCGGTATAACGTCGGTATAACAGGCAGCTATTAGGTGAAAGTTAAATCGAATAATGAAAAGAAGTTAAGAATAATATTAAGTTCTTTGTAATTCGTGAATGGGAGATAAACCAATTAGTGGTTGTTTACCCAGACCAAGTATATTGTATTTATTTTACGCCTTCAGAAAGGAAAAAGAATTAATTCACGAAAATTAATTCTGTCGATTACTCTAATGAAGCAAACGAATAAATTCACGTTTCAAAACGAATAAGTACCTTGCCTATGAAATGGGACAGAATTGGAATAGAATATCTAATGCAGTACCTCATTGAAGTGAAATAAATCAATTGCTGCGTACGTTTAATTTTAAGAGACAAGAGATAGAAACAACTTAAATAAAACTTACCCATTAATTCATGAAGAAACTAGCGTCGATAAAAAATATTTGTGTCACTGGGTAGATCCATCGATCAGAACATCAACAGCTGATGTCCTGGCAGGGTCAATGAACTCTCAATTTATTTCACTGTCTCTTTCTAATAATTGCACAACATAAGCACGACCGGTAAACGGACCGAATGAAAATGCGTGAACGATTATTCATAGATATGTATGTTTAACGATACCCTATATTCTCATTATAAGGTATCCGAATTCAGGAATCGAAATTATATTGTATTTTTTTAGAAGCCATTGTTAGACTGGCCACGGACCGCGGTTTCGTTCTCGATCGCAAGACATACGTCGCGAACGGTTGCCATGCAACGATGTTCTGTTGAACGACTGCGGCGTCGATCGACGGTCATCGTTTATTGTCGAAAGATACGTGTTAAAATAAAATCTATCGTTGTTGTTAATCTAAAATTGTGTTTTCTTGCTTTCAAGATAGTATAGTTTAAGTTATTTATGAATATTCGTTCACGTGTTTATATTCGTCCTATTTACGTGCCGGACTTACAATGAAAATTAGTGAAAAATAACAAAGAAAAATGATAATGACAACTAATAATGAAAGATGACAGTGATAAGTGACAGTGAAGTTTCTTGAAAGTTGTTTGAGAGATTCTGTTATTTATACTGACAATAAGGATCGGTGGATCAACCCAGTTCCAGAGATGCATTTTCATCGTGATTATTTACGGTTCAATCGGTGAGTTGTATTGAAATTTGTTAATTATTCAAATTTAAATTTTTATTTGTTGAATGGAAAGGTTATTTAATTTTTTACAAGTGAGAATTTGTTCTTTTTCATCATCACAATATCTAACGAAAATAATTTTCCATATTTGATCTATCATTTCTTTGCGATAACGAATAAACGTATTCGATTTATTCTCGTTACGTGAATAAGGACTAATTTTGTTATTTCTTATTCACGAATGAATGATAATTCAGCAATAATTCAGATTATTTTATTCATTATTCGATGTAACTTTTACCTAATAGCTTCCTGTTATACCGACGATATACCGACGTTATACCGACGTTTTACCGACGGTATCGATACATTTGTTCACGACGACGATCGGCCTCATATTCGAAGCTTTCGCTCACACTGTCGCGCGCCTGGTATATGCGCGCTCTCATTGGTCAGTGTTTTTTGCTAATAACTCGAAAATGGAGCCTCAACCAATATTTTGGCAAAGGAAAAAGTTGGTCAGAATCGCCCCACCTACCACCCCTTTTCGGGTCTTACACTAATTGTGGGACACCCTGTATATTTAAGCAGAATTGTTGCTTCGTCTAATTCTTCTGTCTCATCTGCAATTACTACGGGATCATTTTTCCTCAAAATTAGTGGCGGAGGAGTCTTTTCTTTGAATTCCGAGGGCGGTTGATGGATCTGAACTTGTGCTTCTCTTTCACTTCTCTTATGTTTTTTGTTGATTCTTCGTTTTTCTTGTGATGTGCTTGAGCTTAAGGGCCTTTTCCTCTTGATTTTGTCTGCTAATTCGTCTTCTGAGTCGTCTGTGTCATAGTAGTTAGATTCATCTGAGTTAATATCCTTTGATGAATATTATTTGCGTTTTTTCCTCTGTGGTAATTTATCGGTAGATGTTAATTCTCGTGGTCGAGTAGGGTACTGATGCCATTCCTTCTTTCTCTTGAGTTCTCTTGTGCTGGTCGTTGTTAATTCCCGTGGTCGCGTTTTATACTGGTGCCATTCTTTCTTCCTTTTAACTTCTCTTGGGCTTGATGTAGTGGACCCTCTTGGACGTTTAGCGTGCTGCTGCCAATATTTCGGTCTTTTCACTTCCCTGCTTCCAGATGTGGTTGTTGAATTAATGCTTTTTGCATTAATTGGTAATGTATCAATATTTTGAGTTGGATTGCGAGACAATGCGTCTGTGTTAGAGTTTAATTTTCCTGCTTTGCATTTTACCTCGTAATCATATTTACTTAGTTTTAGTTTCCAGCGTAACAGTCTAGATGTAGGATCGGCGACTTTGTTTATCCAGGTTAATGGTTTATGGTCTGTTATTAAAGAAAATTTTCTACCATAGACATATGGACGGAAGTGGTTTACGGCGTAGACAATCGCCAAAAGCTCTCTCTCGATTGCTGAATATCTTGTTTTGGCTTCGTTCAGGACTATTGAGGCGTATGAAATTGGCTGGTCCTTCCCGATTTCTCCCTGACTCAGGATTGCTCCTATAGCTATTCCAGATGCGTCTGTAGTTATATTAAACGGCTTTGAAAAATCTGGATATGCCAAAATTGGCTCTTTACGAAAAGCATGCCTAAGGTGCGTAAAGACGTCTTCTTGCTGCTTAGTCCATTCGAACTTTTCCCCTTTTTTTTAGTTAAATCAGAGAGTGGCTTTGCAATTTTGGAGAAGTCCTTGATAAATCTTCTGTAATATCCGCACAAACCCAGAAATTGCCTAATATTCTTTACCGTCTTAGGGACTGGAAACTCTTTGACTGCTTCGATTTTCTTAAGATCTGGCCTCAGTCCATTTTCGTCAATTATATGTCCCAGATATGCCACTTCTTTTTTCAGGAATTTGCATTTGTCCGGTTGTAAACTAAGATTAGCTTCTCTTAGCCTTTCCATTAATTTATTAAATTTAATCTCGTGTTTCTGTAGCGAACTCGCATAGATAACTACATATATCGTGTAAGTAGACAAATAGTTTTAAACCCTGAAGACCTGTTAACACATTATCCATTAATCGTCGGAAAGTCGCTGTGGCATTTTTTAACCCAAACGGCATTCTGTTGAACTCATAGTGTACGTATTGTGTAGAAAAATGCTGTTTTGTGCTTGTCGTCTGGATGCATAGGGATCTGGTGAAATCCTGATCTCAAATCGAAAAATGAAAAATATTTTGCGCTTCCTAACTGATCTAAAATATCGGTTATATTAGGCAGAGGGTAGGCATCGCCAATAGTTTTCTCGTTTAGTCGCCTGAAGTCGATTACTAATCTCCATTTCTTCTGTCCATGAGAATTTTCTTTTTTCGGGACTATCCATAACGGTGAATTATATGGGGACGTTGAGTGTTCTATTATTCCTTTTTGTAGTAAATCATTAATTTGTACGTTTATCTCCTCCTTGTGGCGTTGAGGGTAACGATATTACTTCACATTGATTGGTGTCTCATCTGTGGTGATTATTCGGTGGAGTACCTTGTTGGTTGCTGGTAATTCATCTCCAAGTAAACTGAACCTGCCTGTATTATTTTGTATTAAACGTTTGACGTTGTCTGTTTCTTCTTCGTTCAAGTGGTCCAAACGCAAGGCTTTGAATAATTCTTTTGCTCGGTCAGTGCTTTCATTGTGTAGGTTTTTGATCGTTGATTTCTGGTATGGCTGCAACTCCACTTCAGGCATCTGGATTCTTATTGGTTTTGTGGAGACGTTAATGACACAGATAAAAGCGATTCCGTTTCTATTAGTTACGACTGCGCTTCCAAGGTGCAATTCTGGATGTATTTCTAATTTTGGGACAAATCCTGTTTGAAGGCTAGTATTTAATATTCTAATGGGTACGACGTTGCCCTCTCTGACTTTAATTTCGATGACGGGTTCTTGGAGTGGTATGTTATAATTTTCTATTGTTAAAAGTGATTTTGAATATCTGATGTTGGCTCCGGCGTTTATAAAAAATTCGTTTCCGAGTATTCCATCTTGAGTGATGGGCAAGTCTTCTACTATGTGGAGTATGGCTTCTGTGTTGCGAATTCTTATTTTGGTGTATCCTGTAGTTTAAAGTTGGCCTTCAGTTATTCCGTTTAGTTCGAATAGGGCGTCAGTGTATATATGTGCGACGGGAGAAAGTATATCTTTTTTAATTAAGCTTAAATCTGACCCGATGTCTATTATAAAGTAAGCGGATCCTTGCTGGAAACTCTCATTCTTTATATCTATGGTGGTTTCTTTGTTTTTCAGGTTGACTTTATGAGGTTGGTCCGTTTACATACCTGTTGGTTAGTTTCTTTCTGTCTTTCTTGATAAGCTTTTTTTCGGCATTGATCGACGATGTGTTTAATATTGTTGCAGTACGCGCAAGTAGGAGGTGGCCTTGCTACTGGTGTATTGTTATTTACTGGTGGACTGGTATTGGGTTGGTTAGGAAAGTTGTTCCTCGGTGGTCCTTGGACAGAGCATTTCAGGATCTTCCTTGTTGATTGATATTCCGCCAATTTTGTATAGTATGGCCCGATCTTTGACAATGTTGGCAGTAGCGTGGTTGCCATTGTATTTTTGCAGTTTGTTGTTCGCCTAAGCCCTGGCTTGGGCACACCTAACCAATGATACGTATCTGCAGCTACACCCTTGGACAAAAAGATAGCACACGTGTGCTATCTTTAATTTCTTGAAAACTACTTAGAATTTTTTAATGTAACACATACCATTCTAATTGTTACATTACAGAGAGAAGGAACATCTTAGTAAATATGGTTGACCTTGCTAGCTTCCTGAGCAAGCAGAAGAAATATACAAATACTGGCGGCGAAATGATAGCACCTTCACAAAATTTATACATATATTTTCACAAAAGAGAAAGTTATATTGCAATTAATACAAAGTTAATAATGATATGATAATAATAATAATCCGCCTTTATTTTCTATTACTTCGAGTACCCGCTTTGTTAAGGATTTGTATAATTTTTTAATTGTATTTTGTGACAAATTATCCCAATCTATCTTAATAGATTCTTTTAATTGTTCAATATTATCATACTGTTTTCTATTCTTATACACAGCACGTGCTAGTTCTCCTCAATAATTTTCAATAATATTCAGGTCCAGGGAGCATGCGGGCAACGGTAAAACCGATACGTTTTCTCTTTGAAAAAATTGTTCTTCGACTCTAATTCGGAGAATTGCAGCATTGCGATGTTGAAAAATAAATTTATCATTGGTAATTTGTAGTGCGTGTTCATTAATTTGTTTTAAGATTAAATTTACATATTTTTGAAAACGCATTTTTCCTTCAAGAAACTGTACATTTGTTTTGTTTTTGTATCGTCTGCATTTAAATTCCAGTCCGGATCATCACACCACCTCCACCCCTTGGTCTTCGTTTTTTTACTAATCTTTCTTTTTTTAAATCATGGTAGTAAAGTAAAAGTGTCAGTAGAAAAAAATTTATTTTCATATCTTCAATGACCAAATTACCAAATTCGCGCCGCCTCCGAAAAGGTTGAAATGTATTTAATATACTACCTAACGAGTAAATAGGTTTCATTCATATCTGTTACGTAATTGTATGATTGAATGAAATAGAAATTACTTCCTTAGGAAATAGAAATTATTTTACACTTTTTAGTGCATTCGAAGTCGGTGTATTTTTTTTCTTAAAATTATTTTATTTCACGCTTTTTAGTGGAATGGGGAGAATTGTATAAGATACTTTGAGACAGTTCTTCCGGGCTTTTTTTTGTTTGCATAAATGCCATGGACATAATTAAGGGGTAACACCACTCTAGAGCCCGAATAAAATAATTTTAAGAAAAAAAATATACCGACTTCGAAATGCACTAAAAAGTGTAAAATAATTTCTATTTCCTAATGAAGTAATTTCTATTTCATTCAATCATACAATTACGTAACAGATATGAATGAAACCTATTTACTCGTTAGGTAGTATATTAAATATATTTCAACCTTTTCGGAGGCGGCGCAAATTGTTCGACTGTCCCAAGTTTGATATGTTCAAGAAAACCTTTTAATTTTGCGCCGCCTCCGAAAAGGTTGAAATATATTTAATATACTACCTAACGAGTAAATAGGTTTCATTCATATCTGTTACGTAATTGTATGATTGAATGAAATAGAAATTACTTCATTAGGAAATAGAAATTATTTTACACTTTTTAGTGCATTTCGAAGTCGGTATATTTTTTTTCTTAAAATTATTTTATTTCATGCTTTTTAGTGGAATGGGGAGAATTGTATAAGATACAATTATTTCGGTAATATCTCGAAAAGTAAAGCTTTCCGTCATTTATGCATAAGGAAAAAGTTGTCCAGAACAATGCCCCTGACAACATATTAAAAGGACATTAAAATCGTCCAAAGTTGATTTCGAAAGTTAATAACAATTTTTTTGCTAATATCTCGAAAAGTAAAGCTTTCCGTCAATTATGCATAAGGAAAAAGTTGTCCAGAACAATGCCCCTGACAACATATTAAAAGGACATTAAAATCGTCCAAAGTTGATTTCGAAAGTTAATAACAAGTTTTCGCTAATATCTCGAAAAGTAAAGCTTTCCGCGAAATTTTTATAGGAACAAAATTGTTCAGAATCATGTCCGTGATAAGATATTAAAAGCGCACTAAAATCGAGAAAAGTTTATTTCAAAAGTTGCCGGTTTTTTTGCAATAACAATACTTTGCAATTGAAAAATGAAAAATTTTTTGATAATGGTACCAATGGGGAGTCAGAACCTACCAGATGTAAAAGGTTTCGTTCCGATGGGTCCATTCAGCTAGGCGTAATCGGCGGGCATACATAGAAAAAAAAGAAATACTGATCGAATTGAGTAACCTCCTCCTTTTGCGAAGTCGGTTAAAAAAACAGTATCGAATCGACGGGACAATTCTAATGCAAGAATTAAACTTTCTTATTTTTGTTTATTTTTTACATGAAACTTTCATCAACGTATCTACGATATTTTTTCTGATTAAAATGCGATTAAACACGATACAATTCGAGATATATTTACTTGTAATTCCAAGCATTCTGATATACCGAATACATTACTCTAATAAGTTACTACAAGTAATTATGCCTCGAATTACGTCATGTTTGGTATTATTTTAATCAGTAAAATGTTACAGACGTGTGGAATGTTCTATGTCAAAAAAAACAAAAATAAGAAAGTTTTACATTTGCATTGGTTTGTCTCATGGATACACACGGATCAGT
Source organism: Megachile leachella (assembly GCA_963576845.1). NCBI lineage: Eukaryota > Metazoa > Arthropoda > Insecta > Hymenoptera > Megachilidae > Megachile > Megachile leachella. Next base: position 16,043,746 of record OY756253.1, on the reverse strand, counting down.
TACATGTTATATGTACTTCTTGGCGATCGAGATTCTGGTTTTCCGAGAAGTCTTTCCCCCCAGTGGTGGGGATAATTTTTTATTATTACCCTTTTTCGTCAGTATTACTCTTGTTATCCTCAAAAAATTTTCCCTTACAACTGGGAAAGCGCCCTGATATACTAACTGTACATTTTTTAACAATACAGAGGATTGAAAAAACAGCGATAAAATTAAATTAAAAAACAATCGTGAGAAAATTTTCTACAGTGGGAAAAATATAAATTTTGTTCCGAATAACCGCATATGCATCATAAACGGAAGATACCAGTTATAAAAATATACTCTTTTATATTTTTCACTTTTTATTTAGGTCATGGACATGTTAGAAATTCAGAGTTTATTTGAATGGCGAGAGCGGTTTATGTGCAAGTGTAACAACCCTAGAACCTAAGTTTAGTTAGTTACTAGCGCTAGTAAGGTAAAGAGCGGCTTTTACCCTCTGAACGACTCGTTTTCTAATAAAGTTTGTGGGATTCGTGTGGTGTGCGGTTAAGGAGTGAAATCCACAGGTCAGAATCTTTCAATAACTTAAATTTATTCAAGAAACGAAAATTAAAACTAACAAATAACAATAATATCGAAATAATGAAAGGTAATAAATTATAAATGTTTGATTAAAGAACTAAATAAATTTGATATAATAATAATAATGAAAAATAATAGAATTTGACAATTGAACGGCACGTAATAAATGATTGAGAAATTAACAAATTATAAATCAAATAATAATTATCGTGAGAACTGGAAAGATACTCGCTTGTATCTAAGGCTAACTAAAATTTATAATTATATATGTTTGATTCTCGCTTTCGAAAATATCGCAATGACAAATTGTGTTTCGATTCGTATAAATGATTCTAGACGGAAATAATTAATATTACGCTTGTAATCTACCGCTTATGAGGAATGCGACCTAAGTGCGATTCTCTAAGAGTACCTAAATACGCTTTCGCAAAATCTATCGCGGAGTAACCGATTACGGAGTTCGAATTGGAGTCAGAACAGTATTCTTTATTAGATGAAACTCTAACTTTACTTGAATTTATTGTAAGCCAAATGAATATTTCGAGAACAATTACTTTGCAGTTATTTGACTCTATACTTAATGGGTTACGATCCCTTTTGTAAGAATAAATATTAAAAAAATGCAAAACTAGATCGCTTAAATGGGGAGCCTAGCGTTTGCCAGCTACTTGAGTGACCCAACGATACCAAAATCAGATGAGAAGTTAAATTTGACAGATTAACAAAAAGATTGATTCTATCATCGAAATCGCGAATGCTGAACTATTACCCAAAAGAACACGGGCTCAGAGAATCTGAAAGCTCGTAGCAGTCCGATAGAAAAATCTAAGAGCTGAGAACGATCGTTTCGATATCTTATCCTCTTTCGGTGCTAAGTATTACTCTCTCCCTAAGGAGTTTCAGAATGCAAGATCGTTTGAATTGGGGAGCTTGGCTTTTGCTAGCTACTTGAGTACCCACAACCAAGTGTCTAAATGGCATATACCCGCTTGGCCAATTAAGTACTAAGATTCAATTCGATATGCAACAGCTAATTTGTTAATAATAATGACTTCTACTTCGTTCGACTCCCGAAACTGTTCTGCTCTCCGAGGCGAGTTTCGCTCGCCCTTTTATACCCGAAAATTCAACGGATTCGTGACGTCAGAATTTCCAAAATCTCGTATAAATTCGTTAATATATATTAATTATAAAATCGGATAGTTCAATTATGTTTTAAATATTGCTCTTTAATTTACGGTTATTATTTCGGTATTAGATTATTAACGTAGCGGTGTTTTAATGAAAGATACATTTTCTGTCCTTTTCTAATCAACGGTGTTTGAATTCTGCGCTAGTCAAAACTATTTCGATGTACAGATTTTCCTTTAGTTACTGAAAATAATTTTGATCAAGGCTATGAATAATTTAATGAACGATGAATTCTCATATATGAATTGATTTAATTAATTAATTAATTTTAATATCTAAAGGTGCCGTAAATAGAGATAGTGTTCCTATCCTTCTCTGTAACTATCGCTGTCTCAAGTGTTTCGGTTGAGCATCGTGACTTGCAGTCTTATCGCAGCGCAACGGAAATTTCATACAAACTAATTATCAGAATTACAAGTAAAATAATATATAACTTTCTTTAACTAATCTAATTTGATATTAAAATACTTTTACGAAGAATATTAGCTACTCCGAATTAAGATAGTTAATATAAATGAATATTAATATATATATGTATATATATGTGTTACCGACTGTCGAATTTGATAGATATGGTAATAGATTCGTAATGTGCCGTCGGTAATTGCCTAATACTGTCGATAATAGATCTGAGGTGTCGCAGTTTACAAAAACCGGGTCCGCGGGACGTTACACAAGGACCATGGTGACGTTAGTGTCCTTGCAGCCAATGTTTTGCCAAAAATGTTCTTGTTCAGAATAAAGAAGATATTTAACCAGTTTAAATAACATAATCACGTTCACTCTGTTTTTTCTGACTTTTCCTATAAGTGGATAAAATTAACAAAATCTAATGCTACTGAAAATATTTTAGTATTTTTAACTTATCATTAAATAATTTATGTGTTCATTTAATTGCTATGTTTTATTGATTTATAATAAATGGCGCAATCATGATTGTCACTCCGCCGCTTTTTTGGACTTCCTTACAATTCATACTTTTGCGCCCGCTACAATTTGCAAACTGGGCTCGTGACCGTATTCCTACAATTTCTTGATGTATACAAACAGATGTGATACATGTGGCAACATAGTAACGATCTGGCAACACTGTCCTCGTCCTATTTCTGCGTACTTTCCTGTGTGTTTGATTGTCTGATCAACGTCATTTCTCCGTTTTTGACACTCCATTCAGCTGCACCAATAAAATCAAAACCAAGAAGTACCCCGAAATCTAAAACTACATTCTCCAGGACACGTAACGTGACCTCGTGAATTTCATCGTCAATCAAATGTTTCACGTTAAATTTACCCAACGTACAGTATTCCTGCTATATCGCGGTACATATTTTCGCGAATTAAAGATATGTCACTTCCTGTATTTCAAATGGCTACTGCAGCGCACCCGTTCACACGAATATCTTTTTAATATGTTACGTCCGAGGCAGATTCCTTTTCCGTCGGTATTTGGGTCGCGATCGAATTAACCAGCAAACGCGGCATTCCGCGTAAGCGATCGCGAAACCCAAAAAACTGTATGAGTGGCAACTCGGTGACTCAATTTGGCACACTTTTGGATATAAAACCGCCGACAAACGCTGACAGGGCCCCTTACATCTCTTACACATTCTACACTGTTTCGCGAGTTTCAAACGACGCCTGTCTTCGCGCTCGGTCAGCGGTTATTCGCGTATCGTATCTCCGGGCTTGATAGTGTAAGACCCGTAAACGAATTAATTTCGGGAGTGCGTGCGCCATCGCGTGGGACCACCGCGAGGAACAAGTTCATCACAGCGTCTAGAGAAGCGAAGCGGTATCCGAAAGCGAGCCATCGTTGTGCACCGGTGTGTGAGTGTATGAACGAGGGAGAGTTTCATTGTAAGTAAGGAACAGATTAATAAAATATACATATTACTACGGAAAGTTTACTCGGGTGCCAAATCCTGCGTCAGGTCAAGGTGTGCGTCAGCACTTTGAAGTAACTGAACCCACGATCGTTTACGACGTAACAAATATCTACCTTCGGACGATACCCCGACAGCGAGAACGGTTTTAGCGCACAATTTTTTTGTCGGGTAGTCGCGAGAAATGTGACCATATTTATTGCATTGGAAATACTTACGAACTTTGTCCCGCGTAGGGCATTTCGATGTAGAATTCAATTGCGCTGTTCGATGGATCCACAGCTCTGGATCCCGTCGATGATGCTTCTCCGCAATTGATACATCTCCCCATTGCGTTGCTCGATGGACCCGCGGCTGTGGATCCCGTCCTTGATCCTTCTCGCACTGCTTGAATTGTCCTTGTCCGGAGGGTAATCCTGCCAAACACCTCCAGAACATCAGCATTTATCTTCAAACGTTGCAGATGTGCCTGACCCTAGAGAATGGGATCAGAAATTCCATCGATGATGCAGTCCATAAGTTCTTGTTGGTCGATGGAGATGTGATTCGCCAGAATAACCTTCTGATGGAGATAATGGACAAAGATTTCTTCTCGATGCCACGTCCTTGCCTCAAACTATCGCCTCGCTACCAGTCGATTCGCCCTGAGGCGAAACATGGCCTCCATTTCTTTCAATAGGTTCTCGATTGGCAGCTCCATGTGTTCGGGCCGAGAATGAAACCAGTCTAAAGTTTTTTCTCGCAGTTTCAACGCTATAACGATGAGGATAGTGTTGTCTCGCAACCCATACGTATTGCGTATGAATTGAAACTGCTTAGACCATATTTCAAAAACTCCTCTGGAACCGTCAAAATAATTTAATAAATCGGAAATCGCCGTAATACAGTAAATATTCGATATGTGCACCATTCTCGGGTCTGAACTGGTGCAGATATCGTACAGTTCCTACATTGATTGATGTTTTGCCGAATGTAGAAAAGAACAGCGAGCGAAGGATACCGAATGTAAACAAACGGAAACATAGTGAGAGATAATAGTAATGAGTAAAACTTCTTTATTTTCCATTTTTTCGTTATCCGACTTTTACTAATAGATTCTTCATATTTTTCTGATTAAAACAAGACTAAACACTAAATAATTTAGGCTCTGTATAATACATATTCGATATGTGCATCGTTCTCGGGACCGAACTGGTGCAGATATCGTACAGTTCCTACATTTCGAGCGACGGAGACTGAACGTAAACAAACAGTGACCTACCAGAAGGACACTCCTAATGCAAAAATAAAACTTTCTTATTTTTGATTTTTTTTTCTTTCCAATTTTTTCCATCATATTTGTAATATTTTTCTCATTAAAATGAGACCAAACACGACGTACTTCGGGATATATTTACTTGTAATTTCAAATGTTACGCGTACATCGATGACTTTACTAGAATAAGATTGCAAGGAAATATAACTCTAATTACGTCGTGTTTGGTCTCATTTTAATCAGGAAAATGTCGCAAATATGATGGAGAAAGTTATATAAAAGAATGGATGAGAAATAAAAAAATCAGCAATGCTCAAGTATTGCAAACAACCGAACAGACTTTTGATCTTTGCCGACTGCCACGTCTCTTTCTTTTTGACTCGCTATCCTCTTCGATGTGAGAAACTTTTATCGTCAATTAAAGCAGTAAATATAGCCCAAATTATGTCGTGTTTGGTCTTCTTTTAATCAGAAAAATGTAAAGAATCTATTGGTAAAAGTTGGATCTTGAAAAAATCAAAAATAAAAAAGTTTTATATTTGTATATGTTTTGTTTCACGGATATATCCGGCACCGAATCATGTTGCATTTCTCGACGATCGAGCTTCTGAGCGTCTGAAGGGGTCTTCTCCCCAGTGGTGGGGATAACTTTGGTGCACATATCGAATATTTACTGTACTCGCGCGAGGCTCTAGAGTCATGAGTGTTGCTTTTGGTCTCAAAGGCTGCTGCCGCGCTTGACGCGCTTGCATTATTTCTAATTCACGTTTAGCGAGCTCGGCCTCCCGAATAGCGACGTCCTTTTCTCTTTTCAAGAGCTCTAGACGCAGTCTCATCAGCTTCATTTCAGATGCTTGCTACTTCTTATGTCGTTTCGTTGGGTTTGCTCCATTCGTACGTCGTTTCGTTGAAATGACCTCTCTCCTCTATCAATAACGCCTTTAATTTCATCGTCGTGGTTGAGCAATCTTGCTACCATTTCCTTTTTGGATCCGCTTGTTGCCAGAACTCTTTTGCGCAAGAGTTCTTTCAGACATGACGTCGTAAAATCTTGTAACATTTTGCTTTCCATTTCGTCTCGTGAAATTGTGTAGTTTCGTTGCGCATTCTTAGTTTGTACTTTATCTTGGATAAGCCCCCAATTTGTAGGAATAGATTATAAATAACTATTCTTTATTAAAGAGAGCACAACTATTAACTCACAATTAAAACACAATAACGTATTGAACTATTGATCGTGAAAGAATCGTAAAACGTAATAGCGTATAATTTGTAATTCGCGGCGTTTCGTACGTCAAAACCGTTTGATTTCCGTTTCTGAACTAAATGAACAACAACACTTTTTCAAAATGCTGGTAACCACTTCCGCATAACATTTCACACTATTCCTTTCATAAATCATCATTCACACTTGCAGTCATACAGGGTTTGTCCAATAAGTATCGGGACTGATTTTTTTCTACTAGTTTGGAAGGTCAGGGAGCAATCTGTATTGACTAGAGCGATGCAGGGGATTATTATGTATAATAGAGATCTAAGTTCATTTGTATTCCACCATTTGTTTTGTTTATATTGTGCTTGAAGTGGAAGCGTATTTAACGTTCGTGTCGAGATTTAAGATGCAACGAACTGTCAAGCAGCGTTGTGCCATTAAATTTTGCGTTAAGCTAAATAAATCTGCTACGGAGACATTTAATATGATTCGTCAAGCTTACAAGGATGATTTCATGTCCAGAATGTGTTTTTGAGTGACACAAAAAGTTCAAAGATGGTCCTGAAGATGTCGAAGACGAGCAACGCGTTAGACGACCGACGTCCTACCGATCCGATACGAATGTCGACAAAGTGCGGGAAATTTTGAATTTTAAAACCACCTTACAGTCCAGATATGGCTCCCTCTGATTTTTTTCTGTTCCCTCGCATTAAAAAAAAGCCTTAAACGACATCGTTTCGGGACGATTGAGGCGGTTCAAGCGGCTTCGACGGAGTGCCTGAAAAGTCGTACACTTACCGACTTCCAAGGAGCGTATGAATAATGGAAAACCCGCTGGCAACGGTGTATTGATGAAGAAAGGGCATACTTTGAAGATTATTAACTCAATGTAAATACACCTTCAATGTTTTTTATTGTAGGACATCAATCCCGATACTTATTGGACAAACCCTGTACATACAACTTCACAGTGGTTGTTAAACTGTATATACGTACATTCTACAACAAACCAAACATAAAATATACTACACTCCCATACATATGAGTGATTGTATCGAAAGCCGCCAACGGGTGGGTCTGCATGCATCGCACATTTTAAGAACCCCTTCCAATGCAATCGCATGGATTGTGTCGAGGTTGATGGGTAGGTCCCGTTGAGGCTTTAGCTCCCGGATCAAAAACAATAGGTATTCGAGCAAGGCTGTCCATTTTTAGAGCACGCTTCGCTTGTTTCTTATTTTTGGGAGTTTTAAGACTCTTCGTCATCTTGGTATTGTATATAGTTAAGTTAGGAAAGTTGCTCATGTAAAAATGTAAATTAAAAACTATAGCGGTTGTTCACAACTACAGATCTTATGGATTGATGCTATTATATATCACATGCTATAAGGCAATTGTAATAACAATAGCGAAAAAGATCGTACTCTCAATATCGCAAAAGAAGCACTAGCGGAAAATCTGGATAACCAATTACACAACAAATGCGTTTTTAGTAACCCACCGATAGCCTGGTAGAACCAATAGCTTGATTATTATTTTGCCTTGTAACAATATGTTCAGTGTATTGTCCGGTGTTTGCCTGTATTTAGCATGACCCACTTGTAGGCTTTATTTAGCTCTAAGATCATATGTAGTTGCCGATGATATTATAATAGTTGCACCTGTCTGCTGATACAGTGGTCATTCGTCATAGGCAAAAATGTTCTTTACGATATAAGCAAAAATGTTATCCCCACCACTGGGGGGAAGACCCCTCGAGACGCCCGAGGTTCGCTCGCCGAGAAATGTAACGTGATCCGGGTCTTAGTATATCCGTAAGACAATATCAATGCAAATATAAAACTTTTTTATTTTTGACCTTTTCGTTATCAAACTTTTACCTATCGATTCTTGACATTTTTCCGATTAAAATGAGACCAAACACGATATAATTTGGACTATATTTACTGGTTTAATTGACGATAAAAGTTTCTGGCGCAGAGGAGGATAGCGAGTGAAAAAGAAAGAGACGCTGCGATCATGGCAGGCGGCAAAGATCAAAAGTCTGTTCGATTGTTTGCAATACTTGGGCATTGCTAATTTTTGTATTTTTTATCCATTTTTTTATATAACTTTCTCCATCATATTCGCGACATTTTCCTGATTAAAATGAGACCAAACACGACGTAATTTGAGTTATATTTGCTTACAATATCTTATTAGAGTAAAGTCATCGATGTACGCGTAACATTTGAATTTACAAGTAAATATGTGCCGAATTATGTCGTGTTTGGTCTCATTTTAACCAGAAGAATGTGAAGAATCAATTGGTAAAAGTTTCATAAAAAAAAATTAAAAATAAAGAAGTTTTATTCTTCTATTAGGAGTGTCCTTCTGGAAGATCGCTGTTTGTTTACGTTCGGTCTCCTTCGCCCGAAATGTAGTACCTTTACGATATCTGCGACCGGCGCCCGTGTTATTTTTCTCTTCTGTCCTTTTCTACGTTCGGCAAGACATCAATCAATGTAGGACCTGTACGATATGTGCAACAGTTCAGACCCGAGAGAATCGCAGATATCGAATATTTACTGTATGTATGTTTAACGATACGCTATACCCTCATTATAAAGTATTCGAACTGAGGAATCGAAATTATTACATATTTTATTAGAAGACATGGTTAGACTGGCTACGGATCGCGGTTTCGTTCTCGTCGCGAACGGTTGCCATGCAACGATGATCTGTTGAACGACTGTGGCGTCGATCGACAGTCATCGTTTATTGTCGAAAGAAACGTGTTGAAATAAAATGTTTTGTTGTTTTTAATCGAAAAATCTGTTTTCTTGCTTTCAAGATAGCACAGTTTAAATTATTTATGAACATTCGTTGACGTGTTTCCATTCGTCTTATGTACGTGTCGGACTCACAGTGAAAATTAGTGAAAAATGACGAAGAAAAATGATAATGAAAACTAATAATGAGAAATGACAGTGATAGGTGACAGTGAAGTTTCTTGCGATTTTTTTGAGAGCTTCTGTATGGTGATTTATTTATACTATCAGTAAGGATCGGTGGATCGACCCGGTGACAGAGATGCATTTTCATCGTGATTATTTACGGTTCAATCAGTAAGTAGTATTGAAATTTTTTAATTATTAAAATTCAAATTTTTATTTGTTGAATGGAAAGGTTATTTCATGTTTGACAAGTGAGAATTTGTTCTTTTTCATCATCACAATATCTAACGAAAATAATTTTCCATATATGATCTACCATTTCTTATAACGAATAAACGTATTCGATTTATTTTGATTACGTGAATAGGGACTAATTTTGTTATTACTTATTCATGAATGAATGATAATTCAACAATAATCCAGATTTTTTATTTATTATTCGATGTAACTTTCACCTAATAACTTCCTGTTACACCGACGATATACCGACGTTTTACCGTCGGTATCGATAAATTTGTTCACGACGATGATTGCTCGTCACATTCGAAGCTGTCGCGTGAATTGGTCAGTGTTTTTCATTAATAATTCAAAAACTAAGCTTCAACCAGCATTTTGGTAAAGGAAAAAGTTGTTCAGAATCACCCCCGCCACCACCTCCTAAAATTATTCCCACCAGTAGGAACACCTTGTATATCGATATGAGAAATGATAGATAATCGATGATGTCCGTCATTATTGACAGCCGTTCGATATCGCCAGATGACGCTATAGTCGCGTTTTATTTGTTACATATTCTTTTATTTTTTTTTTTCATGCAATTTAGCAGTGCGAAGAGTCAGAAAATTGCTGTATGTTCGTTTATTCAATCTTAATTTCGTAAATTAATTTAATTTAGTACAATTCCTACCATGACTAGTGAAATGACTGCTTTTTAAGAGGGGGGAGAGAGAGAGAGAGAGAGAGAAAGATTTTTTTAGAATTAAATCAAAATTTTTATTACATTTATAATATTTATTTCAATTTACTTTAACAATTACATTTAATTTTAGAGTATAAGTTCGTAATTATTTGTACATTTTATGATTTTTTCCCCCCGACTGCCGCGTACGGAGTGGCCTCCGCGCGATCCGCTGTGTCCTTCGCACGAGTTTCCATGGCCCCCACGCGAACTGCCATAGCCTCCGCGGCCACCACGTGTGACGCCATATATCAATTTTCTTAATCATTTGTTCAGCTGGAACAGTAAAATAATCATTACACATTTTTAGTTTAAAAAAAGGATCACCGACATGTACTATCGACAGTGATTACAAGTTTTTGAAATAATTGCGACAATATATATCGTTACGAACGCATTGAATCTGCCTTTTTCCATCCTTTGCCAGCTGCTTGTCAACGAATTCGTTTCTTCACGAAATCGTTGAGCAATCCATATGGACACACACTTCCAGGCAGAATTCCATATGTTCGTAATAATAATATTACATGAACATATAATTTGTTCTAAATAAATACATGGAAAGAAATAAATATCAAACGCCTGACTTACGTTACCTGTTAGCGGCCTGTAATTTTCATTCTTCTTCGCGGGGTTCTTCTCTTTGCCCTTCTTTTTCCGCCTCCATTTTTTCCTCAAGAATTTCCATCTGCATATAAAACGATTGATTAATTTTTTTATCTTAATTTTTTTATTTTAATAATATTATTTTCTTATATTCATAAAGTTATACAGTGGTCATTCTATATAGGCAAAAATGTGTTTTACGATAGAAGCAAAAATATTATCCCCACCACGGGAGGGAAGACCCCTCGAGGCGCCCGAGGTTCGCTCACCGGTGAATGTCGACATTCACATAGTCGCTTGGTGTATGTCTGAAATATTTGCTCAATACCCTTATTTCGGACTTACACCGATGAATGTCGACATTCACCATGCACTAATGGTGACTGTTGAATCTGTCGTAAATTTAACCTAACCACTTCAAAAAGCATTTTAAAGTACTTTTTTTGAGAAAAATAAAAACAAATGTCTTCTCGCTTACCCGTAATTAATGCATTTAATTTTTCAAGAAAAAGATCACGATTTATTGCAGTATCCATTCAGTATTAGTTACGGTATCGGAAAAAAAAATGAAGAAAACGTTACTCGCATCATCAAAGCTTACATTAAACAGACAAATCTGAGTCCCAGCAGACCAAAGGATTTGGCGAGAGAGAGCCAGTCGCTTCTGTGTCGGCTCCTCTCTTTCGGACCTTCACCAGAGCATATCTGTGATTGTCGACATACACCAGTGAAGGTCCGAATGCATCAGAATGTAATAAAATATTCGGTCTTTCACCGACGTATTTGGCGTATGTCGGCATTCACCAATTTCGGTGTTTCACCGTAACATATACATAGGACCACTGTAATACATGAAACGGCGTTGTGCCCACACTCCGATGCATCGTAGTATTAATACATTTTTGCGCCACATCTAAATATCGTTACTATTCTTCTTTAGAAGAGACTTGAGGCTTTCACGGCCCGGCGTCATACAGGTATTACTGTTGAGGCTTTCGGGTGTAAGCCGTGTCGTGAAGGAAGCGAGTTCCCAACGTTTCGCCAGCATTGCAGCTAGCTTCATCAAGGGATACACTGATACTGGTGCAACTGGTATTATGTCGCTCCTTATATCGTGTTGCGATGCTCACGTTCCGGATCGTTGGTCGTTCCGGTTGATTGCTTGCGCCCAATTAGAAAGTGGAACTTTTTGATTGTGCGCATAATTAAAAAACTGGGAAGAGCATGTGCCAGATCGGGTTGAGATTAGATCCTGTGTCCCGGTTGATGTTGTTCGAGTGTTTCCGTATTTCTATAGCTTCCCTGTTTCCTAGGAAGGTAGGCTGATGTTTTAGCCAAAGCTTCTGTTTTATCAAACAGGATTTTGTGCCCAGTGGTGATCTGGTGTTCCGCCACGGCTGATTGTACGTAGCCCAACCTGGCGCAACGCTCATGTTCCTTGAGCCTGGTGTTCACGCTCCTCCCAGTTTCGCCGATGTACACTTTGCCGCATGAGCATGGGATTTTGTGCACTCCTGGTGTAGACAGCTGCGGTTGCGAGTCCTTGGGGGAGGTGAGGAGTTGTCCTAATTTAGTATGGGTTGTGAAAACTGTCCTGATGTTATGTTTCCTGAGTATCCTGCCAATGCGGTCGGTTGTACCTTGTATGTATGGAAGGAAGGTGGTTGCGTGTTGTTGGTTGTGTAAATCAGTCGTAGGATTGTGTGTCGGTTTTGTTGTATGTCTGGTTAGTCGGTGTATAGTCCGATTAATTTTGTGTCTGGAGAAGCCGTTTTGATGTAGTGTTGTCGTGATGTGTTCCAGATTCTGTTGTTCGCTGATGGAGATTGCTCGGTGGATGAGAGACGTGATCACGGAATTCTTTTGGGAAGGGTGGTGGTGGGATGTAGTATATAGGTATCGGTTGGTATGAGTAGGTTTTCTGTAGACGCGATGTCCAAGGAATCCATCTAACTTTCTTGTGATTAGAGTATTGAGGAAAGGTAGTGAACGGTCAGGGTTTTCGATTTCCATGGTGAACTGTATGTTAGGATCTAAAGAATTGATGTAATCGAGGAATTCGCCAAGTTTTTCTTTTCCATGGCTCCAAACTACGAAAGTGTCATCCACATATCTGAACCACAGAGATGGCTTAAGTGCCGCATTTTTGAGAATGTAATTCTCTAAGTGTCCCATGTAGATGTCAGCAACTACGGGGGAGATGGGGGATCCCATTGCTGCTCCGGACACCTGTTCATAGTATGTACCCTGGAAGACGAAATAATTGGTGTTGAGACAGTGTTGGATAAGAGGAACTAGGTTTTTAGGGACTTTGTCCTGGATGATTTCGATACTCTTTTTGGTGGGGACATTAGTGAAGAGGGTGTGACGTCGTCCGACGTTGGAGTTAGTCATGTGACGTCATCCAATGTTGGAGTCAGTTATTAAGTTATACTCATATACTTTCGCTACTTCGAGCTTCTCACGCTTTGCGTTACGCATATAATCTACCGCCAAATCAGCAATGTAATCATAAGTAACATTAGAACTACCCAGATAACATCCTATAAACCTTATTCTCACATCTCAACCCCTTAAGTCCTTTCGCCAAATCAATATCTCTGACATAAACATCCTTAGTCTCAACTATCTTATCTCATAAACATCCTTTTCAAAAGACAAAACAACAGATAACGACTGACAAAATTCTTTCCCCCTCCGTGATCAGTAGGCAATATAAAGGGGCCTGGAAATCGCACGGTAGCGCTTCCATTCCGATTCTTTCCTGTGCCACGATCATTCCAGTGCATTACTCTGTGACGTGGTATTTTATACCCGTCACAAGGACCCCCTCGGAGGGGGGCCAAAACGGGTCAATTTCATGGGCAACAACCGTCTAGAGAGAGAGCGAAGCGCGCGAGTTATTATAAATGTAATCTGCCGCCGCAATGTTTTGTATGAACCACCGGGGGAGAGACCAACAACATCGAAGGAACGTCGTACGTCGTTGGAATACGCCAGAGCCCTGCCGCTACCCCGCGCAGATCCTCCGCTAGGCCAGGAGAGGGTGCGGAGCCAGAGGAAAGGATCAGCGAGCGAGCGACGTACAGCAAAGGAAAACGACGTTACCCTGCCGCTTCCCCGCAGCGGCCCTACGAACCAGGAAGAGGAACCACGAAGCCGGAGGAGACTCGACCGAAGATGACTTCGTGGGAATTCGGGGGTTCCGGCCGTGGGTGGGGGAGACCACGAGGTGTCGCACGATCTCGCACAAGGGCTCGTTACCGATGATCCTTTATTCCGTGACTGGCACTTGCCGCATACGTGAAATTCTGAGTAGAGTACGTAAATATCAAAAAGTAAGAACGAGGATTATTGCCGTTCCGGGGTGAAGCAGCGAGCCCGTGCGTGGACACCTTGGTAAGTCTCCTCCACCTGTTTATCGTGTAAAAGGGGTCGTGAGATCGGAAATACCGCCACGTGGGTTGTAGACCACCGGGCTTGATATTCACGGGTGGGTTCTGAAAAGTGTGACCGGGGTGGTTTTTGTTCATAGAGAAGTAGTTTAAGTTAGAAGGTTAGAAACCGGGGGCCCCTGTCCGGGCGTTCGTGGATCCTAGCGTCCGGACTTTATCGTTTCGGCGAGAGATCGCTTCACGATCTCTCGAATCGCCATCCGGCCGGATCACTGAACTTGTCTCGGGGAATCCCCTTGTGTTTCGTCTCTTTGCCTCCGCGTTATTTTACCCACAAAGAACCCCGCCACTCTACCCGATTGTACGGTTACTGAGCTGTCGAGTCGTTCCGTCGCCGATTCGAGTCTCCGCGTTTTTCCGGGACCGATCTTCACGAATCTCTTCGTTTTCCACCGTAGAATCCCGGTTCGCGCCTAAGTTCGTTATCGTGACGTTGAGAAACGTCTGGCGCCCAATCAAAGAAAATTCAAACGATAGCGGACAGATCGAATCGGGCGCCGAAGTGCTACCCGCTCGCGGATCCGCGGAGGCGCCGCGACCGTTCTCGTCGCGAACCCGATAGGTTATCCGCGGGGGGACAGCGGGGTCACGGGCGTGTACGAGCTAGCCGCGAAAACCCGCGTAACAACTCTGTCACGGGTCCCAGCCCCGATATTCCAAACCACGGGTTCAAGCCCCGACAAGTTAGATTCTCTAACTGTTACTCCTGTCTCTACTCACCTCCAACTCTACATTATTACGTTGCGCTAGCCATTAAGTATATCTGTGCAAAATTGGTTATATTTCGTTTCAAGAATATACCTTTATTTTATTTTATCTTTATCATACAGTTATTTGTGCCTCAAGAAACCCTCCTATTCGTACAATCCCTACGAGCATTATATTCTAGAGCAGTTACCTTGATTTAGTCGAGACCGGTGGTGCGAGAATCAGCCGCACGGGTCTCCTAGAGACATAATCAAGCTACTTCGGTCCGCACGATACGGTGGTGCGAGAATCAGCCGCACGGTATCAATAGTGTGTTTGACGTCTTTGCATTCATTTTGGCTCATGGGAAGAAAGCGACGAGGAGGGCGTAGATACCAATTACGCAAGCTAGTAAAATCCTTCCATCTCCCAACCCCAGTACAAGTCGCGCCGCTTACTCATAACCGCGACGCGAACATAGAGTGGAAACTAATACCAATCGACGTACCAAATCAACAATCAACGGGAAGTATCGAGAGTAAGTCACTGTGCTATGTTAAAACACCCGGGATCCCTGGCAGATGACGGGCGTACGTACCGCATGGCCAAAAAGATTGTACAATTAGCGTCAATACCGGTGAGTTCCTCTCCTATTTTACGTGAACCGCGATCCGGGACGTAACAGGGGACTGTACGTCGAAACTGATAAGCAGGTCACGTGGTAAGGTTCGGATGTCCTGGATTTTTCTTATAAAGTGGGATGAGTTGGTTATGGAGCTGGGTGTCTTGCCGGTGAGAGGTTTGAGGACAGACGTAAGGTATTTTGAAAGTTTGTATGTAGGAGAACCAACGGTGCTGACTATGGGACTGAGTGGAACGTTGGGTTTATAGATTTTCGGCAGTCCGTAGAGTCTGGGCGTTTTTGATTCCTTGGGTAGGATGGTTTTAGTGATATGGTCAGGAAGTTTGGCATTTTTGATAAGGATAGTGGTGGCTTTTTCGACTGAGTGTGTAGGATCTTTGTTAACTGTCCTGTAAGTTGCGTTGTCCAGAAGGTCATGTACTTTCCTGATGTAGTCGTTTTTGTTCATAATAACCGTCATGTTGCCTTTGTCTGCTGGGAGGATAGGGATGTCTTTTCGTTTTCTGATGTCATGCAGTGCCTTCTGCTCGGATTTGGTTAAGTTAGGAGTAGGTACTTTGGCCGATTTAAGGGTGTTGGTGGTCAATCTTCTTATTTCATTGGCCTGTTCTGTTGGGAGGTTATGGATGACATTCTCCACTTGGCTAATGATTTCTTCAGTCGGAATGGATTTAGGACTGATGGCAAACTTGTGACCTTTGGCCAGAACGGATAAGGTGTCAGAGGATAGAGGTAGGTCTGTCAGGTTTTTGACTGTGTCTTTCAGTGGTTCGACTTGGGTTTTGGGCTTGTGAAGTTTAGCAAACTTCTCTTTTTGCTTCTGTGTGCGGATGTTACGCACTTTTAAAGCCTGCTCATAACTCAGTCGATCCACCTTGTCCCACAGTTGAGGATTAATGGTGTTGCTTAGTTCCAGGAATAATAGGAACATTTGGTAGGATTTATGTGCTATTTCTTTCTTGATCTGTCCAATCCTTTCACGTAGCAAGGTGAAGCTCGTACGTTCGAGGATACGTCTGGATTTGGAAGTGTTGGATTAGATGTGTTTGATCTCAAGGAAACGGGGTATGGTTTTTGGTCGCGGCATCGTTTCAAAAAAGCTAAGGTGCAGAGGTGTTGTTGCAAACCTTTGCGTAGCTTGCAGAAAGAATTAACTTTCTGAAGAATGGCCTCTCCGAGGAGTTGCCTTAAAAGAGACGTTGGGAACTCGCTTCCTTCAGGACACGGCTTACACCCGAAAGCCTCAACAGTAATACTATTCTTCTTTATTAGGATATGCCAATTTTGGCAACAAAGGAATTAAAACACGATTTACGCGTTCCACCATGTTCATTTGCTTGCGGTATACCTGTGGTAATTAAAATATGTTCAATTCCTTCGTCTTTACAATATTTATCAAACTCCGCAGATGTAAACGCTGATCCTCGATCCGTAACAATTCGCCGCGGATTACCAAACAAATTTGATTGTTTAATTAAACGAACTATTGTTTCACTCGCACTCGCCGCTTTTATCGCGTACAACCATGTAAACTTTGAAAACGAGTTCACAACAATTAAAATGTGTCTATAATTCTTCCCAGTCGAAGGAAGGGGACCTAAATAATCTATATATATGAAACGTGTCCAACGGTATTTCCCCTTTCTCCAACGGGTTTAACAATTCCTCTTGCTTTCCTCGTTTTCGTTCCGCTAAAATACATGTAATACAATTTGCAATTACTTTCTCAATTTTCCATGATGCATTCGGTATGTAATAATCTCGCTTTATCAATTCAAGAGTTTTCACCACCGAAGAATGTCCTCTATCGTGCGCCTGTCTGATTATCTGCGTTTGCATAGAACTAGGAACTACTAATAAATATTCATTCCCCACTTCATTAAATAAATGTCCTTCGCGTTGCGCTTTCCGCAACCTCATCGTTAACGTCTCTTCACTTGTTATGAACATACATGTCATCAAAGGGTTACGACTAAATGCATCAACGTGACGCATATTACTACCCGACCTATGTTCAATTGTATAGTTAAATTCTTCTAATAACAATGCCCACCTAGCCACGCGAACACAAAGCTCTTTTTTATTCATCGTAAGAATAAATGCCCTATAATCGGTTATAATTTTAAATAGTATCCCCAATAAATATATCCGAAACTTTTTAACTGCCCTAATCACTGCCAATATTTCTAATTCATTGCTAGTGTACTTTGACTCCGCCTCTGTTGTCTTACCACTAGCATAATACACAGGAGGAAAATTACAATCCACATTATCTTTCTGCATTAATATTGCTCCAAACCCAAATTTCGACGCGTCTGTATGTAGTTACGCTTCTGCACAAGATTTATAGTGATTTAACACCGGCTTAGTACTTAAAATAGATTTTAAACAATTAAAAGCGTCTAACTGCTCCTGACCAAATAATAAAATAATTTTAAGAAAAAAATACGCCGACTTCGAAGTGCACTAAAAAGTATAAAATAATTTTTATTTCCTAATGAAGTAATTTCTATTTCATTCAATCATACAATTACGTAACATATGAATGAAACCTATTTACTCGTTAGGTAATATATTAAATATATTTCAACCTTTTCGGAAGCAGCGCAAAATTAAAAGGTTTTCTTCAACATGTCAACCTTTGGACAGTCGAACATAGGCGAAGCTTGAATAGCTATTTTTTTTTCTATACAAATAACTCGGCAGCACGCCGCGAAGTAGGTGTTGGTGCGAAATGAAGATTCAGTCGTTACATTTATGTATATTACCAGATATATCTATAATGGTTCGTATTCTTCCTCAGTATTTATTAATGTATTTTTAATTTTGCGCCGCCTCCGAGAAGGTTGAAATATATTTAATATACTACTTAATAAAGTAATAGAAATTACTTCATTAGGAAATAGAAACTATTTTATACTTTTTAGTGCATTTCGAAGTCGGTGTATTTTTTTTTCTGAAAATTATTTTATCATCGTTACATTATTTTCTATAACTGAGTTACTGCACAGTTTATAATTAGTAATGAGCTTTTTCACTCGCCGGCGATGCTCACAATTTACAATATACGAAGTATCTATTTCCACCAAGTCACATGCAACAATATTAAAAACTTCCGGAACATTTTCCACCGCAAGTATGTTCTTTTCCGCTTTCGAAAACAAAATACATTTATTATTAATTGAAAAGTTCACAGTTGGCAAAAAGTCAGCGCCTATAATCAAAGCCGGTCGCATAATCCGGTCAGCATTATGTTTCAATATTGCCAGAACCTACTCCACGAAAACGTAAGCCTGTTCGCTGTAATTCCGGCGTGCCTAATTTCGCATGTACCGACGCACGCATTAAACAAATATCACTCCCCGTATCAATTGTAGCTATTACCTTTTGCCCATGAATCACCGTCTCCTTTTCATACTTCGCTACCTGCTCCACGTTATAGCTACTAGGAGTTGGCTGCACCTTCGTCGGACACCGGGCCGAAATATGTCCGTATCCACGACACTCGAAGCACTTGACTTCTTTTTCCCGTTGGACAATCAGATAGTTGATGACCCAAAAGTCCGACAGACATCTCCTCCCCGACGCACCTAGCAGCGAAAATCCTTGCGACGGGTCTCTCTTGCCATTTTCCACGTTGACCACGGATCTTCTGCCGCTCTCTTCCTCTACCAGATCTCTCGCACTATTTCTGCTCACAGCACTTTTACTACTGTAGCCCATTCCTCTCAGTTCTACCTTTGAAAACGCTTCCATCAATTCTGCCGGCGACACAAATCTTTGAATATATGCCTGATTCCTTAGCATTCCATCAGGAATTCCTTCAATAATAAAATCGACCAACTCTTCTTCATCAATAGGCACATTATTTCCCAATATCACTGTGAAGGTAATAAAAGACGGATGTAATATGTAGACAAGAATATATATTTAGATACAAAACTTAGGATAACCAATTACTTTTACGCGCACGTGGTGCAATCTTTACGCATGTACCGAGCAGAGAGAAGTGCGAATCGCTCGCTCTCGTCCTCACGCGATCCTGTTCCCCCACCATCACACAAGGAACAAAAGAATACAGATGTACTATATTAACAATCACTTTATGATGCAAATATTCACTAAACGGTTCATTTGGTCGCCACATACGCTCTTCAAATTTTCTTTACCTGATGGTTTTGTTCAGCCGCCGGTAAAACATTTCACGCATCTTATCCATCAATGCGTTTTTGTCTATTTCCAAGAATTCCGGTCTAGAATGAAATCTTTCAAGAGCCTTACCGCGCAGTCTACTTCCTATCAGGACTTTGCACATTTCCTCGGACAGATTGTACGTCTCAGCTAATAAACGCAACTGTTTTTCCCACTGCACGAATTTCTCTGCATCACCGTCGAAAAACGGAAGAAAATCCGCAAGCGCATTGATATTTATATTACCCACTAAATTTTGGTTGGACACTACACTCGTTGATAGATTTGCAGGACGTGACGCAGAATTTAACGTCTGTTATTGCAATTGCCGTCGCGCCTCCTCCAATTCCAAAAGCAATTGAGCTTCTCTCGCCGT
This sequence comes from Megachile leachella, assembly GCA_963576845.1. Taxonomy (NCBI): domain Eukaryota; kingdom Metazoa; phylum Arthropoda; class Insecta; order Hymenoptera; family Megachilidae; genus Megachile; species Megachile leachella. The sequence continues at coordinate 16,023,785 of OY756253.1, read as the reverse complement.
CATCGCTGATTCACCTTGAATTTCTCTGATTCCACTCGCCGATTCCGCCGCTCATTATTTTAGCTATTAGCTCTATCTTCGTTTCGTTAGTAGGCACATTTAATTTCCGAAGATATTCTTTTAACTCAAGGACTTTTAATTTATTAAAATTCACTTCACTCATCAGCCTTAACTTCTCAATATCTTACTTTATTCAATCGCTCACACTAACGATATTTTCACTAACTTCTTTTCTATCCCGGACGAGTCTCCAAATTTGTAGAAAAGGAATATTTGAAACACAGCAAAGACTCAAAGAACGAACTTTATTTTATACTTTTTAATTAACACTTAACTTTAAACACTTTTTCCGCTTTTCAAAAATAACATTTTCCTCTAATCGTGGTCTCTAATAAACAACCCTCTTTTACTTTTCCGTTCGCTTTTTCCAAAAAACATAAAACAAGCTGCTCGCTATACCGTGCCTTGAAATATCGGTAACACAAGTTACAATCTATTACATTCGTTACAGACAATGAATTATTAAATCAAGCACAATTACCGTCAAGCACAATTCGGTCACTCAATCATATTTACATTCTTACCCATTTTCCCATTACCATAATTATAATATTTTTTTTCCTTTTTTTTTTTATTACACTGTAAGTGTACACAACTGTGTGTTTGAAAGAGTGATGCCCACTTGGACGCCGACCGCTTGGACGCGTCCCGATTGGACGGTCCCGATACGACTCGTTCCAATTCGAAGCGGTGCCGATTGGACGCGTTCCAATTCTAAGCAGGGCTTATAGAACCTAACCTAACCAAATCTAAACTCTTCGAATTGGGACGCGTCCAATCGGCACCGCTTCGAATTGGAACGCGTCGAATCGGGACCGTCCAAACGGAACGCGTCCAATCGGTCGACGTCCAAGTGGGACACCCCCGTTTGAAACAGTGCATGAAAAATTGTGAGAAAAGTTTGTAATATGAATACGATAAGTTTGTGCATTGCCGAAGGCGAAGGAACGGTGGAAAATGTGTATACAGGGTGTCCCGTAACTAGTGTTATCCCCTAAAAGGGGTGGTAGAGGACGTCATTCTGAACAAGATTTTCCTTTGCGAAAATGGGGTTTGAAGCTTCGTTTTTGAATTATTGAGGAAAAACCTGGACCAATCAGAGCGCGAGGATTTCGCGCGTCGAGAAGCGGGAGCGACAGCTTGAAGTCTAGCGGCTGAACGCGAACGCGATCAAGAGCCTTTGCCTCGGAACAGTCTAAACATTCAACGCGAAGTCTTTACATCGAAACTCAATTAAATAAGGAACAGAATAATTAAAAATATTGTTTATTTATTCATTCATCATGAGGGAGGAACGGAATTAGTTATGCGTAATTAATGCAAGTTATGCAAATGAAATTTATTGAATATTGCCATTTGTTATCGATGAAGAATGTGAAATTAAATATTGAAAGTTTTTTATTTTGCTTCTAACAATAATATTAATCAATGAATTTACTCGTTTTAATGGAAAATAATTATTCAGTTCGCAAAAAAAGAGTTTCAATGTAATATCTAATAAATGTATTAACCGGTCTATCTTACATTCACAGAAAATTTATTAAAATAGGACTCACCCATTGTTTGAAAATAATCCTGTTTGAAAAAATCCTTCAATGAAAGCGTAGGGGGGGGGGGGCTGAATCGTCCCGCCGATCATGACCTGCCGTAACATCGGCACCGTATGCCACAGCTGATAGCACTCAGAGGTCACAGCACTGACTTCAGTTTACAACACGATCATTTTTACTGTCATTTTTTAACCGACTTCGAAAAAGGAGGAGGTTACTCAATTCGACCTGTATATATTTTTTTTTTTTTTTTTTTTTTTTTTTTTTTCTATGTATGTTCGCCGATTACTCCTAACTGGGTGGACCAATCGGAACGAAACCTTTTGCATCCGGTAGGGTCTGACTCCCTATTGGTACCATTCTTAAAAAATTTTTCATTTTTTACTTGCAAAGTATTTTTTTTTTTTAAAAAACCGGCAACTTTTGAAAAAAATTTCTCCGATTTCGTTGCGCTTTTAATATGTTATCACGGACATGATTCTGAACAACTCTGTCATATAAAAATTTCAGGAAAAACTTTAGTTTTTGAGATATCAGCGAAAATTGTTGTTAATTTTTTAAATCAACTTTTTCCATGTATGTTCGCCGATTACTCCTAACTGGATGGACCAATCGGAACGAAACCTTTTGCATCCGGTAGGGTCTGACTCCCCATTGGTACCATTCTTAAAAAATTTTTCATTTCTTAATTGCAAAGTATTTTTTTTGCAGAAAAACCGGCAACTTTTGAAAAAAATTTTTTTCGATTTGAATGCGCTTTTAATATGTTATCACGGACATGATTCTGAACAACTCTGTCATATAAAAATTTCAGGAAAAACTTTAGTTTTCGAGATATCGGCGAAAATTGTTATTAGCCTTTCAAATTAGTTTTTTTTCTATGTGTGTTCACCGATTACGCCTAGGCGAGTGTTTGAACGATTTTGATATTCTTTTAATATGTTATCTGGGACACGATTCTTAACAACTTCTTTCCGTATCCGCTATTAACGGGAAGCTTTAGTTATCGAGGTATTAGCGAAACACTATTGTTACTAATATATTGAATTCGACGTATGCCTACGTGTCTCTGCTTGTGTATGAGTCAATATGCGGGCGCCGATTTTCTACTGTTTCTGCAAATACGTCTTGTCAGTCGAAAATTAGTATACATGTATAATAACTATTATTACTGCAAAATCCTATTCTTTGCTACTGTTTTGTAAGAAATGCACCGATCGCAATGAAACTTTTCGAACATCGAGGACCTTTTCACGATGATCTCATTTGGAACAGATATTTATGGGACTCGTTAATTGTTAATAACTATTGTTATTGCAAAAGATCTACTCTTACTCTGTAAAGAAATATGGCGACTGTGATTTTTCAAAGTTGTTCTTGTAAATAGATTGCGTTACTTTCTTTATCAATTGGCCGCAAATAAAAGAGAAGGAAAAAAACCGATTTGGCTCGTTTCTTTACGTGTCACTCGCTGGTAGCTGATCTGTAGTGTTTGTTTGCAAAAGCAAGCGTCGTAATCTTTCCATTTCTGCGAGTGCTTTCTCGTCATGTGGTTTGACGAGGACTTTGTTTGGCGCTAAATCAGATAACACTAGACCATCTAGACTTTTAACACGACTAAGTGCAACGTAAATTTGACCTTTCGCAAAATTCCTTTTGCCAAGATCAATTACAGCTTTGTTCAGTGTGGTTCCTTGTAATTTGTGCACCGTCACTGCCCAACTTAAAATAAGTGGTAACATTCTGCGCTCGACGTCCCCATAACCTTTTGTCGCTTGAAACGTTGCTGAAACTGGAGATATTGGAATGTAGCCATCATTATCTTTGAACCTATTTCCAACGGATTCGTCGTCAAATTTTATAAGAACTGAATCCGGCAATTCTCCCTGTTCTAGTTGGTCTCTCCTAAGTGCCGGCCATTTAAATTTCTTAACTATTCCCATTGTACCGTTTATCAAACCATCAGAAATTGATATATTTCGCCGCAGCATGATTCGCGATCCTTCGGCTAACGTTACTGTATGCAACAGTCCGCCACAGTTATTAACATTTGTAGGAATAACATTTTCTGGTGGCCTTTTTCCATATGTAGCTGGCTCACGGGACTCGTCTACTGCATCAATGATGTACATTCGATGTGATTTTTAACCGACTTCGAAAAAGGAGGAGGTTACTCAATTCGACCTGTATATTTTTTAACCGACTTCGAAAAAGGAGGAGGTTACTCAATTCGACCTGTATATTTTTTTTTTTTTTTTTTTTTTTTCTATGTATGTTCGCCGATTACTCCCAACTGGGTGGACCAATCGGAACGAAACCTTTTGCATCTGGTAGGGTCTGACTCCCTATTGGTACCATTCTTAAAAAATTTTTCATTTTTTACTTGCAAAGTATTTTTTTTTTAAAAAAACCGGCGACCTTTGAAAAAAATTTTCTCCGATTTCGATGCGCTTTTAATATGTTATCACGGACATGATTCTGAACAACTTTGTCATATAAAAATTTCAGAAAAAACTTTAGTTTTTGAGATATCAGCGAAAATTGTTGTTAATTTTTTAAGTCAACTTTTTCTATGTATGTTCGCCGATTACTCCTAACTGGGTGGACCAATCGGAACGAAACCTCTTGCATCTCGTAGGGTCTGACTCCCCATTGGTACCATTCTTAAAAAATTTTTAATTTTTTAATTGCAAAGTATTTTTTTGCAAAAAAGCCGGCAACTTTTGAAAAAAATTTTCTCCGATTTCAATGCGCTTTTAATATGTTATCACGGACATGATTCTGAACAACTCTGTCATATAAAAATTTCAGGAAAAACTTTAGTTTTCGAGATATCAGCGAAAATTGTTGTTAATTTTTTAAATCAACTTTTTTGATGTATGTTCGCCGATTACTCCTAACTGGGTGGACCAATCGGTACGAAACCTTTTGCATCCGGTGGGGTCTGACTCCCCATTGGTACCATTCTTAAAAAGTTTTTCATTTTTTAATTGCAAAGTATTTTTTTTGCAAAAAAACCGGCAACTTTTGAAAAAAATTCTCTCCGATTTCAATGCGCTTTTAAAATGTTATCACGGACATGATTCTGAACAACTCTGTCATATTAAAATTTCAGGAAAAACTTTACTTTTCGAGATATTAGCGAAAATTGTTGTTAATTTTTTAAATCAACTTTTTTGATGTATGTTCACCGATTACGCCTAGGCGGGTGGTCCGATCGGAACGAAACCTTTTGCATCTCGTAGGGCCTGACTCCCCATTGGTACCAGTATTAAAAAATTTTCCATTTTTTAGTTGCAAAGTATTTTTTTGCAGAAAAACCAGCAACTTTCGAAATAAATTTTTCTCGATTTTAGTGCGCCTTTCATATCTTGTCACGGACATGATTCTGAACAATTTTGTTCATATGCAAATTACACGGAAAACTTTAGTTTTCTGGATATTAACGAAAAACTATTATTATTAATATTAGTGGAACGCCAAGTGCTATGCACCGGAAAAGCAAAAAAGGGCAATCACAATGCACTGTCCCAAAACACTAAATAAGATTTACCGCTCTAACCCCGACTTCTGCATCAAGATGAGTTTCCGCGGACGTTGGTGAATTATACTTAATTATGCTCATGGCACTTACGCTGACAAAAAAAGCCCTGAACAATTGTCTTACACTATCCTATACAATTCTCCCCATTCCACTAAAAAGCGTGAAATAAAATAATTTTCAGAAAAAAAATACACCGACTTCGAAATGCACTAAAAAGTATAAAATAATTTCTATTTCCTAATGAAGTAATTTCTATTTCATTCAATCATACAATTACGTAACATATGTATGAAACCTATTTACTCGTTAGGTAGTATATTAAATATATTTCAACTTTTTCGGAGGCGGCGCAAAATCAAAAATACATCAGTAAACGTTGCTGCCAATAACTAGTTGATTGTGGTATGGCGTATTGCATTGATAAATTCGTATGTACTGGTGTACTGAATTTTAGATGATGTAGCAAATGCTTACTTTGCGTTTCTACTAAAGATTTGATTTATTTAGTGTGTTGCTTGGTTGTTACAAAAATTCTGTCTTAAAACTAACGGGGCTGTCTTTTCATTAACTTTTGTAAGTGGCGGTATATTCGTAGGTGAGGCTGAAACTAAGGTGGGGTGGAATTGTTGACCAATCGCCTTTCTTTGGTAATGTCGGGGGTTTTTCTTCCCTTTCCTCGCGGTACGTGTTTGGGAAAACCCAATTTGGCGTGCTAGTAGAGAATATTTTTACCGATCGTTTATGGGGTGGTTTATTGCGGACGATTATGAGTGGGAAGTGGTTAAGTTTTGAAGAGCTGACCGTAATTTAGTTTTTTCCTTGAAAAATAGATGTGGATATAAAAATGAAAGTTAAAGATTTGAAAGAGTCCCTTCCTGCTTATAACCTAACGGCGATCTTAACAGCATATTAATAAATCCTGAGGAAGAATACGAACCATTATAGATATATCTGGTAATATACGCAAATGTAACGACTGAATCTTCATTTCACAACGTTTCTGATATAAATGAAACTGAATCGACTTCGTTCGCATGTGGAAGGCATGGATCTAAGAACCTACAAACGGGGCCCACGACGCGGGAATTACCAAATTTCCGGCAGATGGGCTCTATCTATATTGTATATGCGGCGATCGAGACCTTCCGTCGCATACGCTATGAATCTAGATAGACCATAGTTACATTCTATACGCACTAACACCTATTTCGCGGCGTGCTGTCGAGTTATATATATAGAAAAAAAAAAGCTATACGAGCCTTGCCTATGTACGGCTGTCCAAAGATTGACATGTTCAAGAAAATCTTTTAATTTTGCGCCGCCTCCCAAAAAGTTGAAATATATTTAATATACTACCTAACGAGTAAATAGGTTTCATACATATATGTTACGTAATTGTATGATTGAATGAAATAGAAATTACTTCATTAGGAAATAGAAATTATTTTATACTTTTTAGTGCATTTCGAAGTCGGTGTATTTTTTTTCTGAAAATTATTTTATAAGCAAATCTTTTCAGCTGTTTTCTTAACACCGCGGTTCGTGTTTGCAAAGCGAGAATTCACTCACGGTTCCCGAGTCAGTCTATCGAAACAACTTATTTTTTAATAAATGATAAACATTATCCGCGTTATATCGCATTTATGAAATTATATCGCGTTTGGCCTCATTTTAATCCGGAAAACGTCACAAATATGTTTAAAAAATTTTATAACACGCTTCTGCCAAAACGGTGAAGCGACACTACTTTTCGCGACCATTCTCGTGAGGAACGTGAAACACAACTGCCGAACAGAATATGCCGGCGTTTTTCTAAAACAGTTGAACGTTCTTGACGCGGCGACGAGCCGTGCCATTTTTACAACGACCGTTTCTGGAAAAATACTACACAATTGAATATCGACGACACGATATTGAACGATGTATTGCTATGGTTCGTTCTTATTTGGCTCCGAAAGGGGCCGATTTCTGTTCCATTTTTTCGAATTAGGCCCTGAATAAGAACGAATCACATGTATGATCTCTATGTTTAACTAATATTGCCCCGTAATTTTCTACTTCAGTCTCTATTTCCCTGAACGCTGCAATTTCTCCTTCCTCTCTCCTGCCGATCCCGCTCGATCCCCATTGTCAAACCTACTGTCAATCATTTCCGAGAACAGTTATGTCGAGAAATAGGTTCGAGTTGCTGCTACGATTCCTTCATTTTACTGACAATCAAACAGCAAACGTAGAAGATAAGCTGTATAAGATAAGATAACTTGTTAACATTCTAAATGAACATTTTTGTAAATACTATGATTTAGATGAAGAGGTATGCATCGATGAGTCTTTGGTACCTTTCCGGGGACGTATAAAATGTAGGCAATTTATGAAACAAAAACGACATAAATACGGCATTAAAGTTTTCAAAATATGTTCCGGCCAAGGATATACAAACCAATTTCAAATATATTTAGGAAAAAACCCAAATGAACCATAAGTAACTCCCACAAGTGTTGTTACGAATCTATGCAACAATATTCTACATAGGGGCCACACGATTTACACGAATAATAATTGGTACAGTAGTATCAATTTGGCCGAAAAATTAATCGATTGCAATACTCATTTAGTTGGAACCCTAAGAAAAGATAGAAAAGAAATACCTATTGACGTCAAATTTAAAAAATTAAAACGCGGTGAACTTGTCGCAATGCAAAATAAGAAGGGGATTATGGTACTCAAGTGGAAGAGTAAGCGTGACATTTTTATGATCTCGACGAAACATTCAGCTGAGATAGTACAGATCCGCAAAGGAAATTATGTTTCTGAAAAACCAGTAGTAGTTGTAGATTATAACAAAGGAAAAGGTATTGTAGATTTATCAGATCAAATGAGTGCGTATTCCGCACCATACAGAAGAACCCTCAAATGGTATTTAAAATCAGCTTTTAACTTATTATTAAATTCTGCAATCACAAACGCGATAATACTGTATCAAGTAGCAACGAACACAAAAATCAAGGTAACAGAATATAGAATGGTACTCGCAATGCATCTTACATAGTGTCATTCCCCCGTACTGTCAAATACACCTGTTCGACGAAGATTGTGGCACGAATTGCAAAAAAAAGAAGGGCGAACGTATCTGGAACGAAAATTTTGTAGAGAATGTTACAAAAAAAATTCCAAACTGTTTGGGTCAAATATTGCTAAAAATAAGACAAAGAAGGTGACCACTTATTGTCCGGATTGTATTGGTGCGCCACATTTATGTTTAAAGTGCTTTAACAAAGTGCACCGTTAGATGCAAGATTTATTCTAACATTTTTTGTATTGATGTTCTAATAAAAAATTTTAATTGTTCAATACGGCACTTTATATTCCAAAGTATCTTCTATATATCGGTCATATTCAAATACACTAATTCTCGATTTTCATTTAGCTTTTTACGATTGTAAAACAATTGAAAGGTTCCGGTCACCAATGACCACCGTGGCGTCACGGGACAAACCGTTGCCGGTCATTATATGACCAATATGGCAGTCAAAGTGTTAAGGACACATATATGTTAAAAATTAGATAGAAAATTTAATTAAATGGTTCTGGTGTAAGCACCAAATGGTTATTTTTGGTTCTCTTACAAAAAGGCGTCGGATGTTTCGAACTATTTGTAATATCAATGCCCGATATACATATTGTGACGTGGTATTTTATACCCGTCACAAGGAACCCCTCGGAGGGGGGGCCAAAACGGGTCATCTCATAGGCAACAACCGTCTAGAGAGAGAACGAAGCGCGCGAATTATTATAAATGTAATCTGCCGCCGCAATGTTTTGTATGAACCGCCGGGGGAAAGATCAACAACATCGAGGGAACGTCGTACGTCGTTGGAATACGCCAGAGCCCTGCCGCTACCCCGCGCAGATCCACCGCTGGGCCAGGCGAAGGAAAACGACGTTACCCTGCCGCTTCCCCGCAGCGGCCCTACGAACCAGGAAGAGGAACCGCGGAGCCGGAGGAGACTCGACCGAAGAAGACTTCGTGGGAATTCGGGGGTTCTGGCCGTGGGCGGGGGAGACCACGAGGTGTCGCACGATCTCGCACAAGGGCTCGTTACCGATTATCCTATTATTCCGTTACTGGCAATTGCCGTTCCGTGAGGAAGTAACGAGCCAGTGCGTGGACACTTTGGTAAGTCCCCTCCACTTACTTAACGTGTAAAAGGGGTCGTGAGATCGGGAATACCGCCACGTGGGTTGTAGACCACCGGGCTTGATATTCACGGGTGGGTTCTGAAAAGTGTGACCGGGGTGGGTTTTGTTCGTAGGGAATTAGTTTAAGTTAGAAGGTTCAAAACCGGGGGCCCCTGTCCGGGCGTTCGCGGATCCTAGCGTCCGGATTTTATCGTTTCGGCGAGAGATCGCTTCACGATCTCTCGAATCGCCACCCAGCTGGATCACTGAACTTGTCTCGGGGAATATCATAGCGTTAGCCGCGATTAAAGTATCGTCTCGAGTAGGTCTTTGCCAATATCGGGCCCTCCCACGTCTCGATCTCACGAACCCTTGGTGCGGGGGTAGAACGTAGGTGTATGTTATCGTACCGTGTATTACGTATGTTGCGCGATTCTTCGTCTTTTTCTCTCTCTAGACGGTCGCCGGTACGGAATCGTTTCGGAATCGTCGCGTAAAATCGGATATAGCGTATCGCGGATAATTAAGTATATTAGTTTTGTTGCGTGTAGCATAATTGCGTCGCGTTACCGTTAGATAATAGAGTGCGTTGCGTTACGATTAGATTTTGAATTTATTTCGCTTTACCGTTAGACAATAGAGTCGCGTCGCGTTTAGATACTAAAGTTGCGTCGCGTTTCGGTTAGGTAGTATAGTTGCGTCGCGTTGCGGTTAGACAAAAAAATCGCGCCGCGTGTCGTTAATTCTAAGCTGGATTTAGTTAATTGCGTCGCGTCGCGTACCGGTCCGGGAACCGAGCGTAGATAGACGACCATCTTGGGACCTAGGAATTGGCAATTGCGAATTCTTTCGCGTGCGATTCTCAATAAATCGGGTATCGGTTTTCGCCGAATGCAAAGCGATTGTCCCGCGCTCAAAGTACTTGGGATCGCCTGTGCGTCATAGCCAAATTCAATCGTTAATAAATATTCTCATTAATTTCTTTACATATAACGCTGGGTCGAGTTCTCTCCCTCTGTAAAATCCCCTTGTATTTCGTCTCTTTTGCCTCCGCGTTAGTTATTTTACCCACAAAGAATCCCGCCACTCTGCCCGATTGTATGGTTGCTGAGCTGTAGACCCGTTCCGTCGCCGATTCGAGTCTCCGCGTTTTTCCGGGACAGATCTTCGCGAATCTCTTCGTTTTCCACCGTAGAATCCCGGTTCGCGCCTAAGTTCGTTATCGTGACGCTGAGAAGCGTCTGGCGCCCAATCAAAGAAAATTCAAACGATATCGAGCAGATCGAATCGGGCGCCGAAGTGCTACCCGCTCGCGGATCCGCGGAGGGGATTACTCGCTATCCCCTGAGAGGGGACATCCGAGTGGTATGCTAGAATTACGATGTCCCCTGAGAGGGGACAGCGGAGTGCAAAGGGTTAAAATACGTATACTCGATTACGCTTGCTGGATCTGGTGGCACGAGATATAGCCACACGAGATCTACTGTATGGTGAAGTCGAGATAAGTAATCCATATCGCCACGGTGGTGCGAGACATAGCCACACGATGCGCACATGATATGTTTGATGCCTCTGCATTTTTAGTCAGCTCATGGGGAAAAACCTTATACCTACCCTGTCCAGCTCCTACTCTGCGACCAGTTATCCGCGAAGTTAAATATTGAGTTATTACGTATTGAGATACCTGTGAAGAAGATCACCGCGAAGGATCTACTACCTAAGGATTTAAGACGAGAAATCTATTGTAGAATTTAAGGAGGAAGCTTCGGGTAAGTACTGTGTCATACTTGTACACCCTGGGATCCCTGACATACGACGGGCGCACGTACCGCGTGGTCTAAAAGATTGTCAATTCAAGAGCGATTCCGGACCTTCAGGCTGATATCAGCAAAGGTACCATCCGGGACGTAACAAAGTTAGCAGTCAAAAAATGTAAAAATTAAAAAATTAGACGGTATTGATTCGTAACAAGCAACAGTTTTGTGATTCGTAACAAGCTGAGTGAGAGATCCGTGAAACTGAAGAAGTCATAAATTTTCACGGACAACCGAACAATTTAGTGGAAAAAGAACAGAACATATATATTTTTTTTCACTCTGATGCATAGCGATTTTGTCGTTCATTCATCTAATTCTAATCATCTAATACTGCTTCGTAATAAGCCACTCGCTCGGACCTGGCCAGTTGCTTGTTACGAATCCGGTATATTATTCCATTCACAAAATTTTACTACTATTAACACGTTGACGCCGGCATAACCCACTGGTGGCCCATGCTTGTCTGCTCCATGGGGCGGCATGACCCACCGGTGGCCCATGCTAGTTTGTTCTGTGGGGCGGCATGCATCACCGATGGGCCACGTTTGTAAATAAAAAAATACGTAGCACAAAATGTTATTTTAATTAAAAATAATTAAAAAATTTAACATTATACATTAACATTTCTACCTTATAATCAAAAACTTAACACAAAATACATAACTTATAATACATAAAATATATAATACCATATCTAATTGCAGCGCCGCCGCACGGAGCGGACCGTAAATATCCGCGCCGGCATCAACGTGTTAAAAAGAGAAAGCATGCTATGTTCTGTCCTTCTCTAAAGAATAACAGCGTTCCTCGACCGATTACTTTATAGTTTACCGCTACCGTCGTCGCGCTCGGGAACAAAGGTAATCCGAAAATATACCTGATTCGTAACAAGTAACTCACCAAACCCGAGCGAGTTGCTTATTACAAATCAATACTGTATTTCTATATTACGAACATTTATTTATATCAGAAACATTTATAATTTTTCAATACATTAGGAAAAATTATATTGCTACGTTAGTTTACGTCAAAGGCAAAGCGGTGAATACAATGTTGCATTTGACTGACTCGAACGAGACTAACATAGGTGCAGCAATAACACAAGGCATAGGCGCAGAAAGAGATGTCTTGCGTACTGTGGGAGGGAAACAAGAGCAGTACTCTGAGAAGAATTACTGTATGTAGTACACTACAGTGGTCATTCGTTATAGGCAAATATGTCCTTTACGATATAAGCAAAAATGTTATCCCCACCACTGGAGGGAAGACCCCTCGAGACGCCCGAGGTTCGCTCGCCGAGAAGTGTAACGTGATCCGGGTCTTACAACGTGAGACAATACCAATGCAAATATAAAACTTTTTTATTTTTGACTTTTTCGTTATCAAACTTTTACCAATCGATTCTTGACATTTTTCCGATTAAAATGAGACCAAACACGATATAATTTGGACTATATTTACTGGTTTAATTGACGATAAAAGTTTCTAAACGCAGAGGAGGATAGCGAGTGTAGTAGAACGAGACAGTGTGGTCGTGGCAGTCGGCAAAGATCAAAAGTCTGTTCGATTGCTTGCAATGCTTGGGCATTGCTAATTTTTGTATTTTCCACCCATTTTTTTATATAACTTTCCCCATTATATTCGTGACATTTTCCTGAGTAAAATGAGACCAAACACGACATAATTTGAGTTATATTTACTTGCAATATCTTATTAGAGTAAAGTCGTCGATGTACGCGTAACACTTGAAATTACAAGTAAATATGTCCCGAATTATGTCGTGTTTGATCTCATTTTAGTGAGAAAAATGTTACAAATATGATGGAAAAAAAATTTCAAAGAAAAAAAATGAAAAATAAAAAAGTTTTATTCTTACATTTTATCCTTTTGGTAGGTCACTCTTTGTTTATGTTCAGTCTCCCTCGCTCGAAATGTAGGAACTGTACGATATCTGCACCAGTTTGGTCCCCAGAATGGTGCACATATCGAATATGTACTATACGTAGTCTAAATTATTTAGTGTTTAGTCTTATTTTAATTAGAAAAATACGAAGAATCTATTAGTAAAAGTTGGATAACGAAAAAATGGAAAATAAAGAAGTTTTACTCATTAGTATTATCCCTCACTATGTTTCTGTTTGTTTACATTCGGCATCCTTTGCTCGCTGTCCTTTTCTACGTTCGGCAAAACATCGATCAATGTAAGACCTGTACGTTATACGCCAAACCTCCGACCCGAAAGATTTGCTTATAATGAATGACCACTGTATTTTCTCCATAGGTATGAAAATTCCGAGTCTGAAATTTCACATAAATAGAATAGGTACTACATTTTTTATAGTGTACTGAACGTAGAAAAGAATAGCGATACAAAAAATGTGTGCAGCATTTTAAATTAAAAAGTTATAATTCTATGTTTTCAGCTTCTCGTGAATGAAACTTTTACTATCGCATTCGTTTCGTTTCTCTCATGAAAATAATATCACACACGATACAATTACAATCATAATTACTTCTGTAGCCAGTCGTTAGGAGCAATTTATAACTCTGTCGTATACGTGAATTTAGTCTTAAGTATAAAAGTCCAATTTATAGTTTACTAGAGAAGTAATTATGATTAGAATTTATTATGTTTGATGTCATTTCAAACAAGAAAGTTCCACGAATATCCCATAAAACTTATAAAAATAAAAGTTCTATAATAAAATAATAAGAAATAATAAAATTGCGATATTTTCCCTTGCTTGCATTATTATGTGTCTCACCGATATTCGATATTCGTCGGCTCTGTAAACGATCGTATCTAGCCTTTGACTGATATTAATTTTTACTCTTGCGACAAAGATGTTTTTCACATTTAAGAACACCATACTGTATATGTACAATGTCGCAATTAACTATGGTTAATTAACAATTAACTATATTAGCTATGGTATTTATTTAACAGTCGGTATAGACGAACCCTTTGAAGTACAAACGAAAGTAAAGACAGTACAAACGGGTACAAATGAATAGCACCCCCAAGAAGATTTGAAAAATTCCTAAAATTGGCGAAGTTACCTCTAGGGGATTTTTTCAAAAGGCGGTACAAACGAACCCCTTGGGGTACAAACAAAAGTGAGTGTGGTACAAACGGGTACAAAGGACTAGGAAACAGCACCTGCAAGAAGATTTGAAATATCTCAAAAAATGGCCAAGTTACCCCTTGGTGGTACTTTCGGAAAGCAGTACAAACGCACCCCTTCGGGTACAAACGAAAGTGAATGGTGGTACAAACCTCTACGGAGGTCCCTTTTTATGATGGCTTTGAAAGATTTAAAAAATATTATAGTGGGGTGCTGGGATATTTTTCACCCCCTAGTAACTTTTCACCCCTTAGGGTACAAACGAAACGAAAGGTGGTACAAACGGGTACAAACGATGCTGAATACGATACAATTGAAAAATATAAGATTTTTGAAAGTCAGGTGCTAAGTTCAGGTATGTGGTCGCTCGGCCGCAGTGACCTTGAACGGGGTATCCAAAGTTCATTGCACGCGGCCGAAGGGTGAGATGTTGGCAGGTATGGAGGTGTGTTACTCGGTCGAGTGTTATTTGCGGGAAACATTCCTGCTATAGTTGGAGCTGAGGCTCAACTTCCAATCAAAGATGGGTGCGGTATGGCACGTAGCGGGGGCGAGTGGAGGATCATTAGTCCCGGTGCCTTCATTCGGTTAACTCGCAATGAGGGCTCCATAGTCAGGTTTTAGCCGGTAGGAGTCCGGCATACTGCCTAGTCCTCCCCTAACGGATCGGGGAAGCCTATGAAGGTTTCCTGACTTAAAAAAAAAAACGCTCTAGTTACAAACAATCAAATTAACACTAATAATATGGATCGTTTAATAAATGATTCATAATAGATTTGAGCTTTATTATATTTATATATATTAACATTTATGTGGGATTGGTTTGTCCGGTTGCATCGCATACGGTCGGGCGCGACCGAACGAGCGGGAATCGTAGACGATTCGTACCAAGAGAAGTTGGCGGGACGATTAGGCGCGGAGAAAGTAGCGGGAAACGTGAACAATTGGCGCCAATAAGGTTGATGGTATTACGGTTTGTCGCGTGAATTAGCGAGGGAACGATAGATCGGACCTCAATTGTTTCGGGTTTACGCGGGAATCGGCCGCGAAGGAGGAAAACGTTGGCGCCGCACAGTGTGTGCACAATTTTTCAACTTTCACAGATATGTCCACTGACATTATGTATCGATAGTAAAATGTTCATATTATAAGAAAATATCAATATTAATGCAAAAACAATATGTAATGATCCGTTAATAGCATCTGAAGATGAAGTTTGGCGCAACTGCTTCTACGAACACTTTTTGCGCGCTTGAGATTTTTGACAATTGTGTTGTACCAGTATCCAATATTAATATTTGTGTGTACGCAGTGTTATCTTCTATCATTTAGAATGGTTTCTACACTTGACATATTTTGAAATAACATTTTATTAATCTTTTATACCTTTTCAAATGTTAGCATAGAATTTAAATTCTATTTCACAGTATAGGTATACGTTTAACATAGTATATCACTTTATACAATGTTCCCACTTTTTGTGTCGAAAGTTAGACTTATAAAGAACATAAACCTGAAAGGGTATTACAGACAAACATTGACATCTATCATTTTTATTTAAACATATCGCGCTGATGCATGCGCTTCTCGTTAAAGCGAGAATGCTTCAAGAATGGATACCAACAAGGAATAATTAAACAAATTATTAATTTTTTCAGATCCGCTTATTTCACATTTACGAACTTCTCCAAAAACTGTCCGGAAAAATATAATAATAGAAATACAACAATTCTTGGAAGATCCATTAATCGATCCCAGTTCCTAGGAAGACGTATCACACGAAAGCAACGCTGACTAAAAAAATATATTCATGTTTTAAAAAATATAATACAGATTTTGTATACTAGTTTTATAGAAGAAATAATGTATAATAAAAAAATTTTTATAATGATTTTGTATGTTTATTTTATTGTTATGTTTATTTAACTGTTAAATAATTCAGCAAATATATATAATCATTGCTGTTTAATGAAATATCATGTTTTTGATTAATAAAAAACCAATAAAACGAAAAATAATCAACATTTCGTTGAAGCAGGATTTTTGTCCCGCTAGATTGGCCAAACGCACACTGTGCGTCGCGAGGAACAGTCTAAGTAGTAGCCGTCGAAGTAACACGTTGTCCGAAAAGTTGTTTAAAAGTTGTCTAACTGTTATCTGTCGTTCATTGTTAAACCGTTGTTAAAGTGTTGTTGACTGTTGTATTTTTCTGTTATCCATTCTGTTAAGTTATTAAACCATTATTATTGTTTTTCCAAAAAAAACTTATTAGTCCGCCTACCTCGATTAATTTTCGATCCTACATTTATGTGTACTTTATACGGCACGCGTCTGATGGGCGAGATAGAGAGATATGAACTGAAGCACGCATAACGCACGGTGCTTCCCGAGACATTAAACGCATCAAAGACAAAACACAGGTCCATCCATAGGTTCTATCATTTAAATCGCCTGCTCAATCGGCATCTACATACGCATACAGATTTTTCTCCGATTTTTCATACACTATTTTGTAATCGCTAGTGCCTTTTAAGTACCTAATAACTCTCTTTGCTGCCTTCAAATGTTGTACACCAGGGTTTTCACAATATTTACTTAATTCACTACTCGCATAAGCTATGTCAGGGCGTGTAACATTTTGTAACGTCCCCGGGGAAGACAAGTTCCAGCCGATAATCGAAGAAAATACTTTAAAGATAATAAATTTTTCTATTTTACTACCGACTGCAAATTACCGACCGCACCATAAAAATTCGCGTGGTAATGGGATGGGGTAGCTTACGCGTGCAACATTGTTTAGGGTAGATCACCGATCGATGGCGCGCGCGTTAGTTAGAAAGAGACAGAAGATATACTTCGAAACAGAATTAATATAAATTATTATTTAAATGTTTATATCATATATATTCTTAATTACTCACTCATCTTAAATTGCGTTATATTTTTAATTATTATTTTATGTATTATTCGCGGTTAATTATTTCTTCTATTAAAACACTTATAATTTGCGTATATAAAAATTATTAAAAATGCGATTTAACGGGAAAACTTGTGAAAAACTAATTAATAGTAAATCAAAGCGTATTTTTCCTAATCAAACTAATATATATTTGCTACTAAATAAAGCGTAATAAAAGAATAACTACTTTTTGAGCGGGAAAAACTCACGATTCTCGGGGTATAAAAGGGCGTGCAGCAGCGGCTGCGAGCGCAGAACAATCTTTGCAGTACTACGTGCCGGACCTCTTAGGAAGCGACGAACTGGAGCAGTTTTAACTGGTAAGGGCCTACAAGATTCTTAGTTTTGACTGGACAGCGGGTATCAGCCATTTGGATACTCGATCGTTGGGTAGTTCTAGTAGCCAGCTAACGCAGGCTCCCCGTTCAAACGGTCTTGTATCTGACACTCCGTATGGAGAGTGCTATGCTCAGCCCCAGAAGGAACTAAGACATCAACGAGAGCTCTCCAGTCACTCACATACATATTTCTTATTTTTCTGAGTTATTAACTCGTCGTCAGATTCTCGGAGTTCGCTCTGGGTAGTTTAGTAGCCAGCTAACGCAGGCTCCCCATCATTGAGCGGCTTGGTCTCTGAAGCCCGTGTCTTTTGGGTGGCGTTTCAATAACTTCAATAAATAACTAAAGTCGAGTCATTTTTATTTGCAACCCTGTTGGTCACACGTCGTCATTTGATTCTTGCATCGTTGGGTAGTTCTAGTAGCCAGCTAACGCAGGCTCCCCAATTAAGCGATCAGGTTTTGGGTGTCGATTTGTGCTCCGACAAAAAGGGCCATGATCTAATTAGTTTAGAGTCAACCAAGGAGTAACTGTTCTACGTCCAATACGAATCTTATAGTTAATTTAAATAACCAAATATTGTTTTCTCAGTTTTGTTAGGATCTAGATGCATTATAAATTGCGTTGTACCTTTGTTATTGCGTATATCATTATAAGACCGCGTAATTGAAGTAGTTAGCTACCGTTCTCCGATTTGCAACAACTACAAGTCTATTATACTCTATTTTTACGTCTAGAATTCAGTCATATACATATACATTTTCATATTCACTAAAGAAATTGTTAATTATAACTCTCTTTCTCATAATTACTTGAATAAACCTAATTAATGAAAGGTATTAACCTGTAGATTTCACTCTTTAACCACATACCACCATGATCCCACATTCTTTTAGTATTAGTTATAGTAAAAACGAGTCGCTTAGCAGACAAAAACCGCTCTTTGCTTCATAAGTGCTGTAAAATACCTGATTCTAGTATCAGGTACGTTACACGTTATATAATAAAAAAATAAATTTTTTGGTGACAGCGGTGGGATAGTTTGAAAAACAGGATTGATCACTGATCGTAGCTGCAGATACGTATTGTAGGATAAGAAATAATTGGTAACACGGTTGTGTGAAATAAACGATTTAATAATAAAAAGAGAATAATAATTTAGAATAGTGACAATGAGTATCGCCAGTCGATGCGCGATCTCTTACTGACTCTCACTGACTTTCTGACCGACTGCCACGTTGTCCGCCAAAACCACGTTTTCGCGGGAAGTTACAACAAAAACCGATCGCGGTTCTCATAGAAACGCGTGGCCGCGCGCAGCTGAACATGCATCGGTAATCTACCCAATGGGTGTCCAAATAATTCGGCACCACAGTATCATTGGTCTACTGTGTAGCAAGAGAACATTTCTCTGTGGAGGCTAAAACCTTTCATTTTTATATTACTAATAGGATAGGTAAAAGAAAAAGAAAAAAAAAGGGTAGTAATACATATATATAAATTCATATATTAATATTTAACTATATTAATTTTTACGTAATTAATTCACAATGACAGACGAAGTAGAGATTCAACCCGAGAGAGCTTCTCGCTCATATCCCCAAATTAGTATACCCGACGCCGCGGACATGGTACCCCCGTTTGACGGGCATAATATTCCAATATATCAGTTTACAAAGAATTGTTTAAATGCTAAATGTATGATTTCACCTCACGCCGAATACGGGTTAGTACAGCTAATTAAAAATAAATTGTACGGCCAGAGTAGTTTTGAGTGGCGAATATAACACAATAGAAGAATTAACCACTGTTCTAAAATCGCGTTTTGCCCCGACATATACTTCGATACAATTATATGGAGACTTGTCAAAAATAGCACAAATGCCGAACGAAGCTGCCGTCGATTACAGTAGTCGCGTGTCAACTATTTTATCGGAAATAAAACATTATAACGAGACAGAACATCCGACTGTCGCCCCGCAGTATAACAAAACAGCTGAAAGCAACGCGATCAAAGCATTTCTAACAGAACTTAGACCAGAAATTTATAATCGTTTGCGTATCCACGAATTTATATTCCTAGACGACGCAATTAGCGCTACTATTAGGGCCGAAGCAGAAGTTAGGGAGAACCATTTACGTTTGAAAATGGCGGAAAATTACATGCGTTCAATTCGGTGTAGTAATTGTTTCGGATACGGACACAATACCAGTATGTGCCCAAGTCAGGGTTTAGGTGGGCAACAAACCGCGAGAATACAATGGCAACCACGGTACTGCCAACATTGTCAACGATCGGGCCATACTATACAAAATTGCCGAAATATTAATCAACAACGAAGATCCTGGAATCGCCCTGTCCAATGACCACCGAGGAACAACTTTCCTAACCAACCCAATTCCAATCCACCAGTAAATAATACACCAGTAGCAAGGCCGTCTCCTACCTGCTCATACTGCAACAATATTGGACACACCGTCGATCAATGCCCAAAAAAGGCTTATCAAGAAGGACAAAAAGAAACTAACCAACAGATATGTAAAAGGACCAACCTCATAAAGCCAACCTGCAAAAAAAAAAGAAACCACCTACCATAGAAATAGAAAACGAGAGTTTCCAACAAGAATCCGCTTGTTTTATGATCGACACCGAGTCAGATTTAAATTTAATCAAAAAAGATATACTTTCACCCACTGCGCATATATATATATATATACCGATGCTCTATTTGAATTAAACGGAATAACTGAAGGCCTACTTTCAACTACAGGATACACCAAAATAAGAATTCGCAACACAGAAGCCATTTTCCACATAGTAGAAGATTTACCCATAACTCAAGATGGAATACTTGGAAATGAATTTTTTATAAACGCCGGAGCCGACATCAGATACTCAAAAACACTCCTAACAATAGAGAATTATAACATACCATTCCAAGAACCCGTCATCGAAGTTAAAGCCAGAGAGGGTAACGTCGTACCCATTAGAATATTAAATACCAACCTTCAAACAGGATTTGTCCCAAAATTAGAAATACATCCAGAATTGCATCTTGGAAATGCAGTCGTAACAAATAGAAATGGTATCGCTTTTATCTGCGCTATTAACGTCTCCACAAAACCAATAAGAATCCAGATGCCTGAAGTGGAGTTGCAGCCATACCAGGAATCAACGATCAAAAACCTACACAATGAAAGTACTGACGGAGCAAAAGAATTATTCGAAGCCTTGCGTTTGGACCATTTGAACGAAGAAGAAACAGACAACGTCAAACGTTTAATACAAAATAATACAGACAGGTTCAGTTAACCCGGAGAAGAATTACCAGCTACCAACAAAGTACACCACCGAATAATCACCACAGACGAGACACCAATCAACGTGAAGCAATATCATTACCCTCAATGTTACAAGGAGGAGATAAACTTGCAAATAAATGATTTACTACAAAAGGGAATAATCGAACACTTAACGTCCCCATACAATTCACCTCTATGGATAGTCCCGAAAAAGGAAGACTCTCATGGACAGAAGAGATGGAGATTGGTGATTGACTTCAGGCGACTAAATGAAAAAACAATTGACGATGCCTACCCTCTGCCTAATATAACAGACATCTTGGATCAGTTAGGAAGCGCAAAATATTTTTCAATTTTCGATTTGAGATCAGGATTTCACCAGATACCTATGCATCCAGATGATAAACACAAAACTGCATTCTCTACACAATACGGGCATTATGAGATCAACAGAATGCCATTTGAGTTAAAAAATGCCCCAGCGACATTACAACGATTAATGGATAATGTGTTAACGGGTCTCCAAGGATTAGAACTATTTGTCTACTTAGACGAGATAGTGATTTATGCAAGCTCTCTACAAGAACATGAAATTAAATTCAATTAATTAATGGAAAAGCTAAGAGAAGCTAACCTTAGTTTACAACCGGATAAATGCGAATTCCTGAAAAAAGAATTGGCATATCTGGGACATATAATTGACGAAAAAGGACTGAGGCCAGATCCTAAGAAAATCGAAGCAGTCAAAGAGTTTCCAGTCCCTAAGACGGTAAAGAATATTAGGCAATTTCTGGGTTTGTGCGGATATTACAAAAGATTTATCAAGGACTTCTCCAAAATTGCAAAGCCACTCTCCGATTTAACTAAAAAAAAGGGGAAAAGTTCGAATGGACTAAGCAGCAAGAAGACGCCTTTACGCACCATAGGGAAGCTTTATGTAAAGAGCCAATTTTGGCATATCCAGATTTTTCAAAGCCGTTTAATATAACTACAGCCATAGCCATAGGAGCAATCCTGAGTCAGGGAGAAATCGGGAAGGACCAGCCAATTTCATACGCCTCGAGAGTCCTGAACGAAGCCGAAACAAGATATTCAGCAACCGAGAGAGAGCTTTTAGCGATTGTCTACGCCGTAAACCACTTCCGCCCATTTGTATATGGTAGAAAATTTTCTTTAATAACAGACCATAAACCATTAACCTGGATAAACAAAGTCGCCGATCCTACATCCAGACTGTTACGCTGGAAACTAAAACTAAGTGAATACGATTACGAGGTAAAATACAAAGCCGGAAAATTAAACTCTAACACAGACGCATTATCACGCAATCCTACTCAGAATATTGATACGCTACCAATTAATGCAAAAAGCATTAATTCAACAACCACATCTGGAAGCAGGGAAGTGAAAAGACCGAAATATTGGTAGCAGCACGCTAAACGTCCAAGAGGGTCCACTACATCAAGACCAAGAGAAGTTAAAAGGAAGAAAGAATGGCACCAGTATAAAACGCGACCACGGGAATTAACAACGACCAGCACAAGAGAAATCAAGAGAAAGAAGGAATGGCATCAGTACCCTACTCGACCACGAGAATTAACATCTACCGATAAATTACCACAGAGGAAAAAACGCAAATAATATTCATCAAAGGATATTAGCTCAGATGAATCTAACTACTATGACACAGACGACTCAGAAGACGAATTAGCAGACAAAATCAAGAGGAAAAGGCCCTTAAGCTCAAGTACATCACAAGAAAAACGAAGAATCAAGAAAAAACATAAGGCAAATGAAAGAGAAGTACAAGTTGAAATCCATCAACCACCCTCAGAGTTCAAGGAAAAGACTCCTCCACCGTTAATTTTGAGGAGAAATGATCCCGTAGTAATTGCTGATGAGATAGAAGAATTAGACGAAGCAACAATTCTGCCCAAATATATTTTCAAAGATCCACCAAAAATCGACTCCTCTTCTGAAACACCTAAGGAAGAATCCTCAAGACCTAAAAATTTAAAAGAAGAATCAGATTCAAACCTCACAGAAACTGCTCCCATAACTCCCATTAAAATAGTAAAAGAAGATGGACAACTCACCGTTAGGAAATCAGGACAACCAAAAGTAATATCAGAAGAACCGGTTCATACATACATAGAGGAAACAGAAGATCATTTGTGGATAAGAAAGGGAACAATTATAATATTTTTGGACAAGGAAGGAAATCCTTCTGACCCGCAGTCAGAAGAATTTATAAAAAGAAAGAAACTTATAATACCTAAACTCAATGCTAAGAAGGTAATAGAAATTAGATTAAAGAAGCAATTAGTACTAGGAGTAATAGCACCAATTAAAGAAGAATTACCTCAAGCTTTAAAAACTCTCTCCCTTCTACTTCAAGAACACAAGATACAAGAAATTAGCATGCCAGGCAGGAAACACGTTAAAAAGATCTTGTGCATTATCTTCAATAATACAAACATAAACATTACGTTGTGTACAGGGAAGATACAAATACCTCTGCAAAAAGATAGATTAGAAATTATTAGAGAAAATCATGAAACCCCACTGGGAGGTCATAAAGGTATCAAGAAAACTTAGCAGCGCATTAGACATAATTACTATTGGAGAAACATGAAAAAGGATAATGGTTATCACTGATAGCCCTATCGAGGCATTTGATAAGATATCTCTGGATATATTAGGACCACTTCCACTTTCCAAAAAAGGATATAGTTACGTATTAACAGTACAAGATAACTTAACAAAATATTCTGTCGCAGCACCTCTTGTTTCATTCACCACAGAAGAAGTAGCAAAAGCTTTCACAGATCACTTTATCTGAAAATTCGGATGTCCAAAGGCAATATTAACAGATCAAGGCACGTGTTTCACTAGTTCGTTAATGAGGAAATTAGCAAGAATTTTTCAAATTAAAACGTACCAAACTTCGTCTTTTCATCCTCAATCCAACGGCGCTCTTGAAAGAAGTCACCATGTATTAATCGAATACCTCAAGCATTATATTACTGAACAGAAAGAATGGGACGATTGGTTACCTCAAGCTCTCTTCTCTTACAATACTAGCATACATGAAGGAACGAAATTTACCCCACACGAGCTAATATTTGGTAGAAAAGCGATACAGCCGTCAAAATTCGTCGTCGACGAGAACATCAATACTTTCCCGGATTTCGTCGACAATCTAATCACAACTCTGCACAATCTACGAAAAACAGCAAGAAACAATTTACAGCAATCCAAATATAGGCAAAAATTCTATTACGACAAAAAAATACGACCAGCATACTACCAGACCGGCGAAAATGTCTTCTTACTTAATCCGCCACGAAAAAATAAACTACAGAAAGAATACTCCGGGCCCCACATAATATTTAGAAACGTTGGGGACAACAATGTAGAGATACAAATTAGGGGGAAAACCCGGAAAAGAATAGTTCACAAGAACCGCGTCAAGAGGGCACACGTACCAAAGGATCAAGAATCAATAATAGGGAAAAATTAGCCTTAAAGACGCAGGATTGCACACGCGCAACAAAATTGCTACCACTTTTGCAAAAACCAATTACCAACGCTAGAATATCACGCACCCGCAATAAGAGAAGACAGAAGTGAAATCAAACGAAAAAGAAAAGGGAAAACCACGCAAAATGAGTGACAACAGACTCATGAACGGAATCTGCGTCCAGGATGAGGAGGTAGTATTTATAAATAAATACAACCCCCAAACAAAGAGGTTGTGCGGGGTGTGTGCCATGAAGGCGAAGCCGGAGGGAAAAAACAATTGGTGGCACCTAGGCAAGGAAAAAAAAAAGAAGAGCATTGATTAAAATCCTTCCTTTTCTTTTTTATTTTACATAATCAATGAAATATATATATATGTATATATATAGGGTGTCCCACAATTAGTGTAAGACCCGAAAAGGGGTGGTAGGTGGGGCGATTCTGAACAACTTTTTCCTTTGCCAAAATATTGGATGAGGCTCCATTTTCGAGTTATTAGCAAAAAACACTGACCAATGAGAGCGCGCATAGACCAGGCGCGCGACAGTGTGAGCGAAAGCTTCGAATATGAGGCCGATCGTCGACGTGAACAAACGTATCGATACCGTCGGTAAAACGTCGGTATAACGTCGGGAAAACAGGCAGCTATTAGGTGAAAGTTAAGTCGAATAATGAAAAGAAGTTAAGAATAATATTAAGTACTTTGTAATTCGTGAATGGCAGATAAACCAATTAGTGGTTGTTTACCCAGACCAAGTATATTGTATTTATTTTACGCCTTCAAAAAGGAAAAAGAATTAATTCACGAAAATTAATTCTGTCGATTATTCTAATGAAGCAAACGAATAAATTCACGTTTCAAAACGAATAAGTACCTTGCCTATGAAATGGGACAGAATTGGAATAGAATATCTAATGCAGTACCTCATTGAAGTGAAATAAATCAATTGCTGCGTACGTTTAATTTTAAGAGACAAGAGATAGAAACAACTTAAATAAAACTTACCCATTGATTCATGAAGAAACTAGCTTCGATAAAAAATATTTGTGTCACTGGGTAGATCCATCGATCAGAACATCAACAGCTTATGTCCTGGCAGGGTCAATGAACTCTCAATTTATTTCACTGTCTCTTTCTAATAATTGCACAACATAAGCACGACCGGTAAACGGACCGAATGAAAATGCGTGAACGATTATTCATAGATATGTATGTTTAACGATACGCTATATTCTCATTATAAAGTATCCGAATTCAGGAATCGAAATTATATTGTATTTTTTTAGAAGCCATTGTTAGACTGGCCACGGATCGCGGTTTCGTTCTCGATCGCGAGGCATACGTCGCGAACGGTTGCCATGCAACGATGTTCTGTTGAACGACTGCGGCGTCGATCGACAGTTATCGTTTATTGTTGAAAGAACCGTGTCGAAATAAAATATATCGGTGTTTCTAATCGAAAAACCTGTTTTCTTGCTTTCAAGATAGTATAGTTTAAATTATTTATGAATATTCGTTCACGTGTTTTCATTCGTCCTATTTACGTGTCGGACTTACAGTGAAAATTAGTGAAAAATAACAAAGAAAAATGATAATGACAACTAATAATGAAAGGTGACAGTGATAGGTGACAGTGAAATTTCTTGAAAGTTTTTTGAGAAATTCTGTTATTTATACTGACAGTAAGGATCGGTGGATCGACCCAGTGACAGAGATGCATTTTAATCGTGATTATTTGCGGTTTAATGGGTGAGTTACATTTAAATTTGTTGATTATTCAATTCAAATTTTTATTCGTTAAATAGACAAGTTATTTAATTTTTTAAAAATGAGAATTTGTTCTTTTTCATCATCACAATATCTAACGAAAATAATTTTCCATATTTCATTACAAACGTCTCGAATAAATTCAATTTATTCTGATTACATGAATACGGACTAATTTTGTTATTTCTTATTCACGAATGAATGATAATTCAGCAATAATCCAGATTATTTTATTCATTATGCGATGTAACTTTCACCTAATCGCTTCCTGTTATACCGATGATATACCGACGTTATACCGACGTTTTACAGACGGTATCGATACGTTTGTTCACGTCGACGATCGGCCTCATATTCGAAGCTTTCGCTCACACTGTCGCGCGCCTGGTCTATGCGCGCTCTCATTGGTCAGTGTTTTTTGCTAATAACTCGAAAATGGAGCCTCAACCAATATTTTGGCAAAGGAAAAAGTTGTTCAGAATCGCCCCACCTACCACCCCTTTTCGGGTCTTACACTAATTGTGGGACACCCTGTATATATATAGGTGACCACCACTACGTAAATAAGGAAACAGCAACCTTGATGGCGAGTTGTTCGGGGTGCATGAAGGAGCTAAGCACCATTCGTTCGGCGCTGGCTTGCACTGAGTGCCGAAATAGATTGAGGGAACTAAATCAACAAGAGAGGAATATTTTCGATGAGGGGTTCCTGCAACCTGCCACCGACGAATGGCATCTGATTGAATTGACGT
Source organism: Megachile leachella (assembly GCA_963576845.1). NCBI lineage: Eukaryota > Metazoa > Arthropoda > Insecta > Hymenoptera > Megachilidae > Megachile > Megachile leachella. Next base: position 15,996,867 of record OY756253.1, on the reverse strand, counting down.
CCATGGTATACAAAAACGGACAATTGTCCGTCGTACTAAACAGATAAGAAAACATATATAATAATAATAATAATAATAATAAAAAAAAATATAATATAATAATAACATACATGAATACTCTCATTTTCTTCTTTTTTTTAAGTATACAATAAATAATTAGTTATTATCATTTAAAAAGTCTTAATACATTGATACACATACCCCCCGCCCCAATGGAGAACCCGCCGTATTAAATAAACCGCCACCTCGAAAATATTGCAAGAAGTAGCAATAACCCGCCATATTAGCAAAAAGAAAGATGGCGCGCAGAGGCGGAAAGAAAGTATTTTTGCGGAAATTCAAAAACAAGATGCAAAAGTTAAACGAGCAGGTATAAAAAGATATATATATAAAATGATACATAAACAAACAAAGATTCATTATTTCAACAACAAAAGACGCAGGGGACCCCCAATAATGAAAGCACGAAGAAAGAAGATGCGTGGACCCTCATACCAATCGAAGTACCAGGCCCACCATGGGAATCGCACAAGGAAATCGACAAAAAGGATCCCAGGCGGAAAGCGTGGAAAATTCTTTGGCTGTTCGGAGAAGGTGCAACATCCCCGAGAAATGATCCAGACAATTACGGATGCTGCAAATGTGCAATTCAACGCTGCAGCAAGTGTCTCTTGAGGACAAGAGACTCGTCCAAGGAGGGAGGTGTAACGTCCCCGGGGAAGACAAGTTCCAGCCGATAATCGAAGAAAATACTTTAAAGATAATAAATTTTTCTATTTTATTACCGACCGCAAATTACCGTCCGCACCATAAAAATTCGCGTGGTAATGGGGTGGGGTAGCTTACCCGTGCAACATTATTTAGAGTAGATCACCGATCGATGGCGCGCGCGTTAGTTAGAAAGAGACAGAAGATATAGTTCGAAACAGAATTAAGCGTCAAGAAAATTACTAGATTCAACGGTGTGAAGTTCGCCGAATGTTCTCTGTCTATTTGCTGTGTTTCTGGTTAGGTTAGACAAGGACGGTAAATGAAATGCTACGACAAAACATGCATTCTCCCATCCCAAATTTCGCTGCGAGGAAGTAATATTTCGACGTGCTTTCTTTTGTATAAGTTTAATCCAGGTCGGTACGGAGCCGGATTTTGGAAAAGCGGGATGTGAAAAATTTTCTTCTGTAAGAAAAATTAGTTTTTACTTCAAAAAATTGTTTGGGACAAAATTGCAAAATCGGGCTCCGTACCGACCTGGATTATACTTCTGGGAATAGTACGCAAAAGAAATCATGTCCAAATAGGACTTATTCGCAGAGGAAAATGGGATGGCATCGAACCGTTTGAAAAACAACATGGCCGCTGGGATATCGCGCTGCTTCGTGCTGACTGGGTTCAGGCATGGCTATACGTGCATACATGTGGTACCCAGAGGGTACCGGTACAAGGGCCTACCATCAAAAAACATTTTGCATCAAAACTAATAGATGATAGTAATCGTATCATGATATTCTCTTTTCAAGTGTATCATGTGCAAACACAAAATATTAATTCCACAAATAATATATAATAAATTAGTTATGTTTTATGTTTTTTTAACAATTTTTCCGATCTTTTCAATTATATATATGTTAGCGCCAACGTATTTTTGAGGGTCGTCGAAGGCAATTAGCCCGCCGCTATTTTGCTTTCGTACGATTTATGATCGGGATGAACTGTGCGAGGTCTGGACGAGTGAATGGTTGTAAACGGACGGCTAGGGCGACAGACGATTGCCAGTGACTTGAAGTCACATGGCAATCGGATGTTGCAGACTTATTTGTTTGAATGAGGAAAATTGTGAAAGGCAAGCAGCCCGACGTTGCGTTGCCGGAATGAATAGGAACATTGTTCCTCAAGGATCTGGCCACGGAGTGGGGAAGGCGAGGATGCCTTCTGGTAAGAGGACTAAGTTTGACCTCTTGGCACTTACCCCAGAACCATTGACGAGAGCAAATCTAATTTTTCTATAACATCAGAAGTGGGATACGTTAATCCAATCGCCCCATATAGTTTTCGGTATTTAACCGTGTTGTGTTTTGTGTGTGTTCAGTTTTTATAAAACGCTTGTGTGCAATTGAAATGGCAGAATCTGGCGAATCCAGCGAAAAAGTGGTACCAATCGTGGGAAGGTAATCCGAGAACATGGGAAAAATTTTCTGAAGACCTGTGTTCCGTGTTTGTCAGTGAAGATAGACTATGTGAACGGTTGGCTCGTGCTGTAGCCTATACGAGTGATGCCGCTGAATCGTACTCTGATTTAGTGGAAGCGGTGCCGGAATTTAGTGGATCGGACATTGATAGTGGAAACTCGTGTCTTTCAACTGCATTATGATGGTTAATGAATCTGAGGATGTAGCTGTGAAGATGGACTTTTCCTTTTGTTATTCCACCTGACGGATTCGTGTCGTTGTTGGAAGAAACGCAATTGTTGCGTTTGACGCATGCCGATCATCAAATGGTGACCACGTTCGAGGGAGCGGAGGTGCAACGTAATCCAGGGGTTTTCAAGGACAGCGAGGAACTACCTGGACGACGGTGTAACGTGGTAAACGTTAATGGTGACGAGGGCGGTGAATATGGATTTCTTGAGGAAATGCTGGGATGGTATGAGACGTATGATTGATGCGGGCGGTAAGGTAAGAGCTGTAAATATTACCGATTGCTCGTTGGTGGCTATTCCTTCGAGATTATTTGTTTGAATTGAAATATAGGAAAAGGAAAATTGTTAAACACGAGGATTATTTAAGTAGGAATCCGCATAAGGATTATCCTGTTAATGTTGTTTGTAAGGGTTCCCGTTTAGTCGTTGTATAAGAGAGTCACGATGTAGCAAGGGATATTATTGAAAGAATAGGAAATTATTTCTTTTAGTTTTGAAGCAAGGAACGGAGTATTGTGCCGTAAAATGCTCAGGGACATCGGTCAAGTAGTTTATAGATGTTTTGTTCCGAAACGAAGTCGGTTGGTATTGTTTGGAGTACCACGTACAGTTATTTTAGATTGGGATATAAATTTTTCTTCCGAAGTATTTAAATAATTTATTAGAAGTTAGGGTGTAGAATTGCAATACATTGTCACAGGAGCTCTATGGCAAATGGACAAGTGGAAAAATGTATTGTTACTGTTAGTAATTTGCTTACGATGGAATTAAGGGGAAGTAAGGATTGGCCGAGCTAGTTGTTGAAATAATGTTAACACTTGGTACGACGGTTTAAAATCCACGGGGTTTTTACCGTGTTGTTTATTATTCGGTGTAGAGAGGAGTGCCGGTGCGACAGCCTCTGCTGAAATGTCGTTGCCGGACATTATTGACGAAATTATTTTAAATGAGGATAGGGCAATAGCTTTGGAAAGGTTGAACAGAAATTAAAAAAGGAACAGAATGCTGTATTTAAAGTCGGTGTTTCAGTTTTTGTTAGGTTCCCGAATTCCAGAAGGGCAAAAGCAGGTGTAAAGTTTAATGGAATGATACGCAGTTAAGCGATGACGATACGGAATCTACTGATGGACCGTGTTAGCGTTAGAATATTTAGCACTGTTTGTTAATTGTTTTATTAATTTCTATTGTATTGCATGTGGATTAATCTTTTTACTATACAAATGAACATTTTTCTTTCTTTTGTCTTTTGTGTGCTATTGGGTTTATGCAATATTATAATGGCGATATTCGATAGTTTTGAGAATAATTGTTTAACGAAACATTTTAGTTTTTGTTTTTATCCGTACATTTTTATAATAAAATCATTGGAGACTTGGATAAATGAGTGGTTTTGTGGCATTTTAACTGTGTGCCCTGTGGTCAAGTGTGTTTTTATAACTGATGATGGGAAGATATTTGTATACTCCGTAAAGCGCAGTGTCGTCGGAGGTGTAATATGTGCAGTCAGTTGTATACTCCGTAAAGCGCAGAGCCGTCGGAAGGGTATTAAGATTATTGGTATCCGGGAATAACGTATGAAAGGCGTCAATGTCGTGTATGGAATAGAACGTTAAGACTTCGAAAGAGATTTTCAAGGGGTGACAATAAGGCCACGGACTTGATAGAATATTCTTCGAAGGATGACGTTTGAAAACTACACGAATTGCGCGGAATAGAGGACGTTATCAATCCCGAGGGAATATGGTAACAAAATGTTTGTTTGATGTTATGATACATATGGCTGTTCTTATGAATTGATGCTTCCCGAGAGCGTGAAGCACGTCAGGTTGGCCGTGTTAGCGCCAACGTATTTTTGAGGGTCGTCGAAGGCAATTAGCCCGCCGCTATTTTGCTTTCGTACGATTTATGATCGGGATGAACTGTGCGAGGTCTGGACGAGTGAATGGTTGTAAACGGACGGCTAGGGCGACAGACGATTGCCAGTGACTTGAAGTCACATGGCAATCGGATGTTGCAGACTTATTTGTTTGAATGAGGAAAATTGGGAAAGGCAAGCAGCCCGACGTTGCGTTGCCGGAATGAATAGGAACATTGTTCCTCAAGGATCTGGCCACGGAGTGGGGAAGGCGAGGATGCCTTCTGGTAAGAGGACTAAGTTTGACCTCTTGGCACTTACCCCAGAACCATTGATGAGAGCAAATCCAATTTTTCTATAACATATAATTATTTCTTTCTAAACGGATAGCAAATTATAACGAACCGTCAATGAAATGAACATACTAATAAGTTGACGAAGTGACACCATAAAAATAAGAATAAAAAATGAAAAACGTAACTTTGAAGAAAACCATGTTCAGTGGACTCGAACCTACGACATAGAAGATGTAGAGATTACAAGGCAGGACTCCTAGCCTATTAGCCAACTTTTTACTTGGAAACGCGTCTTGCGTTTTATCACATAACCGACTACGATGCAAAATTAATTAATTAATGAATTGTATTACTTTCACAAATGTATCATTTTTATTAATTATGAATATGATAAAATAAGGCTCGCAAATTCAATGTGTTCTGCACTGTTTTGTTTTTCTACTTATTTAAAGGAAATATTATGTAATTAAAATATTAATTTTATGCAAATGAAATCAAAGATTTAAATAAAACACACGAAACAATTTGTTTTAAACAAACAAAATGAACACTGGTAACAATAACACTTTGAACTAACTATTTTTAAACAGAGTTTAGATACTGAATCGCTATTTCTATTTGTTCTCTGTAAATTTCGCTAACTTTCTTGAAACATCTTTCATGTCTGAATTTCGCCAACGAATTGCAGATATCGAACTGAACTGCTGCACATATCGACTGATGCAGCTATGGTCAAGGTATTACGTTTCGAGCGAAGGAGACCGAATGTAAACAAACAGTGACCTACCAGAAGGACACTCCTAACGCAAGAATAAAACTGTTTTATTTTTCAATCTTTTTTTTTTATGAAATTTTATCTATCACATTTATAACATTTTTCTCCTTCAATTGAGCCCACACACGATGTACTTCGGAACATATTTACTTCTAATTTTAAATGTTACGCGTACATCCATGACTTTACTCCAATACGATATTGCAAGTAAATATAACTCAAATTACATCATGTTTGGTCTTATTTTAATCAGAAAAATATCACGAATAAGATGAAAAAGTTGTGTACAAAAATTAATGAAAAAGAAAAAAATTAGCCACTTTCAAAAACGCAAAACAAAGACATCCTATACAAAACAATTCGTAAAAATCAGCTTATTTTCATCGCTGTAAAGGTATTGCCCCCCTTAAATTCGGGTTAGGTTAGCCTACATTTTTCTATTTCTTTTCTACTTATTTCTATCGACTTAATTCTAAGGAAAGGTTTACATGCAAATAACGTAGGCATAATTGCTTATACAAATTTATTTTTGGATAAACAGAATTTTAATGTCCCGCAGTAGCGGCACGTTTCGGCCTTCCTGGCCTACGCCTCCAGATGTTTGCGGCGGCACCACATTCGCCGCCCGCCGCAACGCAGCCGTCATCCTTCTTCTTCGACGGCGGTTCATCTGCAATAACATAAAAATAATGATATTATGTAATATGTACTACATGCTTTGTAATGAGCCGAACGTAGAAAAAGATAGCAACACAAAACTGTTACAATCGTATTCGTTTCGTTTTCCTGATTAAAATGACACCAACCACAGTATATGTAGGACAATAATTACTTCTGTAGTAAACCATACAATTTTCAGATTTTCATAATTACGACAAACTGTACATTTACTGCAGAGGTACAAATTCATCCTAACTTGACTTACTACACAAATAATTATGATCTCCATTATATCATGTTTCGTGGCATTTTAATAAGAAAAACGCAACGAGGAATTGTTGATTGTTATTCAACTTACGGAAGCAGGTGCTGCTGCTGCTGGTGGTGCTGATGGTGGTGGTGGTGGTGGTGGTGATGGTGGTAGTGCTGGTAGTACTGGTGGTCGCGGTGCTGCTGCTTCTGGTGATGTCGTCGGTGCCGGTGATGCTGCTGCTCTCTGCGGCAGCATGGACCGCCGCCATCCCCGGCGAGGCGTTCGCAGATTTTCCTGCTGCGCTGGTGGCGGCGGCGACGGCCCCCAATACCGTTGCATAGCCCACCAAGGTAATTGGGGCACTTGCGCCCACAAATGCGGCCTTGGTAAAAATTGTGGCGGTGGCCAAAATTATGGTTGTGGCCGCCATTGCGGCACAGGCATAATTATTTCTTCCAGTTCCTCTGCATAAAAAAATTAATATAAATTTAGAATATTTTTCATCCATTCTACGCAATATAACTGTTGCGTAGCTTTTGGCCTCCTACAAATGTATGCAAAAGAATATTCTTACCATTCTGATGGACTGGCTCCATTTTCTTTTTTTCTTTATTCTCTGTTTTTTGAAAAAAAGATAAAGAGATTATTTAATTAATACGAAATGGAAAATACCGTAATAAAGATTGAATGAAATAAGTGGAAGAATAAATAGGAATGTCGGAGGTGTACTTACCGCTACGACGTTTTCCGAAGAAATGATTTGTCTTTCGTGCCTCCACTCGAAAAGTAAGCGACAAGCGAAGAAATCGTTCCCATCACCACGAATCAAGGGTGGGACCCTAAAGGGAGAGGGAAAGACCCATCGACGTACGATAAACATTCGAGACACTACGCATGAAAGTGTAAAACTTTCCTATTATTGACTTTTTTTACATATAACTCTCACCAACATATTTGTGACATTGTTCTCATTAAAATGAGACTAAACACGACATAATTTGAGTTATATTTACTTGCAATATCTTCTTGGAGTAAAGTTATCGACGCATAGTGGAATATTCGCACCGAAAAGGCGGACACGAGTGTTTTAAAATTGACGCGCTCCTTAAACTTCTATAACTTTATCAAAATTCGTCCAAAATTAGTAAATTGAAGACTATTTTAAAGCTTGAACTCACTATTCTTCAGATTTTTAACTATTTTTATCACAGTTAGTACGAAAAAGGAAGAAACAAGATATAAATAAGAATACTTTCATTTGCATAAATTTCTTGACATTTGTCACATACTACGAAGTGCAGATATTTTTCTTGCAATTTTGAAACATATTATTAGTATTACAGAATATTATCATTTATATTTAAATAAGTTAATCGCTATAGAAAAAAATGTTAACAAAAATATTTACTCAAAATTTTTCTAACATGGAGAAATTTGATGTTTCAAAATAATATCTCAAGTTAATTTAGGAGAGGGAAAAGTACAGAGTGGAAAATTGAAAGGGCGAAAGAGAAACTTAACGGAGAAACATAGACCAGCACATGTCTGGCTGTCAAATGTGCACTGTGACATTCACCAGATTTGCACCAGAGCTTAAGAAAATTTAAGATTGCAGAATAGGCAGGAAGTGCTTAGAAATATTTAAGCAATAGAAAAAGGCAGAAAAGTTTAGAAGAAAATATAAATTAGCAAGAAGGTAGTGGCGGACACTGCTACAATGCAGAAAATTAAAATATATACAGTATTCACTCCGTAAATGTTACTTTTGCCGGTCTCGATTGTAGCATTTACGGTAGAAGTGCGAATTCCTAGCATTATTCGTTCTAATTGGAGCAGTCAAAAAGAAAATCTTGTACCACAAGAGGTTTAATGCAATATGTGCATTGTGCCTTATTTAATACAACTAATTATTAATTTAAAAGTATATGTTAGAGTTTCATATAGAGTTTCCTATAGGTTTACGACATGACGAGAGAAAGTGGTCACTTTTGAACCCTATACATAATTTAGTATCCGTACCATCTGCATACCAGCAATACGATGGCACGTGACAATTTGAAGTTTTTAGCAGATGTATTTATTGCTGCACTAGTCCTTAAAGTTTTTAGCTTCAGTGACACAGGCCATGTCATGAACCTGGAGGCTTAGAAGTCTCTTAATCTGTGTCAAGATATCAAAGGGACAACTTTATGATACGGCCAAATATTCATAGAGTCATTAATTTGTGACCCGTTACTTTTTTCATCTTTCAGCATGCCGGCCTATGGCCACTACATATGCGGCACGTAAAAAAATAGTAGCACCTCTACCGTAAATGTTAGAATTGAGAGCGGCAAAAGTAACATTTACGAAGTGAATACTTCCCAAACTTTCATGGCTTGTTACATAAGTAATTATGATCGTAATCATATCGTGTTTGGTGTCATTGTAGTCAGAAAAACGAGACAAATACGATGGTTAAAGTTCCATTGACGAAAAACAGCATGATTCGTCAAAAGTATGTACAGTAAAGACTGGATAACTGCAACGAAATCGGGACCCAAGCGTTGCAGTTATCGAGTCTTGGTGTCGATTCTTTGTTTACATTTGTGTAACGACTCTGGAACCTAGGCTCAGATAGTTACTAGCGCTAGTAAGGTAAAGAGCGGCTTTTACCAACTGAACGACTCGTTTCGGAAAATAACTAATGTAAAGATTGTGGGATTCGTGTGGTGTGCGGTTAAGGAGTGAAATCCACAGGTCAATATCTTTCAACAACAAGATTTATTCAATAAATCTACTAAAACTAATGAATTTAACAAATAAAAAATAACAGCAAAATATAAAAAGTATATTAACTTGATGAACGTAACTAAATGGATCTTGATACAATATTAATAATAGAAATAATAGAACTCAGTAAATTAAACAGTATGTAATAGATGATCTGATTTCTAATTAATTCTGATTTCAGACAAAACTAACTTCGCTTTCGCAAATAAACTAAATTCGATATTATTTAATTCTTGTTTGAACGCTATCGCAATTACAATTTTTATTTTGGTTAATAAAGATAGAATCTATGTAATGAATATTCTTTTATGAGATTGATAGAAATAGTAGCGCGTTGATAGTCTACCGCAGCGAGGAACACGACCTAAGTGTGATCTCTGAGTGTACCTAAATACGCTTTCGCAAAATTAGATAGATCAATGATTTTAATCGATATCTAACGCGGTGTAGTCGACTACTGTAATTACGCTGATGACAGAACAATATTCTTTTATTAATTCAAGTTTTGCAAATTCCATTTGAATCTAAATGAATTTTTATCTCGGAACAGTTACTCTTTTAATTTGGCTCGGCAACTAATTGTCCATGACCCTTTTAGTCAAAACGAACACTGACAGCCAAAACCAGATCGCTTAATTGGGGAGCCTGCTGTTCGCTGGCTACTAGAACGACCCACGATCAAGTATCCAAATGGCGTATACTCGCTTTACCAGTCAAGTATTAAGAATCGTGTCGGCTCTTGACAGCGAAAACTGTTCCGGTTATACTTATCCAGGAGACTTCTAGCGTGCTCGACTTCGAAAACTGTTCTGCATGTTTAGGCGAGTTTCGCTCGGGCTTTTATACTCGCCAGTCTGGCAAATTCTTGGAAAACCCCCATAATGCCGAAATATATAATTATCGTATAAATTCGTAATTAGACATTATTTATGAAAACGAACGGTTCGATTACATTATTAGTATTATACTCCACTCGATGATTTATGTCGTTGATACAAAAATTATGGTTTAATAGTGTTTTAATGAAAATTGCATTCGCTGTCTTCTTCTATACGCTACGCACGTACTTCTATTCGGATTGAATCTAATATATAAGCATACGATACTTCTCGAACATTCTATAGAGTAATATTCTAATTTTACAATATATACTGCAATAAACTATTGTCTGACTTTAGTTCCGTATAACATTATATTAGTAGATTTGATATTTATTAACTGATTTGTTTAACTAACGATTTTAGTAACTAATAATATCGTAATTGTAAAATGTATTCCTATCCTTCTCTAAGATATCGCGAGAATACCAGGAAATTCGGGGTGAGCATCGCGGCACGTAGGCACATAGCATCGCGGAATTTTCCATATAGAATTATACATTTATTAGTATAACTATAAAATAATACATAAATCTTGTATTAACTATTCCAACTAAACATTTGATTGTCTTTATGAAACATACTATCTATTTTAAATGAAAAACATAAAATAATTGTTATAAATCAAAAATGTATATAACATCAGTTACCGACCGTCGAAATTTATACATAAGGTAATAGTATATTATATACTGTCGGTAATAGTCCAATTCCGTCGGTAACTAAATTATTAGCGCGTAAACGAATAGAACATAGGACTGCCATATTTAAAAGAAAAAATTCTTCCAGGGACGTTACATTTGTGTAACGTCCCCGGGGAAGACAAGTTCCAGTCGATAAACAAAGAAAATACTTTAAAGATAATTTTATTTATTTTATTACCGACCGCAAATTACCGACCGCACCATAAGAATTCGCGTGGTAATGGGATGGGGTAGCTTACGCGTGCAACATTGTTTAGAGTAGATCACCGATCGATGGCGCGCGCGCGTTAGTTAGAAAGAGACAGAAGATATACTTCGAAACAGAATTAATATAAATTATTATTTAAATGTTTATATCATATATATTATTAATTATTCACTCATATTAAATTGCGTTATATTTTTAATTATTATTTTATGTATTATTCGCGGTTAATTATTTCTTCTATTAAAACATTTATAATTTGCGTATATAAAAATTATTAAAAATGCGATTTAACGGGAAAACTTGTGAAAAACTAGTTAATAGTAAATCAAAGCGTATTTTTCCTAATCAAGCTAACGCAGGCTCCCCGTTCAAACGGTCTTGTATCTGAAACTCCGTATGGAGAGTGCTATGCTCAGCCCCAGAAGGAACTAGACATCAACCAGAGCTCTCCAGTCACTCACATACATATTTCTTATTTTTCTGAGTTATTAACTCGTCGTCAGATTCTCGGAGTTCGCTCTGGGTAGTTTAGTAGCCAGCTAACGCAGGCTCCCCATCATTGAACGGCTTGGTCTCTGAAGCCCGTGTCTTTTGGGTGGCGTTTCAATAACTTCAATAAATAATTAAAGCCGAGTCATTTTTATTTGCAACCCTGTTGGTCACACGTCGTCATTTGATTCTTGCATCGTTGGGTAGTTCTAGTAGCCAGCTAACGCAGGCTCCCCAATTACTCGCTGCCGGCAGTATTGGGGGCACTGCTGGCGAGCGAGAGGAACTGGAGGGCTGTGGCCTCCTTCTGCGAGGAAGTTATGCTGCAGAAGGAGGCCGCAGAGCGGGCCCGAGAAGCGTCGGACTCGCGGCGTAGTGTGCGGGGGCGTCGCCGTGGATCGGTGATGTCCCTGAGTCGGAGGGGCCGGGGGAACGGGCGGGGTCTGCTTCGACCCCGCCTGGATTCCCCCGGATGAGGTTGGCAGGCCGGCGGTGCCCCGTCGTAGAGCGGGGGCTGCCGGCCTTCTCAGGACATCAGTCTTGTCGGGGGGCGGCGGCTCTCGGGGGGATGCTTTCCGCATCCTCGGAGCCCAGTGGGTGGGGGCCCAGGTCGCCCTGCACGCTGCCCCGGGGGGGACGGCGGTGCCTCGGTGGTCTGGGCACTGCCCTAAAAATTAGTGTGGCGGTCTCACTCCCACGCTCATCGCCACTAGACGGCGCATAGGATCGAGACTTGACTTTCTCGCAAGTACTCCAAGAGCCTTCCTATTCATATATATAGTTCCTGTCCATCCCTTCCTTACATCCCCGCGTCTAAGGCAAGGGCCTGCTAGAACGCCTTACTGATGAGTCCACTAGCAGGTCCCGGACGAAACGTTCTCCCTCTCCTTTACTTTTCCTACCCTCTCTACTATAGCTAGCCGAACCGCCAAATTGTTAGCGAGTGACGCCCATGTTTACTGCGACATCTCGACAGGCAATATTCGTCCTTTCGTGACAAAACCCTTCGGACGGCAAGCGTTTGAATCCGTACATAGGCTCGCGCATCCAGGCGTTAAAGCTACGGTTAAATTAGTAAAAAAGCGTTTCGTGTGGCCGTCGATGGAGAAAGACTGTCGCGAATGGGTTCGGAGCTGTGTAGATTGTCAGCGTGGAAAGATTAGTAGGCATTGCGTAAGCCCTATAGGTAATTTTGTGTTACCGTCCGCTAGGTTTGAGCACATTCATATTGATCTAGTGGGTCCGTTACCATCATGACGTGGATTTAAATACTGTTTAACTTGCGTGGATAGGTTTACGCGTTGGCCGGAAGTTTACCCGCTCGAAAATATTGAGGCCGAAACAGTCGCGCGCACTTTGTTAGATGGTTGGATCGCGCGTTTCGGTACCCCATTACGGATCACAACAGATCAGGGTAGACAATTTGAATCGCGGTTATTTAGCCAGTTGAATAGTTTCTTAGGATCGACACATTTACGGACGACTGCGTATCACCCTGCGGCGAATGGAATGGTCGAGCGTTTTCATAGACAGCTTAAAGCAGCCATTAAATGTCATAGTGACGAACGATGGACCGACGTTTTACCTATTATATTGTTAGGGATTCGTTCAGCTTTTCGACCAGACTTAAAAGCATCCGCCGCGGAATTAGTGTATGGCGAAACTTTGCGTTTGCCAGCGGAATTTTTCAAGAATTCTGAAAGAGTCAATACCGATCCGATAGAATTAGTCGATCAGCTTCGTAGGCATTTTCGGAAGTTACGACCGGTATCAGGTTCGCGACACGGGGAAAAGAAAGTATTTGTGTTTAAGGATTTAGACACTGCGTCTCACGTTTTTGTTCGCGTCGACGCGACGAAAGGTTCTTTACAACAACCGTACGAAGGACCCTTTTTAGTAATTTCCCGTGCGGAGAAAACTTTTGTTATCCGAATCAAAGATAAAGATACCACAGTTTCCATAGACAGGCTAAAACCGGCGTATATATTTGAACCCGACGATACGACGAGCGATATTATTGAAGAAAAACCAGTATATTTCATGCGTCAATCTACGGCGTGTGATCAGCCAATTAGTACAGACAAACCGTATCAAACGCGTTCGGGTAGACGTGTAAGATTCCCGGATCGTTTAGAGGTTGGTCGCTAGCGGTATAAATAGTTTGTAATTGTATATAGTAGGTTAAGAAATGTAAATAAACTTTAGGCTTAATTTAATTGTAATTAGTTAGTAAGAGCGCCGCTAGTTAGTACATGTAGTGGTTATGTGTTTTTGTATAACATAGCGTTGGCACTGGTAAGGGGGTGATGTAGCGGCTGGCTTCGTGATTTTTAAGCGATCATTGTAAGTGCAAAAGGCCAGCACGGTTTACGACGTATACAGTCAGAACGGCTATTTTTGAGGATACCGTTAGATTTTTTTTACGCATGTTTTGTAGTTTTTCGTCAACGGTCTCAATAGCTACGTACGGCATCGTAAACCGGGGATTTCCGAAGGGACCACGGTTCCGGGCCTGGCGGTCCCTGACCGTGCAGGGGAGCGGTACGTGGTCACCGGGAAATCCCGCTGCATTGCCAAATTTATCGTTTGGAAGACACCCCCACCAAGGGATGTCCGACGTCTTGAAAAACGCGTCAAGAGTGTAGAAGGACAGTTACCAGCAGTTCTTCATACGAAACACTCCAGTCCTTAATAAAGAATCGTTCCTCGGTTTAAAAGACTTTAATATTTTTATTCACGCACCAAACTCCTAAATTGGTGACCTGCCGACGATGAGAAGAACACGCATCAACCAACAACAACCAACGCAGAGAGGACGACAACATTCTACAACATGGCATGAAGACTAGAGGCAATGCTCCATATTCTCTCTCGCTCCTGGGATGGCAGTTTCGACGACAACGCTACCACAACTCTCTCGGTTTGCTGCGCTGCCCTCCCCACGATCGATCGATATCCTGGGTCCACTCTCGATCGGGGACTTGACTACTCGCCGAGCTACAGTTGTGCTCGTTTTCAGCGTCACCCATCCTAGGACCGACAAGAGACGGTGCGCAAAATTTCGGACTTTGCTGTGCATCCGCATTACGGCTAGAGAAGAATCATACCTCGCCACTACAAGGATTAAACGCAGGAAAGGGACGAATTGCACCGAATTATGGAACTCTGCTTCTGCAACAAAGATTCTTCAGGACAACGACGCCATGCCAACATCGAGAACTCAACAGACGCCAACAGGGGACTTGATGGACCATATCATCCTTCAGAACTTCAATTCAACGTTATCACTGGAAGGGGGGTGATGTGGCGGTCTCACTCCCACGCTCATCGCCACTAGACGGCGCATAGGATCGAGACTTGACTTTCTCGCAAGTACTCCAAGAGCCTTCCTATTCATATATATAGTTCCTGTCCATCCCTTCCTTACATCCCCGCGTCTAAGGCAAGGGCCTGCTAGAATGCCTTACTGATGAGTCCACTAGCAGGTCCCGGACGAAACGTTCTCCCTCTCCTTTACTTTTCCTACCCTCTCTACTATAGCTAGCCGAACCGCCAAAATTAGTTTGGTTTTATGGGGGAGGTTCTTCCGACCTCCCCCGGGATGAACATAAGGCGCGGGGGGCCCCAGTCGTGTTCTTCGAGAGTTCCTGGGGCCCCCCTTACGCGGCGGGGAAGGTCCACCGTGGGGGTTTTAGCCGGTAAAAATCCGGCATAACCCCGCGCCCTCACCCAGGGGCGCGGGGTATCTTCGGAAGATTTCCCCCACGTAAAAAAAAAGAAAAAAAAAAAAGGCTCACCAATTAAGCGATCAGGTTTTGGGTGTCGATTTGTGCTCTGACAAAAAGGGCCATGATCTAATTACTTTAGAGTCAACCAAGGAGTAACTGTTCTACGTCCAATACGAATCTTATAGTTAATTTAAATAACCAAATATTGTTCTGTCAGTTTTGTTAGGATCTAGATGCATTATAAATTGCGTTGTACCTTTGTTATTGCGTATATCATTATAAAACCGCGTAATTGAAGTAGTTAGCTACCGCTCTCCGATTTGCAACAACTACAAGTCTATTATACTCTATTTTTACGTTTAGAATTCAGTTATATACATATACATTTTCATATTCACTAACGAAATTGATAATTATAATTCTTTTTCTCATAATTACTTGAATAAACCTAATTAATGAAAGGTATTAACCTGTAGATTTCACTCTTTAACCACACGCCACCACGATCCCACATTATTTTAGAATTAGTTATAGCAAAAACGAGTCGCTTAATAGGCAGAAACCGCTCTTTGCTTCATAAGTGCTGTAAAATACCTGATTCTAGTATCAGGGACGTTACACTTGTATTATAGGAAAACATTGCGAAATTCAGCCATTCGTCCCATTTGTTGTTAGAAACGAACTGCTTTAAGTATTCTGTAAGTACGTAATGTGATCTTTCAATTGAGCCATTACTTTGTGGATAAAATGCCGTTGTACGTAATTGTGTGATTCTGAATCGCTTGGTTACTGTTCTCATTAAAGAGCTAGTGAAGTTAGAACCTTGGTCGGTTAATATAGCTTTGGGAGCACCAAATTTATAAATTAACTGATTTATCATCGCGTCCGCGGTATTGATGGCGTTAGCACTTTGTAACGGTATAGCAAGTGAATATTTAGTTAATATGTCTTGAATTATTAGAATGTAGGAATTTCCAGATTGTGTTGTGGGAAGTGGACCGACAATGTCCATTGAAACTTTGGCAAAAGCTAAGCCTGGCGTATCCGTAAGGGTCATAGGCTGCCTAGTCTTTACACGAGTTAGCTTCCTCATTTGACAGCTTTCGCATGAATTTACGTAGTTAACTACATCGCGTTTTAAAGTCTTCCGATAGTATTGTTCGCGTATTCTTTTGTATGTCTTTGAAATGCCTTTGTGTCCGGCGTAGGCTGACGTATGGTTTTCGCGTAGTATATCGTTCCTTTCTTCCTCTCGAGGGATTCGTACTTCGTGTGTGCAAGCGAATAAGCTAGTATTTGTCGTAAAAAATAATTCAACTAGAACTTGACGAATTGTAGACCAATCATGGTCGTCGATCGCGATCTGTGATAAACTAACTGTTGGTAAACCTAGCTCTGTGCAGACATCGTAGAGTGACCTTAGACATTCTAGTAGGCCCGCGGACGTTACAGAGGTATGAGGGGAGACCTTTGCAGGAAGTAGGATTAAATGATGGGACCCGGCGGTCTGCACCTTCGCTCTGCCTATTATCATATCTCCCGGAATCCTTAGGTTGCCTTGTAGTGCTAGGTCGATTGCTCCTGGGTCGATTGGCTGTCCGTCTAGTGTAACAAAACAAGCTATGTTGTCTCGTCTCATGACAAGTCTGTCGCGTGTCGTCGTGATAACGCGGCGTCGAATTCCTGCTGGGGGGTCCACATTCATGTGGCTATCGTCGTCCGATGAGTCGTCCGTCTGGAACGGGGAAGTGTTGACAGTTTCTTCTGCGGCTAGCGTCTGGCTGTCTACCTCTGGCATAGGGATATCGGATATCGGGGGCGATGCAGAAAAATTAGAGTCGCGTGGCGTGGAAGGTCCGGGATTGTATAGGTTTTCAGAGTTGGAACTGATTGGTAAAACTGGAGGGTTTCTAGATAAGGCATCGGCGTTGCAGTTTGCTTTACCCGCCTTGTAAATAATTTTATATTCATATTCCGCTAGCTTAAGTCTCCAACGGAGTAATCGAGAGGTTGGATCACGAACGGAGTGCATCCATACGAGTAGACGATGATCAGTGATTAAGTTAAATTGTCGACCGTAAATGTATGATCTAAAATGCTGAATGGCGTAAATAATTGCAAGACATTCTTTTTCTATTGTAGAATAATTTAACTCAGCTCCCTGTAACAGTCGAGACGCGTAGGCGATTGGTTTGTTAGATCCAATATTACCTTGACTAAGAATTGCACCGACTGCGTATCCGGACGCATCGGTCGTGATATGAAAGGGTTTGGAAAAATCGGGGTATTGTAGGATTGGTTCTTTGCAAAGGATCTCTCGGAGAATACTAAATGATTTCTCTTGCTCGGGTCCTCAAATAAACTTTGCATCTTTTCGCAATAATAATGTTAATGGTTTAGAGATAGCAGAAAACTTGTCGATAAAGCGGCGGTAGTAACCGGCTAGACCTAGAAATTCGCGGTTATTTTTCGCATTTTTCGGAGTAGGAAAGTTTTTAACTGCCGTTATTTTGTCGGCACAGGGTTTCACACTGTCTTGACTGATGACGTGCCCTAAATAAGCGACTTCTCTGTGAAGGAAGCCACATTTCGAGGGTTCTAGTTTCAAGTTTGCTTTACGGAGCCTTCCCGCAAGTTTATTGAATTTGTCTCTGTGTTCGGCGAGTGATCGCGCATATATTACAATATCGTCTAGGTAGACGAGCAATTCATAACCTTGTAAACCTGTTAGCACAGCGTCCATCAAACGCTGGAAAGTCGCGGGGGCGTTTCGCAGTCCGAAGGGCATTCTATTATACTGATAGTGTCCACAAGGTGTGGAAAAGGCGGTTTTCTCGGCGTCGTTTTTGTCCATACCGATTTGGTGAAAACCACTCTTGAGATCGAATACACTAAAGTATTTGGCGCTTCCTAATTGGTCAAGTATTTCTAAAATACTGGGGAGCGGGTAAGCGTCTGGGATGGATTTTTCGTTGAGTGCGCGAAAATCAATGACCATCCTCCAGCGTTTGTTCCCTTGCTCGTCGGGTTTTTTTGGAACTATCCATTAAGGGCTGTTGTAAGGTGAGATAGATGGTTCAACGATACCATTGTCTAAAAGCTCTTTCATCTGCTTATCTATTTCACTTTTGTGGATAGGTAGATATCTATACTGCTTAACATTAATTGAAACTGTATCAGTAGCGGGAATTTTATGTTCGACGACAGTGGTCTTCCCAAGCCTGTCGCCTTCGAGGTGGAAGAGATCATAGTTGTCTGTCACTAAATTTTGGACATGCTCGGTCTCTTCGGGATTTAAATGATCGGTCGCGATGCTACTATATATTTCTTTGATACGTTGCGTTGGGCTTCGTTGGCCTATAAGATTAATCTTTTGGTTCGCGACATTTGAATTTTTCGTCGCCTCGGCGTACGATCTAGAGTTTGCGTCGTCGTTAGTAGAAGTAGAAAAATTGTCCGTCGGGTCTACGTTACTGGAGATTATCTCGACCTCTTCCAATTCGAAGATCGGCATGGAAAATTGAACATCAGATTCGGATGTATTTATACATCTTAGGACTGATTTACCTTTCTGGCTCCGTATGAGACTGTCGAAAACGTGAACAGCCGGGGCTATTTCCTGGCGGGGGACGTATCCGATGCACGGGCCTTTGGTGAGTACAGGAATTGTAGTTACTGACCTCTTTGTAACGTAAACTTGGTTAGCACGGTTGCAAAAGGGAATAATACCACCCTTCCATGTGACATGATTTTTTGTATACGAGATTTCAGCGCCCTGGCTGAGGAAAGTGTTCCTTAAAGTACCATCCATGGGTATTGGAAAATCGTCCGACACGACTTGGAAACTGGAGCTTACTCCGAAAAATGAAATGTTTGTCGAACCGATAGTCGGTACGCGAGTACTAGTTATTCCAGCGATATTTATTTTTCCGTTAGTATTAATAAGAGTGTCCTTGTTTAACGAGCCAATTTTTATAAGATTGGGTTCTGCACCAGTATCAACCATGAATTTACATTCATGCAGCAATTCGGGGGCTGAAAGTTTGACCTGCGGAATTACGTCCTCGTTGACTCCGCTGACGGAGATTCTAGGATTTCGTTCGATATCGGGCGGACCGGTTTCGCGTTTACTGCTTCCTCCCGGTGACGATCCGTGTTTCTCGGGAGGAATTGTTCGTTTCCCGAACGGTTCTGATTCGCGAAAGCGCGTTTACGACATTGATGGATGTCGTGTCCTAAAAATCCGCAATAAGAGCACGTCGGTGCGGGGCCTTTCCGGCGCGCGTTTTCGAGCTGACGCGGTCCAGTGTCGCGGTTATCACTGCGGTATGCTGATCTGCTGTCAACACGTTGGGGTGGTTCGGCGCAGTGTGTATCTTCACGGCGTTCCGGAATATAATCCGTGCGATAAGAGGAACCGGAGCGGTATCTCGGCTTGTCTTTGTAGCGCGGTGGTTCTTCACGTGCGTAACGTTGCGGAGTGGAGGAACGATATGTATCGCGTGCCGGAGTGAATGGTCTACGCGGTGGTGATGTATATCGACGCTCTGGAATTTTATCTCGCGCCTCCGAAAATTGCACGCGGCGAGTTTCAACGTGCGGTTTATCATAACGTTGCTTATCTAACTGTAATTGTTTGTAGGTTCGGATTGCCTCATCAAACACGCGGGATACGGGGTAATCGCGTAGTGGTCTTATCTCCGGCCGGATGCTCGGGATTAATCCATCGATAAAACTATTCACTACCAATGTCTCGAGTTCAGCTATGGGCATCGTGTGAAAGTCTTCGATTGCGTCGCGTAAATCTTTTACTCGGCTTGTATAATCAAGGATATGTTCGTCAATACCCATGTAAATGTTCGCGATTTCTCCGCGATAATGGTCGACTGTTCGGTTCGGGCCGAAAACTTCCTTTAAGCGGTTACATAGCGTGGTTACATCGTCTATGCATTCGTCTTCTGTAGCGATGGCGGCACGGCCACGTAATCGCGTAGAAATTAATTTTACGAGGGTTCGTTCACCCTGAGTTGGTACAATATCGCGGGCGCGTCGGCGTGCGCGTGTGAATTGTAAGACGGAAATGTTACTTCCGTTGAATATGGGGATAGTATTTACCGCTTTGCGGAGCGTATATTTCCAAGGCTCGGTAGCCATTGGTGGTGACGGGGGTGTCGCGAGGGTGGAAGGTACCGCGGGACTCGGTTGTACGTGTTCCAGTTTTCTTCGCGTTTCTTCTAATTCCTTTCGAAGGGATTCGGCTTCACAGCGCTCGGTTTCTATCTCGGAACGTTCGCGTTCGAGGGCCTGTGATTCGTCGCGTAATCGGCGTTCGCGGTCTGCCATTTGCTTTTGATACGCGCGGAGTTCGTGTTCGTTAAGGGGCGCGGAGGTGCTCGATTTTGACGCTGATCGTAACTCGAGCCCGGTAGACATGATTAAAAAGAAGAAAATTCCGCGGAGGAAATAGTGAAAACAGTAATATTAGTATTTATTACAACTTACAGAATTCGTGCTGGAATCGGCATCAGTCGTATACGCTGTTTGGAATCGTATCCTTATTCTTGTTTCGTACATGGGTTAACAAAATATGATGCGGGATATACTCGTGATCTCGCACTTTAATCGCAACTTCCGTGTCGATTTCCTCGATCGGCGAGGAGACGCGGAAGGGTATGGTGTTACGCGAAAATATTTGAAACCGCGCGGCTACGCTCCCGATCCTGAGCTTCGTTAGATGCACGCATAGGACAAGATGCATTAGCGCCACTTCCTGGGCGATGCGACGCCTACGCTTAGGAGAGGGGGAAAAGGGACTGAGTTTTAGCTACGCGCGATGCACGCGAGTCAGTAGTTTTTTTTGTGCGTTACGCCCTAGTGGTTCTTCCTTACGTTGTTCTAAAGTCAGTGATATTTTGCGACGAATTGTAATCCCGCCTAATTGTCAGGTATGTTAAGCTATCATACCACTAAAACCTTTCTACAACAACACACGCGGTCGCAAGACCCGTAGAGAAGTACGTACATCGTACTATCTCTGACTACACGCACGCGGTCGCAAGACCCGTAGAGAAGTACGTACATCGTACTATCTCTGATCACACACACGCGGTCGCAAGACCCGTAGAGAAGTACGTACATCGTACTATCTCTGATTACACACATGCGGTCGTAAGGCCCGTAGAGGGGCGCGTCCATCGCGCTCTCTCTGACTCTGCACGCGTCATTTTCATGACCCGTTCGGGTTTGCGCCCTGCGCAATCACCCTAGTTGCAAACACACACATCTCACACTCACACGAAATAATTAAATACATGATATTCTTTTCACGAGGTTTTTTGGCCGCAAGGTCTTTTTCCTCGGGGTTTACACCCAAAATTATTGTTGTTCTTATTTTTTAATGACACCTGTCCTTTCTTGCATGAATAACGTGATTCAGACACGAGGTTTGAGTCTCGACGCCTAAACATACGGTATCTGTATCGCTTTCGTCGTCGCTAACTAAATCTATGACCTCAATTTCAGGGTCCACAGTATTGCTTACGATATTTCCTACAGTCTCTTTATTAAAATTATCGTTCGCGTCGTTTAAAACTTGCACGACAGCCTCGTCTTCTCTTCGTTTTAGTCTGACTCGAATGAAATAAACTTAAAAATTAGATAATTGAAATGCAAAAGAAAAATAACTGAATTTATTGTATTAAAGGTTGAACTGTAGCCGTACCTGCATTATGCAGCAATCGACTTACAAGGGACATCACCCAATTGATACACGCCGATTTTGATGAAATTTTTGTATGTTATAGAACTCGAAAAAAAATTTGACACGTATTTTTTTTTATTGGTAAACATCTACTCTGAAGGGGTGAAAAAACCCTCAAAGTTGGGATTGAAAAACCTATTTTCGCAAATATCTCGGGAACTATGAGGCCTAGACAAAAAATTCAAAGTGCAAATTTTTCTGTTTTTAAAGGCCAATAATGTGGCGTAAGTGGATATTTGAAAAATTTATTTGTTTAAAAAAATATGTTAAAAATTAACATATTTTTGAAAATTTTTTAAATAAAACGTTGTTCGATTTTGATCAAATTTCACATACATAAACTATGGGTCTAAAGAAAAAATACGGATAAATTGGAATTTTTAATTTCGCTTGTGGAAAAAATATTACTGTCGTTGAAGTTATGCGTACGTTTCATACCTTCCGTTCGGTGCACGACTAATTTCTTATGTAATATTCTGGAAATGATATTAGATTATATTTTTTTATACTACCTTATTCAAAAAGAGAATTTGAAGGTCCATATGTGCCTTTATAAAACATTGGACCCGAGGTAGGTATCCCGATTCCTCTGCGCTACTGGTGGTGGTCTTCTATGTACGCAAGATCTAAACGTATAACTGTACATGCATAAAGCGTAATAACTTAATGTTAATTTATATTATGCAATTAAAGGATTGTATTTGTTCATTGAGAACTGTTCCTCGTTTTTGAAAAATATGGTAGCTCTGAAAAGAGCTGTTGTTTTTAAAGCTCTGAAAAGAGCTAATTCTGGGTGATTTTTATTTTGGAGTGGTCTTCTAAACTATTATAAATGTAAAAAATATAATGCAGTTATGTATTTTAAAATTGTAGCAGATATCATTACTTCTAACTCATATTTTGTAAAAGTTATTCTATATAGTCATTACAGTAATGAAAATTTTCAAAAAAATATTCGAAGCACAAATGACTTTTACACCACGAACATTTTATGGCAACTACCTCTGGACAATTTGAGCAATATATGGTTTCTATTTGATTGAAACTGAAATCAACAGGATTGTCAAAATTTTCCGGTCTACTATTGATGTAACCACACCGAAACCATGCGTACTTAAATAGCTCTTTATATCTAGGTGCGGATAATTGATTATGAATTAAAGATTGCATTTTGATAATTGTATCCCGAGCATGTAAATTAATTTGTAAGTCTAACGTAAGCACAAGGTCTGATATTTTACGCGCGAAATTTTTCCATATTCTAAAACCATATACATCCAAAGGCTGTACCAATCCAGTAGTGTTTTTTGGAATAGTTAAAACTGTTAGTGTTTTGTTTAATGACGTAATATTAGTTATCAAACTTTGGTCGTATCCTGTCCATGAGTCCAGTAATAAAATGGTGTTTTCTGGTGAATTTGGAAAATACACTATTTCTAACCATTGTCTGAAAATATCTTTGTTTAGTTTACCTGATGCTGATACTCCGATAATAACGTTCGGTGCCGTAAATATTCTACTTCTTACTCGTGGTCCTAATTGACCACTTGCTTCTTTTAAAACGACAAACAGAGGAGACAAAAGTTGGCCATCAGCTGATATGGTTGGTTATATGGGATAAGAATGTGTTAAAGCAGATGAAGACTGTATAGCTGATAATGTATGTCTTTCACCTCTCCATGAAAGCGTCCTTCCAGAGTGCATTTCAAGTTGAAATCCACTTTGGTCGGAATTGAAAATATTCATTGCGCCTTGACTACGAAAATATTGTGATAGACTGGAAACAAATTCGTTTGCTCGCGTGTTTATTTCGGACAAATTATCGGAATAATTTCTGGTGATGAATTTCGTAGTTTTTCTCGATACAATATTGTTACTACGTTTAAATTTCCATAACCACATGTGTGATGCTTGAAATCCTTCAAAATTCAACTTCTGTTTCTCCTGTAATGCCCAACTTCTTAAGTCAATATCATGTACTATTATATTTCTATCACGCGCTAAAACAAATTTTTCTAAAACAACATTACCAATATCGCGAAGTTTATCAAGTCGCGAGCCACCGCTACTAATTTGTTGTTCCCATCTATATAACTGTGCACGACTTTTTAATTTTTTAAATCTTGTTTGTACACTTTTGAAAGATAATGGTCATTTCCTACCACTCTTCCAAAAGTTTACAGCATCCTTCTTATATTCAATACTAATATGAAACCTCCCAAGTATGTTTTCATCAGGCGAATTAGACGAAGATTCACTTACTTCTACAGGTGACGTTGATACACTTATTTCTGGCTCATGTGGACTGCAGGATGGAAATTTATCTTCATCTACGTTATATTCGAACAATAATTCTTGTTCGGTTTCAATTTCTGCATAACCGGCTTGTGCATATCGGTTAATTAAGTCCTTAATGGTGTCAGCTAAATCAATTTCTCTGGCGTTTACAGGTGTACGTTGAATTGTACCTTCATAACTATAGGAATCTATTAAATGCTTATGATATTAGCCGGATTTACTTTCATAGCGATACAGTTAATCAATTAAATGAAAAATAAAAAGATGTAACTATAAACCGTTTAAAACTAAATGAACTTATAACACTACTAATTGATTTAGAAATCGTCCTAGCCTTGCGGATGTATATGAATCACTTAACACTTAATTTGGATTAATTAATAGCACTCAAAAGACCACTCCGCAACAAAAATCACAACTGCACACAATCGTCCAGCACACTTATTGCGATTCTATACTTCGCCAGCAGTTAACTGTTCAATGGTTCGATTTGTTCTGAAGTCTCTTGTAAATAATATTTTACAGATCACCTTAGCAGTAATATGTTGAGCGGGTAAAATGCACGGATTGGCTGATCACTTTTGTAACAATCTTTGGAAAGGGAAACTGTTGATTTACCTGATTGGTCGAAAACGTTAAGAAAAAGTAAAAGAAATAGAAATTGTTTAGAAGACAGCGGTAATTAGCTTTCAGGTATAGGGTGTATACTTTAGCGACGGAAATGGACAATCCCGTGCGCCACAAAGAATAACCGTAGCAGTTAAAAAGGTAGTTTGAACGTGATGAAAAAATGTGAAAATGAATCGACATATAAATGATAAATGCTAATCCCTGACAAACAGTTGCGAACAATAAACTTAAAAACTCTTCAGCGCTAAAAAGGTAAATTACTATGCTCGATGGTATCGTAAAGTAATAAAAAATGGTGATACAGAGCGGCATCAGTTTTCGGAAGTGTCTGCTATAAAACAAAAGTTTCAGAACGTGAAATAGCTCTAAACCAATAATTACTTTTACCGGAACAAAATCCTAATCACGCTTTTAAAGTCATCGCGCCGCATACAATCAAAAGCGCGCATCGGTCCTTCGAACAGTGAATACCATTATACGGAATATATTTACCTGTGTTGTTAACCATTGCCAATGAACAGATTATAAAAAAATATAATCTAATATCATTTCCAGAATATTACATAAGAAATTAGTCGTGCACCGAACGGAAGGTATGAAACGTACGCATAACTTCAACGACAGTAATATTTTTTCCACAAGCGAAATTAAAAATTCCAATTTATCCGTATTTTTTCTTTAGACCCATAGTTTATGTATGTGAAATTTGATCAAAATCGAACAACGTTTTATTTAAAAAATTTTCAAAAAT
This sequence comes from Megachile leachella, assembly GCA_963576845.1. Classification (NCBI taxonomy): domain Eukaryota; kingdom Metazoa; phylum Arthropoda; class Insecta; order Hymenoptera; family Megachilidae; genus Megachile; species Megachile leachella. Next base: position 15,971,394 of record OY756253.1, on the reverse strand, counting down.
ATGTTAATTTTTAACATATTTTTTTAAACAAATAAATTTTTCAAATATCCACTTACGCCACATTATTGGCCTTTAAAAACAGAAAAATTTGCACTTTGAATTTTTCGTTTAGGCCTCATAGTTCCCGAGATATTTGCGAAAATAGGTTTTTCAACCCCAACTTTGAGGGTTATTTTCACCCCTTCAGAGTGGATGTTTGCCGATAAAAAAAAAATACGTGTCAAATATTTTTTCGAGTTCTATAACATATAAAAATTTCATCAAAATCGGCGTGTACCAATTGGGTGATGTCCCTTGTTAGTCGCAGCTGTTAAGCGCAAGGCTAGTCGTTCGCGCTAGTCACCGATGCGAAGAGCGGAGGAAAATATGACAATCTAAATTGCGGTTTGAAAACTTCAACTAAAGGTTCCGAGTGACGACACTGTACTGGAGCGAGCCCTGGGGCTAGCTGTTGTCCTGTCGAGAGCGGGAGGTAGACTGAGATATATTTTGACGCGCGATTAGTCACTTTAACTCGTGAACACAATAAGAAAAATCACTTCGTCACTTGGAAGGTAACACCATGCCACATTCGCCGGGGTGATTGTAAATTTATCCCAGCGCTGCCACCAATTTGTTACGTCCCGGATCGCGGTTCACATAAAATAGGAGAGGAACTCACCGGTATTGACGCTAATTGTACAATCTTTTTGGCCATGCGGTACATACGCCCGTCATCTGCCAGGGATCCCGGGTGTTTTAACGTAGCACAGTAGCTTACTCTCGATACTTCCCGTTGATTGTTGATTTGGTACGTCGATTGGTAGTTTCCACTCTATGTTCACGACGCGGTGATGAGTAAGCGGCGCGACTTGTACTGGGGTTGGGAGATGGAAGGATCTTACTAGCTTGCGTAATTGGTATCTACGCCCTCCTCGTCGCTTTCTTTCCATGAGCCAAAATAAATGCAAAGACGTCAAACACACTATTGATACAGTATTGCCTCGAAATAAGCAACAAGCTCGGGACCGGCCAGTTGCTTATTTCAAGGGTGGTATGCTATTCGGCTTGCATTTGTTCCCGAGCGCGACGACGGTAGCGGTAAACTATAAAGTAATCGGTCGAGGAGCGATGTTATTCTTTAGAGAAGGACAGAACATAACATGCTTTCCCTTTTTAATACTACTAAAAGTTCGTGAATGGAACACGTACATAATACATACATACACACTGCCTCGAAACAGACAACAGCCCCGAGCCTCGAAATTAGCAACTGGCCGATCCCAAGCGAGTTGCTTGTTACGAATCAATGCAGAATAAGATGAATGGATCACGCTCCAATTCCTAACTTGTCACATTTCACCTTATTTTTTTTACAATTATGTGAATATCAGTATGCACCTACATGTATGTGTTATGTTATTATTATGTTAGTTATTTTTAATAACTAATACATCAATACTAATTTTGTTGAAATAATAAAGATATTTGAGCTACATATGTAATCGACGGAATATTTTTATTATTCTTTTGATTTTTTTGTCTCGCGCGTTAATGTTTCGCCTCAGTAATTTTTCCCGATCTTTCTCGAAAAATCGGCATAGTTGCTAGGAGACATAGAAAGGAGACATGGAATATAAAATAATAAATCAAATGAAATATGAAATTGTAGACATAATATTGGATTTTAAGGTGTTGTATAATATTAAAGGTTTGACATAGCAGTAATAAAAGACCAAGGAACCGTTGCTTGTCCGTTTTAACATTTGGTAGACACATTGAGCCCAGGGTTGGCGTAGTTGTATTTCTTTTTTTTTTCGGTACATGTAATTTTAAAAGTCGAGGTGATCCTTGGGTTTATTACTGTTACGGTAATTTGTAAGTTGAGGGCCGCATGGGTCACCGGTCAACGATTTTGAGCCGGATGACCGCTGCAGGGGAAAGTGGGAATTTCCAATGTCGGAAGACGTCACACTTTCCGCACCCCGTGTTTCCTCCCTTCTTGACGTCCTGAGAATTGATAAAATACGCTGTACAAAGGGATGCGGGAGAGTCTCCGAATAGAATTTGAATTGTAACCATTAAAACTCCTTCCGTATTTTGTTATTTTAAATTGTCGGCCGTTAATTGATACTTGCCCTCACCTCTTAACCCGGAATAGTCTACAAAATTGTTAAAGCACTCACTTCGTCACTTCGTTTTTTCGAAAGCACGTCATCTTGTCGCGAGCAATTGACTACGCAGTTATAACTGTTATAAGTATTTGTTTAGCAGCATAAATTCAAGTTTCTTTTTTAATAAATATCTTTGGAAAGAAAATATTAGATTTACGATGGGGTTCGTCACGGTCACGAAAGCAGCTAGCAATTTGTACACAGGAATAATATTTGGCCTGTTCGTTGCAAGCGCGTTTATGGCACGCAAGTACTAGGGTTGTTTTTGAGAGTCCTTTTATATTTTTAAATTTACGATTTCTATGTCCAAGTTTTTTCGACGGTCTTAACTGTTAATTGCCAATGCCATAAATGTGAATTTCCGGAGGGTCATAGGACAGATCCTAGGAGACATTAGCCAGGTCACCCTTATTGACAACCCAAGGAAGTCCTGCCTGGGGCCCACTGTCTTCCTTACCACCTCCACGCGACACACCTAACTCCGCGTGGACAGTGCTAATGGCACACGGGGTTGGATATTGTCGTTTAAAAACGTCTCGATTGGCAAAACAAGACACCAATCAGGACAACCACCCCGTTTTCCGAACTTTCCTCCTCAGGAACTAGTCCTGAAGGAAACAGTCTTAAACCATTGTACGAACAGCCTTAAACAGCCTACAATCACTCCTACGCGATCTGTAATCAAGTGTGTTACAACAGTTGAACTTAGAACATTTTTTTGTCCTTCGTGATAATAATAGTATTTTAAGCATTGTTCTAATTATGGCAGAAAAGCAAAATAAAAAAAGTGTTTTTCTGCCTGTGAGCAAAAAAATTAAAATTGTGGAAGAATTAGAGCAAGGAGTGTCGGTGCAAGCATTGTGCAATAAATATGCAGTTTCGCGAGACGTTGTCTATCGGATTCGTCGAGAATGTGGGCAGCTGAAACATTTCGCAATTCGGAGAGGACACCATAAAAATCGCAGGACGTCTTCAAACGAAGATTTAGAGAACCGATTGTATACGTGGTTTGTGGAACAACGTGTAATGGGAAATCCGCTAACGGATTTGCTGTTGCAAGAAAAGGCGAACGAATTGTTTCAGGAGCACGGATCCACGTCCTTTGCCGGAAGCAGGGGCTGGTTGCACAATTTCAAAAATCGATATGACATTAGACTGGCACGGGCACATTGGAGAGCAAGCAAGTGCCGATAGTGAAAGTGCACAAGAATTTACCAAAAACTTTGCGAAGCGAGTGAAAGAAGATAATATTGACTTGTGCATGATATACAATATGGACGAAACGGGGCTGCTATGGAAGGGTGTTCCATCAAAGAGTTTGGTTTCTTCTGAGGAGGGAAAATTGGCAGGGAAAAAGTTGAAGAAGGACAGAGTGTCCATTGGATTGTGCGCCAATGCGAACTCACTCATAAATTGCCTCCTATATTTATTCATAAATATAGAAGTCCGCGAGCATTAAAAAATGCAAATGAACTACCAGTACTATATACAGCACAAAAACAAGCATGGATGAATGCTGAAATTTTTAAGAACTGGTATCACAACCATTTTAAGCCCAGTGTCAGGCAGTATCACTTAAAAAATGGAGTAGTAGGGAAAGTGATATTACTAATTGATAATTGCTCTAGTCACAAAGACATCGAACCAGAGGAAATGTTCGAAGTTATGTACCTACCACCATACACCACATCTCTCATACAGCCAATGGACCAGGGTGTCATTGCCAAGTTCAAGACATTGTACCGACATCAAATTTTACGTCGTATTTTGCAATACGAGAAGGGAATAGACGAATTTTACAAATCGTTCAATATTAAAGACTATATAGAGCAAAATTATACCAAGAGATAGCAACGATGAGGAGGAAACAACTCCAGATATTTTAAATATTTCTATTCACTCTTCAGTGAGTCAAATGATTCAATCCATAACTGGTGAAAATACCAGCTACGATGACTGCAGGCAAATATTAGAAGCTTTGGCGCATACCGAAGACATTGATGCAGACGAAGGTATACAGGAGGAAAGAGGAGAGAAAGAAGAAGAGGAAGAAGAAGAGGAAGAAGAGGAAGAAGAAAAGGAAGAAGATGAAGAAGAAGAACAAGACACGGTACAAATAAAAAATGAAGACAATTTTGCAATCGAGAGAAAGAAAAAAAAATTAGAACTAATGCTAAGCATTATTGAAGAATTCGCAAACAATAATCAGGCAACAATAATGATGGGGCAAACAATAAAGAAAATTTTAGAAAACGAACCGCCACAAATAAAGGACGATTAATATTGGCAAGGTAAAATTAGAATTTGTCAGCTAAAAATGAAGTAAAATGAAAATAAAATTAATTTAAATCCCAACCTATTTAAAGAAGAGATCTTTAAACATGAAAATTAATTATATCCTTTTTTTTACAGATTCATTGTACTGGTGGGTCTGTCCTGTCAAACCGCCTACCCGTGAACCGAACATTTTCTTGTATATTTATTATATTGTATATATTGCTTGTATATTTATTATATTGTATATATTGTGTATATTATTGCGTATTGTATATGTATAATTCATATAGTATTATTATATTGTATGTATATTCTATATACTGCATTACACTTACATAATGTTTCGTTTGATTGTTAAATAGATTTATTAAAATTATTAACTAGCCATTGCAATTAAAAAAAAAAACCAGCACTATAATTTCACAAAATATATTTTTCGTAATACTCCAAAATCGCTATGTGTTAGAGTGAGAAAGCAATACATTTATTACACTTAAATAATTTTTTCTCCAATTTTTTTTTATTTCTATTATATAAATTAATTAAAATTATAGGTAAAAATATACCTGAGATTATTGATCATTGTCAACCATTAGATTTAAAAAAAAAGCATATTGATATAATATAATTTCGGAGAACATACTTTTCATAATACGACAGAATCGCCATGCATCAGAGTGAGAAAACAATATATACGTTCTGTCCTCTTTCCACTATACTGTTCAGTCGACCGTGAAAATTTATGACTTCTTCGGTTTCACGGACCTCTCACTCCTTCTCGGATCTCTCACTCGGCGGCGGACTTCAATCAAAGAAGTGGGGATAAAAATTTGCTAATTTCGAGGTTCGAAACTGTTGCTTGTTTCGAGGCAATACTGTACCGTGCGGCTGATTCTCGCACCACCGTATCGTGCGGACCGAAGTAGCTTGAGTATGTCTGTAGGAAACCCGTGCGGCTGATTCTGGCACCACCGGTCTCGACTAAATCAAGGTAACTGCTCTAGAATATAATGCTCGTAGGGATTGTACGAATAGGAGGGTTTCTTAAGGCACAAATAACTGTATGATAAAGATAAAATAAAGTAAAGGTATATTTTTGAAACGAAATATGACCAATTTTACAGAGATATACTTAATGGCTAGCGCGACGTAATAATGTAGAGTTGGAGGTGAGTAGGGACAGGAGTAACAGTTAGAGAATCTAACTTCTCGGGGCTTGAACCCGTGGTTTGGAATATCGGGGCTGGGACCCGTGACAGAGTAGTGCACTGGAATGATCCAGGCACCGGAAAGAATCAGGATGGAATCCGTGTGCTGTGCGATCTCCAGGCCCTTTTATATTGCCTACTGATCACGGAGGGGGAAAGAATTTTGTCAGTCGTTATCTGTTGTTTTGTCTTTTGAAAAGGATGTTTATGAGATAAGATAGTTGGGACTAAGGATGGGAAAGGGATAACTAATTCTATATTTCCCTGTACAGTAAAATTTCGATATTAACCCCTTAGCCTACACGATTTTCGCCAGGTGCGTCAGTCAGAGCTGCATAATTATTACTGCAGCATTAAAGTAAATAAAGAATGTTGAAGTTGTTGAGGTTATGACGGAGATGGGATTATTTAATAAAGAAACAAACAGTTTAGAATACTGAACATTAATATTAAAAAAAGGAAAAATGTGTAAAACAGATTAAACCAGGTATGTCCTGCCTATACCGACTCGCTTGTCGAACTGACCGAAAAAGTCAAGCTGTCCCAAAAGGTCAGCAGTAAAGCACAACTGCAGAGTTGACCCTGGGTTTTTCCCGGCATAATTTACAACCCTAGTAAAGGCCCGAACCTTACCATATTTGGGCATGAATTTTGGCTTACTTCGACAGAAATATTAAGTGTAATTTGGATTTAGCAATCTTAAATTATGCAAACTGCAATTAGTATCATATTCAAAACTCAGTCTTTTTGCGAATACGATTTAGTTTTGTCACATTTGAACTGCAATATGCATCACGAGTCTGACTCATGGTTATAGGCTAAAGGGTTAACGGAACTGATTTAAGTGATATCAGTGAAAAAACTGTCCCCACCACTAGAGGATTAACATCTTCGAGATTTGGGTTGGGTTACATTCTTGAGACAATACCAAGCGTAAATCTTTTAATTTTCATTTATTTACTATGAAATCTTTGCCAATAGATTTTTGACATTTTTCTAATTAAAATGAGAAAAAACAGAATGTATTTTCGATCCGAATCATGTTGCATTTTCTTGGTAAATGAGCTTTGTTGCGTCGCGACGGATCTTTCGAAATATGGAGATTTCTTTTTCACTTATTGTTAGGGTACGACCTAATTTATGGCGGGGCTAAGGGTTTCGAGAGTTGACGAAAAGCAGTCTTCTTGGGACTCTTGGTCTCGCCTTGGGTCTAACTTTCGCCCACCCTGGTTTTCACCTTCCCCTTCCACAGGGAAGCGCGCTGAGGGCGCACTGGAAGGGAAGGTGGCCAGAAAAGCGAAATTCTTCAGTTAGTTCAGTTCAGCGCAAATCATCGACCAGATTAGTTGGCCAAAATTAGTTAGTTAACCGGATCAGTCGGTCACAGTACTTAGATTTTCAGTCAGTCAGGAAACACACATACAGATTGTAATTAATACTTCACACACACACACACAGTTATACATATATCGGACACCACACACCTTTATTGAATAAATTGTTTTATCCAATGATTAGCTTGGATATCATTCAGTCCCAATTTAGTGGGTGATCCTTTGAGCGTCAGGAGGCACTATTGTGCAATAAATTTAAGGGGAGTGATTAGCCACGACCCCTTTACACTTATATCTTACAGATCGTTTTGGAAGAGCACCAAAGTAAAATATTTTACTTAATTCTTTATTTCGATATTCTCTCAAATGAGTGGACTACAAATATAACCTTGATCCGCGTGTCGAGGGGTCCTGCACTTTATGGATACATCGCTTTCTATATTGATTTCAGTACATTCACTTGACAGTGACTGTTTCGGACGCTGATGAAGAAGGACACTCGCGAAAGAATCTCTCGGAATGCACGGAAGGTTTTAGTTCACAAAACGTTTAATCACAAAATCACAAAGAAAACAGTATGAACGTAAAGAAGAACAGTACACAAAGATGCTTAAGTTTATTACGGAAATATAATCGGACGCCGAAATAGGAGTTGAATAATCGTGTATTTGTACGTCTGTTATGTTTGGCGGTTAAAACCTCTCTGCTCGCTGGTATTCGACGTGTAACGAATTCACGGTTTAACAACAGAACGGTGTACGTGATATTCAAAACAGAGAGGTAGGGGACGGACAAGATGCTCGGGAGACAAGACGTTTAAAATTTAACTTAAAGTAATCAAACAAGGACGACGAGAGAGCGAAAGAGGAAAAAAAAAAAAGCAGAAGGTTTTCAGACGCGTGGTTGATTTGAAGTAACGGTCAACCGGTGTCCCGAACAGTGACGAATATCAACATTTAATTCTCCGAAAAACGGCCTAATTAGATAGTATATATGTATATAGTTTTTAGATTTCTGTATTTTCAGCGCAGTTTAAAATGTTCGACAGTATATTCGCGGAAAAGTTTATTTCATTTATTTACGTTTCATTTATTACGTTATTACTTTTTAGGTAAGCCTTTACGTATGTTGTCAAAATCACCCTTATGAGTAACACCTAATTGTAAGAGGTTTTAGCCGTCCCTTATTTTTTATTAAAAACTTGTGGGCATATAAAGGCTATACCATAGATTGATAATGAGCAGACGATAACTATGGTATAATATAAAAAACAGTTGATGAATATGTACAATGAAAATTTAATCAGTGTTTCAATGATTTAATGGATATACGGATCTCATTATTGTAAAGAAACTCACAATGCGTGTGTTAAAAACTTTTCTCGAAAAAAATTCTTTTAAATAAAAGTTCTGCGAGGTAATTTGTATAAGGATATTCACGAGTTCCATAGTAAGGATTATCTATTCTTACATCCCTACTGTATTTTTCTATATTTTGTGCGCGAACATCAGTTTGAGAATTTACTATATCCGAATGGTTTACTGTTCGATGTATATAATTATCATTACGCAAGGCATCGTATATACGCTATTTGTCAGTATGAATAATTGAACCGGCAGCAACGTATTTTCGAATTATGGGTAAGTGTTTCAGTATTCCGATTTAGCACAGGCAAAATAAAAACTGTACCGTTTCGTTCAGTACCACCGAAAACCCATTGTTCTTGCATTATACGCCCTCTGTAATGTTTTCTCTTGCCTATTTTCGACTAATCTATTTTAATAATTTTGTCCGGCCCACTTATGTATTACGTCTTGCTTAGTCATTAGCCACTTGTTTCTTACTTTAGCAGGAAAACGTACAATATTACTTCAAAGCAAAAATTATCAAATAGCGTGAACTGTTAATTATATATTATATGTTACCTCTTGACAAAATTGTGTCCAATCGACTACATCTCTATTATTTATTTCCAGTTCGTTCATTAAACAATTACGTCGTGGTGCTTGCAGCAACAAAGATAGATAATAAACTGTTTTCAGAAGCATGAGCTAATGTTAAATCATTCTGACAGCTTGGACATATTATTCTATTACAAACTACTTTCTTCTCGTACAAAAAATTCTATGAGGAATTATAATTATATGCCATAGTGATAAATTCAAGTAAATGCATGTTGAAAATACAGAAAATTTTGAAATGGTGTAACCGACAAATATACAGCTATGTGATGTACTGCTACATATTGGACGCCTTATTGTATACAAACGATTATAGCAATTACTAACCTACTGTTTTGTTTTGATTTGTGTAAGTATTAGTACCCGGTAGGTTGCCGAGTACGCTATTATTTCAAGTACCGCACAGCGGCGAAAAACGGCGAAAACGTGGATAAAAGTCAAAAAATGAAAATCGCAATTCTTGAAATCCGTTTAGCGGCACTAGTTTATAAGGAATCTGTGCATAATGTTCTGGCACTTTAAATGATTTTATTGTTACCATTTCGAAGATATAAGCCTCCAAAGTTGACAATTTTTTAAAATCTATTTTCTCCGGGTAAAGTAATGCTGTTCATCATTTTTTAAATATTATGTTCATTGTTTCTGTGTTTTCTTATTAAATAGTTTATTTTTTAATATCCACATTCTTATTATTCAACTTTTACTTATATATACCCCTAAATATGTATCCTTGTCTTTAAACAGCCGCAGGCATATATACGAATACACCGGTAGGATACAAAATCAGGTAAAAATTTACGTCTACTATCGATTATTGCTTTCAATGCATTTTATAGTCGCACCATGCATTTTTATAAAAAACGTATATTGCTTTTTGTATATATAAATACACTTTAAAAACAAAAAGTAATTTAAAAAGTGAAATTTAAAAAGTATCTATTTTTCGGATAAATATGCATGTATCAGGCATCGAATTAGCAGATTAATCTTCGATTTAATTCAGACAGGATCACTCGAAGATTAAATCAGCTTAGTGCAGTGAATTCTGAATTTAAAGCTGCTGTACGATTGCTCATTTTTCTCGAGGTATTAAATTTTGCCGTCGTTTATAACTCTTCTTCTCCCTGTATTTTTCAAAATCTTCTAAAAAATGTCTGATCCCTTTTTGATTTTAATTAATTATTTTGGGTAATTAATTGAATTTTAATTAATTCGCCTATTATTGAGCGTTGTTCTTCCTTTGATTTTAACATAGTATGTAATTCATCTGGATTTAATTTCTTTTCAGCGTCTATAATAAACAATTTATATAACTTTCTCGATGAATTTGCGTTATTTTATATTGATGCACATATAAATAATATTCTTTTATTAACACTATGAATCAATGTTATTCTCGTAGTTGTTTAACTACGATTAAAAAACATAAATATTTTGATTATGCTATCTTATTGCTTTACTCGCGTAACATATCTTTAAGCTTCCATTTATATAACATGGTCGAATCAATTATTAAAGATCACATTCAATATGTTCAATTTATAAACATATTCACAATTATTTATGTATTCAAGATCGTAAATGTGCTACTGTATCGTATAAAATATCCAAAAATAAAACATGTATAAAATTTAGAGTACCTACTGTTAAGAATACATTAAAGAGGTCAAGTTGGTCAAAAACTTGATCCAAGGTTTGAATTTGAAACGTAGGTCAGTGGTGTTATAAAACATATGACAAGAATTGAAATTTGCAAACCGTTAAGGTCACTGTTGCTAACATATAGAAAAGTAAAGAAAGTTTTCAACAGCGAAACTATTTTCACAACTTTTTTAAAACTACTAGAAGATCTAGAAGGAAAGCTTACAGATATTGGTTTTTCCGACTTGGTTGCAAAGACAGAAAATTCTCAGGAAGCGTTGAAAGTCACTGCCAAATTGTGCTCCAATCGTCGGACACATTGCTTTTTGTATTAAGACAGAACAGTCCATTGATAGACACGCGTTCCGATATATTTATAGGATCATTGAACGCGGTTATAGTAAAAATTAAATTTATTAAAGTAAATTCAAATATAAAGCGTGTTCGTCGTAGCGCGTTATAACTTCAACTCTCGTCGATCGCCCGATCGCTGCAAATAAAGTGACTCGTATTAATATTCGGACACCACAGTGTTCTATCAATTATTACCCTCTAACTTCGACCATAATTGAACTAACAAATTTTTTTGTTTTTGTTATAATAAATTATATACTCTTTTTTGCAGGGACGCCAATTTTGTTTATTTAAACTAATTTGTTTATTGTATAACAAATAATATGTTGGGAAATGTACAATTTATACGTCGCAAAAATATTCGGACACCGACTATTTATCCGTAGTTCTTAATTACATTTCTTCAGTTTCACTAGTGTTTACAAACATATATTGAGCAAGGCGTAAAGCATGTGTAACATCCCTGGAAGAGTTTTTTCTTTTTTATATGGCAGTTCTATGTTCAGTTCAATTACCCACCGTGAAAATAGTTTAGTTACCGACAGTATTAAACTATTACCGACAGTATATTATGTATTTAGTTCGACGGTCGGTAATCAAGTATATATATACATATATATATTTATTTTCAATAATTATTTTATGTTTTCAACTTAAAAAGAATAATATGTTTCTCTAAATTAATCAAATGTTAAGTTAATTTATTTTAAAAAACAAAGTTAATATATTATTTTATAAGCTGTTGTAATAAATGTACTATTCTATAAGGAAAACTCCGCAATGCTATGTGTTTACGTGCCGCGAAGCTAGCCCCGAATTTCCTGGAATTCTTGCGTTACCCTAGAAAAGGATAGCAATACATTTTACAATTCGGACATTATTAATTATTAAAAACTATTAGTTAAACAAATCAATCAATACAGATCAAGCGTACTAATATTATGTTATTCGGAACTAAAGTCAGATATCAGTTTAGTGTAGTATATATTGTAAATTATAATATTATTCAATAGAATATTCTAGAAGCATCGTACGCTTATACATCTAGCTCTGATCCGTATAGAAGTCGTGCGTAGTACATAGAAAAAGATAGAAAATGCAATTTTATTAAAACACTACTAAATTACTATTTTATTATCAGAAATATAGACCATTATGTAGAATGCGATATTAATAATGTAATTTAACCGATCGTTTGCTCAATTAATGTCTAATTATGGATTTATACGACAATTATATATTTCGACGTTATGGGGGTTTTCCGAGAATTTGCCAGACTGGCGAGTATAAAAGCCGGAGCGAAACTCGCTCAAATCGCAGAACAGTTTTCGAAGTCGAGCCAGCCAGAAGTCTTCAGATAAGTATAACCGGAACAATTTTCGCTGTCAAGAGCCGCAACGAGTCTTAATACTTGACTGGTAAAGCGGGTATACGCCATTTGGATACTTGGTCGTGGGTCGTTCTAGTAGCCAGTGAACAACAGGCTCCCCATTCAAACGGTCTCGTATCTGAAACTCCGTTAGGAGAGTGCTATATCTAGCGCCAAGAAAGGCTAAGATATCGAAACGATAGCTCTCAGCTACTCATATTTGATTTTACATCGGATTGCTAACGCGCCATCAGATTCTCGGAGCTCGCTCTGGGTCGTTTCGTAGCTAGCTAACGCAAGCTCCCCATTTGAGCGGCTTGGTCTCTGAAGCCCGTGTCTTTTGGGTGGCAGTTCAGCAATTACGATTTCATATTAGAATCAATTGATTTGCTACCCTGTCGAACTTATACTGTTCACCCTTTTCCTGTATCGTTGGGTCGTTCTAGTAGCCAGTGAACAACAGGCTCCCCAATTAAGCGATCTGGTTTTGGCTGTCAGCGTTCGTTTTGACAAAAAGGGTCATGTACAATTAGTTGTCGAGTCAGACTAAAAGAGTAATTGTTCCGAGGTAATAATTTATTAGATTCAGACAAATCTTGGAATTTTGAATTAAGAAAAGAATATTGTTCTGTCATCAGCGTAATTTCAGTAGTCGACTACACCGCGTTAGATATCAGATAAAATTGTTAATCTGTCTAACTTTGCGAAAGCGTATTTAAGTACACTTAGAGAATTACACTTAGGTCGTGTTCCTCGCTGCGGTAGACTATCAAGCGCTAATATTATTAATAATTTCGTAAAAGATCTTTTTCATTATACAAACTACAAACGTATTAATCAATATAAACTCTGTAATTGCGATAGCGTTCGAGACGAGAACCGAATAATATAGGATATCGAATTCAATTAATTATATAAAAGCGAAGTTAGCTTTATACGAAAACAGACTTAGGTACGATCTAATATAAAGTATTACCTAGCGAGAGTCATTTAGTTAGATTCATAATTATCTATTGCGTATTGCTTAATTTGTCAAGTTCTATTATTAATATTATATCAAGTCTATTTAGTTTCTTTAATCAAACCAGTATACTTTTCATATTTTGTTATTTGTTACTTGTTATTTGTTAAATTCATCATCTTCGTTATTTTATTGAATAAACCCTTTTTGTTGAAAGATATTGACCTGTGGATTTCACTCCTTAACCGCACACCACACGAATCCCACAATCTTTACATTTAGTTATTTTCCAAAACGAGTCGTTTAATTGGTAAAAGCCGCTCTTTACCTTCTTAGCGCTAGTAACTATCTGAACTTAGGTTCCAGAGTCGTTACACATGCTTCGAAATATCAGTTATTATTCGAAAGTCATTGGTATCAAGCAGAAATTTTGAACATGGAGCGGAAAAGCAAAAATACTTCGTTTGATATGCGTCAATTAGTTATTTTTAACCGTGAAAAAGGAAAATCTTATCGGGAAATCGGCGCTCTTTTAAATTTAAGCAAGAGTACTGTGGCAGATGTTATAAAAAGGTACAATCGTGAAGATCGAATCACGTCAATTCCTCAAAAAGGACGGCCAAAGATACTCGACGATCGAGATAAACGAAATATTGTAAGAAAAATAAAAAAGGATCCTGCTTTAAGTGCTCCTAAGTTAAGTACTGAATTATTTGAAGAATCAGGAAAGAAAGTTCATCCAGATACGGTACGTCGAGTGTTAAAGGAGTATGGATATAATGGTAGAGTAGCACGTAAAAAGCCATATATAAATAAGGCGAATCATAAGAAAAGATTAGCATTTGCCAAACAATTTATTAGCAAAGAACAATCCTGGTGGAATGATGTTGTTTTTGCTGATGAAAGTAAATTCAATATATTTGTATCTAATGGACAAAAAATGGTTTGGCGTAAGCCGAATCAGGAGCTTAATTTTCGAAATTTAAATCCAACAACTAAACATGGAGGTGGAAGTGTTTTGGTGTGGGGTTGTATTTCGTCGAAAGGAGTTGGGGAGTTGGTTTTTATAGACGGAATTATGGATAAGAATAAGTATTTAGACATTTTAAAACAAAATCTAAAAAAAAGTGTAGCAGCAATGGATATTGAAAAGACATTTAAGTTTTATCAAGATAATGACCCGAAACATAAAGCCAGGATAGTTCAGGAATATCTATTGCATAATTGCCCTCACGTATTACATCCACCACCACAGTCACCGGATTTAAATCCAATTGAGAATTTATGGGATTATCTGGACAGGAAGGTTTAACAAACACCAATCAGGTCGAAGGAAGAATTAAAACATCGATTATTAGAAGAATGGAAATGTATAACGCAAAATTATTTGCAACGTATTACAATCAACATGCCAAATCGATTACAGCATGTTATTAAACAGAACGGTTATCCAACAAAGTATTGATATATTAAATATTCATATAATATATACATATGTACTTTTTATGTAATATTATTGTAGAAAATTGAATGTCCGAATATTTTTGCGACGTACAAATTGTACATTTCCCGACATATTATTTGTTATACAATAAACAAATTAGTTTAAATAGACAAAATTGGCGTCCCTGCAAAAAAGAGTATATAACTTATTATAACAAAAATAAAAAATTTGTTAGTTTAATTATGGTCGAAATTACAGGGTAATAATTGATAGAACACTGTGGTGTCCGAATATTAATAGGAGTCACTGTATATGTATTTCACCTTAGCACTCTTTTGTTTTATTCGGGATTTTTCCATACGCAAAATCTGCCACGCGCCACCGAAATCGACACGTGCCACCAAAATCGACACGTGCCTCAAAATCGACACGTGTCTCAAAATCGTTATGCGTCGTCCCCAAGCCGATTCCACGTACTCGACCTCGAAGTCGACTACAATGTACACGATTACAATCTAAATCCTACATATTAAAGTACAGTCTACTCGTAATGAATATTGTCAATTCTCCTTCTCCCTTATCAACATTCAAATTTGCAACCATTCGGGTGCGAATATCTGTTGGAAACATTATGTAGAACAAGAATAAAATGTACAGATTTTAAAGTCGTTCCAAACGATTAAATGTGTCTCAAACTATCGGAAACAATAACAAACATAATTTGATGATGACTGACGCCAATTATGATAGAGTATTGTAGTCAACAATGTGTCATAGAACTTTTATCGTGCTTCCAGTTGATTCTATGCGTAAAATATGATCGTAAACAATACCAAATTTTCACACGTGCCAATTCACGCTTGACGCGAATTTTGATGTCATAGTAGTCACAAAAAAGTTATGAATACATCAGTAAAAGTTGTATTGTTGCATTGTTGCAAACAATGCAATAGGCTTTTAATTTTTTCCAATTGCTACAATAGCAGCACCAACTATTTTTTTCATTCGCTATTCTTCTCTCTGTGTGTAAAACTCATTACCATTATGTTAGGAAATTTAACGTTTGTATAAATGTGAACAGCTAAAGCAGATCATGTGCGTTTTAGTAGGGTGTTTTCCTGGTCACAAGGGCAATGAATAATCAACTACGACAACGTGATGTGCCATTAAGGTGAAAATTTTGTTGTGGAAATACGCCACAGAATAAACGAACTATCCTACCAAATCCTTTCTTAAATTCACGCCTTATCGTCCCTTCTTTCACGATTTTTTACAATTAATTAAGTTATTTGTGGCGCCCTGGGCACCACATACGCCATTGCCTTTTCTGTTTTCTATATTCTTTCTACTTTCTAAATTCTGTTTCCTGTTTTCTATCTTCTTTAGCTTTTCGTTCTCTAATTGTTTTCGTTTTCTATAGGGTCTCGCCGGGGTCTGGTCAGTGTCAGCGCTTAGGCCCTTGCGAACCTCTTTACTTTCTGTTTTATGATTCTCTTCCGCTGTACCTCTCCTTTTCCAAACTTTCAATGGTTTTTCTGGATTTTCCCACTTTCTATATTTTCTCTCTTTTTAAACTATTTCTTTCTTCCTTCATTGATGTGTTGACGAGGAGAGGTTTTTAACCAGCGACGAGACAGTCCGTCAGAGTCATTCTTAGAGGTTACATCGTATTAATACTCGTACACTTTATAATAAACTTGTGTGGAACGCGACATAGACTATATTATTATTTTAACCCTTCAGCGTTACCCACATACTGAATATAGTCTAAATTAAATTTCGTTTTTTAATGGGACTATATATCTTTTTTCGATGAGAGGGTAGTACTTTTCAAGGCGAATTCATTAAGATTTAATGTATTTACCTGATTTTTATTAGTTTTCGAGATATAACGCTTAGAAATTTTCTGATAAGTCATAAAAACGATCTTATTAATGCAGTAAGTGCCACATGTTTGAGTCTGCCTGACAATACTGATAGCCGCGGGTCTACGGTCGGAACGGTAAGTCCGAAGAGCAAAAATCGTGAAAAGTATTGTCCATTATGGCCTAAGTTTTCCGAATAAGGTAAACATCTGCGTCGTCAAACAATTAAGGAAGCAGTTAAAATAATTATAATATCTCATATATTTACACAATGTAAAGTTGTAATTAAATACGCTTATTCGACTGGCAGAATTTTTATTTCCAGATAAAATAATAAGAACCTATGTAAACAATAAACATGGCGTGTACTGATTATAACTTATTACTGCTCTAAATATTTAATGTGTTTCATTTAATTATTTTTACTGCTTAATAATAAAAATCAAGATGGTAATGCTAACAATATATTATGTGCAATCGTTTATAAGATAAGAATGTAATCGAAGGTACAATATAAAGTTTTTTCTTCAGTTGATATTCTGACGAGTTTAGGAATAAGCAGAATTATGTATTTGTATAGTTATTGACACAAATGTATAGCATACAAAACATGTTGACTTCAATACAATAAATATAATAATTCGGTTCCACATGAAATTGTGCCAATGTTTTTACACGCGCCTATTGTCTGCTGAGTATTATATTATCGCATATGAGGAGAAAAACAAGAATAAGAAATAAGATTAATTTGAGTTCTCTATTATTTAACAAAGTTAAAATAACTTCATCATTTTTAATTTGTGTAGCATTATTTTTTTCGAGTTTCACGATTCTCATAACTCGACATAATATCAACTGAGTGTTTATGATCATTCAGTTAGAACTTTCTCAAGCTGTACGAAATGGTTATTTGCCAGACAGCAGAAAGGTCGCTCTTGGGGTTGTGAAAATATCTATACAACAAGCTGAAACGCTTTAGAAAGGAAACAGTACTTTTAAAGAAAGTTAAACACCAGTTCCAAACTACGCATTATTCGCCTAACAGTGAATAGATATTTTATGATTTCTCAAGAAGACCTCAACAACTCAGATTTCTAAATTATTGTCAACAGTCTTGCTAACAAACCAGAACGCACGCTATTCATCTAAAATTAGTATATTCTTTCTTAAAGAAGTTTATTTCCCGTATCCTAAATTATGCACCCCCTGCGGTGTACAGTGTCTACAAAGTCTGATAGATGCGCTAATGCTCAATCATTCAACACCCTTGTAGTATGCCCCAATACCGAGATGGATGCAATGTCATCTGCCCCCACCATTAATATTTACAACCATAGAGAAAGAGCGAAATCGCTGGTTTAGTAAATTACGGACTAATTCTGATAAATTCTCTGCAGTAGACACTTCCACGGCTCCACTTCCCTTCCAATGTTCGCAGGTCTTCCTTTTTGAACAATTCATTCCATCTTGATATGGATCTCTTGTGAATATCAATTCACTTAATAAACCACTGTTTTAATAAATCACCGCGATTTGTGTGATAACCATTTATCACTCGATGATCATTGTCATCAAGGCACTGTAGTATGTTAGGGTCCGAACATGAAGATGAAACTCAAGAAAACACTAATGAATTAAAACAGGTAAGATATTTATTTTTTTAACACAAATTTACCACACGATGCTACGGACAAACGACACTTTTCGACCGTTGCATGTTGCCTGGCGGCGATGTCGTTACTTGACTTTGTTTTGTTTAACCGTCAATGGAATATTCCATCGAAGGAAATTATAATATTGTACGCTCGCTCTTGCAGCACGAGAATACATTTTGTATTTGTGGGACGAAACATTGCAATCTTCGTCAACCTGATCGGTCATTGCGAGAATCCTTCCATGGCCCAATGATCATAAACGTTTATTGATTATAATTTTATTAAATGTACTCTTTTGATTATTAAAATCAAATGTACTCCTGCGTTATTAAAATCAAATTCAAAAACGTTGAATCTTGGAATATTCGATAATAATAATTTTAGTTTTGCGTGATATAAATACTGAATTATAGAAATTTATCATTATACTCGTACAAAGCTAATACACTCGCTATTACAATTTGACCCATTTAAAAATTCAAAATACGCAAAATCATTATTATTAACAAAATTTTCATTCAACTGTTAATTCCTGGGACTCATTTAAGTACTAGGACGTTCGTCTTACGTAAATGTTTAAATACTGATAACAAATGATAAAGTGAAATGTTCTAACGATAGGACTAAGACTTAAATATCTATTAAAAATAAGTCTGAAATCGCCCCTTTTCGATTTTGGTAAAAGCTTGCAGATTTATAAAACAGTCAAACATAAAAGGTATATATTTTTTTTAGTTAGGGACACTCAAGCTTATAGAATGACCATTTGACTCTTAACATTTTCCAGAGTATCTTGAAGTTTATGGCTGGTACACCACTTTCAGTACTTTTTTACCGAAATCTTGAAAGGTTCTTTTCTTTTTAACCTTTCTCTTGTAAAGCTTGCTTTCAATACATTTTCATGTCTACGTTTCTATTCAAGGCTCGCATAAATGTCAGTTAATGTCAACTTACACATTTGGTGACCAGACCCGTATAAATCTCCGAACTTACCACCATTTTCTGTTGTATTACCATTACCCACTTTTAATCTTGATTTCTCTTTGTATTTCTAGTATAATTCTTTGCCAATAAAAAGCCATTAAAAGACGAAAACAAGAAAAACGAGGCAGTGTGCTCTGTGACATTTATGTGCAAATGTACATCTTCGAAGATTTTCGAACTTTTAATCTAGTTATTCTTATTACATTATTAGGATCTTTTGTTAATAATAAATTGAGTATTTGTAAAACTGCAAATATTGCGTCTCCTTATCATTTTGGAGATCAAAATACAATTCAAATTAGAAAGCTATATAATTTTTTTATGTATGGGAAAGTTCTACAATTTGGACTACATACTCCAAATTTTGTAATATTATTCGCGTATAATTAATGTTGAAAAATTTAGATCACTTTCTACTTTTCTTCACGTAATGAAGTCATATTTTTGTACTAATTACATTACATTTGTAATATCTGTAAAAATATAAAATATATCATACATTATATATGTATGTATACATATGCCTTGTTTCTATTTATAATAGCATGTGACGAATACGTCACGCACCGTTTCACCGTGCCCCGTTAACCGCGCGCCGTCAACCGCGATCCGTCGATCACGCACCGTCAGCCGCGCACCGCGAGGTGGGGATCCCCCACCAAGACCACCCAGGGAGACGCGAGACTATTTAAGCAGCGATCGATCGCGAAATCGATTGAGTTGACTCGGGGCTTCGGCCCCGAGCAGGACCTCCTCGGAGGTCCGCTCCACGGCATAAAGGCTTTCCTTGTCTGCGGTCAGGCCCGGGCTAGGAAAGCTGGAAGTCGGCAACGGTGTGTGCGGTTAGGCCACGCACCGGGGCTGACCGCGCCAACCCTCGACGACTCCGCCGCCAAGGAACTACGGTCAGGCCTGGTTCCGCGGCAGGAGGAGACGCGAGCCAACGGTCATCCGGCTTCGCTTCCCTTGCGGCTAGGCCCGAGGAAAGAGAAGCTGAGGGTGGACAACGTGTCGTCGGCAAGGCCACGGCGCGAAGTCTACCGGACCGCCGGGAAAGAGCTACGGTCATCCAGCTGGACTTCCTTGTGGCAAGGCCCGAGGAAGAGAAGCTGAGGGTGGACGACGTGTCGTCGGCAAGGCCACGGCGCGAAAGCCACCTGACCTCTAGAGCAGCAGCAGTCAGCCGGTAAAGTTTCCTTGCGGCAAGGCCCAGGGAGAGCGAGGACCGGAGGTGGACAATACGTCGTTGGTCAGGCCACGGCGTAGAGTCAGCCAGACCGCCAGTACGAGGAACAACGACGAAGGATCTCGGTCTCAATAAGAGTAACGCAAGGCCAGAAGTGGCCACTTCACCCTGTGATTTATTACTCTCCTTCTCTCTCCTCCTCCTCCCGAGCGCGAACCTTAGCTTTAAGATCCGCGACCGACCGAACCGCGAACCGTTTTAGCCGGCCGATCCGCGCGCGCGAATCGCGAACGTATTCCTCCGACCAACCGACCGACCCGCGAGTACGTTCCGCGACCAAGCTGCGATTGCCGCCTGAACCGCGACCGCGCCTCCGTATCCGAACCACGAGCGCTATAGTGTGTAAGATATATTGTACGAGCGATAGGTAAGCGTAGAGAATAAGATAGACTGTAAGCATTAGGTAGGATCCTAGTACATAAGTTTTGTGCCGCCGCCGTTACGCGAATAAATTGTAACCATGTCTTGTTAAATTCTAAAAGTCGACCAGCGAGATGACCATTCCGACGGGCCCGGCTGTTGCGACGCCTCCTACGTTGACCGCCGCGGAGAAGCGTTAGCCACCGATAGATATATATATACTACCATCTAAGTTAATAAACATTTATATTTTCCTAGTACACCATGCGTTCTCTCTCTACCCTGCGACCCGTTCCCTTCCGCACCGCGATCGGCTCCCTCGCGTCAACCCTGGCTCGCTGAAGCGTCCGGCACCTGGGGGCCCGCGAATCGCGACTCCACCGCGTTGCCTGGCAACGCGGTTGGACGGAAAACGACTACGTTACAAGCATACACGTGACTACTCAATGTATTTATAAATGACACGTATATCCGTGTATACATATATACACCACAATATACATTCAGATGTATATGTATATGTTACGGTGAGAGACCGAAATTGGTGAATGTCGACATACACCAAATACGTCGGTGAAAGACCGAACATTTTATTACATTCTTGTACATTCGGACCTTCACCGGTGTATGTTGTGACGTCGTCCGACGTTGGAGTTAGTCATGTGACGTCATCCAACGTTGGAGTTAGTTATTAAGTTAGTCATTAAGTTATATTCATATACTTTCGCTACTTCGAGCTTCTCACGCTTTGCGTTACGCATATAACCTACCGCCAAATCAGCTATGTAATCATAAGTAACAATAGAACTACCCAGATAACATCCTATGAACCTTATTTCCAGCCCTTAAGTCCTTTCGCCGAATCAATATCTCTGACATAAACATCCTTAGTCTCAACTATCTTATCTCATAAACATCCTTTTCAAAAGACAAAACAACAGATAACGACTGACTAAATTTTTTCCCCCTCCGTGATCAGTAGGCAATATAAAAGGGCCTGGAGATCGCACAGCAAGGATTCCATTCCGATTCTTTCCGGTGCCTGGATCATTCCAGTGCACTACTCCGTCACGGGTCCCAGCTCCGATATTCCAAACCACGGGTTCAAGCCCCGATATTCCAAACCACGGGTTCAAGCCCCGAGAAGTTAGATTCTCTAACTGTTACTCCTGTCCCTACTCACCTCCAACTCTACATTATTAAGTCGCGCTAACCATTAAGTATATCTCTGTAAAATTAGTCATATTTCAAGAATATACCTTTATTTTATCTTTATCATATAGTTATTTGTGCCTCAAGAAACCCGCCTATTCGTACAATCCCTACGAGCATTTTATTCTAGAGCAGTTACCTTGATTTAGTCGAGACCGGTGGTGCGAGAATCAGCCGCACGGGTCTCCGAGAGACATAATCAAGCTACTTCGGTCCGCACGATACGGTGGTGCGAGAATCAGCCGCACGGTATCAATAGTGTGTTTGACGTCTTTGCATTCATTTTGGCTCATGGGAAGAAAGCGACGAGGAGGGCGTAGATACCAATTACGCAAGCTAGTAAGATCCTTCCATCTCCCAACCCCAGTGCAAGTCGCGCCGCTTACTCATAACCGCGACGCGAACATAGAGTGAAAACTAATACCAATCGACGTACCAAATCAACAATCAACGGGAAGTATCGAGAGTAAGTCACTGTGCTACGTTAAAACACCCGGGATCCCTGGCAGATGACGGGCGTACGTACCGCATGGCCAAAAAGATTGTACAATTAGCGTCAATACCGGTGAGTTCCTCTCCTATTTTACGTGAACCGCGATCCGGGACGTAACAATGTCGACAATCACAGATATGCTCTGGTGAAGGTCCGAAAGAGAGGAGCCGACAAAGAAGCGACTGGCTCTCTCCCGCCAAATCCTTTAGTCTGCTAGGACTCAGTTAGATTTGTAAGTTTAATGCAAGCTTTGATGATGCGAGTAACGTTTTCTTAATTTTTTTTCCGATACCGTAACTAATACAGAATGGATACTGCAATAAATCGTGATCTTTTTCTTGGAAAATTAAATGCATTAATTGCGGATAAGCGAGAAGACAATTGTTTTTATTTTTCTAAAAAAAAGTACTCCAAAATACTTTCTGAAGTGGTTAGGTTAAATCTACGACATGTTCAACATTCATCATTAGTGTGTCACGCCAGATAGCATATCAACCTAAACTGATTCACCTAAACCTAAACTAATAATTCCATAACCCCCAAAACTGACACACCAACGATGAACCAATAGCCCCGAAAACAACTTACTCATCCACTATGCAATATATAATCCCCGCCTTGGACACAATAAAACAGTTCTTCCTAAACTTTCAATGCCGAAGCTCTGACTCTCGATTATTTCTCGACCCGTATCGGTAACGATTGAAAAGTTTAAATTCAGGAACCGTAGATACGGTTATACTAGCATTAGTTTATTTCACCCACGGAAATTTTCCCGTGACAAGTGCATGGTGAATGTCGACATTCACCGGTTAAGTCCGAAATAAGGGTATTAAGTAAATATTTCGGACATACACCAAACGACTATGTGAATGTCGACATTCACCAGATTTCGGTCTTTCACCGTAACATATACATTCACATACAATGAATGATACATTTTTTACTTTTATAGATACCTGAAATGTAATACAATCAATTGAAAATGCAATCTACTTGTGTGATGAAACACGGAAGATGTACTAAATTTTCCAAAATTATTAACTGTACATGTGAAAAATTTACTGATGCCAGTCAAATGCTTTAATGACTAGCATACGGAAATTTTTTTTCCAAAATACTTCAATTTGTATAAGAAAAAGAACCAGCTTATGATCGAAACATGTCAGCAGAATAGTTACAAGTTCTAATATAAATAAATATATTTATTGAAATTACTAACTTTCCTTTATTCTCGTACCGTCTAGCAAGGTTAAAAATTATTTTAAATATTGCTCGATAAATATAGACGAACTATGCAGAACTAGTGCAACAATTTTGTATAACGGAATTTATACAAAATCCGCGCCTTCTAAAGGTTTGGTCTCTAATCATTGTTCAGGTACATAACTTATTTAAATACAAAAAAATACGAGTTGTAATGGCTGGACTAAATATCGGTCAGGTCAGTCGCCGTAAAATTTTATAAAGTAGTTTGTTACCGTCAACGAATTTATAGAAGTTGTCGAAGACAATTAGTCATCACTATTCTGCCTTCGAACGATTTATGACAGGGGTGCAGCTTGTGAGGTCTAGAGAAAAAGTTGATTGCAAGCAGGCAATTGAAGGGGCCAACGATGGCCAGTGACTTGAAGTCATATGTATATGACTTGAAGATTTCTCTTTGCAAAAATTGGATTTGAAGCGTCGTTTTTGAATTATTAACGAAAAACACGGACCAATCAGAGCGCCGGGATTTGGCACGTCGAGAAGCGAGAGCGAAAGCTTCGAGCCGGTCGCTGGGGCTCGAGCGCGATCAACTGAGTTTTCCTCGGAACTCTCTTAACGTCTACTAAGAAGTCTTTACATCGAAACTCAGTCAAATAACGAACAGAATACTTAAAATTAATGTTCATTTATTCATTTCTCATGAAGGAGGATTGAAATTAGTTATGTGTAATTGACATTCAAGTATGCAAATAGAATTTATTGAATCCTACAATTTGTTATCAACAAGGAATGTGACATTAAATATCGAAATTTTTTGTTTTATTTCCGGCAGCAATATTAGCCAACGAATTTACGTATTTTAATAAGAAATACTTATTCTGTTTGTAAAATAAAAGAGTTTCAATATGAGATCTAACAAATGTATTAACGTCTCTATTATATTATAGGAAATTTATTAAAATAAGACTCACCCATTCTTTGAAAATAATCCTGTTTGTTAATAATCCGACAGTGAAAGTGATGGAGTAATTGCCACTGGATCAACCTGCTGATGTTGACCTGTCGCAGACATTGGCACCGTATAGCACAGCTGGTGGCACTCACAGGTCACTGCACTGTCTTCACTTCAAAACACTTTTGTTTTCACTTTCACTTTCTGAAAAATCTCAGGTAAAAAGTATTGTCCGTTCCGATGCCTCTGAGGGTGTCCGAAAGGGGCCGATTATTTTAACGTCATCCTGGTCTGCTCCTATGATTAATAATAATCCTCCAAGATGCATGTTGAAAATTGCAGGCGCTGTGAAAAGTCCTCAGAATTTAAATTTTGCGCCCGTATAAACTTATACGAGTGCATCTGGTTCTCTTGAAGAATTCGATATATCGCGGAGCGATGCATACTGAAATAAAATACAGAAATGTATTAATAAATGAAGAAGGATACTTTAATATTAACATTTGAATATTATTAACATTGCTTACCCTAAGCGGCGAGCGACGTCTCATATGCTTAACGTTCCATCTTCATGGAACTGTTCGACTATTTCGCATTCCTTTCGCACTCGACGTCAGTGTACAATATATTATAAAATTCTGTGTTAGATCTTTGCAGAGACATTTCGATGGTTACTGTCCGACGGCTCTCACGAAACTGCTCACGGGTCAAACATAGCTTTGTTTCCAAAAAACACTCTGCCTTTCCCCGTCCCATGGCTAGATATTATAACAAAAGTATGCATATTGTTTGAACGACTTCCATGAGTCTAATTGCCATTTTTGAATGTCTACACGGGTTGTTCCCAAACAATCATTCCCACGACAGCTGATACCTGCGACACTCGAATTCATCTGCATTGCCCCTTGTCCCGTTTAGTCTTGACCGTGCAATAAATTGTGCGAAGGCAAACTAACGAAAAGCTAATTACCTTAGATGATCCTTTTTAACAGACATTTAACATTCCGGTATAGCACGTACCAAGCCGTTTTACAAAACAAGGTTCTGAGCCGTAAAACAGTCCATTTCTCGTACGGTCTGCTTTGTATTTTCGTGCTATCTGGCCAGGTATTGACGAACGGTATGTGATCAGTGGACAGAAAACCGTGTGCTATACCAGAATGTTGAATGTCTGGTAAAACGGGTCATCTACGGTAATTAGCTTTTCGTTAGTTTGCCTTCGCACAATTTATTGCACGGTCAAGTCTAGACGGGACAATGGGCAATACAGGTTAACTCGAGTCTCGCAGGTATCGGTTATTGTAGGATTGATTGTTTAGAAAAAAAACCCTGGTGACGTTCAAAAATTGCAATTAGAGTCGAGGAAGTCGTTCAAACAATACGCACACTTTTGTTACAATATCTAGCCACGGGACGGGGAAAGGCAGAGTGTTTTTTGGGAAGAAAACTATGTTTGACCCGTGAACAGTTTCATGAAAACTGCCGAACAGTAACTATCGAAATGTCTCTGTAAATGTCTCTCAGAGAATTTTATAATATTTTGTATACTTACGCGGAGTGCAAAAGTAACACGAGATTGGAGCGCAAAAGAAACCTCGAACAGTTTCATGAAGATGGAACGTTAAGCATACGAGACGTCGCCCGCCGTTTAGGGTAAGTAATGTTAATAATATTCAAACGATAATATTAAAGTATCCTTCTTCATTTATTAATACATTTCTGTATTTTATTCCAGTATGCATCGCTCCGCGATACATCGAATTCTTCAAGACAACCAGATGCACTCGTATAAGTTTTGTGATGGATCGGTGGGGAGGGACGAAAGGAAAGTCCCTCAGGTGGAGGGCAGCCAGGGAAAGCGGTCCTCCACGTCCCGATACGCACACCCACGGACGATTTCTTTATAGGGGCGCCAGTGCAATGCACGCGTCCGGGGGAATCGCCCTTCCGGTAGCTCTTTCGGGAGCGGTACTCAAGGGGGGACAGGAAACAAGTAAAGTATCCGCGAGTATCTGCAATCAACTTGGCTTTATTGCGGGCCGAAACTAGCCCTTCGAGAAGAACGGAATTGAGCCCCTCGCGGTACAGAATTCGGTGAGGAATCGGGTCACGATCGCCAGAAGCGAAAAGGGGTATCGCGACACGGGGGCTCACGGGGTACGCACGTAATACAAAAAAAAAATCAGAAGCGACAGGAAAACGCGGTACGCAGTGGGGGAGCACGCCCTCTTGGGGGTCGTGGACAGCAAAGGGAACGCTGGGCCTAAATACCAAATACAAACGAGAAAAAAAAAAAGAAAAGGGGGTGACCTGAACTGGGTCAGGGGCCCAGACTCGCGGAAAACCACTAACGCGAATGAATACTCGGGGTATTCCGCGGGTACGGTCCCTAAGGTCCTCGTCGCCGGGGCTGGTGGTCCTATCGCCAGAGACCACCCACACGCACACACACTCTCGCACACGCTCAAGGATCTTACAAAAAAAAGAAGGCAAAGATCCTACCTTAGCTAGGCGGGCAGTCGTTTCCTCTCCGCAAATTTCACCGCTCTCCCACACCGGCACACACACAGAAATTTTTATTTTTTTTTTGGGGAGGGAAAGCAAACAAAAAAAATAAAAAAGAAAATGTAGAGGGGTTCGGGGTGGCAACGCGATCGTTTTTGACGCAGGCGATGTTCCCGTCGCGGCTCGCTCGGTTCTTCTCATCCGCGGCTCGGATCCTCGATGCGCGGAGTTCCCCCTCCCCGAGGATTTTGGCGCCAGGGATGGGCCAAGTAGCGTTTGTTGGCCAGGTCCTGGGGCCCCTTCGGGTGGCAGCTGGGGTGGCTTGTCCCCAGGCCTGGCATCCCTTGGTGTTGGCTGCCGGTCGCCCCCGCGGAGGTGGACGGTTGGCTCGGCGACCGGTCAGCAGGCGGCTGGAGTCGATGGGCTCCATCCCGCGCCTCCATCCCTCGAGTTGGGGTTGTCCCCGCG
Organism: Megachile leachella; assembly: GCA_963576845.1. NCBI lineage: Eukaryota > Metazoa > Arthropoda > Insecta > Hymenoptera > Megachilidae > Megachile > Megachile leachella. The sequence continues at coordinate 15,943,743 of OY756253.1, read as the reverse complement.
CACGGGGCCGCGGATGTTTCCTCTTCGGCCGCTGGTCTTCTTGCCGGTGCCAGGGGAAGGGGGGGAAAAGGGCGCGCGAACAGGAAAAGGGGAAAAAGAAAGAAAACACATACATTCCTCTTGTACGCCCCGCCGCGAGGGGTTGGCAGGGCGGAGGAGAGAGGCCGGCGGGCCTAATGGCCACTCGTAACGAGGCATAAAAAATATGCCTCGTTACAGTTTATACGGCCGCAAAATTTAAATTCTGAGGACTTTTCACAGCGCCTGCAATTTTCAACATGGATCTTCGAGGATTATTATTAATCATAGGAGCAGACCAGGATGACGTTAAAATAATCGGCCCCTTTCGGACACCCTCAGAGGCATCGGAACGAACAATACTTTTTACCTGAGATTTTTCAGAAAGTGAAAGTCAAAACAAAAGTGTTTTGAAGTGAAGACAGCGCAGTGACCTGTGAGTGCCACCAGCTGTGTTATACGGTGCCAATGTCTGCGACAGGTCAACATCGGCAGGTTGACCTAGTGGCAATTACCCCATCACTTTCACTGTCGGATTATTAACAAACAGGATTATTTTCAAAGAATGGGTGAGTCTTATTTTAATAAATTTCCTATAATATAATAGAGACGTTAATACATTTGTTAGATCTCATATTGAAACTCTTTTTTTTACAAACAGAATAAGTATTTCTTATTAAAATACGTAAATTCGTTGGCTAATATTGTTGTCCGAGATAAAAAAAAAATTACCATATATAATGTCACATTCCTCGTCGATAACGAATTGCAGTATTCAATAAATTCCATTTGAATACTTGAATGTCAATTACACATAACTAATTTCAATCCTCCTTCATGAGGAATGAATAAATGAACATTAATTTTAAGTATTCTGTTCGTTATTTGACTGAGTTTCGATGTCATGACTTTTTAGTAGACGTTGAGAGAGTTCCGAGGAAAACTCAGTTGATCGTGCTCGAGCCCCGGCGACCGGCTCGAAGCTTTCGCTCTCGCTTCTCGGTGCGCCAAATCCCGGCGCTCTGATTGGTCCGTGTTTTTCGTTAATAACTCAAAAACGACGCTTCAAATCCAATTTTTGCAAAGGGAAATCTTGCTCAGAATTGCGTGAGCTACCCCCCATTTCCGGGTACTACACGAGTTGTGAGACACCCTGTATATATTCTATAAGATTGTTAGTCACAAGCTTTCCTAGGGAAATATAATTTATATTTAGTTCGAGTCAGATTATGAGTTTTCAATCATATTTAATAAATATATTATGTAGCAACAATACGCGTCCTCAGAAAATAGAATCACACTGCAAATAGGGCTGGACGAGAGCATGCAAACGTTTTTACAACAATAAATTTGCACATCACCTCTGTGAATACTTATAGCGACAATTGTGTCGTCGAAATAATATTAACATATTGGAACTTTACATGGACGTGATTTTAATACAATATATTTTATTAAATAATAAAGTGTATCTAGTTACATTATTAAAGTAAGCTATACACCACTCAAAAATTACAAAACTTTAATAGCATATATCTTTTGAATCAGTGGATTCCCGTTTTGAGAATTAGCATGTTCCATGAAAAAAAATGGGGCACAAGACGAGGTATAATCGTCATTTCTTTCTGAAGAAAATATAAGAGATACTAAATGAGTTTCTTTTTCACTTACTTTCAATTTATTGAAAATAATTGTTTTCTTTACCACCGGCGCTATTCTTAAAGCAGGACTTACGTTTACGACATAGGGTGACAAAAATGGTACTATATCCGCTTTGCATTTTTAATCGTATTGTTAAAAGGATTTAATAATTAGACGACTGGTTCATTTATGGCGTATAATAAGGAATACGATGCTTTACCTTTTTCACATTTTAAACCTGCAATTTGAAAATTATAACCCTATTATTTATTAAAATATATAGTTTTTATACACTTCTATATATTGTGGTAGTTTGTACTACGCAGGAAATGTCAAAATTATTAATATTAGTTAATTTTTATTTTAAACGTAACCGTTATTTGGTCAAAAACGGCAGAAATGCATTGGTCACTTGCGGACGTGAAATTCAAATTCATCGCAACTTTCAACCCTTATATCTCCACCCCATTAAACGACATTTGGAATCACCATATTTCTGATCCTCATTTTCCAAACTATCCCACTATATACATATATGTATACTAAATCGAAGCCCAGATTTAATGTAATTACAATTGCAGACTATTCCGGTATACATATACCTATAAAAAGTTAACTTGAGTCATAACAGCAAAAAGAATAACTCTACGAAAAAAAAGTATATATAATTTCTTTTTATAGAGCTTTTTAAGAACTTTATTTGTTGTTTAATACTTTTTTTCCTAAAATCACTATTTTTGGATATAAATTAAAAAATTTTCGAAGATTAGAAGAAGTGGGTGGCAAACAAAGCCTTGTCGTCAAAAATTCTTTTAGAGATTTTATTCTTTAAACAGGTATAAACTTTGGTAAAAAGCTCATCCAAATCGGGAATGACCTTTTTTCGAAGTCAACCCCAAACCTTTACGAATAAAAGAAAAAAACATAACTGTATCTGATAAGAAGTTTCTTGTCACGGACTGTTGACAACGACTCAAGCACGTCAGCGCGGTGTGAACGCGAAAAAAAGGTTGACGATTGGTTTAAAGGGACGGAACACGGAACACGTAGAAACAGTCGAGCATTACACTTAATTGCTTAGTTTATTGTCCAGAGCATACACACACTTACAATGATTTTATGCACATACAACGATACACAAAAATTTAAAGGTCTTAGCAGACTGCAGCAGCGCAAGAAACAAATGCGAAGCGCATATGATGCAATACTCGCGATAGCACGAAGCGAAGCCGATTCGGAACAATAACAGAATGAACCATGCGGTCATCGCGCCAATGTTTATACTGCTTGCTCTCCGAACTCTCTCGAAGCATGTACACAACAGCTGATCGGTAGATACAAAACAAAGGTTCACGATGTTTCGCTTTCGAGAGAGTTCGGAGACGTTGCTCACCGCGGCGGTGAGGTGACGGACGGGGAGAGCATTCTTCGCTAAGATTGCGGTTTCCAAACATTCCGCCCGCCTTATCGAGAAGCGACAAAACGGCAGATGCATTTCCTTGAAAAATTTCACTCTGACATACTGTCCGGGGTCGATGTGTCGGGCAGCGGGATGAGCTTCACTGTGGGCCTCGTGAAATTTCCCGAAGCGGTCTTCACGTCAGCAACTCGAGCCTGTGCATCTTGACCCTGGTGCAGACGAACGACGCGAGCGAGTGGCCATCGTGTTGGGGAGGTCCCTTCGTCCTTAATGAGGCAAAGTTGTCCCTCCTTCAAGCCTCCAATTGCCTTCCACCATTTTGGTCGTGGTGTTAGAGACTGGATGTACTCCTGAGACCATCGAGCCCAGAGGTGGTCACGCATTTGTTGTAGCAAACGCCAGCGAGTAAGCCTATTTGGGGCGACCTTGACCAGCGATGCCTCTGGTATTGCCAATAAGGGCTCACCCACAAGAAAATGGCCCTGGGTTAGCGCTGACGTGTCCTCCGGGTCGTCGGTAATGGGCTGCAGCCGTCTCGAGTTTAAGCAGGCCTCTACCTCTGCTAGCAGCGTCGTCATCTCCTCGTAAGTGAGGGCAGCATCGCCAATAACACGTCGCAAATGGTGCTTGACTGATCTCACTGCTGCCTCCCAAAGTCCGCCGAAGTGGGGCGCTGCGGGGGGGTTGAAAACCCATCTTACCCCCCGGTCTGCAAGGTGCCCGGCTATGCGTCGAGCTTCAGGGCCTGCACTGAGGAGAGAGCGCGTAGCTCTTTATCTGCCCCCACAAAATTTGTCCCGCGGTCGCTGTACATGGTGGCGGGGATTCCGCGACGTGAGACGAAGCGACGAAAGGCTGCGATAAAGGCGATGGCGGTGTAATCGCTGACCACTTCTAAGTGAACGGCCCGCGAACTGAAACAAACAAATATACAAAAGAAACCCTTATATGTACGCTGTCCGCGTCCCTTGGTGGTGCGGAGACGTATTGGGCCCGCGTAGTCTACGCCCGTATGCAAAAAGGGACGATTTGGTGTCACCCTCGAAGATGGTAAAGTCCCCATCAGCGGCTGAGGAGACGCTGCTCTCCAGCGGATGCAGCTGGGGCACCGGTGAATCACCCTCTTTACGTTCTGGCGGCCACGCAGAAGCCAGTAGCGCTGTCGTATTGAGGCGAGAGTTGTCTGCGTTCCTCCGTGCAAGGTGCGCCGGTGGTGCGCTTCCACAATGAGCTGGCTCAGGTGGGATTGAGTGGCCAGTATGATCGGGTGCTTCTGGTCGGCGTTGAGCAGTGCATGCTTGATGCGTCCTCCAACTCGAAGGATTCCATCCTTATCGATGAACGGAGTCAGTTTTCTAAGGGCGCTGCGCCCATGTACCGCCCGCCCTGCACGGACGTCTTCCAGCTCCCTGGGAAAGGCGATGCGCTAAGTAATGCGTACCCACTGGAGGAGCGCGGCCTCTAACTCCTGGGGTAGTATAACTAGTGCGTCGGTAGTCACAGAGCTGATCTTCTCGGCAGTTCGTCGAGACCTCCAGCGCAGAATCCATGCAGTGACCCGCAGAAGTCTGCGTAAGTCGGAAAAACGTGTCAGTTCGGGTGGCTCGACGGTTTCCAGCTTCACTGCATAGCATCTTTTGGATCTTTGTTCCGGCACGTCAGCGTCTTGAAGAGGATCTTCCATCTTCGGCCATGACGCAAATTCACTTCTGAGAAAGGGAGGGCCTTGCCACCACAATGGATGCGTGGCGAGTTCGCGTGGCATCAATCCTCGTGATGCGCAGTCTGCAGGATTTTCAGGGCCAGGTACATGACACCAACGCACGGCGTCGCTCTGCCTCTGTATTTCAGCCACCCGGTTGGCCACAAAGGTAGCCCATTTCGTTGGATGACCACGAATCCATGCCAAAGTAACTGTGGAGTCGGACCAATGGAAGGTAGGCACAGCCTGAAGGCCCAGCACCATCTTGACATGTGCGGACAACTTGGTCAGTTAAGCTGCGGCGCACAGCTCGAGTCGAGGCAATGAGACTCGTTTGAGCGGAGCCACTCTGGTTTTTGCCTACACGAGTGACACGGATATCTTCCCATTTTGCACGGTTCTCAAGTAAATGACGGCGCCGTAAGCGTGCTCCGAGGCGTCCGCGAATCCGTGGAGCTCAACATTACCCTCGGGAGTGAAGCCAATAAACCAGCGAGGTATTTTGACCGCTTCCAAGACCGGAAGGTCGTCAAGGATGTTGATCCAGGTGGTTGCTTCAGTGGGAGCTAAGGGAGTGTCCCACTCCAGTTGCTGTAGCCAAGTAGTTTGGATGAGCATCTTCGTCAGAACCACTGGCGCCAGCCATCCCAACGGGTCGAACAAACGGGCCACCCGTGACAGCAATGACCTTTTGGTAGGTACGGAATCGGCCATGATTGTGGTTGCCATCATCAGGCAGTCGTCAGAAGGTGACCAACGTACACCCAGCACGGCATGTTCTTCGTGTGGCAAATCTGAGACTCCCGAGGCTGCCAGTCGGTGTGAAGATGGTACTCCCTCGAGCAAATCCGGATGGTTGGCTGCCCATTTCCTCAAGGGGAATCCGCCCGCCATGCACACAGCGGTCAGCTCGCTTTGTAGTTGGCGGCCCGCGGCAAGCGAGGACGCACCGGACAAAATGTCGTCGACGTAGCAGTCGTGTCGCAACGCTGCAGCTCCTGCCGGGAATTTTTCCTCCTCGTCATTGGCCAATTGGTGCAGCACCCGCACAGCCAGGAACGGTGCACAGGAGGTTCCATAAGTGACCGTATTCAACTGGAACTCGCTGACCGTTCCGTTGAGTTCCCACAAAATTCGCTGCAAGTCTCTGTCGTCTGGGTGCACCACGATCTGGCGGTACATCTTCTCAATATCGGCGACAAATGCGTACCGATGGCGCCTCCAACGCAGGACAATGTCTGGCAGTGAAGACATCATATTTGGTCCTGCAAATAAGCAACTATTCAGACTAATGCCGGTAGATGTGCGTGCGGATCCATTGAAAACAACGCGTAGTTTAACATTTCCCTCGGTGGATTTCAGCACACCATGATGAGGCAGGTAGCAGAGGCGCCCCTCGACTGGACTGGGAGCCGGAGGGGCAGGCGTCATATGACGCAAGGCAAGGTATTCCTCCATGACTTCCTTATACTTAAGGCGAAAGCCGTCGTCGAGAGCGAATCGACGACTCATTGCACTTAGCATGCGCGCTGCCGCGTGCTTCGTGGAGGCCAGCTGGGGCGTTGGCTGAATGTTGAACGGCAGCTGCACTTGAAAGCGGCCATCGGGCAAGCGTTTGGTGGAGCTCACGAAAAGCTCCTCGCACCTTTGGTCCTCTGCGGTGAACGGCACCTCTGCTCGCGATGGTTCCTCCCACTCCCAGAACCGTTGCAGCACTGACGAGAGGTTGTCATCCTGGGAGCAATGTAGTGTCGTCATGGCTGGCACAGACGGTCCCGTGCGAAGACCTCCGAGAAGGATCCACCCCAGGCTGGTGAATTGAGCGACTGGCTCCTGATCCCGTCCTCGTCTCAGTCCACTCCGCAGAATATGCGCGTAAACGTCCGCGCCCAGGAGCAGCTCCACCGGGTCAGCTGCCAGGTAGTCTGGGTCTGCCAGCTTCAGACCCTGCACGTGGGACCAGGTGCAACGGTCGGCTTTGACGGCTCCGTTGTACCCTGTTAGCCGAGGCAGTACGAGTGCCGAAACGTTCAAGGTGAAGCCCCCTGACCGTGCTGTTATGGAAAGCGAGACTCGGCCTCGTGCGACTCCGGATTACTGCCCACCAACTCCAAAAATCGTAACGCACGATGGACTCCGTGGCAGGCGTAGGCGCTGCACCAAGGACTCTGCCGCCAATGAAGCCTCTGAACCTGGGTCAATGAGAGCGCGAACTGCTTGCTGCTTGCCTAAACCATCTAAAACCCAAATTCGTACAGTGGCTAAGAGAACGGTGGCGTTCTCCACCGTGGGTAGGGCGGCCACGTGTGCGGATGCTGAGGGCGTCTTCGCGGTCACCGGGGCAGGAGCGAACGCCTCGTGCAACGAGGTGTGATGTCGCCCAGCGCACTTAAGACAGGTCTTGTTGGTGGTACACATACTCACGGCATGGCGTCCGAGGCAGTTGAAACATCGGTTATGGGTGCTCACCAAGTCTTTTCGTTCAAGCGGTGTCCTTTGCATGTACCGATCGCAGGTGGCGATAAAATGCGACCCCCCGCACACGGGGCATGCTCGGGAGGCGCTGCGTCCACCACGAAGGCTCGACTTGACGTATGGTTCAGTGCATTTCTCCCCGGTTGCCTCCTCTGACGTCACCTGTTCCTTGAGAAACTCTTGCAATTGCTCGAATGAAGGAGGCTCCGAAGATTTCAGCAAGGACTTGTCCCACTCCCGACGTGTGACTTGATCGAGAAGATTCACGGCTAGGTGCACGAAAAGATCCTCACTCGACGAAATGGGGCGGCCGATGCCCTCCAGGGCCCCAGCTGTTGTCACGACTCCATGGAAAATCCGCCGCAGGTCCACCATGGAGTTGGGCTTCATCTTGGGAATTGCGAGGAAGGCGTTGAGGTATGCTCTCACAAGAAGCCGTTTGTTCTCGTAGCGCTCCCTTAGCAAGGTCCAGGCTCGCTGGAAGTTTTCGTCGGTAGTGGGCAAGTTTTTTAGTAGACTCTCAGCCTCACCCGACACACTGGTTTTCAGGTAATGCAGCTTTCGAACGTTCGATAGGGCGGACTCGTCGATAACCAGCGATTGAAACAAGTCGCTGAAAGCTGGCCAATCCTCGAATCGGCCGCTGAATTTGGGCAGCTCAATGCGCGGGAACGAGGGTGACGCCACGGAGGTGGCGGGTGTGTGAGCTACCGGTGCAGTTGTGCCAGGTTTGACCGGATTAAGCTCCGAGCTTGAGGCAAATTGTCGCTCTAACCGTAAGAGCTGTGCTCGTTGAGACGTATATTGCATCTCAGCTGTTCCTAGGAAGTCACCTGTTACGTAATCGTGATCTTTGAGAGCTGCCCTGTAATTGCGCATGAGCTGTGAATGCTGATCCTCTAAGCGGGCCCATTTTTTATCCAGCAACGACAGAGCGGCTCGCACCCCGTCAATCGATATATTTTGTTGGCCAGTTTTCTTCAAATTCTCCCAAGTGCGCGCGATGCGGCCATGAAGTTCATACTGTGATGCAATTAACTCCTCCATGCCGATAACCCTCTTTGTAATTCACTCACTCGTGAAACCGTAGACGACGATGAAAGTACCGAAAACGATGAAAATCCGGCTCGAAGGACCAGAAATGTCACGGACTGTTGACAACGACTCAAGCACGTCAGCGCGGTGTGAACGCGAAAAAAAGGTTGACGATTGGTTTAAAGGGACGGAACACGGAACACGTAGAAACAGTCGAGCATTACACTTAATTGCTTAGTTTATTGTCCAGAGCATACACACACTTACAATGATTTTATGCACATACAACGATACACAAAAATTTAAAGGTCTTAGCAGACTGCAGCAGCGCAAGAAACAAATGCGAAGCGCATATGATGCAATACTCGCGATAGCACGAAGCGAAGCCGATTCGGAACAATAACAGAATGAACCATGCGGTCATCGCGCTAATGTTTATACTGCTTGCTCTCCGAACTCTCTCGAAGCATGTACACAACAGCTGATCGGTAGATACAAAACAAAGGTTCACGATGTTTCGCTTTCGAGAGAGTTCGGAGACGTTGCTCACCGCGGCGGTGAGGTGACGGACGGGGAGAGCATTCTTCGCTAAGATTGCGGTTTCCAAACATTTCTGAAATAAAAATTCGTAAGCAAAGCTTGTTTTCATGAAAACGGACGAAACGATGGCTTGTCTTTTTTTAACAAATTTGAAACTGGCAACATGATGACTTTAAACCTCCCTTAATTTCACACTAAGAGGTGTAATCAAAATTACTTGTATCAGTTAATTATCTTAAAATTATAAAGTGAACTTAAAAAATAAATAACATATGTTTACAAAAATAGTAAACTATAAAAAAACTGAGGTTTCACAGAAGTCTCACATTTCCACGTCTGTAAATTGAGTGATATGTTAATAAAAACATCATGCAATATATGTTTTGAATTCGTCTCGATGTCCTCTAAAGCTACGAATAAAAAAAAATGTGTGTTCCTATTTAAAAAACTCAAAGTGACCTTGACTTTGCCAAGAGAACAAACTGTTTTCAAAATTTACTTTACTAATATCCATTGTGCACTTCATACCTGCAAATATTGTTCTAAACTTTTTTTCGTAAGGTGACTGCAAGTGGGCGAAAAATCGTGAGTAGCGTTAAGATAACATCCTGTATATATGTACATATTTTCGTTTTCAGAAAGGCGTTATCCTTTGAAACTCAGAGGGTGAAGTTAATTTCCTATTTCGATATCACTTGAAATTTTTAACAGGGGTAGACATATAAAATTATACATTTATAATACGATACTCTTTTTCCGGGCCGAACTGAGCATGTGGCTGAACAGGCCATAACAGAATATGGTTGCCAACGTTTATTGTAAGGTAGGCCTATTCAGCTAGGCAAGTGTAAAAGGTGTAAAATAATTTAGCCAACTTACAGACTTTAGAGTAGGCTTAATTACCTGTACCCAAACATCTGTAAGTGGTCAATGCTATTTCCTACCAAGGGTGCGTGCTATTTCCTACGTGGTAACGTGCCATTACATACGGTAACAAGCCAGATTCCGCACCCAGTATCCGTGGTATTTTATATTTAATTTTATGTATGTATCTTAATCTGCCGCCCTTTAAATAAAAAACATCGATATGTTTTGCATAAATCCATTAAACTACGTGTTCTATTAATTTAAATGTACCTTTTCAATCTTATCGCGCACTGTTTTCATTCTGTCAGTACTGTGTTATCCAGTTAGAAATAAATACATGTCAATCAAAAACTCATGTAAAATAAAGTGATACCATTTATTGTCAAAATTTGAAACGTTGTATTTTAATTATGTATTCTGTAACGGATTTTTTAAATTAACTGTGGCAGTTGGTTAGTAAGATACAATATTTACAAAATAATTTATAGCTATTAGACAATAGGATGATCATTTATTTAAATACAACAGAAACTGACAAGGGACATCACCAAGGTGTTATTTGATACGTATCTTTTATATCTACTGATATTTATGTTGAGGAGCTGAAAGTAGCCCTCAAAGTTTGTCTGCAAACACATTTTCTTAAATGTTTCGGAAACCAGAAAGTGTAAGCTGGTATTTTTTTTAAATGGTATATTTTTGAGTAAGGAATTTAGTCGGTCCCGAAAATTTCGTGATACCGATTTGTATTATGCGCGCGAATTCGAAATGAGCTAAGCGAATTACCATCGAAATAAGCCGAACGATTACTAGAAGAGTCAGTCGCTAGAGAGCTTACAAACATGCGAGCTGTCATTTATATAATATATAGTATATCATCAATTCCATTATAATAAAGTTCGAGTATTTCGTCCAGATTCAGTCAGAAAGTTATTTTCGTTGTAACAAAATTCAGAAATGGGATCTATTATTCATTATCTATTATCTATTATCCGCGTGTGAAAACAAATACACGAAAAAGAATACAAAGGAGTTCAGACGGACGGAGTTGAACACGTAAATGAGCACAATCGGCAAAATTGAAAGTATAAGTACGACAGTGTACATTTTGAAGCGACTCGACTGCAAATTAAAAAAAAGCCAAATTGAATAAATGCGGATAGAGCTACTATTTAGAATAGCGAGATAGAATGATAGGAAGTGTTCCGTTGAGAGTGTGATGAACACGAGAAGTAAGGCAACGGATACGAAATTTGAAGAACTATCGTTACACGCACGGAAGGAAAAAACGAAGGAAGAGACAACAAATAGCAATGAAGGACAGATAGAGATAGTAAAAACATGTTAGCGATAGTTGTAACAGAACAGGACATCACTGACGAAAATACTACCGCAGGTACGCACCATTTTAAAGATATTCATGAAATTTTACCGTCATTTAATCCCATGAAGTCTGACGTAGATATACGAAAGTGGTTACGCAAAATTGAGGAATATGCTATTTTGTATTTATGGTCTAGTACCGCGAAAAAGCACTATGCATTATTAAAGCTCAACGGCATAGCTAAAAAGTGGAGAGACAGCTTCCCGTCTCAAGAACGCACGTGGGATCAGTGGAAGAGCTTGTTAATAAAGGCATTCCCCTGCGAAGTAACTTGCATAAGTAAACGATTAGCAGCTCAACATTATTCAAAAAAAGCGAATCAAAACATTACGGAATATTACTACGAAAAATTAGCATTATGTAATCAGGCTAATATGGATGATAGAGAGACAATTCAATTGATAGTTCAAGGATTGCACAACATGCGGATTCGTGAATACTTAGGTCCTTTGGTAAAATATAAAATGCCCAGTGAGTTATTAAGGGACCTGATGGGCACCGATTCATTTTTTCAAGAACGACCATCACATAAAAGTAACAAGGACACGAAAGGTCGATCGGAAGAAAAATCAGGTAAGACTTATTTTAATTGCAAAGGAGAAAGTCATACAGCGAGGATTTGCAAATAAAATAATTTTAAGAAAAAAAAATACGCCGACTTCGAAATGCACTAAAAAGTATAAAATAATTTCTATTTTCTAATGAAGTAATTTCTATTTCATTCGATCATACAATTACGTAACAAATATGAATGAAACCTATTTACTCGTTAGGTAGTATATTAAATATATTTCAACCTTTCGGAGGCGGCGCAAAATTAAAAGGTTTTTTCAACATGTCAACCTTTGGACAGTCGGACATAGGCAAAGCTTGAATAGCTATTTTTTTTTCTATACAAATAACTCGGCAGCACGCCGCGAAGTAGGTGTTAGTGCGTATAATATGTAACTATGGTCTATCTAGATTCATTGAGTATGGGACAGACAGAATCGATCGCCGCATATACTATAAAGATAGATCCCATCTGCCGGAAATTTGGTAATTCCCGCGTCGTGGGCTCCGTTTGTAGGTTCTTAGATCCATGGCTTCCACATGCGAACGAAGTCGATTCAGTTTCATTTATATCAGAAACGTTGTGAAATGACGATTCAGTCGTTACATTTGCGTATATTACCAGATATATCTATAATGGTTCGTATTCTTCCTCAGAATTTATTAATATGCAATACGCCATACCACAATCAACTAGTTATTGGCAGCAATGTTTACTGATGTATTTTTGATTTGGCGCCGCCTCCGAAAAGGTTGAAATATATTTAATATACTACCTAACGAATGAATAGGTTTCATTCATATATGTTACGTAATTGTACGATTGAATGAAATAGAAATTACTTCATTAGGAAATAGTAATTATTTTATACTTTTTAGTGCATTTCGAAGTCGGTGTATTTTTTTTCTGAAAATTATTTTATAACAAATATAAAAATCGGTTTCGACTCATCACTTCTCCAAAAATTATGCTCTTCAACAACTCGTCGTTAGACCAATATTCATAATATGATGATTTTCTATTTCGTGACATTAATAATGTAGGGAATGTAACATAATTCGGCTTAGGTAATACTATAGAACGTAATACATCATACAATGTATTAGGCGAGGGACGTGTGCGAGGCACGTGTGCCGAGGACAGAGTTTTACGAGACGCCGCGACGAAAAGACGTATCCATCGTTATACAGTAAATATTCGATATCTGCGACTCTCTCGGGTCTGAACTGTTGCACATATCGTACAGGTCCTACATTGATTGATGTTTTGCCGAACGTAGAAAAGGACAGAAGAGAAAAATAACACGGGGCCGGTTGCAGATATCGTAAAGGTACTACATTTCTGGCGAAGGAGACCGAACGTAAACAAACAGCGACCTTCCAGAAGGATACTCCTAATACAAGAATAAAACTTTTTTATTTTTAATTTTTTTTATGAAACTTTTACCAATTGATTCTTCGCATTTTTCTGATTAAAATGAGACCAAACATGACATAATTTGGACTATATTTATTGGCTTAATTGACGATAAAAGTTTCTGGCGCAGAAGAGAATAGCGAGTGAAAAAGAAAGAGACGCTGCGATCATGGCAGGCGGCAAAGATCAAAGGTCTGTTCGATTGTTTAAAATCCTAATGCATTGCTAACTTTTTTATTTTTAATCTAATTTTTGTACAACTTTCTCCATCATATTCGTGACATTTTCCTGATTAAAATGAGACTAACCACGACGTAATTCGGGATATATTTACTTTTAATAACTTTTTAGAGCAAAGTTCTCGATACGCACTCTTAATATCATAAAGCCATTAGGTCTATCTTTCATCCTTGAAATATTTTTGAACAAATAACAGCTGTCTTTTGCAGCTGTTTATTACGTGCAATTTAAAGTTACAATTTTTTTCCTACTTAGCATGTTTTTTTCGAGACCCAGCAAGCTTTATGACTTTATTACTGTTGAACCGTTCGGTAACAAGCGACAGTGTAGTTTTTTCCCCGGGTCAAATTTAACCTAATGTTAGAAAATTCTAAAACACCCCACAATAAGCTCTACCGGACGAGTTGCACATGGCCACGATGCAACGACCTCGATGACGACGAGGTTCGTCGCTGCGACGCCAAGACCATAAACCATCCCCAAGGCCCTTCAGTTTCTACAAAGATCGAGGAAACTCTGCGGACCCCGGGAGGGGTATTCGTTTATTATCCATCAAAGACGCTACTTAGACTACGGAATAATCTTTCCAAAATGTATTGCAACAGTTAACCACGTATAGAATCACGTTTTGATTATTTGCGCCTTTACCTGACCTTAGTCTTACACTAAGTTCAAGCATTTGATAAAGGAGTGTAAGACTAAGGTGTCAGGTAAGGGTGAAAATGACCAAAGCGTAACTCAATTCGTTAAATACTGTGCAAAAATATATTTTATAGAGGCCATTCCATGGCCGATGTCGCATCTGCGAAAGATGGTCCCTCGCGGAAACTCAAGGGCCTCGCGGTGGTTTGTGGCTCTGGCGGCTCAGAGTCAGGCCCCGTTGTCGTGGTGGTCGTCGCGTCGTAGCCATGTGCTTTTCGTCTGTCCCGGTTTATTAGGGGAAAGTTTAGGATTTTTTAATATGAGATTCCTTTTCCCTCCCATTAATTTTTCTTTAACCAATCCAATGGTTCGTTTTAACCAAATCGCTTGTCCACCACCACCAGCATGTCGATCCCACTACTTTTCAATTCTTTACGTGAAAATCCTTCTTAGATTTTTTGATAAATTCTTTCGTCAACTCTCATCCAGTCAAGTTCGCAGTTATAAAGTCCGTAGTTTCAAAGTGTTATTTTAAAGTATTACGAATAGTGTAAGAATAGTGCAGTGATGGCAACCAATAAAGCTACTGTGTTAACCATTCAACAGCGTTCAGACGTTCTAAAAGACGTAGAAAATTCCTCCATAGCTTGTAAACGGGATTTTGTTTATTTAGATACGCCCGGAGACGGGCGTTGCTTCTACGAATTTCGTCGCTATATTTTCTGTGAATTCTGTCTGGTTTAAAGCCCAGCTTGGGCTTCTCAGTAAAAGTAAAAGTACGATAAACAAGGAATGATTTAAATGAAGGGTTCGGGCCTCCAGGTACTGGATAGCGGAGTGGTCTGAATGGTCGTTAAAGAAAGTTAGAAACCTCTTTCGTATATAATTAACATGAGACAATATCTATATATATTCTGAAAATCCAGTACGTACATACATGTGTATTCAACAACAAGAATTTCTTTATATATCGCAATATGAAAGTGCACGCCTAAAAACAAGAGAAAGATTTACGAATTTTGCACACAAAAGTACATTGAATGCTTTGCTTGAAATTTCAATTGGTTATTTGTATATATATATTTAAATTGGTGGTTGGAATCAATGCCTCGAAAAATAGCACGATTGAGGATTGTCGCAGCACCTTTTACACCCGGCCGATAAATCGGAAGAGATGTTCCGGTGGAAACTTGCACGAAGTCGAGATCAGGTTGAGACACCTAGGAGCTTGTGCTGAGGAGTTTGTTGGGGCTCAAGACTTGCTCTGATGCCGGACGCCTGATACCAACAGTACTGATCCGATCGTGTAATTCGCGACGCGAATAGTACAGTAACACACAAATTGACCTTGTCGAGTGACTCGGGAAAAGCCAAAAGGTGCCTGTACTATGAGATTCATGCACTGATTAAGAACAACCAGAAGATGCCGGCAGGCACAATATGTGGGCTGGGCGACACTTCGGTTACCCAAACTGAGTATGAATCTGATTCGAACAAATTAATCTCCAAACAGTGCGAGAGCTGTGCCACGCGGTCGTGTCCACCTCTTCACAAAGGCATTTGAGAACGACCAAGGAGTAGCGGCAGGGCACTTTCGTGAGCTGGGCGATACTCTGGTTACTCAAACGGGTCTGTGAGCTGTGCCTCGATCAAACATGGCAGAAATCATGCAATTCTACACCAGCGAGACTACCTCTCGCAAGGGCAAACAGGTACAATTAGAACGTACGGCGGGACACTTTACGTGGGCCGAGCGACACTTCAATTGCCTGTATGAGCCTGAGAGCTGTACCACGCCAAAATGTACAATTTATATGATCTCAGTCGCTATTCACCACTGCGCGAATAACGACGATAAATAATAACGAGAATCGACTTCCAATCAACCGTTAATTACCAAAAAAAGGAAATTTAATTTAATTAAAAATTTTTGACTACTACGCTATTCACGATCGAACAATTGTTCCGAAATCTTACTCCGACTGTGCCACCGTTCGGCTTGAACGATCGACTCCTCCGTTTGAGGCGTTTACGCGTTGCGGATAAACTGTCGGCTTTGACGAATCTATCAGGTCGGTTTGACCTCGCAATCGCGTACCGTGTTTCGCAGATGAGATTTTCTTGAACCGACTCGATTCGCTTTCAGACGTAGAGTGACAAATATCATCCTCGCATCGACCTCCTTCGATCGTTATCGAGTGGGGATCGATGCGCACGCATAATTATTGAAAGTGGGGTATATACTCTACCGGTAGCCCCATGAAATAATGAACATGACATGTGCTCGGAGTAGGGATACCCCTTACCACGGCAATATATGAACTGATATATAAGGTGTTCTCATATTATGTAACCAGCACGGTTACAAGCTAGTGTCGCGAAAAAATATAATGTGCATAAAGCAACGATTTGGCGAATAATCCAAAACGCTCCGAAAATTATAAGATTCGCGCAGATGAACAAGAGGGAGAGACGTCGATAAAAAATGAGGAAACCAATGTTCGACGAAGTGGAGCAACAGTTGCTGATATGGTTTACACAAAGAAGAGCAATGGGCGACATTGTATCAGATGCTCTGTTTTTAGAGAAAGCGGCCGAACTGAAGGACCACATGGGCCTCAATAATTTCAAAGTTAGCGCAGGGTGGCTTGCGAAATTTAAAAGACGTCACGACATTAGGTTAGTTCACATATACGGCGAACAGTGCAGTGCCGATAAAAGTGCAACCGAAAAATTCATGAGCGATTTTAGCCTATTTTTAAATGAAGAAAATATGGATTTAAATAACGTATATAACATGGACGAAAGCGGATTATTGTGGAAGGCATTGCCTGCGAAAACCCTCGTGAATAAAGACGAAGTGTGTGTAAGTGGACACAAAATAAGAAAAGAGCGAATAACCGTCGGGTTTTGTGCAAATGTAACAGGAACGCACAAAATGACACCCATTATTATTAATAAATATAAAAAACCACTTGCATTAAAAAATAATATCGACGACTTACCAGTTATTTTTAAAGCACAAAAAAATGCTTGGATGGATCAAACATTATTACTTGACTGGTTCGAAAATCATTTTAAAAAGGAAGTGCATATGTTTCAGTTGCAAAAAGGATTGTGTGGAAAAGTTTTACTATTAATTGATAACTGTTCGAGTCACAAATTTCCATCTAATTATAACCACGATGAATATTTTCAAGTAATGTATTTACCACCAAACACGACAGCTTTGATTCAACCAATGGATCAAGGCATAATACAAAAAACAAAAAGAGACTACCGTCACAAATTAACACAATTTGTGATTCGTAACGAAAACGGAGTACAAGACTTTTATAAAAAATACACGATTAAGGATTGCATTAAAATAATCAACGAAGCGTGGAAAGAAGTGACTCAGAATAACATACAAAATGCGTGGAAAAAAATTATTTCACCACACCACACAGAAAATGAAATCGCAACAGGAGAGGAAGAAGAAGAACATCACATCATATCAGAAATGCAACAGACTTGCACGCTATTTTCTCAACAAAATATAACCGAAGAGGATATTTTAGACTATTTATCTATATGTACGGAACAAGAAAATACGTATTCAAAAGAGGCTGAAGAAGCTATCGAAGGGAGGAGCCCAAATGATTCTGAAGAAATGGAGATAGAAACGAATGAGGAAAGGGACGAAGGAAGGGATGAAAGAAACACTGAAGAAAGGGACAGATACGAAGGAGTACCATATCATGGAGTTCCATTTACACAAGAACAAAGAAAAAGAGTAGAGAATGCATTTAAATGTTTGGAAGAATTTAACAATCTTTACCCCCTTCCAACACAATTACATTTAAAAGGACTAAAATTCTCAATATTAGGTAAGACAATTTTTAATTTATGTAATTAAATATTAATAAATGCATCATATTATTCTGCGTATGATTTAAAATAATTTTTTTTTTAGGTAATGTTCAACAATAATTCCATACGTATTGAAACAAAAATGAAGCCTAGTCAAATATATACGTGTATAATGATTTATGTTATTAAATTGAAGATGTTACTGAGAAATAATTGTTTCTACTTCATTTGCAACTTTCCAGTTGTCCCTGTAAATTTACAAATCGCTCAATATTTGTAGCGGTTAATTGGTTCCAATCGTGTTATTAAAAGTAAATACAGTTACTCGATTTAATATTCGGACACCATGGTATTTGCGAAATTAAAGCTTTATATTTTTATTTGCAATGACATTATCGAATTTTCTAATCCGCAATGAACTACAGCACATATTCTAGTTTACAAATATGTAAAATTAAATACTTTATTTTTTATTGCTTTCCACATAATAAATTATAAATGAAATTAAACCCAATATTGATGTCGAAAAAATATTCGGACACTTAATATTACATAAAGTTTTTTCTTATTTACAGTACATGTAACAACAAAGTGATATTTTTAATGTTAATTTCATATTTTTTGGGACATCTTTTTTGTCTGATGACGTGTTGCAGACGTGTTGGCATGTTTTAAATTATTTTATTTAAATAATTTTGAGTAACACACTTCCACTCTTCCATCAATCGTATTTTTAATTTGTCTTTTGTTTTTATGGGGGTGGTTTTAACATTATGATCCATAAAGTCCCATAGATTTTCGGTTGGATTAAATTTCGGTAATTGTGGTGGAGGATGGAGCACTTTCGGACAAGCATATGATAAATATTCTTGAACTATTTTTGATTTGTGTTTTACATCGTTATCCTGGTAGAACTTAAAACTGTCGCGTATACCCATATTAGTTCCACTTTTTAACCAATTTTTTATTAATATATCTCAATATTTGTCCTTGTCCATAATATCTTCAATAAAAACTAGCTCCCTTACTGCAGCACTAAAATATCAGCCCCATACCATCAAGTCCCCACTACCATGTTCCATCGACGAGTTCATATTTCTTACTTTTGATTATTTATCGGGTTTACGCCACACTAATTTTCGTCCGTTAAATCAATTTCATGTTACTGGTCATAATAGACGAAAATTAGTGTGACATAAACCGAATGAACAATTAAAAATAAGTAATATGAGACCGACGATGAAACACGTTGGTGGAAGTTTGATGGTATTGTTGCATCGCCCCAGAGTGCGATGCAGCTGTCTTTTTATTTTTACAAGCCAATAGATTAAGCATTTCGAACCGACCGTACAGGCAATAAGTTTATGAAGCCATTGACCATTTTAGCTAGCAAAAAATACCTTCGCGTCGGCAACCCAAGTTTATTGCTTGGGACCAGCATGTTTTAACTTTCTATTCCGTTATTTTTCAATCATCGTCGTCAGGGTCAGAGTGCTTTCTCACCTTATTACCTGCTACGGGTTTTTCCCAAATCGCGGTAACCTTCGCGCGTCACCCCTTGGTCGCGGCTACTTCCAGGGCTGTCCAGCGCTTGTACGAGGGCGGTACCTATATTTTGTACGAAGGTGTCACCTCAAAAATCACTACCAATGAGAAAACAAACCCCCTTCCTAGTTCCCGATTCCGAGGTGATGTCAGTAGTTACTTTGGCGGAAACCGACAGAACATGTTACTAGCTATCAGAACACATCAATACTTCAGAGAACACGTTAACATTTCATAGAACTCAGTAATATCACGAACAACGCATATCGAAACGAACATAGTACAAGAAACACACTTAAATCACGAAGTGAAACTATTGTATATCGCGAACATAATCGAACTTAGTTATATTTCAAATAATAAACACTTAGGGTTACAAATCAAATCGATTAATACCTTAAACTTCCCTTCTTATAACACGAATCGAATCGAACATTATATCACGGACATCATCAAAAATCAGAGTCAGCGTACATTAAATTGTGACTGGCTCAGAATAGTGTCGGGTGCCCGAATTCGCACTGTTCAACGCAACATTTTTTGGTCCTTCGAGCCGGATATCGGTGTGTATTGGTGCTATCGAAGAAGAATTCCGAGCTACTATACCACTGGGTCCAACATCACGACGCAGCAGCCAAGGACAACAGGGTTGCTGCAGATCATCAGGCCACGAGATTCATCGAGCGTGAGAGGATCAGCACGAGGCAACGGCGGTGTTTTGGGACAATTCAGCAAGGAGTTTCATCCACCGGCTGTGAACGAGTTCACAACGTGTTCAGCAACGTAATTCGTGAGTCAGACATAATCACTTAACTCGACAATTTCCGTATTTTTTCCTATCCTTCCTCCGACATCATAATGGCCCAAGAATCGAATACGCAAACCCTCCGCGAACTTATTAGGAAACGCGCAACGATAAAATCCAAGTTAACGGCCTTTGCGAAATTTTTAGACTCGTGTCGCGAAACAGAATCGATTCCTCTTAGCGAGTTAAAGCTTAGGACCGCGCGTCTCGAGAAAGAGCTCGACACCTTCGAAACAATTCAAAGTGCATTAGAGTCGGCAGCGTCTGACGACGAGTACGAAGTCAGATTAAATGAGCGTATCGATTTTGAAGATCACTATTACGGAATTACCGCCGTTGCGAAAGACATAATAGAGAAGCATGATAAAATCAGTGGTCAGGTGGATGGTTCGCCACACGCCCTACAACCTTCGGGTTTGACTGAGGCAGCCAATTTGCAATCACCTTTAACAATTCTATCTGAAACACAAATTAAACTGCCTACTATGCATTTACCCAAGTTCAGCGGAACTTATGAAGCATGGCCCGGTTTCGCGGATGCATTTAAATCGGCTGTCCATGAGAATCCAAGCTTTCGCGACGCGCAGAAACTCATTTACTTAAAATCGTGTTTAACGGGAAAAGCTGCGGAAAATGTCGAATCGTTGGAGACCACCGCAGCCAATTATTCAGTAGCATGGGATATTTTGGAAAAGTATTACAATGATCCGAGCGTGGTAATTAATAATCGCGTCCAAGCATTTTTTGATTTGCCGGCATGTTCGCGATACAATTCCACCGCCTTGGGAGAACTAACAGACACGGCCATGAAGCACTATAATGCGCTGAAGGCACTCAACAAGCCGTTTTTAGAAGCTTTCCCCATTTACGCAATTACTAGCAAGCTAGACGACCAAACGCGGTTACGGTGGAAGGAAAAAACGCAGGGAACCGATCTTCCGACGATGGACGATCTGTTAAATTTCTTACATAATAGACGTAGGGTTTTAGAAGCTACTAGGGTAGAACCCGCGAAACAACCAACAACACGAATTAATAACACGACTCCAACAACACGTACACGACCAGGTCCCGTTACTAGAAATCGTGGATCTCCAAATACTATCGTACCAGCTCAAGTATATCCTTGTATAAGTATACAACAAGCGCGTTGTTATCTGTGCAAGGCAAATCACTTTACGCAATATTGCCAAAAGCTAACGTCCGCGAACGTTGACGAACGATCGACAATAATTCGGAAAGCTGGCTTATGCATCAATTGCTTAAGACCAAACCACGAGATCAAAGACTGCATTGCTGGATGCTGCAAGCAGTGTAATGGAAAGCATCATACACTGCTGCACAAGGAGCAGAAACCGGTACAAGCGAATGTATCGGCGTTAAGCGCTAATTGCCCAAGTGAGACCATCTTATCTACCGCAATCGTCTATATCCGCGACAATCGTAATCAGCCACAACCCTGTCGAGTCCTTCTGGACTCAGGGTCTCAATCTCATTTTCTAACACAAAAATTTGCCAATAAACTTTCGCTACCTTTAAATAAAATAGACGTTCCAGTAGTGGGAATCAACCACACAACTTCTCAGATCCGAAATTCGCTGCGTACCTCTGTTCGATCAAGAGTCAACAACTTTACCACAGATTTAACATTCCTCATACTACCACGCATTACAGAAATATTACCTTCCCGTCCAATCTCAAAAACAGAATTGAATATCCCAGCCAACATCCCATTAGCCGATCCCGAATTTTACTCTCCGTCTGAAATCGACGGCTTGATCGGTGCAGAGGTATTTTTCAAGTTACTCTGTATCGGGCAAACCTCAATTGCGAACAATTCAATCACACTGCAAAAAACGAAACTCGGTTGGATACTCGCGGGTAAATTACCATCTAAAGAGTCAATAGGTGCCACTCACTGTCACGTTGCGTGCAATGCGCTGGACACTTGCATTACGAAATTCTGGGAATTAGAGGAACCTCTTCAACAATCCATTTTATCTAACGAGGAACGTACCTGCGAAAATCATTTCACGAATACAACAACTCGCGATTCAATTTCCGATAGATACGTTGTAAAACTTCCATTTAAAGCACGACCGCCGATGTTAGGCAATTCTTACTCTACCGCACTTCGTCGATTCCATGCGTTAGAGCGAACATTAAACAAAAATCCAAATCTAAAACACGAATACGTAAAATTCTTACATGAATATCACAATTTAGGGCACATGGAGGTACTACACAATCCAAATACACAAACCGGGTATTATCTTCCTCATCACGCGGTATTAAAACACGATAGCTTAACGACAAAATTACGCGTTGTCTTTGACGCGTCTGCTAAGACATCGAATGGCATATCATTGAACGATGCTCTCTTAACCGGTCCTACCATCCAAGAGGAACTTTATACATTATTAATTCGGTTCCGATCATACGCATACGTACTTACCGCTGACATTGAGAAAATGTATCGGCAAGTTCTGGTACATCCAGAAGACAGGATATACCAGAAAATTCTGTGGCGCGATAATTCAGATCAACCAATAAAAACTTATACTCTAAATACAGTTACCTACGGAACCTCCGCTGCACCTTTTTTATCGACTCGCGCAATGTACCAATTGGCCATTGATGAGGGCGAACATTATCCTCATGCCGCCAGGGTATTACGCGAAGATTTTTACGTAGACGACCTGCTGACGGGTGCTGATACGTACCCGGAAGCGGCCGCGATTGTAAGTGAAATTACAGCTCTTTGTTCTAAGGGAGGTTTCAGGTTGCGACAATGGGCAACAAATAACGAATCACTAATCGACGAATTACAACACGACAAGACTGACGCTACTTGTTTGCGACTAGACTTGGACAAAACAATCAAAACCCTAGGCGTGCACTGGAACGCAAAGGAGGATTCGCTCACGTACTCATTATCTACGTGCGCAACCTCTGATCGTGTTACAAAACGAACGATTTTATCAAAAATAGCAACATTTTCCGATCCTCTTGGACTGTTAGGCCCGATTATCATACGAGCGAAGCTGATAATGCAATCTCTCTGGAAAATACAGGTAGATTGGGACGAATCAGTGCCCATTGATCTACACATCGAATGGTGTACGTATTGGGAGGAATTGCGGTTATTAAGTGAATTTAAGGTTAAAAGACACATTACACAACACAATTGCACATCTCTACAACTTCATGGGTTCTGCGACGCGAGCGAACGGGCATACGGCGCTTGTTTGTACGTACGATCGGTCAATGAACACGGAGAAATCGCATCCTGTTTGATAACGTCGAAATCACGAGTAGCACCCTTAAAAGTAGTTACATTACCGCGACTGGAGCTTTGTGCCGCTCACTTGCTCGCGAAGTTATACGCGACTACAAAACACGCTTTGAGACATTTAAATTTTGATAAAACTATATGTTGGTCCGATTCCACAATCACGTTACATTGGCTCAACTCAGAACCGCACATGCTTAACCCTTTCGCGGCGGAATGCTCTGGAGAGAGTTGCGCTCTAAGCAGCCGATGCCAGATCGACCGCGCGGACAAAATACATTTGTGGATAATTACATTTGACTATGTAAAAAAAACCTTTGCACAAGAAGCGTATGCTGCTAGCACGTCAAAAACAACGCATTAATGGCAGTTGTTGATAACAAATGAACAGCGCCTTCGTACGAAGAGAGCGGCTTCGGATGTTTTTCCGCCGCGGGTAAATTTGCCTGAGCGCCGAACGGCGCTGTTCGCTGAGAATGAGCATCTATATCTGAGCGCCATCTGGCGCTGTTCGCTGAGAATGAGCATCTATAGCTGAGCGCCATATGGCGCTGTTCGCCGCGAAAGGGTTAAAACATTCGTCGCTCATCGCGTGGCGAGTGTGCAAAGCATAACGGGAAATCACGAATGGCGACATATCAATTCTAAGGACAATCCCGCGGATTTGATATCACGGGGAATGCATACCACGGATTGCATTCGAAGTAATCTGTGGCATTGCGGCCCATCGTGGTTAGTTCTTTCGGAAGAACAATGGCCACTTTCAATTATTCAACCCACAGAAGTCCCTGAAATGCGTCCGATCGTCGCATTACCAATACAATTAGATTCCGGTTTTATAGAAAGATTTTCTTCCTTCCATCGTCTTAAACGTGTTACTTCATACATTTTTCGCTTCATTCAAAATAGTGCAAAACGAGATCAGTTGAAGGGTCCACTTTCTGTAGCGGAATTGCATAAGGCCGAACTTCGAATTATTTGGTTAGCTCAACAGTCATCATATCAAAGCGAATTGCATGACCTCAAATCGAAAAATCACGTAACCCATTTATCATCGTTAAGTCCATTCTTAGATTCTGACGGAATACTTCGAGTAGGTGGACGATTAACACATGCGGATCTTCCTTACAACGAGAAGCATCCCATGCTATTGCATAAGAACTCTCATTTATCGAAATTAATTGTTCGCGAAGCGCATTTGGAAAATTTTCACGCAGGAGTGCAGGCGACATTAAATGCGGTCCGTCGGAAGTTTTGGATTCCTCATGGTAAGGGATTAGTACGACAAACAATACATGAATGCGTCATTTGCCGTCGCGCTAAACCCAAGGTAGTTAATTATCCCATGGGTGATCTACCTAAAAATCGTATCACGCATTCAAAACCGTTTAGCCATACCGGAGTCGATTTTTGTGGTCCTTTCTTTATAAAGGAGAAAATTCATAGAAATCGCGGGAAAATTAAGGTCTATCTTTCTATTTTTGTTTGTTTTTCAACGCGCGCGGTACATATTGAAATCGTTTCAGACCTGACAACGGACGCATTCTTAGCAGCGTTACGACGTTTTTTCTCGAGGCGTGGCAGGCCAAGCGACATATACTCGGATAACGCGACGAATTTCGTAGGCGCGAAACACGAATTCTCCGAGCTTCACGCGTATATCAACGACCCAAACAACAGCAACAAAATAGTCGAGTCATTAGCTAACGAACAAATAAATTGGCACTTCATTCCCCCCAGATCGCCACATTTTGGTGGTATTTGGGAAGCGGCCGTAAAGTCTGCAAAACACCACATGATACGCGTAATAGGGAACGCGTTATTATCATTCGAGGGCCTTCTAACCTTTACAACCCAAATGGAAGCTATCTTAAACTCCCGACCCCTCACTCCAATATCCTCTGATCCAAACGATCTGACTGCCATCACTCCTAGCCACTTCCTAATTGGCGAGTCATTGATGAGCGTGCCTGACCACGATTACGCGAACATACCGGACGGACGACTTTCGTCTTGGCAGCATATACAACAACTCCGCCAACACTTCTGGAAGCGGTGGCGTTCTGAATATTTACAGGAATTGATATCCCGTAAAAAATGGCACACTGGCGAAACTCAACATCTAGCAGTCGGAACTATGGTCGTGGTCCAAGATGACAACACCCCTCCGATGCAGTGGCCGTTAGGTCGAATTACGTAAATCCACCCTGGCGCAGACGGGATCATTCGTGTAGTGACAGTGCGCACCAGCCGTGGAGAATATAAACGAACAGTTAAACGCATAGCTCCGCTACCGATTGAACAATGAAATCGGGTGTATATAGGTTTTGTTAATATTGTATATAGTTAACATGAGCATTGTATATTTTATCAGAATGTGAGTGTGAAATGCGTGTATGTATAATTGTAAAAAGGGTATGAATGAGAGTGTGAATAACCGTTAGAATTAAGTAGTTAAGTAACTATCGTAATGCGTTAGTATGTATATACATTGCTATACTCGCGCTTCTATCGTACATCAAACACAACACAAATTATTTTAACATTATCAGACATAACACGAACTATTGTAACATTAATAAGCGTACACAAACTTTAATTGATCATTGAACGAAGCCGTTCAAGGGGGGCGGTATGTTGCATCGCCCCAGAGTGCGATGCAGCTGTCTTTTTATTTTTACAAGGCAATAAATTAAGCATTTCGAACCGACCGTACAGGCAATAAGTTTATGAAGCCATTGACCATTTTAGCTAGCAAAAAATACCTTCGCGTCGGCAACCCAAGTTTATTGCTTGGGACCAGCATGTTTTAACTTTCTATTCCGTTATTTTTCAATCATCGTCGTCAGGGTCAGAGTGCTTTCTCACCTTATTACCTGCTACGGATTTTTCCCAAATCGCGGTAACCTTCGCGCGTCACCCCTTGGTCGCGGCTACTTCCAGGGGTGTCCAGCGCTTGTACGAGGGCGGTACCTATATTTTGTACGAAGGTGTCACCTCAAAAATCACTACCAATGAGAAAACAAACCCCCTTCCTAGTTACCGATTCCGAGATGATGTCAGTAGTTACTTTGGCGGAAACCGACAGAACACGTTACTAGCTATCAGAACACATCAATACTTCAGAGAACACGTTAACATTTCATAGAACTCAGTAATATCACGAACAACGCATATCGAAACGAACATAGTACAAGAAACACACTTAAATCACGAAGTGAAACTATTGTATATCGCGAACATAATCGAACTTAGTTATATTTCAAATAATAAACACTTAGGGTTACAAATCAAATCGATTAATACCTTAAACTTCTCTTCTTATAACACGAATCGAATCGAACATTACATCACGGACATCATCAAAAATCAGAGTCAGCGTGCATTAAATTGTGACTGGCTCAGAATAGTGTCGGGTGCCCGAATTCGCACTGTTCAACGCAATAGGTATGGGGCTGCATTTTTAGTGCTGGAGTAGTGGGGTTGGTTTTTATTCAAGGTATTGTGGACAAGAACAAATATTGAGACATATTAATAAAAAATTTACTAAAAAGTGCAACAAATATGGGTATACACGGCAGTTTTAAGTTTTACCAGGATAACGATGTAAAACACAAATCAAGAATAGTTCAGGAATATTTATTATATGCTTCTCCGAAAATGCTCCATCCTGCACCACAGTAACCGGAATTTAATCCAACTGAAAATCTATGGGACTTTATGGATCATAATATTAAAATCACCCCCATAAAAACAAAAGACGAATTAAAAATACGATTGATGGAAGAGTGGAAGTGTGTTACTCAAAATTATTTAAATAAAATAATTTAAAACATGCCAACACGTCATCAGACAAAAAAGATGTCCCAAAAAATATGAAATTAACATTAAAAATATCGCTTTGTTGTTACATGTACTGTAAATAAGAAAAAACTTTATGTAATATTAAGTGTCCGAATATTTTTTCGACATCAATATCGGGCCCAATTTCATTTATAATTTATTATGAGGAAAGCAATAAAAAGTAAAGTATTTAATTTTACATATTTGTAAACTAGAATATGTGCTGTAGTTCATTGCGGATTAGAAAATTCGATAATCTCATTGCAAATAAAAATATAAAGCTTTAATTTTGCAAATACCATGGTGTCCGAATATTAAATCGAGTAACTGTATATCCCGAATTACGTCGTGTTTAGTCTCATTTTAATCGGGAAAATGTCATGAATATGATGGAGAAAGTTGTATAAAAATTAGATTAAAAATAAAAAAGTTAGCAATGTATTAGGTTTTTGAACAATCGAACAGACTTTTGATCTTTGCCGCCTGCCATGATCGCAGCGTCTCTTTCTTTTTCACTCGCTATCCTCCTCTGCGCCAGAAACTTTTATCGTCAATTAAACCAGTAAATATAGTCCAAATTATGTCGTGTTTGGTCTTCTTTTAATCAGAAAAATGTCAAGAATCGATTAGTAAAAGTTTGATAACAAAAAAGTCAAAAATAAAAAAGTTTTATATTTGCATTAGTATTGTCTCACGGATATACTAAGCCCGGATCATGTTACACTTCTCGACGAGCGAACCTCGGGGGTCTCGAGGGTCCTTCCCTCCAGTGGTGGGGATAACATTTTTTCTTATATCGGAAAGGAAATTTTTCCTTATAACGAATGACCACTGTACCAATGGGGTGTCAGACCCTACGAGATGCAAAGGGTTTCGTTCCGATCGGACCACCCGCCTAGGTGTAATCGGTGAACATACATAGAAAGAAAAAAAAGAAAAAAAATTATACTGATCGAATTGAGTAACCTCCTCCTTTTTCGAAGTCGATTAAAAATACAACTTCATTAACTATATTTACAATGTGAAAACGAAAATTCCATTTTATCCGTATTTTATACTTACTAGTATACTTTTCACATAAAAAATTGCGTGACGATACAACAACTTTTAAATAGAAAAATTAACAAAAAAGTGTCATTTTTTAATATATTATTTAAACAAATGCGATTTATTAAAATCCACTTGCATAGTTGGATTCCGCATTAAAAAATACACAACTTTACAATTTAAACCATCCCTCTAGCTCTACTAGTTCCCGAGATATTCCACAAAACGTGATTTTCACCCCACACTTTGAGGGCTATTTTCACCTCCTTAACATGAATGATGGCAGCTAAAAAATACGCGTCGAATATTTTTTCGAGAACTACATTATATCTAAATTTCATCAAAATCGGAAATTATCACTTCGGGATGTTTCCTTGTCAGTCACAAATGCCAACTTTTATGCAATTCTCAGAATTCCTTGAAGAACGAGCAAAGTATTTAGACAATATTTCTACTAACGCTCAGCAGGGACCAACGCAAAGGTTCGACCAGCGAACCCGTGCGGCAGGTACTCAGCGTGTAAGTCCGGTCAGCTCGCACATAGTCAATACAGATGCATGTCCGGTTTGCAAAGAGACCCACGCAATTTGTCATTGCGATAAATTCAAAACATTAGAGCCGCTTAAGGGGTTAGGTGGTTTCAAAATTTCAAAAAATCGTTTTTTTTTTTTATCTTATTAAATAGTACAATGTGTCTAGAATATTCTCCCAAAATTTTAAATCGATTAGAGTAAAATTGTAAGAGATAGACCCTTCGGAAGTTCCGCCCGTCAGGCCATGTCTGCCTGGCGCGTCGCAGGTTTATGGAAGCAGCTACCTAGGTATTGTTTGTCTGTGTTTCTCGCTTGTTTTCTTTTTCTAAGGGCAACTAATTTTAAATGTTTTAGGTGTGTTGACTTTATTTATAGATTTAAAAGACTTTTGGATATTAAAGGTTTACTATAGTAGCAATAAAAGATCAAAGAACCGTTGTTTGTCCATTTCTACGCGGCTGGTTTGCACATTGAACCCGAGGTTGGCGTAGTTGTATTTTTTTCTTTCCTTTTTATCCTTGGGTTTATTACTGTTAGGGTAATTTATCGGAGGTAGAATGCCGTATGGGTCAGCGTGCAACGGTTTGGGCCGGAACACCCCTGGCCAGGGTAAAGTGAGAATTCCCAATTTGTGGAAAGTCACCCCCTTTCCCACTTTTCATTTTTTCCCTTCCTAGTGTACCGAGAAGTTGTATATATTTGTACATAAGTTAAGACGCGGGTTCTGTCTGGTTTTACTCGCCGAAGAAAAAAGTACTGTCTATCGTTATTCTGCTATAAGTGTTTGTAAATTTTTACCAAGATTTTCATTCACTTATTCGCGCAATGAGTAAAGTGTCTAGATCTGAACGAGTAGCGGGCACTCAGAGAAAAGATAGATTAAAGAAAAGGAAACAAGTGTTTCATCCGAAAGCTGCAGAGATGCATGATGCATCTTTTGCCAGTACATCGGCAAAAAAACTAAAAAGCCAAGAAGAAAAACACGTGCCAGAGGACGGTACTCTTCAATATGCCGTTATAGACTTTTTTTTAGTTTTTTCTACGTTATCGAATTTTGTGAAGTGCTCGAATATAATAAATGAAAATGGAGAGGACAAAGTGTGTGATGGTAAACTGAATTTCAAACAGTGCGTTAAATTTGGCCTAGGCTTCAAAATTGTTGTGGAGTGTGCAAAGTGTCGACCCAGATACATTTTATCGTGTGCCAAAATTGAGAAATCTTATGAAGTAAATCGCCGGTTTATTTTTGTGATGAGAATATTAGGTTTAGGACTTGCCGGATGTAACAAATTTTGTGGTCTAATGGATATGAGTTGTTCATCTTTAAATAAATCAACATACGACTTTTATGTTGACAAAATTCACGAATGTACCAAGACGGTCGCCGAATCGCTTTTCTACTCTGCTGCAAAAGAAGAAAAAAAATTAACGTGCAAAGAAAACGAAGTTCAAGATACAACAGATGTTACTGTATCAGGTGATGGAACTTGGAAGAAGCGCGGATATTCATCCTTATACGGAGTGTCTACGTTGATTGGCTATTACTCCGGAAAAGTTTTAGATATTTTTGTGAAATGCTCTTATTGTAAATTTTGTGAAGCCTGGAAAAAAAACTGAATACAGCAGAATTTGAAGAGTGGCAAGAAGAGCATATTGCAAACAATCAATGTAGCGCCAATCACCAAGGACCAGCTGGTAATATGGAAGTTACATCAATCGTTGCAATGTTTCAACGATCTTTCCAAAAATACGGCCTCAAATATAAAAATTATATTGGCGACGGGGACTCTAAAACATATTCCGGAATAATTAATGCGGAACCTTATGGAAAAAACTGTTTAATAACTAAAAAAGAATGCGTAGGCCATGTACAAAAGAGGATGGGCACCCGCTTGCGCGATTTAGTGAACAAAACTGTTGAAGAGAAACAAACGAAGGCCGGTAAGATAAGAAGAAAAAGATCTCTTTCGGGCAAAGGCAGACTGACTGGCAAGTTAATTGACAAATTAACTATTTATTACAGCCTAGCTATTAGAAGAAACTCCGATTCGGTACGAAATATGAAAAACGCTATATGGGCAACTTATTTCCATTACACCTCCACAGACGAAAATCCACAGCACGACAAATGTCCAAGCGGCCGTGATTCATGGTGCACTTGGCAGCGTGCTTCAGCTTTGAACACACTGTCCTCGTTCAAACAAAAATACAATCCGCTACCTAATGACGTCGCTACAACTATAAAGCCCATTTATGAGGAGCTCAGCAAAGAAGAGCTTTTGGAGCGTTGCATCGGTGGCTTTACGCAAAATAATAACGAAAGTCTCAATCAATTAATTTGGAAAATAACGCCAAAAATACTTCCTGCCGGTTCAAAAATAGTTGAAATCGCTGCATTTGTTGCTGCTGGCACCTTCAACGAAGGAATAGCAGGTTGATTACTTTTTATGCACGGCATGGATGTTAAACTTGGGCGAAACAGCCATGAGTATGCCCGAACAGAAGACGAAAATCGCGTACTGATAGCCGAGAAAAAAGCCGACGCTGGGACTCGAGAAGCTAGAATCCGTCGCAGGCAAGAAAGAAAGGATGCCCTAGATATTGCCGCTGCAGCAGGTTCCTTACTCTATGGTGCCGGAATCGATGATTCTATGTAAGTTTAAAAAAAAAATTTTTCTGCATGTTATTTCAACTTGAAACTTCAATCGCGTTTTTCTCGAAACTATGTTTTTGAAGTCGGTGGACATGATTTCTCAAAAAGTTATGAACCGATCTTGTTCAAATTTTGCACACTTCTTCAAAATAACATTATCTACTTCTTGAACGAAGGATTTTTTATTTTTTTTATTACAACTTATTTTACGAGGAAATATGTGGTGAAAATATGACCAAAAAATGACACTTTTTGTTCACAACTTCGCCAAAACTGCTAATTTTAATATTTTTTTATTTCCTTCGTTCAAGTACGAGTTTCATGCACCAACTAACAGAAAATACTTGGTTTTTTAATTTCAGATGAACCAGTCATTAGTTATCGTGTCCACGCCAAGACACTTTTCTTTTTAGGGATCAAAGGAAATGAGGTCCCAATGGCTTGATATTCAAAATTTTTAAACAAAAATTTTACAAATTATTCATTAATTATGTATCTTTCACTTCACTACATTGTTTGAAATAAATATTTCATTTGACATACTAAAAAAAATTAGTAAAAATGCGCTATTTTTATGCGGTCGAAACCCACCTAACCCCTTAAGGAAACAAAGATTGTTCAGGAGGCCCAAGTGTGTTATAATTGCTTACAGTCCGGTCATCGCGTTAAAGCATGCACGCGATCGCACTGCCGAATTTGTGGTAGGAAGCAATTAATTACACCGCGACAACATTCATACATATTATGTCTTGGGAAACAATGAAAAACACAACCACGAAAATGAACCCCAAAAAGAATAACCCTTCACCTTTATTATACTTTTACTACAATTCTCTCCGTTCAACTCGCTCAACGTATACAGTGTAGCTCGCTATCTCACAGACTGACTCATCCGTTACGCTCGCATCCGTTCCTATGAGGCGTCGGTATGTTAGTGCCCGACAATATCACACTCCCCCTCGTAAAGCAAACAAAATTAGTAACCTACTAAAATTTATCATATTTCCAACGTTCTGACGGTTTTCGATTCTTTGCCGGTTGAATGCGTAAGTCTGCAGGCGCCACTGCATTTTCCCCCGTTTGTCCCCCACCGGCCGCTGTATTTGCATCTACGTTACTGTTATCCAGGTTAAGAGTAGGTTTTTGAGTATCAATAACTGGTAGAGGAGGGTAATATGGCGCCCTGTCCGCATCTATCGCAGGGGTATTTTCTCCGATTTTTAACATTTGATTTACATGTCTTCGTACAGTATTGCCATTATCTAATTTAATTTTGTAATGCAAAATACCTAGTTTAGATTCTACCTTCCCGAAAAGCCATTTGTTCATTCCAACGTAGTCTCGTACACTCACTCTCTCTCCCACACGAAAAAATTTCTTGCATTCGTCGTGTTTTACATGAGTCGCAATTTGTTTGTACACAGGGTGTATGAAATCTAAATGCGAATTTACTTTTCTGCGAAAAAATAGTTCCGCGGGAACTTTCCCTGTCTGTGAATGTGTAACGTCCCGGGAGAAGTTTTTTTTTCTTCAACGCTACGACAATCTTATACCCACCGTTAGAATAGCTGATTACCAACAGTGATTGCCAAATTATCGACAATAGGTTATGTATCGACTATCGATCCTATTAGACTCGATATATATATTTTCAGTTACGTTAATTAACTTGTAATTTAGAGTAGGTAATATTTTCTATAAAATTATTTGAATATTGAGTTAGAATAGTTAAAACAAAATAATGTATTATTTTATTATATTTTTCTAATAAATAGTTTGTATAAGAATATCCGTTACTCTATGATGTGTTTACACGCCGCGATACTCGCCCGAAATCCTTGAGACTAGCGACAGAGATGCTATTCTCTGTCTCTTATTTCTATCTACGGCGTTATCAGATGTTAAATTAATTAAATGATCTAAATCAATTTATATGTATACGAAAAATTAATTAATACCGAACTATTAATAACCGAAACCAGAATTATTTCCTTCAATAAAAGAGACTGTAAATCGGAATAGATTTGACTCTCGTAGAACCCGTGCGCAACTGATTAGAAAAGGATAGAAAATACATTTTTCCTAAAACATCGTTACACTATTATTTTAATGCCGAACTGTTAGTCAGGAATTAGAGAGTAATATTTGAAACATAATTAAACCGTTCAAATTTATATTTAATGTATCGTAACAAATTTATATGAAATTTTAGAAATTCTGACGTCACAAATTCGTTGAATTTTCGGGTATAAAAGGGCGAGCAAAACCCGTCTCAAATCAGAACAGTCTTCGCAATCGAACACGACACAAATTTCATTTCTAAGCATAGTAGGAACAGTTTTCGCTATAATAGGGCCAGCAGATTCTTAATACTTGATTGGTCAAGCGAGTATT
This sequence comes from Megachile leachella, assembly GCA_963576845.1. Lineage (NCBI taxonomy): Eukaryota > Metazoa > Arthropoda > Insecta > Hymenoptera > Megachilidae > Megachile > Megachile leachella. The sequence goes on along the minus strand of OY756253.1, from coordinate 15,909,846 downwards.
TGCCGTTCGGGTACTTGGTCGCTGGGTCGCTTTAGTAGCCAGTGAACAACAGGCTCCCCTGTCCACTCGATCTTGTAACTGAACCTCCGCTGGAGGAGTGCGATACTTTGCGCCAAGAAAGGCTAAGACATCGAACGAAAGCCCACAGCTACTCATATTTGATTTTTAGTCAAAACACTAGCGCGCCGTCAGATTTCCGGAGCTCGCTCAGAGTCGCTTTAGTAGCCAGTGAACAACAGGCTTCTCAAAAGAGCGACTTGGACTCTGAATCCAATGTCCTTTGAGTGGCAGTCTAGCAATTATAAGTTTACAATTAGAGTCCTTTGCTTTGCTACCCCTCCAGACACATATTGTCCATCTGATTCCGGTATCGCTGTGTCGTCCTAGTAGCCAGTGCACAGCAGGTTTTGGTCTGGTTTTAGTCGTCAGTATGCGTTCTGTCTTAAAAGGGTCAAGAATTATTAATTGTCGAATCAAGGGATAAAGAGTAACTGTTCCGAAGAAATAAATTATTAAAGTCAGATAGAGTTCGGTAATTTAAATCAATAAAAGAACACTGTTCTCACCTAAGCGTTTTTTTCGTAATCGATTACTCCGCGATAGATTTTGCGAAAGCGTATTTAGGTACTCTTAGAGAATCGCACTTAAGTCGCATTCCTCGCAAGCGGTAGATTACAAGCGTAATATTAATTATTTCCGTCTAGAATCATCTATACGAATCGAAACACAATTTGTCATCGCGATAATTTTCGAAAGCGAGAATCAAACATATATAATTATAAATTTTAGTTAACTTTAGATACAAGCAAGTATCTTTCCGGTTCTCACGATAATTATTATTTCATTTATAATTTGTTAATTTCTCAATCATTTATTACGTGCCGTTCAATTGTCAAATTCTATTATTTTTCATTATTATTATTATTATATCAAATTTATTTAGTTCTTTAATCAAACATTTATAATTTATTACCTTGCATTATTTCGATATTATTGTTATTTGTTAGTTTTAATTTTCGTTTCTTGAATAAATTTAAGTTATTGAAAGATTCTGACCTGTGGATTTCACTCCTTAACCGCACACCACACGAATCCCACAAACTTTTTTAGAAAACGAGTCGTTCAGAGGGTAAAAGCCGCTCTTTACCTTACTAGCGCTAGTAACTAACTAAACTTAGGTTCTAGGGTTGTTACAAATGTACGCTTATTCTGTATTGCAGCAATAATTTGCACAGATTTTCGTGTATTGATTTATTTTCTTCACATAGTTTCTTTAACCCGTTTTTTACCGACTTAACCATGTTTTCCGCCTGCCCGTTTGTGGCAGGGTGGTATGGCGCTGTATATTTAATCGTACAATTTATTTCTCGCATGAAATACTTAAACTCACTAGATGTGAAGGTTCTACCATTATCCGTGACAATGACTTTCGGCATTCCGAATTCGCTAAATATTTCTCTACAAACTAGGATGGTATTTCCTGATGACATTGTATTGACTATTCTTACAATAGGGAATTTCGAGTAAGCATCGACTAAAATCAAAAATGTTTTACCCAGGAATGGCCCGGCAAAGTCTATGTGTACTCTATCGAAAACATTTTCTGTTTCTTCCCAAACATGAGTATCGACCTTTGCTGGGTTATTTCTGTGCAGATTACAGGATGTACAATTTCTTACGAGGTTCTCAATATCTTTATTTATCGACGGCCACCATACAAGTTTGCGTGCTAAACTCTTCATTTTAATAATACCGAAATGTCCCCAGTGCAGTTCGCGCAGAATTTTTCCCCTAAGTTTTTCGGGTACAACTACTTTATCGTAACGCAAGATGACATCATTGCAAATTGAAAATTCTTCTACGTTACCATTTTGTTTTTTTGACCGATTGCCCTGTTTTGTAATTTCCTTATAAACTTTTTGCAATTCTGTATCTGTTTTTGTACATTCCGCGATCTCCTTCGCCGTAATCGGCAGAAGTTCTATCGACTCCAAGTAGAAAATATCCGCTACGTCGTGGGTGTAGTTGTTTCCGATCTCTAGAGGTAGTCTTGACAGACCGTCCGCATTAGCATTTTTCGCAGAGTTTTTGTACCGTATTTCGTAATTGTAAGCGCGCAGAAATAAAGCGTAATGTTGCATACGTAATGCTGCGAATGTAGGTAGGTTTTTATCCGGTGAAAAAATTACGCGTCAAAGCCTAATTATCCGTTATAAGAGTGAACTTAGCTCCAAATAAATATTGGTGAAATTTTTTAATGCCAAATATGATAGCGTAAGCTTCTTTATCAATATTTGCATATTTCTGTTGTGTATCGTTCAGTTTCTGAGAAGCGCATTGAATAATTCTCTCTGATCCGTCGGGATAAGCGTGCGAAAGGACTGCGCCCACCCCATAACTGCATGCATCTACCGCTAAAATTAATGGCAACTGCGGATCATAATGTGCCAAAATTTTATTTTCATAAAACGCTCGTTTAGCCTGGGTGAACGCGTCTTCGCATTGCCTATCCCAGTTGAAAGGTACGTTATTTTTTAATAGGTTGTGCAAAGGATGTAAGATTGCCGCCAAGATTTTTATGAATCGTGCGTAATATGTAACAAAACCCAAAAATGCACGTACTTCTGATTTATTTTTCAGTTTAGGCATATTTTCTATTGCCGCGTATTTTTCCGGATCCTTGTTAATTCCTTTTTTATCGACTATGTGCCCGCAGAAATGAATACTATTTTTGAAAAATTCATATTTCTAGATTGATTTGAATATTATAATCATGCAATCGTTTGAAAATTAAATCTAATTTTTTAATGTGCTCCTCATTAATACGGCTTGCAATATGAATGTCATCGAGGAAAATTTTGAGACCATCTATGTCGCGAAGGATTTCTTCTATAGTACGTTGCCAAATAGCCGGAGCGGACGCTATACCGAACATTAACCTTGTAGGTTTATAAAGACCGCGGTGAGTCGCAAGTGTAAACAAGCTTTGTTGCTCTTCGCATACTTGCAATTGTAAATACGCATGTTTTAGGTCGATTTTCGGAAATACCGTCATACCCGACATACATGAGAATAATTCTTCGAGTTTGGGTAAAGGATATTCGTCAACTAGTAAATTTTTATTTACGGTGACACTATAATCTCCGCAAATGCGGACTATTCCGTCTTTTTTTAACGATGGAACTTTAGGCTTCGCCCATTCAGATGACTTAACCGGAATTAGGATTTCTTTAGATACCAATCTATCAAGTTCTATTTTAATCTTCTGTTGCATTTTGAATGGAACCGTTCTATGTTTAATGAAAATTGGTTTAGCATTATCTTTAAGTGTAAATTTTGCCACGTATGATTTTATTGGCTTTACTCTATCGTTCGTAATATCGTATTTTCGTAATAAATTTAATATAGCTTGCTCAACGGTTCCCGTGTATATCGAGTTAACCTCAGTTTCTTTTGTTTTGATGAATTCGAAACTTCCTATGTTTACTAGTTCACGAATCCACTCCTTCCCAAGTAACGGTTTACAATTTATCCGCACGATGTACAAATTCAATTTCGCTGACTGTCTCCCAAATTTTACCTAAACTTTTATGTAACCAACCGTGTCGATTGGGTCTTTGTTGAATGATTGTAACGGTTTTCATCCGAATTAATGTACTGGATTTTTTCCACACTGGAACTGGTAATACGCAGCTGAGACGTACTGCTTTCTGCTAATTCCATCGTAATAGCTGTGTTAACGGCTGTATCAAAAGTCAAATTTTGCGTTTCCAGGAGCCTAGCCTGGATGATTGGATTGCGAAGTCCTGCTATCAGTTGAGTGCGTAACGCCGTTTTCAAATATGACCCGAAATTGCATTTAGCGCTTAATTTGTGTACATCGTTAACAAATTCCCGTATCGATTCATCCTCTCGTTGTTTTCGTTGTTGAAATACGAAGATCTCTGCAGCTTCCAAGGATTCTGGTTCCAAGATTGTTTTCAGACACTCTTTTATTGTATTAAGCGGAGTAATGTAAGGATTGGCGCCATCCATAGCGTTCCCCAGTTTCGTGTACGTATCAATACCTATGTATTGTAGTAAGTAGGATCTTTGCTTCGTTTCCGTTGTAATTTCAAACGCAGCAAAAGCGCCTTCCAATCTTTGTAGCCACGTGCTCCATTTATGTTTCGCCATATCGTACGTCTCAATTTTGAACGAGCCTGGAATTTGTGCCATTCCTTGAGCTGCTAATGCCGTAGTACTTTGTAAATTTCTAACCGCTGTTGTACTCTCCGCCAACTTCAATTCCGGGTTCTTCGCGTCTTCTCCCGTCGTTATCTTTTCTTTATCGCATGGGTTTCCCGCATTCATTAGCACTATTGAGTCAATCGTCCTAATCCACTACGCCTTCCCTTACGTGAGAAAAACGTTTTTAACTTCCTCCACACAAAAAATAAAATAAATACGAAAAATCCAATCCTCGTCGCCACTTGTTATGTCTTGGGAAACAATGAAAAACACAACTACGGAAATGAACCCCAAAAAGAATAACCCTTCACCTTAATTATACTTTTACTACAATTCTCTCTGTTGCGTTGAACAGTGCGGATTCGGGCACCCGGCACTGATCTGAACCAGTCTCAATTTAACGAGCTCTGATTCAAGTTTTAAGTGATAGTCGTGATATGATATTCGACTCGATCCGTGTTGTATGGAAGGAAGTTTAATGTATTAACCGATTTGGTTTGTAACTCCAAACGTTTATTGTTTGAAATATAACTAGGTTCGATTTATGTTCGCGATATACAATGATTTTGATTCGTGATTTAAATGTATGTAACTCGTGATATTACTGTGTTCGTTGAAATGTTAACGCGTTCTTTTAGATATTAATGTGTTCGTTGAGGTATTAACGTGCTCTTTGAGATATCGACGTGTTCTGTCGGTTTCCGCCAAAGTAACTACTGACATCTCCTCGGAATCGGTAACTAGGAAGGGGGTCTGTTTTCTCATTGGTAGTGATTTTTGAGGTGACACCTTCGTACAAAATATAGGTACCGCCCTCGTACAAGCGCTGGACACCCCTGGAAGTAGCCGCGACCAAGGGGTGACGCGCGAAGGTTACCGCGATTTGGGAAAAATCCGTAGCAGATAATAAGGTGAGAAAGCACTCTGACCCTGACGACGATGATTGAAAAATAACGGAATAGGAAGTTAAAACATGCTGGTCCCAAGCAATAAACTTGGGTTGCCGGCGCGAAGGTATTTTTTGCTAGCTAAAATGGTCAATGGCTTCATAAACTTATTGCCTGTACGGTCGGTTCGAAATGCTTAATCTATTGCCTTGTAAAAATGGAAAGACAGCTGCATCGCACTCTGGGGCGATGCAACACTCTCCGCTCAACTCGCTCAACATGTACAGTGTAGCTCGCTATCTCACAGACTGACTCATCCGTTACGCTCGCATCCGTTCCTATGAGGCGTCGGTATGTTAGTGCCCGACAATATCACAATACAGTTAAGCCCATGAATCCTACTAGCAATGTAACCACAGAAGTAGAGTCAACAGAACCACCACCTTTAGTTTCACATATTACCAGCAAATCCAGAACATATACAATTTTGTCAACCACCATAGTTCATGTTAATGATTATAAGGGTCAATCACACAAATGTAGGGTACCGTTAGATTCAGAGTCACAGACCAATTTTATAATCTCAGATTTTTGTAATCGGATCGGTCTCCGTCGGCAATTGGTAGAGTCCACCGTAACAAGGTTAGGGAAGGCAGTAAATTCCATTAAGGGAAAGGCAAATATTAAAATTCAATCAATGTATAACAATTATCAAATAAGTTTAGATTGCCTCCTGATAAATGAAATCATAACCAACATGCCAAACTTTTCCTTCAGTCAAGAAAAAGTAGAAATTCCAAACTACATAGAGTTAGCTGATCCGAATTTTCATATTCCCCAACCTATAGATATGCTGATCGGAGCAAGTTTGTTCTGGTCGCTTCTTTGTGTCGGCCAGCATACTTGTCGTTTATGATTAGTATGCTAAAACCCAACTTGGTTGGATCATAGGTGGCATATTTAGCTGGGCTAATAAGGAACCGTAAGGAACAAAGGCTTGCCATTCAGTTTGTGACGTGGTATTTTATATCCGTCACAAGGAACCTCCTCGCAGGACCGGACAGGTACTAGATAAGGGGCAAAAACCGTCTAGAGACAGAACGAAGCGCACGTAATATCGTACGAAAACGTATGTCGAGGGAACGCACCGCTACCCTGCCGCTACCCCGCTTGGACCGTGCAGCAGACCAAGAGAGGCGGCAGAGTAAGGGGAGAAAGGCTAGCGAGAGAACGACGTGCGTCTAAGGAAGGTTCCGTTACCCTGCCGCTTCCCCGCTATGGACCTACGATAGAGGAAGAGAGGCCGCGGAGTAGGAGGAGGTGCCTAAGATGCCTTCGCGAGAAGACGGAGACTTCGGCCTAGGGTGGGGGCTGATCACGAGGTGTCCGAATACCGGCATAAGGGCTCGCAGCTCAGTATTCTGTATTCGGCATTTGCTCTGTTACGTTGTTTTTCCAAATGATCAAAGCTCTAATCGCGAGACCTACCGCTGCCGCTTGGAAATAACTGCCCAGTCCCGGACATCTCGGTAAGCCCCTCACCTTATATCGCTGTAAAGAATACGAAATCGAGAATAACGTACCGTGGGTTGTCGACCACCGGGCGTGCCAATCACCGGCCGATTCTGCAAAAGGTGACCGGAGCGTCGGCATCGAGCGCTAGTTAGTAATTAGATTAGGTTAATTGGGGAAATTCCGGAAGTATCGTGAAATAGAAAGATTGCTCCTCGATCTTTCTAAAAGCCACACTCGGTGGGTCACTGAACCTGGTCCGGGGGATTGGTACCGCGTAAGTCGCAATTTAATTCTTTTCCTTGTCTCGCGAAAGCCGTTGCCAATATTGTGCCCTCCCACGTCTCGATTTCGTATTCTCATAGTCACAGGAGCAGATCGAAAAGTGCATGTTTGTCATGCCGGACATTTCGTAGTTTGTCGCGCTAATTCTCGCCTTCTCTCTCTAGACGGTCGTCGATACAGAATCGATTCGTGCGTAAGCAGGATTATCCCGATCCTTTTGATTTGCTCAAAGCTATACAATTCTCCCCATTCCACTAAAAATCGTGAAATAAAATAATTTTAAGAAAAAAAATACGCCGACTTCGAAATACACTAAAAAGTATAAAATAATTTCTATTTCCTAATGAAGTAATTTCTATTACATTCAATCATATAATTACGTAACATATATGAATGAAACCTGTTTGTTCGTTAGGTAGTATATTAAATATATTTCAACTTTTTCGGAGGCGGCGCAAAATTAAAAGGTTTTCTTGAACATGTCAATCTTTGGACAGCTGAACATAGGTAGAACTTGTATAGCTATTTTTTTTTTTCTAAACATACAGTATTCACTCCTTACCGTAAATGTTAAAAAGATCTCTACCGTAAATGTTAAAATTCTATCCCCACTACAGGGGGGGGGGGGGGGGGGGGATCTCCCTTCGACGAGGATCGAATATCGGTGAGACACATACTAATGCAAGCAAAGAAAAAGATGGTAACTTTCTTATTTCTTACTATTTTTTCATGAAACTTTTACTGTTGTATTTGTCTAGTTTTCCTGATTAAAATGACACCGAACATGATATAATTACGTTAACAATTGGGTGTGTAAATAGTGATTAAAGTTTTTAACATAAAAGAGGACGGCGAATGGAAAAGAAAGAGAGGCAGAAGGTTCGCGCGTTCGGCAACATGAAAGGCTCATGTGTGTTCTGTCTTTTAAATTCAAAAATTAAAATTCTATATTTTTGGCTTTTTGTCAATGGAACTTTTACCATCGTATTTGTCTCGGTTTTCTGGTTAAAATGACGAAACACGATGTGATTACGATCATAATTACTTATGTAACAAGCCATGAAAGTGTGGGATGTACGTTCACTCCGTAAATGTTACTTTTGCCGGTCTTAATTGTAACTGTTGTAACGAACTATTGAATAGCGAATTTAAACAGTAAGAAAATAATACACAGAACATCACTCGGAGACTTTCGGACGACGACTACAATGCGAACAACTTAACGTTAGGAGAGCGTGAATACATTACCAAACTCTATTACGCTTTGCTATACTCAACAGTAACATTTACGGTAGAGGTGCGCATCTTTTTTTTTTCACGTAGGGGAGATCTTCCAGAGATATCCCGCACCCTTGGTTAAGGGCACGGGGTTATGTGGGATTTTTACCCACTAAAATCCCCACAGGGGTCCTTCCCCGGCGCATGCGGGGGTCCCAAGAGAGATACGAATTCCTAATATTATCCGTTGGAATTGGGCAGTAAAAAAGGAAATCTCAACTTGTAGTCGAGCTGATGGTGGCATCCACGATACATAATTTTCTAATGTGCCAAATAATGAATTTAATTCGTTTCTTTCTTCGGCATTTAATTTTATGCCACTGTCTTCTGGCGACTGGTCATCTTCATTATCATCTTCACTATCCTTTTCTTTTGCTTCTTCTTCTGCATTATTGTCTGCCACTTCATTGATTTTTCTATTTGTAGTTTTCCTATCATCCACATCACTTAGTTCTTCAACTGCCATTTCTAATGACAATCTTTTTTCATTTTGGTAGGAACTTCGTAATAACTCTTCAACTTCCTCTGCGTTTACATTACTTCCTTCTGAAATGATGCTGATCATATCCTGCAGTTCCTCCATTTTCGATTGTTCTCGTACAATCTCTTCTTCCGGTATTTCTTCTGTTGTGTAAGTCGTAATTATTTCTTTCCACGAATTTCTAATGTTGTAGCCAGTTACAGTACTCCATGCTTCATGTATTAAATGTAGACAATCTTTTATCATATAATGGGAATAAAATGACTGTATGCCATCTTGGTTTTGTAACACAAGACGCATCAGTTGATATCGAAAATGTCTTTTCGTTTTTTCGATAATGCCTTGGTCCATTGGTTGAATTATGGTTGTTGTATTTGGCGACAAATACATTATCACAAAATTCTCATCCTCTGAGAAATTTTCTGGCATCTTATGTCTCGAACAGTTGTCAAGTAATAAAATTGTTTTTCCTAAAATCCTGTTTTCTAACTGAAAGTTTAAAATGGTTATCATACCAATCTACGAATAACTCGTGCGTCATCCAAGCATTTTTTTGGAATTTATATATGACTGGTAAATTATCCATTATATTTCTTAACGCTCTAGGTTTCTTGTATTTATTAACAACTAACGGCGTTAATTTGTGGGTCCCACTTGCATTTGCACAAAATGCTACTGTGACTCGTTCCTTCCGTTGTTTGTGTCCAGTAACTTTTTCGAAAATTGTTTCTGAATGTATTTGCTGCATCTTCATCAGCACTGGCTTCCTTAGCATATATTTTTACCATTCGAATGTTGTGCTCCTTCTTAAATTTTCCCAGCCACCCATTGCTGACTTTAAAATCAGATGTTGATGGCATACTTTCTTTCAGTTCTTGTGCCTTTTCCAAAAGCAGAGCATCTGTTATATAATCCCCCAGTGTTCTTCTCTCTATGAACCAGCTGTACAATTCCTGATCTATGTCGGAGTAAACTGTACTTTTTATCCGTTGCCGTTTCTTCTGTCGCTTATCTTTGTCTGCATACTCCATAATTTTTGTAGTATTCCATTTTATTCTTCTAATAGTCATAGTGCTGACGCCGCGATCGCGCTAATGCGCACCCACGAAAAATTTCAGGAAGACCGCCGCTCCCTAACGATAGGCGAACGACGGCGAACGTGATTTCCGGCGAATCAAACACAGTCGACAACAGACCATGGAATCGACTAGACGCAAACGTACAGCATCAAGGCGAGTTCCGACACCGCGAGCAAAACCACCGGCGAGGGTATATATCCCCGCTAAGAGGATGCTGACGCGATATCGGCCCTTTTTAGGGCCAAATTCGAAGAAATGGCACAGAAATCGGCCCCTTTCGAAGCCAAATAAGAACGAACCATAGCAATACATCGTTCAATATCGCGTCGTCGATATTCAATTGTGTAGTATCTTTCCAAAAACGTTCGTTGTAAAAATGACACGGCTCGTCGCCGCGGCAAGAACGTTCAACTGTTTCAGAAAAACGCCGGCATATTCTGTTTGGCAGTTGTGTTTCACGTTCCTCACGAGAATGGTCGCGAAAAGTAGTGTCGCTTCACCGTTTTGGCAGAAGCGTGTAATAAAATCTTTTAAACATATTTGTGACGGTTCCCGGATTAAAATGAGGCCAAATGCGATATAATTTCATAAATGCGATACAACGCGGATAATGTTTATCATTTATTAAAAAATAAGTTGTTTCGATAGACTGACTCGGGAACCGTGAGTGAATTCTCGCTTTGCAAACACGAACCGCGGTGTTAAGAAAACAGCTGAAAAGATTTGCCTAAAAATGACAGTGAAAATAATCGTGTTGTGAACTGAAGTCAGTGCAGTGACCTCTGAGTGCTATCAGCTGTGGCATACGGTGCCGATGTTACGGCAGGTCATGATCAACGGGACGATTCAGGCCCCCCCAACGCTTTTATTGAAGGATTTTTTCAAACAGGATTATTTTCAAATAAAGTCCTATTTTAATAAATTTTCTGTGAATGTAAGATAGACCGGTTAATACATTTATTAGATATTACATTGAAACTCTTTTTTTCCGAACTGAATAATTATTTTCCATTAAAACGAGTAAATTCATTGATTAATATTATTGTTAGAAGCAAAATAAAAAACTTTCAATATTTAATTTCACATTCTTCATCGATAACGAATGGCAATATTCAATAAACTTCATTTGCATAACTTGCATTAATTACGCATAACTAATTCCGTTCCTCCCTCATGATGAATGAATAAATAAACAATATTTTTAATTATTCTGTTCGTTATTTAATTGAGTTTCGATGTAAAGACTTCACGTTACATGTTTAGACTGTTCCGAGGCAAAGGCTCTTGATTGCGTTCGCGTTCAGCCGCTAGACTTCAAGCTGTCGCTCCCGCTTCTCGACGCGCGAAATCCTCGCGCTCTGATTGGTCCGTGTTTTTCCTCAATAATTCAAAAACGAAGCTTCAAACCCCATTTTCGCAAAGGAAAATCTTGTTCAGAATGACGTCCTCTACCACCCCTTTCAGGGAGTAACACTAGTTACGGGACACCCTGTAGAAACGCGTGAATTATATCTTAAACATTATTCATGGCATTTAATGTCATGAACTGTACACAAAATATTATTTCATAGAAAAGATATAATTACCACTGCTATTTTTTCGGGAGGACAGTTTTCGGAAGAAGCTCGAAATAAGGACAACGAAAAATATAGAGAATTGTTTACTAGTAAAACCTCAAGAATAGATACTAACAGAGATTTATTAAATAGATTACTAATTTTTTCAGACCCGCTTATTTCAGATTTATATATTTCTCCAAAAACTGTTCGCAAAAATGCAATAGAAATGTTACGGTGAAAGACCGAAATTTGGTGAATGTCGACATTCACATAGTCGCTTGGTGTATGTCCGAAATATTTGCTCAATACCCTTATTTCGGACTTACACCGGTGAATGTCGACATTTACCATGCACTAATGGTGAATGTTGAGCATGTCGCAGAGTTAACCTAACCGCTTCAGAAAGTATTTTAGAGTACTTTTTTTGAAAAAAATGAAAACAATTATCTTCTCGCTTACCCGCAATTAATGCATTTAATTTTTCAAGAAAAAGATCACGATTTATTGCAGTATGCATTCAGTATTAGTTACGGTATCGGAAAAAAATTAAGAAAACGTTACTCGCATCATCAAAGCTTGCATTAAACTGACAAATCTAACTGGGTCCCAGCAGACCAAAGGATTTGGCGGGAGAGAGCCAGTCGCTTCTTTGTCGGCTCCTCTCTTTCAGACCTTCACCAGAGAATATCTGTGATTGTCGACATACACCGGTGAAGGTCTGAATGTACAAGAATGTAATAAAATATTCGGTCATTCACCGACGTATTTGGTATATGTCGACATTCACCGGTGAATGTCGGTCTTTCACCGTAACAGAAATACAACAATTCTTAGAAGAACCATTAATGATCCCAGTTTTTCGGAAGACGTATCCCATGAAAGTGACTGATTAAACAATATGTACATACAGGTATTACTGTTGAGGCTTTCGAGTGTAAGCCGTGTCCTAAAGGAAGCAAGTTCCCGACGTTTCGCCAGCGTTGCAACTAGCTTCATTAGGGGTTACTCTGATACTGGTGCGACTGGTGTTATGTCGCATCTTAAATCGTGTTTCGGTGCTCACGATCCGGTTCGTTGATTGTTCCGGTTGATTGCTTGCGCCCAATCAGAAAGTGGGACTTTTTGATTGCGTGTACAATTAAAAAACTGGGAAGAGCGTGTGCCAGATCGGGTTAAGATTATATCCTGTGTCCCGGTTGATGTTGTTCGGGTGTTTCTGTATTTCGACAGCTTCCCGGTGTTTTCTAGGGAGATAGGCTGATGTTTTAGCCAAAACTTTTGTTTTATCAAACAGGATTTTGTGCCCAGTGGTGATCTGGTGTTCTGCCACGGCTGATTGAACGTAGCCCAACCTAGTGCAACGCTCATGTTCCTTGAGCCTGGTGTTCACGCTCCTCCCAGTTTCGCCGATGTATACTTGGCCGCATGAGCACGGGATTTTGTATACCCCTGGTGTAGACAGCTGCGGCTGCGGGTCCTTGGGGGAGGTGAAAAGTTGCCCTAATTTGGTATGTGTTGTGAAAACTGTTTTAATGTTGTTTTTCCTGAGGATTCTGTCAATGCGGTCGGTCGTACCCTTTATGTATGGAAAGAAGGTGGTTGCGTGTTCTTTGTCTTGTGTGTCAGTCGTGGGTTTGCGTGTCGGTTTTGTTCTTTGGTTGGTCAGTCGGTGTATTGTGCGATTAATTCTGTGTCTGGAGAAGCCGTTTTGGTGTGGTGTAGTCCTGATGTATTCCAGTTCGTGGGCCAGGTTCTCTTGTTCGCTGCTCCTCGTCGGTCAGGTTCCCATAATGCCTCATGATGGTCTCCAGGTCGGTGGGATAGGCCTGGCCGGCCTCGCCAGGTTGTTGTGGGCGACGGAAGACTCGGTTGTCCACCATGTGCTGCGGGTGATACTCCCGCTGGAACTCTCCGAGGAAGTCGGCCCATGTCTGCCATCTCTCTTGGTGGTTGTGATACCACGCCAGGGCGGGTCCGCGTAGTGCCACCGCCAGACATTTGAGGATGCTGTCCTCCTGCAGACTGAACGTGGCCCGCAGATGATCCAGCCGGTCGATGAAGTCTTCAGCCCCCTTGCCGCCGTCGAAGAAGATTCCGCTCTTGCGGAGCAGGTCCCAGAACGCAAAGTCCACTGGAGGTCCGGTCCGGGTGGACGGTCCAGCGTCCTTGGTGTCTGTTCGCTTGGTCGCCATAGTCCTTAAGTGCTGAACAATCCTGGCCCGCAAGGTCTCGATGGTGCCTGTGGGGTCGAGCTGGTTTTCCTCTGCGAACAGAATTAGTTCGGCCTTTGTCCGATGGTAGACCCACCCCACCGCGGACATATACTATCGGTGAAACGCTTTCCTCTCCGCTGAGAGTCCCTGTTCGGGCGCCAAAATGTAACACCGGTGGGTTCACGGTGAGCTCGCAGTTGCTGGGAATCACACAGTCGATTTGTCCGGGGTCGCTAGTTATATAATAGTGCTCGGGGAAGAGGGAAGCGGGAAGTGGAGTTGACACTTTGCCGATGAGAGGTCGGACGGGCTGCAGATACACACGCCGTCCTTTCCTGGCGGAAGACCGTGAGCCCAAGGACACCCTGCGGATACACACGGGTGTCTTCTTGGCGGTCGGGATGTCCACATTTCATAGCGGAGCTACGGACGACAAGACTGGGAGATACAGGGGATATCAGCGGGCAGTAGGCTGCAGATAACACATTCCGTACTGTATCCGCCCCCTGTCGGAGGAAACAAAAGGAAACAACCGGTTCGGTCGCTCGCGTCGTCTTATATCGCGACTTGTCACGTAATTAGCTGCGGGAATTCGCGGCTCGCGGTCTACGCCATCTATCGGCGACGTGAGTAGTTCGTGAGTCAGTTATCGCGTTACAACGTCTACTAAGAAGTCTTTACATCGAAACTCAGTTAAATAACGAACAGAATAATTAAAATTGATGTTCATTTATTCATTCCTCATGAAGGAGGATCGAAATTAGTTATGTGTAATTGGCATTCAAGTATTGTCTATGTCTCACACACCGCGATTGTCCCGTCCGCAGTGTCCACAAAGTTCGCGCCGCACCGATTTATTTTTTTACATTACGCGGGAATTTTAGATACACACACGCACCACACTGATTTATTGTTTTACATTACGCGGGAATTTTAGATACACACACGCACCACACCGATTTATTTTTTTACATTACGCGGGAATTGTAAACACACATTCACCACGATTATCCCGTCCGCAGTGTCCACAAAGTTCGCACTATACCAATTTATTTTTTTAAAAACTAAATTAAATTTTCAACCCCCATGAACATACACACACGCATCACGATTGTCCCGGCCGCAGTGTCCACAGAATTACAAATTCACAACAAATGTCCACCATTCTCTTCTAAGAATAATTGAAGTCTTAGTAATAGGCTTCGTCGCACTGTTTCAAAGTTCGTCATTACATTTTTCACAATTCCCGCGGAAAACTGTATTCGTTGTGCTAATTCTTCAACTGTATTTACGGGAGTTGAATATGTTAATGTTTTCATGTGTCCCCAGAAATGAATATCCATTGGGTTTAAATCTGGGGACCGTGCAGGCCATGGTATAGCTGCTCCTCTTCCGATCCATCTGTTCTCGAAATATGTTGTTAAATATTCACGTACAATAATTGTTGAGCGCGGAGGTGCGCCGTCTTGCATGTACCACATATTATTTCTTGTTTCCAACGGAACATCTTCTAACAGTGCAGGCAATCTATTTTGTAAAAAATCCAGGTATCCTTCACCTGTTAATCTGTTGGGCAGGACAATAGGTCCAATCAGGTCGTTACCCAAAATGCCTGCCCAAATATTCAATGAGAACTGACGTTGCGTATTAACGGCTAACGTCGCGTGCGGATTCTCCTCACTCCAGACATGGCTATTATGAAAATTAAATATTCCATGCCTGTTGAAGCTTGCCTCATCCGTAAATAATATTCGGGATAGGAAGGATTCATCAGTCCGTATTTTCGCTTCCATCCACGAACAGAAGTTTCTTCTTCTTTCGTAGTCACCCTCTTCTAATGCCTGCATTCGTTGGTAGTGGTATGGGTGCAGCTCGTTATCTTTCAAAATTTGCCACACGGTACTGCTGCTGACACCCTCTTCGGCTGCAATCCGTCGTGTGCTAGTCGTCGGTTCTTTGGCAATACGGCGCATTATCCTTTCTTCTAAATCCAAATTTTGTTGTAATCGTCCTCCGCTTCGTGTGGGCTTCGTCATGCCCGTCCTTCGCAATCTTTCATGTACTCAGAAAAACGTTTTCCGATCTGGCAGACGTCTGTTGGGGAAGCGCTGTGCAAAATTTCGCGGGCGCGAACGGAGTTCCTTCTTGCTTCCCCATAGCACAAATGAATTTCAGCTAATTCTTCATTTGTGAATTCCATTTTCTGCTTCCCTTTTCTTTTTTCTTTTTTCTTTTTTCTTTTTTCTTTTTTCTTTTTTCTTTTTTCTTTCTTCTTTTTCCTTTTTTCTTTTTTCTTTTTTCTTTCTTCTTTCTCTTCTTGCACTAGCACACTCACACACCACACAAAAAATCACAGGCACATAAAAAAAACGAAATAAATCATATACCCAATACAAGAAATTAAATAAATAAAATGAAATTAATGAAAAATAAAATTAAATAAAATAGATTAAATACAGTAAAATATGGGAATTGTTACCGCAAAGAATTTTATTCAATTCGGCTCGGTCGTCGATGATCAACTGACGATTTCTACAGAATTTTAGAAGGAAAAAACAGTAATCAAATGACAATCGCTGATCTTTAAATGTCGTTGAAATCGTGGTTTTAACACGTGTTTGCATAACGGCGGAGACGCCGGGCGATCGAACGTAAACAATAACATATCGGTAAGGCAATCCTAATGCAAGAGTAAAACTTTTTGCCTTTGTCAATATATTTTTATGTAACATTCATTAATACTTTCGTAACATTTTCCTGATTAAAATGATACTAAACACAATATAATTCAGGTCATATTAATTTTTAATTGCAAAATGTTACGATTACATTGAGAACCATACTGGAATAAGTTATTGCAAGTAAATATGACTCAAATTACGCCGCGTTTGGTCTTATTTTAATTGGAAAAATGTAAAAAATTTACTGGTTAAAGGTTGATTACGGAAACATCGAAACTAAAACTGTTTTGTACTTGCATTCGTATTGCCATGCCGCTATATATCCCCCCCCCCCCTCGCTGATCATATTACATTTCTTAACGAGCGAGCTCCTTCGCGCTTCTTCTCTTCATCTTCGTCGATTCTGAGACATTATTGTAAAACGTTCGGTCGAAATACGCATCTGTGGATATTCGTTAAAAATAATTCGTATTGCAAAGATAAATTTTTTGACTCAAAAAAAATTAAAATGAATTTAATATTGCCGGCAATACGTGTTGTGCGATCGCGATAATACATTTTGCAATAACTGCCTTTTTCTTTCAATCACGCATCACACATAAAGTGTAGTGTAGTGAGAAGCTTTCGTAAACGAATTGAGGTGGAAAAAAGTGGACATTTTTAACATTTCAATACTGCGGACGGGACAATCGTGGTGCGTGTGTTTGTTTAGTGCGGATTCCTCATCTGTAAATATTCTTGCAGAGAACAATGACAGTCACCCTTTTTACTTGACAATCCCATAGAGCGGGTATCGATATGCTCTTGTGGATTTTAATAAGTAAACGGGTGTCATGTCATACGACGATCTGTTTAAGAATTAATGAAGAATTGTCGCATCTTACATTCATTTGTGAGGTAAGCATCCGAATATTTTGTAACTTTATACCGTTAAACAAAACGCCATTTTTTATTTTCAATTATTTAATAACATTGCTCTGAATATTCATCTTCATTTTCGTTTCATCGATACACATAGTTCCGTTAATAAATGCATGTTTAGTAAATTTTGTAACTACTTACCGGCTGACGCATTATCGACGGTGGTAACTACGTTACCGATGTCGCGCCATTTGTTTGTTCACGACCAGTGTCAATCGTCGCGCTTGCAGCCATCACTCTCGCATCCGAGCGCGCGCTATTCTCGCCCTCTGATTGGTCAGTGTTTTTCATTAATAATTCAAAAACTAAGCTTTAACCAGCATTTTGGTAAAGGAAAAAGTTGTTCAGAATCACCCCAGCTACCACCCCTTAAGAGGGTTCCCACCTGTAGCCGAACACCCTGTATACGTACACATAAAGTTTTAATTTGCAATTATTTTTTTTTAGTTAAAGTTAAGTTATATGTAAATATTAAGTTAGTTTATTTAAAAAACAAGATTCATGTATTACTTTATTTCATTCGAATAAATGTATCGTTCACTATGGAAATATTCATGATACTACGTATTACGACTACGCTCCAAAATTCCTGGAATCAGCGCTAATCCTACAAAAGGATAGAGATACAATTTCTATTTACAACATTATTAGACATTAAGCTTATTAATTAACTAAATCAATTAATACACGTAATTTTGTAAGAGCACATTTATATCAATTTAGAAACCCAATGACACTTAGGGAGGATTCATTATAAATTTTAACGTATTAATCAAGTGAACTCGTCATTGCGATAGCTTCGGAAAAGAGAATCGAGTCATACAGTATCAAATTTAATTAATTTTATAAACGCGTAGTTAACTTTATCCAAGAATCAGACTTAGGTACGATTTAACATAAACTATTAACTAGCGAATTACATTTTGTTAAATTCATTTTACATTACCTATTACGTGTTATTTAATTTGTCGAGTTTCTATTATTACTACTATTCAATCAAAATCTATTTAGTTTCTTTTGTTCTAATTAATCATTTATAATCTATATACTTTTCATTATTTTTGTTGTTATTGTTATTTGTTAATTTCATTTTTCTTATCGTTTTATTGAATAAATCTTGCCGTTGAAAGATATTGACCTGTGGATTTCACTCCTTAATCGTGCACCATACGAATCCCACATTCTTTACATTTAGTTATTTACGAAAAAAGTCGCTGTTTACCACACGAGCGCTTCTAACAACACCTTCAACAACATCTTTGTGACATTTTGCTAATTAAAATAATACCAAACACGATGTAATTTGAGTTATATTACACGATGTAATATTTACTTGTGTAACGAGGCATATTTTTGCTTCCCTTCTTTTTTGCTATGTCTCGTCACGAAAAAATCCACCAGGCAACAGCGGACCCTCCGCCGCAGGATCAGGTATGCGAGGATGAGTATTTCATTTATTTACTTTCTTTTTTTATTATTATTTTTCTAGGAGTGTTTCCTTTTTTTTATTATTTCATTTTTTCCCTCTGCTCTTTTGTGTGCGTCGTCTCCTCCCTCTTCACCCTTCGTCACCAGAAGAGGCGTCGCCGTCCCCGATTGCGGGGAACCTCCACCCGAGCGATGGTGGCGCGGGATGGACAGCTCATCCCCGAGGAACGCCAGGCCTAGAAACGAGCCACCGTCAGCCGCCACCTCAGAGGGCACCAGGACCTGGCCATCAACCACCATGTGATGATCCATTCTCGACGCTGAAATCCTCGAGGTGGAGGAACACCGCGCACGGGGGAAGAAGAACCGATCAAGGAAGCAAGACGCCAAGGCCTCCCCCCCCCCCCCGCTAACGCTTCTAAGTTTCTCTTTTGAATTTACACTTTTTTTTTCTATCTAAATTTCAATTTGTTTGCTAGTTTCAATTTTTCTCTTATTTTCTTTTTCTTTTACCATGTGTATAAGTGTGTGTACTCAATTATAAATCGTGTACTGTTTGTGTGTATGCGAAGATTATGCTGCTGCCCTGCTAGAAAAATTCAAGGAGCATCACAACGGAATCAATTACGACCTTCGCTTCCTACTGCACTTTTTTTGTTTGTTTTACGTGGTTGACTACGTATTCGAGTGGGTGGTCCGTGTCGATAGGACCATTAGCCCCAGTGTCGAGGACGCTAGAGACCGCGAAAAGTGGCGTTCCGATACTTTTTTTTCTTTTTCTGTATTTTGGCATTTAGGACCAATGTCCCTGTCTGTCCACGACCCCAAGAGAGCATGTGCCTGTGGCGTACGTTTTCTTCATTTTTCTTGAATAGCTGACGCGTACCGTGAGCCCCCATGATCCGAAAGCCTCCTTCACACTTAGCAAGATTGGCCCTCTGCCGAGTTTTGTACCGCGTGGGGCTCATTCCATTTTTGTTTGAGTGGCCTATCTTAGCCTCTATTAAAGTTTTTTATGAAATCTATACTCGCGGGTCATCTATTGATTTCCTAACCCCCTCTAATTCCCACTTCCGATCGAGCAGCCGAAAGGGCGATTCCCCCGGACGCGTGCATTTGCAGCGGCGCCCTGTTAAAGAAATCGTCCGTGGGTGTAAGTGTCAGTCCGTGGAGGGCCGTTTTCCCTGGTTGCCCTCCACCTTAGTAGAAACCAAGGAAATTGAAAATTCAGCCCACGATATGGTCGAAACAGACGTTACAAATAACGATATATTGACGTTGCAATCAGCACCTGGTACATCTAGTCAAAAATATTTAGATACATGTAAAATGCAAAACGATACTTACAAAGAAGTCAAATATATCATTTTGCATGTAGACAGCAACATTGGTGTAAGTCGTTCGTGTTCTGCCAAGGTTAGTGGACGAAGTATCGTCAACTTTGGGCACGTTTTTTCTGAATTGCAAAGATTATCAGTCCATTAGCAGAATTCATGCCAGTTCACTGATCTCGTCATAACAAAAAAAGTACGTTCTTGTCTCAAAACACAATATTTCGTTAAATGTTGAATGTGCCATTTCAAAGGTGATTTTTGAAGTGAACCGACATCTGACGAAATACTGGATGTAAATCAAAATGCCATAATAGGTGCCAACATTGGCGGGAACTGGCTATACGCAATTAGAAGAATCATTAGCTGCAATAGGTGTAGCATGCATGAGTACACCTACGTTTGCTAAATGTCAAGACGAAGTATCAAAAGTTTCAGCCGTCGCTGCAGAAAAAGAAATGCAGAAGGCTACTAAAGTAGGAAGACAATTACCAATTGAAAAACGTGATGTCACTGACGGTATTCCATATATACCTGTGACAACCGGCGGTTCCTGCATGAAAAGATCCTACCTCATTGGCAGTTACGAATCTCCATCCGGGGCAGCTATTAGCATGGGTTATCATACGAGAAAAATTTTATTTGTCAGTGTGCGAAATAAATATTGCTGCATTGCGGACGCCCTAATAAATTTACGATAAATAAATGTTACGGTCCGCGAACACGAATATTATAAAAACTGGGGAACTAATCAGAGTTCCATCAGTATGGAAAGTGACATCATCCTCGAAAGCTTTCGTTCCAGCTTAATATACTATAAATATATTGGGCATGACGACAGCAACGTGCTGAAAAAATTAAGAGACTTCCCACCTTACCAAAATGTTGTTGTGGAGAAGATTGAATGTATCAATCACTTTCTCCACAATCTTTGTAAAAAAATAGAAGAAATTAGTAAGAGTGCTCTTTTTGAGCATTATTTGGCCTGACAGCGGGGTCGCAGGCGGAGAACGAGCTAGCCGGGAAATCCCGCGTAGCAACGCTTATATCGGCTGGTGTTAGAAGATCATAGCTCGACTACTACAAGGCTCGGGACTCGGTCCAATCAGCGAGGGGAAGACTTCACTTGACTCCATTGTTGCTGTAAGGAATTTTTATCTTGGTTCCGTTACTGCCATTGAAGTAGAAAATCTTCAACAAACCAGACGGAAACGGTAGTAAGGGTGGCGGTCGAAATTTCTTAAAATTAAGAAAACTTGTTGCGCAAAGCAGTAAAGCATTTCCTTGCAATATTTCACCGTAACAACGATACAAATTGGGAAAATAAAATTGCTGGTTTGATCAAAGATTTGAGTAATATTCCTAGCTACATTTTTGGGGAACATAAAGACTGTTCCTCCCTACAATATTTCTTCGATAAAAAATTAAAAGAAGGCTAGAAAAATCTTATTCCTCAATTACAAATGACAGGATTGTATGCAAGAATAGAAAATGCGCTGAAACGCGTTGATAATATAGAAAGCGTTTTATATGTATAATTATATCAGCATTTCTGTAAATCTAATATGTATATATAATATGTATATATAACAATTTAATACAGTTTATTAACAAAGTTGCAATGCTGTTATTGCTAAAATGATCGGTGGCAAATGTATTAATTTTTCTAAAAGAAGTTGTTACCAAACACATTTAATAGTATGATTTCTCCAATATAATACGTCGAAAGCACTGAGTGAGTACTGCTTGTTGCACGATTGGTAAAGTGCTTGGTAAATACTGCAAAGCTTTATGAGAGGGTTAATATAGGAAAGCTACACGTTTCCTACAATATCAGGGACTATGTCTTGGTAAGATCCAGTCCGGTATCCAGCGCAGCGGATTGACAAATTGCAAAATTTTTCCATATATTTGAAGGACTCTACGCTGTGCTTAAAAGAAAAGGTCCGTCGACGTTTCAAGTGTATGATTGTCAATTCGGCACAATTCGAGGAACATTCCATGCGTCTAACCTACGGTCGTATCTACGGACAGAAGAAAATGTGTGTGAACTTGGCATGTCAAATGTTAGCATATCAAGAAAAAAGTGAAGTTCTTTTTGCATACAGTCGAGTTCTATAGTTCTTGATAAATTTTAACAATAGTTCTGGTCATTTACCAGAAATAATTATATATATATATATATATATATATATACAGGGTGTCCCGCAAATAGGAGCCGAAAAGGGTTGGTAGGTGGGGCGATTCTGAACAACTTTTTCCTTTGCCAAAATATTGGATGAGGCTCGATTTTCGAGTTATTAGCAAAAAGCACTGACCAATGAGAGCGCGCATATACTGGGTGCGCGACAGCGTGAGCGAAAGCTTCGAATATGAGGCCGATCGCCGTCGTGAACAAACGTATCGATACCGTCGGTGAAACGTCGGTATAATGTCGGTATAACGTCGTGGCGTGGGTGACGTGAGGGTGACGTGGGAGGTTATAGTTTATTGTTCCGTCGGAAATCCGGCAAAAACACTCCTTTATTTTCTCGGGAACAATATGCAACTCCACGAGGTTTCCGTTAAGAGCGATATTGCCCCAACATTTGGTCCTTCAAGCCGGGTCATTTCGACGAACGGCTCTTGTGACAATTTCGCGAGTGCTTGAAAATAATATTTGAAGACTGTTCATCGCCGGTTCCTGCCAATCTTTACGAAGATAAAGATTGCTGGACACCTTCAGCCAGACCATTCGAGCTAATTCAGCCCTGAAAAAACTTGTAACGGCGTAGGACGAGCGATTTATGTTTCTACTAACAATAAGTCAAAAACTTGACAGAACCACGCACCTTGCCTGGGAGACGTCCCTTGCTAAAAGCCGAGAAATTCCGACCTTCCAGCAACTGGCGGATTTCCTCAAGAACAGGATTCAGGCCTTGGACACTGCTCAGATCCCGGAATCGTTCACCAGATCTTCGTCGCAAGCCAAGGACGTTGCGCCTAAAATCAAAGGAGAGTCGAGCGTGAAGAAAGCACACTCAACGATCTACGCAGTATCAGCAAAAAATCTAACATCTCGGAAGTGCCTCTCCTGCGGTGGAACCCACAACCTCAGCTACTGCTCGAAATTCAAAACACTCCCCGCCCCGAAACGAAAGGATCGAACCGTTCAATTAAAGACGTGCCATAATTGCCTAAATCTCGCAGGGCACGAGATGGCGAAATGCCCTTCGCAACAGGGTTGCCTGGCATGCGGCAAGCGTCATCACACGTTACTGCAAGAGGCGATGATTGTCCCTGGCTTAACGGTGTCTCATGCGTCGGCTTCGTATCGACCATCAGAAGATGAACATCTCACCAGAGCCACCTCATGTACGTCGTCAGCCACGAACCGAGAGATTGCGCTCTTAGCCACCGCAAGGGTCAAGGTAGAGGCGCCATCGGGGGTTACCATCGAAGTTCGGGCATTGCTGGACACTGGCTCCGAAACGTCGCTCGTCAGCCGTCATGGGTCATGCAAACTCTACGGTTGCCCAGGCGGGCGGTCCAAGTATCCATCTCGGGGGTGCAGGACAAGGAAGCAGAATCCGCTACGAGCGAAGTCCAATTCTCGGTCTGCTCCAAATTGCAGCCGGACTTCAAACCCTTAATACCATCTAACCGTTAATTCTCGTTAATACCATCCCAGCAGACGGATCAAAAAATATGGCCCCATCTACACGGCGTCACGTTGGCTGATCGTGGCTTCGGGATGCCTTCTCGAGTGGACCTTATTCTCGGCGCTGACCTTTGTGGAGCCCTCTTTTTGGACAACACGTGATGCGGCCAGCCAGGTACCCCAGTGGTAAAACTAACACCCTTTGGTTGGGTGTTGCTAGGTCCAACCTCCACTCGCCAGGCTGGGATGGGTTCTGCTGCTCGGACGTACCATTGTCGATGCGAGGATTCCACTCAACAGCTACTCCGACGATTCTGGGAGGTGGAGGAACTTCCGGACCGATCGCCCTTGTCGCCCGAGGAGGAGAAATGCGAACGCCATTTCAAGGACACGCACTCTGGAGATGAAAGCGGTCGGTACTGCGTTCGCTTACCTTTCAAGCAGGATCCCAGCACAGCTCTGACGTCGACGCAAACCATGCCATTAAAACTCCTGCTGAGTTGCGAGCGTTGATTGGCCTCCAACCACCAGCTCGCGGAGCGATACTGGGCCTTTATGGGGAAATATATCGACCTCAACCACATGAAACCCGTCACGGAGTTAGGGAAGAATACCAACGCCAACTACCTGCCGCATCACGCTGTGGTGAAACGCCATGACTCTTCGGCCAAGCTACGCGTCGTCTTCAACGCCTCGTTTCCAACTTCTACGGGAAATTCGCTGAATGGCTGCCTATGCACGAGCCCCAAACTTCAGGCGGATCTATGGCTAGTACGTACTCGCTGGAAACTGTTCCGAAAGGTATTCACAGCGGACATAGTCAAAATGTACCGCTAGGTCAGGATGAACACACCGGACCGTCATTAGCAACGCATCCTGTGGAGGGGACAACCAGATGAACCAGTTCGAGACTATGACTTATGTACAGTCACTTACGGGACTTCCTGTGCTCCCGTTTCTCGCCCTCCGAGTGCTTCAGCAGCTGGCGAGAAACAAAGGTTTCCATTGGGGGCAATCGTCGTCAAGCATCACACCTATGTTGACGACATACTGATGGACGACGAGACCCGACGACTACAGGAATTAAAAGGGGAGGTCGTCGCTATTTTGGAGGCAGGGGCGTTCCGCTTGGCAAACTGGGCTTCCAAATCCCCGAGCATGCAAGAAAAGTCAGAAGAATGTCTCTTCCAGGAGGCCTCTGGAATAGGGACTCTTGGGGTGCTCTGAAGCCCCAAAACCGATTCATTTTCACTCCGGGCGAACTTACCCGCAAACCCGTCTGCTCGATACACGAAGAGGCGAATTCTGTCCGAAGTGGCCAGCTTGTTTGATCCGCTGGAATAGGCCGCTCCAACTCTCATTTTCGCTAAGGTCCTGATGCAAGATCTCTGAATCCTTGGAGTGGAGTGGGACCAAGACTTGCCACAAAAGTTGCAAAACTCTTGGTTAGGCTTTATCGGATTCGTCGACAATATGGACAATTGCAACATTTTGGAATTCGGAGAGGGCACCATAAAAATCGCAGGACATCTTCCAACGAAGATTTAGAGAATAGGTTGTATACGTAATTCCTGGAACAACGTACAATGGGAAATCCGGTAACTGATTTGCTGTTACAAGAAAAGGCGGCCGAATTATTCCAAAATCACGGGTCCACATCCTTTGCCGGAAGCAGAGGTTGGCTACACAAATTCAAAAATCGGTTTGAAATTAGATTGGCATGGGCATATGGCGAACAGGCAAGTGCCGACACTGAAAGTGCACATCAATTTACCGAAACATTTTCGAAGCGAGTGGAGGAAGAGAACATTGATTTGTGCAGTATATATAGCATGGATGAAACAGGGCTGTTATGGAAGGCAGTTCCGTCCAAAAGTCTAGTGTGTGCTGAGGAGGGAAAATTGGCAGGAAAATTTGACTAACAAAAGATCGAGTGACAATTGGATTGTGCGCCAATGTTACCGGAACACATAAACTGCCCCCAATATTTATTCACAAGTATAAAAGTCCGCGGGCACTGAGAAATTCCACTGAATTGCCATTATTATATGCAATACAAAAACAGGCTTGGATGAATGGAGAAATTTTTAAAAACTGGTACCATAACCATTTTAAGCCCAGTGTGAAACAATATCAGTTGGAAAATGGAGTAGTAGGAAAAGTTATACAACTTCTTGACAATTGTTCCAGTCACAGAGACATCGAAGCAGAAGACATGTTTGAAATTGTATACTTGCCTCCGAATACGACATCCCTCATTCAACCGATGGACCAGGGTGTTATTGCTAAATTCAAGACATTATATCGTCACCAAATTTTACGACGAATTTTGCAATATGAAAACGGAATAGAAGAATTTTATAAATTGTTTAATATAAAAGATTTTATAGATTTAGTTAATAAATCCTGGATTGATATTACTCCAACAAACATACATAATAGCTGGAGTAAAATTCTGTTAAGAGAGTCGAGGGACGAGGATTCTTTTCACTCTTCTGTGAGTGAAATGATAGAGTCAATAACTGGTGAGACTTCTACCAACGAAGAGTGTAGGCAGATCCTGGAAGCTTTAGAAAATAGCGAAATTATTGATGAAAATGACGCGGGCGAAGATATGCACGAGGAAAGAGAAGAGGAGGAAGAATTCGAGAATGAAGGTGAAGAAGAACAGGATACGATACAAACAGAAATTCCAGAAAATTCAGCAATAGAGGACAAGAAAAGCAATTAGAATTAATGCAAAGTATTATTGAAAAATTTGCAAATAATAATCCGGCAACGATTATGATGGGACAAACCATTAAAAAAATTTTAGAGAACGAACCGCTACAAATAAAGGACGACTAATCTTGACAAGGTGAAATTAGAATTTGTCAGTTAGAAATGAAGTAAAATGAAAACAAAATTAATTTATTGTTACGTACGCCGATGAGTTTTGCTCCTTGGAGATGAATATTCGAGAATAGTCAAAGACCACCGCGAAGCGAGAGTTTAGTCTTGCCTAGCTTTCCTAGCGACCGAGGTTTCCTTATTAGGCTTCGCTCGAGATTCTTCTAACGTCTTCGGACCAACGCGACGAAATTCGTTAGACGGAACCGTCGCGCTGGTTCATTCCCTCTGCCTCCGCCACTACCCGTTTTTACCCATGTTTTGGGTATATAAGGGGTTGTGGAGAAGACACTGTGGACCCAGTTAACTTTTAAAAGTCGACTAACACGGAGCCTCTATCCGTGGACCCAGTAGATTTTTAAACGTCGAGTAACACGGAACCTCTGTCCGAGTTTAGTTAGAGCAAGATCGGGTTAGAGTCCCCTTCGAGCAACTCTTGATTACCGTACAGTACGTATAGTTTTACTGTTAGGCGTTTTTCTAAAGTACTTTCGGGTCCCCGTTTCGCATGTTTTTCGTTAAAACTTGTGACGGATCGGTGGGGGAAAAGCCCGAAAGGGGTCCCTAGGGTGGGGGCAGTCAGGGAAAACTGTCCTCCACTCACCGATGCACTCACCCACGGCCGATTTATTCAACGGGGCGCCAGTGCTAATGCACTCGTCCGTGGAAATCGCCCTTCCGGCTGCTCTGTCGGGAGCGAGACTCAGAGGGGGGCCAGGAAAGAAAAGAAGGTAGTAAATGACCCGCGATTCCGTATCCAGCGCAGAGAGAGAGTTTTTATTTGGGCCCGAATAGGCCACGTAAGCAAACAAAAGGGGTACAAAGAAACAAGACGGTAGTGGGCCCCACGCGTTACAGGCAACGGTCAGGGAGAAAGGGTCGACTCGCCAGTTGCGAGGGAGGCTATCGCGGCGCGGGGGCACACGGTACG
The DNA here is from genome assembly GCA_963576845.1 of Megachile leachella. Lineage (NCBI taxonomy): Eukaryota > Metazoa > Arthropoda > Insecta > Hymenoptera > Megachilidae > Megachile > Megachile leachella. The sequence goes on along the minus strand of OY756253.1, from coordinate 15,882,501 downwards.
CACGCGTAATACAAAATTGCTTCGGTCGCGTTTCCTCTGAGAATTTGTCCGCGCGGGAGCACGCCCTCTTAGGGGTCGTGGACAACAAGGGGACGTTGGTCCTAAATCTCAAATATAGAAGAAAGATTCGCGAAACAGGAAGCAAAAAAAAACGGTTTGGCGTTAGGGGGAAGGGACGGTGTCGTATTGCACCGTCCGCGGCCTCTAGGGTCCTCGTCACTGGGGCCAAGGGTCCTATCACCCTCGCCCACGCACAACTCGATAACAAAAAAAAACGGGGTACGGAGAATGCTCCTACCTTTCTTTTTGGCGTCTGGGCGGTAATCCACACACCGGGCGGTAATGGCTTATCCTCGCACAGCACACAGTACACACAAAAGCAAAAAAAAAAAAAAGGAAACACACGGGAATTTTCGCGTACAATAAAGAAACGAAGAAAGGCGCAAAGAAGCAATACAGAAAAAAAAAACAAACTAGGGCGGCTCGGGGCGTTGACGCGTTCCGGCGGCTCGCTGGCTTCTTGTCTTCGCTCGATCTTCTTCCCCGGTTCGCGGTATTCCCCCACCCCGGAGATTTCGGCGTCGAGGATGGGCCATCCCGTGGTGCTCTGGGGGAGCCAGGTCCTGGGGCCCTCTCGAGGTGGCGGTCGGGGGTAGCTCGTCCCCAGGCCTGGCGCTTCCTGCTGCTGGGCTGCCGGTCGCCCCCCGCGGAGGATGACGGGGGTGGTGCCGCGACCGGACAGCCAACGTCCTTCAGTAGTGGGCCCATCCCGCACCTCTATCGCCCAGAGAGGGGTTCCTCCGCGACCGGGGATGCTCCGGACTCTTCTGGCCGCCGGTTGGAAGTGGGGGGGCAAAAATAAATAAATAAGAAAAAAAGGAATAAAATAAAAAAAGGACACAAACACACACACACACACTGGCCCCCGTGGCGAGGAATCCGCTCAGGCGGAGGAGTGGGGGGGTTGGCAATCCGGGAGGGTCATCGTAACGAGGCATAACCAAAAATTAGGTTACCCCAAAAAAAGGGGAAAAAAATATGCCTCGTTACAAACTAGGCAGGATTAGATTCTCGCTTTGTCGGAGTCGAAACATTTTAAACTCAAGTAAAATCGAGTCAAGAGCATTTCTGTGAACGAAGATTTGTATATTTTAGTTATATATTTATTATATTGTATATATTCTGTATATTATTGTATATGTATAATTCATATAGTATTATTATATTGTATATTTTAAATACTGCATTACACTTAAATAATGTTTCGTTTAATTATTAAGTAGATTTATTCAAATTAAAAAAAAAAAAACTAGCACTATAATTTCAAAAAATATATTTTTCGTAATACTCCAATATCGCTATGTGTTAGAGTTAGAAAATAATACATTTGTTACACTTAAATAATTTTTCCTTCAACTTTTTTTTATTTTTTTAAATAAATTAACTAAAATTATAGATAAAAATGTACCCGAAATTGTTGATCATTTTCAACCATTACATTTAAAAAAAAAGCATATTGATATAATATAATTTCGAAGAATATACTTTTCATAATACGACAAAATCGCCGTGCATCGGAGTGAGAAAACAATATATATGTTCTGTCCTCTTTCCACTATACTGTTCAGTCGATTGTGAAAATTTATGACTTCTTCGGTTTCACGGACCTCTCACTTTTTCTCGGATCTCTCACTCGGCGGCGGACTTCAATCAAAAAAGTGGGGATAAATATTTGTTGCTTGTTTCGAGGCAATACTGTATTGATACGTAACAAGCAACAGTTTTGTAATTCGTAACAAGCAAATTTCTATCCCCTCTTCTTTGTTTGAAGTCGGCCGCTGAGTGAGAGATCCGTGAAACCGAAGAAGTCATAAATTTTCACGGTCGACTGAACAGTTTAGTGGAAAGAGGACAGAACATATATATATTTCTATCACTCTGATGCATAGCGATTCCGTCATTCATTCATCTAATTCTATACTGATTCGTCATAAGCCACTCGCTCGGATCTGGCCAGTTGCTTGTTACGAATCCGGTACATTATTTTGTTTTCACACTCTGATGCATGGCGATTCTGTCGTATTATGAAAAGTATATTCTCCGAAATTATATTATATAAATATGTTTTTTTTTTAATGTAATGGCTGACAGTGATCCATAATTTGAGGTACATTTTTATCTATAATTTTAATTAATTTATTTAATTAAACAAAAATAAAAAAAAGTTGAAGAAAAAATTATTCCACCCTCAGAATTTAAAGTAAAAACTCCGCCACCACTTATTTTGAGAAGAAACATTCGGGGCGAGTAGTAATCGGGGCGAAATAGAAGAATTCAATGAAGAAACCATAATGTCAAAACACCTATTCAAAGATCCTCCAAAAATTAACGCCGACTTTTTCTCTCCAGAATCCCGTAAAGAAGAAACTCTTCCTTGTAATAACTCCAGTTAAAATCAAAATGAAAGGTGGAGAACTTTCAATTAGTAAAACAAGAAAACCAAGAATAACAGAAAACATAGTAAGTTCTATAGCTGAAGTAGAAGATTATTTTTGGACTAGAAAAGGACCAATAGGTGTATTTTGGAACTCCCAGGGGAATCCCTTGGATTCAGAATCAGAACTATTCATTAAAAGAAGAAAAATCAGACCAGCACCTAGGAAAAGAATAACACAAATTAAGTTAAAGAAACAATGGTTATTTGGCGTAACAGTTACATCAAAGAAGGAATTAGCACAAATTCTTAGGAAACTTGCATTACTCCTTCAGAAACATAAAATTAGTGACATTAGTTTACCGGATGATAAATATCTTAGAAAAATAGTATACATAATATTTGCTGACATACCTATTCGAATCACAATTTGCACAGGAGACATTAAAACTCCGTCAGTCAAAGAAAGAATTCCCATTATTTAGGAAAATCATACCACACCCACTAGTGGACATAAAGGAATAAGAAAGACGTATCGCCGTATCAGAAATAACTATTATTGGAAAAATATGAAAAAGGATACAGCTGATTACGTCAAGACTTATATAGATTGTCAAAGAAATAAGTTGGTTCGCGTCAAAAATAAAGAACCTATGATTATTACAGACACCCCACTGGATGCATTTGATAAAGTTTCATTAGATATTCTAGGATCATTACCATTGTGGTGGCGTAATATTCGTCGGGTCCCACCACCCACCTCAGCCGTAGAGGGTGGGCATCACCGAGGGGTTTTAGTGGGTAAAAATCCCACACTACCCCCGCTCCTCCCCCGGGGAGTGGGGGTGTCTTATGTCGAAGATTTCCCCTCGTAAAAAAAAAAAAAAAAAAAAAAAGGATCATTACCATTAACATCCAAAGGATATGATTACATACTGACCATTCAAGACAATTTACCTAAATATTCTATAGCAGCACCCATAGTCTCAATCACCGCAGAAGATGTAGCCAGAACATTTACTGAGCACTTCATTTGTAAATTTGGTTGCCCTAAAGCAATCCTGACAGACCAGGGAACATGCTTTATGAGTTCCTTGATGAAAAAGCTGGCAAAAATATTTCACATTCAAACTTAGAGAACTTCATCCTTCCATCCTCAGTCAAACGGATCTCTAGAAAGAAACCATCAGATTTTAATTGAATATTTAAAACATTTTCTTACAGTAGAAAAACAATGGGATAACTAGTTATCACAGACTATGTTCTCATATAACACAAGTATACATGAAGGAACTAAATTTACGCCTCACGAATTGCTATACGGAAGAAAAGCGTGGCAGCCATCACACTTTCCAGTTGCAGAAGCATTATGTACATACCCAGATTATGTAGACAGTCTCATTACAGAATTACACAATTTCCGAAACACTACGCGAAATAATCTAAAAATATCAAAACATCGTCAAAAGTATTATTACGACAAAAGAATTCGACCCATACAATATGAAACAGGTGAAGACGTATTTCTTTTCAATCCATCACGGAAAAAATAAATTAGAGAAAGAGTACTCTGGTCTCTACAAAATCACAAGGACCATAGAAGAAAATAATGTAGAATTGCAAGTCAGTGGGAGAAACAAACGACGAATTGTTCATAAGGATCGCATTAAGAGGGCCCACCTACCAATGAGGGATCGAGAATCGATTGAGAGATGAATACGCGCGCAAACAAGGGTGGTAAAATTTAAAATTAACGCGCTTTGTAATTTTGCAATTGCGAATATTACAATACATTAGAATCGGCATCTAAAGGTCTGGCAGAGCTACGCATTAGCATTCAAAACGTCGCCTCAGACGGAGCACAAGCATATACATATATGTTACGGTGAAAGACCGAAAGTTTTTTTTGGTCTGCTGGGACTCAGTCAAATTTGTCAGTTTAATGCAAGCTTTGATGATGCGAGTAATGTTTTCTTAATTTTTTTTTCGATACCGTAACTAATACTGAATGGATACTGCAATAAATCGTGATCTTTTTCTTGAAAAATTAAATGCATTAATTGCGGGTAAGCGAGAAGACAATTGTTTTCATTTCTCTCAAAAAAAGTACTCCAAAATACATTCTGAAGTGATTAGGTTAACTCTGCGACATGCTCAACATTCACCATTAGTGCATGGTGAATGTCGACATTCACCGGTGTAAGTCCTAAATAAGGGTATTGAGCAAATATTTCGGACATACATCAAGCGACTATGTGAATTCACCGGTGAATGTCGACATTCTCCAGATTTTGGTGTTTCACTGTAACATATATATTGTATTTGTGCATATAGAGTCACATCATGTCATCAGGCAGGAATATGCCTTAAGAAAGATCCGTTGTCTAAGATGTAGAGAACGACTAGCATATACTATGCCGGCAGTGGCTTGCTCGGACTGCAGTAACAGATTATCTAATTTAGACGAAGACCAGCAAGAGGCATACGATGATGGGGTGTTATTAAATATTGAAACAATTTACCCCATCGTAGAGATCTCGGGCGTTGGTCCTCAGATAGACCTTAATATTTATTAAAGATAAAATTTATTTTTTTTATATACAGGGTGTCCCCCCCCCCCCCCGCATGGGTCTCCACCTTGGCGTGGTGGAGGGGCTTAAGGTCGCATCCAGTTTCACCCTCAGGGATGAAACTGGGTGCGACCGACAAAGAGGGACCCCCCAAGCTAAGGTGTTAGCGACCGTGCCGATGGCTGCATCACGCAGGGGGAGCTGCGTGGCAAACGGTGCCTCCCGGAAACCGGGCGAAATCCGGGAGTAGTTAGCCAAGCCCCGGCGTATGCGGCTCCGACCGGGTGATACCGCGCTTCCGCAACACTCGTGGGATTTTTTATGGAAAATAAAAACGAAAAAACAAAAACAAACCTAGACAAAGTCCTCCAGGGTGTGGCTTCTTTAGGAAGCGAACGACCGGAGGAATTACCAAAAGCGGGGGCTGGAACCTCAGAAGCCAACCCAAAAACCCGCGTTCGATACAGCGGCGCGGCCAGACGACGCTACAAGAAACAGCTGCAGCAACAGGGGGAGGGGATGGGGGCTAAAGCAACCACAACAACTCTACCTGCTGCTGCAGCGTCCACCTCTGAGGGAGGAGGTGAAACGAGCCAGGCTGGGGCGACTAAACGCCCCAGACCAGGCGCGGACACCCCGAGCCCTCAAGATAGGATGCCTGGCAAGAAGCCACGGGTACAAAACCAGGGCTCTTTTGCACAGGCCACAAAAGGCATTGTATGGCTGGCCGTTGTAATAGACGGCTTTCCGGAGAAAAAGATAGGGGACGGCGAAGCAGCGGAGATCAGGAAGCTGATCAGGGGTCGCATAATAGCGCTCCAGAAAGGCACCAGAGCTCCCACCTTCACCGGCTCCTGGGTCAGAGACGGGGCACTAATATATGCCTGCGCAAATGAAGAATCGGCGGACTGGCTTAAAGGCCTCTCCGCCGATCTTAGGGTGGGGGACGCTCCCCTGCGGGTGCTGCCGGTCGATGAGCTACCCAAGCGACATCGAGTGGTAGTACACGTGGAGGAACCGGACCTCAGTACAAGCGCCCGGCGGGACTACAACAAGGCTATCATTACAGCTAAAAGACAAAGTTGGAAAAAGTTCTGCGAAAGCATAGAAAGCCTTCCTGAGGCTGCCAGGCTAAGCAGAATCCTCAACTCTGATAGTCGTACAAAAATGGGCTGTTTAAAGCACCCAGATGGACGCTATACAGAAAATCCTACTGAATCTTTAACATTATTATTAGAGCACCACTTTCCAGGCTTTTAAACCTGGACAACACAACACCCTCCTCCGGTGGCGATCACCTCAGAAGGCTACAAGCCCAAGGAGTGGACGCTTGCGGCTAAGGTAGTACAACCGAAGGGATTAGAGTGGGCCATCAACTCCTTTGATTCCTACAAAGCACCAGGGCCAGATGGTATCTACCCCATCTTTTTAAAAGAAGGGTTAGCATCCCTTATGAGCCCTCTTATTAAAATCTTTAGAGCTAGTATAGCCCTGAGATATGTCCCACCAGTTTGGAGTGGCATGAGAGTATGCTTCATCCCCAAACCCGGAAGAGATGGCCACATTACAGCCAAGGACTACAGACCCATCAGCCTTACCTCCTTTCTGTTGAAAACGCTAGAGAGATTGGTTGAGGGTTTCATCAAATCAGGGCCGCTGATTATGAAGCCCCTGTCTTTCAGTCAATATGCCTACAGGGAAGGCAGATCCACGGACATTGCTCTATATCACCTAGTAGGTAATATTGAAAAACCAACTCACAGCTAAAGGCTATGCCTTAGGCGTGTTTCTAGACATTGAAGGAGCTTTCGACAGCACTTCTTATTCGGCCATCACAAACGCTATGGCCAGACACGACATACCAGTCGCGATAATAGACTGGACACTCAGCATGCTGACAGGCAGACTACTGACTGTCAACCAAGAAAACTTGACTATGAAGGGGGTCCCCACAAAAGGATGCCCGCAAGGAGGGGTTTTATCCCCTCTTTTGTGGTGCCTAGTGGTAGACGAACTCCTAGTCAAGCTACAGAACGCCAGCCTCCAGGTATACGGCTATGCTGATGATGTAGCCATTGTACTAAGAGGCAGCTTTCTCCTAACACTCAAGGAGCTAATGGACAAAGCACTGAGAATTATCCAAGACTGGTGTGAGATCAGAGGCCTAACGGTAAATGCAGGCAAGACTGAAGCCATGATCTTCACCAGAAAATACAAACCAGAGAAAATTGACTCTCTCAAGCTCTGGAACAAAGAAATAAAATACTCCAATTCCTTCAAATATCTGGGAGTCTATTTTGACCCCAAACTAAAATGGAATCAACACCTCGATATCAAGAGGAGTAAATTCTACACCTCCTTTTGGGCGTGTAGAAGAGTAATGAGCACAACCTGGGGCATCAAACCCAAGATTGCCTTTTGGATTTATAAAGCAGTTCTGTTGCCCAGACTGACGTATGCCTACAGGGGGGATACCTTAGGGCTGCGGTAGAGGCCATGAAAACTACCCCAACAGAGGCGCTGGAAGTAGCCCTCTGCATCCCTCCTTTGGACTAGGCTGTCGCCCACGCGGCCAAAATGACAGCTTATAGATTATACTGTCAAAAAGAATGGAGATATGCAGGACCTGGACACACCAGGCTCGACTTTCTCCAAAGTCCCCCTTTCTCCTTAAGACAGGACAGAACGACGAGACGATACCATCTGAAGAAGACTTTCAAAGTTCGTATACCAGATAGGGCCAATTGGATTGATCAAAAATTCCTCGACCACCTGGGCCCGAACGTATGGTACACGGATGGATCAGGAAGTAATGATCGTTTTGGAGCCGGCATATATGCCCAAATGAGTAATCACAAAACGAGCATTCCTCTAGGAAGACTGGCCTCGGTCTTCCAAGCCGAGGTACTAGCCATCTTGAAATGTGCGAGCCTGCAAAACGCACACAAGACCGAAAATAAAACTATAAACATATGCTCGGATAGCCGAGCAGCTCTAGCTGCACTTGCAAAGCCCACCACGGAATCCTCCCTGGTCTGGGACTGTATGCAGGAGCTAAATCGACTCGGGGATCGAAACAAGGTGACTCTGATATGGGTACCAGGTCACCAGGGTATCCATGGCAATGAGGTGGCGGACGACCTGGCAAAAGCGGGCACTCTAGAAGACACTGCTGAACAGATCGTCGGCGTTCCCTTTGCTCTGGGTAAAAGGATAATTACGGAACAGCTTCAAAAAATGCACCGCACCTCCTGGCGTGAGGTACGGGGCTGCAGACAAGCGAAGATCATGATGAACCAACCCTCACAGGACAGAACACACGAGCTTCTGTCCCTGTGTAGGGGGAGTACAAGACTTGCTGTTGGCCTCCTCACAGGACATGTGCACCTACGAGCTCACATGTCCATCCTGGGTTTGGCAACACAAGACACATGCAGCTTATGCGGAGAGGACAGGGAGGACGTTGTGCACATCATGTGCCGATGTCCCGCCCTATGCCTCAAAAGATACAGATACCTTGGGTCTATGTTCCTAGACCCCAAGGAACTGAATTACAAAAGAATAACTGACCTGTGCAGCCTGGCGAGAAACGCAGGGCTGGGACTACAGGGCTGATCCACAACCACTAGCGGGACGTCACAATGGAACTTTATAGATCTAAGTGACTTTAGGGAGCTCTAGCAGCACCACTCGCTCAACTTATACTACTACTACTACAGGGTGTCCCATAATTAGTGTAAGACCCGAAAAGGGGTGGTAGGTGGGGCGATTCTGAACAACTTTCTCCTTTGTCAAAATATTGGTTGAGGCTCCATTTTCGAGTTATTAGCAAAAAAAACACTGACCAATGAGAGCGCGCATAGACCGGGCGCGCGAAAGCGTGAGTGAAAGCTTCGAATATGACAGCCGATCGTCTTCGTGAACAAACATATCAATACCGTCGGTATTTTTGTGTGTGTGTGTGTGTGAGAGAGAGAGAGATGGGTAATTAGATAGTTGGTAACGGAGCGAAAGATAGGCTGGGTGAGAAAAGAATGAGAGGGAATAAGTGAGAGAGCGAGTAAGTGAGGGCGCGTGAACCGCTGGCGACGAATGGTTAGGTACGAGTCAGATGAAGATAATGAGTGGACTTAGCGAGAGGAACCGGTGTAATTCAGAAAACTGTAATACTATTATAATAAAATATAAAAAACCGTAGCAGCATGTTATATTCTGTCCTTGCCTAAAGAATAACATCATTGCTCTATCGATCAGTTTATAATAGTTTACCGCTGCACCGATCCCTCCGTTTTTTTTCTGCGCGGTCTCCGTTGTCGCAGCCGCGAACAATGACGAGCCAAATAGCACTACCTGATTTATTTTTTGCCGGATGTATGCCCCGCGTTGGACTCCCATGGTCACGATACAGCGACCAACTCGATAACGAAGCTCGCCATAAACGGGGGATGCTTTAGTTTTCCCTTCGACACAGGTCACTTTTCTGGGCGCGGAAACTTATCTGTATACGCGTAGGCTATAAACTCGCCCAGCCGTAGCCGTCAAACTTTTTACGAGCACTTGAGGACTTGTTACTTTTTATTTTATAGTTTTAAGAGGGCATAAGTGTCCTTTTGTATCTCGAAAAGAAAGTCTTGAACATAAATGGCAATATTTGTGTATTATTTCTCTACCAATTTCCAACAGTTGTATGTACATTGCTTTTTTTGCCGTTTCCTTTTTCTAAATTATATGGCGCTTCGTTAAGTAATTATAAGAACCCAAAAATATATTCCATAATTGAAGCAACTGAAATTTGTATGTGACATATGTTTGACAAAATACAAGAATGTAATGAAATTTGTATATTTACATTTTTTTATATCTACTGATATGCATGTTGAGGGGACGAAAATAGCCCTCCAAGTTGGGGGTTGAAAACACATTTTTTCTAATATCTCGGAAAGTGGAGGATGTACGATGGTGAATTTTTTTATCACAAATGCCGTTTGATTTTCATGTAGATTTGTACAGTGTGAGCCCCTTTTATACCATCATTTGCCACGTTTTTAACAATTGGACAATATAACATGTTCACTGTCAGTGACCAGAAAAGGTCTAGCAGGCAGGTATTGTATAAATCCGCTGCGGTTCCAGCCGTCGTTGTACGGAACGCAGGTTTTTATAGGCAACGAAATTTTCAGCCGAAGGTATAAGTTTAGCTATTTAACTTTTGTTAAATTGTTTCTCATTTAAATGACTTGATAATCCTGAAAACTGCTAATTTTGTTATAGTATTCAGGGTAATGCAGAAATCGAAGTGTAAAAATATAGCAAATTTCTAAAGACAGAACCAAATTTATACAGTCGTAAGATGTGTTCGGTTTTAGAATATGGAAGAATTATAAACATTATATTAATGTGAAAAGTTGTACGATGCAGCAGGGATACCCTGGGTGTATTCGTTTACCATCCAATTGACACGAGACCATGTACCAATACAGTATTCACTTCGTAAATGTTAAAAAGATTTCTACCGTAAGTGTTGAAATTCTATTCTCGCTCATGGGGGTATCCCCCCTCGAAGTCAGTGAAGAATGAAACACGATCGGTCGCCGAACGACAAGGATCGAATATCGGTGAAACACATAGTAATGTATGTTAAGAAAAAGATTGCAACTTTCTTATTTCTTACTATTTTTTCATGAAACTTTTACTGTTGCATTTGTCTCGTTTTCCTGATAAAAATGACACCAAACATGTTATAATTACACAGATTTAAGAGAGTTCTAGGCCTCCAGGTTTATGACATGGCCTGTGTCACTGAAGCCAAAAACTATAAGGACTAGTGCAGCAATAAATACATCTGCTAAAAACTACAAATTTTCACGTACCATCGTATTGCTGGCATGCAGATGGTACGGATACTAAATTATGTATAGGGTTCAAAAGTGACCACTTTCTTTCGTCATGTCGTAAACCTATAGGAAACTCTATATGAAACTCTAACATATATTTTTAAATTAATAATTAGTTGTATTAAATAAGGCACAATGCACATATTGCATAAAAACCGCCTGTGGTGCAAGATTTTCTTTTTGACTGCTCCAATTAGAACGGATAATATTGGGAATTCGCACATCTACCGTAAATGTTACATCCCAAACTTTCATGGCTTGCTATATAAGTAATTATGATCGTAATCATATCGTGTCTGGTGTCATTTTAATCAGAAAAACGAGACAAGTACGATGGTGAAAGTTCCTTAAAATAAAAAATTTCAATTTTTAAATTTAAGAGACAGAACACGCACGAGTCATGTTTGCCGAACGCTAGAAATTCTATCCCTCCTTATCTTTTGTATCGCTGTCTCTTTCTACGTTCGACATACTACAAAGAATAGAGCACCTCTGCCGTAAATGTTACAATCGAAACCGGCAAAAGTAACATTTACGGAGCGAATACTGTATAAGGAAAAGAAATTTCACTTTTAGATGATTGTGGAGTATGGAATTATTTGTAAATAATTGTGTTTGAGAGAATCGATTGTAAACAGTTGTAAATGTTGTCTTCGAGAGTTATCGATTTGTTTAAAAATTGATTAGTGAGACAAATAAGCGCGAAGAAAGAAACGGCAATGTTTGGGAGAATTTCAGAGGCGAAAGACGTTTCGAGAAAGTTGCCGAGAACGAAAGAAAATACGAAAAACACGATTCGTAATCGGTACATGCTCTTTGGTCACAGGTTCGAAAGCCGATGGACTTTGTGTTCTCCACGTTATATTTTCCATTTTCTTTTCTTTTGTAATAATATTAATATACGATTCAAAGGGTTTTCCAATAAAACTAAAAAGTAATACTTGATGGGATTTGGAGAGGTAATAATATTTAAAATGAAACTAAAACGCAGTAATTTTTAAAAGAACTGATTGAATTTATTATTAAAAAAGCGATTTGGAAGAACCTCTTTAAAATATTTTAATTAAACTTGATTTACGAATATCTTAATAACGTAATATATTTGTTTATTTTTTGCGACACACGAAAGTCTGATCAAAATCGAGCGGTATCTGAGAAGTAATTGATCGATGCAGGAATGCGATTATCGATTTTTCAATACATATACATTTAGTCCGGCTAATTTAATTAAATTGAAAATTTAACAAAAGTTATATACGTCTGAACTGTTGCATATCGTGAAGAGCTTACATTGATTAATGTTTCACCGAATATAGAAAAGGACAGTTGTTAGAATCTATTATTGCAATATATTTATTCGTAATTTTAAACGTTACGCATATTTCAAGAACTTTACTTGAATAAGTTATTGCTAATAAATATAAACCAAGTTACGTCGATAATCTTATTTTAATCAGGAAAATGTTTTGAATATAATGACGAAAGTGTTATAAAACGTTAATTAAAAATAAGAAAGTTACCAGCGCATTAACATCGCAAATTGATGGGAAAAGAATATCGCGACCGAAAGGGGATGAGGTCCGCAAATGAAATAGTAAATGATTCATTAAGACGTTATAACTTATTTTTATTTCATTTTTGGTATAAGCATTGTATATTACAATTGTTGTATACGTTTTGCGTCCGGCGGTGACGCTCCTCGTTTTCCTCGCGAATACAACGGCCACGATAATTATTCCATCGCGCGTCGCGTTCCTGGTAGCGGTTGTGACGGATCGGTGGGGGAAAAGCCCGAAAGGGGTCCCTAAGGTGGGGGCAGTTAGGGAAAACTGTCCTCCACTCACCGATGCACTCACCCACGGCCGATTTAACTAACGGGGCGCCAGTGCTAATGCACTCGTCCGCGGTAATCGCCCTTCCGGCTGCTCTGTCGGGAGCGGAACTCAGAGGGGGGCCAGGAAAGGAAAGAAAAAAAAAGTAGTAAAAGACCCGCGATCTTGTATCCAACACAAAGAGAGATTTATTTGGGCCTGAATAGGCCACGCCAGCAAAAAGAAAAAGGGGAGTACAAAAGAAACGGTGGTGGGCCCCACGCGTTACAGGCAACGGTCAAGGAAAAGGGGTTAACTCGCCAGTTGCGAGGGAGGCTATCGCGGCGCGGGGGCACACGGTACGCACGCGTAGTACAAAACCGCTTCGGTCGCGTTTCCGCTGGGGATTCGTCCGCGCGGGAGCACGCCCTCTTAGGGGTCGTGGACAACAAGGGGACGTTGGTCCTAAATCTTAAATACAGTGCAAGAAATTCGCGAAACGCGAAACAGAAAATACGGTTCGGCGTTAGGGGGGAGGGGCGGTGTCGAATTACACCGTCCGCGGCCTCTAGGGTCCTCGTCACTGGGGTCAAGGGTCCTATCACCCTCGCCACGCACAAATCAATAACAACAAAAAGAAAGAACGGGGTAGCGAGAAGGCTCCTACCTTTCTTTCGGTGTCGGGGCGTTAATCCTCTCACCCGGGGCGGCAACTCGCACACAGCACACCAAAGAACACAAAGCAAAAGAAACAGAACACACACACAGCGATTAACGCGTACAATAAAGAAGAAAAGAAAAACGGAAAAGAAAAAGAAAGCGCAAAGTGGCAAATAAAGACGGTAAGTGAGACCCGGGGCGTTATCGCGTACCGGCGGCTCGCTCTCTTCTTGCTTTTCGATCTTCTTCCCCGGTTCGCGGTATTCCCCCACCCCGGGGATTTCGGCGTCGAGGATGGGCCATCCCGTGGTGCTTTGGGGAAGCCAGGTCCTGGGGCCCTCTCGAGGTGGCGGTCGGGGGTAGCTCGTCCCCAGGCCTGGCGCTTTCTGCTGCTGGGCTGCCGGTCGCCCCCCGCGGAGGATGACGGGGGCGGTGCCGCGACCGGACAGCCGCGTCCTTCCGTAGTGGGCCCATCCCGCACCTCTATCGCCCAGAGAGGGGTTCCTCCGCGACCGGGGATGCTGCAGGCTCTTCTGGCCGCCGGTTGGAAGTGGGGAGGGCGAAAATAAATAAAAGAAAAGAAGAAAAGAAAGAAAGGAGAATAATAAAAAATAGAATAATAAAAAAAAGAAAACACGCCACACACACACACGCACTGACCCCCGTGGCGAGGAATCCGCTCAGGCGGAGGAGTGGGGGTTGGCAATCCGGGAGGGTCATCGTAACGAGGCATAACCAAAAAAAAAAAAAAATTAGGTTACCCCCCAAAAAAGAAGGGGGAAAAATATGCCTCGTTACACACCCCCCCCCCAAAAATTGTCCTGTCCCCCTCTCCTCGCTTTCGCGCCCGCTCCTAGAGGCCGCGTCGAGGCGAGCGAGCGGCCGACTCGGTGGTAAAGGGGGAAAAAAAACTGCGGCCCTGTAACATATGGAACGGTGTTAGAAAAAAAAAAAAGTAGAAGAGAAAGTACAAGGGACCGAGAAAAAAAACCGTTTAAAACAAATAAATAAAAAAAAAGGAGAACGAAGGGTGGGGAAGAACATACGGGATCACATACGCACAAAAAAAAAACGCAAAAGGGACAGTACGATGGGTCCCGTCCAGGGAGGACCCTTGCTTCCTCAAACCCAGCGCGCCTAACTGTTGTTAGCCGAGGGGAGAAAGCAAAACAAAAGCCTCGCATATCGACGAGCGACGGGCCACGAGACAAGAACTGGCGCAAGAAATCGTCGCGCCGTCTTAATCCGGGCGCGATAAGCCTTCCTCAATCACTATAATTGGCTTAGCCAAATTAAATGAGAGGTCAGGCTTTTTCATCGTCGTCGGTTTACATTCAGTATTCTCCAGAACAATATTTACTCACACTCGCTGATCAGCTGTTTCGGAATGCGAGTCAATCAACGCCCAGTAAATCGGCGGAGACTCAGCGTTAAAATCCGAAACCTCGAATTTCGCTCGACGTCAGGGGTGTCAACGTCGTGCGATCAGAGCGATCTGCTGAGTTGCCTACTATCTCTCTCGTTCTCTGAACAGAAAAATCTGTCCCCCACAACGGAACGGAGAGAGAGGCGGTGAGGAAAACACAGAGAGCCAAAAGAAAAGAAACTAAATAGCAGTTTAAAAGAACTTAAAGGTGAGAATACTATGCGAGGCAATAATACACTAAACACGACACACCCAAAAAAAAAAAATAAAAATGAATTTAGTGTGCCGCCTAACATAAATACATATACACATATATATTTTTTTTTCTTTTTTAAAATTTTATATTTTTTTTTTTTTTTTTTTTTTTTTTTTTAAACAAATATACCCACCACCAGGACGAAAGACAACGAACCGAAGCGGTCACCCGCAGACTTCCTACCGCCTTCGGTGTGGGGCCGACCCTTTGGTTGTGGACCCTGCCCGCGCACAGTGCGGGCAGGACCGCAAGGTCACCCCTGGCCACCCACACCTAAAGCAGTAGGGGCCAGCGGGGGCATAGGGGCACTGCTGATGCTGGTGCCCACCCCGCCGACACTGAAAACAGACGCCTGCGGGCGCCGGACCCGCCCCCGCCAGCAGAGCCGGTCCCTGCTGCGGGGGTGCAGCTCCCATCAATCCCGTCATAAGTGACAGGAACTGCGCCGTGGCAGTTAAGATTTGCCCGGCGGGTCCATTAGGCCCGGGGCCGACGGCCGCGAGGCCGACCGCGCTTGGCGCCTCCCCTGCTAGGCGGGGGCGCTTCGCGGGTCGGCGGTCCGCCGCCCGACGGATCGCGGGCCGCGGCTGGGGAGTGGGGGGGAGCGTTGCTCCCTTTCCGGGGTTGCTCAACCCCCGAGACCTTTTTCGCCTCCTTGGCGTGGAGGCGGGCGCTGCGGCGGGTGGATTCGCGGTGCGCGGCCGGCGCCTCCTCCTCCTCCCCTTCCGTCCCTCGCTGGCTCCGGGGGCGGCGGCGGCGGACTGGGCCCTGGACGGTCCGCCGCTCGTCACTGGCCGGCGTGGCTCCACGCACGCCCCCGGGGGAAGGGGGATGAACTCCTCCTCGGGCCGATGGGGTGCTACGGCGGTGCGGGACATCGCCCGGCCTCCCCTCCTTCCTTGGCGAAACATCTTCAACAAAAATAACGTTAGGAGGGGTCGGTGGTGGACCGTCGTCGGGATCATCACCGACAAACGGCTTCAAGTCGGAGACGTGAACCTTCGGAACCATACGGGTTCCGGTCGTCTCCAACTCGTACACGACGGGCGATAGGACCTTCTTGACCTGAAAAGGACCAATATAAGCGGCCGACAGTTTCGCTGCCACATTTTCTGCGGCTGACGAGAGGACCCTATTCCTACGCCAAACTAAATCGCCTACCCGGTATCTAACGTCACGGTGACGCGCATTATAATACTTCGCTTGTCGCTTGTGTGCGCGTTCCAACTGTTCTCGCACTAAGTCGTGTAATAACAACAAGCGACGCGATCGCTGTGCCCAGGCTTGCGGATCTCTGCGGGAGAGCAGGGGTTCTCCTTCCACGGCGCGTCGAATACTGCCGACTGGTCGTGGGGCTCTTCCAAAGTTGAGCACCGCAGGGGATTCGCCAGCTGAGGAATGCACAGCTGTATTAACTGCGAATCGGAATTCGTGCAAGTGCACGTTCCATTCACGGTGGTCCTTTTTAATAAACGATGAAATCATCGTTTTTAGGACGCGATTGACTCGCTCCACCGGATTCGCTTGCGCGTGATATGGGGGAATCGTGTAATGCGTGATTCCCCATTCTTCTAAAGCCGAATCGATTTCTTTATTGCAAAACTCGGTACCGTTGTCAGTGAGGAGTATTTCGGGGGCTCCCCAACGAAATAGCACGAGGTCTTCAAAAGCTGTTAAAATAGCCGACCCCGTAGCTTTTCGGAGCGCCTTACACTCCACCCACTTTGTAAAATTGTCCAAGAAGACTACAACGTACCGAGCTTGACCGCGCCCGGGCGGAAAAGGACCCATTACATCGGCGGACACCACGGCCCATGGCCGTTCGGGGATTCGCCGGCCCATGTGTCCAGCGGGAGCGCGCTGCTCGACCTTGTGCTGCTGACACACGGGACATCGCTGCACAAAACGGCGGATGTCTCGGAACATTCCCGGCCAATAAAACTCTTGATTCACCCTTTGGTATGTTTTATCAAT
Source organism: Megachile leachella (assembly GCA_963576845.1). NCBI lineage: Eukaryota > Metazoa > Arthropoda > Insecta > Hymenoptera > Megachilidae > Megachile > Megachile leachella. The sequence continues at coordinate 15,865,476 of OY756253.1, read as the reverse complement.
ACCAGGGTGACCAGCGGCCGGAAGATCATGGGCATTTCGAATGGCCTTTTCTCGAAGATCCTCGGGGAGAACCAACTTCCACGCATCGTCATCCTCGCCGATAATTTCTTGCGTGGGAGACGGACGGTAATAATACAAACGTCCGTCTTCAACCCGCCAATCGGGGTACGATGCGGGATGCGATTCTACTTTTTCTAAGCGGTCAGCGTACCAATTACTCTCAATGTTCTTGAGAGCCGCTAAAAAGTCATAAACTGGGGGTTCTTCCGTGACGACGACGTCCGGGGGTACTATTGCACGTGAAAGTGCATCCGGGACGTGGTGGAGGGCTCCTTTACGATGCTCAATAGTAAAAGAATATTGCTGCATATCAAGGGCCCATCTCGCCAATCGTCCTGTAGGATCTTTTAAATTATGCAGCCATTTTAGGCTGCTGTGATCCGTGATAACGGTAAAAGAGTACCCCTCGAGATACGGACGGAGTTTTTTAATGGCCCATAAGACAGCCAGACACTCTTTTTCGGTCACCGAATATTTTTGCTCGGCTGCGGTCAAGACTCTATTCACGTAAACAATGGGGTGTTCCTCCCCGTTTTGTTTTTGTGTGAGGACCGCGCCGATTGCATAGTGACTCGCGTCAGTCTGAAGAACGAACGGCAACGAAAAATCAGGACGTGCTAAAACGGGGGTGGTGCTCAGGGCTTTTTTCAAATTTTGAAAAGCCGCTTCTTGAGCTTTACCCCAATGCCAGGGCTCGTTTTTCTTGAGCAATTGCACCAAGGGGACTTTGTCACGCGCATGGTTCGGCAAAAATCGGGCGTACCAACCGACCATGCCGAGGAAACTCCGCAATTGCTTGACCGTCGTGGGCGCCGGGTACGACAAAACCGGCGCGACCTTTTCGGGGTCGGGTTCGAGGCCCTTTTGGCTTATTAAATATCCCAAATACCGGACCTCTTGGCGACAAAATTCGCTCTTTTCCCGATTGATTTCGAGCCCGGCTTCGTTTAAAATTCCAATGACCTTTTCGATCCAGCGGAGGTGGTCATCGAAGGTCTCATTGACGATAACAATATCGTCAAGATACGCGAAGGCGTGAGGTTCGAGCTCGGGACCAATCAAGCGATCCATCAGCCTTTGAAAAGTGGCCGGGGCGTTGGTCAGCCCGTACGGCATACGCGTAAATTGGAATAACCCTTTCCCTGGAACTACGAACGCCGTAATTTCTCTACTGGACTCTTCCAGAGGAATTTGGAAGTACGCCTGACTCAAATCGATGGTCGAAATGTACAGTGCAGTGCGTAATTTGTCCAGGATCGCGTCCATATGCGGGAGAGGGTATGCGTCCTTCTTAGTAATATTGTTTACATCGCGATAGTCGATACAGAAACGGTATTTCCCGTTCGATTTCGCGACTATCACGGGACAACTCGCCCAAGCGCTTGACGAGCGCTCAATAATTCCGTCTGCGAGCATCTTGTCAACTTCCGCGTGCGCGACTTCGTAAATTTTCGGAGAGACGCGTCGCGCGCGGTGTTTAATCGGTTCGTGCCCTTGCACGTCGATTCTATGTTGAACAAGATTAGTTACCGGGGGTTTTTCTGCAGGAGAGGGAATTATTCTGTCCAACAGCTGATTTAAGCGCTCGCTTTGTTTCGGAGTAATCTCAACGATAGCGGCGCAATCGGCGTGGATAATTTCCTTCGAATCCTGCAAACCCGGAACAATAAAGGAATGAGCGGGACCATTCCGAATTTTCCAAGTCGCGTTCGCTGTGTCTAGGGAGATTTCGAAAGCCTCCAGAAAATCTATCCCTAGCACACAATCGTAATCTAAATTGTTCGCGACTCGGACTGGTAATGCAATTTTTCGCCCGTCGATTTCGATCTCTATCACCGCTTCGCCTAGGATATGGTCCTGCACGCCATTGGCCATTCGCATTTTCCCGGAAAAAGTGGGGTCTATCCGCGACCCTAACCACTCGATCGCATCCGGTCCCAAATAGGAACGCGCGGCCCCGCTATCAATTAAAGCCCAGAGCGGATGTCCAGCTACCAATAAACGGACATAATAGCGGCGGTCAACATATCCCGGCGGAAAATCGCGGCGATATTTAATCGATTCGCGAGCCATTCCGGCCACCTCACTGTCCCCTGGTCCAACCGGCAAATTGGCCGTCCCATGGACAAAGTAGGGACTAGTGGAGGCGACTACGGCCCTATTCTCCAAAAGTGGAGGCGCGGGTAATGTACTCGCCGAATCGGGACCTTCACCTCGCTTTCCCCTGGTCCAACCAGCCTTTTGGCCGTCACATAGACAAATTAGGGATCGGGAGGTGACCCCCTCCTCTGTCTCCCTAAGTGGAGGCGTGGGAGGAAGTTCCGCGGGATGAAGGCCATCTTTTCCCGGTCCCCTGGTCCAACCAGCCCTCGGGCCGTCACATAGACAAATTAGGGATCGGGAGGTGGCCTCCTCCCTCTCCTCCTCCAGTGGAGGAACGGAAAAAGGTCTCTTGAGAACGAAATCGGCACCTCCTTGCCCCCTGGTACAACCGAGTCTACGTCCGTTACATGTACAAAGTAGGGGCTCGGAGGTGACCTCCTCCTGTGACTCCTGGGGTGGAGGCGACGGAAGAGGTACCGCGGGATGAAAGTTATCCCCTCCCGGTCCCCTAGTCCAACCAGCCCTCTGGCCGTCACATAGACGAATTAGGGATCGGGAGGCGATCTCCTCCTGGGTCTCGTTAAGTGGAGGCGCCGGAAGAGGTTCCGCGTGACGAAGGCTATCCCCTCCTTGTCCCCTGGTCCAACCAGCTCTCGAGCCGTCACATAGACAAATTAGGGACTTGGAGGTAACCTCCTCCTCGGTCTCGTTAAGTGGAGGCGCCGGGGGGGGTTCCGCGGAACAACAGCCATCACCTCCTTTCCCCCTGGTCCAACCAGCCCTCAGGCCGTCACATAGACAAATTAGGGGTCGGGAGGTGGCTTCCTCCTTCTGGTCCAAAAGTGGAGGGGAGGATGGCCCCACGGCTTTTGACGAAAGAGACGAAATGGTTGATTCAGGGAGAATTTCAGGGGCTTCCGGAAATTCCGCACAAATGTTCGGATCCGTTAACCCTTTCTCCACCTGCATCGTGCCTACTAGAGAGGCCTCCACGTCGTCATGCGGGTGGTCGCAGGCCTCTAGCGACTTCCCCGCTGCGCATTTCCCGACCGCTTCGCGAGGCAGTCGGGGCAAGTTAAAATTGTAACCCCTTCTCGGTTACATCCGTAACACACCCGGATTCTTCGGGGGAGGGGGCAGTCGGCAGCCCAATGTCCACACTGCCCGCAATTATAGCACTCCCCCCCCCTAGGCGTCAACGGGGTGGATGTTGCGAGTGGGGTTGTTGAACCAGCCGGCGTCGCAGGGCTCCTCCGCTCTGGCTGCGACGTTGAAGGTCGCGGTGGGGAGCGCGTCCGCGGTGGCTGGCGCTGAACATTCGCCTTCTGTACGACCGCCGGAGTTCTCGCGGTCGCAGGGGTCGAGGCGTACGTTCTTTCCGTCCCAGCCTCGACCAACGGCCTTGAAGGGCCTGTTTTCTTGTTCCGCGACCTCGCGGATTCTCCTTCTCTTGGCGCCTCGGCAGGCGGCGCGTAGTCGTACGGCGACTCTAACGCGGCTAACCCTGTGTATGCCCCTCGCGGGGGTGGCCTATACGCCGTTTCCGCCAACGCAAGTTCTGCGGCGCTAGGGGGTGGACGGTGTCCGGCCCTTTCTCTAGCCGCACATTCTTCCACCTCCCTGCCCAATTGGCGCAGCTCCTTAAACGTACCGAATTCCGAACGGCGGAATCGGCGGCGGTAGTACGGCAACAGGTTATCATACGCTATGGTTAAGCGCTCTTCGTACAAAGGAGGGGGGATCATGTGAGAGAAAATCAGCTCCAAACTATCAAGAAACATGCTGATTGTTTCTCTCTCTCCCTGCGTGCGATTTCTGACATCGTTCTTGAGCTGTTGTTGGAAGTCGCGCGCACCGAAGCGTTCCCGGAAAGCACGGGCAAATTCGCTCCAGGTGCGACACGACGCTCCACAGATACGATGCCATCGCTTCGCATCTCCTTGTAAAACCGCTGACAGCGCGGCCAGCATGACTGGTACAGGCATCCTCGAGCTGTCCAGGCATTGTTCGAGGCGGTCCAGAAAACTTTCGGCCCCCTCCTCGAACTCGCTGGTGTACGAAATGCGCCATTTGGTTAACACGTCGATCGCTTGGTCTCCCCGGTAATGACCGACAGGAGATTGTCGTCGATGGACCAAGGCGTCTCTTTCGTACTCCGTGACCTCGTCCCGATATCGCGACACACGGCGGGAGCGGGGGGAGCCTGGCGCGTCCGAAAATGGACGGGCTTCTTCCTCCCCTCTCCTTGTCGCTGGTGCGCGGTCACGGGGCGCCTCCACCGGCGCCCTCGGGGCAAGGTCACGGTCCTCTGCGCGGCGGTACACGTGAGAACGGTAATCCCCGCGCTCTAAGTAACCGTCCCCGGATGGGGAGGGAACACGGGGATAATCTCGGGACGCCAGGTTGTCCACAAGATCGCGAGTTTCTCGTCTCCTCTCGCGCCGTTCGTCACGTTGCCAATCATCAACGTAGTCGCGCTCGACACCTCTGCGCTCTGAATAACCTGCCCCGGATGGGGAGGGAACGCGGGGGTGGCCCCGGGACGCCAGGTTGTCCACGGGGTCGCGATAACGTACACGATCACGAGGAGAAGGGTCACGAGTTCGTTCCCTCCTCTCGCGTCGTTCTTCGTTGGGCTGACTAAACTCGTACTCGCGGTCAACACCGTCGCGCTCTAAGTAACCAACCCTGGGCGGGGAGGGAACGCGAGGGTGGCCCCGGGACGCCTGGTTGTCCACGGGGTCGCGAGAACGGGGACGATCACGAGGGGAAAGGTCGCGAATTCCTTCCCTCCTCTCGTGTCGTTCCTGAGTGGGCAAAACATAAGCGCGTTCGCGCTCAACACCTCCGCGCTCTGTATAACCTACCCCGGATGGGGAGGGAACGCGGGGGTGGCCCCGGGACGCCAGGTTGTCCACGGGGTCGCGAACACGTAAACGATCGCGATCTTCGTCTAATAGTTCGCGCCGTCCTTCGCGTCGTTCTTCGCGTTGCGGTTCGCGACGGCTCACGCGAGATTCGGTGACAGCTGGAAGGGGAACTTCGTCATCGCTTCCACTGCTGTCATACTGAATCTGCGGGCGGGAGAGTGGGGGGTCTGGTTGACGGTGTTCGTACCGACCCGTCGCTCGCTCTCTTACCGGCCGCGACGCGGCAGGAATCCCCTCCCTTTCGGAACGCGTAACCCGGTGATCGCTACCGATCGGTTCGAGTTGGGGAAGGGGGGCCGCAGAGCCTCGCGTCTCCAGCGGAGGGGAAGCGTGACGCGCTTCGCGATCACCCCTCTGTCCGGTAAATCCGGACTCCGCGAGACGCGAATCTCTGACCCGCGGCGTACTAACAGTTGCTAGGGGGCGGTGGAGAGTTGTATCCGCCGGCTGGGACATTTCCACCCCTTCAGAGTGAAGACTAAGGGGGTCCCTAAAACGGCCGACGGACTGACCAGTGGGCAGCCACTGGCGATCCTCTATCCATCCGCGCGGTAATTCGGGAGTATCACGATCTCCCGGCTGGTTGAGCGTGGATATATTTTCCTCCGCTGGCCGCTCCGTGACCGGGCGCGAAGGTTCGGTCACGGTCAAGGTCGGGGCGGCGGCGGGCATTAAATTAAAACTATCACGCGCTGCAAATAGGGGCCCGGACCCACGCAAAGGGGAAAGACGAAGGATGGACTCGTATCGGGCGAACAAGTCTCTCCCTCGGCTGCCGGCCACCAGGGTCTCCAGCGACGGGTTGACCGGCGCGCCGGTCACTTCGTCCACTGCCGAGTCCCACTCGGCTGCGTGGGGACCCAATTCGAGGCGAAAATGGTAACGCCTGAATCGGTCAGTCAACGTGGCCCACGTACCAAGCGTCCTTAACCCTAACATCTCCATTAACATTATTACGTCGACAGCATTGTGTCGGTCCACTAGAGAGGCGCACATCTCTCGCAGTTCCGCCCTCTGTTCGCGAAGGGCGAAGCGGCGGGCGCGGTCAGTCTCTGTGGTCTCGGAGACAGACATAACGGAAAGCAAAAAAAAAATTCCTTTCTTCGCTAATTCAAATCCGGAGATAAGCTGACGATGAAGAAACGATAATACCCGCTTAATAGAAAAAAAAATCAACAACCGACAGCTTAAACCGTCACGGGTGCCGACTCTTAATACCAAACAAAGGCTCGGTATAATCGGTCTTATGCCGTTGGAAATCAAACGAAGAAGCAACAATACAAATCCGTTGCAGCGTTTCGAACTAGAGACAATCGCGATGATGATATCGGATATCCACCTGTACACACGGGGTACAGGTAGGTGTCGACGAAACAAAAACAATCGCCTATTGCTCGGTGCAAAACAAAAACTCGTCGTTGTAATCAACGGTTCGAGTAACGGGAAATTCAAAACGAACAGACAAAAGAAATCTCTAAGGGTGGATACTCGCGTCCCTGTGGTCAATTTTACTCGGGCCCCACGTTGGGCGCCAATTTTGTGACGGATCGGTGGGGGAAAAGCCCGAAAGGGGTCCCTAAGGTGGGGGCAGTTAGGGAAAACTGTCCTCCACTCACCGATGCACTCACCCACGGCCGATTTAACTAACGGGGCGCCAGTGCTAATGCACTCGTCCGCGGTAATCGCCCTTCCGGCTGCTCTGTCGGGAGCGGAACTCAGAGGGGGGCCAGGAAAGGAAAGAAAAAAAAAGTAGTAAAAGACCCGCGATCTTGTATCCAACACAAAGAGAGATTTATTTGGGCCTGAATAGGCCACGCCAGCAAAAAGAAAAAGGGGAGTACAAAAGAAACGGTGGTGGGCCCCACGCGTTACAGGCAACGGTCAAGGAAAAGGGGTTAACTCGCCAGTTGCGAGGGAGGCTATCGCGGCGCGGGGGCACACGGTACGCACGCGTAGTACAAAACCGCTTCGGTCGCGTTTCCGCTGGGGATTCGTCCGCGCGGGAGCACGCCCTCTTAGGGGTCGTGGACAACAAGGGGACGTTGGTCCTAAATCTTAAATACAGTGCAAGAAATTCGCGAAACGCGAAACAGAAAATACGGTTCGGCGTTAGGGGGGAGGGGCGGTGTCGAATTACACCGTCCGCGGCCTCTAGGGTCCTCGTCACTGGGGTCAAGGGTCCTATCACCCTCGCCACGCACAAATCAATAACAACAAAAAGAAAGAACGGGGTAGCGAGAAGGCTCCTACCTTTCTTTCGGTGTCGGGGCGTTAATCCTCTCACCCGGGGCGGCAACTCGCACACAGCACACCAAAGAACACAAAGCAAAAGAAACAGAACACACACACAGCGATTAACGCGTACAATAAAGAAGAAAAGAAAAACGGAAAAGAAAAAGAAAGCGCAAAGTGGCAAATAAAGACGGTAAGTGAGACCCGGGGCGTTATCGCGTACCGGCGGCTCGCTCTCTTCTTGCTTTTCGATCTTCTTCCCCGGTTCGCGGTATTCCCCCACCCCGGGGATTTCGGCGTCGAGGATGGGCCATCCCGTGGTGCTTTGGGGAAGCCAGGTCCTGGGGCCCTCTCGAGGTGGCGGTCGGGGGTAGCTCGTCCCCAGGCCTGGCGCTTTCTGCTGCTGGGCTGCCGGTCGCCCCCCGCGGAGGATGACGGGGGCGGTGCCGCGACCGGACAGCCGCGTCCTTCCGTAGTGGGCCCATCCCGCACCTCTATCGCCCAGAGAGGGGTTCCTCCGCGACCGGGGATGCTGCAGGCTCTTCTGGCCGCCGGTTGGAAGTGGGGAGGGCGAAAATAAATAAAAGAAAAGAAGAAAAGAAAGAAAGGAGAATAATAAAAAATAGAATAATAAAAAAAAGAAAACACGCCACACACACACACGCACTGACCCCCGTGGCGAGGAATCCGCTCAGGCGGAGGAGTGGGGGTTGGCAATCCGGGAGGGTCATCGTAACGAGGCATAACCAAAAAAAAAAAAAAATTAGGTTACCCCCCAAAAAAGAAGGGGGAAAAATATGCCTCGTTACACGGTACATCGTACGCTGGCGAAATTGTTCCTCGCGGTACTGCGGCAGCCTCCGCTCCAATAGCACTCGTTCCCGATGTAACCTCCTTTCCACTCTTTCCATCTCCTGTTGCACGCGGAGTTTCCGTTTCGTCTCCTCCCTTATAGCTTTCCTTGCATAATAACTATTATTTTTTATCATTCTTCTAATCTGAAACAGAAATACGAAAATGTAAATTATTTTTTTTTTCCACATTTTATGCCGACATGTAATGTGAGTTCGTATACAACAAATCGGAATAAATAAATATCAAACACATTACTTACTTTATTTTTCGACAGTCCTCTTTCCGTCCTCTGTTCTTCTATTCCTCTGTTCTTTCTCCCCGCCTGCTGTCCATTTCTTTTTTCTACTTCTTCTCTACTTCCTCCTTCACTGCTGTCACCTTTTATTTTCATCTAGAAATAAATAATTTACGTATTGTAAAGTTGTAATTCATAGTGACAAAACACCGTACGCGTGTCATTAAACCCGAACTACTTATTTCTTCCACAGCTTTCTGTATACTTTCTACTTTCTCCATGGCTTTAGTGGTACTGGATCGTCGATCGATGCCGGGGTTCGAAGCTATGCACCCCACCCCACCCCTCACTCCCGCACTATCACTGAGTTCCACTTTCATCCCTCAGTCCCACCACTATCACTCATTTCCAGCCCCACCCCTTAGTGTCACCCCCATCCCTCACTTTCACCACCGTCTCTCAATTCGCAAAAATTATATGACATTACTTTCTGAAACATCAGCAAATTGTTTAGATGTTTTTAAATATTTTTCTTTAAGTGATTTATTTTTAAGTGCTTAATTTTTAAGTGTATTTTTTAAGTGTTTAATTTTTAAGTGATTTATTTTTAAGTGCATTTTTTAGGTTTATTTTTTAAGCGATTCGTGTGCTTTAGTGTTATACATAAAATGGAAGCTGCAATGAGTGGAACGACGAATGGACCAAGTCCTAAGAAGAATCCAAAAAGACATTTGTTTCCCTTGATGAAGAGACATTCAAAGAGAAGAGTGACTCTTCGAATGCGACGTCGTTTAGCTACTCAGGAAAAGAATAACGAAGTATCCACAATGTTTCCATCATGCGTTGTAACAACAACAGCACAACTAGTAGAAACTTCCGAAGAAACTTCGTCGGCACAATTTTCAGACAACGGAGAAGATGGCTTGATAATAGAAAAAGTACCATCAGCCGGTCCAAAGGAAGCAGCGTCTTTTTCAAATGGACTGAGTATTGTAAATATGCAGCACATCTTTAAAGAAATGAAAAAAATAAGCCACCATGCGGATAATAGGGAAAATTGCGGTGTACAATACTTGGAAATAACAGGTGTAAAACAGTCGGGTCTGAAGACTACGCTCACCGTAGTGTGCACTATGTGCCACTACAAAGGGGAAATCAAAAGTCAACCTGACGTTGTTGAAGAAATGGATATAAATCATTATGCCGTAGCTGGGACAATGTTTACTGGAGGCAGCTATGCACAGATGGAAGAATTTTTGGCAGCCATGAATATAAAATGTATGTCGGAACGCCAATTTGCAAAACACCACGTCGAAGTAGCAAATTCGTTGATTGCTGCTGCGGAAGAAGAAATGATAGCAGCGGCTGCAGAAGAAAAACGATTAGCTATTGAAAGAGGCGATATTGTCCCGCAATCTGGAATTCCACATATTCCCGTCGTCGCCGATGGAAGCTGGATGAAGAGATCATACCGCACCGGCGCATATAACTCTGCTTCGGGAGTTGGTGTATTAGTGGGATATCACACCCAAAAAGTTTTATTTATTGGTATGCGTAACAAAAGATGCACAGTTTGCGAATATGCTGTTCGAAATCAGAAAGAACCACGAAGACACGTCTGTGTCAAGAATTGGAGCAAGAGTCGAGCATCCACTGCTATGGAGAGCGATGCAATTGTGGAAGGATTCAAAACCAGCGTGGCAAAGCGTGGATTGATTTATTCGACGCTAATCGCGGACGGGGATAGCAGCGTCTATAAAAAGATTTTGGATGCAGATCCGTACAAGACAGATATTCGTGTAAAGAAAATTGAATGCACGAATCATTTGCTACAGAATTTCTGCAAGAAGATGAAAGAAATTGTGAAGAAAGCAACCGCAGGTACATTGAGGAAAGCTGTAGAAAACAGCATTCAATGAATGCGAACGGCAATCGTAAAAGCCGCACGCTATCGAAGTAATGAAAATGTACCAATCGCCACGAAAATTACAAATTTATACTGCGACATTCACAATATCCCAAGTCACGTGTTTGGCGAACACGCAGAATGTAATAGAATAAATTACTTCTGCGATGGGAAAAGTAAAGGAAATGAAACAAACATCGTCCCGCAATTGAAGAGCATGGGAATATATGAGTTAATAAAGGACATACTTCAGCCGCTAACAGCTCCTGCAGAGAGCTCATTGTACAACTGCAGCAACAACAGTGTGGAGAGTTTTAACGGCGTCCTTGCCAAGTACATCGGTGGAAAGAGAATGAATTTCGGCCAAAGAGGTTCCTACACGGCAAGATGTGCTGCTGCCGTGTTACAATACAACACGAAGGAATCACTCTCACAGTTGAATAGAACGATGAAGAAGAAACCGGCGGCAATTATAACAAGCATGGAAACAAGAAGAAAGAAGAAAAATGAAAAAAATTTAGAGAAAAGAAAGGAAACAAGAGCCACGACACGCACAAGCAAACAATTCCGCTCTGAAAAAGATTCCGATTATGGAGCAAACGCAGCGAAACCGGACATGGATAATACAATTTATAAGCTGCAAGAAGAGAAACATCGTTCGTATTCTTCCTCAGGATTTATTAGTATGCAATACGCCATACCACAATCAACTAGTTATTGGTAGCAACGTTTACTGATGTATTTTTGATTTTGCGCCGCCACCGAGAAAGTTGAAATATATTTAATATACTACTTAACGAGTAAATAGGTTTCATTCATATCTGTGACGTAATTGTATGATTGAATGAAATAGAAATTACTTTATTAGGGAATAGAAATTATTTTATACTTTTTAGTGCATTTCGAAGTCGGTGTATTTTTTTTTTCTGAAAATTATTTTATTTCACGCTTTTTAGTGAAATGGGGAGAATTGTATAGGATAGTGTAAGAATTCTTCAGGGCTTTTTTTTGTCTGCGTAAGTGCCATGAGCATAATTAAGTATAATACACCAACGTCCGCGGAAACTCATCTTGCTGCAAAAGTCGAGTGTTAGAGCGGTAAATCTTAGTTAGTGTTTTGGGACAGTGCATTGTGATTGCCCTTTCTTGGTTTTCCGGTGCATAGCACTTGGTGTTCGACTAACATTAATAATAATAGTTTTTCGCTAATATCTCGAAAAGTAAAGTTTTTCGTAAAATTTGTATATGAACAAAATTGTTCAGAATCATGTCCGTGACAAGATATTAAAAGCGCACTAAGATCGAGAAAATTTATTTTGAAAGTTGCTGGTTTATCTGCAAAAAAAATACTTTGCAATTAAAAAATGAAAAATTTTTTAATACTGGTACCAATGGGGAGTCAGACCCTACCGGATGCAAAAAGTTTCGTTCCGATTGGTCCACCCAGTTAGGAGTAATCAGCGAATATACATAGAAAAAAAAAAAAAAAAAATATACAGGTCAAATTGAGTAACCTCCTCCTTTTTCGAAGTCGGTTAATAATGTAAAAGATTGTAAAATTAATGATATTTTTAATAAAAATGCTGATTGCACAAACATTATAAATTTTCAAAATAGTATTTAAACAAACAAAGTTTATTGAAATTTGTTTACGTACAAAAATTCTCTATTTAAAGTCCCTATTTAATATTCCCTATTTAACATGTAACGAGGCATATTTTCTTTTTGTTGTTGTTGCCTAATTTTTTTTCGGTTATGCCTCGCTACGAGGATCCCCCCGAATCGCCAGCCCCACTCCTCCGCCCGAGCGGACCCCCTCGCCGCTGGGGCAGGTATGAGTGAGTGTGTCCCCGTTTTATTTATTTTTTTTTATTAATATTCGGACGTCCCCCTTTGCCCCCCCACTTCTACGCGGCGGCCGGAAGAGCGGCAGCAGAGCGTCCCCGGTCGCGGAGGAACCCCTCCCTGGGCGATGGAGGTGCGGGATGGGCCCACAAGTGGAGAACGCCGGCTGTCCGGTCGCGGCACCACCCCCGTCATCCTTCGCGGGGGCGACCGGCAGCCCACCAGCAGGAAGCGCCAGGCCTGGGGACGAGCTACCCCCGACCGCCACCTCGAGAGGGCCCCAGGACCTGGCTCCCCAGAACATCGCGGGATGGCCCATCCTCGACGCCGAAATCCCCGGGGTGGGGGAATACCGCGAACCGGGGAAGAAGACGACGAGCAGCAAGAAGCCAGCGAGCCGTCGCGTCGGTGCGAGAACGTGATAGCTTTGTTTTTCCCAAATTCTTCGCCGTTTTTTTTTTTTTTGTATCGCGACCGTGTGACGGAACCCACTCTTTTTATTTCTTTTTATTTTCCGTCCGTTTTGTTTTCTTTTGTTTTGTGTGCGGAACGTTGTGTGTGTGTGACCGCCCCTGGTGTGGATTATTGGCCACGACGCCCCAGCGGAAAGAAGGTAGGAGTATTCTCCACATACCTTCGTTTTTTTTCTTGTTATTTATTCGCGCGTGGGCGAGGGTGATAGGACCCCTGGCCCCAGTGACGAGGACCCTAGAGGCCGCGAACGGTGTAATACGACACCGTTCCCTTCCCCTAACGCCACTCCGTGCTTTTTCTCTTTTTGTTTCTCTGTTCTTTTCCTTGTATTTGAGATCTAGGACCAACGTCCCCTTGTTGTCCACGACCCCTAAGAGGGCGTGCTCCCACGCGAACGGACACTCCGAGGAAACGCGACAGAACAGATTTGTAACTCGCGTGCGTACCGTGTGCCCCCGCGCCGCGATAGCCTCCCTCGCAACTGGCGAGTTGAACCTTTTCCCTCGACCGTTGCCTGTAACGCGTGGGGCCCACTGCCGTTTTTTTTTGTACCTTTCCTTTGCTTGCGTGGCCTATTCGAGCCCGAATAAAGATTCTTTCTTGTACTGGGTACGAACTCGCGTGTCGTTTACTAATTTCTTTTCTTCCCTGGCCCCCCTCTGAGTCCCGCTCCCGACAGAGCAGCCGGAAGGGCGATTTCCGCGGACGAGTGCATTGGCACTGGCGCCCCGTTAAATAATTCGGCCGTGGGTGTGTGCATCGGTGAGTGGAGGACAGTTTTCCCTAACTGCCCCCACCCTAGGGAACCCCTTTCGGGCTTTTCCCCCACCGATCCGTCACAAACATTTTACAAAAAAACAGCATCCAATTATCTCCTTTAATTCCGCAGATATTCCGAAAAATATGATCTGAGCCCTTAACTTAGGGGGCTGTTTTCATCCTTTCAATATGCACAATTGCCGATAAAAAAAGTACGTGTCAAATATTTTTTTGAGATATATATGTCACATAAGTTTCATCAAAATCGGCATGTTTGGGTTGGATATGTTCCCTTGTGTAACGTCCCCGGGGAAGACCAGTTCCGGCCGATAATCAAAGAAAGTACTTTAATGATAATAAGTTTTTATTTTATTACCGACCGCAAATTACCGACCGCACCATAAAAATTCGCGTGGTAATGGGGTGGGGTAGCTTACGCGTGCAACATTGTTTAGAATAGATCACCGATCGATGGCGCGCACGTTAGTTAGAAAGAGACAGAAGATATACTTCGAAACAGAATTAACATAAATTATTATTTAAATGTTTATATTATATATATTATTAATTATTCACTCATTATAAATTGCGTTATATTTTTAATTATTATTTTATGTATTATTCGCGGTTAATTATTTCTTCTATCAAAACACTTATAATATGCGTATCTAAAAATTATTAAAAATGCGATTTAACGAGAAAACTTGTGAAAAACTAATTAATAGTAAATCAAAGCGTATTTTTCCGAATCAAACTAATATATATTTGCTACTAAATAAAGCGTAATAAAAGAATAACTACTTTTTGAGCGGGAAAAACCCACGATTCTCGGGGTATAAAAGGGCGTGCAGCAGCGGCTGGCAGCGCAGAACAATCTTTGCAGTACTACGTGCCGGACCTCTTAGGAAGCGACAACTGGAGCAGTTTTAACTGGTAAGAGCCTACAAGATTCTTAGTTTTGACTGGACAGCGGGTATCAGCCATTTGGATACTCGATCGTTGGGTAGTTCTAGCAGCCAGCTAACGCAGGCTCCCCGTTCAAACGGTCTTGTATCTGAAACTCCGTATGGAGAGTGCTATGCTCAGCCCCAGAAGAAACTAAGACATCAACGAGAGCTCTCCAGTCACTCACATACATATTTCTTATTTTTCTGAGTTATTAACTCGCCGTCAGATTCTCGGAGTTCGCTCTGGGTAGTTTAGTAGCCAGCTAACGCAGGCTCCCCATCATTGAGCGGCTTGGTCTCTGAAGCCCGTGTCTTTTGGGTGGCGTTTCAATAACTTCAATTAATAATTAAAGTCGAGTCATTTTTATTTGCAACCCTGTTGGTCACACGTCGTCATTTGATTCTTGCATCGTTGGGTAGTTCTAGTAGCCAGCTAACGCAGGCTCCCCAATTAAGCGATCAGGTTTTGGGTGTCGATTTGTGCTCTGACAAAAAGGGCCATGATCTAATTAGTTTAGAGTCAACCAAAGAGTAACTGTTCCACGTCCAATACGAATTTTAGAGTTAATTTAAATAACCAAATATTGTTCTGTCAGTTTTGTTAGGATCTAGATCCATTATAAATTGCGTTGTACTTTTGCGTTATGTATACCATTATAAAACCGCATAATTGAAGTAGTTAGCTACCGTTCCGCGATTTGCGACAATTACAAGTCTATTATACTCTGTTTTTACGTCTAGAATTCACTCATATACATATACATTTTCATATTCACTAAAGAAATTGTTAATTATAATTCTCTTTCTCATAATTACTTAAATAAACCTAATTAATGAAAGGTATTAACCTGTAGATTTCACTCTTTAACCACACGCCACCACGATCCCACATTCTTTTAGTATTAGTTATAGTAAAACGAGTCGCTTAGTATGCAAAAACCGCTCTTTGCTTCATAAGTGCTGTAAATACCTGATACTAGTATCGGGGACGTTACACTTGCCAATCCCAAATATGTACTAACGGAACAGTTTTCGCAGTTTACACGTTGAGTGCCACGCGCTTTTTTAAGGAAATCCCAGTCAGGCCACGCGCGCTGCCTAGAAGCACGCTGGTATCGTGGTACAGCTATGCGAAGCGCGCTACTAGAAAATTAGAATTTACTCGATGTTTAAACATATTATGGCCATTGTTATTTAGCGTAATGGAAGATATTTACGTTTGGAAGGTAATGTTTATATGTACATTCATCCAATACGTTATGTGCCTACTCTGTTTTGTTTTGTTTATCGTTTAGTACGTTAGAAAAGATTACATTGTAATCGACTTGCGGCCGGGGCTCTGCTTAGGTTGCAACAAAGCAATACAAACACTTTAGAAATGTTTTATTTAATGCGTTTTAGAAATGTTTTATGTTTATATTCATTCAGTCCTCTATTGTTCTTAGCTTCAGTGCAGACAAATCTTTCCTTAGCCATCAAAATGTTATTCGAAGAATCTGAAAGTGATAATAGTGCAGTTATTTTTGCTAAAAGGCGGCATAGAGTGACCGGGTTTTCTTCATCAGAGGAAGAAGAAGAAAGTTTTGAAGAGTGGAGTGATCCGAGTGGAAATCAACCAAATATTCGACCTTTTGTCTCTCTTTCTGGATTTGTGATGGATGACATAAGTCTAAGGTTGGATGTAGAAGTGGAACATTGCTACGAGCTATTTGTGCCGGATACTTTAGTCGAAGAAATTGTGGTGCAAACGAACTTGTATGCGTCACAACAAGTGGAAGCTGGCTGCTCGAAGCGCTTGCAAAAGTGGGCACCTACAAATAAGTGTGAAATGAAGCGATTCTTGGGGCTAATTTTATGGATGGGATTGGTGAGATTACCGGCCATACATTTGTATTGGTCCCATGATCTAGCTTACATGCAAACATTCCCAAAAAGTGTCATGTCAAGAAACAGGTTCAAACTGTTACTAAGAGTGTTGCACTTTGCCGACAATACAAATGACAATAGATCCAACCGTTTGTTCAAAATCCAACCACTTCTAGACGCACTGGAAACAAATTTCAAAAAATATTACAACCCGTCGGAGGACATATGCATCGATGAATCGTTGATTCCGTTCCATGGCCGTATTATATTTAGGCAATACTTAAAACAGAAGCGCCATAAATACGGAGTGAAAATATATAAATTATGCAGCGAATCCGGCTACACATATGCCTTTCGTGTGTACGCGGGAAAATCTTTTGAAGAAGAAAATACGCCCACTAAAATAGTGATGTTCCTTTGCAGGGACATATTCCATAAGGGACACACGTTATATACCGATAACTGGTATACAAGTTTGGAATTGGCAGAAAACCTAATTGACAAAAACGTACATTTAGTAGAAACGTTATGTTCGAATCGGCGAGGGAATCCGCCGCAGGTGATTTCAAAAAAGTTAAAACGGGGAGAGGCAATTGCGAAACAAAACAAAAAAGGAATAACCATTTTAAAATGGAAGGACAAACGGGATATATTAGTTCTGTCAACAAAATATTCGTCGGAAATGGTGAATGTTCAGAGCCGATCAGGAAACAAGTTGAAACCCAAAATTATAGCGGACTATAATAGAGGAAAGGCAGCTGTAGAAATCTGATCAGATGAATGGTTATAATAGTCCACTAAGAAAATCTCTAAAGTGGTATAGGAAACTGGCTTTTGAACTTTTACTAAATACTGCAGTCCTAAATAGTTTTATTTTATTCAAAAATATAACGACGAAGAGAATCAACATTACGGACTTCCGGAAGAAATTGGCAGTTTACTTAACAAATTGCAAGGAAGCCGACGTTCCATCCAGCAGCATTGCAACCAGTAAAAAACGACACAATCTGCAGATAAAACCTGGCCGAGTTTCAACAGTGTGAAAATATTGCAAATCGTGCTATGAAGAAAATGCGGCACAGAGTGACAGAAAAATAGCACGAAATTTGACCAAACAGGTTATAACATTTTGTGACACTTGCGAAGGACAACCATTTTTATGTTTACCTTGTTTCAATAAAATCCATTAAAGTTTTCTGAAAAAATGTTCAATTTTTACCTTTATTATCATATTTTAGACTGTCAGTCACCGGCGACTGACGCGGCCTGAACTGAAAGATCGGTGTCAGCCACTGGTGGCACTCAACGTGTTAAGAGCCGAAATGAATCTTGATACTTGATTGGTTAAGCGGGTATACGCCATTCGGATGCTTGGTCATGGGTCGTTCTAGTAGCTAGCTAACGCAGGCTCCCGATTCAAACGATCTCGTATCTGAAACTCCTTTGGGAGAGAGCTATACTTAGCGCCAAGAAAGGCTAAGATATCGAAGCGATTGCTTTCAGCTACTCATCTTTGATTTTTTCGTCGAATTGTTAACGAGCCTTCAGATTCTTAAAACTCGCTCTTGGTCGTTTCGTAGCTAACTAACGTAGGCTCCCCACTTGAGCGACTTGGTCTCTGAAGTCCGTGTTTTTTGGGTGGCAGTTCAGCAATCACTTTATGTTAGAATCAATTAATTTGCTACCCTGCTAAACTTATACTTTTCACCCGATTCTGGTATCATTGGGTCGTTCTAGTAACCAGTGAACAACAGGCTTCCCAATTAAGCGATCTGGTTTCGGCTGTTAATATTCGTTTTGACTAAAAGAGTCATGAACCATTAGTGGCCGAGTCGAATTATTAAAGAGTAACTGTTGCGAAGAATAATTCAAGTAGATTCAGATAAAGCTGAGAGTTAACTAATAAAAGAATTGTGACGAATACGTCACGCACCGTTTCACCGTGCCCCGTTAACCGCGCGCCGTCAACCGCGATCCGTCAATCACGCACCGTCAGCCGCGCACCGCGAGGTGGGGATCCCCCACCAAGACCACCCAGGGAGACGCGAGACTATTTAAGCAGCGATCGATCGCGAAATCGATTGAGTTGACTCGGGGCTTCGGCCCCGAGCAGGACCTCCTCGGAGGTCCGCTCCACGGCATTAAGGCTTTCCTGGTCTGCGGTCAGGCCCGGGCTAGGAAGGCTGGAGGTCGACGATGGTGTGTGCGGTTAGGCCACGCACCAGAGCTGACCGCGCCAACCCTCGACGACTCCGCCGCCAAAGAACTATGGTCAGGCCTGGTTCCGCGGCAGGAGGAGACGCGAGCCAACGGTCATCCGGCTTCGATTCCCTTGCGGCAAGGCCCGAGGAAAGAGAGGCCGGGGTGGACAACGTGTTGTCGGTAAGGCCACGACGCGAAGTCTACCGGACCGCCGGGAAGGAGCTACGGTCATCCAGCTAGACTTCCTTGTGGCAAGGCCCGAGGAAGGGAAGCTGAGGGTGGACGACGCATCGTCGGCAAGGCCACGACGCCAAGTTTACCTGGCCTCCAGGAGCAACGGTCATCCAGCTGGACTTTCTTGCGGCAAGGCCCGAGAAAGGGAAGCTGAGGGTGGACGACGCATCGTCGGCGAGGCCACGGCGCGGAAACCACCTGACCTCCAGAGCAGCAACGGTCTGCCGGTATAGTTTCTTTGCGGCAAGGCCCGGGGGAACGAAACCGAGGGCGGACAATACGTCGTCGGCAAGGCCACGGCGTAGAGTTAGCCAGACCATCACCACGCGGAATATACGAAGGTTCTTGGTTTCAATAAGAGTTACGCAAGGCCAGAAGTGGCCACTTTACCCTGTGGTTTATTACTCTCCTTCTCTCTCCTCCTCCTCTCGAGCGCGAACCTTAGCTTTAAGACCCGCGACCGACCGAACCGCGAACGCGAATCGCGAACGTATTCCTCCGACCGACCGACCGACCCGCGAGTACGTTCCGCGACCAAGCCGCGATTACCGCCTGAACCGCGACCGCGCCTCCGTACCCGAACCGCGAGCGCTATAGCATGTAAGTTAGATTGTACGAGCGATAGGTAAGCGTAGAGAATAAGATAGATTGTAAGCGTTAGGTAGGACTCTAGTACATAAGTTTGCGCCGCCGTTATGCGAATAAATTATAACCAAGTCTTGTTAAATTCTAGAAGCCGACCAGCGAGCCCACCGTGCAGACAGGCCCGGCCGCCGCGACGCCATCGACGTCGACCGCCGCGGAAAGCCGTTAAAACATAGTTATATATATATCTCTACCGATAGTTTATAATAAATCTTTCTATTTTCATACTACTCCATGCGTTCTCTCTCTCTACCTTGCGACCAGTTCCCTTCCGCTCCGCGATCGGCTCCCTCGCGTCAACCCTGGCTCGCTGAAGCGTCCGGCACCAGGGGGCCCGCGAGTCGCGACTCCACCTCGTTGCCTAGCAACGCAGATGGACGGAAATCGACTACGTTACAGAATATTGTTGTGACTCTAGCGCAACCATAGTCGACTACACCGCGATAGATTTTGCGAAAGCGTGGTTAGGTACTCTTAAAAAATCACACTTAGGTCGGATTTCTCGCTGCGGTAGACTACACAGGGTGTTCGGCTACTGGTGGGAACAATTTTAGGGGGTGGTAGCTGGGGTGATTCTGAACAACTTTTTCCTTTACCAAAATGCTGGTAAATGTTAATGAAAAACACTGACCAATCAGAGCGCGCATAGACCGTCCGCGCGACAGTATGAGCGACAGCTTCGAATATAACGACCGATCGTCGTCGTGAACAAATGTATCGATACCGTCGGTAAAACGTTATTCGTTACATCGAATAACAAATTAAGAAGTTAAGCATAATATTAAGTTCTTCGTAATTCGTGAATGGGAGGCAAACCCATTAATTGTTGTTTACCCAGTACATTGTCTTTAATTTATTTCTTCGAAAAGGAAAAAGAATAAATTCGCGAAAATTAATTTTGTCGACTATTCTAATGAAGCAAACGAATAAATTCACGTTTCAAAACGAATACCTTGCCTATGAAATGGGATAGAATTGGAATAGAATATCTAATGCAGTACCTCACTGAAGTGAAATAAATCAATTGCTGCGTACGTTTAATTTTAAGAGACAAGAGATAGAAACAACTTAAATAAAACTTACCCATTGATTCATGAAGAAACTAGCTTCGATAAAAAATATTTGTGTCACTGGGTAGATCCATTGATCAGAACATCAACAGCTGATGTCCTGGCAAGGTCAATGAATTCCCAATTTATTTCGTTGTTTCTTTCTAATAATTGCACAACGTAAGCACGACCGGTAAACGGACCGAATGAAAACACGTGAACGGTTATTCATAAATATGTATGTTTAATGATACGCTATATTCTCATTATAAGGTGTCCGAATTGAGGAATCGAAATTGTACTATATTTTATTAGAAGACATTGTTAGACTGGCCACGTTGCGAACGGTTGCCATGCAACGATGATCTGTTGAACGACTGCGGCATCGATCGACAGTTATCGTTTATTGTCGAAATAAAATCTATCGTTGTGTCAATCGGAATTTGTGTTTTCCTGCTTTCAAGATAGTATAATTTAAATTATTTATGAATATTCGTTAATGTGTTTTCATTCATCCTATTTACGTGTCGGACTTACAGTGAAAATTAGTGAAAAATGACAAAGAAAAGTGACAATGAAAAATAATAATAAAAGATAACAATGATAAGTGGCAGCGAGGTTTCTTGAGAGTTTTTTGAGAATTTCTGTATGCTGATTTATTTATACTATCAGTAAGGATCGGTGGATCGATCCGGTGACAGAGATGCATTTTCACCGTGATTATTTACGGTTCAACCGGTAAGTTGTATTGAAATTTGTTAATTATTCAAATTCAAATTTTTATTTGTTGAATGGAAACGTTATTTAATTTTTTACAAGAGAATTTGTTCTTTTGCATCATCACAATATTTAACGAAAATAATTTTCCATATTTGATCTATCATTTCTTTGCGATAACGACTAAATGTATTCGATTTATTCTGATTACGTGAATAGGGAATAATTTTGTTATTTCTTATTCATGAATGAAAATTCAACAATAATCCAGATTTTTTTATTCATTATTCGGTGTAAATTTCACCTAATAGCTTCCTGTTATACCGACGATATACAGTAAATATTCGATATGTGCATAAATGATCTGTACGATACGTGCACCAAAGTTATCCCCACGACTGGGGGGAAGACCCCTTCAGGCGCCCAGAAGCTCGATCGTCGAGAAATGTAACATGATCCGGTGTCGGGTATATCCGTGAAACAATGCATATATAAATATAAAACTTTTTTATTTTTGATTTTTTCGAGATCCAACATTTACCAATAGATTCTTTACATTTTTCTGACCAAACACGACATAATTTGGAATATATTTACCGGTTTAATTGACGATAAAAGTTTCGCACTTCGAAAAGGATAGCGAGTCAAAAAGAAAGAGACGCTACGATCGTGGCAGTCGGCAAAGATCAAAAGTCTGTTCGATTGTTTGCAATACTTGAGCATTGCTAATTTTTTTATTTTTCATGCATTCTTCTATATAACTTTCTCCATCATATTCGCAACGTTTTCCTGATTAAAATGAGACCAAATACGACGTAATTTGAGTTATATTTACTTGTAATATGTTATTCTAATAAAGTCATCGATGTACGCGTAATGAAATTACGCATATTTGAAATTACAAGTAAATATATCCCGAAGTACGTCGTGTTTGGTCTCATTTTAATGAGAAAAATATTACAAATATGATGGAAAAAATTTGAAAGAAAAAAAATCAAAAATAAGAAAGTTTTATTTTTGCATTAGGAGTGTCCTTCTGGTAGGTCATTGTTTGTTTACGTTCAGTCTCCATCGTTCGAAATGTAGGAACTGTACGATATCTGCACCAGTTCGGTCCCGAGAATGGTGCACATATCGAATATGTACTATACATAGTCTAAATTATTTAGTGTTTAGTCTTGTTTTAATCAGAAAAATATGAAGAATCTATTAGTAAAAGTCGGATAACGAAAAAATGGAAAATAAAGAAGTTTTACTCATTAGTATCACTATGTTTCCGGTTGTTTACATTCGTGTAACGTCCCCGGGGAAGACAAGTTCCAGTCGATAAACAAAGAAAATACTTTAAAGATAATAAATTTTTTTATTTTATTACCGACCGCAAATTACCGACCGCACCATAAAAATTCGCGTGGTAATGGGGTGGGGTAGCTTACGCGTGCAACATTGTTTAGAGTAGATCACCGATCGATGGCGCGCGCGTTAGTTAGAAAGAGACAGAAGATATACTTCGAAACAGAATTAATATAAATTATTATTTAAATATTTATATCATATATATTATTAATTATTCGCTCATTATAAATTACGTTATATTTTTAATTATTATTTTATGTATTATTCGCGGTTAATTATTTCTTCTATTAAAACACTTATAATTTGCGTATGTAAGAATTATTAAAAATGCGATTTGACGAGAAAACTTGTGAAAAACTAATTAATAGTAAATCAAAGCGTATTTTTCCTAATCAAACTAATATATATTTGCTACTAAATAAAGCGTAATAAAAGAATAACTACTTTTTGAGCGGGAAAAACCCACGATTCTCGGGGTATAAAAGGGCGTGCAGCAGCGGCTGCGAGGGCAGAACAATCTTTGCAGTACTACGTGCCGGACCTCTTAGGAAGCGACGAACTGGAGCAGTTTTAACTGGTAAGAGCCTACAAGATTCTTAGTTTTGACTGGACAGCGGGTATCAGCCATTTGGATACTCGATCGTTGGGTAGTTGTAGTAGCCAGCTAACGCAGGCTCCCCGTTCAAACGGTCTTGTATCTGAAACTCCGTATGGAGAGTGCTATGCTCAGCCCCAGAAGGAACTAAGACATCAACGAGAGCTCTCCAGTCACTCACATACATATTTCTTATTTTTCTAAGTTATTAACTCGCCGTCAGATTCTCGGAGTTAGCTCTGGGTAGTTTAGTAGCCAGCTAACGCAGGCTCCCCATCATTGAGCGGCTTGGTCTCTGAAGCCCGTGTCTTTTGGGTGGCGTTTCAATAACTTCAATTAATAATTAAAGTCGAGTCATTTTTATTTGCAACCCTGTTGGTCACACGTCGTCATTTGATTCTTGCATCGTTGGGTAGTTCTAGTAGCCAGCTAACGCAGGCTCCCCAATTAAGCGATCAGGTTTTGGGTGTCGATTTGTGCTCTGACAAAAAGGGCCATGATCTAATTAGTTTAGAGTCAACTAAAGAGTAACTGTTCCACGTCCAATACGAATTTTAGAGTTAATTTAAATAACCAAATATTGTTCTGTCAGTTTTGTTAGGATCTAGATCCATTATAAATTGCGTTGTACCTTTGTTATTGCGTATATCGTTATAAAACCGCGTAATTGAAGTAGTTAGCTACCGTTCCGCGATTTGCGAAAATTACAAGTCTATTATACTCTGCTTTTACGTCTAGAATTCAGTCATATACATATAGATTTTCATATTCACTAAAGAAATTGTTAATTATAATTCTCTTTCTCATAATTACTTAAATAAACCTAATTAATGAAAGGTATTAACCTGTAGATTTCACTCTTTAACCACACGCCACCACGATCCCACATTCTTTTAGTATTAGTTATAGCAAAACGAGTCGCTTAATAGGCAAAAACCGCTCTTTGCTTCATAAGTGCTGTAAATACCTGATTCTAGTATCAGGGACGTTACACTAGGTAAGTACACTTAATCATGCAAGTATATTTTTTCATTCAATTTGTGAGAAAAAATTCCTCAGAACCAAGTGCAGGATCATCTTGAATTAAAATAATAAGTCGGCAAAAATTATTTAATATAATGGAGGAACAGGGGAAGGAAAATATTAACAAAAGATTAGATTATTTAGAACAGTTCCTTGCAAATGATCAGAATTATTCTCAAGAAGAATATTACGCGTTGAAGCAAAGAATATCCCGATTTAAATCGGAATTTAAACATAGATGGACACGTGCCACTTATAATAAAAATCGATTTTTAAAACAAAATGAACAGTGGCTTACAGGAACATTTGAAATTCCTACATCACAACCTCATTCTTATCGTGCACGCAAACCCTTTGTAGATTTAACAGAACGCAGCAAAAGAAGGAAGACAGAACATCTTCGGAAAAATATAAGTGCTGAGGAGCTGACGTTTGCTGCACAGTCGAAGTCATAATCTGAAGGTTTAATAGATGCTTCAAATGTATTAAAAGATGTGACGAAATCACCTACGCACGCAGCAGTGATTCGAAAATTATCTTCAGGTAAGAAGATTGAGGAAGAGTATAAAAAATTGACAAATCTGCAAGCTCTTACTTTATTTATGGAGGCAAAGTTATCAAAAAGACAATACGAAATTATTCGAGTGGCAGACAAAAAATTGTTTCCATGTTATAGTATTATACAGAACGCAAAAACGGATTGCTACCCCGGGAAGGAATCATATACAATTACAGAAAGCTGTGGTGAAATTAATTTACAAAATCTGTAGGATCACACAGTTGCCTGGTTAGTAATATGTTTAGACGATATTATAAACACTTTGACTGAAGACGAAAATGCTTTAACTTTAATAAGCAAATGGGGATGCGATGGATCGCATCAAGTGCAGTACAAACAACCGTTTGTGGAAAATAGTAATTCGGACGCTAATATATTTCAAATATCGTTTGTGCCTTTGCAATTGATTACAAAAAATAAAAAGTGTAGCCATCTTTTCTTAAAGGTAGGATATACGCAATGGAACACAAGGATAATTCAGGAAATTTGGAAACAAGGAATATGTATTTCGGAGATCAGGAGAGTTTACAGACAATGAGGGGTTTACAAATTTTTCTTTCTTTGTACATTAGCATACTTCGATAACATAGCTTTCTCTCTCTCTCTCTCTGTCTCTCTCTCTCTCTCTCTCTCCCCCCCTAACTATCTTTTCTCTTTCTATTTTTAATCAACCAAGCGTCCAGGAGTAGCTCTGTTCTCTCCCGTCCGAATGGCGACCAGTAGTTTTCTCCCGTACTCTCCTGTACTTTAACCGGGGCGTCCAGGAGATGCTCTGTCCTCTCTCAGTTGACAGGCGTCCAGATATATTCGCCGCACTCTCCATGTCGACCGAGTGTCCAGGAACAAACTCCCGTACTCTCCCCCTATTCACCAGGCAGGCGTCCAGGAGGGATTCGCCGTACTCTCCTGCCTGGGTATCAAACTTTTACCTCCGGTCGGGCGTCCAGGAATTGTCGCCGAACTCTCCCGCCGGAGTCTCTTAAACCTTGTCTCCACGGCAGGCGTCCAGGAGGGGCTCGCCGAACTCTCCTGCCGGGGTCTCTCTTTACTTTGCTCCAAGCAGGCGTCCAGGAGGGGTTCGCCGAACTCTCCTGCTTGAGCTTCCTCTACGTCTACTCTCCGGGCAGGCGTCCAGGTATTTTCGCCGTACTCTCCTGCTGGAGTTACCTTCTAACTACTCTCCGAGCAGGCGTCCAGGTATTGGTCGCCGAACTCTCCTGCCGGAGTTCCCTACCAACTATTCTCCGAGCAGGCGTCCAGGTATTGGTCGCCGGACTCTCCTGCCGGAGTTCCCTACTAGCTAATCTCCGAGCAGGCGACCAGGTATTATCGCCGATCTCTCCTGCCGGAGTCCCTAGGCTAGTCCGAGAGCGGCCGATGGTACTTACCTCGTCCTCTCTCCCAGACTGCCAAATAGACCCGCGCTTTTTTTTTTTTTTTTTCCAATATGGCGATGGGATGTTGAGGTGGGGCAGCCACGAACCCGAGGTGGAAGTTCTCCCTAAGTGCAATAGGTGGCGGCCTCCTCTTGAGTCGTTCCTGCCAACCGCAGCTGACTTACCGACAGACATGAAAAAGATAAAGTGTCGTTAGCAACATGAAATTAGTGATGAAGAACCTGAAATAAAGATGTGGAAAATTTGCAAAAAACCACAAAACCGTGACAGAAAGAGCATGCAGAAAGAGATGAATGTTCACGGCCAGGGGGAGGAGCCGGTTTAGAACGTGCAACAGCAAAACAACAGCCCGCAGAAAAGAAGGCAAAAATCAGAGGAAAGCACTCCGGAAAGAGAGACAGTGAACGAAACCATCAGAAAATGGCAATGAGCGTGAGCAGATCAAGCATGGCTGGCCAGGTGGTTAAATCTGTTGATGAGCGGGAATTTGTGTTTGATTTTGTATGGGATGGTATGGATATTGAAATTTCCGAGGTCGCGGATGAGTTGATTTTCAGGAACCTCAATGTTGAAGCCCTCAGCAAGGCGCAGGACATAATCTTTTAGAGAAGGAGTACTGGCCAAATCGCATAGATCAGAGGTGCTGATAACAAACGGAAATTTAGGGATGTTCAAAATAAACTTGATAATTTTGTTCTGCACCCGCTGAAACTGACGCTTGCGCGTGTCAGAAACACAGTCCCACCACACAACAGACCCGTACGTGAGTACGGGTCGGATGCATAAGCGGTACATGGCCAACCTGATGCTGGAATGCAAGTTCGAAGATTTCGCCAAGTGTGGCTTAAGGACCCCGAAAACCTTCCAGGTTTTGGCTATTCGGTCGTCGATGGCCGGGATCCAGCTGAGCCTACGGTCAAGAATGACCCCAAGATACTTCACGGAGTCAGACCAGTCAATCGAAGTGCACCCGACCCTGATGGTGGTGCGCGGGGAGTCACGTTTCCTAGAAAAAACAATAGCTTCCGTTTTATCAGCGTTAAGGGAGAGCTTCCATTTGCTGAAGAACTCAGTAATCACGTCCAGATAGGATTGAATACGGAGACAAGCCACATGCACCCTGGAGGAAGAAGTGAGCAGAGCCGTATCGTCGGCATATAGAGCGAGCAGGCAGTTTAAGAAGGGCGGGATGTCGTTGATGTAGATGTTGAAGAGGATAGGGCCGATTACCGACCCCTGGGGCACGCCCGCGGAGACCGGGCGAGGAGTGGAGCAGGACCCATCAACCCTGACGAAAAAAGATCTGTTGGACAGATAATTGTAAATGATTCTAATGAGGTTCCGGTTGAATTTAAGCAAATGTAGTTTGTAGATTAGGGCATGATGCCAAACAGAGTCAAAGGCCTTTGCCAGGTCAAGCAAGACCATGACCGAGGACTTATTAGTATTGAACCCGTGTGTTATGTGTTGCGAGATTCTAGTAATCTGTTGGAGGGTGGAGTGCGCTTTCCTGAAGCCGAATTGTTGGTTAATAAGAATTTTTTGATCTATTAAATGGCTATTGATTGAGCAAGAAATGATAATCTC
The DNA here is from genome assembly GCA_963576845.1 of Megachile leachella. NCBI lineage: Eukaryota > Metazoa > Arthropoda > Insecta > Hymenoptera > Megachilidae > Megachile > Megachile leachella. The sequence continues at coordinate 15,837,900 of OY756253.1, read as the reverse complement.
CAATGTTTTTCCAAGAATAGGGAGCAGGCTGATGGGTCTGTAACTCGAGGCCCGGTCCGCCGGCTTGCCCGGCTTATGAATAGGGACGACCTTCGCCTGCTTCCAGACGTCGGGAAAAAAGGACATGAGGAGACAAAACCTGAAGATATAGAATATCTGGACGATAAGCTTTCTAGATGCGTGTTTAAGCATCGGGACGGAGATACCGTCCCTCCCCGGGGCCTTGGAGTTTTTAAAAACCAGAAATAATCTCGAACACATCTCCCGGCGACAGATCCGCCCACGGAGATGGTGAGGAGGGGAGTTCCTCAGAAAAGTCAGCGATGAAGTCGTCGACCGTCGACTGTAGGGGGGAGGTGGATGCGCCAGCCTCCACGTACACCGACTCAAATTGGTCCGCCAGAATCTCAGCCTTTTCCGGAGCTCCCGAAACCAGCTGGCCACCACTACTCAATGGCGGGAGTAAAGTACATTTGGTTTTACCGGCAATGGATCTGTAAACGGGCCAAAAAGTGGGACTAGGTTTACGGAAGGATCCGAGTTTATTGATCCAATCCCTATTAGCGAGGTACGAAATTTGTTTTCTAATGGACGCGGTGAGGTCGCGTATATACGGTTTTGTGAAGGAGGAACCGAAGCGCTGCGCTTGTTTCCTTAAGTTCCTCCTTCTTCTAATGAGCGCGGTAAGAGAGGGATCATTTTGCAGGAATGCGTGTCGCGTGCACGAGGTATCAACTTTCAGGGTGGCAGCCCTTCTAGCAGAGTGCATCAGAGTAACGATGCTGCGAATAACATCATTGATATCCGGCGGACCAGTGAATTCGGAACGCATGGAGAAGCCGGCCGTGAGAGATTGGTACTTGTCCCAGTCGACCTCGACGTCTATCCCACGGGAGGGGCACCCCGAGGAGGGGGTAAGGACCACCGGACAATGGTCGGAAGGACCAGGGTCGCGGGTATCGCACACAAATGAGTGATCAGAGTCAACAAGAAAAATATCGAGGACAGAGGGAGTTGCTCCAGGGACAGACCTGGTGAAATGATCCGGGAAAACGATATCGTATCTATTATTCGAAAAATGCTGGAACAATACCCTGCCGCTGGGGTTTGCCCTGGGATTGTTCCAGTGGCGGTGCTTTGCATTAAAGTCACCGCCGATGACGAAGGGGGAGCCAACTCCGGTCATTACGTCCAAGCAGGAGGAGGTGAGGGTGGTGGCGGGAGGAACGTATGCCACCCCAACATAGAGTTTTGGATGCCTCAGTTTGACAGCGCAGAACTCTAAACCATCGACAGCGCTTACACCGATCGCCGAGAAGACAATGTTCTTGTTGAGAAGGATGGCAACGCCGCCACCAGCGCCAGACACTCTGTCCTGCCTGACCATCGAGAATCCCGGGATGCCCGCGACATCCGCGGGAGACAGGTAAGTCTCCGTGATGAGAACAATATCAGGCTGCTCCCTCGTGATGAGGAGGAGAAGCTCATTTCTATTTCTCTTGAAGGACCTGATATTCCATAAGAGGATGTTAGGGAAGGGATCCATAAAGAATACTATTTAAGGCTACCAAGAACTGATACAAAAACCTGAAATTTCTGGGCGTCTGTGTTACAGTCGCGAAGACGAGAATTTAGAGTTCTGACGGTAGTGAGCATTAAGTCAATGTTAACAAGTGAGTTGAGGGTTTGAAATTCGTTAATTAGTTCCATGAGCTTCTCCCCCTCCCCGGGGGGAGCAGACTGGGAATGGGGAAATGGCGCCGATCTAGCCGCCTCGGCGTAAGAAAGCGAACGAGGCGCAGAAACCGATGACATGGGGGGACCCAGGGGGCGGGATGGCAAGGGGGGGCGGTTGGGAGGAGAAGACAAACCTCCCGAGACTTTCCGTTTTAAGAGACCTGGGAATTCGTTCGCCAGCGGCGGAGTCGCTTTCTTGGAGTCGCGGCGACTAAGATAATCGAGGAGTGATGGGCAGCCGGAATAATTTGCAGTGTGCTGGCCGCTGCAGTTGGCACACTTGGCAGGAGTGTTGGGGGTCTTGCTGCAATCAGCGGTGTGATGACCCGCCCCACACTTCACGCACCTGGGGGGCATGTTGCACTTAGACGCAGCATGCCCGAAGGCTTGGCAACGAAAACACTGTGTGTGGTTTTTGTTAGAGTAGTACCTATCCCAGTACACCCTGGTGGAAAAAAGGAATCCTACCTTATTGACACTGGAAAGGGCAGTGCCCGCCGGGAAATTAACACGAAAGATCGGTTTGGACGTCGACTTTCCTATCTGAGATATTGTCGTGGGCGCGAGACCGGAGCTCCTAATCTCGTCGAGAATTGCGTCAGTGGGGGTGTTGGGGAGGCCGCGCAGGACAACGCTGAGGATTTTATCCGCATTTCTCGAGAAAGTGAAGAAGTTTTTGCCGTTATCTTTGAGGAAGCCTATCATTTTATTGTGGGAGTCGATATTGTCAAACTGAATTCTAATTCCTTGCTTTAGGAGCTTCAACTTAAAAGATTTTCCGCACAGGTCAACGAGCTGCTTCTCGAACACCTGCGCCGAGCAAGAGAACTGCGACACGTATATTGGGGGGACCTTCTCGGATGCCCGGCGCCCCTGGCCGCCAGGCTCCGCCATCTGCACTCTCGCGTCGGTACTAACACCCGCGTCGGCCGAGGAAGCTGCAGGCGCGGTGGCGCTGGCGTCCGCTTCCGAAGAGGCGAACGCATCGGCAAGAAGGCCGAAGCGATTGGATAACGGGACGCACGGCGTGGCGTCCATCTTGTTTAACGACCCAGCCGGGGAGACGCGCTTGGGATTTACGAACTCTGATGAAACGCCACATGCAGCGGCCAGGGTGGGAATTTTTCCGCGGTTCGCGATAAGTATCCGGGCTAGCTCCTCCTTGGAGGGAGTAACGCACGCTTGAAGGTCAGCCGGCATATCGACGAGTTTAATCGTTTTGGCCCGGGGCTGCGAATCGGCAGAGCCGTCCGACGTTGACGAGCTCTGCATGGGAGAAAATTGAAAGGTTGGGGAACCCGATTCCCCAGCCGACGGACGAATGACTCTAAAGGCACTAGCGATGGAATGATTAAAAGGAGGCGAATGACTTACCGTACTCTCGGAGGTAGCAGGAGTCTCAAGACCCTCTTTGTCTGTGGTGGGTTCTTCCTGGTTTGCGGGAGAAGCCCTGGTTAACAGCTCCCGCCTGGAAGCAGCCTCGGAAATGGCGGGCTCCGCGCTCGGGGAAGCCACGTGGGCGTCGAGGTTAGGCGGCTTTGTCCTCACGGCGAAGGTCCTCTTTCGCCGACCACTCAGTAGCGGGATCCTTGAAGTCACTTTAGAATCGAAAAACGCAGTACCACAATCGCGAAGACTGTAAATTAACGATGAAAATCGCTTGGAAATTAGCTTGAGATCGCACAGAGACACCAGAGATAGCGGACGATGTTCGCACGTCGAGCGCCACGGAGCGAATGAGACTGCCAAATAGACCCGCGCCGGACGCGCGCCTCTATTTTATACAGGCCGGTTGCTATCCCGCGGCCACGCTATCAACAACGCGTCGCTAAGTTCCGCGCTCGCGGCTCGCGGGTCGCGCCTTGCCTCTCGCTCCGCTGAGCGGCCTACAAGCTCTTTTTTTTTTTTTTTTTTTTTTTTCCAATATGGCGATGAGATGTCGAGGTGGGGCAGCCACGAACCCGAGGTGGAAGTTCTCCCTAGTAGCTATAGGTGGCGGCCTCCTCTTGAGTCGTTCCTGCCAACCGCAGCTGACTTACCGACAGACATAAAAAAGATAAAGTGTCGTTAGCAACATGAAATCAGTGAGGAAGAGCCTGAAATAAAGATGTGGAAAATTTGCAAAAAACCACAACCAAGACAAAAAGAGCATGCAGAAAGAGATGAATGTTCACGGCCAGGGGGAGGAGCCGGTTTAGAACGTGCAACAGCAAAACAACAGCCCGCAGAAAAGAAGGCAAAAATCAGATGAAAGCACTCCGGAAAAAGAGACAATGAACAAGACCATCAAAAGATGGCAATGAGCGTGAGCAGATCAGGTATGGCCAGCCAGGTGGTTGAATCTGTTGATGAGCGGAAATTTGTGCTTGATTTTGTATGGGATGGTATGGATATTGAAATTTCCGAGGTCGCGGATGAGTTGATTTTCAGGAACCTCAGTATTGAAGCCCTCAGCAAGGCGCAGGACATAATCGTTTAAAGAAGGAGTGCAGGCCAAAGCGCAAAGATCGGAGGTGCTGATAACAAACGGGAATTTAGGGATGTTCAAAATAAACTTGATAATTTTGTTCTGCACCCGCTGAAAAAGACGCTTGCGCGTGTCAGAAACACAGTCCCACCACACAGCAGACCCGTACGTGAGTACGGGTCGGATGCATAGGCGGTACATGGCCAACCTGATGCTGGAATGCAAGTTCGAAGATTTCGCCAAGTGCGGCTTAAGGACCCCACTGAGCGGCCTACAAGCTCTCGCCTCGCGACAGAATTTCTATTATTCGTTCTTCTAGAATATTCTCGACGTTGAATATTATTTCGATTTATTTCGCAAGGGAATTCTAAAGGTTTTCTCTCCTAATTTCTCTTTTTGATATAATTAATTTATTTGTCGCGTTTTTTACAATTTCGGTGCGCTACAAAAGATAATTTGGCAAAATCCAACGCCATTATCTCCACGATACTGCAGGGCCATTAAAATCACATTTATTGAGGAAACGGGTGATATAACAAATGAAGAAATAAATTATGCGCAAAATAAAATTGACAATTTAAAAAGTACAAACATTTTATTAAACAAAACCATATCTGTTTCACACATCTTACTATTCACAGTGGTTGATGGTAAGGTGTGTAACGCTGCGACAAATACGAAATCCACTATGAAGTGCTTTATATGCGGTGCTACAACAAAAAACTTTAATAATTTAGAACAAACTAGGGAAATAAACCCCGAGACATTGAAATTTGGATTGTCGACATTACATGCTCGAATAAGATTATTTGAAAACCTTCTTCGTATATCATACAAACTATCAGTGAAGAAGTGGCAAATTCAAGACAAAAATGAGAAACAAATTATAGAAAAAAGGAAAAGGAATATACAGCAACAATTTAAAGAGAAAATGGGTTTCATTGTAGACGTTCCAAAACCTCAATTTGGAAATTCTAATGATGGAAATACGAGTCGCAGATTTTTCGCAAATCATTTGTTATCTGCAGAAATAACAGAAATTGACATTACATTAATATATAGACTAAAGGTCATATTACAAACTACTACAAGCGGACATAAAATTAATACTGAAAAATTTGCAACATATGCCTCCAACACTGCCAAATTGTATGTCAGTTTATATTCGTGGCACCCGATGACACCTACATTGCATAAAATTTTAATTCACGGTGCAATTGTAATTGAAAATGCTATTTTGCCTATTGGCCAATTACCTGAAGAAGCAGCTGAGGCGAGAAATAAGCATTTTCACGAATGTAGACGCAATTATAGCAGGAAATTTTCGAGGAAATTATGTAACGAGGATATTATGAATCGACTTTTATTAACGTCAGATCCTCTGTTAACAAGCCTTAGATCCAAAAAGAAAACAAAGACATTGCTATTTTTAAAAGAAACAATCGAGTTACTTGAACCTCCTAATTTTGTACCTTCCGAAGACGAAAGCGAGGATGAAGAAGAAAATAATGGTCAGACCAAAGATGAAGGTGAAAATGAAGATGAAAGCGAAGACGAAGACATAATAAATAAGGAGTACTATCTGCAAAAATATAAGGTAACAATGCTGTCACAAAGGTAACAATAATACAACAAATATATAACAATATAACAAATAATATAACAAATATAACAAATACGATAAATTAGATTTCATATGCTATAAATAAATATTCTTATGATTAGAGATAATCGACTTTTATCCATTTACCAGTCTATTGCAAGAAGATATTAATATCTTATTAATTTTACTAGGGCGCAATGTGAATTGTATCACGAATTCACAATACACAACTATTGTATACACATCATATACATAATACCTCATATATTGTATACGCGTCATATACATAATACCTCATATATTGTATACACATCATATACATAATACCACACTTTCACCGATCAATCACGAACAAATATACATTTCAAGGGGTTTTTTATGCCGCAAGACTTTTTCCCCTAAATTGTATCATTTGAGCCAATAAATTATTATGATTTTTCAGGCTCAAATCTGTCTAATTAATTTTGTATTCACCTTGCTCTTCAATTTACTTCAAATATTATTTTGAAACATAAAATTTTTCCATGTTAGAAAGATTTCGACGATACAGCAAATATGTTTGTTAACATTTTTTTCTATAGCGATTAGCTTATTTAAATATAAATGACAATACTCTGTAATACTAATAATATGTTTAAAAATTGCAAGAAAAATATCTGCAGTTCGTAGTATGTGAGAAATGTCAAGGAATTTATGCAAATGAAAGCACTCTTACTTATATCCCATTTCTTCCTTTTTCGTACTAATTGTGATAAAAATAGTTAAAAATCTGAAAAATAGTAAGTTCAAGCTTTAAAATAGTCTTCGATTTATTAATTTTGGACGAATTTTGATAAAGTTACAGAAGTTTATAGAGCGCGTCAATTTTAAAATACTCATGTCCGCCTTTTCGGTGCAAATACTCCACTGTGGCGTCCATCGACAACGCGCTGGCAACGGTGCATCGAAACAAGGGGAGAATACTTTGAAAGGTTCTGACAAGCTTGTAAACTGAAAAGATTGACAATTGTTACTGGTATTGCAATAATAAAATCAAACTACAGAACATACAATTGTCTTGAATGAATAAATTCCAGGGACTTTTGGGACAGACCCTGTATAATTTGAAATTTGTTTTCGCGCGTGTAAGTTAGCGTCAACGTATTTTTGAGGGTCGTCGAGGTTAATTAGCCGGTGCTATTTTTACTTTTGAATGATTTATGATAGGGATAGCCTGCGTGAGGTCTAAGTAAGTGAAAGGTCGTTTATGAGAGTCCAAGTGTGGTAAAACATGATGGCTATTGACTTGGAGTCGTATGGTCATCAGATGTCGTAGGATTGCTTGCTTTGTTAATTTCTGAGACTGTAGAAAAGGATAGATAGTTTGTTATTGCATTGCTTACAACGATGTTCCTTGAGGATCTCACCACTGGCAGGAGTGGGGGGGCAGGGACGCCTTTTCTTTTGGCAAAATATCTATCATCAGAAGTGGGATACGGATAGCAGAATTTTTGCTAAGTCCGCGTTCACGATGACTGACGAATCAAATAAAAATTCCGCGATTTCCATCGAAGATTTATTCCGCCGGTTTATAAAAACGGTTGGAAGTATTTCGTCTACTGCGGCTGTGAAATCGGAGTCTTTAGTAGAAGTAGTGCTAGAATTTAGTGGTTCGGATATTAGCGAGGACGCTATAAACTGGTGTAATCTAGTCGAAACGATTACGGAAAAACTTCCGGCTGCTCAGTGACTCCTTGCCGTCTTGCCGCCCATGCTCTGGCTAGTCAAGCAAAAGAGTGGTACCGTGAGAGAGAAGGTAATCCACGAACCTGGCAGAAATTTCGCGAGGACCTTTGTTCTGTGTTCGTGACGGAAAACCATTTGTGTGAATGTTTAACGCGCGCAGTGACGTACACAAGCGAATCGGCTATTACGTACACCAAATATGCACGTAATAAGTTAAAATATTACGGACAAACGCAAATAGCTTTTAAGCCACGTGAGTTAATAAGTTTGTTTATCGGGAATGTGATGGACGCAAGTATGCGACAGTCCTTGATAAATACCCGGTATACTCCCACGGCAGACTTGCTTAGTGGTATCGAGAATTTTGTGAAAGTGTTGAAAAAGGACGCTGAACACAAGCCCGGTCGTAACCGAGATCAGGAGCGCGGAAAACAAGTGCGCGGATACAAGAGACACTTAAGTGATTTTGTGTCAGTGCGACCACGTAATATTCGGCGGAAGCGATGTTTTGAGTGTAGTGAAGTGGGGCATTTTGAAAGGGAATGCCCAAAGGAGCGCAGAACCATCGGCGAGCCGTCGCGGGAACAGGTGAACAGAGCACCAGCTGGACCTGTTCATGGCTTCTGTTTGAAGCAGGGGCACTAGGAGAATAAATGTTTGGCAAAGCAGCGTACAATGCGGGATGGGCCTAGCCCGAACGAAAGGATACGCTGACCCCAAAAAACGTAAAGCAAATGTTGCACAAGTAAAGGAATTTGGGTTAACGCCCATATTATTCCAAGATTTATTGGTGCAAACTCTACTGGATTCAGGTGCCGATTGCTCAATGATACGCGAGAAGATCGCGAAGCGTGCGAATTGTAAAGTATTGCTGCACTTTACGAGTGTTCGTGGTCTTGGAGGGGGTCGTATATCCGTTATCGGACGAACTGATATCACAATCCAGACCGAAGATGTAGCGGCCGAAATCGGCTTCCTGGTAGTGCCTGATTCTGCTATGGCCTACGACGCCATCATTGGGGAAGATATACTGGATCATGAGAGTCTTTGCATCAAAAAAGTCAACGGGGAGAAGAAGCTGATAAGAAGGGAGAAGAAGCTCCGAACGGAGGTGCAACCTAATTGAGGATTTGCCTGAAATCGATCAGCCATTGGGGACCTTGCTGCAACGGTACGAGCCCATGATAACAGAAGGGTATAAGCTGCGACGCGTGAGTACAGGGGAGTTAACAATTGCTTTAACCCTTTCGCGGCGAACAGCGCCATATGGCGCTCAGCTATAGATGCTCATTCTCAGCGAACAGCGCCAGATGGCGCTCAGATATAGATGCTCATTCTCAGCGAACAGCGCCGTTCGGCGCTCAGGCGCTGTTCATTTGTTATCAACAACTGCCATTAATGCGTTGTTTTTGACGTGCTAGCAGCATACGCTTCTTGTGCAAAAGTTTTTTTTACATAGTCAAATATAATTATCCACAAATTTTGCCCTAATCATGGACAAATGGATGACAAATGTGAGCTACGATGATATGGAGTTTTCATCGGATTCTGACCTGTCTGAAATGTTTGGAGAAGAACAAGAATATTATTGTTTGATCGGCGTGCCGGCCAGCCGCGTTAGAGAAATGCTCAGCACAATCAGCTCCACACACCGCGTTCGGAACGACTCGCGTATTTTGTCCGCGCGGTCGATCTGGCATCGGCTGCTTAGAGCGCAACTCTTTCCAGAGCATTCCGCCGCGAAAGGGTTAAAAGAAAATAAAATGGTTAGATGTCAGCCGTACCCTCTGTCTTTCTCTCAACGGGCAGAGGTATGACGGATTGTTGATGAATTGCTAAGAGACGTTATGATTGATACGAGCGATAAGGTAAGAGTATGTAAATATTGCGGATAGTTCATTGATGGCTATCGCTTCAGAATTAACCGTTTGAATTGGAGTATATGTACAGAAAATTTGCAGAACACGAGGATTATTTAAGCAGGAATTCGCATAGAGATTATCGTGTTAATGTTATTTGTGAGAGTCCCTGGTCAGCCGTCGCATAAAAGAATGACGACGAAACGACGTATATTATTAAAAGAATAGAAGCGTAGAAAATTATTTCTTTCGATTTTGAAGTAAGGGACGGAGTATTGTGCCGTAAAATGCTCAGGTCAAGTAGTTTGTAGATGTTTTGTTCCGAAAGGAATCTGGTTGGTATTGTTTGGTGTACCACGTACGGTTATTTTAGATTGGGGTATAAATTTTTCTTTCGAAACGTTAGAATAATTTATTAGAAGTCAGAGTGTAGAATTGCCCTATATTGTCACAGGAGCCGCTATGGCAAATGGACAAGTGGAAAGATGTATTGCTACTGTTATTAATTTGCTTACGATGAAATTGAGGGAAAATAAGGATTAGCCGAGTAAGTTAGCGAAAATAATGTTAACACTCAATACGACGGTACGAAATCTACGGGTTTCTCACCGAGTTGTTTATTATTCGGAGTAGAGAGGAGTATTAGTGCCGCAGCCTCAGCTGTAATGTCGTTGTCGGACGCTATTGAAGAAATTAATTTAAATGAGGATAAGGCGATAGCTTTGGAAAGACTGAATAGAAATTTAGAAAAGTAGAATGAACGCTTCTACAAACGCCTGTTTGTGAATACCGTGGCTGCCAGATGACACCGTAGGTGTAGTCTGGAGGTGACACACTTGTGGGTGTAGTCATCGTGGAAATAACATATGAAAGGCGACAATGTCGTGTACGGAATAGAGTAATGTTATGTATTCGAAGGAACTTTTCTAATTTTCTATTTTTTAAAATGATTGTTAAACCAATCAACAAATAATTCTTGGTCCATCCATGCATTTGATTGCATTTTAAAGATTATGGGCAAGTTATTAGTAATGTTACGTAACGCGCGTGGGTTTTTATATTTATTGATAAAAATTGGTATCATTTTGTGCATCCCCGTCACATTTGCGCAAAACCCCACTGTTACTCTCTCTTTCTTAAGTTTTTACCCACTTACGCGCACTTCACTGTTACTCACGTGGGTTTTCTCTGGCAGCGCTTTCTATAAGAGTCCACTTTCGTCTATATTATATATATTATTCAAATTAATATTTCCCTCATCTACGAGCTTTCTAAAATCGCTTGCAAACTGTTCTGCTGCATTTCTATCGGCACTATTTTGCTCATCATAAAAATGCACTAATCTTATTCCATGTCGTCTTTTAAATTTTGCTAGCCACCCTGCACTGGTTTTAAAATGTGACGGGGCGCCTATTTCTTCTTTTAATTCCACTGCTTTTTCCAATAATAATAATACGTTAGATATAAAATCCCCCATGGCTTCTCTTTCGACAAACCACGTAACCAACCGTTACTCTAATTATTTGCACACGGGTTCTCTTATTTTTTGTCGACTTTTCTCCGTTTTATCTTTTTCTGCAAATTTTGAAATTACTGGTGCCTTCTCAAGGATGCGTCGGATAGTTGTGTAATGTACCCTATGTCTTCTTGCAACGGTTGAAATTGAATATGTTTTTAACTTTTCTAAAATTTGTAAATGCTGTTGCATTGTAAAAACAATGTGCTTGCTGTTCGACATAATTGAAACTTTATCGCACTTACGAGTTTCACTCACAATGTACAATAAGTAGTATTTTTCGGAAAAAATACACTTTGTCAGATAGCTTGGAAATGATGCTTTCTAATCGCTTTCTTTTACAAAAGTGATATATGTACAATTTCTTGTACTGCCAAGTAAATAAAATACAAGACAAGATACACGCTGATTGGAAATTCTAATTTCAACGAAAACCAATTAGCGTGACTATTAGCTTTCCACCACTTTTCCACGGCGCCTTTAACGCGATTTTTGGAAAAGGATGGGGTAGTACCTGTGCGTACCCGAAAAAAGTCGCAAGTCCGGCAACGCCAGGGTTTTTCTACAGGAATGACCAGAGGCACTTGATGGACGCTGCCGTCCAGAAGCTTTACCTCTGTGGTTGGTTGTCTTCCTGAAGCCTCCGGCGTCATAAGGCACACAGTGGCTTTCGGCGGCCTGTCCAGTGTTGGGCAGTCCCAGCACATGCGTAGTAAGCTATCCGTAGAAGTCTTCAGTAGCGTATACACTTTGATGAAATATAAGGTATCATTAGGCTCTAGTAAGCAAAAAAATAAATCTGAAAAAAATTGCAGGAAGGAGAATAAAAGGGTTAAATAATACAACAGATTATATATAATAAAAATAATATTAAATTTATTTATGATAAGTATTATTTTTTACGTCTGCAGCCGATTTATTATATGAATACCAACATTTGTTGCAAGGGCAAAGGAAACTGCAGAAAACTTTGCCAGTATTCAAATAAAAACATTACATTATAATAATAATAAAATATAATAGTAAAATAAATAATAACTATAATAATAAAATAACTAAACGATGTAACAATATTATCTTTGTAGTCCTACGAAGTAATCACTTTCTCGCAGAAAATATTGCAAGAACAGCAATAACAAATATACATATAGAACTGTTACGTGCGAGAAGCGCGCGTATAAAGCCTCGAAGATAATATTTGCCCTAACAAAATTAATTGTTAACGGGACTTAATGTTTTGTGGGTCCGGAGATACGCTAGTCCCATACGGGCCCTTTCACAAGATCGCAATGATTATAGGATGAGATGGAGGCAAATATGAAATAAAATAATTTGTAGAAAAAAAATACACCGACTTCGAAATGCACTAAAAAGTATAAAATAATTTCTATTTCCTAAATAAGTAATTTCTATCTCATTCAATCATACAATTACGTAACAGATATGAATGAAACCTATTTACTTGTTAGGTAGTATATTAAATACATTTCAACCTTTTCGGAGGCGGCGCAAATTTGGTAATTCCCGCGTCATGGGCTCCGTTTATAGGTTCCTAGATACCACAATCAACTGGTTATTGGGAGCAACGTTTACTAAGGTATTTTTAATTTTGCGCCGCCTCCGAAAAGGTTGAAATGTATTTAATATACAACCTAACAAGTAAATAGGTTTCATTCATATCTGTTACTGTAATTGTATGATTGAATGAGATAGAAATTACTTATTTAGGAAATAGAAATTATTTTATACTTTTTAGTGCATTTCGAAGTCGGTGTATTTTTTTTCTAAAAATTATTTTATTTCATGCTTTTTAGTGGAATGCTGAGAATTGTGTAGGATATTGTGAGACAGTTCTTCCGGTTTTTTTTTCTAGTTTTTTTTAAGTTTCGTTATTTTAATATATTAGTAACAACAGTGTTTCGCTAATAACTCGACAACTATTGCTTCCCGTTAATTACGGATAAGGAAAAAGTCGTTCAGAACCATGCTCCTGATAACATATTTAAAGGACAATAAAATCGTTCCAAGTTTATTTCAAAAGTTAATAACAATTTTTTCGTTAATATCTCGAAAACTTAAGCTTTCCGTCAATTATGCATAAGGAAAAGGTTGTCCAGAACAATGCCCCTGACAACATATTAAAAAGACATTAAAATCGTTCAAAGTTGATTTTGAAAGTTAATAACAATGTTTCGCTAATATCTTGTAAACTAAAGCTTTTTCGTGAAATTTGTATGAGGCTAAGGTTGTCTTGAATCATGCCCCTGACAACATATTAAAAGGACATTAAAATCGTGTAAAGTTGATTTCAAAAGTTAATAACAATTTTTTTTGTTAATATCTCGAAAACTGATGCTTTCCGTCAATTATGCATAAGGAAAAGGTTGTCCAGAACAATGCCCCTGACAACATATTAAAAGGACATTAAAATCGTTCAAAGTTGATTTTGAAAGTTATTAACAATTTTTTGCTAATATCTTGTAAACTAAAGTTTTTTGTGAAATTTGTATATGAACAAAATTGTTCAGAATCATGTCCGTGATATGATATTTAAAGCGCACTAAAATCGAGAAAAGTTTTTTTCAAAAGTTGCCGGTTTTTTTGCAATAACAACACATTGCAATTGAAATATTAAATTTTTTTTATAATGGTACCAATGGGGAGTCAGAACCTACAAGATGCAAAAGGTTTCATTCCGATCGGTCCATCCAGCTAGGCGTAATCGGCGGACATACATAAAAAAAAAAAAATATATACTGATCGAATTGAGTAACCTCCTCCTTTTTCGAAGTCGGTTAAAAAGAGATGTAATTCAAAATAATTGAAATATATAAAAGATTATATGCTATGAAATATCAAACAGTTAAAATGGTAACGTATGTAATATAAAATGAATTACAAAAAGTTAAATTTTGAAATGTACAGAATTATTGTAAATAACTGAAATGTGCAATTCACAAGGTTTGAAGAATAAGCAATTTCTTGAATATAAAATAAAAATGTAATCCAGTTAGGGAAGTCCCAGAGTTAAATAATTAACTGCTGAATTTACTTGCCGAAATATTCATAAAATAACTGGAAGAATAAAGGAAACAACTCACCAAAATATTTGTGTTTGAATAAATTTGGAAATGATTAACCCTCTGTAGGATGTGTAATATGACCTGTGTCTTGTTCCTGGGAAGAATGCACACAGATGAAAGGATTGCACCAATTAGAATTTTGAAACTGATCTACTGCCAAGAAATTCAAGTAACTAATAAAATAAAATTGAACTTAAAATTAAAAGAATAGAATTAGATATAATTAAATTGAAAATTAAAAGAATAACTAATTGAATTGAAAATGAATTGGATTATTAACGAAAGTTTAACTATGATTTAAAGAAAAATTAACGAAGGCTTAACGTGAAGCTAGAGTCTTTGCCCGAATATTGCACTTTAACAATTTCGAAAATAAACTCGTCTCTACGCCACTTCACGGCCCCGTGACACGCACCTCGCGATTATACGTCGAAGAGTATTGCAACTTGGACCTCTCGCAGAAGACCAGAGCGGGCCTAGTCCGAAATTGTTTATGTTGCATTGATATGCGCCTAACGAATTAGGCTGCGAGGCTAGTGCCTAAGAGACCGTGATTCGTTAATTAGATGGTAGTGGGTGCATGTGCGTTCCTCCCCTGTCCAGCTCTTATCTCTTTCTCTGTCTTGTATATAGTTCTTTCCTTTACTCTTCAGCTGTAGACTATTAATTAACTATTGAATAATTTTTACATGGATAACCAGTACAGTATAAAATGTTAATCCGAATACATTATAAAAATTTAGAATTAAACATTAACTATTTCATCCTTACAATTATTAACAATTGATCGCGCTTGGTACTGTAACTATTATAGCTATTGTAGGACTGATTGACGTATAACTAGTCGCAATAACGATATAATGAAATACTATGGACAATTTATATAATATTGTAGTGTTATAAAGACAATTTCTATTACAATTTTATATTGCGTCGCGGGCCCTTGAGAAATATTCCAGAACGCTAGGCGGTATCGGACCACACGAGTGTGACTTTCGTTTATATTCGGCGGTTCGCAGAAGTAAAGCGATCTATGAGTTAGACCGTGGGACTCCGTTGATTTCAAGGAAGGAATGTGTTATATTAACAATCTGAGTTTAGTCGCTAAAAGATAGTCTATCTAATAACACAAACGACCGTTACTGCGTTCGATCAGGATGTTCCCAGAATGCAATACGCATTATCGATACGCATCCGGTCGGTTAGAACTATAAAGAAAATTTTGAAAAACATTCCTGTTCGGAACGTAACAGAACAAAATAAATATTGTGACAGTAATTGTCTAAAAATAATATATTAAGTAAATAAATATTTTTTATATTTCATAGATAAAATGCCTCTTCGATCACAGATAATATCAATTAATATCACAGAAACAAAAAGAAAGAACATAAATATTCCACTGTATGAATTACATGAAATAAATATTATCACAGAAAAAAATTGCAATCAACATCTAAAGAATAATAAAAAAAAAATTAAAAATAATAAAGAAAAGAACATATATTAATATAATACTATAATAGAGGATTATTAGTTAACACCGTGGAATAAGAAGAGAATAAAATTGCTAAAAAAATATTCAAATCATTAAAATTTTAAAAAAGCATATAAATTTTCATTATTCTAAATTGGTGTTATTCGACAAATACAAATTTTTATAATTGCTCAATTTTAAATGGGCTGAATTTACTTGGAATGTCGTGCAGTTAACATTATCCCTATGAAAATTTCAACGAATTTTACACATTGCATTTAAACATACAAGTCTGTAACGATGGAGAATATTCTCTCTGCTTCGACATTAAAATGTGGAAGAGACAAAACTATATATATACAGGGTGTTCGGCTACAGGTGGGAACCCTCTTAAGGGGTGGTAGCTGGGGTGATTCTAAACAACTTTTTCCTTTACCAAAATGCTGGTTAAAGCTTAGTTTTTGAATTATTAATGAAAAACACTGACCAATCAGAGGGCGAGAATAGCGCGCGCTCGGATTCGAGAGCGACGGCTGCAAGCGTGACGATTGACCCTGATCGTGAACAAACAAATCGCGCGACATCGGTAACGTAGTTACCACCGTCGATAATGCGTCAGCCGGTAAGTAATTACAAAATTTACTAAGCATACATTTATTAACGGAACTATGTGTATCGATGAAACGAAAATGAAGATGAATATTCAGAGCAATGTTATTAAATAATTGAAAATAAAAAATGGCGTTTTGTTTAACGGTATAAAGTTACAAAATACTCGGATGCTTACCTCACAAATGAATGTAAGATGCGACAATTCTTCATTAATTCTTAAACAGATCGTCGTATGACATGACACCTGTTTTCTCGCTAAAATCCACAAGAGCATATCGATACCCGCTTTATGGGACTGTCAAGTAAAAAGGGTGACTGTCATTGTTCTCTGCAAGAATATTTATGGATGAGGAATCCGCACTGAACAAACACACGCACCACGATTGTCCCGTCCGCAGTGTTTATGTGTCACACACCACGATTGTCCCGTCCGCAGGGTCCACAAAGTTCGCGCCGCACCGATTTATTTTTTTACATTACGCGGGAATTTTAGATACACACACGCACCACACTGATTTATTTTTTTAGATACACACACGCACCACACTGATTTATTTTTTTAGATACACACACGCACCACACTGATTTATTTGTTTAGATACACACACGCACCACACTGATTTATTTATTTACATACACACACGCACCACACTGATTTATTGTTTTACATTACGCGGGAATTTTAGATACACATTCACCACGATTGTCCCGTCCGCAATGTCCACAAAGTTCGCACTATACCAATTTATTTTTTTAAAAACTAAATTAAATTTTCAACCCCCATGAACATACACACACGCACCACGATTGTCCCGACCGCAGTGTCCACAGAATACACATTCACAACAAATGTTCAAAATGTCCACCATTCTCTTCTAAGCATAATCGAAGTCTTAGTAATAGGTTTCGTCGCACTGTTTCAAAGTTCGTCATTACATTTTTCACAATTCCCGCGGAAAACTGTATTCGTTGTTCTAATTCTTCAACTGTGTTTATGGGGATTGAATATGTTAATGTTTTCATGTGTCCCCAGAAATGAAAATCCATTGGGTTTAAATCTGGGGACCGTGCAGGCCATGGTATAGCTGCTCCTCTTCCGATCCATCTGTTCTCGAAATATGTTGTTAAATATTCACGTACAATAATTGTTGAGTGCGGAGGTGCGCCGTCTTGCATGTACCACATATTATTTCTTGTTTCCAACGGAACATCTTGTAACAGTGCAGGCAATCTATTTTGTAAAAAATCCAGGTATCCTTCACCTGTTAATCTGTTGGGCAGGACAATAGGAGCAATCAGGTCGTTACCCAAAATGCCTGTCCAAATATTCAGTGAGAACTGACGTTGCGTATTAACGGCTAACGTCGCGTGCGGATTCTCCTCACTCCAGACATGGCTATTATGAAAATTAAATATTCCATGCCTGTTGAAGCTTGCCTCATCCGTAAATAATATTCGGGATAGGAAGGATTCATCAGTCCGTATTTTCGCTTCCATCCACGAACAGAAGTTTGTTCTTCTTTCGTAGTCACCCTCTTCTAATGCCTGCACTCGTTGGTAGTGGTATGGGTGCAGCTCGTTATCTTTCAAAATTTGCCACACGGTACTGCTGCTGACACCCTCTTCGGCTGCAATCCGTCGTGTGCTAGTCGTCGGTTCTTCGACAATACGGCGCATTATCCTTTCTTCTAAATCCAAATTTTGTTGTAACCGTCCTCCCCTTCGTGTGGGCTTCGTCATGCCAGTCGTTCGTAATCTTTGATGCACTCGGAAAAACGTTTTCCGATCTGGCAGACGTCTATTGGGGAAGAGCTGTGCATAAATATCGCGGGCGCGAACGGAGTTTCTTCTTGCTTCCCCATAGCACAAATGAATTTCAGCTAATTCTTCATTTGTGAATTCAATTTTCTGCTTCCCTTTTCTTTTTTCTTTCTTCTTTCTTCTTTCTCTTCCTGCACTGGCACACTCACACACCACACAATAAATCACAGGCACACAAAAAGAACAAAATAAATCATATACCCAATACAAGAAATTAAAAAAAAAATACTTTTTGCGCGTACGCAATCGCGTAACACGAGAAATAAAAGAAAAAATTAAATAAATAAAATGAAATTAATGTAGGATTTGATGTTGCGCCGGTCTTGGCGAAACATTGTAGCCGATTCCGAGGCCAAGTTCTTGGAATCGGCGTAGGGACGACACGTGCCGATTTTGGGGCACGTGCCGGTTTTGGTGGCGCGTGGCAATCGGTGGCGCGTGGCAGGATTCACGTACGCAAAAGACAAAAGAACGTTCGGGTGTTATATATTGGCGGCGATCGGGCGTTCGCGAGAGAGTCTAAGATACGACGCGTTAAGACGAGCATGTACACGACGAGCACGCTTCATATGTAAATTTACTTTAATAAATTTATTTTTCATTATAATCACGTTCAATGATCCTATAAATTTTGGGGGCTCAGCCGGGATCGAGTGTGAGTTATTAGTGAAAGTGAAGTGTGTGAAGACGATTTCAAGACAATTTCAAGACGATTTTAAGACGATTTCAAGACAATTTCAAGACGATTTTAAGACGATTTTAAGACGATTTCAAGACGATTTTAAGACGATTTTAAGACGATTTCAAGACGATTTCAAGACGATTTTAAGACGATTCAAAGACTATTTAGAGACGATTTAAAGGCGATTTCAAGTTAAAGACTTTTGAGTTAAAGACACGTGTGACGATAAAAGTGATACCAAATGGAAAGTGCTAAAGAACCGAAATCATTCACGCTCGCTGAATTGAAGGAGATTCTAAGGGCAAAAGGACTGGCTACCAAAGGTAGCAAGAACGAATTGATAGGTCGCTTGAATCTCGACGATCCCAGTGGTGCGTGGATGACAATGTGCATAAACAGTGATGGTGCATGTGGCGGAAAATCACCGCACGACAGTGACGACGAACTTGCAAGCAGCGAAAAAGACGAAATGCTGCGACGAAGGGAAATCGAGGTCTGCCGACGGGAGAAAGAAGTGCTCGAGAGAGAACTTGAGTTAGCCCGTCGCGAAATCCAGATGTTACGCCGAAGTGCCGATCTTCAAAGCGACGGACAATCGACGTCAAGCCAATCAGTGCAAACGCTCCCTATACCGCAGAAAGTGAACGTAGAGGCAGTGGCAGATCTTCTGGGTAATTTCTCCGGGAATTCGGAGATGTATGAAACATGGGAGAAACAGCTGAAGTTCCTGAAGATGACCTATAAGCTCGACGACGACATGACGAAGATAGTGATCGGCAAGCGGCTGAAGGAAAGTGCATGGGAATGGTTTCATTCGAAACCAGAGTACATGTACATGACGTCGGACCAGTTACTCGCGGGGCTCCGGGGTATGTTTTACCACCGCCCAAATAAGATCGCTCTAAGACGACAATTCGAAGACAGAGTGTGGAAAGAAGACGAAACATTCCACAGCTACGTTCACGAGAAGGTAATAATGGGGAATCGAATCGCTATCGACGACGACGAGATCATGGGCTACATAATCGATGGCATCCCAGACCGGAACCTGCGCAACATGGCACGAGTTCAGGCGTTCACGACGAAGGAGCAGATCCTGCAGGCGTTCGAGGAGATCTCCCTAGAGGACAAGGGTTTCGCAGGGACATCGACTGGCTCGAAGAACGGGGACAGAATGGCGGCACGGCGTAAGATAGATAAGAACTCTAAAGACGATACAGGTGAAAGAAGCGAAAAGAAAGACTCATATACTAAGAGGGATCAAGGTATGTCAAAGCGTTGTTTTAATTGCGGCATGAAAGATCACGTAAGCGCAGATTGTCCGACGAAAGGTAAGGGCCTGAAATGTTTTAAATGTAATGAACACGGTCACATCGCGCGTAATTGCATAAAAAAGAGCGACGTTTCGAAAAATAGTTGCGCGGTGTCCCAGTCAAGACTAAATAAGCATGTTAAAGACGTTTTGATTAACGATGTTCCGATCCAAGCGATTGTAGATACGGGAAGCGATATCACGATCATGAGCGCGAACGCGTACACGAAAATCGGTTCACCACGACTCGAGAATGATATCACGCCGTTCCGAGGGATAGGCACCGAGGAAAACGCAACGATGGGCAAGTTTCACGCGAAGCTAACGGTCGATGATCATTCGTACGCGATATGTATTAATGTCGTTTCGGATGTATTGACGCGATATTCGTTGTTGATCGGGAAAGACTTTCTTGACGAGATCGAACTAAATGTTAAGCGTGGAAAAGCTACGATTAAGCCGTTGAATGAAAAAGATTGCAGTTTTGCCGAAATTTGTCAGATCGACGTAGTTTGCGAACAGGGGACCGATAGCGTAGATTTAGCAAATATTCAGGACGATGTACATAAACAAGCGATACGAGACTTAATAGATAATTATAAACCAAGACGAACCCAAGACGCGAATGTTAAGATGATTTTAGTTCCAAAAGACGAGGAACCCGTTTATCAGCGCGCGAGACGATTATCGGCGGTCGAAAAAGACATAGTCAATAAGCAAATTGAAGAATGGCTCAATGACGGCATTGTGCAGCCATCCGTTTCCGAGTACGCAAGCCCAGTTGTTTTAGTAAAGAAGAAAGACGGATCGAACAGACTCTGCGTAGATTTTCGGTTATTAAATAAAAAGATAGTCAAAGATCGGTATCCGCTGCCTTTAATAGAAGATCATCTGGATGCACTGCAAAGTGCGAGGGTATTCAGCACGTTAGATCTAAAGAACGGATTTTTTCACGTAGAAATAGAAGAATCAAGTCGAAAATACACCGCATTCATAGTTCCTGATGGGCACTATGAGTTTCTCAGAGTGCCGTTTGGACTCTGTAACTCACCCGCAATTTTTCAAAAATTTATCAACGCTGTTTTCCGAGACCTTATTCGCGAGCATGTGCTACTAGTTTATATAGACGATTTAATAATACCCTCAGTAGATTTTGAAACGGGATTGAAATATCTTGCGCGAGTTTTAGAAGTCGCGAGTCGAAATGGTTTAATCATTAACTGGAAGAAGTGTAGTTTATTACAAACGAAGGTAGAATACTTAGGGCACGTGATCGAGAACGGATGCGTTAGCCCATCAGAGCGAAAGACGGAAGCTGTAAAAAAATTTCCGATACCCACGAGCGTGCGACAAATCCAGTCTTTTCTCGGATTGACGGGGTATTTCAGGAAATTCATGCCGGGATACTCGATAATTGCGCGGCCATTGTCGAATTTGTTGAAGGCCGATGCAAAGTTTAGATTCGGTACGAAGGAAAAAGACGCGTTCGACCGACTGAAGCTTATGTTAGTCAACAAGCCAGTATTAAGTTTGTATAGGGCCGGCGCTGAGACAGAGTTGCATACGGATGCATCAATGCACGGTTATGGCGCGATTTTGTTGCAACGGAGTAGCGACGATAGTAAGTGGCACCCGATCTATTACGCGAGTGGAAAGACGACTCCCGCCGAAGAAAATTATACAAGCTACGAGCTTGAGGTTCTCGCGATAGTTAGGGCATTGCGAAGGTTTAGGGTTTACTTGCTCGGCATCGCGTTTAAGATCGTCACCGATTGTCGCGCGTTTACCCTGACCATGGCGAAGAAAGATTTGTGCGTCCGCGTGGCGCGATGGGCGCTCCTGCTCGAGGAGTTTAATTACGAAATCGAGCACCGCTCCGGAAAAAACATGCCCCACGTCGACGCCTTAAGCCGAAACCCGCTACCGACATGTTTACTTATTGATGAGAGTGACGAAAGCTTGACTAGTCGACTCAGGAAGGCACAACACAACGACGACGAGACCAAGAAAATAATTGCCCGAATGAAAGAAAAGGAGATCTCAGGGTATGTTATGAGGAACGGGCTATTATTTAAAGAAATGGACGACGACTACTGTTTGGTAGTCCCAAGGGCGATGTATTCCCAGGTTATACGAAGGGCTCACGAAAGGGGACACTTTTCAGTAGCAAAGACGAAAGCTATAGTTAAACGAGACTATTACATACCCAACCTGCAAGCGAAGACAGAAAAGATAGTTCAGAATTGCATAAGTTGCATTTTAGCCGAGAAGAAACAGGGAAAGCAAGAAGGATTCCTGTTTACTATCGATAAGGGCGAAATTCCACTGGACACCTTTCACGTCGATCATCTGGGTCCGCTGGCCACGACGAAGAAGAGCTACAGACATATATTTGTGGTTGTCGATAGTTTTAGTAAGTTCACGTGGCTGTATGCCACGAAGTCGACGGGCACCGCCGAGATATTGGACCGTCTGAAAAAACAATCTACAGTTTTCGGTAATCCGCGTAGAATAGTCTCTGATCGAGGTACGGGATTTACATCTGGCGATTTTAAAGAGTATTGTCAACACGAAGGAATCCAACATATTTTGACGACGACCGGAATCCCGAGAGCGAACGGGCAGGTAGAAAGAATTAATCGAACGCTTATACCGCTCTTGACGAAATTGACTGCTCCGAAGCCTGCTGAATGGCATAGATACTTGAGTGTCGCTCAGCAGTATCTAAACACGACGGTGCATCGAAGCATTAACACGACGCCGTTCCATTTGTTGTTTGGAACACACGCACGACTACGCGAGGACGATAATGTTCGAGAGCTACTCGAGAAGGAATGGGTCAACTCGTTTCAAGACGATAGGGAAGAATTGCGTGCCCAGGCGAAGGAAAAGATCGCTGAAATCCAGGAAGAAAACCGACGAGGATTTGATAGAAAGCGGAAGCAGGCGCGCATATATCGAGAGGGTGATTTGGTTGCCATAAAGCGAACGCAGCAAACACCGGGGTCGAAATTTGCGGCGAAGTTTTTGGGCCCGTACGAAATAACGAAGGTTCTTCGTAATAATCGTTATATTGTAGAAAAGGTCGGCGAAAACGAGGGACCCCAACGAACATCAACGGCCGCAGACTTTATGAAGTTGTGGGTTAGAGACGATGATGATGACCCGGAATACTGCGAAGAGGAAGAAATGGCATTCAATCGGCAAGATAACGATGAAGAGGAAGACATTCGGGGTCGAATGTCGGTGCAGGACGGCCGAGTGTAGGATTTGATGCTGCGCCGGTCTTGGCGAAACATTGTAGCCGATTCCGAGGCCAAGTTCTTGGAATCGGCGTAGGGACGACACGTGCCGATTTTGGGGCACGTGCCGGTTTTGGTGGCGCGTGGCAATCGGTGGCGCGTGGCAGGATTCACGTACGCAAAAGACAAAAGAACGTTCGGGTGTTATATATTGGCGGCGATCGGGCGTTCGCGAGAGAGTCTAAGATACGACGCGTTAAGACGAGCATGTACACGACGAGCACGCTTCATATGTAAATTTACTTTAATAAATTTATTTTTCATTATAATCACGTTCAATGATCCTATATTAATGAAAAATAAAATTAAATAAAATAGATTAAATACAGTAAAATATGGGAATTTTTACCGCAAAGAATTTTATTCAATTCGGCTCGGTCGTCGATAATCAACTGACGATTTCTACAGAATTTGAGAAGGAAAAAACAGTAATCAAATGACAATCGCTGATCTTTCAATGTCGTTGAAATCGTAGCTTTAACACGTGTTTGCATAACGGCGGAGTTGCCGGGCGATCGAACGTAAACAATAACATATCGGTAAGGCAATCCAAATGCACGAGTAAAACTTTTTGCCTTTGTCATTATATTTTTATGTAACTTTCATTAATACATTCGTAACATTTTCCTGATTAAAATGATACTAAACACGATGTAATTCGGGTCATATTAATTTTTAATTTCAAAATGTTACGATTACATTGAGGATCATACTGGAATAAGTTATTGCAAGTAAATATGACTCAAATTACGCCGCGTTTGGTCTTATTTTAATCGGAAAAATGTAAGAAATTTACTGGTTAAAGGTTGATTACGGAAACATCGAAACTAAAAATGTTTTGTACTTGCATTCGTATTGCCATGCCGCTATATCCTGATCATATGTTGTATTCCGTAGGGATCAGGTTTATTATATTAAATAGAATTTGATTCCAAGCGGAATATTGGGCTAGTTTTATTTAACGCGTACAGTAATACTAACTGATATTTTGTCGTGCAGACGTGCAAGAGTTCGGTCTAAGATATAGATTTAACTGTTCTCAAGTTTCAGAAAGTACAAGAATATATATATATTTGGAAGAGTAGTGGAGGGAGTTGGAATTGGTAAGGACAGGGTTCAAAAATGATTCATAGGGTAAGGTTAAGGATGATGTAGGGCTGACTATTGACAGTATGATTCGCAGTTAAGGATGAGGTCACCGGATAGTTGAGTAGGATATCTATATTGATTTAGGTTGGCATACAACACCTTCCGCCATAAGATTGTTAACAGAGGGTTAACAATTAAATCTAACACTAACATTAAAATATTTTGATATAGTCTACAGTGTATAAGGTAATGAGTTGTTGTATCACTAAACTTAATTACATACTACTTAGTTAGTACTTATTCATAATAATCTTAAAATATTACTAGCCGATGATTTATAATATATAAATTGGAAATTAGGTAAAGTTATAATGATTATAAAGTTATAATGATTATACAAGAATTAATGGTTATCTACATTTTTAAAGGGGTGTAGTACTTCTTCGCGTTCTTTGCCGTGACTGGGCTAGAACCACGGGAGTCGTTTCTTCGTCTTCTGATATCTCTGGTATTGGGTTGGTGTTTACTGCTCGATTTCGCCTTGGTTGATAGGTGACTATCTCGTCGATTGGTGTTGTAGATTGACTCGAAAGTGATGATGATGATGAATCAAAAATGCAGTTCACAAAATTTTTAATTAATGGAGGATTGACCATTCCATGTCTTGGATCCGTAGTTGAACAGCATAATCGTTTTAGCCAGTGGAGGCATCCGAAAGTCTGACAACATTTCAGAAGTATAAATAAGACCAATATTGCGGAGATTACTCCCAGAGCGACTGTGTACCATTTAGTATGAGTAACGATAAATGGTTGGTTGATTTGTTTGGTAATAATTTCATCAAATTCACTTAATTTCTTATTTGCGTATTTGAGTTCTGTGAGGTCGATATTTGTCAAGTGTATTGATTGTAATGTAACTGACTCGACTGATTCTAAATGAGGTGTTAAGATGCAACAATCATCATCTAAAATGTTTATATGTGGAATATAATAAGTTGCATTTTTACTGATCTCGTGTGTGGCTTCTATCACGAATAAATTAGTGTATCCCTTGCAGTGAGGCTGAAGATGAATAATTCCGCTTTCCTGTAAGATCACGTCTTCCAAGTGGTCCTGATTTTCCCCGCACATAATGGTGAGGGTTGTCGGCTCATGAAGGACGTAAATCCATTGGTTTTTCGCAATATAATGCCAGGTTTCTATCGTTGCTCTAATAGTTTTTGTAGCGCAAGTAGAAGGAATTTTACTAATATGAGGAAATAGCAGCTCGATTTCACAAATTGGTAGATTTGTTGAGGCCGTAGTATGCAGGTGATAGCAGATGTACTCCTCGTCTCGATACTCGTTGCAATCAGACAATTCTTTGAGGAAGGTAAATTGAGCCTTAGTTTGGGATAAGAGGAGATAACGATTTTGTGGAATGATATAGGATGAGAATTTTGAATTATTATGCTGTATTGGAAGAGGGATAAGCTCGAAGATATCGAATTTTGTTCGTACGACTAAGGGAATTTGAAGTGCAAATATTATGTTGTCATTTGTGGCGATTACGTGGAGTTGAATAAATTTGTAGAAAGCGTGTATATTTTCCACATTTGGTTCCATAACTAATTCATGTTCATTTTTAAAGTTTTTCAATTCTTCATGCAACATTTTAGGAGTAATGATAAACGGTGAAACAATATTATGCTCAGCTAAATTTATAGCTTTTATATATTTTGAAAATTCTTGATTAATTTGGCTTACTAGCATATTTAAAATGGTAACCTGTTGGTTTACCGCAGATTCCATTTGCAG
This sequence comes from Megachile leachella, assembly GCA_963576845.1. Lineage (NCBI taxonomy): Eukaryota > Metazoa > Arthropoda > Insecta > Hymenoptera > Megachilidae > Megachile > Megachile leachella. Next base: position 15,811,816 of record OY756253.1, on the reverse strand, counting down.
ACGAGAAATATATGAATTAGTTTGGGTAATAAAAGAATTGATTTTTTCTATGTTTTCGTTCATTGCTTTCTCTTGACTTTGGAGCGAGTAGAGGGAGCTGTTGAAATTTTTAATAGTGTTAGTAATCACTTGAACTTGTGATTTGAGCAAAGTTTTCGTTTGTCTATCATTATTTATTAAAGTTTTAATGCTATCCTCATAAAATTGGGCATCATCAGCGTCAGGAGTGCCAAAAGCCCATTTTAATAAATATGACATGCCATTTAAAAGTCCACGTCTTTTCCTGATAACTAATTTCTCAGTCAATTGTTGGAGGATTTCGCGTTTTAAATTAATTTCTGATACTTCTGCCTCGACTAATTGAATAGTACGTTCACAATGGAAACTAGTATGATCCTTCCGACTTAGATCTTGTAATGTTAAATTACAAATGCCTTTGGTTTTAGTGAGATAGATATTAATAATCCTTAATGCATTATTTAGATGAGTCTTATTCACGTGTGAAAGAAGTGTAAGTTGTGAATTCGCAATTTGTGCTGTTCCTTTTTTGTTATAAAAGATTCCGCTAGATTTCTCGAAAGGATGGTGAGAGAAAAAATGACTGCTGGCTAGAGGCAGGAATAGGAGAAGGATTAGAATCATCTGATTCATCTGAAAAGTAAGGTTTAAGTAAGTTAGTGTGATATTTAACCAACTTTCGGCCAATTTGGATTTCAGCAGTTTGATTAGGAAATATTTTAGTAATTTTATAAGGTCCTTTAGCATTACTTGTGAGTTTTTTAGATAATCCCGGTAAAGTCTGTTTATTCTCGATTGTAACGAGGTCGTTAACTTTAAATTTGGTTGGATTAATTTTCCTATCATGATACTCTTTGCTACGATGTTTTGAGTCAATAAGGTTTTCACGTGCAAGTTGAAAGGATGTATTGAGTCTAAATTTGAGTGATCGGATATAATCGTCGTAAGTATAATGAAATTCTGGATTTTGTGTTATAGATGAAGGTAAATATGCTTTTCGTCCGAAAAGGAGTTCATAAGGCGTGTAATGAGTGGATTTGTGTATTGCTGTATTATAACTAAACATTGCAAACGGAACATACGTATCCCAGTCTGTTTGTTTTTTGTTTATATAATGTTTAAGATAATCTTTTAAAGTAAGGTGTGATCTCTCGAGGGCTCCATTTGTTTGAGGGTGATAAGGCGTGGATGAAATATGTTTTGTCTTAAACAGATTACTCATTTCTTTGACAAGATCCGACATGAAATCTGTACCTTGATCCGTTAGGAATGTTTCGGGGATTCCAAAATAAACAAAGATAAAAAGTAAATTTTCAACGATTGTTCGTGCTTCATGATTTGGGACTGCAAATGCAAAAGAGTATTTCGTCAAGTCGTCTTGAGCCGTGATGATGAATCGATTACCTTGTTCAGTTAGTGGGAGAGGTCCTACTATGTCAATAGCTAATCTCTGAAATGGTTTTTCCGCAGTGGTTGTAATTTCCATGGGTTGTTTAGTAGGTTTAAAGTTCGTTTTATTTAGTTGGCAAGAATGACACGTCTTAATATAATTTCTAATGTCACTTTTCATTGTTGACCAGTGATATCTTTCTTTGACTCTAGTGTAAGTACGATTGAAACCACAGTGTCCGGAAAGTTTGCTATCATGGCATTCTTTGAGAATGACTCGTATTTCATCGCGATTCTTAGGAACAATTTTCTTTGTATTTAAGAATTTGATATCGTTAGAAGGAAAAAAGAATTTAACCATTTCATTAAAAATTTCGGGCTTAATACCGTTTTGTTTTTTTGGGGGAACTAGAATGAAATCTTTTGATTTTACTGTATCTTGAAGATTGACAAAACTTTGAAACAAGTTACGATAATCAATTTTGTCGTGATGTAAATTTTTAGGGAATAGGACTAATAGAGTTTGATTGTTATTTTGCAATTTATACAACCCATTAGGGCTTGATGTTAATTCGGTTGTGTCAAAGTTCTGCGTTACGAAATCTGAGTAGGGGTTTTCTTTATCTAAATCTTCAGACCATAAGAGTACTATTGTACCTTTTAATTTTGAAAGAGATGTCTCTTCTTTTGGGAATTCGATTACGTCTGTGTTTGTGTAATGAAATTTCGTAAAGTCTTGATACGTTTTATTGGATTTGTGTACGTGGAATATAGATTCAGTGTTTTCTTTCGAATCAGAATGTAGTCGCGATAGACCGTCTGCATTAGAGTTTATTCTACCGGGTTTATATTTTATAACATACTTGTATTCGTTAAGGCGTAAACGCCAACGGACGAGTTTTGAAGAAGGATTTTTACAATTGAAAAGCCATTGAAGGGGTCTGTGATCTGAGTAGATTGTGAACTCTCTGCCGTAAAGATAGGGTCGAAAATGTTCAATTGTATTTATGATCGCTAATAACTCCTTCTCAGTTGTGGAATAATTTTGTTCAGAGCTATTTAACGTTCTCGAATAGTAAGCTATAGGTAGATCTTTATTATCCTTAATTTGTGATAGGACGCCGCCGATGCCTACATTAGATGCATCGCAAGTGACAACAAAAGGTTGAGAAAAATCAGGATACTGTAGCAAAGGTTCGGTTGTCAATATTGATTTTATTGTTTCGAACGCTTGTTGCTGTTCTTTGGACCAAACAAACTCGGCGTTGTTTTTTAATAGCGATGTGATTGGTTTCGCGATTGTTGAAAAATTTGAAATAAATTTTCGATAATAACCTGCCATTCCAAGAAATGTTTTTATTTGTTTTAAGGTTTTTGGAGGGTTCATTTTCTGTATACACTCGATTTTTTGAGGATTTGGTTTAACTCCATCTTTAGAAATTATGTGCCCTAAATATTGACAAGATTCGCGTAAAAATTCGCACTTATCCGGCTGAAGTTTGAGATTAAACTCGCGAAATCTGTTAAATACATTACGTAATTTCGTATTGTGATCAGTGAGGCTAGATCCGAAGATAACTACATCGTCCAGATAAACGAAGCATTGTTTGAAATTGAGCCCGGTCAAAATGTTGTTCATCATTCTTTGAAAAACGGAAGGAGCATTTTTGAGACCGAAGGGCATTCGTGTAAATTCAAAATGACCTTCTGGAGTTGAAAAGGCAGTTTTTGGCGCGTCGACAGGGTGCATAGGCACTTGATGAAAGCCACTTGTTAAATCTAATGTTGTAAAATATTGAGCGTGCCCTAATTGATCTAGGATATCTTCTATGTGTGGGAGGGGATATGCATCACCGATAGTCTTCTCATTAAGTTTTCTATAATCGATGACGATTCGCCACTTTTGCTGACCAGAGGCGTCTAATTTCTTTGGTACAACCCAAAGTGGACTTGACCATGGACTTACGGAAGGTTTAATAATTCCTTGTGTTAACATCGCCTCAATTTGTTTTGATACTTCGTTTTTATGTACCTCAGGATACCTATAAGATTTTACTTGGATAGGGATATCGTCTGTCGTTGTAATTCTATTCATAGTTGCAGAAGTCGTAGTTAATACGTCGTTGGGGAGATGAAAAATATCTTTGAATTCGTGACATAATTTAATTATTGAGTCTTTCTCTTCGGGATTTAAATGATTGACGCGTAATTTCTCATTTAATAATTCCAATCTTTTAGTTGTATCTTTTGGATCTTCAGAAAAATTAAATATACGGGCTTCCTTCGAAGGACGTAGAAGTGGTAATTTAGGTTTAGCAAAAATTTTCTTTTCTAAGGATCGATTAATTATTGTAATCAAAGCTTCATTTTTATTTATTACTTTTACGAACGCGTTGGGGACAATTAGTGATTCCTTTTGTTCCAATGCTTGATTTAAGATCAATCCTTCTTCTAAATTAAGAGGGTTTTCGACCGATATTTTAGCTACAATTTCTGATCGCGGAGCGATTGATATTAGAGACAAGTCTGATAGTTGACTCGTATTTCGTTGAAGAGGAATTGTAAATGGAATTGATTTGATTGAAATAGATGACTTTTGAAAGTCGATTTTGCAATTTTGCGCATCAAAAAAGTCTTGTCCTAAAAGACCATCAAAGGGAATACCTGTGTTTGAATCGAGAATTTGGAATTTGCTGTTAAATGAATGTTTACGGATTGATAGGATTAGTTCCGTTTCTCCAAGAGTTGCGATCGGTGCGTTGATACTGATACCATTAAGTACAATTGGGTCCGAATTAGTAATTTTAAAATTATTGAGACTTGATTTTTTAACTAACGAAATAGACGCTCCAGTATCGACTAAGAATTTTAGAATCCCATCGGGAGAATTTGATAAAGGCGATTCAAATAGAACAAATGTTAACTCGTTATTCGATTGGGCGTTATGAAAAGTAAATGAATTAAGGAGTGTCGTAGCGTTGGATTCGGCATTACTGGTTGATGCTTGCTCAGGAGGTCTAGAGTTTTGTATAGAAGATTCGAAATTCTGATTACTCAAATGAATTCTCGAATGTTGAGTATTTTGAGGGTTTAATCTGTTCCCAGTGTTTTTATTACGTCGAACATTTGCAGCGAATCTTTTTATGCATTCATCAATAGAATGGCCTATATTTTTGCAATAACGACATTGAATTTGATTAGTTAATCCATGTGGATTTTGATTTGACCATGAGTTGTTAGGTCGACTCGAATTTTGAAATTGATTTGAAGTTTTATGAGGATTTTGGAAATTATTTTGTCTAGTAGGTAGATTTTGTTGTATATGATGGACTGGTTTTGGATAGCGAGATGTTGAAGGGTTTGATCTAGCGTTCTTTTGATAACAATCTTCACTTGCATGATTTGTCCTGCTACAATATGTGCACCTCGAAAAGTTATCGTAACGAATTCGGAGAGCTTTTTCTTCCGCTGAGGCGGCAGTAAATGCCTGATTAATTGTTTGAAATTCTCTATACCGAAGCATTTGCGAAATCTGCGGGTGAGTATGATAAACAAATCGGTTGAGGGTCATCTTAGTTACCATTGAGATACTGCCAGGTAAAAGACTTTCGTCTTGTTCTGACGAATGAATAGCTGCGAGGATTCGAGACGAAAGGTCTTCGATCCTTTGGAAAAATTGCGATACGTTCTCATTCCTCTTTTGGACAATAGAATTTAATTCCTCGAACAACTGATCAATAGATTTTTTATCCTGATAGAGATTTAAAAGAAGTTCAGAAACTCCTTCCCAAGTCGTAAGATTGCAATGAATGTCAATTTGTTCCCGTGCTTTACCCGTAATACGACTTTTCACGTAAAGCAATAGAGCAGGTTTTTGAGCTTCCGCGGCTAATTCGAAGACTCCGTCGACTTGTTTTACAAAACTACGAATTTGATAACGATCACCATCAAATTTTTCTGGGATTAATTTTACTAAAAATGATAGTTCGTACGTTGATTCGGGCCTCTGATTTTCATTAGGCATGATTAGGAAAGATTCGTGGAAAACTAAGGAAAGAATTGTCTACACTGACGAATATCTATCGAGTAGTACTTACTATGGAAGTTTTCCTCTGCAATCGGTGCTGGCGTTGCTAGGTCCAGTAATTTCCAACCAGGTTGCAGGATTTCCTCTGATACGCTGTTTCTTGTACTTGGCCCTGTTCGATGTCCACGTTCTCAGCAACTTGATGTTTGCCACTCGGTTCACAGGGTAGAATCGCTACTTCTACTTATATTCACTGTATGTAGAGTGCTGGACATCCCATCCTCGTCGCCAAAATGTTGTATTCCGTAGGGATCAGGTTTATTATATTAAATAGAATTTGATTCCAAGCGGAATATTGGGCTAGTTTTATTTAACGCGTACAGTAATACTAACTGATATTTTGTCGTGCAGACGTGCAAGAGTTCGGTCTAAGATATAGATTTAACTGTTCTCAAGTTTCAGAAAGTACAAGAATATATATATATTTGGAAGAGTAGTGAAGGGAGTTGGAATTGGTAAGGACAGGGTTCAAAAATGATTCATAGGGTAAGGTTAAGGATGATGTAGGGCTGACTATTGACAGTATGATTCGCAGTTAAGGATGAGGTCACCGGATAGTTGAGTAGGATATCTATATTGATTTAGGTTGGCATACAACACATATTACATTTCTTAACGAGCGAGTTCCGTCGCGCTTCTTCTGTTCATCTTCGTCGCTTCTGAGACATTATTGTAAAACGTTCGGTCGAAATACGCATCCGTGGATATTCGTTAAAAATAATTCGTATTGCAAAGATAAATTTTTCGACTCAAAAAAAAATTAAAATGAATTTAATATTGCCGGCAATACGTGTTGTGCGATCGCGATAATACATTTTGCAATAACTGCCATTTTCTTTCAATCACGCATCACGCATAAAGTGTAGTGTAGTGAGAAGCTTCCGTAAACGAATTGAGGTGGAAAAAAGTGGACATTTTTAACATTTCAATACTGCGGACGGGACAATCGTGGTGCGTGTGTTTGTTTAGTGCGGATTCCTCATCCGTAAATATTCTTGCAGAGAACAATGACAGTCACCCTTTTTACTTGACAATCCCATAGAACGGGTATCGATATGCTCTTGTGGATTTTAGCGAGAAAACAGGTGTCATGTCATACGACGATCTGTTTAAGAATTAATGAAGAATTGTCGCATCTTACATTCATTTGTGAGGTAAGCATCCGAGTATTTTGTAACTTTATACCGTTAAACAAAACGCCATTTTTTATTTTCAATTATTTAATAACATTGCTCTGAATATTCATCTTCATTTTCGTTTCATCGATACACATAGTTCCGTTAATAAATGTATGCTTAGTAAATTTTGTAATTACTTACCGGCTGACGCATTATCGACGGTGGTAACTACGTTACCGATGTCGCGCGATTTGTTTGTTCACGACCAGGGTCAATCGTCACGCTTGCAGCCGTCGCTCTCGCATCCGAGCGCGCGCTATTCTCGCCCTCTGATTGGTCAGTGTTTTTCATTAATAATTCAAAAACTAAGCTTTAACCAGCATTTTGGTAAAGGAAAAAGTTGTTCAGAATCACCCCAGCTACCACTCCTTAAGAGGGTTCCCACCTGTAGCCGAACACCCTGTATATCGGCCTCATATTCGAAGCTTTCGCTCACGCTGTCGCGCGCCTGGTCTATATGCGCTCTCATTGGTCAGTGTTTTTTGCTAATAACTCGAAAATGGAGCCTCAACCAATATTTTGGCAAAAGAAAAAGTTGTTCACAATTGCCCCACCTACCACCCCTTTTCGGCTCGTGCAGTATTTGCGGGACACCCTGTATATACACTCAATACTAAATTCTTTAGATATATACTAAAGATATATACTATATATTCTTTATATACAGGGTGTCCCACAATTAGTGTAAGACCCGAAAAGGGGTGGTAGGTGGGGCGATTCTGAACAACTTTTTCCTTTGCCAAAATATTGGTTGAGGCTCCATTTTCGAGTTATTAGCAAAAAAACACTCGCCAATGAGAGCGCGCATAGACCGAGCGCGCGAAAGCGTGAGCGAAAGCTTCGAATATGACAGCCGATCGTCTTCGTGAACAAACGTATCGATACCGTCGGTATAACGTCGGTATAACAGGCAGCTATTAGGTGAAAGTTAGATCAAATAATGAAAAGAAGTTAAGAATAATATTAAGTACTTTGTAATTCGTGAATGGGAGATAAACCAATTAGTGGTTGTTTACCCAGACCAAGTATATTGTATTTATTTTACGCCTTCACAAAGGAAAAAGAATTAATTCACGTAAATTAATTCTGCCGATTATTCTAATGAAGCAAACGAATAAATTCACGTTTCAAAACGAATAAGTACCTTGCCTATGAAATGGTACAGAATTGGAATAGAATATCTAATGCAGTACCTCACTGAAGTGAAATAAATCAATTGCTGCGTACGTTTAATTTTAAGAGACAAGAGATAGAAACAACTTAAATAAAACTTACCCATTGATTCATGAAGAAACTAGCTTCGATAAAAAATATTTGTGTCACTGGGTAGATCCATTGATCAGAACATCAACAGCTGATGTCCTGGCAGGGTCAATGAACTCTCAATTTATTTCACTGTCTCTTTCTAATAATTGCACAACATAAGCACGACAGGTAAACGGACCGAATGAAAATGCGTGAACGATTATTCATAGATATGTATGTTTAATGATACACTATATTCTCATTATAGGGTATTCAAATTCAGGAATCGAAATTATATTGTATTTTATTAGAAGACATTGTTAAACTGGCCACGGATCGTGGTTTCGTTCTCGATCGTGAGGAATACGTCGCGAACGGTTGCCATGCAACGATGTTTTGTTGAACGACTGCGGCGTCGACCGACAGTCATCGTTTATTGTCGAAAGATACGTGTTAAAATAAAATCTATCGTTGTTGTTAATCTAAAATTGTGTTTTCTTGCTTTCAAGATAGTATAGTTTAAGTTATTTATGAATATTCGTTCACGTGTTTTCATTCGTCCTATTTACGTGCCGGATTTACAATGAAAATTAGTGAAAAATAACAAAGAAAAATGATAATGACAACTAATAATGAAAGATGACAGTGATAAGTGACAGTGAAATTTCTTGAAAGTTGTTTGAGAGATTCTGTTATTTATACTGACAATAAGGATCGGTGGATCAACCGAGTGACAGAGATGCATTTTAATCGTGATTATTTGCGGTTTAATGGGTGAGTTACATTTAAATTTGTTGATTATTTAATTCAAATTTTTATTCGTTGAATAGAAAAGTTATTTAATTTTTTAAAAATGAGAATTTGTTCTTTTTCATCATCACAATATCTAACGAAAATAATTTTCCATATTTCATTACAAACGTCTCGAATAAATTCGATTTATTCTGATTATATGAATACGAACTAATTTTGTTATTTCTTATTCACGAATGAATGACAATTCAGTAATAATCCAGATTATTTTATTCATTATGGGATGTAACTTTCACCTAATCGCTTCCTGTTATACCGACGATATACCGACGTTTTACCGACGGTATCGATACGTTTGTTCACGAAGACGATCGGCCTCATATTCGAAGCTTTCGCTCACACTGTCGTGTGCCTGGTCTATGCGCGCTCTCATTGGTCAGTGTTTTTTGCTAATAACTCGAAAATGGAGCCTCAACAAATATTTTGGCAAAGGAAAAGGTTGTTCAGAATCGCTCCACCTACCACCCCTTTTCGGGTCTTACACTAATTGTGGGACACCCTGTATATACTAAATTCTTTAAATTTGGAAAAAAAACGGTTCGCCGTTAATTTAATTTCTTTGCAAAATATTCTTCCATATATCATTCTAATTTAAACAGAAGAATATTTTTCGCGTCATTAAATGCATAAGGAAACATTCTCCATTCATAGGATAAAGCCATAACATTAGGAAATTTGGAAAAACGTTGCTAAATTTTGCAGGTCCAGAAAGGTAAGCTGCTTTCCTCGCGTAAAGCTATGTTAAAATCTAAAAATTTAAACTCGTGAAAAACTTTATCGTTGTACGGTAATTTTTTATCTTTTCAGTTCATGCGGTTACATAAAACGATAAGCAAGTCGATTTAATTTCTTTAATTAGATTCCGGAGATTGTAATTTTATGAACGGTTCACATAAGGGGAAAAGATATACTGAAATTAACGACAAAAAATTGGTTACGTTCATTGTATTGATATTAATATTTTGAATTACACGCGGCTGTAAAAAATTTGATGCCATCTGCTTTATTAAAAGCTTACTAGTTTTAGCTAATTGATGTATTAAAATTCTGTTACTTTGAAAAAACGCATTAAATTCATTAAAAGTACTTAAGGAATATTTCAAAAAAAAAGCAAATACGCTTTTTACATGATTATCGTTTAACCGCTTAATGCACACCTCCGTGACATATACGGGCAACGTTGACCGGCAGAATTAAAAAAATGTGCATTAAGGGGTTAAAATATCGTAAATTTCTGTTGCGGAATTACTCGGATTTTCAAAAAGTTCCAAATGAATATAAGATGTGAAAACTTCCCACTTATTGAGAAGTCTAACAACGCATTTCTGTAAAGCGAGCCATCTAGTGTTTGACAGCTTTAAAATTTTTCGCGTTTCTTCTTTGTAAAATTTTTGGAATTCATATAGGATAGCTGCTGATCGTTTCGTACTGCTAGAAAAATATGCTGTAAATGCATGTAAAATATTTTCACAAGACCGCGCTAAATTTGCACAGGCTTTACTGGCAATGAGTACCGACGAACGCAAATACAATATAACACAATAAGAAGCGGTACCACCTCTCTTTTGAGTCTACTAATGAAAGAATCTTTAACGCCTATCATCACGGCAGCGTTATCACATGCAATTCCGACGATATATGATATCGGAATATTTTTATTTTCCTGTCCAGGAACAGGAAAGTGGATTTGCAACGTGCGAAGTGAACTTTGTCGTTCGATCCCGTCATTCCGAAGACTTCCGGCTGTCCGTTCGAGCTCTGGTACTGAGGACTTCTCATTTCTTTGTTGCTGACACACCAAGTTAAAGGCTCTTCTTGGCCTCACCTTCAAGGCCTTCCTCTGGCAGACCCAGACATTAGTGTGCCATCCCGTGTGGATCTTATCCTTGGAGCCGATGTGTGCGGGAGCCTTTTCCAAGAGGGAACTCGTGTGGGACCCGAAGGATCGCCTATCGCCAAACTTACCCTTTTCGGCTGGGTGTTAATGGGAACCACTTCCTTAGACAACTCTTTGGTAACTGGGACAATTCGTAGTTTCCACACTCAGACGGAGGACTCCGTCACCAAGTTTCTCCAACGGTTCTGGGAAGTGGAGGAGGCGAGGGAGCCAACCCCACTATCAGAGGAAGAGGAGAGGTGCGAGAGGTATTTCCCGGAAACCCATTCCCGGGATTCAAACGGTTGGTATATTGTTTGCTTACCATTCATTCGAGATCCAGTTGCCAGTCCTCAGTATGGGCTGGCTACGGCTCAGTCCGCCGTAGCGCCACTTCTGAACGGGACTTCCCGCCGAAATTGTGCATATTGCACGTGGATAGTGTATTTTGGAAGAAAAGAAATTTATTTGTTTAGTCAAAAGATTCCCGCATTAGTCACAAGAGACGGTGTTGTCCAAAGAGTAGCTCGCGATTTTACCGGCATGTCGGATATATCCGGCGTTCGGCTCCGCGAGTTTTCAAGTAGATGACGGATATATCCGTCGTTCGGAGCGACAGGGTTAATATTAAACTGTGAACGCCGACTTGCGTCAAATGACAGTTTAAAGGAAAGCTATGGTAGCTTTACGAAGAAGTATCTAACCTTGAATCATATGCAGGTTGCACCAGAACCGGATCCACAATATCCGGCGTATTATTTGCCTCATTACGCTGTTGTGAAGAAACACGATCTCACTGCGAAGATTCGGGTAGTCTTCAATGCGTCGTTTCGGACCGCTTCAGGATACTCTCTCAATGATTGCTTGGCAACTGGACCTAAAATGCAAACTGACTTATGGCTCATTCTGACCCGGTAGCGTCTGTTTCGTATTGCTTTTACTACTGACATTATTAAAATGTTTCGTCAAATAAAGGTACACCAGGTAGACGCGGATTGGCAAAGGATTTTATGGCGTCCAAACCCTGGCGTTTCAGTGCAGGATTACCGATTAACCACAGTTGCCTATCGGACCGCCTGTGCCCCTTTTCTGGCTTTGAGGGTGGTGGCACAACTGGTCAAGGATGAAGGAAGACGTTTTCCCTTTGGAGCTCAAGCAATACATCGACATACATATGTCGACGATATTCTGGCCGGAGCGGATGATTTAGAAAAGGCGTTAGAATTAAAACGCCAGGTTATATCTATCTTTAGAGCCGGTGGATTCGAGCTAAGTAAGTGGGCTTTGAATCTACCGCAGCTTCAGGAAGAGGACAGTACGGAATTACACCGCTTCCATGAGAAAACAGGAGTTAGTACCTTGGGTGTAATATGGTGTCCACGCGACGACACTTTGTCCCTTCGGGTCGCCGGTCCAATTAGCCAATCTAATAAAATCTCAAAAAGATCGATTCTTTCGGAGGTGGCGAGCTCCTTCGATCCATTGGGCTGGACAGCACCTGTGTTAATTTACGCCAAAATGTTATTACGTGATCTCTCGCTACTCGGTATCGATTGGGACCAAGACATACCTGAATCTATTCAAACCACTTGGCACACCTTCAGGACTTCCCTTAGTCAGCTTGACACTCATTCAATTCCACGTTGGACTTGCTACTCAGGAGATCGCACCGAGAAGGTGGAGTTGCACGGGTTTTACGATGTATCTCAAAGGGCCTACGCTGCAGCCGTCCATCTACGAGTTAGTCATAATGGAAAAATTTCAACCACACTATTGGTGGCTAAGACCAAGGTGGCCCCAGTCAAAGCCTTGACAATACCGAAGCTAGAACTCTGCAGCGCTATGCTTCTGTCGAAACTAATAATCCAAGTAAGGGACGGGCTTGACTTACCGGCTTCGTTGACCGCTTGGACCGATTCCAGTGTGGCCCTCTGCTGGATACGAGGCCACGCGTCGCTTTGGAAGCCTTTTGTAGCGCATCGAGTGTCCAGCATCCAGACGCGCATTCCGGCTGATCGGTGGAGGCACGTGCAATCGGCCAGCAATCCCGCAGACTTGGCAACGCGCGGTATATCACCTTCCGAACTGCTGGACTCTAAACTCTGGTGGCACGGATCTTCCTGGTTAGCTCAAAATTCCAATCTCTGGCCCATTGCTCTCCCAGAAGAAGATGGAGCTGTCGAGCAGGAAAAGAGGAGGGTCACTGTCTACATTCATGCAAACAGGACCGAAGAAAAACTCTTTTCCCGCTTCGCCTTACGGGTTTTATCACGTTGTTTTAAATTCTTAAGAGTCACGTCATAATTTTTGAGAATTTCAAGATCCCTGATTATGAGGGCCTCTGGTGGCGAACTAGGAAAGCTGTAGATGAAGAGAAGGACAGATAGATCCTTGTCTCTCCAACATATCTTTCTTTTCACGAAACGAAGCGAAATTCGTTTTCTGGCATGCTACGGCGAAACAATGGTGCCGTAGCAAGACTGGCGGGCACCCCCGGCATCGATTTTTAAAAATTTTTTATATGTGGATGTATGGACATGTAATTTTTTGTTGTAATTTTAGGGAAATAAAGGAATATATCGCTAATAATCGTTAATAGTTGTTAGTTTGTTTTAGTAGAAAATTAGTCATTCTTTCACGTATCACTGATTATAAATTTGGCTGCGATGGACGTTCGACGCAGAATTTATGAATAATTTGTATGTTATTTAGTCTGAAATCATATATGCTAAACTGGTTCAAAGAAGATACCGTATCGCATGCAATATAAGATGTTTATACATTTAGCGCGTTGCTCGGAAGAAATAACGCAAATATAAGAGAAGAATCGATTGCTACTACGAGACTAAATAATTAATTGTATGAAATATAGATGGAAGAGAAAAAAAAAAAATTTATAAATAAAGCATGTGCATAATAAAAAGACTTTTTTAGTAAAATGTACTGTTTGTAATAATTGCAATAACTCTAAATATTTTTGAACGTAGATATAGATTTAATGATAAAAAAAATGTTATATGCAAAAATAATTTATGTGATTACTGTAATGCTATTCCTGCAAAATATTCAAAGGTCAGGTATAAAAAATAAAATCCGTATACACGTTGAACTGTGTTTATATCGTCAAATGCCACTTCTAGTCAAGGATCAGTCGGATGACAATGTTTTACCACATGGCCTGGTCTTTTCAAACGCAACGCTTCAACCTTCGGGTTAAGGGCAGGATCCCGCAGTAATGTGCTTGTATACTAATACATAGCGGCACATGCACGTATAGGCGATGTGCGAGAGAGAGGTCCGATTTCGTACTTTCGATCTAACGTCTCGAAAATTGCATAAATTCACTTTTTGAGGATAACTTAAGCACTGTTAGCTATCCACAATATCGCGCTGCTATCGATTTTACATCAATAAACATCACATTCTGAATAAAATGGAAAATTCTTCGGACGTACACGTGAGACAGACATAGATTTTGACAGTCAAAATGACAGCTCCTAGACACGTTGCGCCGTATTTTCGCTTTTACGCAAAATTTAGAGATTTACTCAACGAAAACGATAGCAGCGCAACATTACTGTAATGGTACGATATTGCGTTGGTCCATTTTTTGTCAATTTATCACTTCCGAAAGACGTAAGATCAAAAATACGATTTTGCACACCGGCGCCTGTCAACGATCTTCCGCCATGCAATTATAATTTCACGATTATTTACTTGGAGCGCTTATAGTATTAGTCATACGTTATCGCGATTTTGATAACGTGATTACCAGAGATTTCTAGATTATCTACATCGTCGATAAAAATACGAAGCGGACATTCACAAAGAGGCGGCCGCGGCAGGCAGTGGGGAAGAGGCGGCCGCGGCGGCATGAACAAAAATTATTTTATAATTAATCAATAGAGGAAATAAAAAAAATTTTTAAAAATCCTTATATTTTTTGCTTATGAAAAATATATGTTAGCGTCAATGTATTTCTGGGAATCATTGGAGTCAATCAGCTGTTGCTATTTTGTCGATTTATGAATGGGAACGATGTTCATTATGGATCTGGCCACGGAGTGGGGAAGGCGAGGATGTAGAAAGAGTGAATGAAGTTTGGTATAATTGCTATGAATCGTGCGTAAAAAAAAAGAATGACGCTGATGGTGTGTTGAGGTTTACGGAAAAGGGGACGTGAATAATTCGGTCATTGATATTATTACAAAACAGTTCGAGACATCCGACGCCTTCTTGTAAGGAAACCAAAATTAACCATTTGGTACTCACACCAGAACCAGTTTATTAATTTTCAATTTAATTTTCAACATATATGGAATAAAGATATCCGAGATATAAAGAATATAAAAATCATATATTTTTTACAATTTTCTCCTAATTTCTAGCGGCTCGTACTTTTATTTTCTCTCCCTCTCCCTCTTTCTCTCGCACTTATCGCTCATTCGTCAAACTATTCGCTCTTGCCATTTGCGCGCATTTACAAAACCTATAACATTTGTATATGTGATAGTATATAATATTGCAACTATTATGGATATTACCTAATCCAACCCATATTAAAAGTATTACAAAAAGTAAAATGAAAGACATATAACTTGAAAAAACTAAGGGTTTCATACAAGCGTGGATTCGATCCTGCGTCTAAAAAAATAACCATCGATTACGAGGCTAAAGTCCTACCGTTTTCGCCAATAATGCTGCTGCATTATTATTTTAGGTTTCTGAATATCAGCAGATACGACGTAAAATTAATAAATGCGGCTTTTCAATTTTTAGAACTACAATTTGCAACGTAAAAATCTGGAAAAATTCTATAATATGCGCTATGTGAATCTCAATGTTTTAGAATTTTTTCAGAATTTTTATACGAGATTAAAGAAGCAAAATAAGGCAAAAACCGAAATTTCGTTTTTTCAATTTTACTGCCCCTATGGTTGAGATAGGGGATTAAAATTTGTTGTGAGATGCCTTTTTTCCGATATACTATCGATAGATGTATGGGATGTTTCATTTCGTTCAAGTGCATTTTCGGTCATCTCCTCCCTTTTTCTTCGTGTTGCGCTCGTAATGATTAGGAAACTTGACTCGAGCCCGTATTCCTACAAGTTGCTTGATGTCTAAAAATAGATTAATAGATATGACAACAGCGTAATAACCCGGCAACGATGCCTTCGCGTCCTTTGTCTGCCAAAAGTTGGTTGATAATAGGAATAGGAATAGGTGGCTAATAGAGTTTAGATATATTTGTATATCTAGTCGATAGATGGCGCAACGCGAGTTGTCTAATTTATAAATTGTTTATTTCTAGTATTCACCGCTCATAGACATCGTCGCTTTGATCGATTCGGAGATAAGCCAAAACGGGATCCTGCCCTTAACGAAAAACTTTAATAACGAGAAAGTACCTTTTTCAAGCACACGTGTCCAACTGAACATTTTTTTCTTTAGAGTTTTCTAACGGCCTGTCTTTTATGTTTCAGTATCTACGTTTATATTTTACAAGGAAATACGAAGTCACAAAAAGAAACGATCACAATATATTTTGTTGTATGTGACATAAATTTGTACAGTCATACTTGATTTCAGTATCAAGTATGCGCTATATTTTATTGCAACAAGTTACTCAATATATTACCGCAGATTATTATAGAATTTCTAAAATTAATTCAAAATTGTAATAATTATGTTATACATTGTAATAAAGAAAGAATTTGGAATTTAACACAATATAAACAGATATTACAATAATCGATCATTTTTACCTTATTCTTTTCGACGTTTCAAATCTAATCCGCCCAGCGAGTTTTCCTTGTCTACAGATTCGCATTCTTCTGTCTCATTTTCTCGTTCTTTCTTCGTCCACTTTCTTGTTTGCTTCTTTTCAAAGCAGCTATGACAATGGCCCTCGTAAATGTGTTGATTGTAGCCGTATATGTCTTTATATATCTGTAAAAATAGAACCTACTGCGCAGATTGCATAGATGCATTAGTACAATATTGTTTTAAAGAGCGTTTTAAATTTACAGAATTCAAAACATAGTATGTTTTATTACTACAGAAATTAAGGAATAACATCTATTAGTAAAAATATAGCACGCAGTATAAAAAATGCAGTAAGAAAATATACAGTGGAAGAAATGCTTTGTACTGTATACTATTGTACGCACCTTTGTATTGTATATTGCTATACGTACCTATGTACTGTACAATTATTACACGTGCCTTTGTACTGTATATTGCTATACGCACCTATGTACTGTATAATGTTGTTGTACGCACGTTTGTACTGTATATTGCTATACGTACCTATGTACTGTATAATGTTACAAAAATATTGCAGTAATAATCAGAATGTGCCCACCACCTCTTCCCAAGCGACTCGAAAATTTATCGAACCAGCGCAATATAATTGAAATGGAAGTTATCGCGCTTATTCGTTCAATTTTCTTTTTTTAATCGCTCGCTGTACATTCTGAACGAATTGCGGCTCCCGAATTGGCATGTTTCTTGCCGCTCTGCTATCAATTAGTTCGGGAACCAAGCATTCCTCATAGAATTGTTTGAGCGGTGTCAACATTTTCGTTTGCCAAAATGTGTCATCACGCTCAACAATTGAATGCTTGATTCCGAAAGGCATCCATACTGCAAAGATACAATATTGTCGCTGCGTAATGTACAGTTGCGCTTGAATTTGATAATAATACCCGTGCTTTTCATTTACGCGGGTATCATCCTTTTTATTAAAAATTCGATAAATGTCTCCGGCCTTATTTATTATTGCATCGGTTGGAGACATTTGTCGCGCTGCATAAGGGCATTTAATTTCGACGATTGTATCCTCTGCAACAAGGCCATCGGGAGACGCACCAAAATATGGGAATTCAGAATCAATGAATAATCCGCACTCGTTGATTTTGATTCCCAACATCTTCTCCAATTCTCGTCGTGCTACAATCTCTTTTTCTTTGCCCCACTTAATTGCAGGATTCGTTAATTTAGGAGGGTAAAGAATATTTCTTATCAGATTTTTGCACGACGTAGAATCTCTTCTGCAGCAAACTTTAGAAAAATTCGATGCAGTCAACAGCGTTCGACGTGTATGATGCCACTGCGGGTTTGCATGCTGGCCCCGCGTTACACATTCTAACACGTCTCTATTACGCTGTTGATTGAATAGCATTTCGTAAAAATTGGATTTTAACTGTTCGTAGATGTTGTCATTAATATCCGGCCGTTCTGCGTTTGGCCCATAATCTTTATCGGCTCTGAACGCTTTAGCCGCATATTTCGATCTACGAACAGGTACACCCAATTCTAACGCTGCCTTAATACGTTGCGCATATTGTGCGCACTGTATCATTTTTCTTTTTTCAAGGTCCACTGCTCGAATTGGAGGCACTTTACCAATCGTGCAGCAAGCAGTACTCAACGCTTTCGAAGTGTTAAATTGGAGTACTGATGCTTTCACACGTGCTTGGTAAGAACCTCTTTTTGCAAAATTAATACGTCTGCCACCGATCATTATAGCAATAACAGCATTGCAACTTTCAACAGAATTGCTGGTATAATTATATAAAACGCTTTCTGCGTTGTCAATAATGCGTTTCATCGCATATTCAATTTTTCCGTATAATCCTGCCATTTGCAATTGGGGAACAAGATTTTCCTCGTTTTCCTTTAATTTTGTCATTTGAAAAGTATGGAAGGGAGGAGCAATCTTTATGTTCCCCAAAAATGTGGCTAGGAATATTAGTCAAATCTTTTATTAAACCAGCAATTTTATGTTCCCAAGTTGCATCGCTGTTACGGCGAAACGTTGCAGCTTTTGTAATGTGTAAACGGAAGGCTCTCTCTACTACTTTGCGCAACAAGTTTTCTTAATTTTAAGAGACTTCGACCACCACTCTTACTAATTTCCTCAATTTTTTTTACAAAGGTTGCGGAGAAGATGATTGATGCACTCAATCTTCTCTACAACAACATTTGCGTAAGGTAGGAAATCTCTTAATTTCTTAAGAAGGTTGCTGTCGCCATCGCCAATATATTTGTGATATATTAACCCGTACATTTCTAAGCTGCAACGAAAGCCTTCGAGGATGATGTCGCTTTCCATACTGGTAGAACTCTGATTAGTTCCCCAGTTTTTGTAGCATTTGTGCTCCCGGACAGTAACATTTAATTTACTAGCGCGTGCGCAAATACAACAATATTTGTTTCGCACGCCGACAAATAAAACTTTTCTTGTGTGATACCCCATGATAATAGCCGTCCCAGATGAAGAATTGTAACCGCCACTACGGTACGACCTTTTCATCCAGGAACCATCTGTTATCACAGGCATATACGGAATACCGTCAGTGACATCACCTCTTGCAATTGCCAATTGTCTTTCCACTTTAGCAGCCTCCTGCATTTCTTTCTCTGCAGCGGCGGCTAAAGCTTCGGACATTTCATTGTGACATTGGGCAAACGTATTTTTGTTCATGCATTTTATATCTACTGCAGCTAATGATTCTTCTAATTAAGCGTATCCGGTCCCCGTCAGTATGGTACCCATTACGGCACCTTGATTGACATCCAATATTTCGTCAGATGTCAGTTCACTCCAAAAGTCACCTTTGAAGTGACACATTTGACACTCAACGAAATATTTAGTTTTGAGATCGGAACGCTTCGTTTGTGTTATGACGAGATCAGTTAATTGGCATGAATACTACCAATGGGCTGATAATCTTTGCAATTCGGAAAAAACATGCCCAAAGTTGACGATGCTTCGTCCACTAATCTCGGCAGAACACAAATGACCTACATCTACGTTGCTATCTACATGCAAAATGACATTTTCGATTTCTTCGTCGATGTCGTTTTGCATTTTGCATGCATTTAAATATTCTTCAGCAGATGTATCATATGCTGATTGCAGTGTCAACACATCGTTATTTCTAACGTCTGTTTCGTCCGGACAAATGTTTTCTGACAAATCTTCAATGGCGCTGATTTCTACTAAATTATTGTTATTATTATTATTATTATTATTATGACTGTTATTTATTAAATACATATTACTACATTTGTCGTCGGAGAATTCAGATACATTACAATCATTACTTGATGCACCTGGTGCAATTTGTAATTGTGATGTACTGTCCAGAGTACGAGAGAAAACTAGCGGGACGGGAACGGGGCAAAGAGGATAGGCCGCTAGGACCACCTAATCCCCACTTTTCGACTCACGCGTAGCTTCCACCGTTCATCCGTAATGGTGTGGCTTCACATAGATATAGAAACAGATATTGCTAATATATGTTAAAAAACTCTATCTTTTTCCTTGTACGCGATGCGTAAAACTTTTGGATACTACGACAATGGAATGTCGCTCGACGTATCGCTCGTTCTGTCTCGCTTGTTCTACATATATCTGACCCACTCGCTGCGTCATGCGACCGATTAGTGTATGTGTGCGCCTTGACAAATAGTGTGTTATTGCCGAAAATGCGTGTGACAATAGGCGGCAACATTACGATCTGGCCACTGAGATGCTCTTTTCGTCCCTTTAGCCCCGTTCCCGTCCCGCTAGTTTTTTCTCGTACTCTGGACAGTACTTGCTTGTGATGCGGTGTCCGCCCGATGTAGCGCCCGAATTCTGTTGCGCAGCGATGTTCTTCGATTTACTCGTGCACTCTTTTTATTTCGGTATTTTTTTTTGTCCATCTTCGCTTTACAGTACATTTCACTTTGCACTTACGTAATCAAAAGTTCAAAAATATATGAACTGAATGAAAAAAAAATTAAGAAATAAACATATAAATAAATAAAAATTTTAAAAATTAATAAATGAAGAAATAAAAATAAATAAACGATATATTGTATGCTTAATATTTGTCAACAGATTGTTAATGAAGGCTCGGCGATGTTTCTCATAGCTTCGCCTGTAACAAACTGATGTTGCCACGGACAAAAACAGCTCATGATCGAAAGCAATGAGCGAAAGTAACCAATAGAAACAAGTGAAAAATAAAAACGTTTTATACTGCAAATATTCGGTATCTGCACATCTGGTGAGTGTCCAGTTTCGAACACGTGCGCCGAACATAGAAAAGGATAGCGAGTGACGGACAACAAGCGCGCAGAAACAATAACACTTCGGTTGGACAATCCTAATGGAGGAATGAAGTTTTTTTATCTTCAACCGAATTCGCAAAGGTTGAAATGTATTTAATATACTACCGAACGAGTAAATAGGTTTCATTCATACCTGTTGCGTAATTGTATGGTTGAATCAAATCGAAATTACTTCATTAGGAAATAGAAATTATTTTACACTTTTTAGTGCGTTTCGAAGTCGGCGTATTTGTTTTCTTAAAATTATTTTTTGATTTTTCTTAAATAACACTTTCGCTAATATATTTGTGATATTTTTCAATTTAAAATGAGACCAAACACGGTGTAATTTGGCACATATTTACAGTATTGATTCATAACAAGCAACAGTTTTGTGATTCGTAACAAGCAAATTTCTGTCCCCTCTTCTTTGAAGTCGGCCGCTAAGCGAGAGATACGAGAAGGAGTGAGAGGTCCGTAAAACCGAAGAAGTCATAAATTTTCACGGACGACCGAACAGTTTAGTCGAAAGAGGACAGAACATATATATTTTTTTCTCACTCTGATGCATGGCGATTCTGTCGTATTATGAAAAGTACAATTTGAGGTACATTTTTATTTATAATTTTCATTAATTTATTTAACAAAAATAAAAAAAAGTTGAAGAAAAAATTATATAAGTGTAATATACTATATACAATATATAAAACTATATGAACTGTGTACACTGAAATGGTAATAAAAGTAGCTACTCACTCAACCGTAATTTTTCAAAATTGCTTTATTGTCACTGTAACGGCGATGACCTACCATTTTTGGACATCAATATTTCTTAAACTATTTTATTTCAATAAACTACAATTACAATAACAACACAATACATGTAGGAATGGATCAGAGGGATGTCTCATAAACGGCTCAGTCAACAATACTAAATAGATATACGATGAATAAAGAATTTTAATAAATTGAATAAAGACTGTTAATACGATGAATAAAGAATAATTGTGAACAAAGAACAATTTGGAGGAATTTGCTTATACGTCTATATCATAACGCGTCCGAAACTTGTCTGTTCTTGTCGTTGATCGCTTTTTGCCATGCATACGTCTTTTGTCTTTTGCACACGCACACACATACCCGCTCGCATTCGCTCGCACTCTCTCTCTCTCTCTCATATCTTTCCCGTATGCTCTCTCACTCGCACTCGTCACTCACTCGTCCGTCCATGTCGCGTTCCCTCATACATACATGTGTAGGTGTATGTTAATATTCACATAATTGTCAAAGAATAAGGCGACGTGTGAGAACTGCACTTCGTAATATGTGACAAATGTCAAGAAATTTATGCAAATGAAAGTACTCTTATTTATATCTTGTCTCTTCCTTTTTCGTACTAACTGTGATACAAATAGTTAATAATCTGAAGAATAGTGAGTTCAAGCTTTAAAATAGTCTTTGATTTACTAATTTTGGACAAATTTTGATAAAGTTATAGAAGTTTAAAGAGCGCGTCAATTGTAAAATACTCGTGTCCGCCTTTTCGGTGCGAATACTTTACTATGCGTCGATGACTTTATTCCAATAAGATATTGCAAGTAAGTAGAGTAATATCTCCGTAAATGTTACTTTTGCTGGTCTAAATTGTAACATTTACGGTAGAGGTCCTACATTCTTTGTAGTGTGCCGAACGTAGAAAGAGCCAGCGATACAAAACACAAGGAGGGATAGAGTTTCGAACATTCGTGAAACATATAAGACTCGTGCGTGTTCTGTCTTTTAAAGTCAAAAATGAAAATTCTTTATTTTTGGTTTTTCGTTAATGAAACTTTTACCATCATGTTTGTCTCGTTTTTCTGATTAAAATGACACCAAACACGATATGATTACGATCGTAATTACTTATGTAAGAACTATAAAAGTTTGGGACGTAACATTTACGGTAGATACGTATACGAATTCCTCTTAATGGCCTGCTATACAAACAATTATGATTTCAACTATACCGTGTTTGATACCATTTTTATTAGAAAAATGAGACGAATACGATAATCAAAGTTACACTGACAAAAAACCAAAAGTAAAGAATTTTTATTTTTGAATTTAAAAGATAAAACACGTACGAATCTTTCATGTTTGCCGAACGCTTCAACCTTCTGTCTCTCTTTCTTTTCCATTCGCCACCCTGTTTTGTGTTAAAAACTTTAATCACTCGCTACACACGCAATTATTAACGTAATTATATCATGTTTGATGTCATTTTGATCAGGATGTCGTACCGATCCTACATTGTGTGACGTGGTATTTTATACTCGTCACAAGGAAGCCCTCGGAGGGGGGCCAAAACAGGTCATCTCATAGGCAACAACCATCTAGAGAGAGAACGAAACGCGCGAATTATTATAAATGTAATCTGCCGCCGCAATGTTTTGTATGAACCGCCAGGGGAGAGATCAACAACATCAAGGGAACGTCGTACGTCGTTGGAATACGCCAGAGCCCTTCCGCTACCCCGCGCAGATCCTCCGCTGGGCCAGGAGAGGGTGCGGAGCAGGAGGAAAGGATCAGCGAGCGAGCGACGTACGGCGAAGGAAAACGACGTTACCCTGCCGTTTCCCCGCAGCGGCCCTACGAACCAGGAAGAGGAACCGCGAAGCCGGAGGAGACTCGACCGAAGAAGACTTTGTGGGAATTCGGGGGTTCCGGCCGTAGGTGGGGGAGACCACGAGGTGTCGCACGATCTCGCATAAGGGCTCGTTACCGATTATCCTGTTATTCCGTTACTGGCAATTGCCGAGTGCGCTCATTTCGAATAGTTGCGTAGATCGAGAAAATTAAAGGAAAAATCGAGGACCGTTGTCGTTCCGTGAGGAAGTAACGAGCCAGTGCGTGGACACCTTGGTAAGTCTCCTCCACTTACTTAACGTGTAAAAGGGGCCGTGAGATCGGGAATACCGCCACGTGGGTTGTAGACCACCGGGCTTGATATTCACGGGTGGGTTCTGAAAAGTGTGACCGGGGTGGTTTTTATTCGTAGGGAATTAGTTTAAGTTAGAAGGTTCAAAACCGGGGGCCCCTGTCCGGGCGTTCGCGGATCCTAGCGTCCGGACTTTATCGTTTCGGCGAGAGATCGCTTTACGATCTTTCGAATCGCCACCCGGCCGGACAACTGAACATGTCTCGGGGATTATTATAGCGTTAGCCGCGATTAAAGTATCGTCTCGAGTAGGCCCTTGCCAATATCGGGCCCTCCCACGTCTCGATCTCACGAACCCTTGGTGCGGGGGTAGAACGTAGGTGTGACATAGTTATCGTGCCGTGTATTTCGTTTGTAGCGCGATTCTTCGTCTTTTTCTCTCTCTAGATGGTCGCCGGTACGGAATCGTCGCGTAAAATCGAATAAAGCGTATCGCGGATAATTAAGTATATTAGTTTTGTTGCGTGTAGCATAATTGCGTCGCGTTACCGTTAAATAATAGAGTTGCGTTTGTAACGAGGCATATTTCCTTTTTGTTATTGTTGCCTAATTTTTTTTTGGTTATGCCTTGTTACGAGGATCCCCCCGAATTGCCAGCCCCACTCCTCCGCCCGAGCGGACCCCCTCGCCGCTGGGGCAGGTGTGAGTGAGTGTGTCCCTGTTTTATTGCTCTTTTTTTCTATTTATTAATATTCGGTCGACCCCCTTTTGCCCCCCACTTCCACCCGGCGGCCAGAAGATGAGTACGGAGCATCCCCGGTCGCGGAGGAACCCCTCCCTGGGCGATAGAGGTGCGGGATGGGCCCACCATAGAGGAACGCTGGCTGTCCGGTCGCGGCACCACCCCCGTCATCCTCCGCGGGGGGCGACCGGCAGCCTACCAGCCGGAAGCGCCAGGCCTGGGGACAAGCTACCCCCGGCCGCCACCTCGAGAGGGCCCCAGGACCTGGCTCCTCCAGAACATTGCGGGATGGCCCATCCTCGACGCCGAAATCTCCGGGGTGGGGGAATACCGCGAACCGGGGAAGAAGACCGCGCGACGACAGAAGCCAGCGAGCCGCCGGTGTGAAGTCGCGAATTTGTACCGCGTACCCGAAATTCTTCATTATTTCTTTTTTTCTTTATTGCGACCGTGACGGACCCACTTTTCTTTTATTTCCTTTTCTTTTGCCTTCCGTCCGTTTCGTCTTCTTTTGTTTTGTGTGTGCGCTGCGTGTGTGTGTGACCGCCCCGCCTTGGTGTGGATTATTGGCTACCGACGCCCCAGCAAGAAAAAAGGTAGGAGCACTCTCCGTTCACCCTTGTTCTTTTCTTTTTTTTGTTATTAATTTGTGCGTGGGCGAGGGTGATAGGACCCTTGGCCCCAGTGACGAGGACCCTAGAGGCTGCGGACGGTGTAATACGACACCGTTCCCTTCCCCTAACGCCAATCCGTGTTTTTTCTCTTTTTGTTTCGCGATTCTTTCTCTTGTATTTGAGATTTAGGACCAACGTCCCCTTGTTGTCCACGACCCCTAAGAGGGCGTGCTCCCGCGCGGACGAACTCTCCGAGGAAACGCGACCGAACCGATTTTGTATTACGCGTGCGTATCGTGTGCCCCCGCGCCGCGATAGCCTCCCTCGCAACTGGCGAGTTGAATTCCCTTTTTCCTCGACCGTTGCTGGTAACGCGTGGGGCCCACTGCCGTTTTCTCTGTACTTTCCATTTGCTTGCGTGGCCTGTTCGGGCCCGAATAAAAACTCTTCTCTGTGCTGGATACGAATTCGCGGGTCTTTTACTACTTTCTTTTCTTTCCTGGCCCCCCTTTGAGTCCCGCTCCCGACAGAGCAGCCGGAAGGGCGATTTCCACGGACGAGTGCATTAGCACTGGCGCCCCGTTGAATAAATCGGCCGTGGGTGAGAGCATCGGTGAGTGGAGGACAGTTTTCCCTAACTGCCCCCACCCTAGGGACCCCTTTCGGGCTTTTCCCCCACCGATCCGTCACACGTTGCGTTACGGTTAGAGTTTGAATTTATTTCGCGTTACTGTTAGACAATAGAGTTGCGTTGCGTTTAGATATTAAAGTTGCGTCGCGTTTCGGTTAGGTAGTATAGTTGCGTCGCGTTGCGGTTAAATAGAAAATCGCG
Source organism: Megachile leachella (assembly GCA_963576845.1). Classification (NCBI taxonomy): domain Eukaryota; kingdom Metazoa; phylum Arthropoda; class Insecta; order Hymenoptera; family Megachilidae; genus Megachile; species Megachile leachella. The sequence goes on along the minus strand of OY756253.1, from coordinate 15,786,001 downwards.
CCGCGTTTCGTTAATTCTAAGTTAGATTTAGTTAATTGCGTCGCGTCGCGTACCGGTCCGGGAACCGAGCGTAGATAGACGACCATCTTGTGACCTAGGAATTGGCAATTGCGAATTCTTTCGCATGAGATTCTCAATAAATCGGGTATCGGTTTTCGCCGAATACAAAGCGATTGTCCCGCGCTCAAAGTACTTGGGATCGCCTGTGTGTCGTAGCCAAATTCAATCGTTAATAAATATTCTTATTAATTTCTTTACATATAACGCTGAGCCGAGTTCTCTCCCTCTGTAAACTCCCCTTGTGTTGCGTCTCTTTTGCCTCCGCGTTAGTTATTTTACCCACAAAGAATCCCGCCACTCTACCCGATTGTACGGTTGCTGAGCTGTCGAGCCGTTCCGTCGCCGATTCGAGTCTCCGCGTTTTTCCGGGACAGACCTTCGCGAATCTCTTCGTTTTCCACCGTAGAATCCCGGTTCGCGCCTAAGTTCCTTATCATTATGAGAAGCGTCTGGCGCCCAATCAAAGAAAATTCAAACGATATCGAACAGATCGAGTCGGGCGCCGAAGTGCTACCCGCTCGCGGATCCGCGGAGGCGCCGTGATCGTTCTTGTCGCGAACATGATAGAGTATCCGCGGGGGGACAGCGGGGTCGCGGGCGTATACGAGCTAGCCGCGAAATCCCGCGTAGCAATTGATTGCTGTTTTGTCGAACATAGAAAAGGTCAGCGAGAGAAGAAACGCAAAGAAACAGTAAAATTTCGGTTGGGCAATCATAATGTAAGAACGAATTTTCTTATTTTTGATTTTTCTTAAATACAACTTTCGCCAATATATTTGTGATATTTTTCAAATTAAAATGAGTCCAAGCACGGTGGTTTTCCGCACATATTTATTTGTACATCGATAAGTTTACCACAATAAAATATTGCCAGTGTAGCGAGATAGTTTTTAGAATTTAAGCCCAGCATAAGAAATAGAGTGCAAAACATGTACAGCGCACCGAAAACCTTGGCGTACTTGCTACCTGCAAGTACCATAAAACCTTCCGATCGCACTTCGGCGCGGTGATTGGGCGGCCGAAGGTGAAGAAAACGATATAAAAAGGGCTCCTAAAACTTAGAAAAGGCAGAACATTCCCAACCTGCGCTTTGACAGCACCACTCTCGGAAATACCAGAGTCGGAAACAGTCATTCTCCTATTTCCTAAAGGACTTGGATTGATACCAGTCTTCCTCAAACCTCTGCTTGGAAACCCAGCAGAGAGTTGTTCTCTCCTTGCCTGAACCCTCGGCCTAGCTCTTTCAATGCAATAGCCAATAGTTTTCTTAACCAGCTTACGCTGCTTCGAGTCACACTTTATAAACAAAACTGTAATAGTTTCCAAAATAAACCTCACATCGAGCGTTAAACCAGTAAATATAATTCAAATTACACCGTGTTTAGTCTCATTTTAATCAGAACAATAGTACAAATATGTTGGTGAAAGTTATATGTAAAAAAAGTCAATAATAGAAAAGTTTTACAATTTTATGCGTAGTGTCCCAAATGTTTATCGTATGTCGATGGGTCTTTCCCTCTCCCTTTCGGGTCCCTCCCTTTATTCCTGGTGGTGGGGACGATTTTTTCGCGTGTCGCTTTTTTCTCAGGTGGAGGCACGAAACAAAAATCATTTCTGCGTAAAGCGTCGAAGCGGTAAGTACATCTCCGACCTTTTTATTTATTCTGCCACTTATTTAATTTCATCTTTATTACGGTATTTTCCATAGCGTATTAATTAAATAATCCCTTCCTCTTTTTTCAGAAAGGAACAAAATAAGATTATATTCGATTGCGGAAAATGGAGCCACTGCGTGACAATGGTAAGAATATTCTTTTGCATGTACAGTAAATATTCGATATATGCACCAATGATCTGTACGACATGTGCACCAAAGTTATCCGCACCACTGGGGAGAAGACCCCCAGTGAATTATTATTATTATTTTGAATTGTTTATGCAGACGACATCGAGGAGATTCGACGTGCACCGCCGCCGCCGGTAATAGTCGAAATTCCACCGTGGTTGTTGCCCCCCTAAGTGTGATGGCTGCCGCCACCATTTTGGGGCATGTCACCGCCATCACCGCTGCCGCCAGCAACGCCACTTCCACCGCCACCGCCGACCCCAATGCCATCGCCACCTCCACCACCGACCGGAACACTACAACAGCAACCGCCGCCGACAACGGCACCGGCACCTCCTCGCGTAAGTTTAATAACAATTCATCGTCGCGTTTTTCTCATTAAAATGACACCAAACATGATGGAGAGCATAATTATTTGTGTAACAAGTCAACTTAGGATGAATTCGTATCTGTGCAGTGAATGTACAGTTTGCCGTAAGTGTGAAAATACGAAAATTGTATGATTCACTGTATAAGTAATTATTGTCGGAAATATATTGTGCTTGGTGTCATTTTAATCAGGAAAACGAAACGAATACGATTGTAACAGTTTAGTGTTGCTATCTTTTTCTACGTTCGGCTCATTACAAAGCATGAAGAGTATTCTCTCCGTAAATGTTATTTCTGCGGGTCTTGATTGTAATATTTATGGAATAAGTACTACATTCTTTGTAGTATGCCGAACGTAGAAAGAGACACCGATAAAAGAGACAAGGAGGGATAGAGTTTCGAGCGTTCGGCAAACATTGAAAGACTCGTGTGTGTTCTGTCTTTTAAATTCAAAAATCAAAATTCTTTATTTTTGGGTTTTCGTCAATGAAACTTCGATTATCGTATTTGTCTCGTTCTTCTGATTAAAATGACACCAAACACGATATGATTACGATCGTAATTACTTAGGTAACGAACCATAAAAGTTTGGAATGTAACATTTACGGTAGATATCTTTTTAACATTTACGGAGAGAATACTAGTACCTATTGTATAAATGTGAAACTCCAGACCGGAAAATATGTTTACTTATATATGTTATATTATTGCAGATGAATAGACGGCAGCGGAGACGGTTAGCAGCGGCAGTACGCCGTATATCAAACCCGGTGCCGCCGCCGCCAATGACGCGTCAACGTTGCGGCAGTCCCGGGGAACGGGAACGGCGACGGGGCCGGGGCCAAGTCAGACCGGAGGATTACTCCGTCCATGCAAAGTACTTTGCAATAAACCATTACAACTAATTACGTGTACATTATTTATACCTATACCTTCCCTTATAATTAAGTCGCTAGAAATAAGTACATAGAAAACAAATAATAATTAATAAAAATGATATATGTAGGAAAGGAATATTTGCAACTCAATGTAGATTCAAAGAATAAATTTTATTTTACACTTGCAACTAATATTTAGCATTTAACACTTTTACTGCTTCTCAAGATTACGTCCTTTACCTATCGCGGTCAGTAATCAACAACCTTTTACTTTATCGTTTTCCTTTTATCAAAAACATAAAGCAGTAACTTTAATTACAATTACATTTGATACCAATAATGAATTATTAAATTAAGCACCGTTACCGACACTCGGTCACTCACTCAAACCTTCGCTCTAATCCATTTCTCATTACGACATATATTAGGTAAAGTAATAAAATTCATTTCATTAGTTTTACATCGTCGTCGATTATGTGTCGAAACGTAAGACACTTTTTAAAATAACAAAGTAGCTAATAGGTTAGGGGTCCTGTCTCGCAATCTCTGCATTTCCTTTGTCGCAGGTTCGAGTCCGCTGAACTTGTCTTTTTCCATGTTACGTTTTTCATTTTTTATAATTATGTTTACGGTATCAGTTCGTTAACTCATTAGTATGTTAATTTCATTGACTGTGCGTTATAATTTCCTAACCGTTTCAAAAGAAATAGTTATATATCATTGAAAAGATCGGGAAAATTGTGAAAAAAACATAAAACATAACTAATTTATTATATATTATTTGTGGAATTAATATTTTGTGTTTGCACATGATACACTTGAAAAGAGAATATCATGATACGATTACTGTCATCTATTAGTTCTGATGCAAAATGTTTTTTGATGGTAGGCCCTTGTACCGGTACCCTCTGGGGTACCATATGTATGCACGTATGGCCAGGCGTGAACCCAGTCAGCACGAAGCAGCGCGATATCCCAGCGGCCATGTTGTTTTTCAAACGGTTCGGGTGTACCGAATTACAAGAATCAAAACGACTCTGTAAAGAAGTAATATTTCGACATGATTTCTTTTGCATACTACTCTCAGAAGTTTAATCTAGGTCGGTCCGGGAGCCGATTTTGCAATTTTGTCCAAAACAATTTTATGCACTGAAAATTAACATTTCTTATAGAAGAAAATTTTTCACGTCCCATTTTTCCAAAATCGGCTCCCGGACCGACCTAGATTAAACTTCTGAGAGTAGTATGCAAAAGAAATCATATCGAAATATTACTTCTTTACAGAGTCGTTTTGGTTATTGTAATGCATGTTTTGTCGTAGTATTTCATTTACCGTCCTTGTCTAACCTAACCAGAAACACAGCAGATAGACAGAGAATATTCGGCGAGCTTCATATCATTCAATCTAGGGAATTTCTAGACGCTTAAGGTTAATTCGAAGGAGACCGTGTGAAAGGGGCCCTGTCCGGGCTCTAGAACGAGCACACGCCCTACGAGCCACCCTCCTGACATCCCAGCGTAATCACTTCGAAAAGGGCATCAAACAACTACGTCAGGGCCGAGAAGTGCCCAAGGATTCCCCCTTGGCTTCGCTGCGTCCATTTCTCGACAAGGAGAGGTTGCTTCGAGTCAGAGGGCGGTTAGCCAAGGCCATACTCTCCTACGATGAGAAGCACCCCATCATCGTGGCAAAAACCTGCCCCCTTGCAAGGCTTCTTATTTTAGATACACATCACCGCACACTTCATGGAGAACCACAATTAACCAGGAGCTTACTAATGCAGAAATTCTGGATTTTGTGTGGAGGTGCTTTGCTAAGCTCGCCGACAGAGAACTGACGCAAAGGTTCAACGCCGTCTCCACCTTCTACAAGGAGACCGCCCTTGCGCTGAAAAAGGACGGCACCACTTGGCGTTTTATTCCACCTTACGCCTCGCACTTTGACGGCCTCTGGGAAGCAGGGGTAAAATCTGTCAAATATCATCTGCGAAGAATAATCGGCGAGTCACGACTTACCTTCGAGGAAATGTCGACGCTGCTTTGCCAAATCGAAGCATGCCTAAACTCGAGGCCACTCTATGCATTGTCCGAAAATCTCTCAGATCTCTCCGCACTGACACCAGGACACTTTCTAATAAGGGAACCGACATGCGTAACACCAGAGCCTGATCCATCCGCTCCCTTAATGTCACTCACTACGCGTTGGCGATTAATTTCTAATATGCGTTCTCAATTTTGGCGTAGGTGGAGAAACAAATACCTGCACACGCTCCAACAACTCCCTAAGTGGCGGCACCAGAAGGAAAACTTGGAGATTAGTAGACTTATACTCCTCCAAGACGAACTACAACCACCAGCCAAATGGTTAATGGGTAGAATCGAAACCTTGCACCCGGGGACTGATGGACACACACGAGTCGTTACCGTACGAACTGCCAACGGCCTCGTAACGCGGCCCATCGTGAAAGTCTGCCCTCTGCCGGTGCCTTCTTCGTACGCTACTTAGCTCGGAAAAACCCCGCGTGAATACTGTTCGCGTGAGATGGTAGTAAGGCTTGTTGACACCCAACCCCCTCCCGGCTCGTCCGAATTCTAAGAAAGGATTAGCGAGTGACACGCCTTGCCACCAACTCTTAATCTGCTCTTTCGCGTTGTATATGTATATATATTAGCTCTGTGCTCGCAGTAAATTTCTTTATTGTTTCTTACGTGTTTACTTTGTCCATTTATTTTCTTGAGATAATGCGATTTACCCCCTTCATACGTTTGCGATCACGACATTGTATCCCCTTTTTTAACCGACTTCGAAAAAGGAGGAGGTTACTCAATTCGATCAGTATATTTTTTTTTTCTATGTATGTTCGCCAATTACTCCTAACTGGGTGGACCAATCAGAACGAAACCTTTTGCATCTGGTAGGGTCTGACTCCCCATTGGTACCATCATTAAAAGAATTTTCATTTTTTAATTGCAAAGTATTTTTTTGTAAAAAAACCGGCAACTTTTGAAAAAAAATTTCTCCGATTTTAGTGCGCTTTTTATATGTCCAAATACGAGTCCAAATAGCCAGATAGCCAATCAAAGTATTCTTAGAAGGCCTCCAGTAGCCAATCCTTCTCCTCCTACTTGCTCATTTTGCAAAAATATTGGACATACGATAGAACAATGCAGGAAAAAGGCATATCAGGATAGAAAAACAGAACAGGTGCGCAGTAGAATAAATTTTATAGTTCCTACAAAAATTACTAAGAAACCTCCTAGCGTCGCAGTAAAACATAGAATTTTTCAAAATGGGTCAGCCTTGCTTATGATAGATACGGGATCAGATTTAAATCTAATTAAAGAATCATCACTAGTCCACCCTATTATAACTTATACAGATGTCTGTTTGCAATTAAGCGGTATTACTAAAGGTAAAATTTCTACAACAGGATATATCAAAATAAAGATGTTCAACTTCGAGACGATATTACACATAGCCTTAAACTTGCCAATAGAACAGGATGGAATTCTCGGAAATGAATTTTTCCAAAACACCGAAGCAGTCATTAGTTATTCAAAATCGTTAATAATCGCCAAAGACTTCACCATACCATTTGAAGATCCGATAATTCGTATAAAACCCAGGGAAAGAGACGTAATTCCAATTAAAGTCTTAAATACCCATGTCAGCACCGGATACGTCCCGAAATTAAACATAAATTCAAATTTACATCTTGGTAACGCTATTGTCACTAACAGAAACGGAGTAGCATTCATATACGCAATTAACGTTTCCTCCGAAAAAATCAAAATTCCTATACCAGAAATAGAATTACAACCATTTGAAGAATCGCCTATCAAAAACTTACATTCTCCAGATACACCTAGGGTTCAAAAATTACTTAAACTATTAGGAATAAACCATTTAAACTCTGAAGAGAAATCCAACGTCGAAGGTTTAATCAAGAAACATGCAGATAGATTTAGTTTGCCAGGGGAAAATTTAGCAGCAACAAATAAAGTACAACATCGTATCATTACTACCGATGATGTACCAATCAACGTTAAGCAGTACAGATACCCCCAATACCATAAAGAAGAAATTAATAGGCAAATTGACGATCTTCTCCAAAAGGGAATTATAGAACAGTCAACCTCACCTTATAACTCTCCTCTATGGATTGTACCCAAGAAAGAAGACTCCCAAGGTAAAAAGAAGTGGAGATTAGTAATTGATTTTAGAAAATTAAACGAGAAAACAATCGGCGATGCATATCCTCTTCCTAACATCACCGACATTCTTGACCAACTAGGCAGCGCGAAATATTTTTCAATTTTTGATTTAAAATCCGGGTTTCATCAAATTCCCATGCATCCTGAAGATAAAAGTAAAACTGCATTTTCGACACCCTATGGCCATTACGAATTTAACAGAATGCCGTTCGGACTGAAGAACGCACCGGCCACCTTTCAAAGACTAATGGACAATGTACTATCCGGACTTCAAGAGATAGAAATATTCGTGTACCTAGACGACATAGTAATTTACGCCAGTTCGCTACGAGAACACGAAAGAAAATTTCATAAGTTAATGGAGAAATTAAGAGAAGCCAACTTGAGCCTGCAGTCTGACAAATGCGAATTTTTGAAGAAAGAAGTAACATACTTGGGCCACATCATCGATGAAAACGGAGTAAAGCCAGATCCTAAAAAGATAGAAGCAGTGGAGAAATTTCCAGTACCAGAGACAACAAAAAATATAAGGCAGTTCCTAGGACTCTGCGGGTACTATAGAAGATTTATTAAAGATTTCTCGAAGATAGCCAAACCATTGTCGGACTTGACTAAAAAGGAGCGGAAATTTGAATGGACACATCTCCAACAAGAGGCTTTTACCATCCTTAGGGAAAGTCTATGTAAAGAGCCGATCCTAACGCATCCGGATTTCAACAAACCATTTAACATTACCACAGATGCGTCGGGCATAGCAATCGGAGTCATCCTCAGCCAGGGTGAAATTGGAAAGGACCAGCCTATTGCATACGCTTCAAGAGTTCTTAACCCTGCTGAAACACGGTACTCAACTACAGAGCGAGAATTACTTGCCATAGTCTACGCAGTACATCACTTCCGCCCATATGTCTACGGAAGGAAATTTTTCCTTATTACAGACCACAAACCCTTAGTCTGGCTGAATAGTGTCGCTGATCCAACATCGAGGTTACTACGCTGGCGAATCAAGCTAAGTGAGTACGATTACGAAATTAAATATAAGGCTGGAAGTTTGAATGCAAATACGGACTATCCCGTAATCCCGTTCAAACAAAAGTATTGCCAGTCAATTTCAAGAGGCCTCGATCATCAACCACAAGTACGGACACTAAAAGGGAAATCAAGAAGAAGAAAGAGTGGCATTAACACAAAACTCGTCCACGTGAATCAGCTACGTCTAGCTCTAGAGAAATTAAAAGAAAAAAAGAATTTCATCAACATAAAACGCGCCCACTAGAAGCAGCCTCATCTCGTTCAAGAGAAGTCAAAAGAAGAGAAGAAGGGCACCTTCTTTGTAGACAACCTCATTACAAAACTGCACAATTACCGTAACACTGCACGAAATAATTTAAAAGCGTCTAAACATCGTTAAAAGTACTATTACGATAAAAGAATTCGACCTACGCAATACGAAACAGGTGAAGACGTATTTCTTCTGAATCCGCCACGGAAAAATAAATTAGAGAAGGAATACTCTGGTCCATATAAAATTACAAGAACCATAGAACCGAATAACATAGAATTGCAAGTCGGTGGGAGAAACAAAAGGCGAATTGTTCATAAGGATCGCATTAAGAGGGCCCACCTACCAATAGGCGATCAAGAATCGCTAGAAAGAAGAGCGTGCGCGCGAACAAGGGTGGAATAATTTAAATTTACCGCGCTTTTGTAATTTTGCAATCGCGAATCTTCTAGAACTACTATTCAAAATACATAAGCTATTGAGCGGGCAGTAGAGAAAGGTGCGGCTGTGCAAAAATTGAATAAAAATACTTTCAAAAGGCAAAACCAAGCAAATAAGATCATCAAAATGAGCCAACGAGTACTGTCCGGGATCTGTGTCCAAGATTTGGGATTTATATTCTCATATAAATTGTATCCACGCGTAGGAAGAATTTGTTTCAATTGTGCGTTGGCCGCACACCAAGACGCAAAAAAAGAATGGTGGAGCACAGGCAAGCGTTAAGATTCTATTACATTTTAACAAAGATAATATAATTTAACATATATATATATATATATATATATATATATATATATATATATATATATATATATATATATATCGTTATTCTACACAGGAACACACCATTTTATCAAACGAGAATTCGCCCTCAGGAAAACTCGGTGTATGAGTTGTCGAAATAGGCTCGCGTCCACGATACCAGCAATAGCCTGCACCGAATGTTCTAGAAAGATTTCCAATCTAGCTAACGACGAGCAGGAAGCTTATAACGATGGAATCCTAATGAATACGGAAAACATTTATCCCATCCTCGAATTGGAGGACGTCGAGCGACGAAATGAAAACTTAATTATCACCCTTTATTAAATATTGTTAAAAAAAAAAATATATTAATATGTGTCATATCTATATCTATATACATATATATATTTCATTGTAATGGAAAAACTATAGGAAAGATATTTTTATTTTTGTAATTGGAATAAATTTTGTTTATTTGTTTTTGATAAATAACGGTGTATAAAATTATTATTACCCGAACTATTGAAGTAATAGAGTGAAAAAAATTATAATAATAAAAGCGAAAAAAAAAGAAAGGAAAAGAAGAATATAATATAGCACGCGCCATTACGGTATTCTACAATATTCTAACAATCAACGACGCCATAATAGTACAACAACATGTCACGCAGAGCAGGAAAGAAAGTGCTATTAAGAAACATGAAAGCTAAAATGAGGAGGAATTTGAGCCAGGAGGATTCCACCGATAAGTGGAAGTTAATTGAAATCGAAGTACCCGATCCCCCATTTGAGGAATACAAGTATATAAACAATCCTCAGGATCCGAGACGAAATTATTGGAAAATGCTATGGTTATTTGGGCGAGGTGCTATGTCTCCAAGAAATAACGAAGAAAATTGCCGCTGTACAAAATGTAGGAGGCAATATCGTATATACATATACCAATGGATTTGTAATAAAATTCTCTACACTTTTTGTCATTATACAAATTTAAATAAATTGTAAAATAAGGTTATGAAAATTTTTTTTGTTATAAACAAATTGTATATTGCAAAATCCGTTAACATCCTGTTATTATACGTAAGAAATCATACAACTTTCCTATTAGAAGTTTTAATGTATCTCGTATGGTTTTCGAGATAGCCAAAAGGGGTCGAAACTTTAAGGGCTCGTTTCACCCCTTAAACCTGCGTCTCAGCCGATAAAAAAAATACGTGTCCCTTATTTTTGCCTGCTTAACAAACCTACCAAAGTTCATCAAAATCGGAGAGGGACACTTGCGTGCCTTTCCTTATAAGAGGGTCATGGACAATTAGTTGTCGAGCCAAATTAAAAGAGTAACTGTTCCAAGATAAAAATTCATTTAGATTCAAATAGAATTTGCAAAACTTGAATTAATAAAAGAATATTGTTCTGTCATCAGCGTAATTACAGTAGTCGACTACACCGCGTTAGATATCGATTAAAATCATTGATCTATCTAATTTTGCGAAAGCGTATTTAGGTATACTTAGAGATCACACTTAGGTCGTGTTCCTCGCTGCGGTAGACTATCAACGCGCTATTATTTCTATTAATCTCATAAAAGAATATTCATTATATAGATTCTATCTTTATTAACCAAAATAAAAATTGTAATTGCGATAGCGTTCAAACAAGAATTAAATAATTTAGTTTATTTGCGAAAGCGAAGTTAGTTTTGTCTGAAATCAGAATTAATTAGAAATTAGATCATCTATTACATACTGTTTAATTTACCGAGTTCTATTATTTCTATTATTAATATTATATCAAGATCCATTTAGTTTCGTTTATCAAGTTAATATACTTTTCATATTTTGTTATTATTTGTTATTTGTTAAATTCATTGGTTTTAGTAGATTTATTGAATAAATCTTGTTGTTGAAAGATATTGACCTGTGGATTTCACTCCTTAACCCTTTCGCTACGAGCGTCGCCTATAGACGACATCCGCGTGACGACCTACAGTCGGGGACAAAAATAAGTGGACAGTTGCTCGAAATAAGAAAAGATGATGTTTAATCGAATTAACGTAACTGTTATGAACTTCAGTTTTACTTAGTATACATATCCTTATAGTATGTACATTATTTATTGAATAAGTGACGTTCACGTTTGCATCCTTGTGTAAACACGCCGTACTTGATGAAATTAATGCCCGTTTATGAGGAGACAAAAATAAGTGGACACTTTGTTACAAAGTTACCGCGGGGCATACAATGTATCCAAAAATTCGGCAGAAGTCGCACGTACATACAATGAACCGAAACAGACTTATTAGTTGCTATTCAGCCTTCTTACAAGTAACAGAATTTGTATAATACTTTCAATATGACAAAATCGCAAGAAATTTCAAATCAAATTCGTAATTTAATCATTTCGGACTGTTTTAAAAAAATAAGTTACCGTGTGATAGCCCACAAGTACAGTGTGTCCAAGAGTGCCGTAGAAAAAATTTATAAAAAATATCTACTACATAAAACAGTAGAAAATTTAAGAGGTCGTGGACGCAAACGGTGTACCACGATACGAGAAGATCGTCAAATTGTACGTAAATGCCGACAGAATCCAGAGATTTCTTCAAGATCTATTGAAGAAATAATGGGATTGAAAGTTTCAACAAAAACAATAAAACGAAGACTGCGTGAAATTGGATTAAGATGTTGCAAAGCTAGGCGTAAGCCACATATTAATAAACTTAATATGAGAAAACGCTTAGCATTTGCAAAAAAATATGTAAATATGCCCCTATCATTTTGGCAAAATATAGTATGGAGTGACGAAAGTAAATTTGAATTACGGCAACTAAAAAAGAAGCACCAAGTTTGGCGAAGACAAAATGAAGCGTACAAAAAACAATTTATCACACCCACAGTTAAATTTGGCGGCGGTTCATTAATGATATGGGGCTGCTTTTCATGGAATGGGATTGGAGCATTAGCTCAAATTGATGGAATTATGAATGCAGACAAGTACATTGACATTTTAAATGAAAATTTGGAAGAAGCAGTAGTAAAAATGGGTTGCGACGACGACTTTGTCTTCCAGCAAGATAATGATCCGAAACACACTGCGAAGAAAACGATACAATTTTTTAAAGATTCGAACATTAAATTACTTGAATGGCCGGCTCAGAGCCCTGACTTGAATCCTATAGAAAATCTATGGAGTCTACTTGACACAAAAGTTGCATTGGAGCAGCGAAATAAAAAGGACGAATTATTCAAAATTTTACGTTCTGAATTTGAAAAAATTAATAAGGATTATATTGAAAATTTAATAAAAAGTATTCCGCGACGTCTCGAAGCGGTAATAAAAGCAAAAGGCGGCAATACCAAGTACTAATCTCATTGTGGACTTGATGCAGGACGTATTTTATTAAGGGGTTAGGTGGGTTTCAAAATTTCAAAAAATCGTTTTTTTTTTTATCTTATTAAATAGTACAATGTGTCTAGAATATTCTCCCAAAATTTTAAATCGATTAGAGTAAAATTGTAAGAGATAGACCCTTCAGAAGTTCCGCCCGTCAGGCCACGTCTGCCTGGCGCGTCGCAGGTTTATGGAAGCAGCTACCTAGGTATTGTTTGTCTGTGTTTCTCGCTTGCTTTCTTTTTCTAAGGGCAACTAATTTTAAACATTTTAGGTGTGTTGACATTATTTATAGATTTAAAAGACTTTTGGATATTAAAGGTTTACTATAGCAGCAATAAAAGACCAAGGAACCGTTGTTTGTCCATTTTTACGCGGCTGGTTTGCACATTGAACCCGAGGTTGGCGTAGTTGTATTTTTTTCTTTCCTTTTTATCCTTGGGTTTATTACTGTTAGGGTAATTTATCGGAGGTAGAATGCCGTATGGGTCAACGTGCAACGGTTTGGGCCGGAACACCCCTGGCCAGGGTAAAGTGAGAATTCCCAATTTGTGGAAAGTCACCCCCTTTCCCACTTTTCATTTTTTCCCTTCCTAGTGTACCGAGAAGTTGTATATATTTGTACATAAGTTAAGACGCGGGTTCTGTCTGGTTTTACTCGCCGAAGAAAAAAGTACTGTTTATCGTTATTCTGTTATACGTGTTTGTAAATTTTTACCAAGATTTTCATTCACTTATTCGCGCAATGAGTAAAGTGTCTAGATCTGAACGAGTAGCAGGCGCTCAGAGAAAAGATAGATTAAAAAAAAGGAAACACGTGTTTCATCCAAAAGTTGCAGAGATGCATGATGCATCTTTTGCCAGTACATCGGCAAAAAAACTAAAAAGCCAAGAAGAAAAACACGTGCCAGAGGACGGTACTCTTCAATATGCCATTATAGACTTTTTTTTAGTTTTTTCTACGTTATCGAATTTTGTGAAGTGCTCGAATATAATAAATGAAAATGGAGAGCACAAAGTGTGTGATGGTAAACTGAATTTCAAACAGTGCGTTAAATTTGGCCTAGGCTTCAAAATTGTTGTGGAGTGTGAAAAGTGTCGACCCAGATACATTTTATCGTGTGCCAAAATTGGGAAATCTTATGAAGTAAATCGCCGGTTTATTTTTGTGACGAGAATATTAGGCTTAGGACTTGCCGGATGTAAAAAATTTTGTGGTCTAATGGATATGAGTTGTTCATTTTTAAATAAATCAACATACAACTTCTATGTTGACAAAATTCACGAATGTACCAAGACGGTCGCCGAATCGCTTTTCTACTCTGCTGCAAAAGAAGAAAAAAAATTAACGTGCGAAGAAAATGAAGTTCAAGATACAACAGATGTTACTGTATCAGGTGATGGAACTTGGAAGAAGCGCGGATATTCATCCTTGTACGGAGTGTCTACGTTGATTGGCTATTACTCCGGAAAAGTTTTAGATATTTTTGTGAAATGCTCTTATTGTAAATTTTGTGAAGCCTGGAAAAAAAACTGAATACAGCAGAATTTGAAGAGTGGCAAGAAGAGCATATTGCAAACAATCAATGTAGCGCCAATCACCAAGGACCAGCTGGTAATATGGAAGTTACATCAATCGTTGCAATGTTTCAACGATCTTTCCAAAAATACGGCCTCAAATATAAAAATTATATTGGCGACGGGGACTCTAAAACATATTCCGGAATAATTAATGCGGAACCTTATGGAAAAAACTGTTTAATAACTAAAAAAGAATGCGTAGGCCATGTACAAAAGAGGATGGGCACCCGCTTGCGCGATTTAGTGAACAAAACTGTTGAAGAGAAAGAAACCAAGGCCGGTAAGATAAGAAGAAAAAAAACTCTTTCGGGCAAAGGCAGACTGACTGGCAAGTTAATTGACAAATTAACTATTTATTACGGCCTAGCTATTAGAAGAAACTCCGATTCGGTACGAAATATGAAAAACGCTATATGGGCAAATTATTTCCATTACACCTCCACAGATGAAAATCCACAGCACGACAAATGTCCAAGCGGCCGTGATTCATGGTGCACTTGGCAGCGTGCGTCAGCTTTGAACACACTGTCCTCGTTCAAACAAAAATACAATCCGCTACCTAATGACGTCGCTACAGCTATAAAGCCCATTTATGAGGAGCTCAGCAAAGAAGAGCTTTTGGAACGTTGCATCGGTGGCTTTACGCAAAATAATAACGAAAGTCTCAATCAATTAATTTGGAAAATAACTCCAAAAGTACTTCCTGCCGGTTCAAAAATAGTTGAAATCGCTGCATTTGTTGCTGCTGGCACCTTCAACGAAGGAATAGCAGGTTTATTACTTTTTCTGGATGGCATGGATGTTAAACTTGGGCGAAACAGCCATGAGTATGCCCGAACAGAAGACGAAAATCGCGTACTGATAGCCGAGAAAAAAGCCGACGCTGGGACTCGAGAAGCTAGAATCCGTCGCAGGCTAGAAAGAAAGGATGCCCTAGATATTGCCGCTGCAGCAGGTTCCTTACTCTATGGTGCCGGAATCGATGATTCTATGTAAGTTTAAAAAAAAAAAATTTTTCTGCAAGTTATTTCAACTTAAAACTTCAATCGCGTTTTTCTCGAAACTATGTTTTTGAAATCGGTGGACATGATTTCTCAAAAAGTTATGAACCGATCTTGTTCAAATTTTGCACACTTCTTTAGAATAACATTATCTGCTTCTTGAACGAAGGATTTTTTATTTTTTTTATTACAACTTATTTTACGAGGAAATATGTGGTGAAAATATGACCAAAAAATGACACTTTTTGTTCACAACTTCGCCAAAACTTCTAATTTTAATATTTTTTTATTTCCTTCGTTCAAGTACGAGTTTCATACACCAACTAACAGAAAATACTTGGTTTTTTAATTTCAGATGAACCAGTCATTAGTTATCGTGTCCACGCCAAGACACTTTTCTTTTTAGGGATCAAAGGAAATGAGGTCCCAATGACTTAATATTCAAAATTTTTAAACAAAAATTTTACAAAGTATTCATTAATTATGTATCTTTTACTTCACTACATTGTTTGAAATAAATATTTCATTTGACATACTAAAAAAAATTAGTAAAAATGCGCTATTTTTATGCGGTCGAAACCCACCTAACCCCTTAAGTGTCCACTTATTTTTGTCCCCTGATAAATGGTTATTAATTTCATTAAGTATGGCGTATCTACAGAAAGATACAAATATGAACGTTACTTTCTCATTAAATAATGTACATAGTATAAGGTTATATAATAAATAAAACTGAAGTTCGTAACAGTTATATTAATTTGATTAAACGTCACCTTTTCCTATTTCGAGTAACTGTCCACTTATTTTTGTCCCCGACTGTATGTGTACGAGTGTCGCCCATATATATTTTTGGACCACAAAGGTTCCACCGCAGGCCTTGCAGCCAGCGCCAAGTGCCAACCCCTCCTCCTCGTGGTGTGGTCCGGGCACCGGTTCTATCCGGTGGCTAACGGGGCTCTGGCTTAACGGGGGAAACCCCGTTCGGTCCGTCGGGTTGCCTCCCCGTCGGGCCGTATTCCGATGGCCCTATACAGCGGAAAAATAATAAGTATAATCTCCGGCGGACTCGGAACGCCGGACCATCAGAGTCTCCGCCTTCGGGGCGTGCCCTGTCTCCGCCCGTCCCCCCTAACGTTGGTGTGGTTCCTGAAGTGGGCTTGTCATTCCCGTGTCCTGATTGTGATCGTGCGTTTGCGTCGAAGATTGGCTTGGGTGTCCATCGAAGATCGGCACATCCGGCTGTTGCCAACGAGGAGATTGACGTGCATAGGGTTAAGCGTCAGTGGGGCGATGAAGAACTTCGCCTCATGGCCAGGGAGGAGGCCATGGCTGTCCGACAAGGAGTCCGCTTTATTAATCAACATCTTCTTTCTCTGGTCCCCGGCCGCACTCTCGATGCCATCAAGGGAGTGCGTCGGGGTCAGAGATATCGGGACCTTGTCGCGGCAGCCATGGAGGATCTTAATGTGTCCGGCGCGAGTTTTGGAAGTCCCGAGCTCGCGTCGCCGCCTCCTCCCTCGTCGCCAATCGCGGTTTCCACGCCGCTTAGTCCTGTGCGAGCCGAGCCAGCCCTTCCTGGCCTCTCGCCCTCCAGTATTTCTTTTCTTGGGCACCTCGGACAAGATGTTAAGGGAGCCATCTTGGGACTCATCCCGGTGGTCCTTAACATCCGAGGGTGGGACACCGAGAACTTGTCCCACATAGCCCAGGACTGTCTGGAGGGCATAGACGTCAGTGAGGGTGTGACATCTTGGCTCGGCTCTGTCTTTCCTCCTCCAGCCGGAGTCCATTTGCGACCGCAGAGGCGACCCAGTGTCCGCCGCCAGGGTCGGAAAGCCCAGCGTCGCCGTGAGTATGCCCGCGTTCAGCGGCTATTCCGTGCGAACATGAGCTGGGCTGCACGACAGATACTGGATGCCACAGGTAATGACAACACGGTTATCCCCGATGTTGGGCGTATGGCTCAGCATTGGGGGCCGTTTGTCAGGCAACCTTCCAAGGTTGTCGCGCCAGCCTTTCCAACTAGGCCTAAGCCTGAACTAGCGCATCTGTGGTATCCAGTGTCGTGCGAGGAGGTGGCTGCAACCACCTTGCCACCTCAATCCGCCCCTGGACCAGACGGCATTGGTGTTCGCCAATGGAGGGCCGTCCCAGCATCTGTGCGTGCCCTCCTTTATAACATCGTCCTCACTACTGGTGGTTTCTCCCCGGCGTTGCTGACGAGTAGGACCGTGTTCGTCCCGAAGAAGTCGGGAGACCCCGACTCTCCGGGCGATTACCGGCCTATCTCAGTAACGTCGGTGGTAGTCAGGCACCTCCACAAGATCCTCGCGAATAGGCTTCGCGCGTCCGGTCTGGTAGACCTGAGGCAACGTTCTTTCGATGACGGCTGCGGTGAAAATATCGCCGCGTTAGCAGCCGTCATACACGACTCCCGTAGTCATTTTAGGGAGTTGCCTCAGTGGACGTCGCGAAGGCCTTTGATTCGGTTTCCCATCAGGCCATCGCGAGGGTCTTGACCACCTTGGGGGTGCCGTGCGAACTCGTTTCGTACCTGACCACCATGTATGCGAGGAGTAGTACGATGTTTGAGGTGCGCGGTCAGAGGTCAGAGCTCTTTCCTATCGGCAGAGGCGTCAGGCAAGGGGACCCTCTTTCCCCTATACTGTTCTGCTTCGTTGTGGACAGTATTTTGGGGACGGACCCTCCTGGCGTCGGTTACGACCTTGGAGGAAGTCGTTTAAATGCGTTAGTTTACGCAGACGACTTCCTCCTATTTGCCGGCTCAGTGTGGGGTATGCAGAAGACGCTAGGCTTGGTAGAGCAGCGTGCTGGGGAGTATGGGCTTACCTTCAACGCCCAAAAGTGCAAGTCGTCTATAGACGTCATCCGCGCAACGACCTGTGTGTACGGGCGTCGCCTATAGACGACGTTAGCGTGATACCACTTGACCATCATGAGCCCCGCAATGTTTTTATTTTTGGGCATGCTGCACATTGATGACATTTGTCTTATTCTCTGGTTGGTTCGCATTTGTTTAAAACAAGTGAAATACAACCATGTACTTTTTGGAGCAATCGGGGCAAGAATCACGCTTTAGTCTCCTTCAAGTTGTCAGTGGCTAATATTCAACCGTCTTGAATTAATCGGAGTAAAGGTATATTTTGAACGCGAAATATATATATTTGAAATATATATATTCTGTACGTCGGAACAAGTTTTTTTTTTTATTCTATTCGCGAATAAAGTGTTTGTATTGTAAAAAAGTACAACGTAACAGGAAATCTTCCTTGAATCATTAGAAGAAATTGGATAGCAGCTGTTAAGTTTTCAAGGTTTGCACATTTATTTTAAAATTTTACTTAGGGCTTTGTTTAGTTTGTTTTATAAAATCTTTTTGTACTTCCCTCATTAGAATGATGCAAGGAAGGTCGAAAAGAATTGCATCCTATAATGGCTTAACTGATTCAAACAGTGATTCAGATAATGAAAATCAAATTAATGTAATACAACACAGAAATAGAAGAGCTATATGTGATACTTCTGAATCAGAAGCAGCAGAGATTGAAGCCAATGACAGTAATTGTGTAATATGGACGTCGACAATATTCAATCCCAAAATATATAAGTTTGCGGTAACGGATTCAGGAATTAAAAAAAATATTAATAGATCGGCAAAAATCTTAGATTAGTTTCAACTTTTTGTTTCTGAAGAGCTCGTAGAGTTGATTGTAAGGGAATCTAACCGATATTGGTCTCGAAAAAATAATAATAACGTAAATATGTCAGATGGAACAGAATTATCCGAATTATATTGTTTTTTAGCTGTGACATTATTGATGACACGCAACAAGAAGTTATCATTGGCAGAGTACTGGAGTACCGATAAACTTCTGCGTAGCGATATTTTCGCAGAAGTAATGACGAGAGACCGTTATTTTAAATTACTACAAATGCTACATTTCACTGATGATATTGACCATACTAATGATCGTTTATATAAAGTACGGAACGTCATTGAAATATTACGAAAAGCATTTAATGAATCATTTCAGCCTTATGAACGGTTATGCATTGACGAAAGTCTGCTTCTATATAAAGGGCGGCTTTCGTTTAAGCAATACATACCATCAAAAAGAAATAGATTTGGTATAAAATCGTTTATTCTGGCGGACTGTAAGACAGGGTTCGTGCAAGATTTAATGGTTTATGCCGGATCATCTACGGTGGTGGATACTGAAAATCTAGACATTGGAAAATCTGGAGCAATAGTAGAAAGCCTTATGAAACCGCATCTGGGAAAGGGCCATACCCTTTATGTAGATAATTGGTATACGAGTCCCGCTTTATTTAAGTTTTTACATAATAATGGCACAAATGCGTGCGGAACTGTAATGAAAAGGAGGAAAGTAATGCCCAAAATGGACAAAAAATTAAAAAGGGGAGGGGCTGCATTTAGATCATCCGACAACTTATTAGTTTTAAAGTGGATGGACAAAAGAGAGGTGTACATGCTTTCTACAATGCATACACCAGAATTTAAGACGGTAATCAGGCACGGAGAAGAAAGAATTATCCAGAAACCTGTATGCGTGATAGATTACAATAACTCAATGGGTGCAGTAGATAAATCCGATATGGTCATAAGCACTGTGAACTCGACCCGGAAATCTTTGAAGTGGTACCGGAAATTTTTCTTTCATCTGGTGGACATTTGCGTCTGGAACGCTTATTGTCTGTACAAGCATAAGATGAAACGGCCGATATCTATGGCAAAATTTCAATTGCAATTAATTAGAGAAATACTGGGGAAGTACCATCAAAGTAGAAGTCATCAACGTCAACCGGGGAGTAATCATCCACTGAGATTGACAGAACGACATTTTCCGTCGGCTTATAAATCAGTAGGAAAAAAACCAAGGAGACGGTGTGTTGTTTGCCATGCGAACGACAGAAAACGCGAAACTGCGTATGAATGTAAAAACTGTAATGTGGAATTGTGTGTCGACCCTTGCTTCAAAATTTATCACTCTGAATTAAATTATTGAGAATTTTAATTTGTTATTGTAAAGTGTAATTTTTAATTTTGAAATATATTTTTATTGATAATAATTGCAAAATCTCCAAATATGTTGTTGTGTAACATATGTTACAGAAGAAGAAGAATGTCAAGGCTGCAGCGAAAAACGCATGTCCGAACACCAATTTACCTAAGCGCAACATGCACACTTTGCGGCGCAGAGCTCCGTTCAATGGCGCTATTCGGCGGTACCGATGGCGCGTTCAGCGGTGACACTCCGACAGAGCACACTGCCAGAGCGAAAGGGTTAACCGCACACCACACGAATCCCACAATCTTTAGATTAGTTATTTTCCGAAACGAGTCGTTCAGTTGGTAAAAGCCGCTCTTTACCTTACTAGCGCTAGTAACTATCTGAGCCTAGGTTCCAGAGTCGTTACATATACCTAAATGTTCGAAGGTCTTTCAACAGCGTCGGCGGCGCAGCGGTTAAGGCGCCTGACTGGTAAACCGCTGCATACTCTTTTTGGCGCAGGTTCGATCCCGTCTGAACTAATATTTTTTTTTTCTTTTAATTATTAATTTTTTCATTCTAATTATATAGCAATGGATACTACTTATTTAAAAACATTTTTAATACATTTTAGGGATATTTTAAGGTTTGTTTTTTTTTTTGTTTTTTTTTTTCAGTGGGAGAAATGCATTTACGCACAGTCCTTAGGCTAGTGTGGGACTTCTACGTTAATCGCAGACTACCCACTAAAACCCCCACTACATGTTGAAATAAAAATAATTTTAAGTATTTTGACTACGTATCTTAATTGGGCAACAATTTTATATATTTTTATTTTTAAACATTTTATTTTTCATAACTTATCACTTTCCATTGTTGAAGAAATACTATGTTGAGTGTATCAATCGTCATTGCTGTCTTCATTTGTAACAGATATCACTTGCTCTGCTTGAAATATTTTCCTTAATATTGTACATCGCAATTATTTCAAGGATGAACTGAATTAACCATTTTTCAAACATCAAATCGAATACCTGAATAGAGTAAAGCCAATCTTCAACTAATCAAGATTAACAAAATACCTATAACAATAAGTAGTCGATAGACCTCTACTACTTTAAAAATTGGACTAATGAATGTACTTAACTGAAAAAATATAAAATCGTAGCGCAATTAAGATATGTGGTCAAAATGTCCCGTAATTATTTTTATATGAATTTAAAGTTGCCATAGTTTTTCAAGTTAAAAAAAAAACAAACCTTGAAATATTCTTAAAATGTATTAAAAATGTTTTTAAATAAGTAGTACTTATTTCTTGCTATATAATTAGAATGAAAAAAATTAATAATTGAAAAAAAAAAGAAAAACAATATATAAGTTCTGGCGAGATCGAACCTGCGCCACAAAAAGCATGCTGCAGTTTTCCACTCAGGCACTTTAACCGCTGCGCTACCGATCTCGTTGTAAGACCGTTAAACATTTAAGTATATAAAGAACATAACATAAAACTAATTAATTAAGTTATTTTAATTGTTGCAATTCATAAATCAATTATGCGAACGTGAATCCTCTTAAAATAGCCTAATGCATCTTTTATGGGAAATTGACATAAAAATTCGAAGCAGAAGTTGGTTTTTCGCGCGAAAAAATCGGTTTTTGATTTTTTTAACTACGGCGCACCTCACCGAAAAATCTGAAATAATTAGAGAATAATAGTTATACTAATACCTAACTACCATATTAATATAAAAGTAGTGCTCCGACATCTTCTCTACAAAATCGCAATTTTTCGGATTTTTTTTCGGTTTTTGATTTTTCACGACTACAATTTATAATCGAAAAATCTCAAAAAATTCTATAATATGCGCTATATGGTCCTCCATGTTTTACAATTTTTTCAGAATTTTTGAACGACATTAAATAGGCAAAAAGGGCCAACAACCGGAATTACGTTTTTTCCCTTTTACTACCCCCACGAATGAGATAGGGGTTTGAAACTTGGTGTGAGATGTTTTTTTTTTTGGATATGCTATCGACTGACGAGTTGGGTTTCTAAATCGATTCAAGGGCACATTTGACTACCTTATCCGGCTATACCCTTTGATAAATTATGCGAATCCAATTCTGGGTATTGCTATCGATTTAGAATATACACAGGACAAGACGTACTTCGAGGAAGTAATGAATCTGTATCGAAGAGTGTTATCATTCAACTAGTCGAACCCATTTTAGGGAAAGGATATACCTTGTTCTTAGACAATTGGTATTCGTCTCCTAATTTATACAAAATTTTACAAGCGAAGAATACAAATGTTGTTGGAACGGTGAGAAAAAATCGGAAAAATATGCCAAAGGAGCTGGTATCGTACAAGCTAAAAAGGAGAGAAGTAAGAACACTGTCTTGTAGAGGTAAGCACGAAACACTCATGAGCAGAAATGGTTGATACGGGGAAAATAAGAAGAAAAAAGGGAAGTGAAAAAGAAACTGTGTTGAAACCGACCTGTGTTGTGGAGTACAATCGTGGAAAGGTGTTGGCAAGCAGGACCAACGTCTTGCATGTTTCCCTCTCGTGCGAAAGTGTGTAAAAGGATACAAAAAAATATTTTTTTATATGTTTGATATTGCTCTCTATAATGCTTATGTGTTATATTCCAAGTTGCCTAATTCACAAAAGCAATCGATTGTGAATTTTCGATTGGATCTTGCAGAAAATATGCTCTGTAATTCGTCACTTCCGAACTATCCGACACGCGGCAGACCGGCACAAAGTAAATGCCCGCTTCGGTTACAAGCAAAACATTGGGCACATTTTCCCGAACATATACCTGCGACAAATAAAAAGCAACATCCTGCAAAAAGATGCCATGTGTGTATGAAACACAATATAAGAAGTGAAACGACTTGGCAATGTAAAACATGTTTCATTCCACTACATATTCCTAAATGCTTTGAACAGTATCACATGTTACAAAACTATTAAATTATTATTTGATGGTATTATTTGATTACTTATCAACCCTATTGAATGTTATAAAGCAATATAAATTTCAAAATAAAACGCTCTGTTTCTGAACTTGTACATGAGTGTTCCCAACTGAGCCAAATTAAATGGTTTCCTACGCACGCGTCAACGCGCATTTTATTTGTATAGCAAGGGGTTAAATAAACCTTATTGTTGAAAGATATTGACCTGTGGATTTCACTCCTTAGCCGCACACCCCACGAATCCCACAATCTTTAGATTTAGTTACTTGTCAAAACGAGTCGTTCAGTTGGTAAAAGTCGCTCTTTAGCTTACTAGCGCTGTTGACATCTGAACTTAGGTTCCAAAGTCGTTACAACGTCTTCTAGATTTTACTAAACTAATTTTGAACTAATAGACCCCTCTTTTTATAACGCTAATATTTTATGAAGAAATCAATTCTAAACGGATTACAAATTTTGGTATCTGGAAGTTCAATGTCTTGTATGGTTATGGTAATAGTAATTATGATCCCTATTAATGCAAAATTATTCACGTTCAATTTAAAAATATCAGCCGCACGATACTGTAATTTTCATTTTAATACGACAGAGAATGTAAAGGATTTACATTTTAAGAATTAAGTTCTGCAATTAATATATAATGCACATCACATAATGTATTGTAGCTTAACTCTTGGAACGAAGCTCGAAACAAAATAAAAAACGCCGTCGTACTCGATATTATTTGAAGTTTATTTGAAACCCTCTAATAAAAGCTTAGCCGTCTTTCAATTTACGTGTACTTTTTTTTACGCGGTCCTTCTTTTGTGAGATAAATTATCTACACAGCAGTCTTAATATTAATTTATGTGGCCGAAAAATACATTTTCCTAAAAGTTTCAGAAGTTTAAATGTTTGAAGCAATGAAAATTATACGTTTATATCAATTACGAAGAATTTATCATTTCAAATTATAGCGATAGTAACACCGAGTAAACTTCATTTTTTTTAAACGTCATCATTTCTTTTGTGAAGTAATTTGAAATAAATATGTATTTCTAAACGTTATATTCCCATTTTTTACTGACAGACATTGTCTACAGAATTCTCATTCGCTTACACGTATCCACATAGAACTTCACGTAAATTGAGAGACAATTGCACAAACCAAAATGGAAACCTTATTTAACTGTTTGAATTGGAAACTTAAATTTCGAAATTTGACGAATTCAGAATTTCGGAATTATTATTATTATTCGAAAATCTGTGTAAGATTTACACGGTACTGAAATTGTACTAAATAGGATAGGTGGTAGGAAAACCTCTGGTAGGACAATCATAGAGGACAATAATAATAAACAGAGTGAGGAATGTGAGCGGGGACAGTCGAACAATCGAAGTTAGCAAAATTTAGAAAAAGCGAGCGTGCGAACGAAAAAAAGTAATAAGTCGGCGAGCGTGTCGATAAACGGAGTGCGGATTTTTGTTTGTATATTTACCTATTGTAATAGTTAAATAAAAACTGTGAGTTCTTTTATTTTTTGCATCAACCTCACATCTGTAAGTTTGAGAATTTTCATAATTCGAGTTTTGGAAATTTGAGAAGTAGGAAATTGAAGTATGTATTTGAAAATATGAAAACTTGAAAGATTGAAATGTAGAAATCAGAAAATTTCAGAAATTTAACTTCAATCATTTTTGCTTTTTCGCCTTGACGATACTATAAGTGGTTTCGTCAATATTTACTGCTATGACTACTTTACGACTTATGAATTTCACTTATATTTTACATCTTTTTCAGCACTTTCAATGAAAGACACAGATGGCTCTGAAATCTTGTAATAAAAAGAAATTATTGTATAACTGATGCCACGAATTTTTGCTGCTATTGTGTGGAAGCATCTATACAACGTTCTCCTGAATAACAGACAGTTAGAAATACCAATTCGCCATGTTGCTGCAGACTATCCTCTCCCTCAACAAATAACTGATTTGTATGTCTTTGTAGTATGTTTAATTGTGGTAATAAGAAGAAACGTACTGAAGGTGACTTCCTTCCTTTGGCTTTCCTTGCCAAGCAAAAAAATCCCTTCTCATGGGTTTACACATCCAATGAAATGAGAAATGTCATTGGGATATGATAAGAATACTGTGTATAATGTAGTTGGTAGTACAAGTATGGGTATACTTGCAATTCATTTAGTTGCAAGTTTAATGTCTCGTTATTTTTTACATGATAGTCTGTAAATTAAATCGTTTAGAACGATTCTTGTATGTTAGTGATAACAGAAATTGAGTTATGGAAATTATTAAAGCAATTTCTTTTATAATGTTATATGAATGCTTTGAACAATTAAAAACCACGCACTATTTATTGTAAAAGTAGTGAAAATTATGTCAAATATAACAAAATAATTGCGATGATAAAAACAACTGCGATTTTATTATTTACAATATGCAAATATGTGTACTTCAAACGGTAAGACTATAGTAAAATCCACATGTCCACGCTAAGTGTAACATAATTTAATGTACATATCAAAAAGGTGCATTTCTCTCACGAGTTAAAACTTATTGACTACCGGAACATTGAAAATGTTGAAAAGTTTATGCGAATACGATGTCTGTCTGTCTGTCTGTCTGTCTGTTCGTCCGTCCGTCATCACGATAACTCCTCGCCACATTGACGGATTCTTTTGAAACTTGGTACATAGGTTCTCTATAGGAAGTATAAAATAATTTTCAGAAAAAAAATACACCGACTTGGAAGTGCACTAAAAAGTATAAAATAATTTCTATTTCCTAATGAAGTAATTTCTATTTCATTCAATCATACAATTACGTAACAGATATGAATGAAACCTATTTACTCGTTAGGTAGTATATTAAATATATTTCAATCTTTTCGGAGGCGGCGCAAAATTAAAAGGTTTTCTTGCACATGTCAACCTTTGAATGGTGGAATATAGGCAAAGTTTGTATAGCTGTTTTTTTCTATACGTATACCTCGACAGCACGCCGCGAAGTAGGTGTTAGTGCGTATAGAATATAACTATGGTCTATCTAGATTCATTCAGTATGGGACAGACAGAATCGATCGCCGCATATACTATAAAGATAGAGCCCATCTGTCGGAATTTTAGTAATTCCCGCGTCGTGGGCTCCGTTTGCAGATTCTTAAATCCATAGCTTCCACATGCGAACGAAGTTGATTCGGTCGTTACATTTGCGTATATTACCAGATATATCTATAATGGTTTGTATTCTTCCTCAGGATTTATTAATATGCAATACGCCATACCACAATCAACTAGTTATTGGCAGCAACGTTTACTGATGTATTTTTGATTTTGCGCCGCCTCCGAAAAAGTTGAAATATATTTAATATACTACCTAACGAGTAAATAGGTTTCATTCATATATGTTACGTAATTGTATGATTGAATGAAATAGAAATTACTTCATTAGGAAGTAGAAATTATTTTATACTTTTTAGTGCACTTCGAAGTTGGTGTATTTTTTTTTCTGAAAATTATTTTATTTCACGCTTTTTAGTGGAATGGGGAGAATTGTATAGGATAGTGTAAGACAATTCTTCGGGGCTTTTTTTTGTCTGCGTAAGTGCCATGAGCATAATTAAGTATAATACACCAACGTCCACGGGAACTCATCTTGCTTCAGAAGTCCGGTGTTAGAGTGGTAAATCTTAGTTAGTGTTTTGGGACAGTGCATTGTGATTGCCCTTTCTTGGTTTTCCGGTGCATAGCGCTTGGCGTTCCACTAATATTAATAATAATAGTTTTTCGCTAATATTTCGGAAACTAAAGTTTTTTGTGAAATTTGTATATGAACAAAGTTGTTCAGAATCATGTCCGTGATAACATATTAAAAGCACATTAAAATCGGAGAAATTTTTTTTCAAAAGTTGCCGGTTTTTTTGCAAAAAAAATACTTTGCAATTAAAAAATTAAAAATTTTTTAAGAATGGTACTAATGGGGAGTCAGACACTACCGAGTGCAAAAAGTTTCGTTCCGATTGGTCCACCCAGTTAGAAGTAATCGGCGAACATACATAAAAAAAAAAAGAAAAAAAATATACAGATCGGATTGAGTAACCTCCTCCTTTTTCGAAGTCGGTTGAAAAAGAAATGATTGGTTCACCTACACCGTGGTAGGAGCAGGTGGAAGGCGGGCGAATGGTGGCAGTGTGCCACAAGTCGGATCTCCCACCTTCTCGTGGTGTCCGCTGGGGTGGAGGCACTCTATGCTCTTCGGTAGTACTTCGGTGCTACCCAAGGGTGAGGGCCTCCATGCTAACGGGAGAACGGCGGGTCCTCCAGTTTAGGGAGGGCCTAAGATCACACCGTAAGCCTGTGGTCATGTTTCGCAGGAACGGGGGGGCTTGCCTTAACCGGCTGGCCCCGCGAGGAGTAAACCTCTATAAAAAAATCCGCTGTGTGGTCGCGGGGCGGAATACGGCCACGGTATCCCCTGCCTGTCGTAGGAGGCGACTAAAAGGGGGTGCTCCCGTCGTTGCTGTAGTAAGTCCAATGATGTGCGAGGCTATGCTGGCGGGGTCTTCGGACCCTGGCAGGTACTACCATGCCGGACAGGCTCGGACTGAGGATCGAAAAGGCAACGGCGTGGGGCGGGAGGTTCGTCCAAACCTAAGGTGTGTAGGATAACCGTGCCGAGAGGTGCATGGCTGCCTGGACGTTAAATTGGTGCAGTCTCGAACGGTCCCTCGGGGGTACCTGCCGACCCCCCCGAGTAGGAAGGCTTACCCGGTGTAAGGCAGCTCTGGCCGGGCGGACATTCTCACTGACCAACTCGTGGGACACATTATGGAGATTCAAATTACAAAAACAAAAACTTTGGGGAATGGGGGGGACTTGTCACTTGTGGCTTGTCAAGTGGAGGTGGAGCGTATGTCAGGTGTTGCTGTTGAGCGTTCGCGCTCGCGCACGCTTGACGGGAAGGAGAAGCCGCCGGACAACGGTGCGCCGCCGGCAGAGGCCGGTCCAAGTGGTGAGGGAGAGCCTTTCCGGCCCCCCTCCACTGTGCCTACGGAATCGGAGTCTAGGACACGAGCGAGGAGCACCAGTAGGTGCCGCTCGAAGACGGAATCGCGGGCGTCATCCGTCGAATCTACGACGATGACGGCCCTAGCGAAGGAGGTGGGTGAGTGCGATCTGGACGATGGCGGCAGTAAGCCCGACGCATCAGTCACCTCGGGACCGGCGATCCACCCCGCCAAGAGAAGAAAGAGAGGACGGCCAATTACTACGGGGGAGTATGTTAACCTCGCCGAGGCGAAGAGGAAACTCCTGTTAGTAGAAGAGCAAGAGGCAGAAATGCTTGCTGCGAGGGCTGTGCTCGACCCCAGTGTGCCGGCACAACCGCCGAACAAGGCAGCGATCCCTTTGCCGGATGAAGCAGCCCTGGCAAGGGAGTTCCGCGCAATGCCAACTGCGGCTCTGGCGGCGCGCGTGATGGAGCAGATGGCGGTCGTTGACAAAGTTGCTGGCAACAGCAGAAATCTCAATGGCCGGTTCGTGCGTGCCCTGCGAATTGCAGCGCACGAGACCCGAATTGCGGAGGCCGAGCTGGCCACTAGGTCCGCTACGTCTTCGACGGCTGCGCTGGAAGCGGAAAACCGCTCTTTACAAAAGAGGGTCGCAGAATTAGAGGAGGACGTTAAGCTCCTCCGGAGGGACCTGGAGCGGTGCCGCCGTGCCCGGTCTCCGGCTGCGGCAAGGGTTGAGATACCGGAGCCTGTTGCGGATCTGGAACCTGCACCAACCCTGGCGAGAAGGTCGCCGCCACCGGTGGTGCGCACGACGCCTTCGCCGCCGGGGACGACAAGGGCGCGGCGGAGAGAACCGCCCCCCCCGGCAGTAGGGTCTACAACACCCGACGACCCTATTTCGCGCCTGGCGCGCCTGATGGAGGAGCGTTTCGCCGCTCTAAGGGCGGAATTTCTGCCGCTGGTGTTAGCGCGACGCATTGAGCGGCAGACGATGCAGCCACCACTGCCGCCACAGGACGCCATATCAAGGGCAGCGGCCCCTGGCGACATCGGGAAGGAGGTACCCGGCAAATCTGCCAGGAAGGAAAAGACGAGAAAGAAGGCCGTTCCGTCTTCTGGCGTCGCGCCGCCCGTGGTTCCGGCGGCTGAGCTGCCTCGGGCACCGGTACCAGCCGAGGCGAGGGCTACTGCGCCCACAGCTGCTCCGGCACCTCATCCGGCGCCCACAGAGTCGTGGGCCACCGTCGTCGGGCGGAGGGCTCGGCGCGGCGCAGCAAAGACCGCGGCGGTGTCTACTGTGCCTACTTCATCCGGTGCTGTGGTGGGCCGCGTCGACCACGCTGGACAGAAGGGAGCTTCGGCCGCGAAGCCTAAAAAGCCCGTGCCGCCGCGTCCGCCGCGTTCAGCGGCGGTCATGCTCTCCATACCGAGCGGATGCCCGGTGACATATGCTGAGGCCATGAGCAGGGCCAGGGCTAAGGTTGACCTGGCAGCCATCGGGATTTCGGCCGTCCGCCCCCGACAGGCGGCTACAGGAGCGTTTCTCTTGGAGGTGGAGGGAGCCGAACGATCCGAGAAGGCGGACCTCCTAGCCTCGAAAGTGGCCGAGGCC
Organism: Megachile leachella; assembly: GCA_963576845.1. NCBI lineage: Eukaryota > Metazoa > Arthropoda > Insecta > Hymenoptera > Megachilidae > Megachile > Megachile leachella. The sequence continues at coordinate 15,755,996 of OY756253.1, read as the reverse complement.
CTGGAAGGCACCGGAGTTCGTGTGACGAGACCCACGAAAGCCGCCGACCTAAGATTGAGGGGCATAATGCCCTCAATCACTTCGCAAGATGTGGTGGCAGCCGTCGCGTCGGCGGGGGGATGTACCCCCGCCGACGTGCGGACGGGTGACATACGGCCAACACCAGCCGGCTTGGGTACCGTGTGGGTGCGGTGCCCGGCCGCAGCGGCAAGAAAGGTGGCATTAGCGGGCCACATAGTGGTAGGATGGACGCGGGTGGCTGTGGACGCCCTTCAGGCCAGGCCACTGCAGTGTCACCGCTGCATCGAATTCGGACATGTGAGGCAGCGGTGCACTAGCACAGTGGACCGAACGGGGCGGTGCTACGCCTGCGGCGCTGAGGGCCACCTCGCGTCGCAATGCACCGCCCCTCTAAAGTGCACGGTTTGTGCGGAGAGAGGAAAGCCGGCGAATCATAGGCTGGGCACACAGTCGTGCCCAACGGCGGGAGAGGGTGCCCGAAAAGGGCGCAGCGGCAAGCGCCGTCGGGGCCATAAAGCCGCCGCCCTTGCGGCGGCTAAGGCAATCCCGCTGGCCCCAGTGCCAGCGGTAGTATACGAGCCAGCGGGAAGTAAACCGGCGGCGCCAGTGGGGGCGCCAGTTACACCGGATCAGGCGCCCCCGGCCGCCGCGGAAGATAGGCCTGCTTCGGCCCCGGTGGCTGAAACGCCACAGACGGAGGGAATTCCGGAGCTGGTGCCCAGCACCAGCTCCGCGGCAGCAGGGCCTGCGGCCCCAATGGAGACTGAGTAATGGGGCCCGCGGGCCCAATACTCCAGTCAAACCTGAACCACTCGGCCAGGGCGCAAGACCTCTTCGGTCAGGCCCAGGCCGAGCGGGAAGCAGGTATAGGAGTAGTGGCGGAGCCCTACCGGGTCCCGGACCACCCACATTGGTTCGGTGACTCGGGGGGCTCCGTCGCCATCGTTTGGACCGGTCGGCCGCGTTCCCCGCCCTGTACGATCTTAGAGAGTGGGCGGGGGTATGTCGCGGTCGACTGGGGTGGCACCGCGGTGGTGGGTGTCTATGCTCCCCCGAGCTGGCCCCTCGCGTCTTTCGAGGTTGTTCTGGACGAGGTCCGGCAATGCGTTTCCCGCTGCCGGCCTCGTCCGGTCATTGTCCTGGGGGACTTCAACTCCAAGGCTACGGCATGGGGGTCCCCCAGGACTGACGCGAGGGGCGAGACATTGCTCGATTGGGCGGCTGGACTGGAGCTCCGTTTGTTAAACACGGACTCCGTCCATACGTGCGTGCGGCAGCAAGGCGGGTCGATCGTAGACCTTTCGTTCGCGACCCCAGCTGCCGCGCGCCGTATCTCGGGGTGGAGGGTGGCGGAGGAGGTGGAAACACTCTCTGACCATCGTTACATAACGATGGTCCTCTCCGCCGCCCCCGAAGGTGTGCCGCCCCGAGGCCGCCCTCAGGAGGGAGCGGCCCCACCACCGCGGTGGTCGCTACGGCGATTGGACAGGGACGCCCTGATGGCCGCCGCCCACGTCGTGGCCTGGAATATGGACAGGCCCGTCGACGGGCACGAAGGGGCCCGCTGGCTTCGCCGCGTCATGACACTCATATGCGACGCGGCGATGCCTAGAGCGGGCCCCACGTGGAGGAAGGCCGTGTACTGGTGGTCGCCCGAGATAGCGGAGCTGCGTAGCGGCTGCGTTCGGGCGCGCCGCCGGTGCACGCGTGCCCGTCGACGCCGGAACGTTGACGCGACGTGGGCGGCGGAGCTGTATGCGCTGTACAGGGAGAGAGTGACAGCGCTGCAGCGGGCCATCAAAAAGGCCAAGGCCGAGGCATGGCAGGAGCTCCTCAACAGACTAGAGGAAAATCCGTGGGGGCGCCCGTACAGGATCGTACTTGGTCGCTTACGACCGTGGGCGCCCCCCGTGACGGGAACTCTGGACCCCCAGTTCCTCAGTCGCGTGGTCGAAGCCCTCTTTCCCCCTTCCGGGGACGTGGAGGGTGGGACCGCTGCGGCTGGGGCGTCGGACCATGTCGATTGGTCCGACGATCTGGGGGTCACGGACGAGGAGCTCCTCGCCGCGCTGAGGAGGCTCGGGGCGAAGAACACCGCCCCGGGCCCCGACGGCGTGCCAGGTAAGTCCTTGGTCTTGGCCTCGGGTGTCCTTGGTCCGGAGATTAAGGCCCTCTACACGGAGTGTCTTAAGGCGGGAATATTCCCGAAGGAATGGAAGACTGGACGGATGGTCCTCATCAAGAAAGAAGGAAGACCCGCGGATTCTCCCTCCGCGTACCGGCCAATATGCCTGCTCGACGAGGCGGGAAAGCTGCTAGAACGCATTATAGCTTCCCGCCTCCACAGGCACCTGTCCTCGGTAGGACCTGATCTGGCGGACAGCCAGTTCGGCTTCCGCGAGGGGCGATCGACAGTAGACGCGATCATGCGCGTCAAGTCCCTCGCGGGGGCAGCTGTATCCCGGGGCGGGGTGTGCGTTGCTGTGTCTTTAGACATTACAAACGCCTTCAACACCCTGCCCTGGGCCGCCATCAGGGAGGCCCTGGTTTTCCACCAGGTGCCTCCCTATCTCAGGGCGGTGATCGGGTCCTACCTGAGTGACAGGTACATCGAGTATAGTGGCCGGGACGGACATGTGCGAAGGGAGGTGAATCGCGGCGTACCCCAGGGTTCCGCTTTGGGACCGGATTTATGGAACCTGGGGTACGACCGCGTCCTGCGGGTCCCTCTCCCCGACGGCACTTATGTCGTCTGTTACGCAGACGATACGTATATTCTTGCCGTTGGGGAGACCTTCGAGAGGACCATCCGTCTGGTCGAGGTGGCTGTGGCCGCCGTCGCCGGACGGATCCACGAGCTGGGGTTGAGGATCGACCCAAAAAAGACCGAGGCCATGTTCTTTCACAACAGGCCTCGGTCAAAGGGTCCTCCCCCCTCGTGGATCCGGGTGGGTGATGCCTGGGTCGAGGTCGGGTCGAGTATGAAGTATCTCGGACTCGTCCTCGACAGCCATTGGCGCTTTGATCAGCATTTCGATCGCCTGGTCCCCCGAGTGGAGAAGGCGGCGGCCGCGTTAGGCCGCCTCATGCCTAATCTCGGGGGGCCGGAAGTGAGGGTTCGCCGCCTCTACGTGGGGGTGGTTCGGTCCATGGTACTGTATGGAAGCCCAGTCTGGGCGGGGGCCCTGATGGTCAGCCGGTGCAGCCTTATCCGGGTGCACCGGCTCCAGCGACGGCTGGCCATCAGGGTCGTGAGAGGGTACCGCACCATCTCCTACGCGGCGGCGATGGCTCTGGCGGGGCTAGTCCCGTTCGAATTCTTGGCGGGGGCGGACGCGCTTATTTACGTGCGCGTCCGTGCCCTGCGGCGAATCGACGGTGTCCCGCCGGAGCCACAGGCGATCGAACTGATCGGGCGCCAGTCCCGCAACTGGCTGTAGCGCGCTGGAAAGCCGAATTGCGCGCATACAGCGACAAGCCGGTTGTCGGGGCCCTCCTGCCACATTTTCAAGAGTGGCAGGAGCGGCGGCAAGGTAGGCTCACCTACCGTATGACGCAGGTGCTCTCCGGTCATGGTTGTTTCGGGGAGTACCTGCGGCGAATAGGCAAGGAGGCGACGGCGGCCTGCCACCATTGTGGCGAGCCGGAGGACACGGCGCGGCATACGCTGGAGGTTTGCCCCGCCTTTTCAGCGCCGCGCCGTGTCCTGATTCAGGAAATGGGTTATGACCTCTCGCTGCCAGCAGTAGTTGGGGCAATGCTGGCAAGCGAGAGGTCGTGGAAGGCCGTGGCCTCCTTCTGCGAGGAAGTCATGCAGCAGAAGGAGGCCGCGGAGCGGGTCCGCGAACAATCGGACCCGCTTCGTCGAGCGAGGGGGCGAAGCCGCCGTGGTGTGGCGGCTCGCCCCCAAAGAGGCGTTGCAGCTCCCCGTGGCACGACAGTCACGGGGGCTGCTCCAGTAAGAGGAAGGGGAAGCGGTCGGGGCCAGCGCAGGCTCCGACCTGCTTCCCCTAGCTGAGGTAGGCAGGCCGGTGGCACCTCGTAGCAGTAGCGAGGGCCACCGGCCTTTCCGTGTCCTATTCGGATTCGGGGGTTAAGTGGCGGCTCCGGGGTGGTCTTACGTCACCCCTGGCAGAGCCGCCGCCGGGGCAGCGGCGTCCTGGGTTGGGGCCCAGGACGCCTTGCACACTGCCCCGGGGGGGAGACGGCGGAGCCTCGGTGGTCCGGGCTCAGTCGTAATGAGAGTTATGAGTTTGGGGGAGGTCCTTCCGACCTCCCCCGGGAAGGGCTCTGAAGAGCCAAGGCGTGGGGGTCCCGGTCGTGTTCTTTAAGAGTTCCCGGGGCCCCCCTTCCATGCGCCGAGGTAGGACCACCGTGGGGGTTTTAGCTGGTAAAAATCCGGCATAACCCCGCGCCCTCCCCCAAGGGCGCGGGGTATCTTTCGAAGATTTCCCCCACGTAAAAAAAAAAAAAAAAAAAAAAAAAACACCAAACAAATAACACCATTTGGTGTTATCATTGTAAAATGAAGAATTATTTAAAAATTCATTATGCAGTCAATTATGGGCATCTTAATACTATTGCTGATGCCCTCATTTAATCGTGGGGCGTATACGCCCCACGCGGCGTGATGGGCAGTTATTTTTCACCGTAACTTACAAAAGAATACAATTGTAAAGCGTGGGGCGCATATATACGGTCGGCACGAAAACAAGTTTTTCCGTGAACTGCAAGTCCAAAATTGACTTTTAACTGTGGGAAAAGTGAGAAAACATCAAGGGGTGGTTTTTTGACAGCGTGTACCAATCAAAGGGTTGATGCCAACGCGACCAAATTTTTACCAGGTATAACTGGGGTGGAGAGGAAGCTTTGGTACAAGTTTGAGCAAAATCGAAAAAACCATTCCTTAGGGAGGGGCGGTAAATGAGGAAGGGAGTTGGGGGTGTCGCAGAGGATTGAGCCGGGCATCTTCGGAAAGGCCACAACCTAAAGAACCACATTCTGTAAAAAAATTTCGGATTTTTTCTTTTTTTCTGTCAAATTTAGAGCCTTTTTTATTGGTTTTTCGACCCCCTAGCATTCAAGGGGTGGTCAATACCACAAGGGGGTGGCAGGGAATAATGGCGCTCCTGGAGCATTGAGATGATGCATGGGCCTAACTATCCTCAAAATTTCAAAGTCCTACCTCTAACAGAATATAAAGAAAAAAACGGCTAAAGAAAGTGGTGCGTTAATTTTGGCCAGCAGTGTAGAGTACAGTTGGGAGTATTTAACCCATATTCTAAAATGGAAAGTAAAAGTGAAGTGAACGATATTATTTCGACAAATAGAAAAAGAAAACACAACAGTAGTGATAGTGAATTCGATGAAATTGTGTTTCCACTTCAAAATCGCCGTATAATTTTATCTGATGACGAGGACGAATGCATAAATGAAGATTGTCAAAGAAATATTATATCTAATGAATGGGTTTGGAGAGATAACGAAAATATACCTAAAATTTGGAAATATTTACGAATTTCGAAAATAAATATACCTTTTGGGCAAAATGTCACAGTTTTACAAATGGTAAATGAAATACTAACGGAAGACTTTTGGCAAATTATTGTAACTGAAACGAATCGTTACGCAAGCCAGATACTCCGAAATGATACTCACAAATTAAAAAAATATGAAGACAATTGGAGAAATACGAATGTTGATGAAATGAAAGCATATTTTGCTGTATGCATTTTGATGTCCCAAGTGAAGAAAAACGATATTCAATCTTATTGGTCAAAAAGAGCCATAATCGAAACTCCGATATTTCGAAAAACCATGCCATTTTGGAGATTTGCCCAATTATCTCGCTTTATACACTTCACTAACAACGATGTTGAAGACAATAATAATGATCGTTTGTGGAAATTGAGAAGTGTAATAGATTATTTCAATGAAAAATTTAAGACTATTTACACTCCTGTAACGTCCCCGGGGAAGACAAGTTCCAGCCGATAATCGAAGAAAATACTTTAACCGTTTGAGTCCCAAGCAGCGTGATCGCGCTGTTGAGATTTTATGTCGAGAAGACCTAGCGTATTATTTCGGACATTATGGACAACTGACAGTGCGTTACCGATTGTCGAAGTCACGCGCTCAGATTTACTGAAGCAAGTACATCGCACAGCTTCGTTTAATGTAAATAATACATCTTACAATGGGTAGAATAATACTATTGTATTGTATTGTATCGCGCTGCTTGGGTCTTTTCGTACTCATTTAGAGAAAGCGCTATTGCGCTGTTTGGGATTCTTCGACAGTATTTCTTCAATACCCCTGGGTCTCAAACGGTTAAAGATAATAAATTTTTCTATTTTATTACCGACCGCAAATTACCGACCGCACCATAAAAATTCGCGTGGTAATGGGATGGGGTAGCTTACGCGTGCAACATTGTTTAGAGTAGATCACCGATCGATGGCGCACGCGTTAGTTAGAAAGAGACAGAAGATATAGTTCGAAACAGAATTAATATTGTTACGCGGGAAAGTGAGGAATTGACGTTTTAAAAAAAACTTTTATTTTACTCCCTAAACACTATACAATAATAAACTTGCACGATTAAACGTAACACTGTCAAAGTCGCACAATAGTAATATGAGCTTATCTCTCTGCGTGTCTCTTCGGTGTCTAAGGCGTCACAAGGCTCTTTCTCTGCTCCAACTCTCTTTGCGCGCGCTGGCTACCTCACCTTTTATATTCTACCTATATCTAATTGGGTTTATCTTGTTTATAACCTTCGAGCTTATCTTATTTACGTCGTTTGACCGGTGAGATTCCTCCCGGGGTGAAAGAAAATGCGTCCTCGCATTTTAATTTATATTTCGATGACGTCTTAATTTATTCGAATACAACATTTCTACCTGAATCTATTAGGCCCTGTTCAAACTCTAATGATAATTCTAATACGCTTTCTAATTTATTCATTAAATCAGGATCATTTTTCCATTCTACAAACGGTCTATATAAATACTTTTTCGTTTTTTCCTCGTGTTCTACATCATTACTATAGCAGGCTACTATGTATCTCGGAATATGTAACGATCTGGTTCTTAATAAGTAGAAAAATCTAGAAAAGAATTGTGAACATGTATTACATTCAGAAGCGCGCCTATATTTATGGAGGTTTTTTTCCGCAAACTAAACATGGTTCTTTTTCCGCTAGTTGCTTTATAGATAAAATATGTCTTTCGATTCCGTATTTCGCTTGATTCCATGAACTTCTGATTTCTTCAATGGTTACTGGGTTGAACGGTGGTTGACATGTTTTGCAATAATACTGTTCTTGTATGTCGTCTTGAAGTGTGGTGTAGACTAGGTTGTTATCTTCTGTTCCTCTTGTGCAAACGAAATTTCCTATAGTATCAATGAATATTTGTAGTATTCGTGTTTCTTCTTCTAGTAGGTCTTCTTCTAACAAATATTGGATTGTGTATCCCATCCTGTAACATATGTTTTTAATGTACTTCGTTAGCAGGTAATCTATAAAATATCTTTCTTGAAAGCCTAGATCTCGTAGAAGGTTCTCTTTCTTCATATTGAGGTGGTTCTTCTTCTTCGTGCATTGTAGGTGTTCTATCGATTGTTTGTGCGTACGTTCCGAATGAACAATGATCATAGATTGTAACGCATGGTGTTAAAATTCTCTTCATTAAATTCCATATGGGTCGTAGACAATTTATTTTATATAGGATGTATAATGTGGCTCCAATTAAGCTGACGTATCCCAATATCGTGATATAATATTTGAATTGTTCCATTTCAACAAACCGCGTTCAACAACGCGGTGGAATCGCGCGTTATTAGAAATCAAATACGCACATACACCGATACTCACATGCAAACACACACAAAAAAAGACTCCTTTCAGAGCTATATGATGTGCAAAATCCGTCTGGCAACTTCCTCGTGGTGCACATCGGGTAATACTAACGCCGTTGGTATATGCCATAAATGCAACTGTTTCTTGAAAATGCTGTATCTTTGCGAAAAAAAATGGCAGCGGTCTTTCACATACTGGAAATGAAAGATAAAGGTTTGTACTTTATGCAACTCTAAACGGCATCATGAAAAAAAAATTTGGGAAATCCATGCACTTCGTCAAACTTGGTAATTTTCAAAACAGCAAACACGTCTCCATATTTCCGGTGTTATTGTGGTAGGGATGAAGTAAATCTAAAATCGAACTAGACGGCCTTAAAGTAGAGATTTCAAGCTTTAATACAAAAAAATGAGCATAATCTTACGATAATTTTTCACGGAGTTATCATCAGTCAAATTTGGCCAATTTTTGCCTGAAATTTTTCTATGCCATATTTCTTTTGAGCAGTGTATTTGTAGGTTCCGAGATTATCTTGTATTTTGTGGAGCAATATTGTTGTTTGATTTTTTATCAAGTGGGCTATTTTGATATTATCTTCTCTTAACTTATCCAATTCATTATTATAATATTCTGCATCTGAAGCTGTCATAGTTCCAAATAATATTTTCATTCCTTCGCCAACTGCATTTAGTAGTCCTCTTTTCTGTACATGACCCATAAATTTCTTCAAAGATATTAATTCTTGATTCAATCGTTTATTTCGTTCTTGTTGAAGTATTATTCTTTGCTTACTGAAGCACGGGTTAATTTCATTACATCGTTTAGCTAGTTGATTTGTATGCAGTATTAATAATTTTATTTCGTCTTGTAAATGTCCATACTCGATTCCAACTGTAACTTTCCACGTGTCATGATATAACTGGGCTTCTTTTATATGTTCTAGATAAATTGATTTCTTTGTGTAGATTGGCATTATAATTATTTCTTCTTTTTCAATCGGTTTCGTCGGCACTTGGTGTATCAACATGCTCAGTATCAATAGGTTCAATAATCGATTCATTTTTGTCCTGTTCTCTTGTAGTTTCTTGATTTTCCTCTTCTGTTTCTGTAACATAGAAAGGTTTGAGGTCGGATAGATGATATGTTACATCTCGATTTCCTTTTCGAATGGTTGCTGCTTGATTATCTATTATTCCAATGATTTCATATGGGCCTTCCCATGGTGAATCGAGCCTCTTATCTTGTGGTTGTCTTCTTCGAACCATTACGTGTTGTCCTATTCTGTATTCTCTTTCTATTCTGGCAGTTGGTAATCTTTGTTGTGTCTTTTCTTGTTGCTCACTTATTCTTTCTTTTGCGATTTCTTGGGTTCTTCCTCTCTTATTGCTTAGGGCTTCATATGCCATTTTATGTCCAAATTCCATTTCGTGTGTTTCTATTGGAATATAAGGCTTCCAGCCGAACATGAATTCTGAAAGTGATACTCCGGTGACTTCGTTATGAGTATTATTAAATGACATAGTAGCGTCAGGCAAAAGTTTAACCCATTCGTTCTTTTCTTCTATAAAGCTTCTTAAATAGTTAAATACTTCCTTATGAGTTCTTTCATTTTTTCCATTAGTCTGTGGGTGATATACCGCGGTCGTTGTGTGCTTAATTCTGAGTTTTTCTTCAACAAATTCTTGGAATTCTCCTCTAAATTCTAGACCATTATCTGTCAATATTTCTTTAGGTATTCCAAATACTTGGCAATAATATATCCAGAAATTTTCTACGATTTCTTTGGGTGTCTTAGTTTTTAATGGAGCTAATTGTACGTATCTCGTTAAGTAATCTTGTATGACTAATATGTATCGATATTTTCTGTCTGATGGTAGTGGTCCAATAGTGTCCAATGATACTTTATCATTAGGTTTTGATGGTATATCGGGCTTCCCTGGGGGCGGTCTGTTAGCCGTATATTTTAATCTTTCTCGTTGGCATGTTTCGCATTTCTTAATAAAATTCTCTACATCTTTCGTTATTCCTGACCAGTTATACATGGTCCTTAATCGTTGGAGCGTCCTCTCGACTCTTTGGTGTCCTCCTATAGTACTTTCATGTACGCTTTTTATTAATCTTTCTTTTTCTTCTTGTGTCTGGATCCTTTGCTGTATTACATTTTACGATTAGGCGCTTCTCCGGCGTCTTTTCTTTGTGTATGAATTCTATCATTCGTAGAATCGTTTCTTTTACATGTGGGTCTACGATTCGTACTTCTATTTCGTTTACTTCTGGTACCTTGGTTCTCAGCCCAGCGTACCATATTTCTTCTTCTGCATTTGGATCAATGCATAGACCTCTATTTGTTCTGCTGGTTGTGACAACGAGTCCTCTCCGGGATACTCGCCCTGTGTCGTATTCCAGCGTTTCTTCTTTTTCAAACGTTCCTTCGTTATTTTTGAAATCTTTATAAGTTGGAGCAGCTTCTTCCTGAAGGTCGCTCAACACGTTTTCTATTGTTTCATTCATCTCATCTTCATCAACCATGTTTACGATTGTTTCAGGAATGCGGGATAATGCGTCCGCATTAGAATTACGTTTGCCCTTCTTATAGATTATCTCGTAGTTGTATTCTTCCAATTTTAATCTCCATCTCATAAGTCTCGAAGTAGGATCCTTGACGTTCATAACCCAGGTCAGGGGTTTGTGATCAGTAATTATTTTGAATCTTCGCCCGTATAGATATTGATTGAAAATGTTTAATTCCCCATACAATAGCTAATAATTCTTTTTCCGTCGTCGAATAATTTCTTTCCGCTTTATTGAGGGTTCTTGATGCATATGCTATAGGTCTGTCTTGCCCGATTATTCCTTGTGAAAGCACGGCTCCTACTGCTTCGTTACTCGCATCTGTAGTTAATATGAATGTCTTGTTCCAATCAGGATAGATAAGAATTGGTTCTTCGCAAAGTGCGTTTCGTAATGTATCAAATGCGCTTTGTTCTTCGTCTTCCCATTTCCATTTAATTTTATCTTTCAGCAGTGTGGTTAATGGTGATGCTTTTTTGGAAAAATCCTTTATAAACTTTCTATAATATCCGGCTAAACCTAAGAATTGTTTGATTTCTTTTGGATTTTTTGGTATTGGGTAAGTTTTTATCTTTTCAATCCTTTCTGGATTTGGTTTTATTCCTTCGGCAGATATTATGTGTCCCAAATATGATAGTTCCGGTTTAAGATACTCGCATTTGTCCGGTTGTAATTTCAATCCGCATTTTGATAATCGTTCAAGCAAAATTTGTAGATTCTTATTGTGTTCTTCGAGGGTAGTTCCGAATACTATTATGTCGTCCATATAAACAAAGCATGTGTTTCCAATTAGTCCTCTTAGGCCATTATTCATCATTCTTTGAAAAGTGGCTGGTGCATTCTTTAATCCGAATGGCATTCTATTATATTCGTAATGTCCGTCTGAAGTAGAAAATGCAGTTTTTGGTTTATCCTTTTCTCGCATGCCTATCTGATGGAATCCAGAGGCTAAGTCAAATGCAGAAAAATATCTTGCGTTACCTAATTTATCAAGTATTTCGTCGATTAATGGAAGTGGATATGAATCTTGTTTCGTTCGTTCATTTAGTTTTCTGTAATCTATTACCAATCTCCACTTCTTTTTCCCTGATGCATCTGGTTTTTTCGGTACAATCCAAAGTGGTGAATTAAAGGGAGAATTACTTTCTCTGATTATTCCTTCTTCTAACATTTTCTTTACTTGATGTGTTATTTCTTCTTGATGAATCGGCGGGAATCTATATTGTCTGGTGTGGATCGGAGTAGGATCTGTTAATTCTATGGAGTGCTCTGTTAAATTGGTTAATGGTATAGGATCTCCTGGCAATACAAAAATATCGTGGTACCTTTTTATTATTTCCCATATTTGTTCTTTTCCTTCTTTAATATGTTCCAAACGTGTGTTTTGTTTTAGAAATTTTTCGCATTCTTTGGTTAGCGATCTAGGGTTCTTGGGAAAATCTGATACTTGAATTTTCTGACCTAGTATTTCCGTTGTTTTTATCGTTTTTGCTTCTGTTTCGCTCAAATTGTTTACGGGTATTTGGGTTATTCCGTCCTTTATAGTAACTAACATGTCTACGTCTTCCAGGGTTATTTTTGCTTCACCGTTTCGAATATTTGTTACTTTAATTTTCTGTAATTTACTCGTTTTCGGCGGTATGGTTGTATCCTCCGTATTGTTGTTTTTTCGCGTGAATGTTTTACTTCCAAGTTGTAATTGTCCTCGACAAATATCCCACGTACAATGTAGTGTTCTTAATGAATCTATTCCTAGTAATCCGTCTTCTTGCATTACCTCATCTTTTACTACCAGAAATTTTAGATTTTTACCTAACAATTTTGTTTCAAATTCACCCGCTGTTTGAAAGGTGTGTCGGGATAACGTTCTTATTTCTCGTGTATTTTGCTTCATTATTTTCTTTTTATCGATAATCATTGATTCTCTTAATAATGAAACCGCAGCGCCTGAATCTACCAAAAATCTACCAGTTTTAACATTTTCGGGTTGAAGAGTGACGTATGTTAATCGATTGCCGATAGCCGTATTAATTTTGGTAATTGTTTGTTGGGTATTTATTGGAGGTCTTCGATCTGAGAGTCTTTTGCTTCTAAGTCTTGCTCTTGGTCGTTCGGTATAGCGTGTGCTGGTGGGGTTTCTGGAAATTCCTGACGTATACGAAAATTTTGAAATCTTTTTGTTCTACACTCATTTTCATTGTGCCCTATTCTTTTGCAGTAATTACATTGTTTTATCTGACCTTGCATTGATGGTCTGAATGGGTTTGAACGAATTTGGGGATTTTGTTGGGGTCTTTGCGTGTTGAAATTTCGAAAGTTTTGTTGAGGTCTCGGCGTATTAAATCCTGTACGGTTTTGAAATCTTATCGGGTTTGGTTTAAAGAAATCGTGTCTCTGTTGCATTAGTTCTGACATTCGAGCAGCATTTATCGCCTCTTGAATTGTTCGAGGATTAGATGTTTTCACTTCTAATCGAGTTTCTCTTTCTAGGCCGTTTATAAAATCTATTATCCCTTTTCGTTTCTCTTCTTCTAGCAATAATTCACGTTGTTCCGCGGGGAGGGGTCTGCTTAACGTAGCATTCAAAGCGGCGTCGTGTATTCTTATGAATCGCGATATGTACGAATTTGGGGGTGTCCCACTTGGACGTCGACCGATTGGACGCGTTCCGTTTGGACGGTCCCGATTCGACGCGTTCCAATTCGAAGCGGTGCCGATTGGACGCGTCCCAATTCGAAGAGCTTAGATTTGGTTAGGTTAGGTTCTATAAGCCCTGCTTAGAATTGGAACGCGTCCAATCGGCACCGTTTCGAATTGGAACGAGTCGAATCGGGACCGTCCGATCGGGACGCGTCCAAGCGGTCGGCGTCCAAGTGGGCATCACTCACGAATTTACGGGTTCTTTGAAATTCTGTCGGCATTGAATTCTTTGCAGTTGCAGTAATGTGGAATCGATTGGAGAGCCGTAATTCTGTCTTAGTTGGGTTTTTAAGTCTTCAAATATTCTTATCATTTCTGCACGTATCACGGTTCTAGCTTTCCCAACAATTTTCTGGGCTAGTATACTTCCAAGTAATAATTGAGATCTTTCTTTCTGTACATTGTATTTAACTGTTTCGACTTGGCAAATAAATGTCTCAACCGGCAATGTTTCGCCATCAAACTCAGACACCGTTCCTAGTAGTTCATTTAACGTGTACGGAGAAGGTTCAGAGTCATCGTCATTCGTTACTATCGAGTTAGAGGATCCAGCAAGGGGGTTCTCTCTCCGTAGACTATCACCCCTAGTTTCTAGTCTCTCCAGTCGACTCGTAATCTCAGAAAGCATTTTGGTAATAGTTTCGATTTCTGCCATCTTACCTTGATTTATCTTCTCGATGCTTTCGTCGTTGGTATTTCTCAAAAGATTCGCCCTTCTCCTTTTCTCTTCTTTCCTTTCTTCTTTCCCGTGTAGGTTCAGGATCCGCTGGCCGTCTCCGCAGCTACGTCGACTCAGCAACGATTTTCAGCAAATCCCACCGCTGCCACCAATTTTATGTTACGCGGGAAAGCGAGGAATTCTCGTTTTAAAAAAAAAACTTTTATTTTACTCCCTAAACACTATACAATAATAAACTTGCACGATTAAACGTAACACTGTCAAAGTCGCACAATAGTAATATGAGCTTATCTCTCTGCGTGTCTCTTCGGTGTCTAAGGCGTCACAAGGCTCTTTCTCTGCTCCAACTCTCTTTGCGCGCGCTGGCTACCTCACCTTTTATATTCTACCTATATCTCATTGGGTTCATCTTGTTTATAACCTTCGAGCTTATCTTATTTACGTCGTTTGACCGGTGAGAATATAAATTATTATTTAAATGTTTATATCATATATATTATTAATTATTCACTCATTATAAATTGCGTTATATTTTTAATTATTATTTTATGTATTATTCGCGGTTAATTATTTCTTCTATTAAAACACTTATAATTTGCGTATATCAAAATTATTAAAAATGCTTGTGAAAAACTAAGTAATAGTAAATCAAAGCGTATTTTTCCTAATCAAACTGATATATATTTGCTACTAAATAAAGCGTAATAAAAGAATAACTACTTTTTGAGCGGGAAAAACCCACGATTCTCGGGGTATAAAAGGGCGTGCAGCAGCGGCTGCGAGGGTAGAACAATCTTTGCAGTACTACGTGCCGGACCTCTTAGGAAGCGACGAACTGGAGCAGTTTTAACTGGTAAGGGCCTACAAGATTCTTAGTTTTGACTGGACAGCGGGTATCAGCCATTTGGATACTCGACCGTTGGGTAGTTCTAGTAGCCAGCTAACGCAGGCTCCCCAATTAAGCGATCAGGTTTTGGGTGTCGATTTGTGCTCTGACAAAAAGGGCCATGATCTAATTAGTTTAGAGTCAATCAAGGAGTAACTGTTCCACGTCCAATACAAATTTTAGAGTTAATTTAAATAACCAAATATTGTTCTGTCAGTTTTGTTAGGATCTAGATCCATTATAAATTGCGTTGTACCTTTGTTATTGCGTATATCATTATAAAACCGCGTAATTGAAGTAGTTAGCTACCGTTCCGCGATTTGCGACAACTACAAGTCTATTATACTCTATTTTTACGTCTGGAATTCAGTTATATACATATAGATTTTCATATTCACTAAAGAAATTGTTAATTACCACTCTCTTTCTCATAATTACTTGAATAAACCTAATGAATGAAAGGTATTAACCTGTAGATTTCACTCTTTAACCACACGCCACCACGATCCCACATTCTTTTAGAATTAGTTATAGTAAAAACGAGTCGCTTAATAGGCAAAAACCGCTCTTTGCTTCATAAGTGCTGTAAAATACCTGATTCTACTATCAGGGACGTTACACTTGTATTATAGGAAAACATTGCGAAATTCAGCCATTCGTCGCATTTGTTGTTAGAAACGAATTGCTTTAAGTATTCTGTAAGTACGTGATGTGATCTTTCAATTGAGCCATTACTTTGTGGATAAAATGCCGTTGTACGTAATTGTGTGATTCCGAATCGCTTTGTTACTGTTTTCATTAAAGAGCTAGTGACGTTAGAACCTTGGTCGGTTAATATAGCTTTGGGAGCACCAAATTTACAAATTAAGTGATTTATCATCGCGTCCGCGGTATTGATAGCGTTAGCACTTTGTAACGGTATAGCAAGTGAATATTTAGTTAATATGTCTTGAATTGTTAGAATGTAGGAATTTCCAGATTGTGTTGTGGGAAGTGGACCGACAATGTCCATTGAAACTTTGGCAAAAGCTAAGCCTGGCGTATCCGTAAGGGTCATAGGCTGTCTAGTCTTTACACGAGTTAGCTTCCTCATTTGACAGCTTTCGCATGAATTTATGTAGTTAACTACATCGCGTTTTAAAGTCTTCCAATAGTATTGTTCGCGTATTCTTTTGTATGTCTTTGAAATGCCTTTGTGTCCGGCGTAGGCTGACGTATGGTTTTCGCGTAGTATATCGTTCCTTTCTTCCTCTCGAGGGATTCGTACTTCGTGTGTGCAAGCGAATAAGCTAGTATTTGTCGTAAAAAATAATTCAACTAGAACTTGACGAATTGTAGACCAATCATGGTCGTCGATCGCGGTCTGTGATAAACTAACTGTTGGTAAACCTAGCTCTGTACAGACATCGTAGAGTGACCTTAGACATTCTAGTAGGCCCGCGGACGTTACAGAGGTATGAGGGGAGACCTTTGCAGGAAGTAGGATTAAATGATGGGACCCGGCGGTCTGCACCTTCGCTCTGCCTATTATCATATCTCCCGGAATCCTTAGGTTGCCTTGTAGTGCTAGGTCGATTGCTCCTGGGTCGATTGGCTGTCCGTCTAGTGTAACAAAACAAGCTATGTTGTCTCGTCTCATGACAAGTCTGTCGCGTGTCGTCGTGATAACGCGGCGTCGAATTCCTGCTGGGGGGTCCACATTCATGTGGCTATCGTCGTCCGATGAGTCGTCCGTCTGGAACGGGGAAGTGTTGACAGTTTCTTCTGCGGCTAGCGTCTAGCTGTGTCTACCTCTGGCATAGGGATATCGGATATCGGGGGCGATGCAGAAAAATTAGAGTCGCGTGACGTGGAAGGTCCGGGATTGTATAGGTTTTCGGAGTTGGAACTGATTGGTAAAACTGGAGGGTTTCTAGATAAGGCATCGGCGTTGGAGTTTGCTTTACCCGCCTTGTAAATAATTTTATATTCATATTCCGCTAGCTTAAGTCTCCAACGGAGTAATCGTTGGATCACGAACGGAGTGCATCCATACGAGTAGACGATGATCAGTGATTAAGTTAAATTGTCGACCGTAAATGTATGATCTAAAATGCTGAATGGCGCAAATAATTGCAAGACATTCTTTTTCTATTGTAGAATAATTTAACTCAGCTCCCTGTAACAGTCGAGACGCGTAGGCGATTGGTTTGTTAGATCCAATATTACCTTGACTAAGAATTGTACCGACTGCGTATCCGGACGCATCGGTCGTGATATGAAAGGGTTTGGAAAAATCGGGGTATTGTAGGATTGGTTCTTTGCAAACGATCTCTCGGAGAATACTAAATGACTTCTCTTGCTCGGGTCCCCAAATAAACTTTGCATCTTTTCGCAATAATAATGTTAATGGTTTAGAGATAGCAGAAAACTTGTCGATAAAGCGGCGGTAGTAACCAGCTAGACCTAGAAATTCGCGGTTATTTTTCGCATTTTTCGGAGTAGGAAAGTTTTTAACTGCCGTTATTTTGTCGGCACAGGGTTTCACACCGTCTTGACTGATGACGTGGCCTAAATAAGCGACTTCTCTGTGAAGGAGCCACATTTCGAGAGTTCTAGTTTCAAGTTTGCTTTACGGAGCCTTCCCGCAAGTTTATTGAATTTGTCTCTGTGTTCGGCGAGTGATCGCGCATATATTACAATATCGTCTAGGTAGAGAGCAATTCATGACCTTGTAAACCTGTTAGCACAGCGTCCATCAAACGCTGGAAAGTCGCGGGGGCGTTTCGCAGTCCGAAGGGCATTCTATTATACTGATAGTGTCCAAAAGGTGTGGAAAAGACGGTTTTCTCGGCGTCGTTTTTGTCCATACCGATTTGGTGAAAACCACTCTTGAGATCGAATACACTAAAGTATTTGGCACTGCCTAATTGGTCAAGTATTTCTAAAATACTGGGGAGCGGATAAGCGTCTGGTATGGATTTTTCGTTGAGTGCGCGAAAATCAATGACCATCCTCCAGCGTTTGTTCCCTTGCTCGTCGGGTTTTTTTAGAACTATCCATAAAGGGCTGTTGTAAGGTGAGGTAGATGGTTCAACGATACCATTGTCTAAAAGCTCTTTCATCTGCTTATCTATTTCACTTTTATGGATAGGTGGATATCTATACTGCTTAACATTAATTGGAACTGTATCAGTAGTGGGAATTTTATGTTCGACGACAGTGGTCTTCCCAAGCCTGTCGCCTTCGAGGTGGAAGAGATCATAGTTGTCTGTCACTAAATTTTGGACATGCTCGGTCTCTTCGGGATTTAAATGATCGGTCGCGATGCTACTATATATTTCTTTGATACGTTGCGTTGGGCTTCGTTGGCCTATAAGATTAATCTTTTGGTTCGCGAGATTTGAATTTTTCGTCTCCTCGGCGTACAATCAAGAGTTTGCGTCGTCGTTAGTAGAAGTAGAAAAATTGTCCGTCGGGTCTACGTTACTGGAGATTATCTCGACCTCTTCCAATTCGAAGATCGGCATGGAAAATTGAACATCAGATTCGGATGTATTTATACATCTTAGAACTGATTTACCGTTCTGGCTCCGTATGAGACTGTCGAAAACGTGAGCACCCGGGGCTATTTCCTGGCGGGGGACGTATCCGATGCACGGGCCTTTGGTGAGTATAGGAATTGTAGCTACTGACCTCTTTGTAACGTAAACTTGGTTAGCACGGTTGCAAAAGGGAATAATACCACCCTTCCATGTGACATGATTTTTTGTATACGAGATTTCAGCGCCCTGGCTGAGGAAAGTGTTCCTTAAAATACCATCCATGGGTATTGGAAAATCGTCCAACACGACTTGGAAATTGGAGCTAACTCCGAAAAATGAAATGTTTGTCGAACCGATAGTCGGTACGCGAGTGCTAGTTATTCCAACAATATTTATTTTTCTGTTAGTATTAATAAGAGTGTCCTTGTTTAACGAGCCAATTTTTATAAGACTGGGTTCTGCACCAGTATCAACCATGAATTTACATTCATGCAGCAATTCGGGGGCTGAAAGTTTAACCTGCGGAATTACGTCCTCGTTGACTCCGACGACGGAGATTCTAGGATTTCGTTCGATATCGGGCGGACCGGTTTCGCGTTTACTGCTTCCTTCCGGTGACGATCCATGTTTCTCGGGAGGAATTGTTCGTTTCCCGAACGGTTCTGATTCGCGAAAGCGCGTTTACGACATTGATGGATGTCGTGTCCTAAAAATCCGCAATAAGAGCACGTCGGTGCGGGGCCTTTCGGGCGCGCGTTTTCGAGCTGACGCGGTCCGGTATCGCGGTTATCACTGCGGTATGCTGATCTGTTGTCAACACGTTGGGGTGGTTCGGCGCGGTGTGTATCTTCGCGGCGTTCCGGAATATAATCCGTGCGATAAGGGGAACCGAAGCGGTATGTCGGCTCGTCTTTGTAGCGCGCTGGTTCTTCACGTGCGTAACGTTGCGGAGTGGAGGAACGATATGTATCGCGTGCCGGAGTGAATGGTCTACGCGGTGGTGATGTATATCGACGCTCTGGAATTTTATCTCGCGCCTCCGAAAATTGCACGCGGCGAGTTTCAACGTGCGGTTTATCATAACGTTGCTTATCTAACTGTAATTGTTTGTAGGCTCGGATTGCCTCATCAAACACGCGGGATACGGGGTAATCGCGTAGTGGTCTTATCTCCGGCCGGATGCTCGGGATTAATCCATCGATAAAACTATTCACTACCAATGCCTCGAGTTCAGCTATGGGCATTGTGTGAAAGTCTTCGATTGCGTCGCGTAAATCTTTTACTCGGCTTGTATAATCAAACTTCCTTTAAGCGGTTACATAGCGTGGTTACATCGTCTATGCATTCGTCTTCTGTAGCGATGGCGGCACGTCCACGTAATCGCGTAGAAATTAATTTTACGAGGGTTCGTTCACCCTGAGTTGGTACAATATCGCGGGCGCGTCGGCATGCGCGTGTGAATTGTAAGACGGAAATGTTACTTCCGTTGAATATGGGGATAGTATTTACCGCTTTGCGGAGCGTATATTTCCAAGGCTCGGTAGCCATTGGTGGTGACGGGGGTGTCGCGAGGGTGGAAGGTACCGCGGGACTCGGTTGTACGTGTTCCAGTTTTCTTCGCGTTTCTTCTAATTCCTTTCGAAGGGATTCGGCTTCACGGCGCTCGGTTTCTATCTCGGAACGTTCGCGTTCGAGGGCCTGTGATTCGTCGCGTAATCGGCGTTCGCGGTCTGCCATTTGCTTTTGATACGCGCGGAGTTCGTGTTCGTTAAGGGGCGCGGAGGGGCTCGATTTTGACGCTGATCATAACTCGGGCCCGGTAGACATGATTAAAAAAAAGAAAGTTCCGCGGAGGAAATAGTGAAAACAGTAATATTAGTATTTATTACAACTTACAGAATTCGTGCTGGAATCGGCACCAGTCGTATACGCTGTTTGGAATCGTATCCTTATCCTTGTTTCGTACATGGGTTAACAAAATATGATGCGGGATATACTCGTGATCTCGCACTTTAATCGCAACTTCCGTGTCGATTTCCTCGATCGGCGAGGAGACGCGGAAGGGTACGGTATCTGTATCGCTTTCGTCGTCGCTAACTAAATCTATGACCTCAATTTCAGGGTCCACAGTATTGCTTACGATATTTCCAACAGTCTCTTTATTAAAATTATCGTTCGCGTCGTTTAAAACTTCTGTTCTTGACTCTTCTTGGGCTTGATCGTCAAAGGTCGGCACTGCGTCAATTAGTTCTGGAGCAACGCTTGTGTTCGAACTTGCGGCGAATTCACGCGCAGGGTCTAATAACAGCGACCGTTCCAAAATTTTTCGACGTTTCGCCTGGACTCTTTTACCGGCACGACAGCCTCGTGTTCTATTCTTTTTAGTCTGACTCGAATGAAATAAACTTAAAAATTAGATAATTGAAATGCAAAAGAAAAATAACTGAATTTATTGTATTAAAGGTTGAACTGTAGCCGTACCTGCATTATGCAGCAATCGACTTACAAGGGACATCACCCAATTGATACACGCCGATTTTGATGAAATTTTTGTATGTCATAGAACTCGAAAAAAAATTTGACACGTATTTTTTTTTTTTTTGGTAAACATCTACTCTGAAGGGGTGAAAATAACCCTCAAAGTTGGGGTTGAAAAACCTATTTTCGCAAATATCTCGGGAACTGTGAGGCCTAGACAAAAAATTCAAAGTCCAAATTTTTCTGTTTTTAAAGGCCAATAATATGGCGTAAGTGGATTTTTGCTTCTAGAAGATCAGGAGTGGTTAGCCTACCAATGGCTAATGTGGTCGCACTACGAGAGTGGGACGCTATTATCGGGAACTCAAGAAACAATAAACGTAGAGCTCCAATTGCCTGCTAGGGTCCTGGACTGCTGTACTCATAAATGGAGGATGGTGGAAGGTACCCCAACACTAGATGCCAATTTGGAATATTCGAGCAAGTACCACGGTGAGACGATTGCTCTGAATAGGAGCAGTGATGCCTCAGATCCAGCCTTTAGGAGAGTTAACTATGGCTTTGTGGGCAGATTGTGTCTGTCTAGAGGTTTAGACGCGAGTGACCAGTGGGTTCATACAGCTTGGTGGGCCGGGCTAAACGTTTATTACGTGTTGAAGGACGTCATATATCTGTGTACTATTGGAGGATATTGCAAATGCAGCGTGCTGATCAAAGTAGACAGTGGCGAAAAGTGTAGCGCTATTCTTGGGCCGTGTGATCGTCATACTACAGCGTGGAACATAACCCACGATCAGTGTGAGGAAGACGTCATGAATTATTTGCGACATGGCAGGGCCAACACGGAGGTCACTCTCAAGATGAACTCAGTCTTAACCAAGTGGTACAACCAAAATCCAGGCGCACTCTAAGCAGAGGCGGCGGTGCAAATGTCGTTAAAAAGAATTGGATCCCGAGCATGCGTGAGCTGTTGGGGGGAAAAAATGATTACGTGAAGCATAGCGAGAGTATACTCGAAGACGCGATAAGAGCGGTAACCAACATGTTTAACGCCTTCTCTAGTGGCCGGACACAACCTAGAAGTGCGACAAAAAGTCGACTAGACGAATGGAATGCAACGATTGTTACTGAAGCGATAAACAAGGAGCGAGAGATCTTAGACAAAATATCGGTTAGAGAGCCAGAGGTTGTCGTTGAAGATGGAACCAGACCGTATGGGGGAGTGTACTTCTTCGTGTTAGGCTATGACAAACCAAATATTTCTATATCGCCAAGGTGGGATTGGCTCGTTTGGGACATTAAGCAAGGTGTGAGAGATCATGTCTCAATATCAGACGTCGTCCGAGTTGCCAAGATGACAGATAGAATGGCATCTAAATTAAACAAGTCAGCATGGCTTAGCTACGAGAAGTTGGGGCGAGTGGCATTGCCGAAGCGCACAGAGGAAGGATCAGCATATGTTAGTCGTGGAGGCTTTAAAATGCAGCAACTACATGAAGCAGATCCACAGTTCTTCGAAGACGTCAGAACTATTTTAGACCCTTGTTCGGGTTACGGTGGGTTCGCTGAATATTATAGTACAGCACTAGCAAGCAAATCGTCTAAAATCTATGTGATGTCATCCCTGTATGAGAAAGGGCACCGTGTGCCAGCAGGAGAACTCCATTAGACGATAAGAAGTAATGTAGATATTATATTGGCCACGAACCCGAGCCATGAGGATCGAGGGAACATCAAAGATCCACGGTGCAGCGCAAGATTAAAACAAATCATCTCTAAGGTCGGAGAACTAGATCTACTTATAATGGACGCAGGTGAATACAGTGTTGATGGAATCAAGAATTTCAATTTTTGGTACAAGAAAGGTGCTAGCAAAGTCAGTTTTTGTGAGGCCGTAGTGAACTTGCTTGATGGTGTCAAAATAGGTGGGAAAGCGTGCATTAAGATAAACGGTATTTGGCACGAGGTGGAACAATTGGTGCATACTCTATCTAAACGTTTCTCTAAAGTTAAGGCTATCAAGTTGGGAACCACAGGACTGTCAAGTCCCGAATGGTATCTATTAATGGCTGGAAAAAAGGCAAAAGATGCTGACGTACGAAGATCTGTGGAAATAGTTGGGGCTATTTGTGACGAGCAGTACCATCATTACATGTTGATGCAGCAAGTTATAAGAGTAAGAGGCAGAGGCTGGCGAGTCCAAAGGAGACACGATTGGTTCGTACCTGGTGCTTTGTTCTGGCGGATCGAATCTAAATGTATAAGCATACGGTGCTTCTAGAACATTCTAGCTGTTATAGAGGAAAAGAGATCCTCTTGTAATAGGGGACGAAATAGAGGAACTCGATCAAGAAACTATAATTCCCAAGCACCTGTTTAGAGACCCGCCAAAGATTAATGCCGCACCTCCGTCTTCAGAATTCGAAAGAGAAGAAGAAGACGCTATTTACGAGCCTAAAAAGTTTAATAAATCGGGTCCAATAACTCCCATTAAAATAAAAAGAGAAGATGGAAAACTTACAGTGAGTAAAGCGCGGAAACCAAGGATAACAGAAGAAATAACAAGCTCTGTAATTGAAGTGAAAGATCATCTATGGACCAGAAAGGGACCGATAGCAGTATTTTGGGACTCCCAAGGAATTCCCCTGAATTCCGAATCGGAATTATTCATCAGGAGAAAGAAGATCAAACCAGCACCTGAAAAGGAAATAACCCAATTTAAATTAAAGAAGCAAGGGATATTCGGCGCAACTGTCATATCAAAGAAGGAATTACCTCAAACCCTTAGGAAACTCGCGTTACTCCTCCGAAACCATAAAATTAGTGACCTTAGCTTGCCAGATGACAAAAATTTAAAAAAATTAATACACTTAACTTTTGCTGATATGCCAATACGTATCACCATTTGCACCGGCGATATTAAAACTCCATCGTTCAAAGAAAGAATTCCCATCATTGAAGAAAACCATATAACACCCACCAGGGGACATAAGG
Source organism: Megachile leachella (assembly GCA_963576845.1). Classification (NCBI taxonomy): domain Eukaryota; kingdom Metazoa; phylum Arthropoda; class Insecta; order Hymenoptera; family Megachilidae; genus Megachile; species Megachile leachella. Next base: position 15,732,282 of record OY756253.1, on the reverse strand, counting down.
GGATAAGAAAAACTTACCATCGCGTTAAAGACAATTATTATTGGAAGAATATGAAGAAAGACATAACCGATTACATAAAGACCTGCATAGATTGTCAGAGGAACAAATTAGTTCGCATTAAAAATAAGGAACCCATGGTAATAACAGACACCCCCCTTGATGCATTCGATAAAATTTCACTAGACATATTAGGACTCTTACCTTTAACATCAAGAGGATACAGCTACGTGTTGACAATCCAGGATAATTTAACAAAATATTCAATAGCAGCGCCCATCGCTTCAATGACCGCAGAAGACGTAGCCAAGGCATTCACCGAATACTTCATCTGTAGATTTAGTTGTCCAAAGGCGATTTTAACTGACCAAGGGGCATGTTTTATGAGCATTTTAACGAGGAAATTGGCGAAGATATTTCAGATAAGAACATACAGGACCTCATCTTTTCACCCGCAATCGAATGGATCCCTGGAAAGAAGTCACCAAGTACTAATTGAATACTTAGAGCATTTCCTTACCGAAGAAAAACAATGGGACGAATGGCTACCTCAGGCTATGTTTTCCTACAACACCAGCATTCATGAAGGCACAAGGTTCACGCCCCATGAATTAATATTTGGAAGAAAAGCAAGACAACCATCGAATTTCCCAGTAGAAAACGCAGTCAGCACCTATCCAGACTACGTTGACGAACTTATCACAAAACTGCACAATTTTCGGAAAACCGGACGAGGAAATCTCGAACAGGCGAAATACGGGCAAAAATATTACTACGATAGGAAGATCCGGCCGATTCACTACAAGACAGGCGATGACGTATTTCTCCTAAATCCGGCACGAAAGCATAAACTCAAGAAGGAATACTCAGGCCCATACAGGATTACCAGAACTATAGGCGACAATAACGTGGAATTACATATCAATACGAGGAATACGAAGCGGATAGTTCACAAGGACCGAATTAAGAAAGCCTATTTACCAATCATAAATCGAGAACCTATTAATCGATGAACCGTAACGCGATTGAGGATTTCGAACCACGAAAACCAGTAGATTTCAATTAGTCAGTTAACAACCTTTGACGAAGACACACCTAACCGAACAAGACGGAAATGGACAACCTAACCAGTGTACAGATTATCAGTGCGATCTGCATCCGCGACAGGGGAATAAATTTTTCATGTAAGATTAACCCATTCATGGGAAGAATTTGCATGGAGTGCGCGGCGTGTGCACAGCCTGAAGCCCGAGGACAGTGGTGGAGTGCAGGCAAGAATCAAGATCCAATTATGTCACAGTAAGAAAATACAACTTAGCATATAGAATAATTTGTTAATATATGCATATAGGCAACCACCACGTCGTAAAGCAAGAATACGCCCTACGAAGAAGCCGTTGCGTAAGTTGCAAACAAAGTTTAGCAGCAACACTGCCAGCGATCGCCTGTTCCGAGTGCCGCGCCCGCCTCACTGAGATGGACAATGAGGAAAAGGAGGCGTTCAACGCTGGCGTCCTCATAAATACAGAACGAATATACCCAATCATAGAATTATCAAGTATGGAAGTCCAGGAGGGTCGAGTAGTCCTACGATATCATTAAAACATAAATATAACATTTATATATATATATATATATTTAAATAAAGGGATAAGGGTAAAAAGGGAAATTATCTGTTCTAATTGATTCTAACCCAGCCCAGCGAATAACACCAGAATATCCTAAAACTGCGCCAAATCCGCTCAAAAATCCTAACACTACACGTTACGTAATTTCGATAAGGGACAACGCCCTAACACGGAACAAAATGGCCGCGAGTCAGGTAGGCTAATGGAGTCGAAAACTAGATAAGAATAAATAGTAAGAATAGGAGAAAAGGGTTTGGTTATTCGGACAAATGCGGTGGTGCCCAGAAGAAAAGCGGAAGTTTTAATGGCTATCCTACATCGGGAAAGAATCGTGGATTTGGAAAACGATAAAATTCAAATTACACCATAATTAACACACGTCGTTACGTAACCGCGACGATCCGCGACGCCATAATTAATCGAGCCATAATCGATCGCGCCGAAACAGATCGGACAATAGTCGTAAACAATACGGAACACAGTCAACATGACACGAAGAGCCGGTAAGAAAGCAATATTAAGGAATCTTAAGGCCAAATTAAGAAAGAGCTTGCAAAAGGTAATGAAAATTAAAAATATAAAGAGATAAACGATTACATCAAATCACTACATAATCCAGGAGGAGTCTATCAACCAGTGGAGGTTGATAAAAGTTGATATACCCGACCGGCCATCTGAGGAATACAAACGAATAAATAACCCTCGAGATCCATGGAAAAACTACTGGAAAACTTTGTGGCTATTCGGGCAAGGCTCAGCATCACCCCGCAACAATCCAGAGTCCTGCACATGTCAAGAATGCATCGCCAAACGGACCATCAACCCGGAAACCGTCTCTTGAGGACAAGAGACTTCAATAAGGGGGAAGGTGTAACGTCCCGGGAGAAGTTTTTTTTTTCTTCAACGCCACGACAATCTTATACCTACCGTTAGAATAGCTAATTACCGACAGTGATTGCCAAATTACCGACAATAGGTTATTATCGACTATCGATCCTATCGACCCGATATGTATGTTTCCAGTATATTAATTAACTTGTAAATTACAGTAGGTAATATGTTCCAAAAATTATTTGAATATTTAGTTAGAATAGTTAAAATAAAATAATGTATTACTTTATTATATTTTTCTAATAAATAATTTGTATGAAATTTCCGTTGCGCTGCGCTAAGACTGCAAGTCACGATGCTCAACCGAAACACTTGAGACAGCGATAGTTACAGAGAAGGATAGGAACACTATCTCTATTTACGCCCTAACACGGAACAAAATGGCCGCGAGTCAGGTAGGCAACTTTAGATATTAAAATTAATTAATTAATTAAATCAATTCATGCATGAGTGTTTCGTGGCATCTCCACGAATTTTAATTCAGTAGAGTTATTTTATTTTACATTCTTTACAAATACCAGATGGCTGGCAATTTGTACCAGGGACAGTACACAAACTACAAATCACCAGCATGTTTATTGCACGCAAATCAACAAGACCGTTTTTGAGAGCTAGTTTATTACTTAATACGGCAGTTAGAATATTTTAGATTTTTTTAAGTCATCAGCGGCCAATTGCCCGTGCCATAAACATGAGTTTCCGAAGGGTCGCCAAACTGACCCTGGTGACCGTCATTCCCGTCAGGTAATCGGCACCCATACCCGTCGGAATCTCCATCAAATTTTATTTAAACATTTACCGTTACGGCTTCCACTTCCACTGACACTTCCTACTTCCTACGAATCGCGTTTCGGACGCAAGGAAGTAGGGACAGGTCAGTGGTGCCTAATTTCAATTGGTTTAAAAAATGACTGATTGGGCAAAGAGGTGGAAGCACACACTTTTCTTGTAAGCAAATAGAAAAGTCCTTGATCAATTATACATAAAAACTCAAAAGAGAAACATCATCTCTTCATCCGGGAAACATTATAATCTCGCGTTCTTTTCTGTTTTCAAGTCCGTACAGTTTTGTGTTCAATCTTAAATTAAATAGTCATTTCATAATTATAAATCTTATATTTTTTCTATCCACATCAATTACAACCCAAAATATTTCCTACCTCATTAAAAGGTCGTAGGAATTTTACGGAAAAAACAATGAGAATTCATCGTTCATTAAATTATTTATAGCCTTGATCAAAATCATTTTCATTAACTAAAGGAAAATCCGTAAATCGAAATAGTTTTGACTCGGGCAAAAATCGAACACCGTTGATTAGAAAAGAACAGAAAACATATCTTCGTTAAAACACCGCTACGATAATAATCTAATGCCGAAACGTTAATCATTAATTGAAGAGCAATATTTAAAACCTAACCGAATTAACCGATTTTCTAATTGGTTCTAAGAAAATTGTGTTTTCTTGCTTTCAAGATAGTATAGTTTAAGTTATTTATGAATATTCGTTCACGTGTTTGCATTCGTCCTATTTACGTGCCGGACTTACAATGAAAATTAGTGAAAAATAACAAAGAAAAATGATAATGACAACTAATAATGAAAGATGACAGTGATAAGTGACAGTGAAGTTTCTTGAAAGTTGTTTGAGAGATTCTGTTATTTATACTGACAATAAGGATCGGTAGATCAACCCAGTTCCAGAGATGCATTTTCATCGTGATTATTTACGGTTCAATCGGTGAGTTGTATTGAAATTTGTTAATTATTCAAATTTAAATTTTTATTTGTTGAATGGAAAGGTTATTTAATTTTTTACAAGTGAGAATTTGTTCTTTTTCATCATCACAATATCTAACGAAAATAATTTTCCATATTTGATCTATCATTTCTTTGCGATAACGAATAAACGTATTCGATTTATTCTCATTACGTGAATAGGGACTAATTTTGTTATTTCTTATTCACGAATGAATGATAATTCAGCAATAATCCAGATTATTTTATTCATTAATCGATGTAACTTTCACCGAATAGCTTCCTGTTATACCGACGATATACCGACGTTATACCGACGTTTTACCGACGGTATCGATACATTTGTTCACGACGACGATCGGCCTCATATTCGAAGCTTTCGCTCACACTGTCGCGCGCCTGGTCTATGCGCGCTTTCATTGGTCAGTGTTTTTTGCTAATAACTCGAAAATGGAGCCTCAACCAATATTTTGGCAAAGGAAAAAATTGTTCAGAATTGCCCCACCTACCACCCCTTTTCGGGTCTTACACTAATTGTGGGACACCCTGTATACATACATATGTTGTAAACACGCGCCATTAGGATGTCATTCCAACAACACTGCGGCAAACCAACGACGCCATAGTGAACAATCAAAATAGCACGTAGAGCAGGCAAGAAAGTAATATTGAGGATTCTGAAACTAAAATAAGGCAAAGTTTAAACAAGGTAACTCAAAAATATATAAAAATACGTACATATGAAACTAAATAGAGCATAATTACTAAATAATTAAGGAGGAATCCACCGATAAATGAAAATTAATTAAGATTGAAACACCCGAACCACCATTCGAGAATTACAAACGAATAAACAATCCTCAGGATCTGAGGCGGGAATATTGGAAAATACTATGGCTGTTTGGACGAGGTGCTGCATCGCCAAGAAATAGCGAGGACTGTCGCTGTACGAAATGCATCATCGCCAAATTCGCAAAACAGCAGTCTCTCGAGGACAAGAGACTTACATAAGGGGGAAGATGTAATATCCCTGGAAGAATTTTTTGTTTTCATCACCATCTTAACAGTATTGTGTTCATTTCATTACCTATATTCTTTAGATTTAGTTATTTGTAAAAACGAGCTATTCAGTAGGTAAAAGCCGCTCTTTTCCTCACGAGCGTTGTTAACATCTGTTCCAGAATCATTACACATACACCTCGAACACCTGTTCATGTTTCTGGATGTCAACGGTTTCGCACACCGCGCACGATGCTTACCTTTCCAGTTGTTCACCCACTGCGTGTTTAGGCTTTTTCAGCGATTTCAACCGCTTTGGCTCGAAGCAAGAACTCCTACTGCTTTTTGCTGTTTGTGATCTAGTCTCCTACATATATTTGGTAGTTACACGCATACTTGCATACATACTTACATACATTTATTGCAACTGTTAGCGCACCTCATATTCTCACTCTTTCAATCCATCGCTCTTAATCTCTCGCACACACTCTCCGTCACGGTTTACGTGGATCCCCTGTTTCATGTTTTGGTAACGGTTGTTTAGAACTAAAGTTAAGGTGGGAAAAAATCGCTGTCCAATCATTATTTTTGGGTGATGTCGTGAGTTGTTCTGCCCTTTCCTCGAGGTACGTGTTTCTGAAAAACCAAAGTTGGCGTGCAGGTAGTATGAATATTTTGCCTATGGTTTATGACCTGTCTATTGCCAACGACTATGAAAGGGCAGTGAATTAGGTTTTAAACATAATTCTAATTTAGGTTTTTTCCTTGAGCATAAACATGAAAATAAAAATTAAAAATTCGAATTCGGCAAAAGATCCTTCCGGGTTATAAATACAATATTGCCTCGAAACAAGCAACAGGCTTGGAACTGGCCAGTTGCTAATTTCGAGGGTGGTATGCTATTCGGCTTGCCTTTGTTCCTGAGCGCGAAGACGGTAGCGGTAAACCATAAAGTAATCGGTCGAGGAGCGATGTTATTCTTTAGACAAGGACAGAACATAACATGCTTTCTCTTTTTAATACTACTAAAAGTTCGTGAATAGAACACATACATAATACATATTGCCTCGAAACAGACAACAGTTTCGAGCTTCGAAATTAGCAACTGGCCGGTCCCAAGCAAGTTGCTTGTTACGAATCAATGCAGAATCAGATGAATGGATCACGCTCCAATTCCTAACTTGTCACACTTCACCTTATTTTTTTACAATTATGTGAATATTAGTATGCACCTACATATGTATGTGTTATGTTATTATTATGTTAGTTACTTTTAATAAATAACACATCAACACATCAAAAGATATTTGATATTTTTATTATTCTTTTGATTTTTTTTATTTCGCGCGTTAATGTTTCGCCTCAGTAATTTTTCCCGAACTTTCTCGAAAAATCGGCATAGTTGCTAGGAGACATAGAAAGGAGGCATGGAATATAAAATAATAAATCAAATGGAATATGAAATTCTTAGAGCACTCACTTCGTCACTTCTTTTTTTCAAAAGCACGTCGTCTTGTCGCGAGCAATTGACTACGCAGTTATAACTGTTATAAGTATTTGTTTAGCAGCATAAATTCAAGTTTCTTTGTTAATAAATATCTTTGGAAAGAAAATATTAGATTTACGATGGGGTTCGTCACGGTCACGAAGGCAGCTAGCAATTTGTACACAGGAATAACATTTGCTCGTTGCTAGCGCGTTTATGGCAAGCAAATACCAGGGTTGTTTTTGAGAGTCCTTTTATATTTTTAAATTTACGATTTCTATGTCCAAGTTTCTTCGACAGTCTTAATAGTTAATTGCCAATGCCATAAATATGAATTTCCAGAGGGTCATAGGACAGGACCTAGGAGACATTAGCCATGTCACCCTTGTTGACAACCCAAGGAAACTCTGCCCGGGGTCCACTGTATTCTTTACCACCTCCACGCGACACATCTAACTCCGCGTGGACTAAGGGCACGTGGGGTTGGATGTTGTCGTTTAAAAACGTCTCGATTGGTAAAAAAAGACACCAATCAGGACAACCATCCCGTTTTTCGAGCTTTCCTCCTCAGAAGCTAGTCCTGAAGGAAACAGTCTTAAACAATCTTAGGAATAGCCTAAATCAGTCCTATGCGATTTATAATCAAGTGTTACAACAGTCGAACTTGGAACATTTTTTTTGTCGTGCGTGATAAGTTTTCAGTACTGTTGTAATTATGGCAGAAAAGCAGAGTAAAAAGAGAGTTTTTCTGCCTGTGAGCAAAAAAATTAAAATTGTGAAGAATTAGAGCAAGGAGCGTCAATGCAAACATTGTGCAATAAATATGCAGTTTCGCGAGACGTTATCTATCGGATTCGACGAGAATATGGACAATTGAAACATTTCGGAATTCGGAAGGGACATCATAAAAATCGCAGGACGTCTTCAAACGAAGATTTAGAAAATATGTTAGCGTCAACGTATTTTGGAGGATCGTTGGAGGCAATTAGCCTGTGCTATTTTGCCTTAGAACGATTTATGATAGGGGTAGCCTGCGTGAAGATTAGGCGAAAGGTTATTTATGAGAGTCCAAGTGTGGCGATAAATAATGGCTATTGACTTGGGGTCGTATGTCATCAGATGTCGTAGGATTGCTTGCTTTGTTAGCTTCTCGGCACTTACCCCAGCACCTTAATTAGGAACAGTTCTTCTTCCTTTAAAAAATATTTAACAAATAGGTTATATACATGATTCCTGGAACAACGTGTAATGGGAAATTCGGTGACTAATTTGCTGTTGTAAGAAAAGGCGAACGAATTGTTCCAAGATCACGGGTCTTCATCCTTTGCCGGAAGTAGGGGCTGGCTACACAAATTCAAGAATCGGTTTGAAATTAGATTGACACGGGCACATGGCGAACAGGCAAGTGCCAACACTGAAAGTGCACATCAATTTACCGAAACATTTTCGAAGCGAGTGAAGGAAGAAAACATTGATTTGTGCAGTATATATAACATGGGCGAAACGGGGCTGTTATGGAAGGCAGTTCCGTCCAAAAGTCTAGTGTGTGCTGAGGAGGGAAAATTGGCAGAAAAAAAATTATATTTATCCATAAGTATAAGTATAAAAGTCTGCGGGCACTGGAAAATTCCAACGAATTACCACTCTTATATGCAACACAAAACCAGGCTTGGATGAATGGACAAATTTTTAAAAACTGGTACCATAATCATTTTAAGCCCAGTATGAAACAATATTAGTTGGAAAATGGAGTAGTGGGAAAAGTTATACTACTTCTCGACAATTGTTCCAGTCACAGAGATATCAAAGCAGAAGAAATGTTTGAAATTGTATACTTGCCTGCGAATACGGCATCTCTCATTCAACCGATGGACCAGGGTGTTACTGCTAAATTCAAGACATTATATCGCCACCAAATTTTACGACGAATTTTGCAATATGAAAACGGAATAGAAGAATTTTATAAATTGTTTAATATAAAAGATTGTATAGATTTAGTTAATAAATCCTGGATGGATATTACTCCAACAAACATACTTAATAGCTGGAGTAAAATTCTGTTAAGAGATTCGAGGGACGAGGATTCTGTTCACTCTTCTGTAAGTGAAATGATAGAGTCGATAACTGGTGAGACTACTACCAACGAAGAGTTGCACCCTAACGGTGCAACCTAGAAGACCCGCACCGGTGTAGGCAGATCCTGGAAGCTTTAGAAAATAGCGAAATTATTGATGAAAATGACGCGGACGAAGATATACACGAGGAAAAAAAAGAGGAGGAAGAAGAGGAAGAATTCGAGAAAGAAGGTGAAGAAGAAAAACAGGATACGATACAAACAAAAAATCCAGAAAATTCAGCAATAGAGGACAAGAAAAAACATTTAGAATTAATGCAAAATATTATAGAAAAATTTGTAAATAATAATCTGGCAACGATTATGATGGGACAAACCGTTAAAAAAAATTTTAGAGAACGAACCACTACAAATAAAGGACAACTAATCTTGGCAAGATAAAATTAGAATTTGTCAGTAAGATGAAAACAAAATTAATTTATATCCCAACCTATTTAAAGAAGAGATCTTTGAACATGAAAATGAATTATATCCTTTTTTTACAGATTCATTTTACTGACGCATCTACCAAACCGCCTTCCTGTGAACCGAAGATTTCCTTGTATATTTATTATATTGTATATATTGTGTATATTATTGTCTATCCTATATATATAATTCATATAGTATTATTATATTGTATATTCTATATACTGTATTACATTTAAATAATGTTTCGTTTGATTATTAAATAGATTTATTAAAATTAAATTTTTGCTTCAACTTTTTTTTATTGCTGTTATATAAATTAATTAAAATTATAGGTAAAAATGTAGCTTAAATTATTGATCATTGTCAACCATTAGATTTAAAAAAGAGCATATTGATATAATATAATTTATTGATATAATATAAAGTGGACCGTGAAAATTTATAATTTCCTCGGTTTCGCGGACCTCTCACTCCTTGTCGGATCTCTCACTCGGCGGCGGACTTCAATCAAAGAAGTGGGGATAAAAATTTGCTAATTTCGAAGCTCGAAACTGTTGCTTGTTTCGAGGCAATACTGTGCTGTTAACATACCGGGTGTTATCTGTAACGCTACTCGCGATTTTTCTTCCACTTGCAGCCGCCTTACGAAAAAAAGTTTAGAACAATATTTGCAGGGTATGACATATACACTAGATATTAGTACAGCAAATTTTGAAACAGTTTTTTGTCTCGACAAAGTCAAGGTTTGATTTTTTAAATATGAATACATTTTTTTTATTCATAGCACATCCAACACTTAACCAAGTTACTTTTAAACCTATCTAAAAACCTATTGCTGAATGAATTCAATTAGCACAGTACATATATTGTTAATTTTTTCAACCTAACTTATACACAAACGAGTTCATCCTGCACATTGGGTGCAACTATTTTGTTGCCTTTAAGAATAATTACGAAGAGCACGCGAAACAATATTATCTATATGTATACATTTAGCTATGCAGTGAACTTCGAAGCAATATATCTTCAATATATGCCATTTAAAGTTTTGTGTAACCCTGGCTATAATCATTTCCGGCATCTGAGAGCCAGATTTACACATGCCAGGGTTTTTTCCCGCTATCCACGCGGGCACTTTCTCTAGGATTTTACACCTTTTTTCACCCGTGCTTTTCCGTCCACGTGGTTTGTTCTTTATTCTTGTCGCAGGACAAGGCTAGATAAACCCTGGAAAATCATCGTCGCAAGTACAGTTCATAAAACACACGGTTTGTTGCTAGTTCAGTTCAGTTATAATCACAGTGCTTCAGACAATTTTCCTTCTTCATCTCATATTTAGTAAGTACAGAGATACTTATACACATATAACTTCCATAATTTTGCATTTAACATTTTCTCTTCTGATGTCTAAATAAATTATCTGGAAATAAAAGAATGGATAACCTCCGCAAACATAAAGATTTATTTTTTATATTAAGAAGAACAGGAAAAGATGTGGGTGATTATTCATTCTTATTAGAAGTTATTTTTAAGAAATTACAACTTTCTCAAGAAAATCCTGAAGAGTTGAAGACGAAATTAAAAGCAGTTTGCACCACAGCAGAAAAGAGGTGGGTAAAAGCTACTTATACAGAGGCAAAATTTCTGAAACAGAATGAGGTATGGTTACAAAATGATTTTATATATCCAAGTACAGTGTTAAGAAGCATGCCATCCACAAGTACAGCGAATATTAGTACACTGAAACCTATTGATACAGATTTTAATGCTTTATCTGTAAGTACCAAAAGAAGAAGAGTCCAGCCATTAGTACACAACTTTTCTTGTGACGAATTAACTTATGCAGCATGTTCTGCTTTATATATGTAAGTGGTAAACGTAATACTGCGAAAATAATAAAAACAGCAGAGGAGTATGTATATGTCAGCGGAAAACGAATAACAGAGCCAATCAAATATACTTTAGAGTTTAGAGGAAGCGCTATGTCTATTCGTTGATAGCGATTACACTAAAGAAAGTTACAAATCCATGAGAGCAGGTGCAAAAAAACGAAATGCCGACATTTATCCACCTTACAATAGTATTCGAGAGGCAAAGAAGGAATGTTATCCAACATCCATTACAGTGAGCGACATTTTTGTTGAGGTCAATGTCCAAAGACTTGCAGACCATACTACAAAAAGATTATTTAAATATTTAGAGCAAATTGTAGACAGTGAAAATGTACCAGAGAGTGTAAATTTTTTATTCAAATGGGGCTGTGATGGAAGTGCAGATCACTCCACATATAATCAACAATTTTCTGATATTAACTGAAGGAGTTTGCTCTTCCCGCTTTAAGAAGGAAGCGCCACCTTCCTATCAGTAGACTCAGTAGACTTCACCATTAGCGATCGATAGATCGCTTCCGTCCAAGCTATCAATCGAGTATATCGCGTATCTTTTGTATCTTCGAACTATTCATTATTAATGTAAAATATATATATATGTGTGTGTTTCACAGTACATAGCCGAAATCGTGTTTTTTACAGTACCTTTAGAAACTTGAGATTTACAACTTTGTTTTTCACGAAGGCAGCTAGCAATTTGTATACAGGATCAACATTTGGCCTGCACATTGCTAGCGCGTTCATGGCATGCAAGTTACAGAGCTGTTTTTGAGAGTCTTTTTGTATTTTGTAATTTACGATTTCTTTATCCGAGCTCTTTCGACAGTCTCAATAGCTAATTGCCAATGCCGTAAACGTGAATTTGCTGAGGGTCCGAGGACAGGGCCTAGGAGACATAAACCAGGTCCCCTTGTTGACAACCCAACGGAAATTCTGTCTTACGTCCGCTTTCTATTTCCACTTCCACAAGACCCACCGTACTCCGCACGGATCGCGCTAAGGGCGCACGGGATAGGGTGGTGTCCCTTTTTAAACAATATGATTGGCCAACAGAAAAGCCAATCAGGAAAGTCATCTCGTTTCCGGACTTTTCTGAATTTTCCTCCTTCGTGACAGACCCGGAAGGAGCACTCTCACAACAGATATCTAACAGTACAGAACTCGTTTACACCTATTACACAGTAAAAAACTCTTACAGAATGATCATACAGTAAAGATCATCCTCGAAGATTCCACACAGTAAAGAATCTTCTAAACAGTTCACAGTTATACTTAAACATTTTAACATTCACGAACTTTACAATTTTAACAGTTTTAACATTCACGAATCCGGTACACATTACAACACAAACATTTTCTTGTTATCTAGTTTAAATGTTGTAAACATTAAATCATTATTTAACAGTTAACAGTATTTACATCATTTGACAACCAACCAACTCTATCGCCGTAAAAAGCCGTAGAGTCACGCGTCCGACAAACTTCGATAGGTTTCGACATTCTTTGAACGGCGCGTAACAGTGTGTGTGTTATCAAGTCTATAAAGAACTATTATTATTTTCCACACCATCCCCCACATTAACTTAACTGATGAATTTTTATTTGCGATATGCATGGCGCCTATTGATTTGAAATCAAATGGAAATGTTTTGTGGATGAATCCGTGCCCATCTTCAACGAGATTTTGCCGACCGCTTAAGCTCCTCTATCAACATGAAACAGCGGAACTCGTAACTGAGGAGACTAAAAAGTAGAGGATCAATTTCAAATTTGTCTGTGTTTACTGTCAAATTCCACGACAGAAATATTAATGTAAAATACCACTTTAAATTAACAATGATAGATGGGAAAATATTTAGTGGAATTACAGAAACATCAAGTCAGACCTGTTCTGACAAAAATTTGCAATGCCACACCGCGAATTATGAACAACATAAATATTAAAAACATTGCCCATAAACATCGACTTTTATCAACATGGAATATCAAATTTACATGCGTGGATAAGATGTATAGAACGTATTCTGCATATTTCGTATCACTTGGAGATTAAAAAGTAGCAAATACGAAATACGAATAAAGTACACTATGAACAAAGAAAGAAAATGATTAAAAAAAAAATTAAAAGAAAAATTACCTATATTAGTTGACATCGCGAAGCCAGGTTCCGGTACCACGAATACCGGTAATGTGGCCAGAATATTTTTCCAAAATTATGTTACAGCGGCAAATATTACAGGTATTTCATTATCTTATACATATAATAAAAAGTGTGTAGTATATAGCAAAGTAGTTAAATAATACAATAATAAATAATATTACAGGTGTAAACACAGATCTCATCAAAAGAATTGGAGTCATCTTTGTAGCATTATCCAACTATAAGCAAATTGGCCCTGCTTTATTTCAACAATATGCGATGGCAACGTTCAACTTGTACGTATCAGAATACAACTGGTTTTATATACCATCAAGCTTGCATAAAATACTACTGCATGGTGCAAACATAATGCAAAGTGCTGGATTGCTCATTGGGATGTTTTCGGAAGAAGCAATTGAAGCACGGAACAAAGGTTTCCGAAATATCTGGAAGGGCCACACACGAAAATTTTCACGACTGGAGACATTACGGACATTTTTCAAACGTTACTATATACATACGATATTTTAATATCTTCCATTTCGGCAGGTAATAGAATATTCACTAACTTTTGGAAATATAACATTTATTTTTGTTTTACTTTTAATTTTTCCGGTAAGAAAATAATCCGGTGTGATTAAATGTAATAATAATACTTGTTTTAAATACTGAAACGACACAGCGGCCGCTATACTTTCGTTTCAAGTCTTAAAATAACGCTACAATTGGCCGTGAACAGCTAATTCGCCGCTCTGGCCCACTGTGTGGTGTGCCGAACGGTAATTGGAATGATGATGTACCAATGCTTCGAAGTATTGTAATATTTAAAAATCGCTGTGCCTTATTCAGGTGACAATATCATTCACCCTTTTCCAGATTAGACAATTTCGTTAAAAGAGTTATTAACGTTCGGTTCACTAGTGGGATTTGCGTCGCAGATAGATATTACGCATTTTCAAGTAAAACTAACGTGCTAATGAAGAGGCTTTGTATAGGTTGTGCAATAAGAGTGTGCCGGGAAATGCAAGACCAGTGGTGGATCCTAGGCAAGAAAGAAAATTTTTATTTAAAAATTTTATAAATAATTAATTTAGTACTTATGCATATATATATATATATATATATATATATAAATTATTTTTTGTAGTGGAACACTGAATGGTGTCAGATATTAAAAATTTTGGGATACACACTTTCGAACTTATTGGGAAGCACTACCATTATCTATTGTTAAAGACATTTATTTCCAACAAGATGGTGCCCCACCTCACAACTATAGAACGGTTTCAAATTTCTTGAACAACATGTTTCCAAATAAATGGATTGGAACATGCGGACCACTGAAATGGTCACCAAGGTCCCCAGATCTGTCATATTGAACACGAAACGTAACGTCCCCGGAGAATATATACAGTCCAATCGATAAATAAAGAAAACACCTTAAAGATAATAAATTTTTCTATTTCATTACCGACCGCACCATAAAAATTGAAAATTATTTCATTTCACGCTTTTTAGTAGAATGGGGAGAATTGTAACACAATTCTTCAGAGCTTTTTTTTGTCTGCGTAAGTGCCATGAGCATAATTAAGTATAATACACCAACGTCCACGTGAACTCATCTTGCTGTAGAAGTTGGGTGTTAGAGCGGTAAAGCTTAGTTAGTGTTTTGGGACAATGCATTGTGATTGCCCTTTCTTGGTTTTCCGGTGCATAGCACTGGGCGTTCCACTAATATTAATAATAATAGTTTTTCGCTAATATCAAGAAAACTAAAGTTTTCCGACAATTATACATAAGAAAAAACACGTTCAGAATCATGCCACTAATAACGTATTAGAAGGAGACAAAAATCGTTCGAAGTGGTTGCAAAAATTAACAACAATTTTCGCTAATATCTCGAAAATTAAAGTTTTCCGTGAAATTTGTATATGAACAAAATTGTTCAGAATGATGTCCGTGAGAAGATATTAAAATCGCACTAAAACCGAGAAAAGTTTATTTCAAAAGTTACCGGTCTTTTTGCAAAAAAAATACTTTGCAATTAAAAAATGAAAAATTTTTTAATAATGGTACCAATGGGGAGTCAGACCCTACCAGATGCAAAAGGTTTCGTTTCGATGTGTCGACCCAGTTAGGAGTAATCGGCGAACATACATAGGAAAAAAAAATAAAAAAAAAAAATACTGATCGAATTGAGTAACCTCTTCCTTTTTCGAAGTCGGTTAAAAAGTAGAAAAATGTTTGATGATTTGGATAGAAGATTGCAATCGAAATAATATTCCTATAAATAGTGGCTTAATAAAAGCAAAAGCCCAAACAATTTTTACTCGTTTAAAGGAATTGGAAACTGTTTCTTCTGACGAGCTAAAATCAAAATTTGTCGGTAGTAATGATTTGTTTGAAAGGTTTCGAAAAAGGTTTTCCTTGCATCACATTCAAATTCAAGAAGAGCGCGCTTCAGCTGATTATAAAAATCCTCGCAAATTTAAAGAAGTACTTCCGAAGATAATTGAAGAAGGCGGATATACAGCTGACCAAATTTATAATGCCGACGAAACTGGCTTATATTGGAAGAAAATGCCTAAACGTACATATTTAAAGCAAGAGATCTGCTAGTGGGTTTAAGGCATCTAAGGAGAGGATAACCTTGCTTGTTTGTAGTAATGCACCTGGCAACCATATAACAAAGCCAATGTTAATTAATCGTTTCTTAAGCCCACGGGCAATGAAAGGTATTGACAAGACTACACTTCCCGTTTACTGGAGAGCAAACAAAAAAGCATGGGTTACAGCTGCTATATTTCACGACTGGTTTTACAACTGCTTTGTACCAGAGGTCGAAAACTAAAAATATCAGTTTCAAGGCTTTACTCCTGATAGATAATGTTCCAGGACATCCAATAGACCTAGTTCATCCAAACGTAAAAATACTTTTCATACCACCCAATACAACATCAATACTGTAACCACTTGACCAGGGTATTATAAAAACAATTAAATCTTATTATATACGTAGAACACTTGAACTTATATTGGATAAATTTGAGTGGAATCCAAGTATGAAATTACCTGAAATATGGAAAGATTTTTCTATTTCAAAATGTGTGGAGTTAATATTTTTATCTGTTCAAGAATTAAAGTCTTCGATATTAAACGCCTGTTGGAAAAATATTTGGACTGAAATCGTTTTGTAAGATTTGTTAGGTTCTATAAGTATAAATATCGAACCTATTGCTAAGTAAATATTGCTAAATCAATGGGTGGAGAAGGATTTGACGACATGAACGAACGAAATATTTATGAATTAATAAATGACGCTGAAGATTTAGATGAGGAAGACCTTGTACAATTAGCTGTTACATCTGACGCAAGCATTATAAATAGTGCTGAAGAAAGCTCAATGCAGATTACACTGTACAACAAATTGTGACGTTTTTTTTATTTCGTAACGGCTACTATGAAATTCTTATACATTTTTGCGAGCTGAATACGAATCTGAAATCCGTTTATCTCTAGGACGTACAGTTTTTGAGAAAATGAAATTTAAGAAAAATTGCAAATCTTCAACTTTGGAAATTGTTTGTGCTTTTACCGTAGCAGCTATTCAGTGGCGCTTTACACGATAAGAATCTGTGAATTTTCCTGAATAAAGCTATATAAATTGTGAGTACATTGTAAATATTTAAATATGTTTAAATGACGATCAAAGTAAGAAAGACACCAAAAACACACCAATTTTTCCTGACATTTCTCAATTTATTTAAAAAACTATGGGTTTAGGCGAAAATCTAACCATCCCACATGATAGAGTAGACATTTCTGCATAAGAAAGCATCAAGAGAAGTTACAAAATCACTTTTGCTTTCCTTTTATAAAAAAAGTAGTTCAGCAAAACACGCGCCGCTGTCAGTGGTACTCAATGTTGGCGCGTCGCGGCAGTCGCCCTGCCTTGTTTTAGAGTAACGAAATAATTGAACGGCGTGATGCACAGTTATTACTTTTCTTCTATACTAAAGTTATTATATACGTGTTAGACAATTGTTATTGAATGTTTTAAATAATTTCATGAGAATCATTTCTTTAATTAGCAGTTAATAAGATATTTTATGAAGAATGTGAGAATAGTAAAATCTATATGTACTTCTTTTCCTTGACTCTTCAAGTGCGTTTTTATTTTATCAGTTGAATATTCATCCCCAAAATGTCAAATTCTAAGAGCGTAAATTCATTATTACAAAAAATAAATGATATTGATGAAGAGTGCTTCGAAAATGATGAGGAAATTTTTGACATTGAAAATGACAATATAGAAAATTATGATCTATTTGAGACGGATTCGAACACTGATGAGGATGAAGAGAATATGTCGAACGTACGTAGAGGACGAAAGAGACGATTTTTAGTTAGTTCCGATAGTGAGAATGAGGGAGAGAAAATTGAAACTGTTGTCGGAACAATCCGTGCAAACAGAAAGGAATTACCAAAATTGGCGAGAGTAAAAAATGACACCATAGCACGGTATGAAACTATTGAAATTAGATTATACTTTGAATTTTGTTCTGCGTATTTTCCCGTTGCGTCTTACATTGCTGAAGTCGACTCAGGTCGGGTAATAAAAGTCAAGGGCCTGCTAACCATGGGGCGATGCTATATAACAACAGTTTTCCGCTTTTCGAGTCAGTCGTGCGACAACCTCAATTACTGTAACGTTTCACCCACAAGGTTTCGCCTCCGTTATATTCATTTTTAATAAACATTTTTTCTTACTCTAAGCGACTGAGCACTCTTATTATTAGAGATCCTTAATAGAAACAAAATTATATGCTACGAATAATTGTAGACTAACAATCTACAAACCGAAACGAAACAAAAAAGTATTAGTGCTAAGCACAATGCATAACTCGGCAACACTCGAAGAAATTGAGAAACGCAGAACAGAAACAATAATAACATATAATAAAACGAAATTTGCTGTAGACGTTACGGACCAAATGGCAAGAAATTACTCAGTAAAATCTAAATGTCGGAGATAGCCTCTTCAAGTATTTTTTAACATTCTAGATTTAGCTGGAATAAATACATGAATCTTACATAAAGAAATCACAGGCGAGAAAATTACGAGGCAAGAATTCTTATTGCAACTGGCAGAAGTGTTTGCTAATGAATATAAACAAGAGTTAGAGACAGAAAAAGAAGATCGAACAACAACCCCAAGTACAAGTACATGTTCCTGTGCACGTAAAACTTGCCAAATTAGATATTGTGAAGATAATAAAACAAATAAAATTTGTCTAAAATGTAAGAAGTATGTGTGTGGGAAATGTATGATTGAGAGTATTATTTGTAAAAAAATGCGGTGAAGACGAGTAAAGTACACAGTATATACCTCTAAATAAACAAAACTATACTTTTATATTATTAAATTGGCTATTATTTTCATCCTATATTAAAAAATTTAAGTCGCGCTAAAGACCGATTATTTGACCGGTCGCGGTAGGAATAGGTAACGCGAAGTGTCGGTAGGAATAGTGTTAAATTCAAAAATTAAAATTCTACATTTTTGGTTTTTCGTCAGTGGAACTTTTACCATCGTATTTGTCTCGTTTTTCTGATTAAAATGACACCAAACACGATATGATTAGGATCATAATTACTTATGTAACCAGCCATGAAAGTTTGGAAAGTATTCACTACACAAAGAAAAAAATAGTAATAGGTCACAAATGACTCTATGAATATTTGGCCATACCATAAAGTTGTCCCTTTGATATCTTAACACAGATTAAGAGACTTCTAAGCCTCTAGGCTTATGACATGGCCTGTGTCACTGAAGCCAAAAACTTTAAGGACTGGTGTAGCAATAAATACATCTGCTAAAAACTACAATTTGCCACGTACCATCGTATTATTGGCATGCAGATGGTACGGATACTAATTTATGTATACGGTTCAAAAGTGACCGCTTTCTCTCGTCATGTCGTAGACCTATAGGAAACTCTATATGAAATTCTAACATATATTTTTAAATTAATAATTAGTTGCATTAAATAAGGCACAATGCACATATTGCATAAAAACCGCCTGTGGTGTAAGATTTTCTTGTTGACTGCTCCAATTGGAACGGATAATGTTAGAAATTCGCACCTCTACCGTAAATGTTACATCCCAAACTTTCATGGCTTGTTACACAAGTAATTATGATCGTAATCATATCGTGTTTGGTGTCATTTTAATCAGAAAAACGAGACAAATACGGTGGAAAAACTTCCGTTAACGAAAAACCAAAAATAAAAAATTTTAATTTTTAAATTTAAAAGACAGGGCACGCACGAGTCTTTCATGTTTGCCGAACGCTCGAAATTCTATCCCTCCTTGTCTTTTGTATCTCTGTCTCTTTCTATGTTCGGCACACTACAAAAAATAGAGTACCTCTACCGTAAATGTTACAATCGATACCGGCAAAAGTAACATTTACGGAGAGAATACTGTACCGTGTTATAAGGGGGGTTACTGTATTTTTCTTTATTTTGTTATTATAGTTATTTGTTAGCCTTATTTTTATCGTTTTATTGAATAAATATAATCGCTGAAAGATTTTGACCTGTGGATTTCACTCCTTAACCGCACACCACGCGAATCCCACAATCTTTATTAGTGTAAGATGGTGGCAACGGTCGTTCTGCGAAAGCATGCGAAAATTCGAGAACGAGAAAATATAAACAAGTACATAAACGAATTCGTTACTAGCGAGCGTGTCGTCCCGAGAGTGCGTGTGTTTATAAGTGCAAGCGTGAGTGAGATGAAATGACAACCGCGTTGAACGTTAGGAAACGATCGCGAGGTTTCCGATAACCGAAAATTCGCGAATCGTTCAAACGCCGAAAATTGAGAACGTTCGGGCGCCGCGTTAATACAAGAGTGTGTCTGCGGTGCAAGCGTTAAAATGTAACGAGTCATGAACGAGTTTGCGAGTACGATCACCACGATTATCACGATTACGATTGCGGTTACGACTTACGATTTACGGTTCATGACTTACGATTTACGGTTTTTGGACTTCTGTACTTTTTGTTTCTCACGCGCGTTTTGTAATTATCGTGCGTGTGTATTTTTGTATTTCTCGTGTACTTTTCATTGCTGTTTTGTCGTGTGCTTTAATAAAGATTTAGTTTGTAAAATACTAATCCTACATTAGCAAACGAGTCGCTCAGTGGGTAAAAGCCGCTCTTTACCTTTCTAGCGCTTGTAACTATCTGAACTTAGGCTCCAGGGATGTTACACATGAGCTAAGCGGTACAGCAGAGTGATTTAATAGAACAATAATGGATATAGAACATTGTTTGTTAGTGGAAGCACAGGTAGATAAGTGTTTTTGGCCTGAAATGGTATATGCATCGACATATTTGAAATATGTACACTTGCGAATACAATAGAAAGGAAAACACCTTATGTAATATTCTTTAAAAAGAAAGCAAATGTTGAACATTTACGTTTATACGGTAGTAGAATTTTTATAAGAAAACCAGAGCAAAAAGACTTCCTAAATGGGATAAAAAGGCAGACATGGGGATTCTACTTGGATATACATAAGTATATGCATAGGCTATAGAGTACTTGTAAATAGAAAAATAGTTGTTGCGACACATGTAGACATAGTAGAAAGAGATGTAAAGTGTATTAACCTAGATGAGAATGAGTATAATAGTAGAAGCGTTGCTAGTACAAATGATACATACATTTTCAATGATACATACAATACATTTTCAGATGATGTAGTAAAGATAGTAAAGATAGTAAAAATTGGGAGGAAGCAATGAATAAAGAAAAAGAATACATAAATAAAAATGAAATATGGAAATTAATTGAAAGAGTAGAAGGAAAAAATGTCTTACAATTAGATGTAAAATAGGTCTATGCAAGAAAGACTGACAATATGTATCAAACGTTAAAAATTTTGTTTTCATACTGTTGTCAAAATGATTTAAATATTGAACAAATGGACGTAGAAACTGCTTTTTTAAATGGCAAGATTAATTCGGAAGTATATGTCAATCAACCTATAGGCTTAAGATGGTACAAAACAAACATAAATTAATTAGGTCATTTTACGGTTTAAAAGCAAGTCCTAGGGATTGGTATGAGTGCTTTGATGAGTGTATGATTAAGTTAAGGTTTGAAAGAAGTAAGGCAGATTTCTCTTTATATAAAAAAGGAGTAGGGGATGAAATGATCTATTTACTAATTTAAGTGGATGATTTATTAATTTGCAGTAAAAGGAAAATACAAAGCGTTAAGAAACTCTTGTTAAATAGATATAAAATGAAAGATTTAGGTAAAATAAGCGAATATCTCGGTATTGATGTATAATATAATTACCACAAAAATGAAACGAATCTAACAAGGAAAGATATCGAACCGGGACACACCGATTTTAATGAAACTTATGTGAAAGATAGTTCTCAAGAAATCGGTTATAAAGGAGTTAAGCAGTTTGAACTGCGAGGAAATCGATGATATAGAAATTATAAGAGTTTTATCTGAATACGGGGGACATCAGACTGCTCTGATGAAGCTCCCCACAAGATTGGCAGCCCCTTTAATAAACAAGGGAAGAATTAAAATAGGGTGGTCAATCTGTTACATCAACAGATATGACAAAATCCTGATCAAGTGCTGGAACTGTGGTGGCTTTGGGCACTCCACAGAAGGGTGTAACAGGAAAGCAATTGATAAGACATTAAAGGAAGGTAGAGGGAACCAGGGAAAGAGAGAATTTGTAGATAGGTTGGTAATTAGGAAAGAGAAAGAGACGGATAGTTTAGAAGGGGGTCGCCTGAGGTGTGACACTGATGCCCTTGAAATGGAATGTGATAGGGTAAGAAAAGCGGTCGACGTACTAAAGAACCTCGCGGTCTCGAGGGGTTTAAGCGATAATGCTGAGGATAGGGAAAGAAATAATAATAAAACAGGAGCTAGTGAAACTTGATAATCCAGACTTAGTACATCTCTATAGCCTGTGATAACAGTAAATTGTTGTGTGTTTCTGTGTCTATTGTCTTATACCTATTTATTTATTTTATTGCGTACCTATAGCTTGTGTTGTTTTCTGTTCTCTGTCTTATTGTGTTAGTTACTTATTTATTAACTACCAAATTTACAGATATTTGTTTTAATTTATTAACGACAGGTATGAAACCTACACGAATCATACAGATTAATCTAAATAAAGCTCCTAGAGCGCTGGATTTATTATTAAATAAGATGAGTAGGGAGGATTTCGATATTGCAATAATCAGCGAGCCCCCGAAGAAAACAGGAAATAATTATTTCATAAGAAGTAGTAACGGTGGAGCGGGGGTTTTAGGTATGAATTTGTCACGCAATTTTGAACCACTGAAGGTCAGTAAGGATTATGTAGCATGCATATATGGCGACATTGTTTTAATTTCTGTATATATATCCCCTAAAGTTAAGATTAGGAATTTTAGTGTAATCATGGATGAACTTAGCGAATTAATCAGGGATATTCAGATTAAGAGCAGCGTTAGAGGTATTTTAATTGCAGGAGATCTTAACGCGCATTCTGCTAGATGGGGCAGAGTGGAAAGATGGAGGGTCGAACCTAGGGGGAGGGAATTGGAGGCATGGCTGGACAAACACAATCTGGTATGCCTTAACGATAGAAAAGAGGTCACCTTTGAGAATAAAAGAGGCGCCACAAGCATTGATATAACTTGTGTTACACCCGACTTACTGGAATATATGGATTTTTGGAAAGTGGTGCAGGAAACGACCTTAAGTGACCATAAATATATAACGTACCAAATAGCAAACACTAGCATCGGGAACATTATAGTAGAACCTTCAGGAACTAGGGCCCCAGTCACGACAGGATGGAATGTTGGAAACCTAAAGAATAAAAAGAGTAAATTAATACAAGAGTTTATTAAAGAAGCGGAAGGGTTAGAGGAGCTATTTAATAACATAGACACTCGGCATCTAGCAGAATCAAAAATGAATTACTTCTTTGGAATGGTGTGTGATAAGGTTTTCAGAAAAAGGAGCATGGGTAATAGAGGTAGAAAAAAGCATGCGTACTGGTGGGATGAAGATACAAAAATAGCTTGGAATAAATGTAATAGGGCAGCAAGAATATTAATGAAGAGAAGAAAAAAGAAGGAGACAAACTGGATAGACTACAACAGGGCATATGAAAACCTCAGAATTTATAAGTTAAGATTTAAAAAATTGATAAAAATAAAAAAGGCTAAGTGCTGGGATAAATTAATTGGGGATTTAGACAGGGATGTCTGGGGGCTTGCGTACAAGATAGTTTTTAAGAAATTTAGAAATCGATATCCCCCTTTAAGCTGGGAAGATGGGATAGGGGTGATAGATACCCTCTTCCCAAAGGGAGAACCAATACCAGGATTGTCGGAGGATACACTAGAACGTATTAGAGAGGAATGTGAGATGGACTTAGAATTTACCACAGAGGAAGTAATTAGTAACGCGAGAAGAATTAAGGGCGCCGGGCCCGGATGGTGTCCCGGGTGTAATAGTTAAGCTATTGGCCCAAAAATGTAGTGAGAAGATGGCAATCATCTTTTCTAGCCTTCTGAAAACTCTCTGTTTTCCCAAAGACTGGAAAATAGCAACGGTGGTTTTAATACCGAAAAACGCAGACCTGGGATCTAAGAAGTTCAGACCTATATGCCTCATTAGTGAAGTTGGGAAATTTTTTGAAAGGCTGATTGCCAGTAGATTGGAAAAATGGATAGATAATTATTACGGCTTAAATAAACGGCAATATGGTTTTAGAAAAAAGAAATCTACAGTTCATGCTCTGTCAGAATTAGTTGGGTATATAAAGGAAAGAAAGGCTTGGAAAGAGAAGGTAGTTGCAGTAGCACTAGACATCAAGAACGCGTTTAACTCTCTAAGTTGGCATGCAATAATTGATTCGTTAAGGGGAATGGGGGTGCCGCAATACCTTCTGGCACTTATTTTCTCCTATCTGAAAGACAGAAAAGGTACGGTAAATCTAACCGGAGGAAGTTATACCTTTGATGTAAGTAGGGGGGTCCCTCAGGGATCTATCCTCGGGCCCCTTTTATGAGTGCTAACATACGACCAGATCCTTAGGAGCAGCCTGGCGGTGGGGCTCAGGGTGATCTGTTACGCAGATGACACCCTGGTCCTGCTGTCGGGCAGTAATCCTGACCGTACAATCAGTCTCCTGTGTAAAGGTATAGATAAAATTATCACGCAGATTGAGAAACTAGGCTTACTAATCTCTACGGAGAAAACGGAGGCGATAATTTTCAATGCCAATAGAAGCGATAGGGATTGGCTAAAGCTGACCCTAAACATTAGACATGATATTGTTAAGCCTAAGGAAAAGATTAAATACCTGGGAGTCTGGTTGGATCCGGAGCTCAACTTTAAAGGGC
Organism: Megachile leachella; assembly: GCA_963576845.1. NCBI lineage: Eukaryota > Metazoa > Arthropoda > Insecta > Hymenoptera > Megachilidae > Megachile > Megachile leachella. The sequence goes on along the minus strand of OY756253.1, from coordinate 15,707,495 downwards.
ATCTGGACCTGCTGGAGAAAAAAATAGAGGTCACACTAAACGGACTGGCAAAGCTGACGCCTAATATTAGGGGTCCGAGGATAAAAAAGAGAGCCATGCTTTCTTCGGTTGTGTACTCTATTGCGTTGTATGCGGCTCCAGTGTGGGCTGAAACTCTAAAGAGGAGAAGTAACCAAAGATATCTAAGGAGAATTTACAGGAAATACGCACACATCATATGTAGCGCTTATAGAACAACTTCAGGCGATGCGGCCGGGGTAATTGCGGCACTCCCGCCCTTGGACTTAGAGGCGGAAGGACGCAAGAAGTTTTTCCTGCGGACCGAGGCTAGTACAATACAAGCATGTTTAGATAAGAATAAGAATAAGAATTTAAATAGGGTTAATATCAAGAGAGTTATTAAAAAAGAAATTGATACCGAATGGCAGAAGAGATGGGCCACAAAAGTTCAAGGTAGTGGTGCTGCCTGGACCTTTAGGCTAATCCCAGACTTAATTGCCTGGAAAAAAAGGAAGTTTGGGGAGGTGGGTTATTACTTAACCCAGGTGCTAACTGGGCACGGCGCCTTTAATGCCTTCCTGTATAAAATTGGCAGAAGGGAGAACCCAGCCTGCAATTACTGTGTGTGTGGATGGGATGATGTCATACACACTGTCTTTGTATGCGAGGGATGGAGTTCATATAGAAGACAATTCGGGGTTCCGGGGAGGGAGATTCTTTCTTCCCCCGCAGGCCTGGGTGCCTACCTTACTATTTCGGAAAAGAATTGGGGGAACTTTGAAGCATTTTGCAAGACAGTACTCAGTAAGAAAGAGAGGGATGATAGAGATCTAGGCTTTTAAGAGCTGGTAAATAAACATAAATAAACCTTACTAGACATAACCAGTAAGCACTTACCTGTTAATATTAATACTAATACTATTGACTCTTAAATTAAGATAAGGTATGCCAGGCTGGCTCCTTCTAGGGGACCTACTTGGATGGTTTTAATATTTAGGTGTTAAGTTTGTTAGATAATTTTTTAATATTAAGATAGGGGATAGCACTAACCCCTCCTTATTTTTTATTATAGACAGAGGCCCAAGCTTGGGCAGCATGGAGGCGTGCCTCGGGACTGAAGACCAGTTTATACAAGATAGTTGGAGTTAAAGCACGATTGGAAAGTAGGAATTAGACTTCCAACATGTATGTTAGTACCTTCTTTTGGTTAATAAATGTAGCGTATATGTGTAGATCTGACCCTGTGTAATGTCTTATTTATTTTTATTGTTAATGCGTGGTTTGTTTTGTTGTAGTAGATGTTTGTCCATTTTAAGCATTTTGACTAGATGACTAGACTTATTTATTTATTTTTAAAGCGCCTGACCTAACTCCCCCTAGAAGGTGGGGCCGCCTGCATCCCCACAGGCGTGCGTACCCTTCCTGGGGGCAACCGCCATAGCCGGTCCCAAGCCCGGTTGAGAAAGGTAGAGGGGCCTAACCTAAGCTAACCTTGCGTCCCCTCATGCTGACCATCCTATGCCGGGTGCGGAAGAGATGCCGAAAGGCGATGCTCCGCACGTGGGCTGGGGCACTCCAACCCGGTGATGGTTTCGGCCCTCAAAAAAAAAAAAGATAGTTCTCAAGATAATATTTGATACGTATTTTTTTTCATCGGCCATTGTTCGCACTGAAGGGGTGAAAATTGTCCTCAAAGTTAAGGGCTAAAATTATATTTCTGGGAATATCTCCTGAATTAACTGCCGTTAATATTTTTTCTTTTGGACTCTTCTAATTATGTGTTATTACATATATGAAAAATCTATAAAATCCCACCGTAACTACTTACTTACGTATACAAATGTATACAGCAAACCGTGTCAGATATGGTTTTTTGTCAGTGCATTAAACTTTCATAAAATGGGCCAAAGCCGCAAGGAAAATTGCCAAATAGCCCCCCCACCCCTTGCAACGACTGGAAAGCATGTTGCTCATGCTATATCAATACTCGTATACTTTAGACATGCAAGTTTGTCGTCATGTTGTCAATACTTCATATTTTGCCGTTTCTTATTACAGTCTTACTATACCCTATCATTTACATCCATTTGTGAATTTATATTAATCTATTATTTAATCTGTGCTCTGTGCTTACCCGTAGGACAGCAATGTGGTATGAACATTGGAAACTTAAATTGCGAAATTTGACAAGTTTAGAAGTTGGGAATTATTATTATTCGAAAATCTGTAAGTGTGAGAATTTCCATAATACGAGTTTTGGAAATTTGAGAAGTACGAAATTCAAGTATTTGAAAATATAAAAATTTGAAAAATTGAAATGTAGAAATTAAAAAATTTAGGAATTACAAAATTTGGAAATTTACTATTGCTTCGATCACTTTTACTTCTTCGCGTTAATGATCAGTTGTTTCATCTCTATTTACTGCTATGTCTAATTTACAACTTATGAATTGCACTTATATTTTACATATTTTTCAGTACGTTTAATTAAATACGCAGTTGACTCTGAAATTTTGTAATAAAAAGAAATTATCGTATAACTGATGCCACGAATTTTTACTAGTATTATGTAGAAGCATCTATACAACGTTCCCCTAAATAACATAGAGAGTTAAAAATGCCAATTCGCCATGTTGTTGCAGATGATCTCTCTCTAGAAATAACCGACATGTCTTTATAGTATGGTAAATTGTGCTAATAACAAGAAGCACATTGAAAGTGACTTTCTCCTTTTTGGCTTTCCTTCTCCTTGAAATATAATGAAAATAATAAAATATTACTAAACTCACAACAGTCTTATCTTACGCTTTTAATGGTTCATAACATAAAATGTCCAATAATACTGTGTATTAAAATGTCTATAAAATTCTGTTTTTAGTAAGATATTTTAAGGCAGAATGATGAGTACATTTATTAAAAAAAAAAGAACAAAAGTTGATATATAAATTAATAAATATAAGGTACTGATAAAAACGGCAGAATTTTCTGGTCAATCTAATAATAATAATAATGTGAAATAATATTATCAAAATCAGTCTTTGTATCTTTCATCTTGTAATATTTATAGTAGATAAACTGCGTTATATTTGGCACTGTTTTTTAATAAAAAAACCCTGAAATTTAATACCCTGAAATTCTTCAAGAGAATGTTTATAAATAAATTGAATAAATATTACCTACTCACAAATATGGCATAACATTTTGGTTACCTTAATATTTATTGACTGCATACTTATTTCATCATATGTGGAAAGAAAGATGAGAATAACCAATAATACATAAGATCAATTGACTACATTCATTATAGTCTTGTTCTATCCTTCATCGCTTCTACAGTAAACAATTGTAAAATAATGGTTATTGTCCAGAATGTCAGTATTATGATATTAAAAAGTTCCTTCTTTCAATTATTTCCATCGCAAGCTAATTTTTGAATATTGTATTATTCTTTAGGATGTCCAAACACCTGTTGTTATAAAATTTTTTATTCCGGAAAAAACCGTTTTTAATAATTTTTATTTACACGTATATTCATTCCAATTTATAGTTTTAAACTCGTATAGACGTAAACTATTTCTGGAATCGCCACCATATAGATTGAGCAACACCAAATTTAACAGTTGACGAACTATTTATAAAAATTCATTTGATTATGTGCCTCCACTGAAACTGTACATAGCTTACAAGAACATTCGGTATCAATAATTTCATTTGTCTGCAGTGAGCAATACACACGATCAAACTTGCATTAACTATTTCTCCACTCTCTTATTTGGAATAATGAAAAAATTAAGGTACACTAAACAAAACGATTAAAAACGGAGAGAGAAATTAAAAAAAAATTCTAACATAATCAGAACCATGTTATTCGAAATCAAGCTGTTACAGAAAGCACTGCACAAACAAGTTGTTTTAAAAATTAATTTTTATAATGTTGCAAAATGTACGAAATTGATTGAGATTCGAATATTTTCTGTATCCACTGAAATTTGATTTCGAACAAAAAAATTATTAAAGAATTTTGTTATTCCATAAGTTTTGAATAAGTCTTTTTTACACAAATTATGTTTATTTCCGTTTGAATAAATTCTACAGTTTTCCGACTGTTCAATAAAGTTTTATTTGAGGAGGTAGTTCTTAAAGATTAAAACGAAGAATTTTCTAGTTTTTATAAAGGAAGAATGTTTGAAGACATTTCGGTATTTGAAAAAATATGAATAAAGTATGAAAGATGTTGCTTATAAAATTGTACAATTCATATTTGACACATTTTTTGTTTAATTAATAATTGAATGGGTATTTTAACAAAATCAGCTTCGTATGATTTAAAATAATTATTTGAATCTTCGCTAACTTGTTATACTTTTTGAAAATTCAATTGAGCTAAAACTTTGCTAACTTTTTTTCATTCTAAGCATAGTCAAAAGTTTGAAATTAATTTCACGAGGGATAAATAAAAACCACATTAACGATACGCACGAAATAAGGAAGCATTTAAAATACGCATCAAATAGTGATAAAATAAAATATAACTACACATAAATTTAAACAAGTGTTATTTTTACGGCGAAAAAAGTAAAAACTTGTTTTTAAGACTCACCAATTCGATACGATCTAATACCATTCGGACTTATGCGGCATCATGAAATACATACGGATACATACGGATGAGGATAAGTAACATTTTTTTTCGTTTGGTAACATTTATTAATAGGTAATAATTGTCATTAAATATTTCTATCGACACACTATAAACGTGTATTTGCTTATACAAATCATCGTTCACTACCGTTAACGTACACTCCTCGTAGACACGAATAGCACGTGCTGAAGCCATGACGCGTACTAACTGATATAGGACAATCAGTTATGAGCAGTGGTGGGCAGTCTCAGCGCATGCGCAGTAAGCTATTCGCAGAAGTTCTCAGTAGCGTATACAGTTTGATGAAATATAAGGTATCATTAGGCCCTAATGAGGAAAAAAAATAAATCTGAAGAAAATTGCAGGAAAGAGAATAAAATGGTTAAGTAATATAACAGATTATATATAATAAAAGTAATATTATTTATTTATGATTATTAAATAATTTAATAATTTAATTTATTTATGATTATTATTTTATTTATATTTGTTATTATATTAAATAATTAATTAATTATATTATATTAATATTTGTTGCAAGAGCAAAGGAAAAAGATACCGCTCGATTTTTATCAGATCTTTGCATGTTAACAAAATAAAATCCATTTCTTTCTTAATGCATCTCTGATATTATAATTTTCGCACGTAAGACCTAAGTAGTACAAGCGTATTATATGGTCAGACCATTCAAGTAGTATAACCGTATGATATGGTCAGACCTAAGTAGTATAACCGTATGATATGGTCAGACCGTCTGACCACAATTTGGTTAGGTTAGGTTAGGTTAGGTTGATTTGGTTAGGTTAGGTTCTATAAGCCCTGCTTAGAATTGGAACGCGTCCAATCGGCACCGCTTCGAATTGGAACGAGTCGAATCGGGACCGTCCAATCGGCACGCGTCCAAGCGGTCGGCGTCCAAGTGGGCATCACTCATTCGAAACAACTTTTTCCTTTACCAAAATGCTGGTTAAAGCTTAGTTTTTGAATTATTAATGAAAAACACTGACCAATCAGAGGGCGAGAATAGCGCGAGCTCGGTTGCGAGAGCGACGGGTGCAAGCGTGACGATTGACACTGGTCGTGAACAAGCAAATCGCGCGACATCGGTAACGTAGTTACCACCGATAATGCGTCAGCCGGTAAGTAGTTACAAAATTTACTAAGTATACATTTATTAACGGAACTAAATGTATCGAGGAAACGAAAATGAAGATGAATATTCAGAGCAATTTCGTATAATTCACGATATACATACATATATAGTTGTATAGTTTTATACAGTCATATATATAACTAACCTAACCCAGCCTAATGTAATCTAACTCAACTTATACATTCATAGTTTACAGTGCAATTATAAGAATTTTTGAAAAATTATGTAAGATCATTAAGGTGCCTCTTATCAGTCACCACTGCGTGTACCGGCTAGATACGGCACTAATAGCAGGCTGTGACGTCAGCTGACGCATGCGCAGAAAGCTCTCGCGTGAGATAAAATCTCACGACTGCCCATCACTGGTTATGAGACATTGGCCGGGTTTTCTCGCGCATGCGCGAAAAATGCAGGAGTGTATACAGCGTATGTATTTAGTGACGCCACTAGATAGCGTAGTGTCGTTGGCGGGAAAGCAGTGAAGAAGCAGCCCTTACGAGGTATGTTATACATATTTAATTATAATGGCATTAAATAATGGTGAAGGTGCCATAAAAAAAGCGTAGGATCCGTACACCTCATATTTTAACTTTAAAGTGTGATATATTTCTACACAGCTCAGATTTCTAAGAATCTTGAACCCTGATGTTCATATTTTCAGTAGAACTTTGGCTTATTTGAAAAAAAATGAGTACTTCGTAAGTGTTTTCTTTTGTCCTGTCGGGTTTGCAACGGACAACTACTTACGTACGCTTTTGTTTCGTACAGCTACGCCAAATGTAAACAATATTTACCAGTATTTAGTATTAATGTAGAAAAAAGCAAGTTCTTTACAGACCAAATACAATATTGTGGTTACATAATTAATAAAAGCGGTATACATAAAGTGCCAGATAAAATAGAGGCAATTAATAATATGCGAAGGTCCACAAATATTACAGAATTGAGAAGTTTTCTGGGCATGATACATTATTACGATCGATTCATTCCGAATTTAAATTCAATTTTGAAACCGTTGAATACATTGTTACAAAAAGAAGTGAAGTATGAATGGTCTCCCGACTGCGAAAAAAGTTTCCAAACCGCAAAGAAAGCTTTTACAAGCCCGCGATGTTTAGTACATTTTGATCCTAAACTTCCAATTACATTGGCGACAGATGCAAGCCCATACGGAGTTAGAGCAGTCCTTTCGCATATTTTTCCGGACGGTTCAGAAAAAGCTATACAATACGCGTTAAGAAAATTATCAAAAACGCAACAGGCCTACACACAAATCAATAAAGAGGCGTTTGCAATAATTTTTGGAGTTAAAAAGTTCTACCAATATTTACAGGGATCGAAATTTACGTTAATTACACTGTCCAACAAAGGGTATAGCCGGATAAGGTAGTCAAATGTGCCCTTGAGTCGAATTAGAAACCCAATTCGTCAGTCGATAGCATATCCAAAAAAAAACATTTCACACCAAGTTTCAACTCCCTATCTCATTCGTGGGGGCAGTAAAAGGGGAAAAACCAAATTCCGGTTTTTGGCCCTTTTTGCCTATTTAATTTCGTTCAAAAATTCTGAAAAAATTCTAAAACATGGAGGACCATATAGCGCATATTATAGAATTTTTTGAGATTTTTTGATCGCAAATTGTAGTCGTTAAAAATCAAAAACCGAAAAAAAATCCGAAAACATGCGATTTTTTAGTGAAGGTGTCGGAGCACTACTTTTATATTAATATGGTAGTTAGGTATTAGTATAACTATTATTCTCTAATTATTTCAGATTTTTCGGTGAGGTGCGCCGTAGTTAAAAAAATCAAAAACCGATTTTTTCGCGCGAAAAACCAACTTCTGCTTCGAATTTTTATGTCAAATTTCCATAAAAAATGCATTAGGCTACGCGCAATCAACATCAATGATGGGGCTTAATATACATTCACTTTTTATATTTACAATGCATAATCTTTTTAGTATTATTATTTCATAATTATTATTATTCATATTTTGTTATTATTCGTTATTATTTTTAGCTACCAATGATACAATTATAAAATATTATAATTCAAAATTTAAAGATCAAATGATTGAGGACAGTTTTGAAATTTGTAATTAATTAAATTAGTAATTAATTTAAAAAAGTAATTAATTTAAATCAACGGGCGCGGTATCTGAGGATCGTTAAATAACTCAACGCTATTTTAAACTGTGAACAATATGGTTTACTTAGTAGGTAACTTTTTATTGCATACGTTGTATTTTTTCTATATTATAAACAGATTTCAAAACTGTTCTGAATCATTTGATTTTTAAATTTTTAGTATTAGAAAAAAAAATTTGTGTTGGACAGTGTTACAGACCATCATCCACTTACACAAATATTTTCACCCGCAAAGAGTTTCCCAGTATTTATTGCCGCGAGAATGCAGCATTACGCGTTATTCTTACAAAGTTTTAATTACGATATATAATATAGGAAGTCAGAATTACATGCAAATGCGGATTGCTTATTCAGGCTTCCAATTCCAGCTACCGATACATACGAATGTGATACAGTTGACGAATTTCACAAGGCTACTTTGAATACATTGCCGGTTACAGCAGAACAAGTTGCACAAGCTACATTAGAGGATAAAGAATTGTCAAAATTATTAAAATGCATTCGATCAGGACGAGGGGACGTGATTTTTAGAGATCATAAGGTAGTTATTCCGGTAAAATTACAGAAAAAAATATTACAAAAATTGCATTCAGGATATTTTGGTGTGTTCCGAATGAAACATTTAGCCAGAGGATATGTCTGGTGGAATAAGATAGATTATGACATAGAAAATTTAGTTAGAAATTGTCCCGAATGTAACGCTTACAAAAATAATCCAACCCAGATTACAAATTATATTTGGGAACCAGCTAGCATTCCGTTTGAAGGAGTTCACGTAGATTTTGCAGGACCATTTTTAGGGCATTATTTCTGTGTTCTGGTAGACGTATACACTAAATGGCCAGAAATACACGTAATTAATAATATGAACGCACAAGTTATAATAGAAATTTGTAGAAAGATATCTGCAATTTCGGGTTTGCCTCAGTACTTGGTCTCCGATAACGGAAGAGCATTTGTTTCGAAGGAATTTACAGATTTCCTAAAAGTGAATGGAATTACGCAAAGGCTCACTGCTCCATACCATCCTGCTACAAACGGACAGGCGGAGCGTTATATACAGATATTAAAGAATTCATTAAAACGAATGAAAGCGAAGCGTACTAATATACAACCAGCGTTCCAGCAATTGTTAACACAATATAGAAATACGCCACATGCGAAAACAGGAATATCACCCGCGGAAATATTATTTTCGAGAAAATTACGTATGCGATTAGATTTATTACGTCCTACAGTCACAAAAGAAAGATCATACACACCTTCCATTATTTTCAAGGAGGGAAAGACAGTCAGTTTTCGAAATTACGTAGGAAATATTAAATGGGTTTTCGGAAAAGTGTTAAAGCAACTGGGCGACGTACATTACAGTATACTTTTGAATGACGGGCGTATTTGGAAACGTCATGTTAATCAGTTGAAACCGATAGGGGACAATACACCGGTTAGGACCGAAGATTATATTCAATTTGAAGATGATATTCCTCTAACTGATATGACAGAGAATACAATTCGAAACACAGGGAACAATTTTCCAGAAAATGCGAGTTCCGAATTAACTAATAGCGAAACCATGATTAATACTCCGGGAAATGGAACGGGAAAAAAATACACAGACGAATACAAGCGTTAGATTTAGGAGCGAAGTAAATACACCGTTCTCATCTTCTCATTCGCATTCCCATTCTCATACTCACAATCAGTCGGAAACCACATTAGAAAATTCTGATTATGCTACACCTAGAAATTCATTTATTACATCCACCCCGCAACATTACCCTGAACCGATTACAGAAAGCACACCTATAATTTCAAATGCGCGTCTTCAACGTACGAAGAATTTACCGAAACGTTTCAAAGATTATTATTTGCTAGAAAGGAGATAATTGCATTATATTACGTTTACTGATAGTTTTTTATTTTTTGTTACACGAAGATTAGTATTCATAAGTAGGGGAAGTGTTATTGTATATATGTTACAGTGAAAGACCGAAATTGGTGTATGTCGACATTTACCAGATTTCGATCTTTCACCGTAACATATACATATACGCGATTGGGGAAGTAGTCTCACGAACGGACTGCGCGACGCAATCACGAAGATCGCCGAGGACACCCGAACGGTACCGAGAGCGATAATTCGATCGGCAATTGTTTTATACCGCGTTTTCCTACTCGACCATGCGTTGGCGTCATTCTGCGTTTTACACACTGCGTTCACCCCGTTATTGAATAAAATTAATTGTTATTAAAAGTATTACAAAAGTGTTCATTGATCTCCTTGCCCAAACACAATAATTACAATAAAATGTATTTGCCATTCTTCCGCTCCTATAGCTAGACACTCTTGTGACCAATTGCTTGCAGCATGTGAAAATTTAATTAGAGAAGTTGCCTCTTATATTTCCGGCAGTACGAAGAGACGTGCAATTTTCGATGAATTCCAAGATTTTTTTGGAGTTTAGAGATTAAAAATTTAAAAGTTATCAAATACTAGATGGCTTTGCCTCCATAAATGTATTATTAGATTTTTAGATAATTGGGATTTTAAAAAAAATTATTTCATTTTGCAGCAATAAAGGAGATGTCTAGTTCCGCGAAAAGTAATTTAGATTATTTTAACGACCCCGTGGTTAAAGCCTACATACTTTTCCTTAAATATTCTCTACATTTTTTTAATAATTTCAATGCTCTGTTTCAGGCGGGCAGTATTTTAATACATAAATTATTTGAAAATAGCAAAAAATTAATTCATCAAATAAGGCAAAATTTTATCAAAATTGATGTATTAAAAACATATTATAGAATCTTTGGATATAGAAAATGTAAATAATATTTAGAATATTGAAAATGTTTATATACAGTTACTCGATTTAATATTCGGACACCATGGTATTTGCGAAATTAAAGCTTTATGTTCTTATTTGCAATGTGATTATCGAATTTTCTGGTCCGTAATGAATTACAGCACATATTCTAGTTTACAAATATGTAAAATTAAATACTTTATTTTTTATTGCTTTCCACATAATAAATTATAAATGAAATTAAACCCGATATTGATGTCGAAAAAATATTCGAACACTTAATATTACATAAAGTTTTTTCTTATTTACAGTACATGTAACAACAAAGTGATATTTTTAATGTTAATTTCATATTTTTTGGGACATCTTTTTTGTCTGATGACATGTTGCAGACGTGTTGGCATGTTTTAAATTATTTTATTTAAACAATTTTGAGTAACACACTTTCACTCTTCCATCAATCGTATCTTTTAATTCGTCTTTTGTTTTTAGGAGGGTGGTTTTAACATTATGATCCATAAAGTCCCATAGATTTTCGGTTGGATTAAATTCCGGTAACTGTAGTGAAGGATGGAGCACTTTCGGACAAGCATATAATAAATATTCCTGAACTATTCTCGATTTGTATTTCGGATCTTTAGCGTTCAGCGATCAGCATTCATTACAGTATTAGGTACATGCACTACTTCAATATTTTGCTCTCTTATAGTTTCTTTTACATAATGACACTTCCTATTTAATAGTTTAGTCTTTGTCTTAAAATTTCCACCATTAGCTAATTTTACACAGTTCAGATTGTCACATTTAAGTTTTTTTATATCCACTTTTGAAAAATCTATTTCTTCTATTAGATTAGCACACCATACAATCTCTTTAACTCCTTCTACCATCGCTTCCAATTCACTTTCAGTCGATGACAAAGCCACTCTTGATTGTTTTTTACTTCTCCAATGTATCAAATCTCTGTTTCTATATAAAAGTATTCCACTAAATGATTTCGCATCCTCTGTCCTGTCCCACGAAGCATCCGTCTCACAATGAATTACTTTCTCTGAAATCTTTCTTCCATACTCCAACGTATAGTTGATCATACCTTTCAAATATCTTAATATTCTCTTCAGAGCACCCATGTATAGTCGAAATCGTTCCAACATGGAGAGATTTCATGTTTCAAAATAATGGATGAATTTGATCGAGGTAGAGGGTAAATAAAAATTATTTAGACGTAATTGAGCCTTAAAAAGAATGACAATTTATTGGCTCGAATGATTCGAATTAGGGGAAAAAGCCTTGCGGCATAAAAAACCCCTTACAAAGTTATGTATTCGTTAATAATTATGCGGTGAAAGTGCGTGTATGAGTGTGTATACGTTATGTATGTGTTTGAATTGGTTGTTGGTTGAATTGAGGAGAACAGGTTCTCGACTCACTCAGTGTGGTTCGATTGGAGGAGAACAGTGTCTCGACTCCGTGTGGACCACGTTGCGTGAAGTTATTCACGCTGATCTATTAGAGGACTCGCTCGAATAGTGTGTAATATGCGAATCAACCACCTTACCGTGGCCTATTCGAGGGGGTAAGACTCGCTCGAATAGTGTGTATTATGCGAATCAACCACCTTACCGTGGCCCATTCAAGGAGTGCAGGATCTCACTCGAATGGTATTTGTGTGCGATCCCGAGCCACCCTGCATTGGCTATGCCGTGTTATAATTTGCGAAACTCTAACACTCACGATTGACTTTTTGAATTTGATCTAATTCGTTTAAGATTCAACGTTTGACTCTCAAGCTTGACGTCCGACCGACTCAAGCTACGATGTTCAACTAAATATTTTATATAAAAGAATTCATCTTTGTTCAAATCTTTGTTCAAAAGATGTTTCAAACGAGAGGTACAGTTGTTAGCCTGTTTATGACATGTACGTGCTCGGAACGGAAATAATAGACCAGAGGGTCTCCGACGACCCATACCCCGAGGTAAAAAACTATTGACGGTGACCTACCCGCCGAGTCATTTGGGCCCTGCAATAAATCGGTTAATCGCGGCACCGGTCTCGGCTCGATGCCGAACATACTCCCCCCGTTGCGAGTGTAACGAGTAATGTTTTGTGTGTATTGATTAAAGAAGTGTATGTTGTACGCACAAATAATTAATTACAAAAGAAACGAAAAATACAATGACTTTAAGTAATCTCAGTTAGCGGACATAGTTGCGTGATGTTTCGTTTGATGATGCCGTTGGCCGTTTTAATGGTGACGACCCGAACTTCTCCGTCGCTACCGGGATGCAACTCCGTTATTCTGCCCAGTCTCCATCTCATGCAGGGCTGGTTTTTATCCATCAAAATGACGACTGTGTCGATTTTGATCTGGCCGCTGGATTTGTACCATTTCTGTCGCTTCTGTAATTCGTTTAGGTACTCTTGATACCACCGTTTCCAAAAATCCTGTCGCGCTTTACTGATAATTTTCCAGGACGTCAGACGATTCTCTGGAACTGAAAGATAATTATCTTCCGGCAGCATCGTGAGCGGACGATCAACTAATAAATGCGCAGGTGTTAACGCGATAGGATCGTTCGGATCTGACGAGATGGGACATAACGGACGTGAATTCAGAACAGCTTCGATTTCTATTGCGAGTGTATTGATTTCTTCAAACGTGAAGAGACGTTCGCCTACAACACGTTTGAAATGGTGCTTGAAAGATTTGACCGCGGCCTCCCAAATGCCTCCAAAGTGGGGTGTTACTGGTGGATTGAAATGCCACGTTATGTTCTTAGCGGTTGAAAATTCTGTTACGCGTTCTTGAAATTCCGTTGATCCGAATAAGGCATATAATTCGCAAAGATGATTATTCGCGCCTACAAAATTTGTACCGTTATCGGAGTACACATGAATCGGAATTGCTCGACGCCCAATGAAACGTCTGAAGGCGCCGAGAAAACCTTCGGTGGTAAGGTCACTCACGATTTCAATGTGTACTGCTTTAACAGACATACAAATGAAGACGCAACCGTACGCCTTTATGCTATTCCTATTTCTATGCTTTTTCTCTTTTATGAAGAGCGGACCGAAAAAGTCGACACCCATGTGGGTGAAAGCGGATGCTTGTTCGACGCGCGGTTTGGGTAAATTTGCCATTTTTCCTAATAACGGAGACGGCCGGAATCGTATGCAACGAAGGCACCGTCTTACAATTTTTCGAACCTGATTTTTTCTGTCAAGGAGCCAAAAACGGTGTCTTATTGTATATAAAGTAGTTTGAGTCCCGGCATGATATGTACATTCGTGTGTCTCGCGAATAATCAAATCTGTCACATGATGATGAGACGGTAAAAGAATTGGATGTTTCTGCGAATATGAAATTTCGGCGTTTTGTAACCGTCCACCGACGCGAAGTAAACCGTTTTCGTCTAGGAAGGGATTCAAAGAAGCAAGCCGGCTGCCCTTTGCTCCCCCCGACGCCGAGATGTGTTGCAATTCCTCGGTAAATTGCTCCTTTTGAATGATTCGTAAAATAACATATTCAGACTTTAATTTCTCTTGCGCGCACAGTTTCCCGCTGTAATTGTTTGATCGAAGCATGCGTAGGCAATATGCTACGACACGTACTAATTTCGAATACGACGAAAAATTGTTAAAAAATTCACATTTATTAATATTTAAAGTCAAGCACGTATTTCTCTTTAATCCGGGTAGCTCCTTAACGGAAATCAGTGAGTCTACTGGCCAATGAGTTTCGGATTGACGTAGCCAATGGGGCCCCTCGAACCACAACTTGTTCTCGCAAAATGCCGCGGGAAATTGACCGCGCGATAAGGCATCTGCTGGGTTGTCGTTCGTCGTGATATGACGCCAGTTAACTCCGTTTACTGTTTGAATCTCCGCGACGCGATTGGCTTCAAAAAGTTTTAAAACCGTCGGAGACTTCTTCAGCCAATGTAAAACTATAGTGGAATCCGACCAAAAAACAACACGATCAATTGGAAAGTTAAAGCAGTTCGTGTCTCTCGGTAGAACCGAACGAGTGTCAACGCGGCGCACAGCTCGAGCCGTGGAATAGTTAACTCTTTCATCGGCGCGACCCGAGATTTCGCGCAAGTAAGACGAGCAAGAATATGGCCCTCTTGATTACAAGAGCGTATGTACAAACACGCGCCATATCCTGCTTTACTAGCGTCGCAAAATCTATGAATTTGAATATTTTTTGGACTTTCGATAATAAGTTTCCGGGCAACCGATAAATTGTTAATGCGAGAAAGTTGCTTCGCGAACGAAGCCCATTTCGTGTAAGGCTTGCGATACCGATTGGTCCCAATCAAGCTTCGTTTTCCAGCATTCCTGCATGAAAGACTTTGCAGTTAGAATTACTGGTCCAAGAAGCCCGAGAGGGTCGAAAATTTTCGCGATCTCCGATAAAATTTCGCGCTTAGTCGATTTGGCAGGGGAATCGAGTGACTTTACGGTATAAACGAACTTATCCCCCTGCGCATGCCATCCGATTCCTAATGTTTTTACTACGAGATTATTATCAGTAACACACTCCAAACCGAGGAGTTTTTCGTTAATATTATCGAGAACGTGATTGTGATTCGAGGCCCATTGACGTATGTTGAATCCGCCGCGCTTTAAAAGATCTATTATTTCATCGCGTATTTTGAGTACTTCCTTTAAAGTATTCGCCCCTGTTAATAAGTCGTCTACGTATAAATCGCGTTTAAAAATTTTGGAGGCATGAGGAAAGTCCGCGCTTTCATCGTCTGCAAGTTGTTGTACTGTGCGGATTGCCAAAAACGGAGCAGAAGAGACACCGAAAGTTACTGTATTAAGCTCGAATATGTGAACGCGATCCTCACTATACCAAAAGACGCGTTGGTATTTCCGATCTTCCGGATGAATCAAAATTTGGCGGTACATCTTTTCGATGTCGGCCGTAACAACGTAAGTGTGGGTACGGAACCGGAGCAAATGTTCAAAAAGTTTGTCCTGTATCGTAGGACCGATCATGAGTTTATCATTTAGTGAAAGGTTCTTATCCGTTTTGGCCGACGTGTCGAAGACGACGCGGACCTTGGTAGTCGCGCTCGAAGCCTTTATCACGGCGTGATGAGGCATGTAGCTGAACGTTCGCGGATTCGTTATTTACCAATTACATGTGTCCGAGATTGATATACTCTCGCATGATTTTAGTGTATTCCGCCTTCAATATCGAATTTGAATTTAATTTTCTTTGTAAAGTATGAAACCGTCGCAAAACAAGTCGTCGAGAGTCGCCAAAATCCTTATCACCGGATCGGAATGGTAATCGCACTATGTATCGTCCGGATTCGTCACGCGTCGTGTTTTGTAAATAATGCGATTCACATGAAACGTTTTCTGCTAAATTTGAAGTTTCCGCGTCCACGTTTTCTATTAACCAAAATTTAGCTATTTGCTCCTTTAGTTCGGTTAAGTTACAATTGATTTTCCGGTTCTCTGCGCTATCTGCCCACGAGGAGATTCGTTTCTGCTGAAGATGATCTGCTTCCTGCTGCAATAGTCCGCTTCCTATTCCCTTAAGATGATCCGCTTCACCGAGATGATCCGCTTCACCGAAATGATCCGCTTCTCCGAAATGATCCGCTTCTCCAAGATCCGTTTGACTATCTGCTTCCTTTAATTTTTCGTTTCTTTTGAGTATCCCACCGCTGTCACCAAAAATTTGTTGCGATTTCTCTTCGTTGATTTGGGGAATTTCTTTGTCGGCGAGGTCCACTTTCTCAAGAATAACGCTTTGGGCGTTTGATTTAACTTTTATAATTTAAATAAATATGAAAAGGAAAATAAATAAATAATCTAACTAATATTTTCAATGAATTTAATAAACTGAACAACTAATTTAACTTTGAACTTTTAATAAACTTTACAAAAATTAACTTTCAAACTAATTTCAATAAAACTAAATTAACAAGACAAATTTTAATATTTTATTCTGCTAGGTAAGATACGTGCGCTATTTCTTAATTCTGAGAATTGAATGAATAACAGATTTACAAATTGAAAGTCAAGGATATTTATACATTTGTTAATAATTTGTTTGATTTCGTCCAATAAAATTAATATTTTAAATTTAACAGTTATTGATTGGCTATCTTTTCTTTTTTCACTTATTAAATAGGAGTTCTTACAAATTGCCTATGATTTTGATTATAATTTATAAAATATACCCTGTGTTCCATTGACAAACTAAATTTTGCGCGTTTACAATTTATACATTTAACCGCTAGGCGGAGCCACTTATACATTGGGTGTGGCGATACCTACATCCGGTTGGAAAGCGCAGCGGAAAGTGCATTTCCGCGCGTAGGAGAGGTCTATTCTCTCGTGGAACGCTCAGGCGAGTAGACGTGTTTTGTCAGATTTGTAATTTTGTATTCTTGCAAACAACTTGTTGTAGTGTGCGAATTGTGCATTGGGACTTTCGTAGCCGCACTGTTTTATCACAGCTTACCGCTGTCGATCATATTATTAAATTGTTATTGTTGTATTCAAACGCGTGGATTTATTTTACTCCCTCTCCGTCGATAAGGTAGAGATTGCTCTTCGTGAGGCAGAACTCTACATGGGTGTGGCGACACCTACTTCCGTTCAATCGTTCCGCCGGAAGGTACGTTTTTCCCCTACGTAATTTTATATTTTTTTACCTGGAAGGGGTTTTCCCTCGGAAAGAAAGCTCACTTCCTTGGAAAGCGTGCTGGTGAATAGTTATATCTCTGAGTGAATTTGAGTGTTGTAATCGCGAATTAGTTTTGTATTGTTCCGTGCAATAGTGTTTTATTTAGAGCATTTTATTATTAAACTATAAACATTTAAATAATATTAAATGAAACTTGTGAGCTCTTTTCATCAGCAAATTGTGCGTACGTGTGTTTCGTTTACCCGAAGTAGATAAGGTGGGAGACCTACTCTTATCAAGGCACCCACATGGGTTTCGCCTCTTTTAAATTTATACAGAATTAAGTCAGCAACGAATGGCAGCACACAACAATATCGATAGAGGATACGATATCGACCGTGGATGATATGATATCGACGGCGACAAGATATCGACTGCGGTTCATTGACCGAGATCAGATGGGGAAAGTTATCGAACGAGGAAGGAGCAACAAAGGGGTTTAGGATAGATGGCGGTGATTATGGTGTGGGAAGAAGTAAAGATAGGCGTGGTTCCTCTAGGTTATAGGGATGGGTTATCACATCCACAAAGGATTATATATGTTTTTATCCTGGTGGACGCCAGATAGGGTTTAATAGGAATAATGGAAAAGGTTTAGAATAGAATATGGGCATAGGTTGCAGATAGGTTAAGTAGGCTTCTTAGACAATGAACGACTAAATTGACCGTGATTATAGCACAAACATTTAGCTAAATTTTATGTATTTATTTATTTATTTATTTAGGTATTTATCTATTTACTCATTGGTAGTTGTCTGCTTATTTACTGTATATATCTCGCATATTGGGCTGTTGGAATGGTCCTGTAGACTGGAATACGGGAACACGGGACAGCAGTGGTCTATATTAGAATACACATATAATAATTTAAACAAGTACGGCTTTACTTACCTTTAGATGTAGACTTGATCTGGCAGGCATAAGAGCATTCATGGATTAATTAATTAATTGTGAAGACAATGACAGGTAACCTATCAAATATTGTGTTAGTACCACCTGATGTGACGGCGATTAAGACGACATCTGTTAGGACTGGAAGGAGTCTCTCACTAGGTTGGCAGCTCTGCTTAGAAAAGTAGAAAAGTGTAGGGGACAAATAGTTCCCGGTGTGGCGCTGATATCGCAAGCCTAGAGCTTAGGGCTTGTACTCATGCCTCTCTAGGTTGGTATGACGCCAACGGCGGGAGACGCCATGAGAAGGCAGTCGTAATAAAGATCTCGTACACAACGGCACGCGTTGTTACTATCGTTCCCCACAAGTGGTGACCCCGACGTTCAAACGTAAAAATGTCCGTTCCGCGACATCCAAGCGTCGATGAAGGGGCAGGAGCTGCAGAAAATAATGCAGTAGCCGTGCACGTTGCAAAATTCTGGCCGGAGCGACCTGCGTTGTGGTTTGCGCAGTTGGACGCGCAATTCGCGTTAAGAAACATTACACAGGATGAGACCAAATATTGGCATGTGGTAGCGCAATTAGACGCCAAGACCGCCGAAGAGATAGAAGATATTTTATTAAACCCCCCGCCGGACCGGAAGTATGAAAAACTAAGGACGGAGCTAATTTCAAGACTTTCCACGTCCAAGAAGAGGAGAATTCAAAGGCTCCTCGAACACGAGGAAATGGGGGACAGGACGCCTTCGCAATTCCTCCGCCATCTTCGAACCTTGGCGCGCTCAGACGTACCGGAGGAGTTATTGAAAACGTTGTGGGCAAGTAGACTGCCTACTACAATTCAATCAGTTTTAGCGGCACAGGATGGTATGGAGATGGACAAGTTAGCAGCCCTGGCCGATAAAATAGGTGAGATCACGCCTCAACCTAGGGCGCCATCATCAGCTGTAGCGTCTATTACCGACATGGACCAATTAGTAAAACAGATAGCAGCCATGGTCACAGCCGAGTTGCAGAAGCATGAAGGCAGAGGGCGTTCGCGTTCCCGGAGCGGCGACCGTTCTTACCGGCCGAGGTCGAAGACACGTTTGGACCGCCGTAACGGGTTGTGCTATTTCCACTGGAAATTCCGCGAGAGGGCGCACCGTTGCGTACCCCCGTGCGCCTGATCGGAAAGGCGCCGGAAAACGAAAGTCAGGGGCGTTAGTGGCGACGGGCGACCCTAAAGCAGAAATATGTCGCCTTTTCGTAGCGGATTCACGGACAAAAACGCGGTTTCTCGTGGACACGGGCGCCGACGTGAGTGTTTTCCCGCGAAATAGATTGGGAGGCCCCCGTAAGCGTGGCGATTTCGCGTTAATTGCGGCGAATGGTACACCTATCGCGACATATGGGCGTGTGACATTAGAGTTAGATATCAGGTTGCGGAGAGACTTTCCGTGGAACTTTGTAGTGGCGGAAGTTACGCGTCCTATATTAGGGGCGGATTTTCTCCGATATTATAAACTGTTAGTGGACGTTAATCGCGGCCGTCTTGTGGACAGCGTGACCTTATGTGCGGTTACGGCAGAGCGGTCGCGCGAAGGGCCCAGTGTGCGTATTCTAACAACTGCGGTGGACAGTGAAGTGCGCGCGTTATTGGACAGGTATCCGACCCTGACAGGGCCCCCCGCGTATGGTGGTCCGTTGAAACACTCAACGGTCCATCATATAGTTACCACACCAGGACCACCAGTTACCACCAGACCAAGAAGACTTACAACGGACAGGCTGACAGCGGCAAAGAAGGAGTTTGAGCATATGCTCCAGCGCGGGATCGCGCGGCCGTCCAACAGCAGCTGGTCGTCCGCTCTTCACTTGGTGGCAAAAAGGGGCAGCGATTGGCGCCCGTGCGGGGACTATAGAGCGTTAAACGCTCGCACGGTGCCGGATTGGTACCCGGTTCCGCATATTGAGGACTTCGCGCAGACTTTACGTGGGTGCGAAGTGTTTTCCACAGTGGACCTGGTGCGCGCATACTACCAAATACCGGTAGCCGCGGAGGACGTGCCGAAAGCGGCAATTACGACTCCGTTTGGACTATTTGAATTTCCGGTGATGACGTTTGGTTTAAGGAACGCGGCCCAGACCTTTCAAAGGTTCATGGACGAAGTGGTACGCGGGTTAGACTTTGCATATGTGTACATAGACGACATTTTAATAGCATCTAAGGATAAGACTGAACACCTCAGGCACTTAGATCTGTTATTTAAGAAACTCGCGGACTATAATATAGTTATAAATAGTGCGAAGTCTGTATTCAATGTAAATAGCGTTAAGTTTTTAGGATACCTAGTAGATAAGAATGGCGTAAAACCTTTGCCGGAGAAGGTCAAGGCCATAATAGATTTTCCGAAGCCAGTAACTCAATCGGAGTTAAGTCGGTTCCTGGGGATGGTTAATTTTTATAGACGGTTCATCCCAGGAGCAGCGACTGTCCAGGCCCCGCTGGTAAAGTGCCAGGAAGGGGGTAGTGGTAAACGAGTAGTTACCTGGTCCGAGGAAGCGGAAACTGCGTTCCGTCGTACTAAAGAGGCTTTGGCCAATGCGACATACTTAGCGCATCCGGAGGCGCAAGCTAGGTTAGGTATTGTAGTAGATGCATCGGACACGGCGATGGGCGCAGCTTTGCAGCAGCACGTTCAGGGCAACTGGCAACCGCTAGCCTTCTTTTCCAGGAAGCTGAACACAGCCCAGAAGAAGTACAGTGCGTATGACTGGGAGCTGCTAGCTGTATATTCTGCCAGCAAATATTTTAGGCACGCATTAGAGGGTAGGCAGTTTACGGTGTTACGTCGTAAACGTTCGTGGGTTCAGTTACTTCAAAGTGCGAACGCACACTTTGACCTGACGCAAAATTTGGCACCCGAGTAAACTTTCCGTAGTAATATGTATATTTTATTTAATCTGTTCCTTACTTACAATGAAACTCTCCCTCGTTCATACACTCACACACCGGTGCACAATGATGGCTCGCTTTCGGATACCGCTTCGCTTCTCTAGACGCTGTGATGAACTTGTTCCTCGCGGTGGTCCCACGCGATGGCGCGCGCACTCCCGAAATTAATTCGTTTACGGGACTTACACTATCAAGCCCGGAGATACGACGCGCGAATAACCGCTGGCCGAGCGCGAAGACAGGCGTCGTTCAAGACTCGCGAAACAGTGTAGAATGTGTAAGAGAAGTAAGAGAGGTAAGGGACCTGTCAACGGTTTTATATCCAAAAGTGTGCCAAATTGAGTCACCGAGTTGCCACTCATACAGTTTTTGGGTTTCGCGATCGCTTACGCGGAATGCCGCGTTTGCTGGTTAATTCGATCGCGACCCAAATACTGACGGAAAAGGAATCTGCCTCGGACGTAACAACGGTATACACGGACCACAAGCCGTTAACATTTGCCATGCAGCAGAAGCCCGAGAGGTGCACACCGATGCAATTTAGACATTTAAGTTTGATTGCCCAGTATACAACGGACATCCAGCACGTATCCGGAAAAGACAACGTTGTGGCAGACGCGTTGTCGCGGATCGAGGAAGTAGTTTCTCCCCTGGATTACGAGGCATTAGCGACGGTGCAGAAGAGCGACGATGAGTTGAAGAGCTTATTAAAAAATCCAGGTAGCTTACTGCTACGAAAGGTGAAGTTAATAGACACCGATGTGGATATATATTGCGATGTATCGACCGGGCGCGCTCGCCCGTTCATATGTCAGCAATTTAGAAAAAGCTTATTTCGTCGTTTGCACGATTTGTCGCATCCGGGGCCGAGGGCATCTACCAAGTTAATTAGCGAACGTTATGTTTGGCCGTCGGTAAAGAAGGATTGCCGACAGTGGGCAAGGGCGTGTCTCGACTGCCAACGGACGAAGATTAGCAGGCACGTAGTAACGCCGGTTGGGAGTTTTGTAACCCCCACCGCGCGTTTTGAACATGTCCACGTAGATATTACAGGACCGTTACCAGTGTCACGCGGTTTCACGTATTGCGTGACCGTCGTGGACAGATATTCAAGGTGGCCAGAGGCTTTTCCAGTAAATGATATCAGCGCGGAGACCGTGGCGCGGACGTTGCTGGAAGGCTGGATTGCAAGATTCGGTGTCCCATTAAGGATAACAACGGACCAAGGACGTCAATTCGAGTCCTACCTATTTAAGTCGTTGGCGCGGGCGCTAGGAATGGAGCACCATAGGACAACGGCGTACCATCCGCAGGCCAATGGAGCGGTGGAGCGCTTCCACCGTCAGCTGAAAGCAGCTATCAGCTGTCATGCCGACAGCGATTGGGTAGATGTCCTACCCATCGTACTACTCGGAATGCGAGCGGTCGTTAAGGAAGATGCTAAGGCATCCGTAGCAGAATTGATCTACGGCGAACCCTTGCGTTTGCCGGGAGATATGATTCAAGGAGACGACAACCAAGAGCACTCACGTTTTGTAGAGTACTTCCGGAATCACATGAAATCCTTTCGGCCGGTTAAGGTCGGAGAACACGGAAGAAAAAGTGTGTTTATTTTCAAAAACTTAAATACGGCATCGCACGTACTGGTGCGACGCGATGCGGTCAAGAAACCCTTGCAACCGCCGTACTGTAATGCCAGAGCAAATATTTTCGACTTTCTCTTGAAAAACAAGAGAATAGTTCAGAAGCTAGTCACCCTAACTAAACATCCGGCAGAACTTAGTCATGCACGCCAAATTTTCCACGACCTACAAGCCCGCCAGCGGGCCCGCCAGACCGATAACAAGTAATATAAAACCGAACCGCCCGATGGCTCGGGACATTTTCCTTCCGATAGTTGAGTATAAGACTACGTTACGAGTCCTCCGTGCTATTTTGTATCGTTGTTTGGAGCGCTTTTGGAACTCCCAAATAAAATCTGTGAACGTCAAGAAAGGCTGGTTTGATTTGCGGATCCTTCCTACACCTTTCCACGGCATAACAGAGGACAAATTTTGGTGGCAGCGGTGGGATAGGCCAAAGGAAATCAACAACAAGACCGAGGTCACAGTTCAAAATAGAGGAGGACAAAAAGGGAACAACATGTTGAAACTGTAAGTAGACGTCATTTACTACTTACTGAGACACGAGATCGTTATTTTACACTGAGAAAAGCAGTAGCGTTTTGTTAGGGTTTGGTCGAGCCCTGAATATTGCACTACGTGCCGTCTAGGTGCTATGTTTCTGAAGGACCACCCAATTTGACCAGATTGGGGCCGTGAAGAATTAGTGCACGTGATTTATATTAAAACTATATCTTTAATATATATATATGTGGTGTGTGCGTGTGTATATACATAAAGTGTGCGTGTGTGTGTGAGATACTGTGTATGTTTTACGGTCTAAGTATGTTCTAACTATACTCTAACTATGTTCTCTGTTCTATACTATGTTTTATCTGTCTATTAGGAGTGCTGTTGGTAATCTGTAATTTCTGTGATTTTCTAACTTAGTTAACACCTCTGTCCGCCCTTCCATTGCGCCCTTAGCGTGGTACCTTTCTGGAAGGGGAACAGAGGTTCCTACGGGGGAGGACGGCGTTCCGGGGAGAATCTGGGTTTTTCCCAGATTCTGTGACGTCTGAGGGAACCGTTACTTTGGCGGCCCAGATCGCCCTCTGACCTTCTAAGCTGCGAGGTTTATGACATGGCCTGTGTCACTGAAGCCAAAAACTCTAAAGACTAGTGCAGCCATAAATAAATCTGCTAAAAACTACAAATTGTCACGTACGACCGTAGTGCTGGCACGCAGATGGTACGGATACTAAATTACAGGGTTCAAAAGTGACCATTCTATCGTCATGTCGTAAACCTCATCTGTCCGAAACTCTAACATGCCGCCCCCCTTGAACGCACGATACGCGTTCAATATCCTAACTATATTCTTCATACAACAATAAACTGTACTACATAACCAATATGCAAAAATAAGAAACCCTAAATACATTTTATCTACTAATTACTATACTATCGCTGATTTTATCTAGAGCTAATATATCTGTGTAGGTACAGTGATGTTATTTTGTTACATTAGTATTTGATCTTATTTCTACACCGGCATCTTCGTCGTCATCTATTGGTAAGATGCAAATCTTTGTCGTGGGTCTTCTATATATGCCGCTCGCAGTCCTCACAGTGACTACTCGCGTCACCCCATCCTTGGCTTGATGCAACTCTACTACTCTACCTAAACTCCATTTCAAAGGGGGTAGATTGTCATCTCGTATGATGACCAGACTGTCTTTCCTCAACTGATGATTAGATGATGTTCTCCACTTGTAGCGCTGTTGAAGATGATGCAGATACTTCTTGTACCATCGTTGCCAAAAGTGTTGAAACATAGTCTGAAGCAATTGGTATCGGTTTAGACGATTCATTTTTACGTCTGTTACATTCTCTTCTGGCAGAGCACACAGTGCAGTGCCAATTAACAGATGTCCAGGAGTTAAAGGATTGAGGTCTTGTGGATCGGACGAAATTGAACTTAAGGGACGGGAATTTAAGCAGGATTCTATTTGTGTTAATAGCGTATATAATTCTTCGTATGTTAATCGCTGCTCCCCTATTACTCGATTAAGGTGATACTTAGTCAATCTAACTGCACTCTCCCAAAGACCTCCAAAGTGTGGTGCTTGAGGAGGTATCAGGTGCCACTGTATTTTGTGTTCGCTTAAGAAATTGGCAACTTGTACGTTGTGTTTATTACTTGTAACTAATTTGCTCAAATCTGATAATCTATTTTTGGCTCCTATAAAATTTGTTCCGTTATCGGACACAATATTGCGGCAAAGACCTCTACGAGCTATAAACCGTTTAAGACATTTCAAAAAAGCATCTGTGCTCAAATCAGTGGCTAATTCAATGTGTGCCGCCTTTGTAGCAAAACACACAAAAATGCATGCGTACGATTTTATTGCTACTTTACTACGTGAGCGATCCTTCGTTATGAATGGACCTGCATAGTCAATGCCACACGTGGAAAATGGACGAGCAGGTGTCACTCTGTTCGCAGGTAGCTGACCCATTGGATACTCTATTTCACGCGGTTTGACTCTGAAACACCTCACGCAAGATCTGAGTATTCTTTTGACATTTCGCGTACAATTTATCGGCCAAAAACTTTCCCGAAGAGATGCAACCACATGTTGACACCCGGCGTGAAGTAATCTAATATGTTCTCTTTTGATTATTAAATCTGTTAGTGGATGCTTTGCGGGCAATACAATCGGATGTTTTTTGTTATATGGAATGGACGCGTTATTTAACCTGCCACCTACCCTAATTATACCTAACTGATCTGAAAATGGTGCTAAAGATACTAAAGGACTATGTTTTGAAATCGCAATATGTTTCGTCAATGCTTCTATTTCATTGCGGAATCTATCTTGTTGCGCGATTCGAATTAAACAATTTTGAGCTGTCTGTAATTCTGCAACTGTTAATTGTAACTGTGCGTTTTCGCGGTCTATAATGTTTCTATTATTTCCTCCCTTTCTTGCTCGAATATTATTTATAAATCGTAAGCAGTACGCTGTTACTCTTTCTAATCGTGAATACTCGGAATACCGGAGAAACAAATCGTTCGTGTCGGACGCTACTGTAACTACTGTTAGCGGCCTTGCTCTTTCTTCCGGAACAATTGTTGCTACTTCTTTTGGCTGTGGCCAATATTCTGAATCCTTTGATAACCATAGCGGACCTAACCACCAAAGATCATTACTAAGTAACAATTTGGGACTACTGCCGCGAGAGATTAAATCCGCGGGATTATCTTGAGAGCGTATGTGTATCCACTTATCTATCTCCGATAGTGCTTGAATTTGTGTTACTCTATTTGCTACGAATGTTTTCCATCTATTTGGACTACCGCGAATCCATGCAAGTGCGATCGTGGAATCACACCAATATGTTTCTTTAACTATTTCTACGCGAATCGCGAATTTAACTTTATCCATTAATTGTGCTAATAACAATGCGCCACATAATTCTAGTCTGGGTAGGGATATTGTCTTTAAGGGAGCTACTCGAGACTTTGAACACAAAAGTCTTGATCCCCATCTACCTGAATCTATATTTGCCCGCAGGTAAACGCAAGCCCCGTATGCCTTTTCGGAGGCATCTGCAAATCCATGCAATTCTATTCTAAAAGTGGTATAAAGTGCTCTCCGAGGAATTTTCAATTCACTCAAATGCGCTAACTCTTGTCTGTATTCTGTCCATTGAGTGTTTAACTCTTGAGATATTGACTCATCCCAACCTGTTTTTGTTTGCCACAACTGCTGCATTATTAATTTCGCGAGGGTTATTACAGGACCAATTAATCCTAACGGATCAAAAACTTGTGCTATTTCGGACAGAATTGTCCGTTTGGTGACTCTGCCGATTTGGGGTGGGTTCACTCTAAAGTACAACTCGTCTTTTATCGGTGACCAATGCAATCCAAGTATTTTTGATTCGCTATCTACACTCAATTTCCTATCTTGCGACTCTATTTGCGGGTTGTCTAATTCTATACAATTAGAAGCCCATTTTCTCAATTGTAAACCTGCTTTCTGTAAAACGGTTGTTAAATTTCCTCTAATTTCTTCTAATTCTGTTACTGTGTCCGAACCCGTTAGCAAATCATCAACGTAGAAATCATTGATGATTATTCGACTAACCGTGGGAAATTCTTGTTCGCATTTTAACCCTATTTCCTTCAAAACGCGAGTAGCTAAAAAAGGAGCTGATGCCGTACCATAGGTCACGGTATTTAATTGAAACGTCTCGACCGGGCTGTACGGATGTTGACGCCATAGAATTTGTTGGAAACACCGTTGAGTAGGTTCTATTAGTATCTGTCTGTACATTTTTTCTACATCAGCTGTTAACACGTATTTGGGGATCCTAAAACGCAGAAGAATCGCTATCAAGTCACTTTGAACGGTTGGACCAACCATTTGGGTATCATTTAGCGAAACGCCTGTCGTGCTCTTCGCTGAACCGTCAAAGACTACCCTAAGTTTAGTTGTCGTACTGTCTTCCCTGATAACGGCATGGTGTGGGAGGTAAAAACTTGCTGCGACTTCTTCTACTCTCGGGGTTGAAATTCGCGACATGTGCCCTAATGCTTCATATTCTCGCATGAATTCTATATACTGTTCTCGTAACTGCGGCTGTCTACCTAACTTTCTTTCTACGGATTTCAGTCTGTTTTCGGCTTGTTGTCGCGATAACCCTAACTGTTCTACTTGGCTATTGAAAGGTATGCTCACGACGTACCTTCCACTCTCATCCTGACGCGTTGTGGCTCTAAAAATTGCTTCGCACTCATCTACTTCTACTTTAGATCGATCCTCAAATTCTTCGATTTGCCAAAACCTCTCGACTTGATCGTATAACTGCTGATTTGTCACGAGATGGCATTGTTGCACTCTCCCACTGATGGGCCAACTAATTATTCCCCCTAAAACCCAACCTAACTGAGTCTTCTGCCAGAGAAGATCGCCACCTGATTTGTGTTGCCCGACACATAACAGGTGCCAAAATAGCCCTGCGCCTATGAGTACGTCAATTGGTCGGCATTTGTCAAAATCTGGATCTGCTAATTCTATATGGGACGGTCTACAACTTGCAAATTTACTTAATAATGTATTCGGCATATCCTGGGTTATTTTAGCAATCGCGAGACACGAGATTTTGGCACTAAAGTTATTTATCCTGGATGCTATCCTTACATTAATTCTGTGTCTAATCGTGCTTTCCTTACCAGCTAGTCCTGATACCTGCACATCTGTGGGTTCGTATTCAATTCCTAATTTCTTACACAACTCATAGGTAATAAAATTGGATTGCGATCCGGAATCTAATAAAGCACGACACTGTATCATTCTTCCCTGTCTATCCTCGATATGTACAACTGCTGTAGATAATACACCCTGATCTAATCTGTTTGTGTTTGAGTGCGCGACGCATGATACTGTCTTATTAGGTGGGGATGGTTCTAACTCTTGTGAAACAGCTATGGTGGAACGTGGAGCCAATACGCGATGCAGCAGATTGTGATGTTTTTTGCCACATAGATCGCAGTGCTTACGTGTGCAAGCTTTCACGCGGTAGCCTGTTTGCAAACAATTAAAACAGCTCTGCGATTTTTGTACTATCTCAGTTTTTTCCTCAATGGACAGACCTTTAAATGTATCGCATTTGAATAACGGATGTACCGCAGTACATGCCGGACAGGTACCCGATGCACCTGTTACATAGGCCGTTGCGCGAAACGGCCTACGACTACCTGCTATTCCTACTCCTGGTGGATCAACCTTTGTTGCCACTACCTGACTTTGGGATGCTATACTTTCTAAATATGCTGATCGCTGTTCTAAAAATGTAGCGAAGTTATTGAACGTTACCCTATCTACAGTTGTTACACCCTTTTCCCATTCTCTCAATGAAGCACCATCTAATTTCCTGGCCAAAATTGGAACAACTAAACTATCCCATGCATCGACTGATTCATTTAACGATCGTAACGCTGCTAGATGATTCCGCGCATCGTCTACTAGTTCTCGAAGAGCAGTTGAAGACTGTCTCTGAACTGGGGTGATATCTAACAGTGCTGTAACATGATGCTTCCTAAGCGTAGCTGAATTCTCGTATCGAGATTTTAAAGCATTCCATGCCACGTGATAGTTGGAATCGGAAACTCCTAACGATTGTATGACCCGCGCGGCTGGACCCTTTAGCGAGGAATTTAAATAATGAAATTTCTGTACGTCTGATAGTTCGGTCTCGTGAACTAAGCTATTAAATGTATCTCTGAACCTAATCCAACCGCTGAGATTACCGTCAAACGTTGGTAAGTGTATTGTAGGCAATTTTACTGTGACCGGTGACTGTGATGACGTAGGAGACACTGTTTGCCCTACGATTTGATTTCCTATTCTACTCTGAGGTCGCGCGTTTTCTATGAATGATTCTATTTCCGCGATTAAGTTAAAATACGTATCTTCAAACGCTTCTCTATCTGCTGCGTGAGTTGTTTCTGAGTCTGTACCATGAGTCACACGCTCGATTTGGTTCTCAATTGCATTATAATTCTCGTATAGCCCTACATTTGCTTCTAATCGCTTTTGCAACGCTTTTACTGATACTGTTTGTGCCGATTCATTGAAATATCTACCTAATCGAGTCAAGGCAGCTTTTATCATGCCGCGATCAGTAACTAATTTTCTGAGGTCGGCCTCCATTATACGCTATTAAACAAATAGGAATTAGGATTTGGCTCTTACGTGACAGGAACGGACGTAGCTAATGACACTGCCTGAACGCGTGTGCTGGACCCGTAGCTGTCAGTAGGCTGCTATGGCTGTTGTGGGCTCCTATGGATGCTGTAGGCTGCTATGAATTCTGCACTCCGTGGTTTGCTGATCCACGGTGACTTCAACCTCGGCGTCGATCCTTGGTCGATCCTTGGCCGCTAGTCTCTTCAAGTCTTCCTGTACGAAGACTTTCCTCAATGGTCCAAGTTTCCTTGGCTATTCACACGGAGTTCGTCACACAATGCTATCACACTCTAACTTCTTTTTACACACCACGACTTGTGCACTCTGTTCTTTATCACCACGTGTGTTTACTTCTGCTTCTGGATATCTGCTGTGCCTTCGATTTGCTGAACTGTAGTTGAATCGCCTGCTGTTCCAATCCGATTCAAATCCAGGATGCTGGATCCGGCTCGAAGGACCAATGTTAGGGTTTGGTCGAGCCCTGAATATTGCACTACGTGCCGTCTAGGTGCTATGTTTCTGAAGGTCCACCCAATTTGACCAGATTGGGGCCGTGAAGAATTAGTGCACGTGATTTATATTAAAACTATATCTTTAATATATATATATGTGGTGTGTGCGTGTGTATATACATAAAGTGTGCGTGTGTGTGTGAGATACTGTGTATGTTTTACGGTCTAAGTATGTTCTAACTATACTCTAACTATGTTCTCTGTTCTATACTATGTTTTATCTGTCTATTAGGAGTGCTGTTGGTAATCTGTAATTTCTGTGATTTTCTAACTTAGTTAACACCTCTGTCCGCCCTTCCATTGCGCCCTTAGCGTGGTACCTTTCTGGAAGGGGAACAGAGGTTCCTACGGGGGAGGACGGCGTTCCGGGGAGAATCTGGGTTTTTCCCAGATTCTGTGACGTCTGAGGGAACCGTTACTTTGGCGGCCCAGATCGCCCTCTGACCTTCTAAGCTGCGAGGTTTATGACATGGCCTGTGTCACTGAAGCCAAAAACTCTAAAGACTAGTGCAGCCATAAATAAATCTGCTAAAAACTACAAATTGTCACGTACGACCGTAGTGCTGGCACGCAGATGGTACGGATACTAAATTACAGGGTTCAAAAGTGACCATTCTATCGTCATGTCGTAAACCTCATCTGTCCGAAACTCTAACACGTTTCATTAGTAGCTGTATTTGAACGCGTTAAAATGAGTCGACCCAGTACTCCTATTGGACATTCAATGGAAGAACAGGTCCGTAAATTGACAGAACGTTGCGAGACTCTTTTGAGTAGCTTAGAGCAGGGATGTTTGGAAAATACTCGTCTTAAAAGTATGATAAATCAGTTAACGAACACTGCAACTAGCGGAGATGTTCCAACTTTATCGGGTGCAGGGCCTAGTACTTCGCGGCCAACCGTTACGGATGATGACGAAGACGAGTATATTTCGGGAGGAAGCACGGGAGAAACAAGAACTTTGCTGAGGAAAACTAGGGAAGCCAGACAAGCTATAGAGATGATAGCAGAATTTAACGGTTTTAATCGGCCGGTAGAAAAATTTATTGAAGAAATTAGAGAAGTCAAACAATTAATTACCGACGAAAGAATATATTTAAATATGATAAAAACTCATAAACTTAAAGATGATGCGAAAAGATTGATAGACTTACACGACATAATCGGTCTAGAAGATTTGTTCGAGGTTTTGCAACAAGAATATAGTCTTAGCAAAAGTTATCATTTATTAATACAAGAACGAGGTAATATGAGGCAGGGTAAACGCGACGTTCGTGAATTCACCCGCAAATATAATCTTTTGTGCAGAGATATTAAACGCGCGATTGACCAAATACCATCTCTATCTAATCTTGAGAAACGAGCTGCACAACATGTAGAAGATTTACAAGCTTTAGATGTATACATTCAAAGTTTAAACGACGACCTAACTAAAGATGTCCAGTACATGCGTCCGAGTACACTGCGTGAAGCACAAACAATAGCCTATGAACAACAACGTCGGAACGAACTGCGTAAATTATCGACACGAACTCAAGCTTTACCTAGATCCGCAGATAACTTTATTAGGCGCTCAGAAGATAATATATACAGGCGTTCTCAACCACCGAGGGAACAACGTGAATGCGAACGTGAACGCGAACGAGAGTGCGAAACAGAAAAAAAACCAGTTGTATGCTATAAATGCAACAAAGTAGGGCATATTTCACGAGATTGTAAGGTACCTGTAAATTTTCCGAAGCGCGAAATATTACACAGACCGCCCGACGTCAAGTATGTTCAGTCGCACAAGAAACCAAACTCCGAGTTACCCGAAGTAAAAGGTTATCAATCGGAATCAGAATGGGAACCGCCTCAGGAACCTTCCTCGTGGACACCGGAGCTGGAATAAACCTAATAAAAGAAAAATTAGCCGTGCACCTTCCTACTCGCAAAAGGGTAAATTCGTTTTATGGCATAGATAATCAGAAATTAGAATCCGTTAGGGAAGCGAAACTGACTTTAGGAGGTAGAGAACACGTCCTGGCAATAGTTCCGAATGATTTCCCGATAGAAGAAGACGGTATCTTAGGCTTACCTTTCCTCGAGAGGGAAGAGGCGACAATAGATACAAAGAATCGCGTAATCGAATTAACAGGAACTATGCATAGGATTTTGCACATCAAGAATCAAGATCGGATCGCACTGCTAGATGAAAACACGAGAGTTAACCATATAGCCGACCCGAAAGCAGTAGATTTAGTTAGACGCGTCTCGAGGGAATACGTCGATATTTTCTATCTTCCTGGTGATAGGTTGCCAGAAACAAAACTCACTGAGCATCATATACCGGTGACGGATGAAATCCCAATCTACACTAAACAGTTTAGGTATCCGCCAGGACATCTAGACGTAATTACAGAACAAGTGAACGAAATGTTGGATAAAGGAATTATACAGGATTCAAGCTCACCATACAATTCACCGTTGTGGGTCGTTCCGAAGAAAATGGATGCCAGCGGAAAGAAGAAATGGCGTGTTGTCGTGGACTTTAGGGCTCTCAACGAAAAAACTAAGCATGACGCCTACCCATTGCCTAACATCGAGGAAATATTCGATCACCTTGGGCGAGCCCGGTGGTTTTGTGCCTTCGATTTGGCCAGCGGCTTCCATCAAATACCCATGAAGGAAGAAGACAAACCGAAAACTGCCTTCAGCACGCCAGTTGGACACTTCGAGTATAATAGGATGCCTTTCGGATTGAAGAACGCTCCGGCGACTTTCCAGCGAATGATGGATCAAGCCTTGAGGGGGTTGATTGGCAACATTTGTTTTGTCTATCTGGACGATGTAATTGTATTCGCAGAAAGTTTGGAAGAACTGGAACAGCGACTAAGGATGCTATTTCAACGACTTCGAGGGGTAGGACTTAAGCTTCAACCTGACAAGTGTGAGTATTTGAAACCGGAACTTCAATATCTTGGACATTTAATCACAGACGAAGGTGTAAAACCTAATCCCGAGAAGATTAGGGCCGTTAGAGATTTTCCAATTCCAAAGGATAAAAAAAATGTAAAACAGTTTTTGGGCTTAGCTGGGTACTATCGAAGATTTATCCAGGGATTCTCATACTTAGCTAAACCATTGAACACTTTGCTCCGGAAGGATAAAAAATTTGAATGGAAGGAACCACAGCAACAAAGTTTCGAAAAACTCAAGACAGAACTCTGTGGGCCAAAGGTACTAGCATATCCGGACTTCGAGAAGCCGTTTATTCTAGCCACAGATGCTTCAGGAGAAGCTTTAGGAGCTGTATTGGCGCAGAAGACAAACGAAGGAAAGGAAAGACCAGTAAGTTTTGCGAGCAGAACTCTGAATGCGGCTGAACAAAAATATTCTACAACGGATCGCGAAATGTTAGCCATCGTATGGGCCGTAAAGCATTTTAGACCATACTTGTACGGAAGGAAATTCACCATCATAACCGATCATCAGCCTCTGAAATGGCTTAACAATTTGAAAAAACCAACGGCGATGCAAGCACGCTGGAGGATCATTCTGGAAGAATATGAGTATGATATTCAGTATAAGAAAGGTTGCTTGAATTCGAACGCAGACGCACTAAGTAGGAATCCTGTCTTGATAGTAACCACTGATAGACCAGCATGGGCAAGAAACATTATCTTGACGGACAATATACCACAAGGAGTCAAGGCCGTGACAATCGTAGCAGGAGCCGAAAATATCAGGATGACATCGGACCTGGTAACTCTTTATGCCAGCGATGCTCGATCATTCCAAACAATGATTGAGCGCTTCTGCGAAATGATCATCTTTGAACAACTGACGAATGATTACTCCTTCGACCTAGAAGAAATTAAGAACACTTTAGGAATTGAAGAAAAAACAATCAAGAGAAAGATGATAGATACCTTTGAAGGATTAGATCAGAAGATATATATATTAGCATCACCGTTACAACAACCCGAAACTAAAGAAGAACAATTGAAGATCATGAGGGAACACCATGGATCACCATTCACCGCACATATAGGAATTAAAAATACCATTCAAAGAATTGCCGAAAAATATATTTGGAAGGGAATGTACAGAGATGTGACCGAATTTGTAAATAATTGTGAGAGTTGTCAACAAGCAAAGGTAGTCAGGCATCCAACAAAAATGCCGATGGTAATAACAGATACTCCTCGGATGTTCAATGATAAAATTGCTTTAGATATTGTAGGGCCTTTAACAACTAGTTTACGAAATAATAAGTATATATTAACAATTCAAGACCAATTAAGCAAATTCATGGAAGCATTTAGTCTAGAAGATCAAAAAGCAGAAACAATAGTAGAAACGTTAACAAATCAATGGTTTTTACGGTATGGATTCCCAAAAGTAATATTAACTGATAGAGGAGCTAATTTCACCAGTAACATTATGCAGGAATTATGTAAAACTTTTAATATAAATTTAACTCACACGACAGCTTTTCACCCAGAGTCCAATGGTAGTTTAGAAAGAGCGCACGCGGTCATTAAAGATTTTTTAAGAACATATGTAACTTTAGACGAAACGAGCGAACTTTGGGACGAACACTTGAGATCAGCAATATTCACATACAACACCACTAAACACAGCTCCACAGGGTACATACCATTTAAATTGGTATTCGGTAGGGATCCACCTAAAATCGATCAGCTAACAGATACCACACATTTAAGATACGACGATCTTGTATGTAGTATAGAGGGATATTTAAGAAAAACTTGGGCTAACGCGGAAGAAAATATTAACAGTATTAAGGAAAATGTTAAAAAACATTATGATAAATATATTAAACCGTTAACGTTAGAAATAGGAGATTATGTATGGGTAAGGAATGAGGGTAGAGATAGACTAGCAGGCCTAACCATGCCTTGGATAGGACCATACTTAGTAAAAGAAATCGAAGGAGTTAATGCAATTATTAATATTAGAAATAAGGATGTAAAAATACACTTAAACCGTTTGAAGTTTGCTAATCTTAATCAAATTTCAGAATAACCTTCCTGTCATTTTTATACCTAAGCGTAGAAGAAGAGATAGTAACCATTGAAACCAGAACAGCCGTGCCGAGCATTGAATTCGACAATATGGGAATCACGCGGACTTATCATAGGAAGTGGCGTACCATTTATACATATAACCTGAAGGAACTGAGTCTCGTAGAATTTGAAATACGAGAAGGCTTGAAATCACTGGAACCTCCAAAGGACCCAGCCGCTCAACTCATCACACAGCGACTCTTGGAAAGATTCGACCACGATAACGAAATAAGGAACCGTTTATTATATACGTTAGGTTTAAATTTAGGAATTAATAAGACAGATAGAGTTAAGCGCGGTTGGCTAAACCCAATAGGGGATTTAGCCAACATTTTATTTGGAACACTTAGTCAAAAGGATGCTGACTATTACAATGAGGAAATTGATAAATTATATGCAGATAACAAACAGCTTTCGATTAATATGGAAAAGGAAACCACTATCGTCAAAGGTATTCTTAAGAATCTCTCGACATACCAAGAAAAAGTTAAAATAGCATTTAAACAGTTGCAAAATCAAAGTAATCAAGCTCTATCAATAATAGACGCTAAATTTGTACATTTACAACGACTAATCCTAATCGGAGAGATACTTAATGAATACAGCGAACTTATCAATAGACTTAAGGGATTAATTACGCAGGGATCACAGGGGAAATTAGATCCGACTCTTTTAGACATGCTAGATTTGATTAGTATATTACGATCTATAGAAGGTAAATTTGGAGCAGAGAGAATGCCATATGCAATTAATGATAAAAATGTTCACCAGTACAACAAACTCATAGAAGTAAATCTGTTTATCCTGAAAGGAAATCAACTTTGTTTCGAACTATTGTTACCCATTCTAGAAGTAAAAACCTATTCTTTATATCAACTAATACCCTTGCCAAGGTTTTCAAACAACATCATGTACGTAGTTGCTCTAACGGAAAGATATATTTTACTAGATATTGAAACTAAATTGATCAGTCCACTAACACAGGATGATGTCAACAAATGTAAAATCTTAAATCAAATCAGATACTGTGAACGGAATTCACCCGTCTTGAACCTTGCCTTTCAAGACGAATGCATTTTAAAAGCGGTGCACTTAATGCCTGAACAAAATTCTTGTAAAAGGTCGATAATTAGTTATACAAATCCCATCTGGATAGAACTGTCAAACAAACGATCATGGATTTCTGTCATCAAAGATTCTGAAAGCCTACATGTCACTTGCAAAGACACAGGCGAAGTAAAAACTGTCATGTTGTCAGGAACAACCAAGATAACAATCCGTGCAGGTTGTATAGGCAACGCCTTATCAGCCAAATTATACCCAAGTAATATTATTTCGGACACCCATAGTAAACAGTTGACTTTAGGCTTCTCTAACGTAATTACTGTCAATTTAAACGAAACAATTATGTCATTCGCTCATCTGCCAACTTTACCAAAAGGTATTTTACAACCCAGTACAATAATGGAATACTCTAAAGATTTAGACGAAATAAGTTCCGAAGCATTGCAAATAGCATCTCATGTAAGAACTGCATCCCGATACGAAACAGTTTGGACCTCTTTGCAAATTCTAATAACCTCGTTAATAACCATTGGTGCCTTGTACATAGCTTATAAGTTTAAAATATGGAAGCTATTTAATTGTATGTTCAGACCTTGCAACAAGTATGTTAACTGTTTCAATTTTGGAGGAGCTCAATATACACACTCAACGTCTGTATCTAAACCGGAACATTCGGTTCATTTTGCAAACGCAGCTACCGTAGAATCTTCATTGCCATCTCGAGCAACGGTAACCATAGACAACTTTCGTGAAGACTTGCCATCTTTTACAAACCGCCGCAAGCAACGTCCCACTTTAACACCTATTTTATAAATTTTTGGTCATGCCAAAAATTTCAAAATAAGGAAGGGGGTGTAATGCCATAGCAAATATTTTCGACTTTCTCTTGAAAAACAAGAGAATAGTTCAGAAGCTAGTCACCCTAACTAAACATCCGGCAGAACTTAGTCATGCACGCCAAATTTTCCACGACCTACAAGCCCGCCAGCGGGCCCGCCAGACCGATAACAAGTAATATAAAACCGAACCGCCCGATGGCTCGGGACATTTTCCTTCCGATAGTTGAGTATAAGACTACGTTACGGGTCCTCCGTGCTATTTTGTATCGTTGTTTGGAGCGCTTTTGGAACTCCCAAATAAAATCTGTGAACGTCAAGAAAGGCTGGTTTGATTTGCGGATCCTTCCTACACCTTTCCACGGCATAACAGTACGACGGGCCATATTCTGTGGTTAGTCGCGGTGATAAGACATTTGTGGTGCGAATTTGCGGGCGAGATGTAACAGTGTCAGTAGATAGGTTAAAACCAGCATTTGTTCTGGCAGAAGTCAATTCTGGATTAGGAGCTAAGTTAGAAGTTAAGTTAGAGGATAAGTTACAAGATAAGTTAGGACGGGGGTGTCCCACTTGGACGTCGACCGATTGGACGCGTTCCGTTTGGACGGTCCCGATTCGACGCGTTCCAATTCGAAGCGGTGCCGATTTGACGCGTCCCAATTCGAAGAGCTTAGATTTGGTTAGGTTAGGTTCTATAAGCCCTGCTTAGAATTGGAACGCGTCCAATCTGCACCGCTTCGAATTGGAACGAGTCGAATCGGGACCGTCCAATCGGCATGCGTCCAAGCGGTCGGCGTCCAAGTGGGCATCACTCGTTAGGACATAAGTTACATTGTAAGCAAAAACCTAAAAAATCTGTGCGTTTTAATTTAAACGTATGAAACCACCAAAGGCATACCAAAGATTTTTTGTGTGTAGCGCCGTTTTTGGCGAGGGGAGTGGTGTAGGGGACAAATAGTTCCCGGTGTGGCGCTGATATCGCAAGCCTAGAGCTTAGGGCTTGTACTCATGCCTCTCGTAGGTTGGTATGACGCCAACGGCGGGAGACGCCATGAGAAGGCAGTCGTAATAAAGATCTCGTACACAACGGCACGCGTTGTTACTATCCTTCCCCACAAAAGTATGTAGGGGACACCTAGCTCCCTGTTGCGATTTCTCTTCGTTGATTTGGGGAATTTCTTTGTCGGCGAGGTCCACTTTCTCAAGAATAACGCTTTGGGCGTTTGATTTAACTTTTATAATTTAAATAAATATGAAAAGAAAAA
Source organism: Megachile leachella (assembly GCA_963576845.1). NCBI lineage: Eukaryota > Metazoa > Arthropoda > Insecta > Hymenoptera > Megachilidae > Megachile > Megachile leachella. The sequence goes on along the minus strand of OY756253.1, from coordinate 15,669,085 downwards.
TAAATAAATAATCTAACTAATATTTTCAATGAATTTAATAAACTGAACAACTAATTTAACTTTGAACTTTTAATAAACTTAACAAAAATTAACTTTCAAACTAATTTTAATAAAACTAAATTAACAAGACAAATTTTAATATTTTACTCTGCTAGATAGGATACGTGCGCTATTTCTTAATTCTGAGAATTGAATGAAAAACAGATTTACAAATTGAAAGTCAAGAATATTTATACATTTGTTTATAATTTGTTTGATTTCGTCCAATAAAATTAATATTTTAAATTTAACAGTTATTGATTGGCTATCACTTCTTTTTTCACTTATTAAATAGGAGTTCTTACAAATTGTCTATGATTTTGATTATAATTTATAAAATATACCCTGTGTTCCATTCACAAACTAAATTTTGCGCGTTTACAATTTATACATTTAACCGCTAGGCGGAGCCACTTATACATTGAGTGTGGCGACACCTACTTCCGTATTGCAAGCGCGCCGAAAAGTGCACTTCCGAGCGTAGGAGAAATGCATTCTTGCATTCTCTCGCAGAACGTATAGGTGAACGGACACGTTGCACAGTGAACAGACTTTAATTTATTCAACATCCTTTGTGTTGTGCGCGTAGCTTAAGGTTATTAGTTTAAAGTCTATTGTTTAATAAATAATATCGTTAAAACCATATTTATCTATCCTTATTTCAAAATACCTCAAAACGGATAGCAAACGTTAACGATAATTGATAAAGTGGGATTCTACATTACCAAAGAACCCTACATGAGTTTCGCCTCTTTTAAATTTATACAGAATTAAGTCAGCAACGAATGGCAGCACACAACATCCCATATTGGCGCGACGATCGCAAGTCCAAACCTTAAGGCTTGTTCGCATGCACCTCGTAGGTTGGCATGACGCCAACGGCGGGAGTCGCCATGAATTTAGTCGCAATAAAGATCTCAGAGTAGACGCTCTGAGTAGACGCTTATTCTATATCCTTCCCCACAAGTATAATGAACCAGTGGCCATACTGATCGGTTAAGGCGATCGCATGGGGGTGAACCTTGAGGTCATTCTGATGTGGCGACCCCACAGGCAATCCGCATGAAGCGAGTGCGCTTCGCAGACTTTGTATAGTCTATGGCGCGCGGCGCTGGCGTCGCGCAGCGTTGACGTTTGGGCGCGCGTTTCGGCGTTGTTTTAATGAGTCGTCAATTGTTATTGTAATTGCATGGAGAAAGATATCGTCGCAAATATATTTATATTTATTGCAGTAAAGAAAGTGTGTAGTTAATCCCCACGTAGTAAACCCACACTGGGACAGTAAGTCCGACATCTATGGCTAGAACGTGGGAAAGGTACAATAGAGCCTACCATCGATACTGTAAGTCTCATAGTTTATGGTCTGGAGCGTTTTGACAGATTGTCTAGAATTTGGAATTACTATGAAGCTGAAATATAAAATATAGGAGGAATAAATATTATACATTTTATAATACAGTCATAAAGATATTATCTACGTATTTAACCACATAAGCTATAGGTCTTGTCTTTATCTCGTAAGTCATAATGGACGAAATAACGTATGGCGAAAATCACTTTGGAAATCTCAAGAGAGCTAATATAAGAATGTTGTAAAGTGATAGCTTGTAGTATGATAAATAAATTTAATCGAGAAAATAAGTGATATTCTAGAAGGGTCGTAAGGATTCTCGGCAGGTTTTGTGTTAAACATGGATGAGTAATAGAAGAGTAGTATAAAATAAGAAGATATACAAAAGAAGGTGAGAAGAGTTTGTTTTTCAGTAGCAGATAGATAAAGCCATGTAATTAGGAGGAAGAGGTTAGACCTGCGGTATTAGTATACTTGATATGGTGACAATATCAGGTATTGTTAACAAAAATATATAATACAATAACACTTTGTTGAAAGAACTCCAAATAAAAACAAGAGAAAATCTTAGGACAAGGTAAATTATTATTGAAAATATAAACGGATATGGATTGGAAGCATAGGGCGTAGAAAAGATTTTTTTTTGGTTAGCCAACATGGAGGAATTGACAACGAATCAAATAACTAAAAGGGGATTGTTGTGTCCTGTGCCACTCATTTGACAAAGAACAATACAGAATGGGTAATAGAGACTAAGATAACTAAAGAATTTAAACGCATATCTTACTTTATCAAATTAGCTAGTAATTACTATGATAAGGAGTCACATATGGACTAGCATTAAGCAAAAGGAGTATGTACTGGGTGATAGAAGAACCCGGGTATGTACTAAAGTGCATGAGAAGGAATATAAATAAACAAGTTTGCTAGATGTGATTGCATGTTATAAGAATATAAATTATATAGGATACACTAGGGTTGATACTTACCTAAAATGATGAATAGAGTAACGTAAGGGCTTGAATACCAGTATTGGCAATGTAAATGCATGCTTGAAGGATTTATAGTGCTGAAACACAGTTGAAGTTAAATATAAAACCTATAAAACTAAAACTAGAATAATAATTGAGCCGTTTGTTTTGAAAGTGGCCTAAGTCCATTTATCTTAAAATCGAGATATTTAAGGGTTTGCGTTTCAATGAATTTAAAAATATACGTATAGGACATTAATGAGTCGTACTGCTTAAGTGTATCTAAGGGTGTTAAATTTATAGTTCCTATTAAAATAGTGGCAATTATTAAGTGAATAATATGCGTTTTCTTATCAAGAATAGAGTTAGGCCACTTTCAAAATTAACAACCAGATTCAATATAAAATTTGAAGGTGCCCAAGTCCATTCAACATAATTTAAGATGCTTCAAATTGAAAAAAACCAATACTGAATTTATTTTACATATCTTTAAAACACTTCAGGAACATAATTTATGCGATTCAATTAACTACATAACGTGCAAAATTACAAACATAAATTTATTACAAAACAATTTACTACCAATCTACATTTTGTGTGTGTAAAAGGGATTTGAAGTAATCATGATGTTCCGGTGGTATATATCGTAATAGGTCCATTATGTCCTTGAATTTTGCTGTTGTAATTTGTCTGATATTTTTATATAGTGGTATCAATACAATATTTTGAAACTTTTTTGATCTACCCCGACATGGTAATAAATTCAGGACTTTAAAATTTTCATTCTCATTCATTAATGTCTTATAGAAAATTTTGTACACTTCATTTCTGACAAAACGCATCCAACATATTTTTAACCAGTTTATTGATTCTCCATTAGAATTTTTTACTCTTTTAAAAATTGCATCTTCTAATAATTTTGTTGATACAAAATCTTCTTGTCTCATTTCATTTACAATAAAATTATTACCTTTCCGACACTTTTCATAATCTTGTAATAATCTTGGGGAACGAACAGTAAATTATTTTTTTTTAATGACATTTCTACCACGCCAAAATCTCTATCATTTGTAAAAACGAATGTCCTGATATTAAAAATTTGTGATCTCTGATTTCTACATTATTTTATAAAGATTGGACAATTTTTAACCACATTAAAGCTATTTTAATGTTTCTATTTTGTCCGGTGCACATGTCACTGTAAGTTATAATGTGTCTTTCACTTTTTAAATTTTGAACATGTTTTAGGATGCATGAAACAATTTCTTGAGCACCTCTGGATGCAATAGTTTCATCCCAAACGTACATGTGAACATTATCGTTATGAAAATTGTGAATGGCTAAATTTAGAACATACATAATATTGCGTTTGTAATATGCTACTGAGGTAGTCAACTTGGAATACGGTAATGCTTTTTGCAAGTCAAACGAGAAAGCAAAATAATAATTTGAATTACGTAATACTTGCTCCTGATCTTGTTTCAGTGAATTCCTAGCTGATTCTGCTAGTCTTAAATGGACATCGTGTTCTTCTGTAAGTTTATTCTTTTCTTCATCATTATTCGATGCTTTAATTTTGATGTGCAATAAGTCGCATTTTCGACATGTATTTTTGCGCGGTTGGTGGAAATGTAAATCAAAATCTTTTTTAAATATTTTTCTGTAAGTCCACTCATTAACGGCTTTTATTTTTTATTTTCCTCGCAATAAAGCTCATATAAATTAAACATTTTCCTAAGAGTTAGATCAGGATGTAGATATCTTCTATTAGGATTATGGGATCTAGTATAATGGGATTCAAATTTAGGAAAACTATTAATATGATTTTGAACATGCTTTTTTCTTTCCTCAGATAATTTTCTTGATGATCCAACCATCATTCCACGTAAATCTTGCCTACATTTGCAGAGTTTAATACTCGTTTTAAGCGTCCTTCACTTATTTTAAAAGTATCTAAAAAGAATTTTTTACAGGCGGGAACTTTTCCGTTTGTAGAATGCAACGAATATCTAAAACTCCAATTTCTTGGCGAACCTTTTCCGTTTGTTGGACGTCTTCGTTCCACAATTTTGCGCTCGACAGCTTCGTAAAGCAATACATTTTGTTTGTTAAAATTTCTCAAACCCCAAAACTTCTCAAAAATATTCTTTCTTTCTTTTTCATCGTAATTTTTTATGCATGCATTCCGACAACGGCAATTTTTGTTTTCGAAAATTTTTTCCGGTACAATATTTTCGATTTGAGTACAGTATATCTTTTTCCTGAATTCCGTTTAATCTTTCGCACTTTTTGGATGTATGATTCATCAATTTTTTCTCTATTGTTATTCATATCTTCATCCTCTGAAGACGAATATTGTTCTATAATTCGGTTTCTTTTTCGATTTTTCTTTAAATCATTACTTACTATTTCGTCTTCACTATCTGAACTAAATAATAGTCTTGTTCTGTTCTTCCCCATGGGTGAAATAATTTCTAAAATTTAATATTAAATTTTAAGTTTTATATTAATTCAACGTACTGGTTATTCAATTAACGCAATTGTCCAAAAACAGAGGTTAAATTGTAAATACTAGTTAATTAAAATTGCCTTCATCACTACTTTCCGACATTATCAATAGTAAATATATTATCTTGATTATTTAAGTATAAATGGAGTTAGGTCACTTTCAAACTACACGGTTCGATTATTAAACTAACTCTGAAAATTTATGTGTCAAGAATTATCGTATTTGTTCGGATTATAAGCAACCTGAAATGCTTTACTGATAAATAACATAAAGTTGTACACGTAACCATGATAACCGGAAAAAATTGAAAAACGGAGTTAGGCCACTTTCAAAATAAACGGCTCAATTAATACATAATTTCAAACTGTGAATATTAGTGTCACACTGAAACGTGGCAGGGATGTTAACGGTGTATAGAAGTAGCATTAACTAAATAGTATTTAAACAGTAATAGTAATAATTAACTCTAAAAAGAGAAAGAAAAGGTTACTTACATAATTCTCTTATTACCTTGCAGGGGAAAATATAAATTGACATGAAGAATGGCTATGCATGAATAAATTAGTTAACCTAATAGAATAATGGGTGTTAATACTAAACGATAGTATAAATTGAATAGATGAAGGCATGAATAACGGAGATAACATTTATAAGGAGGCCACGAAAGGAACAGAATGGGTAAATGTGTTACTGCGAGGATGCCTCTTTGCTGGTACAGCGGAGAATAAACATAAGTAATTAGTTTTAACCTAATCTAAATTAATGAGTGGTAGCTAATAGCTAGGTTAGATTATATATATATATATATTTATACTAACCTAATTGTATATATACTTTTTTTTTTTTTTTGAGGCCGAAACCATCGCCAAGTTGGAGTTCCTTTGCCCGGGTGCGGAGCATTCGCCTTTCGGCATCTCTTCCGCACCCGGCGTTGGATGGCCGGCAGGGGACTGAAGGTTAGATTAGGTTAGGCCCCTCTACCTTTCTCAACCGGGCTTGGGACCGGCTATGGCGGTTGCCCCCAAGAAGGGTACGCTCACCTGTGGGAACGCAGGCGGCCCCATCTTCCAGGGGGAGTTAGGTTAAGCATTCATTTTAAAGTTCCTGTCAAGAGATAAAATATTTATTCTTAATGACAAATACAATAGAGTCTATATGCAGTCAATAAAACATAAACTACCAACTATAACTGAACAACACGGAACGCGAAAAAGACACCAATAAATTAACCTATATACAGAATTTTAATGTTTCTAGGGGTTATACTCCCTACGTCCAAGGAGAACTACTTATCTAGAGCCACTCACAGCTACATCAGAGGATACGGTCCGAGGAGCAGTACCTTCTGTTTCCAAAAGTTCCCCTCCGTCTCAGCCGGGCGGAGCTGCTATCTATAAAAGAGAAACAAAAATGTGTAACAGTCATGCAAATAGTATATAAATTAAATTAAATTAAATTATTAAATAACTAAGTAAAGACAAAACAAAGAAGCGACTAAGGTCCAACGAGATAAGAATGCAGAATAAATATGTAGCTAGTAATTAAAACTCTGGGCTTAATACCCCACATTTCTGTCATCTCTTTCTTTTTTGCTTAAAACCGACCTACTAAAGGTCTCAAACATGTCCCAATTATTCTTTTTGCTACTGAGAAGGTGAGTAGCCAAACCCTTTGAGGAGAGAAGGATCTCACCTCCAGGTACTCCATATTCTCTTCTGCATGTATCCCAAGTCTCACATGCAAAAACCGTGTGTTCTACATCGTCCCATTGGCATGCGTAGTAACTACACCCGGGGTTATCTCTCCGTCCGATCCTAAAGAGGAAGGCATTAAAAGCACCGTGCCCAGAGAGGACCTGCGTCAGGTAGTAGCCCACTTCCCCATACTTCCTTTTCTTCCAGGAGACTAAGTCAGGTAATATCTTTCTGGTCCACGCGCCACCACTCCTTGGACCACTGGTGGACCATCTATCTTGCCATTTTTTAATTATCTCGTTCTCTACCTTCTTTTTAATCTTTGTTTTATTTGCGTTTCTAGTCGTAATTATACTAGCCTGACTAATTAATGCCTCTACTCGCAGGAAGGAAGCTCTACGCCCATTCGCGACCAGGTCTAGGGGCGGAAGTGCCGCAATAACCCCCGCCGCCTCCCCGGAAGTCGACCTGTATGCGCAACTGACGATATGTGCACATTTCCTATAAATCCTGTTTAAGTACCTTACGTTCTTTTTATATTTCAAGGTCTCAGCCCAAACTGGGGTCGTGTACAATGCGATGGAATAAATACCGTGGACAGCATGGCTCTCTTCTTCATCCTTGGACCCTTCATATTAGGTGTTAACCTAGCCAGACTATTCAAGGTCGTTTCCACCTTTTTTTCCGTTCGATCTAGGTGCTCCTTACAGTTCAGAGCTGGATCAAACCACACACCCAGATATTTAATGCATCCCTTTGGCTTAACAACATCCTTCTTAATTATCAGCGGTTGGCCCAGCCACTCCCTATCGTTCGCATTGGCGCCAAACATGATCGCCTCTGTCTTGTCAGTAGAAATTTGTAAGCCAAGGTCTTCAATATGTGTTATGATTTCATTCAATTTACAGCACAAGGTGTTAACCGTGTGTCTAGCATTTCTACTCGACAGCAGGACCAAGGTGTCATCCGCATAGCAGATCACCATGAGCCCCACTGCCAGGCATCTCTTAAGAATTTGGTCATAGGTAAGAATCCACAGTAAGGGCCCAAGGATTGAACCCTGCGGTACACCTCTACTTACTTCAAAAACATAGCTACCACCCACCAAATTCACCACGCCCTTCCTATCCCTTAAATATGAAAAGATAAGTGCAAGGAGGTATTGCGGCACCCCCATCCTCCTCAGTGCATCGATAATCGCAGGCCAACTTAAAGAATTAAAAGCGTTTTTAATATCTAACGCCACGGCAACCACTTTCTCCTTCCATTCCCTTTTCTTCTTCACGAGTCCCACCAGTTCCAGGAGTGCATGAATCGTGGATTTTTTCTTCCTGAAGCCGTATTGTTGCTTAGCCAATCCATAATGTTTATCCACCCACTTCTCTATTCTACTTGCTATCAACCTCTCAAAAAATTTCCCCACCTCGCTTATCAGACAGATGAGTCTGAATTTCTTAGTACCTTTTCCGGAATTCTTAGGAATCAGTACCACCAACGCTATTTTCCAATCACTCGGAAAATTCAAAGATTTTAAGAGTCCCGTAAAAATGTCAGCCATCCTGTCGCTACACTTTAGAGCTAAAATTTTTACCACACTGTCCGGTACCCCGTCTGGGCCCGGCGCTTTCCCCGTCTTTATCCTCCTCGCATTTAGAATCACTTCTTCCTTCGTTATCTTTAGCTCAGTCTCACAATCCTTTCTGATATGTTCGATTCTATCCATAGATAACCCTGGGACTGGTTCTCCCTTCGGAAATAAGGAATCTATTATACCCACACCCTCCTCCCAACTTAGTGGGGGATTCCTTTTCTTAAACTTCTTAAAGATAATCTTGTAGGCAAGACCCCATATATCCCTATCCAAATCCCCTATTAGCTTTTCCCAGCACCTGATTTTCTTAATCTTAATTATCTTTTTTAATCTCGCTTTACAGATCCTATATTCATCAAGGGCAGTATTAAATTCAACCGGTCTGACCTCTTTCCTCCTCCTTTTTTTGGTCAGCCTCCGTGCAACTCTGTTGCACTTACACCATACCACTCTAACCTCGCTATCCCACCAGTAAGCATGCCTCTTCCTAATATTTTTACCCATTCTCCTCCTTTTTAAAACCCTATCACAAATCATGCCAAAAAGAGAATTTATCTTAGTCTCAGTCCATTCCCAAGGGGCTCCATTTCTCAATTGATCCCCCAGCAATTCCGCTTTCTTAGTGAATTCCTTAATCAGTTTTTGTTTTTTCTGTTTCAGATCTCCCGTAAGCCAGCCAACCGGACCCGAAACCCTCGCATCGGAAGCTGTCCCATCAGTGGTAAGTACACATTCATCCTTTATTTGGAAGATAATATACTTGTGGTCGCTTAGAGTGATCTCTTGTTCTACCTTCCAATAATCTATAAATTCAGTTAAACTAGCTGATATAAGGGTTATATCTATACTTGTAGCACCCCTTTTACTCTCAAAAGTTATTTCGTTATTTCTGTTTAAACAGACAAAATTATGTCTGTCAATCCAGTCTTCCACCAATCTACCCCTAGTGTCAACTCTCCATTTTCTTACTCTTCCCCATCTGACAGAGTGGGCGTTCAAATCCCCGGCCACAACAATGCCTTTTATGTCTTGCTTCTTCTGCAAGTTCCTGATAATGTCGCCCAGTTTGTCCAATACCTTACTGAAAATTTCAATCGTTACCTTAGGAGAAATATAAATGGAGATTAACACTAGGTCACCATATCTACAGGCTACAAAAGCCTCTTCCGTCACCAAGGAGTCAAAATTTCGGTCCGTATTCAACCCCAATACCCCAGCACCCCCATTTCTGCTCCGTATCACTAAATTATTTCCCATCTTCTTCGGGGGTTCGCTTATAAACGCAATGCTAGTGCCCTCCCTCTGCATTTTGTCAAGTAGAAGATCTAGAGCCCTCGATGCCTTATTCAAATTAATCTGGATAAATCTTTCAGATTTCATTATTAACAATAAATAAATTCAACTTGCAAGTAATCGCTAAAAAATGTTACAGTCGTACGTCAGAAAAAGTATATGTGTATATAGAAAATTCGAAATATGTACAAAATATATAAAATAAATTAACTATCGCAGGTCAGTAAAATAAAAAACAAAATTCTGTTATCCTACTATTTACATCTCCATTTTGCCATCTCCGGGATCATTATCCCTGTCGTCGATTCCTCCAGCAACAGCCAGATCCTCCAATACGTGTACCGCGTTCCTAGCCCTATCGCACTCTGATTCAAAGGAACCTAACCCATTTTTTTGTTGTCCGATTTCTGGCCTCTCCGGTTCCCTGTGTTTACTTTCCCCTATCTTTTCTACAGTCCCTTTCGCTCCCTGTCTTAACTGGTCTCCCATTCTATCCATGTCTCTTACTTGTCTACTGCATGCCTCTGTAAAGTGCCCGGTTCCTCCGCATCTCCAGCATCTAATCAGAATTTTTTCGTATCGATTTATACTACAAGTTGACCATCCTATTTTAATCTTCCTGTTATTAATTAAAGGATCCGCCAATCTAGTTGGTAATTTAATTAGGGCAGTTTGATGTCCTCCATATTCTGTAAAAACTCTTACTATCTCAATGTCTTCAATATCCTCGCAATTTAGTCCCCTTAATTTATTTACTATGGCTTCTTTAATCTCCTGCTTATCAATTGAGGGATCAATCTTTCTAATTTTAATCCCCTCCCTAGGCTCAAGTTTTCTAGCTTTTGCTTTCCCCTCTAGTCTCTTATTAATATGTTCCACCCATTCCCTAACCCCTTCCTTCCCATCGACCTCCACCAAAATCCCGCCCCCCCGGGCAGTCCTCATAGATATGATATTGATGCCCTTGGGTGTGCCAACCGTTCTCTTAAAGTCCCTGATGTCCTTCACACCTTCGCTTCTCTCATATTTCACGAAAACCGCCTTTCCCTTATGCTTCCTAATCTTCACCACTGAACCTTTACCCATCGATTCCCTCGTTCCTGCCTCCTTTATTCCCATTAAACGTACATCTCTTTCCCTTTCTCTATTCATTACGGTCATTAAGTTTCTCTCATTACTTCCAATATCAGTTCTTGGAGTCCTTACTTGCTTTTTCACCACCTCACTCCATGTAATCATACCATCCGATTCCATGTCTGTTTGTGTCCCGATAGATCTAACAATAATGTCCCTAGACTCTTTTTTATATCTAATAAAAATACCTTCGTCCAACAATTCGCCGGATGTCGTGATAAGTGTCTTCCCTATCTTCCTGTCCCTTTCTCCCTGCATCCTTTCTCCTCGAATCTTAAACGGAATAAAAGGTCGTTCAGGCTCCTTCAGGCCACCTATTTCTCTATTAACCTGGTTAATATCCTCATCAGCATCATCATATCTATCTATTGTCTCTGCTAGGCGGGTCAATCTCCTTGGGCAGTTCGTACTTACGTGTCCTTCACCACCACATGTATAACATACCCCCTTCGCAAGAGTACAAATCCAGGATAAATGTGTTCATGATCCGCATTTAAAGCACCTCCTTTTATCCGTATATTCAGTAATTCTACAGCAAGTCCAACCAATTTTAATTTTCTCTTTCTTTATAAAATCATTGGCTATTTCCTCCTGGAATTCTACACACGTGTTATTAGTACCTCTAAAAGATCTATTATAGAAAATAATTCTAGCATCCATGATCCTATAGCTTTCTTTGAAGGTTTTCATTAAATCCTCTTCGCTTATATCCACGTCGATACCGGTTATCATTACTTTCTTCCTTCTTCCCAAAACAATATCTACTACATAACCGGCTCCCCTAATCCTATCCCTAAGGCTCTTTACCTCCTCTTCCTTTTCCAAGTAGAAAAGAATTTCCTTTTCTCCCTTTCTTTGCCTTATCCAGCTAATAGATATGTTACCTATCATAATCTTTTCCTTGATTTGCTTTAATGTGTGTTCAAAGTTCATTCCTTCCTTACACTTTACTTTCACGAAGCCACCCTCACTGGCTTTTGTAGCTCCCTCTATGTGCCCCCTGTCCCCATTTGGAGCGGGGGTACTTATCCTGTTTCTATTCTGTATAAACGCATCTTTTATGCTTATGAAATTTTCCCCCGTCCTTCTCTTATATTGTTTTCCCCTTATCTCTTTAGGGGAGTTGTCACTGTCCGTGTCCTCAAGCTCATTCCTTCCCTGTCTCTTCCTCTTTCTCTCCACTAACCTAAAGTCCTCCTCTTCCAAGCCCTTTGCCCTATTATCCTTATCATTCTTATCATTCAACCTCTCCTCATCACCTCCCACTTTACTCCCATCTTTATTCTCTATAATAAGTTTATCGATACTAACAACACCCTCTCTAATCAATTCCTTAATCCTCTTAAGCCTGTTAAAACTAAACCTTGGCGCCGTCTCTAGTATTTCCGCTACCCTTTGCATGTCCCATGCCCAGTTTCTGAGACCCCGTGTTAACTCGTTTATGTCACCTTCTTCCTCCGCTTTCACAATACCGATCATATTCTCCCTAATCCTATCAATTATTTTTTGTTTTACTGCCCTCCTTAGGTTACCGCTCAGGATCACAATCTGTCCGATCTCCTTACTTGCATCCCCCAAGTCCCCTGCTATCTTAGAGAATTTAATAAGGTCCTTAGAGATCCCTTGTTCTGAACTTACCTGTTTCTTCTTCTCGATTCCTTCGGTATCCTCCTGTAGAATTGTGTCATCTCCTTCCTTCATTTCCTCCTTCTCTCCTCGAGCCTCCACTTTTGCCACCTCTGTGCCCATGTCCTTAGTAAGCCCTGTCACTTTTCGTTCCTCTCCTATTTCCTTGCTGTCTGACACTTTAGGTTGTCCTGTTCCAATAATATCTGCGATTCTCTCTTTCCTTCTCCCTTCATCTTCATACGAACAATTGTCGTATATCCAAGAAAGTCCTTGACCTTTCTCAGGCCAATCCTCAGTTCCACTAGCTCCCTCAATTGAGCTGTTTCCTCTGTCCTCCAGCCAAGTACTTCTTACATTCCTGTTCCTGAAAAATTTCCTTATTAGATCTTTTTCTTTATCCTTTAATTCCTCCTGTCTGATAATCCTAGGCTTTGCCTTGGGTTTATCATTCCTCATATTTATATTTGTATTTGTATTTATATTTGTGTTTTTTGTATTTGTAGTGTTATTAGAAATGCTCATGTTGGATCCCACGAGTATGGTCGGATGTAGATACTCTCAGCGCAGAGCCGCCATACACTGAGAGGCCATATACTACCGGGGGGTGGCAGGTGCCCCGAAGTTGGCATGTTAGCGACTGATCAGCCACACATCCACGCAAAGCCAGACAAGTCTAGACGATGGAGGGTGTGCATCCTCTTCGTCACAGCCAGAACTTGGGATTAGGGATTTTTGATAGAGGTTGTCATCCTCGCGATCCGACCGATTAAGGTAAGATCCCCGTTCCTGCGAAACATGACCACAGGTTTACGGTATGCAAAGAGCTCAGATACCTTGGGGTCGCTACCTCCCATACTATAAGTGTTTATCAGACAACTTATAGTTCTTGAGGTTTCGCCGGCCTCCGTTAGCAAGTGAGATAACATTGAGAGTTATCTCACTCCCCAGACACCACCACGAGGAGGTGGAGGTCCGACTTGCAACACTTAAGTGCGCCATTTGGTGTCCTCATTTACTTAACCTAACTCCCCCTGGAAGGTGGGGCTGCCTGCGTACCCACAGGTAAGCGTACCCTTCTTGGGGGTAACTGCCACAGCCCGTCCTAAGCCGGGTTGATAAAAGTAGAGGGGCCTAGCCATACCTAACCTATAATTCCCAACCGGCCACCCAATGCTAGGGGCGGAAGAGATGCCGCAAGGCGATTGCTCCAGCCCCTAGGCTGAGGAACCCCAACTCGGCGGTGGTTTCGGTCCAAAAAAAAAAGACTATCGACGATTAAGGACCCAAGAGATGTTTTGTGCTATGGTATAAATAAGACTCGAACTCTGTTCTCTATTTTCTAAATGCATTCAGTTGAAACAATGCCTTCAGAGTTTAATTATATATATATTGTTTATATTGTAGCAGTGCCTGTCACTACTTTTTTAGTAATGTATCTTTTCTTCTAAACTTTTCTAACTTCCTCTATTGTCTGAGTATTTCTAAGCATTTCCTGCCTATACTGCAATCTGTAATTTTCGTAGACTGTAGTGGAAGTCTGGTCAATGTCAGAGTACACATTTGGCAGCCAGACTTGTGCGGGTCTACATTTTTCTGTTGAGTTTCTTTTTCGCCCTTTCAACTTTCCATTCTGTACTTTTCCATTTCTTAATTTATTATGTTGAAACATCAAATTTCTCCATGTTAGAAAGATTTCGACGGTACAGCAAATATTATTCTCAACAAACATTTTTTTTCTATAGCGATTAACTTAGTTGAATATAAATGCTAATACTTTGTTATAATATGTTTAAAAATTACTAGAAAAATATCTGTAGTTCGTAGTATTTGACAAATGTCGAGGAATTGATGCAAATGAAAGTACATTTTAAATTAAAGTACATTTATGCAAATGAAAGATATAATCTTAGTTATATGCAAGCTTAAAAATAGTCTGTACTTCACTAATCTTGGACGAAATTTAATAAAATTGTAGAAGTTTAAACAGTGCGTCAATTTTTAAATATTCGTGCGTGCTTTTTCGATGCAAATTTGCGACGGCTCGCTTTTGTTAACGCCGGCAAAGACGGACCGCGGCAGGTAATAGGGAGGTGTCGAGTTTCAATTTTTATGACTGTTGTTTGCACAGTATGAGTTTAAGGTTCCGACCTACATTACAGTGACAATTAAATTACGATCGTGATCGCTCCATTCGTATAAATCAGTAAAATATAGCAATTGTATTAACGCGTAAATTATATTATTAATTTAAGAACGAATGAAAAATACTAAAATGTATTTAAGCACATCACGTTTCGTTTATATTTTGTATACTTCTTCATTGACTACATTATTTCCATAGCTTAACAGAAAGTGAATTCATAAATTTTTTGCGATGAGTGGTACCTTCTGTTTATGACGCATTAACGCGCTGCGTAATAGTTTGCATGTATGGGCATTGCGGACAAGATGTATATGTTAGATAAAAAGTCTTTTCGATAATTCACGATCCGTATACTTTAAAAGTTCTGGGTTAAGTCCCTTGCTGTCTGTCAAGGTCCGCTTAACGAAGGATGCAATATCCTCCCCACTCTGTGACCAGATCTTACTAGCATACCCTAATCTCTGTGCACGTGCCACACAGCACCATGACGTCGGGTCATCGGCCACGAGACACGACACCTTCGGCGATCCTCAAACAAGAAGGCATCGACCTCTAACCATAACATTCGCGACTCTTAGAATTCGTCGCGGTCCCTAGCTATCGGTTACCACCGATCCTTAACTCGATGACGGACATGAGTTTATATTATTGTCATCCCAAGACCCCTGAGAACTGGGTCAAAATCCGGGATACGATGACCCTGACACGTGTGCCACCTTTGCACACGGCTTGACGCTAACATATAAATTATCTTCCGTACAGAATATTCCCGTTACTGTTCGTCTAATTCAATTTTATATCGCTGCTTTTCAATCTACTGTACTGTTAGAAGATTTAAAGTTTCTTTAAATACAAGGGCCAAAGCGGGGTATGCATGTTAGATATACTATTTTTTTAATAATCAGCGATGAGTATTCGGTGAAGATTCTGGGTGAGGTACTCTGCGATCTCTTTATTCTCCCCACTCTGTCACCAGCTCCTTCCAGAATGTCCTTACCGCTTTTCACGCGCTACGCAGCACCATAACGTGAAGTCAGTGACCACGAGGCACGATGCTGTCTGTAAACTGAGGTATTGAAAACTGTAGAAGGTAGTGAAGTGGAGAGCAAGGCAGAGTCAAATTTTTTTTAGGAAATAATAAAGTTAAATATTTTAGTCACAAGCGAAGTGTTACAAAACAGATGTCACTGCATAAAATGCAAAATTGTAGGAAGTTTTGTATAAACGAAATGATACAAAGACGAAAAAGAGAAAAACAAAACGCAATGTAATGGCTTTTAACTCAACTGAAATAGTCTCGTGCTCAGTACGCTCACTGGCTTTTAAACTTTTTCGCCGATCGGTACGCTCACCGTCGCGTCTGACTCTCGTCTACTGTCTGTCTACTGTCAACCGATTTCCTCGAAATTCAAATCGGATCTCTCTCTCTCTCTCTCTCTCTCTCTCTCTCTCTCTCTCTCTTCCTCTTCTCAGTATTAGAGTAACCGCACAAATTCTTACACAATATATATTTTCTCCATACAACGAAAAAGTGGGAAGAAAACGAAGGGGATGACTTTCCAAAACTGGGAATTCCCTAATATCTCCGTCAACGGTCACAGGCCCAAACCGTTACAGGGTTAACCGTTCGGCACTCGGCCATCTAAAATTACCGTAGTAGCAATAAATCTGAGGACGCCTCGGCCTTTTTAAATTACATTCGGAATCTGAAAATAACAACTACGTTAAACTTGGGCTCAACGTGTAAACCACTTGAGTAACACCTATTTCAAAAATATTCAACATTTCAAACTTTCTTAACTTTACAATAATTATCGATCTGTAATTTCACGATTTTCAAAAGAAGTACACAGACCTTTAAACATTATATCTAAACAATATGTTGTCCGTAAATGTTAAAATTTTATCTGCAGTACTGAGGGGGTGCCCCTCAAAGCAGTGAAGAATGAAACACGATCAGTCGCCGAAACGATTAAGATCAAATATCGGTGAGACACATATTAATGCAAGCAAAGCAAAAGATAGCAGTTTTCTTATTTCTTACTATTTTTTTTACCAAACTTTTACTGTCGTATTTGTCTAGTTTTCCTGATTAAAATAACACCAAACATGATATAATTACGTTAACAATTGCGTGTGTAGCGAGTGATTGAAGTTTTTATCACAAAAAAGGATGGCGAATGGAAAAGAAAGAGAGGCAGAAGGTTGAAGCGTTCGGCAAACACGAAAGACTCGTGCGTGTTCTAGCTTTTAAATCCAAAAATCAAAATTTTGGTTTCTCGTCAATGAAACTTTAATTATCGTATTCGTCTCGTTTTTCTGATTAAAATGGTACCGAACAAGGTATAACTGAAATCATAATTGCTTGTATAGCAGGCCGTTAGTAGGAATTCGTATCTCTACCGAAAATGTTACATCCCAAACTTTTGTTGTATGACTAACTATAAGATTCATTTCACAAACAGTACCGATTCATTCCCATATAAATCACTTCACAGACTCATTCCTATACAAACATACTAATCACGATTCCTAAACCTTACTCATCCTAGACCTCGCAACCATCCTGAGTTACGCTGTCCCTTGGCCATCATCCCTACCACTACCTATCCTCAAGTTTGTATTTAAAAACTGACAAGTTATAGAATAAGTTAGAATTAGAAATAGTTTGGTACCGAGCGAACCGCATTCTAGTTGTACGTTCAGCCTTCGTAATAAAGTGTTGCGTACTAGAGTCCAACACTTTTATGGTTTGTTACATAAGTAAATACGATCATAATCATATCGTGTTTGGTGTCATTTTATTCAGAAAAATGAGACAAATACTATAGTAAAAATTCCATTAACGAGAAACCAAAAATAAAGAAATTTGATTTTTGAATTTAAAAGACAGAACACGCACAAGTCTTTCATGTTTGCGAAATGTTCGAAACTCTATCCCTCCTTGTCTTTTGTATCGCTGTCTTTTTCTACGTTCGGCACACTACAAAGAATGTAGGACTTCTATAGTAAATGTTACAATCAAGACCGGCAAAAGTAACATTTACGGAGAGAATACTGTATTAGTAATGTACGGATGGCTTATAGAAATATACAAGATCGGCGTAAAACGTTTATTAAAGAATCCGTTGACGAGTGATGCGCGACCGGGGTCTTTCGCTTCCTCGTGTGTTAAAACAAACATCGATCCGTACGTTTGCGCAACAATTCCTACAGTATATAAAGATGAATCGCATACCGCACGCTTACAGTAAGTACCTCATACATAATTTTTAATTTCAAAGCTTAGATATTTCATAAGAAACTAATAAGAATCAATTGATAATCAAAGAATTAATCAATATTGTTGTAGGTATTAAAATAAATTTTACGCTGTACTAATAAATATTTAACAAATGTCCTAATAGTTTGGAGTGGTAGGGCATATACGTTTGTAGGAATTAATTAAATGAATAAATTATATTAATAATTTATTTAAATATTAGGATACACATATCTGCTACAATTAATTCATGTTAATATGCACATTATACTTTTCGGAGTTAAATAAATTGCGTCCACTGCCACCACCACAGCCGCCACCACGGCCCGAATGTAACAAGTATTTTAATAATTTTTTCATCTGAAACAGTAGAATAAAAATGTAAATTATTCATATAATCGTATTAAAAGTTTTTAATTTAAAAAATTACAAGTTGCCGAAATAAATGGAAACATCTATTTTTACGAGCGTATTGAATTCTGCTTATAAATGTGTATATGCACTATCATACGAGTCGGTTTCAGCATTGGTTGCCACCCGTTTGCGAAGAAACGACTTTGTTCACGAATTCGTGCGAAAATCATGCATGTATATGATTGCATGGACACACACTTGTAGGCAGAATTCATTATGCCAGTAAGAATAATTTTTCGCGAGTAGCTAATATATCACAAACAAATAAGTAATATTAAATAAATATCAAACACTTTACTTACTTTTGCCAGTTCGGTTTGTACACTTGGCACCTCCTGTGGCTGACTTTCCTTTTCATTTTCCTGTTCTTCCTTTTCTTCCCTCATATTTTGTTCTTCTGTTTTTGTTGTGACGCTTTCGATTTCCATCTGTAAATGAAACAGTTTATTTATTATTTCACTATAATTTATTATTTCACTATTATATATATATATATATATATATATATATATATATATATACAATATGGCGTTGCGATTCTATACGTACTTTTTGTTCGAATGTCGAATTTCTGACAGTTGGTCATTACGACCGATGGTGTGTCCCGAACATCCCCATTTACAAGAAATCCCTTCCACCACCCTTGTCCTCGTGCAAAAAGGACTATGTCGTACTTGAAGTAAGCAACATTCGATTACACAATTATATAAACTTTGTTAAATTTTTAATAATTTTTACTTATATGCACAAGTGGGTATTGTGTACAACATTTTTGTGCACTACAAATATGGAAACTTTATTACTTCTTCTTTTTTTTTTAACCGATTTCGAAAAAGGAGAAGGTTAGTCAATTCGATCTGTATATTTTTTTTGACAATACATTACAAACGATTAGAGCTGCACTGTTTAACAAACGTTTCTTTTTTTAAATTCGTAACCGCTACCATGAAATTATTATACATTTTTGCGTACAGTTTTTGAGAAAATTAGGATTACAAAAAAATTGTACATTCTCGACTTGTGCAATTTTTTATACAGTTACCGTAGCAGCTATTCAGTGGATATTTGCCCGAGTAGAATCTGTGAACTTTCTTGAATAAAACGATATAAAGTATTAAATATCGTTATTTTATTAGAATAAACTGTTGGTATAGCATACGGCTTTCTATCCACCGGTCACATACCGTTCATCAATACCTGGCTAGATATCACGAAAATACAAAGTAGTCGATACGAGGAATGGATTGTTTTACGTTGTTTTGTAAAACGGCTGCTGATACGTGCTATACCAAAATGTTTAATGTCTGGTAAAAGGGATCATCTGAGGTAATTAGCTTTTCGTTAGTTTGCCTTCGCACAATTTATTGCACGGTCAAGACTAAACGGGACAACGGGCAATCCAAATCAATTCCAGTCTCGCAGGTATCAGCTGTCGTGGGAATGATTGTTTAGAAAAACCCCGTGGGGACGTTCAAAAATGTCAATTAGACTCGAGGAAGTTGTTTAAACAATATGCACACTTTTGTTAAAATATCTAACCATGGGATGAGGAAAGGCAGAGTATTTTTTGGGAAGGAAACTATGTTTGACCCATGAACAGTTTCGTGAGAGCTGCCGAACAGTAACCATCGAAATGTCTCTGCAAAGGTCTAACACAGAATTTTATAATATTTTGTATACTTACGTGGAGTGCAAAAGGAACGCGAGGTACTCAAACAGTTTCATGAAGATGGAACGTTAAGCATACGAAACGTCGCTCGCCGTTTAGGGTAAGTAATGTTAATAATATTCAAACGATAATATTAAAGTATCCTTCTTCATTTATTAATACATTTCTGTATTTTATTTCAGTATGCATCGCTCCGCGATACATCGAATTCTTCAAGAGAACCAGATGCACTCGTATAAGTTTATACGGACGCATAATTTAAATTCTGAGGACTTTTCACAGCGCCTACAATTTTCAACATGGATCTTGCAGGATCATTATTAATCATAGGAGCAGCCTAGGATAACATTAAAATAATCGGCCCCTTTCGGACACCCTCGGTGGCATCGGAAGGAACAATACCTTTTACCTGGGATTTTTCTGAAAGTGAAAGTGAAAACAAAAGTGTTTTGAAGTGAAGACAGTGTAGTGACCTGTGAGTGCCACCAGTTGTGTTATACGGTGCCAATGTCTGCGACAGGTTAACATCGGCAGGATGACCCAGTGGTAATTACCCCATCACTTTCACTGACGGATAATTAACAAACAGGACTATTTTCAAAGAATGGGTGAGTCTTATTTTAATAAATTTCCTATAAAATGGTAGAGACGTTAATACATTTGTTAGATCTCACATTGAAACTCTTTTTTTTACAAACATAATAAGTACTTCTTATTAAAATACGTAAATTCGTTGGCCAATATTGCTGTCGGAAATAAAACAAAAAAATTTTAATATTTAATGTCACATTCCTTGTCGATAACGAATTGCAGTATTCAATAAATTCCATTTGCATACTTTATGTCAATTACACGTAACTAATTTCGATCCTCTTTCATGAGGAATGAATAAATGAACATTAATTGTAATTATTTTGTTCGTTATTTAACTGAGTTTCGATGTAAAAACTTCTTAGTAGACGTTAAGAGGGTTCTGAGGAAAACTCAGTTGATCGTGCTCGCGCTCCGGCGCGGCGATCGGCTCGAAGCTTTCGGTCTCGCTTCTCGGCGCGCCTAATCCCGGCGCTCTGATTGGTCCGTGTTTTTCGTTAATAACTCGAAAACGACGCTTCAAACCTAATTTTTGCAAAGGGAAATCTTGCTTAGAATCACGTCAGCTACCCCCCATTTCCGGGTCCTACAGGAGTTGTGAGACACCCTGTATGTACGGCATCCGTACCCACAGGTCGTCGCGCGGAGTTTGTCCAGTATTTCGTCGATGTTGGGGATCGGGTACGAGTCTTTAATTGTTTTTTCGTTTAATTCTCTATCGTCTATTACCAGTCGTCATTTTCGTTTCCCGAACGCGTCTGATTTTTTCGGAACTATCCAGAGTGGGCTGTTATATGGGCTATCGCTATCCCTAATAATTTCTTCCTCTAATATGTCTACTATCTGTCGTTTAATTTCGTCTTGGTGGATTGGGGGATATCTGTACTGTTTAGTGTGTATGGGCGTTTCGTCGGTTGTTTTAATTTCGTGTTCAAGGATTGTAATTTTAGGGAGATGGTCACCCGGAAGTAGAAAGATGTCATGGTAATCAGAGATGATTTCCCATAATTCGTTCCTACTTTCCGTCAGATGGTCTAAGCGGGTATTTTCTTGTAGGGCTGCTAATCTTTCATTGGCTTTATTACTTCCGTCAATGTGAAAAACCAATCGCTCGTCGAAGTTCTCGATGGAATCAATTTGTGTTTTTAAGAAATCTGACAGAATTGGTATCCCGTTTGTATCGACTTTCGTGATTGCTCCAGTTCCTAACGTAAAATTTACAAGTACGGTTTTATTGCTACAATTATTATTGACTGGTCTCTGGCACTTTTTTACAATATTTCCAATCCTGAATTCGTTGCAAGAGAGGGAGAAGTCGTGATTGAATAGAAAGTCCGCGCCTAATATTCCGTCCTGCATTATAGGGGAGTTATCGTCTACGACTTGAAATCTGTTGCATTTGTTATTGAAAGGTATGAGTATTAAATATAGCGCGTTAGTGGTGTTGTTTGTAATGCCTCTGACAAGGGACATCATCAAGGTGTAACACGCCGATTTTAATGAAATTGACATATGTGGTAGCTTTTTAAAAATCATTTGGCACGTATTTTTTTATATCTGCGGACATCCATGTTGAGGGGGTGAAAATAGCCCTCAAAGTTCGGGGTTGAAAACACATTTTCTAGAATATCTCGGGAACTAGATGGTGTAGGAAGGTGAATTTTTTTTCAAATTGTGTAGTTTTTAGTCAGGAATTTAGTTAGTGATAAAAATTTCGGGAGAAATTATTTATTTAAATAATATATTTAAAAAATGCACTTTTTCTCAATATTTCACCCTCAATGCAGTTCGATTTTTTTGCAGATTTGTATACGAAAAATATGGATCAAAATAGGGGATACGTGTTTTTGGAATTTTTTGTTTATTGCAATTTAGCAATAATTATTACATATACAATTTTCTCTTACCTTTCACGGAAAAATGAGTTGAGATTGTTTTCGAAGAGGGTGAGCTCTTTTTATATAATAATTTGTCACGTTTTTAACAATTAGACAATATCAGATGTTTATTGTTCCATCGATAGTCAGGGAAGGTCCAGCGAACAGGTGTAAATCCGCCGCGGTACCAGTAGTTGCTATACGGAACATAGGCTCCTATGGCCAATGAAGCTATTAGCCGAACGTGTAAGATCATTTATGTGACTTTTAATAATGAATTTCTTACTTAATTTATAAAATAATTAAGAATAATTTACTTACTTACTATTTTCGGATTACGATGACCAATAAATATTTCTGAAATTTCCCACTTCCACTTTAGCAACGTATAAAAACCCATGAAATAACAGCAACGCACTGCTCAAACCTTCAACTCTTTTCAGAGATACCAAATCATTTAAACGAGGAACATTTCCGTTCGAATTATTAAAATTTAAATAAATGAACTTATACGTTCGGCTAATAGTTTCATTGGCCATAGAAACCTATGTTCCATGTAGGACTACTGGTACCGCAGTGGATTTATACCTGTTCGCTGGACCTTCCCTGGCTATCGATGGAACAATAAACATCTGATATTGTCTAATTGTTAAAAACGTGACAAATTATTATATAAAAAGAGCTCACCCTCTTCGAAAACAATCTCAACTCATTTTTCCGTGAAAGGTAAGAGAAAATTGTATATGTAATAATTATTGCTAAATTGCAATAAACAAAAAATTCCAAAAACACGTATCCCCTATTTTGATCCATATTTTTCGTATACAAATCTGCAAAAAAATCGAACTGCATTGAGGGTGAAATATTGAGAAAAAGTGCATTTTTTAAATATATTATTTAAATAAATAATTTCTCCCGAAATTTTTATCACTAACTAAATTCCTGACTAAAAACTACACAATTTAAAAAAAAATTCACCTTCCTACACCATCTAGTTCCCGAGATATTCTAGAAAATGTGTTTTCAACCCCGAACTTTGAGGGCTATTTTCACCCCCTCAACATGGATGTCCGCAGATATAAAAAAATACGTGCCAAATGATTTTTAAAAAGCTACCACATATGTCAATTTCATTAAAATCGGCGTGTTACACCTTGATGATGTCTCTTGTGAGTGTTAAGTGTGCACCTCTATGTAAGGAGTTGTCGGTTATTTGTCTCTTCTTAATGATAGAAATTTCGCTATCTGTGTTAATGAGGAAGGTCGTCGGTCAGAATCCTGATAGTTCTAATCGAACAAACGTTGACGAGTCCACACAATGCTCCTCTGCTGAGGTTGGCTTGGCGTTCCCGATGGTGACCGTTCGTCCGGTGATTGGGCGTTCAGACGAATCCAGCGAAAATTTCGTTGCTGCTCGTTAGGACGTCTTGACTGGTCCCTCTGTTTGGTTCGGCACTCCGGTTCTGTGTGTCCTCGGCGTCTGCAGTAGGTGCACTCCATGCTCCTCCAGTCCGAAACTTGGTACCTCTGGATCACAAGGCGTTGTTCCATCGTTCTCCTTAGCTCCCTTAGAGGTTGCAACGTTCGTGCCTGTTGTTGCATGTACTGTAGTTCCATGTTGTACATGCGTGCGGCTACGAACGCTTGGTTCAGCGTCTCCAACTGTTGGCTGAACAGGTATTGTGATATTTCCGGCCTGACGTTGCGACGGAAACATTAGATGCCCTCCTCGTTGCATATGATCTCCTTGATATCGATGTATGACTGCAGTCTTCTCTCGGTGTCGTCTTTAAATAGGACATTTTTGTGCCCAAAAAAATTTCAATACGCCTGTAAAAGTATGAAAGCAGTATTGATCATGAGGAATATGGGTATTATGTACAATTTTTATAGCCATAATTTTTATAGCCATTTTTATGGCTATAAAAAATGTTATTTTAATATATTTTTTTTTAATTTTTATCTTCTATTTCATATTAAAAAAGTTAGAATAGGGATGATAGGGCGAGAAGGCTAAAAATATCGGTTCGAAATATGTCCTGGAAACAAACGAAGTAAAAATACTCTTGTTCCACTAATTAGGAAACATGCAGCAGACGGTTCGGAAATACATACGGACTCTTGCAAGAGTTATATAAATTTAAATAAATATGGCTATGTTCAAATAACTGTAAACCATAGCACTAATTTCGTAGACCCAGAAAGTGGTGCTTATACTCAGAACATTGAATCGTCCTGACGTGTTTTAAGAGTACGATTTAGTAGAGGAAGTATTAGACAAGATAGTTTCATTGATCACATGTGTGAGTTTCTGTGGTGTTCCCAAACAAGAAAAAATGAAAAAGATTATCCAATTAATTGATGATATTAAACATGTATATTCCGCATATCGATACAATTTCTGTACCAATATAATTCAAGCTTTAATTTCAGTAAATTATATTAGGTTAGGTTAGGTTAGGGTAGATTAATATTAAAAAATCATATGCATCAGTCGAATTTAATTTCTATGGCTTGTAACTATTGGGATTGCCATTGCAGAAAGCGTAGATAACAATAGGTACAAATACAAACCGATAAAATAGGAAATGACACCCAAATGATACAAAATTTTTTCTCGATTCGCCAAAAATTCTTCTCGGAATCATTATTTTTATTAAAAAGAAACCTATGCCCCAAATTTGGACTAATTTGGAGCATGGAAGTTGCAGGAAGTTTATCCTGTGCGGAAATGCAGTTTCCGGTGAAATGCTTGACAGTATGTAGGTATCGCCGTACTACCCCCTTTTGTAGAGTTCTTCTACGGGATATATGAAACTGTGCCTTACCGACGTGAAAGGGATAAATAACTTTGCACTGCGTTTAAATTAACAAGAGTTTTTATATATATTTAATAACGATAACAATAGGAGAAAAAGTGCGGGTTCAGAAGTCTGTATACACTGTGGTCGCGTACTATTACAATTGTTGCTGAGTTAAAATGTACCATTAGAGGGACCGGAAAGTAACGTCGCTTTCATAAATTAAATTCAAACGAATAAATTTTTAACAAGTTTTTATTTTTAAGCAATAATGTAATCACCTTCGTCATAAACAACCTTTTGCCATCTAGTGTGCAAATTTTCAATGCCGGACGGATAAAACTAAATTGGTTTTTGAGTAAAATATCTCAAGATGGCATTTTGGACATCATCCAAATTTTCAAATGTTTTGCCACTAAAAAAATGTTGTAGCGATCAGAATAAATGAAAATCCAGGGATGCTGTTATATTCCACCCTATGTAGCAGGTGGAAATACAACCGTGAAGGAAAAAGTTTGCGTCCTAGTCCCGATTACAAGAGGTGCAAAGGAAATTAACTAAAGCAAAGGGAGTAGGATATAACAGTCCGATATCGGGCAAGTATGGTGGGTGAGGCAGTACCTCCCACCCCAATTTATTCATTTTTTTCAAGGTTCATCTTGCACAGTGCGGTCTTACATTGTCGTGCTGCAGAATAACGCCTTTTCTGTTGACAATCACCAGATGCTTTTCGATTAAAGATTGGTTCACTCGATCCAATTGTTGACAATAAAGATATGTATTAACAATTTGTCCAGGTTTCAGCACTTCAAAATGAACAATTCCGCTTATACTCCACCAAACATACAGAAGCGTCTTTTTGAGATGTAAATCCGGCTTCGTAGTATTTCGTGGTGATTCATTTGGAGAGTGCTACTGCCTTTTACGTTTTGGAGTATCATATAGGACCCATTTTTCGTCTTCAGTGAGCAAGTGATCAAAAAATGGTTCTATATGGTGCCGTTGAAGCAATACGTTGCATATGATGAATCTGTTGGCTTTGTTCTCTGGGGTAGAGATTAATATAAAAGAAGTTCTTAAACACGCAGAAATACTTTATTATAAAAACTACGAGACTTCCGTGCTTACGCCGGTATATTAAAAAAAGGACTGACGTGTCGCCCGCTTTCCTACGGACTTTTATAAGCCTTTTGCGCAGGCGACAAAGCTAAGGAAAGTCCGCGCAAAAACGAGCGGGAAAGTTAGCATCGCGCTGTCAAAAACCGGGAAAAACCCTGGCCGCACAAGTGGCCACCAAATGTGGGCCCGCTTGCGCTTTCACCCGGAGAAATCTCCGAGCTTATGCCTATACTTTCTAAATGCTTGAGCAATAGCGACGAGGCCGCTACAGTTCTCTTTGGACAGGTTATGTATGCCGTAGTGTGTATACGTCTGCACTCTATTAAATTTGTAAGCTCCCTGGAAACTCCCTGAAAGCTCCTTCAAATTAGGATCTCTTATCGGTAGTTACTGTAGTTGGAGCTCCAAATCTGCTAATCCATGCAGCATAAAATGTTTTAGCAACAGTACGCGCTGCCATGTTCTTAATGGGAACCACCTCAGGCAGTGTTGGGCAGTCGTGAGATTTTATCTCACGCGAGATAAAAGCTGACGTGAAAGCTTGCTATTAGTGCCGTATCTAGCCGGTACACGCAATGGTGGCTGAGAGGGCACCTTAATGATCTTACATAATTTTTCAAAAATTCTTATAATTGCACTGTAAACTATGAATGTATAGGTTGGGTTAGATTACAATAGGCTGGCTTAGGTTAGTTATATATATGACTGTATAAAACTATACAACTATACAGGGTGTTCGGCTACAGGTGGGAACCCTTTAAGGGGTGGTAGCTGGGGTGATTCTGAACAACTTTTTCCTTTACCAAAATGCTGGTTAAAGCTTAGTTTTTGAATTATTAATGAAAAACACTGACCAATCAGAGGGCGACAATAGCGCGCGCTCAGATGCGAGAGCGACGGGTGCAAGCGTGACGATTGACCCTGGTCGTGAACAAACAAATCGTGCGATATCGGTAACGTAGTTAACGTAGTTACTGTATATATACAGGGTGCCCCGTAACTAGTGTTATCCCCTGAAAGGGGTGGTAGAGGACGTCATTCTGAACAAGATTTTCCTTTGCGAAAATGGGGTTTGAAGCTTCGTTTTTGAATTATTGAGGAAAAACACGAACCAATCAGAGCGCGAGTTCTTATTCAGGGCCTAATTCGAAAAAATGGAACAGAAATCGGCCCCTTTCGGAGCCAAATAAGAACGAACCATAGCAATACATCGTTCAATATCGTGTCGCCGATATTCAATTGCGTAGTATCTTTCCAGAAACGTTCGTTGTAAAAATGACACGGCTCGTCGCCGCGGCAAGAACGTTCAACTGTTTTAGAAAAACGCCGGCATATTCTGTTCGGCAGTTGTGTTTCACGTTCCTCGCGCGAATGGTCGCGAAAAGTAGTGTCGCTTCACCGTTTTGGCAGAAGCGTGTTATAAAATCGTTTAAACATATTTGTGACGTTTCCCGGATTAAAATGAGACCACACGCGATATAATTTCATAAGTGCGATATAACGCGGATAATGTTTATGGTTTATTAAAAAATTAGTTGTTTCGATAGACTGACTCTGTGACTGTTTGAAGAAAACAGCTAAAAAGATTTGCTGAAAAATGACAGTGAAAATGATCGTGTTGTGAACTGAAGTCAGTGCAGTGACCTCTGAGGGCTATCAGCTGTGGCATACGGTGCCGATGTTACGGCAGGTCATGATCGGTGGGACGATTTAGGCCCCCCCATCGCTTTCATTGAAGGATTTTTTCAAACGGGATTATTTTCAAACAATGGGTGAGTCCTATTTTAATAAATTTTCTGTGAATGTAAGATAGACCGGTTAATACATTTATTAGATATTACATTGAAACTCTTTTTTTGCGAACTGAATAATTATTTTCCATTAAAACGAGTAAATTCATTGATTAATATTATTGTTAGAAGCAAAATAAAAAACTTTCAATATTTAATTTCACATTCTTCATCGATAACGAATGGCAATATTCAATAAATTTCATTTGCATAACTTGCATTAATTACGCATAACTAATTTCGTTCCTCCCTCATGATGAATGAATAAATAAACAATACTTTTAATTATTCTGTTCGTTATTTAATCGAGTTTCGATGTAAAGACTTCGCGTTGCATGTTTAGACTGTTCCGAGGCAAAGGCTCTTGATCGCGTTCGCGTTCAGCCGCTAGACTTCAAGCTGTCGCTCCCGCTTCTCGACGCGCGAAATCCTCGCGCTCTGATTGGTCCGTGTTTTTCCTCAATAATTCAAAAACGAAGCTTCAAACCCCATTTTCGCAAAGGAAAATCTTGTTCAGAATGACGTCCTCTACCACCCCTTTCAGGGGATAACACTAGTTACGGGACACCCTGTATATATCGTGAATTATACAGGGTGTTCGGCTACAGGTGGAAACCCTTTTAAGGGGTGGTAGCTGGGGCGATTCTGAACAACTTTTTCCTTTACCAAAATGCTGGTTAAAGCTTAGTTTTTGAATTATTAATGAAAAACACTGACCAATCAGAGGGCGAGAATAGCGCGCGCTCGGATGCGAGAGCGACGGGAGCAAGCGTGACGATTGACACTGGTCATGAACAAACAAATCGCGCGACAAAATTGCTCTGAATAATCATCTTCATTTTCGTTTCATCGATACATTTAGTTCCGTTAATAAATGTATACTTAGTAAATTTTGTAACTACTTACCGGCTGACGCATTATCGGTGGTAACTACGTTACCGATGTCGCGCGATTTGTTTGTTCACGACCAGTGTCAATCGTCACGCTTGCACCCGTCGCTCTCGCATCCGAGCGCGCGCTATTCTCGCCTTCTGATTGGTCAGTGTTTTTCATTAATAATTCAAAAACTAAGCTTTAATCAGCATTTTGGTAAAGGAAAAAGTTGTTCAGAATCACCTCAGCTACCACCCCTTAAGAGGGTTCCCACCTGTAGCCGAACACCCTGTATAATATAATATAATGGAAATACAGTATTGATTCGTAACAAGCAACAGTTTTATGATTCGTAACAAGCAAATTTCTATCCCCTCTTCTTTGTTTGAAGTCGGCCGCTGAGTGAGAGATCCGAGAAAGAGTGAGAGGTCCGTGGAACCGAAGAAGTCATAAATTTTCACGGTCGACTGAACAGTTTAGTGGAAAGAGGACAGAACATATATATTGTTCTCTCACTCTAATACATAGCGATTCTGCTGTTCATTCATTTAAGGGGATAGTCTCGCGGCGGCCATCTTGCCACGTCACATCCGCATCTGTCCCACTCACGCATCTTCGAAAATTCGACTTTATTCTGTACAGAGTATTTATTGCTATCTAAAACGACCGCCGCGGCCTGTAGGGAAGTCCACTGAAGGCCGCTCTACTCGTAGAAACTTCATTTTTGCAATATTCTAGCGTTGAAGTCGAATTCATGAAAATCGAGTCGTCTCTCTCATATCAATGCGATGTGCGAAGAAGACGAGGCGATTTCATGAATTCGACTTCAACGCTAGAATATTGCAAAAATGAAGTTTCTACGAGTACAGCGGCCTTCAGTGGACTTCCCTACAGGCCGCGGCAGTCGTTTTAGATAGCAATAAATGCTCTGTGCAAAATAAAGTCGAATTTTTGAAGGTGCGTGAGTGGGACAGACGCTGTCTATGCAAGCAAGAAAGCCGTAAGCCGTCAAATATAGTTCAACGATTATCCGATAGCAGCGCTCGTAGTACCTTCCACCTATTTTGACCGTTTTAACCAAGTTTCCGACAATGTCGGTAACTACTAAAATCGTCGGTAACTTAAAAATATAAATTGGTCGGTAACTACTACATAGCTTTCTGTACTGGGTATATCATTGCGCATGCGTCGCGCATATCACGTACAGGTAACCCTCCTCTAACACGGTATCTTATAACACGGTTTTGCTATAACACGATTCGTAAATTGCGGGAACCCTCCTACAACACGGCATCCTATAACACGGTTTCGCTATAACGTGATGAGAAAACTGCAAATCCTTTGTACATACAACACTGTATGTACTTATACAGCCGCGGCGAGGCTTGCTGTCTTAAAGATACAACGTTCTCGGTTGATTATACTGAGCAGTGAGGATGAATAAATTCATTAAATTATGGTTGCGTTAGATTAAAATATTTTTTTTTTACTTTGTGTTGTACATACATTTATATTTTTAATAAAAATTAAGTTGTTTATGTCGAATTAAAAAAAATATTTGTTCTCAATAAGTTTTTGGAACCTAACCCCCTTTTTGTACTAGCTCTGGGTCTCATGCAACACGGTTTCACACAACACGGCATTTTCTAGGAACCTAACTACCGTGTTATAGGAGGGTTACCTGTAATTCAATAGCAGTCTTGTACGTATTGCTAAATATGCAAAATATACGGTACGAAGAATGATAAATTTGCTATATGTATGTTTATTCTAATGTAGTAAAATATTCCTACCATGACCACTAAAATGACTGTTTTTTGTATGTGTGTATGTGTGTGTGTGTGTGTGAGGTGGGGGATTTTAAATTAAAGCACAATTTGTATAAAGTCTATAATTGTTTTTTATTCGAATCGAATATTATAATTTTTATTAAAATATATTTTTTTTTGGCTGTGGTCTAGATTTCGGCGGCCACGCCATGCCCGGCGTGAGCGATTATTCTGTTCACCGCGCCCTTGTCCGCGTTCGCCGCCGCTCCCGCGGCTGCGTTCGCCGCCGCGCCAACGACCGCCGCCGCGCCGGTGACCGCCACCTCGCCCGCGGCCGTATAGTATTTTTTTTAATAATTTCTTCAGCTGCAACAGTAAATTAATAATTACATATCTTCATTTTCACAAAACAATCACCGAAAATCTCGTACCGACAGAAATTACAAGTTTTTCAAATAATTGCGACAATATATATTGTTACGAACGCATTGAATTCTGCCTTTTTTCGATCGTTTCCCAGCGGCTTGTCAACTGTTCCGTTTCGTTACGAAATCGTTGTGCAACCCACGTGGACACACACTTGCAGGCAGAATTCGATATGTTCGTAATAATAATATTCCACGAACATGTAATTTGTTCTAAATAAATACATCGAAAGAAATAAATATCAAATGATCGACTTACGTTGCCTGCTGTAGCCTGCGTTTCGTTTTCCTTCGAAGATTTATTTTCGGGCGGAGGGTCTTTTTTTTTTTGAACTTTCGCCCTCCACATTTTCTTGCACAATTTCCATCTGCATATAAAACGATTGATTTTTTTATATCTCAATTTTTTTCTTTCAATAATATTAGATAATATTAAATAATATTCTTCAAAATGTTATACATACGTCTGTAGATGTTTCCGTCGTCATGTCTCCGCTTGTAATGACGAACAAACGATCGTCGCGATCGATAGCGATTCCCAATCACAAACACCTTCTCACCAAGCATTTTCCGATTTTGAAAAAAATATATCACAGTATAGTTCGCGACATTTCACTGTGATAACCTACAGAAGTACAAATACGGTGCAACGATCGCGAATTATTTTTTTTTTTTTTTTCAATTATAATAATTTGTTTCCCTTTTTTTATTACACTGTAAGTGTACACAACTGTGTTTCAAACAGTACGTGAAAAATTGTGAGAAAAGTTTGCAATATGAATACGGTGAACTTGTGCATTGCCGAAGGTGAAGAAACAGTGGAAAATATGTATATAACAAAACGAAGTAGGAAAACATTGCCCCTTTCAAAAAGGAGATATTCGCAAAAAAAGGCATGGCGCAAAAGAAGAGAATGCTTACTAGCCGCTCAGAAAAAAAAATTGGAAACTGTTGCCAGCGTAACTAACAAGAGAAAAGATATTGGTGTACAATTTATAGATCAGCCGTCAACATCCGATGGGATTTATTATCCATCGGAAGAAATTGCGGAAAATACCACATCTGCGAATAATTCAGACCTGGAAGAAAATTTAATAATAGAAAAAGTAAAAACGACCGAGCCAGAAGAAATGTCAACTATTTACAATGGCTCGAGCATTGTGAATATGTACCATATGTTCGAACAATTGAAAAAAATGAGCCACCATGCCGAGAACAGGGAAGACTGTGGAATAAAATATCTGAAGATAACCGGCATAAAACGGTCGAGCCTGAGGACAACCCTCAGCGTAGTGTGCACTATGTGCCACTATAAAGGTGAAATCCACAGTCAACCTGACGAAGTTGAAGAGATGAATATAAATCAAAGTGCCGTGGCTGGTACGATGTTTACTGGTGGCAGCTACGCCCAATTGGTAGAATTTCTTGCTGCAATGAACATACAATGTATGTCGAAGAGGCAATATGTAAAACATCATGATGAAATCGTGAATTCGTTGATTGCCGCAGCAGAAAAAGAAATTATAGCAGCGGCTGAAGAAAAAAAACAATTGGCTATTGAAAGAGGAGATATTCTTCCAGGTTCTGGAATTCCGCACATTCCCGTTGTTGCCGACGGAAGCTGGATGAAAAGATCATACCGTACCGGAACATATAACTCTGCGTCGGGAGTTGGCGCAATAATTGGATACCGCACTAGAAAAATTTTATTCATCGGAGTGCGGAACAAAACATGCAAAATTTGTGATTTTGCAACAAGAAAAAAGGAACAACCCCGAAAACATTTGTGTTTCAAAAACTGGACAAGAAATCAAGCGTCCACTGCTATGGAAGCCGATGCCATAGTCGAAGGTTTCAAAACCAACGTACAAAAGCGGGGATTGATTTATTCAACACTAATCGGTGACGGAGACAGCAGCGTATATAAAAAAATTATCGACGCAGATCCGTATAAAACAGAAATTCGCGTGAAGAAAATTGAATGTACAAACCATTTGTTACGGAATTTTTGTCGAAAAATGAGAGACATTACAAAAAAAACAACAGCGGGAAGTATGAGGAAAGCTGTTGAAACTAGCATTCGGAGGATACGGACTGCGATAGTAAAAGCCGCACAATTTAGAGACCAAGAAAATGTATGGACCGCCGAAAAAATAAAAAACTTATACGGCGATATATATAATATGCCAAGCCATGTCTTTGGAGAACATGCGGAGTGCAGTAAAATAAAATACTTCTGCGACGGGAAAAACAAAGAGAACGAAAGAAATATCGTCCCACAATTAAAGAATATGGGAATATACCTACAAATTAAGGATATACTTCAACCATTAGTGGCTCATGCAGAGAGCTTATTATACAGCTGCAACAATAATAGCGTAGAAAGCTTCAACGGGATCGTCGCCAAATATATTGGTGGAAAAAGGCTGAATCTCGGGGAAAGAGGTTCGTACACGGCAAGATGTGCTGCCACTGTATTACAATACAACACCAAAGAAGCACTATCCCGGTTGAGTATAACGATGAAGAAGAAACCGGCCGCAGCTGTATGCAATATGGAAAAGAAAAGAAAACGTGCCAACAACATACTTAGCGAAAAACGTCAAAAGAATATTGGAGCGCGAACACAAAAAAAATTGCGCCCTCAAAAAGATTTTGATTATGGACCAAACGCTGCACAGGCAGACATGAATTTAGATATTTATGAATTAGAAAAGGAGAAACATTTGAAAATTCTCGGCAAATGGCAAGAAAGAAAAGACGTTATTGAAAAGGAAACAATAGGACAAAGCAAAAATCAACGCTGGTACAGTTATAAATCCAAACTTTTAACAGCGTCCAATTTTGGAAGCGTGTGCCGTCGCAGAAGTAATACATTATGTGCGAACTTGGTCCGAAGAATATTGTATCCAAAGATAATTAGTGTACCTGCAGTTGAATACGGGCAAGAATGTGAAGACATAGCCCGCCAAGAACTGGAAAAATGTATAGGCAAAAAAATCAGAGAATGCGGAATTTTTCTCGATAATTTTCATCCATTCTTGGGAGCATCACCGGATGGTGTTATTGATGAAGAGGGCATCGTTGAAATTAAATGCCCAAAAACCGCTGAAAATTTGTTACCGGAAGAGGCAATCAAGTCGATTCCGTCTATCCGACGGATATTCACAGATGAAACAGGTTCTAACCTCAGTAAAATACATACATACTTCTACCAAGTGCAAGGCCAACTGCACATAACAGGTAGAAAATACTGTATATTTTGTATTTGGACCCCAAAAGGGATAAAATACACCGTCGCGTCGTCCAAAGAGACGACGCATTTTGGAAATTGGAAATGGAGCCAAAATTAATTAAATTTTACATGCAATGCATGTTACCGGAGTACATAGACAGCCGGTATAACAGGGGTATGCCCATTAGAGAACCCTCATTCATAATAGAGGAAAGAGAGCGCTCGGAAAAGCGAAAAAGAACTGTTTCAGAGTCTAATACAGAGATTATAACAGTCCGGCGTCGCACTGTAGTGTAAAGTGCAGTACCATCGGCCTTCACTGATGGTTGACAATTGCATCCTGCAATTGTACTCGTGCATAATGCGATCGCACGAGTTGCTCGACACCGGAGAAATAAAAGAAAATAAACGTTGCAACGGTCCAGTGTCGCACTGTACTGTAAAGTGCAGTACCATCAGCCTGAACTGATGGTTAACAATTGTATTCTGCAATTGTACTCATAGATCATGCTATCAAACGAGTTTCTGGACGCTGGTAAACCGCAAATAACTAAAAGCACTTTTAACCCTTTCCTTTCCTATATAGCAGAGCTTGTAATTGATTGTATATTTCGGGGCGATTCCTGAGTAACTGGCCACCGTTCCGACACTCCCGCTCTAGACTGCCGTATGACGTCGTTTTCCAGGAGCATCGTACGATAGATTTGTCAGGATCGATCCGTGAGTAAAAATTTTGCTTGCACTGTTAATAATTGTTATTCTTACAGATTATGAAAGTTATTAATACTATGGTTACATCTATAGATATTTGACATATATACATAAAATAACAATAATATATGTTAGATATTGTTTTTATATATCACGGACTTCATTCATTGTTTCAGCACCCTCGCCTTCTCGACTCTGTGGCCACATCCATAATGAACATCGTTCCCATTCATAAATCGTTCGAAGATAAAAACCAACGAGTAATTGACTTCAATGATCCCCCAAAAATGCATTTAAGGTAACTTACATGTTATGTAAGTTACATGTTATGGGGCAGTGGCGTTCTGGATGGGGGCCCAGGACGCCCTGCACGCTGCCCCAGGGGGGACGGTGGTGCCTCAGTGGTTCGGGTACTACCGTAAGGATCAGTTTTGGCTTTATGGGAGGGATGTCTTTTCCAACCCTGTACCATGATAAAAATGGTACAGGGGCCCAGTTGTGTTCTTTAAGAATTCCTGGGGTCTCACGCATGCGCTGGAGAAGGACCATCGTGGGGGTTTTAGTGGGTAAAAATCCCACATAACCCTACGCCCTCCCCCAAGGGTACGGGATATCTTTGGAAGATTTCCCCCACGTTAAAAAAAAAAAAAAAATTGGAGTTAAACGATAACCGTTTAACCTCGTTGTCATATAAAAATAATATTGAATATAATCGTATCATTTTATCTGTTGTAGGCACTTTGTAAATAAAAAAAGCGAACTAAGCAGAGAAGAAGTAACAGCTGATCTAGCAAATACGGAACAAGGTCAATGACACAGCAAGAGGGAGTCCACCCCTATTTGAACAAAAGACATCAGATGACGAGCGGGTTGACGCGCCAACAACAGTAATCAGAAAAAGGAATCCACAGAGCGTGAAAAAATATAGTATTGTAAAAAACCCCCAAAATGCTGAGATGGGAGCCTTTTGAAGGAGTTATGTATACATATATACCAGGTGTAGAAGTATGAAACCGGAATTTCGCTATAGATGGTGTTTGCTATCAGTTTAAGGACCGTAAGACCACTTTTGTAGCACCATCATCTCCCTCTAACAGCTGACGAAGTTTATCAGCACACAATAACCTAAGTTTCATTCACCGGTATATTTTTCTATAACCTCAAACATGCCGAGTTTTGTGCCTATGAACTATGATTTGCGGACACCATTGGTTTTCTACTATCATTTGAAGGAAACTGCTGCAGAATCGCATAGAATGTTTGTCGAAGCATACAATGAACATGCTCTTGCCAAAACTCAAAGCTTTGAGTGGTTTAAAAAATTTAAAAGTGGTGATTTTGATGTGAGAAACGAGGAGTGTGGGAAACCACCGAAAAAGTTTGAAGACAAGTACTTAGCAAGCCTTATTGCATGCAGACGATACTCACAAGGGAACATATCCAACCCAGACACGCCGATTTTGATGAAACTTAAGTGAGATATAGTTATCAAAAAAATATTTGACACGTATTTTCTTTATTGGCAATGGTGCATATTGAAGGGTTGAAAATAACCCTCGAAGTTGCGGGTGAAAACCATATTTTTGGGAATATCTCCGGAATTAAAGGAAATAATTGAATTCTTTTTTTTGTAAATTGTTCGTCTTTAAATAGGGAATTTTTGTGCGTAAAAAGATTTCAAGAAACTGTGTTTGTTTTTTAGCGGTTGACGGTAGGAGAATAAATGTCTTGAACTCAAATATTTAATTGTAAGATTCTTTATTAAAAGTGTCGATTCGCGTGATTACCGGACTAACGTGCAGCGTGACGGGTCAGTAAAAAGTGTTCCTTACTTCCGCATTCCCGTTGGGTTATATAGCCGCCCTTTAAGACAAGGACAGCTAGCACGCCTAAAAACGCGCCAAAAATTACAGAAAAGAAATGGGAATTCCCCGAGTTGGGAATCCCCCGCACACGACCCTCCGGGAAAAACCCGGACCTTTTTAATGGTCACGAACTGCCGATGACCTGCGACTTACAACCTAAGATTTACACATGTAACTGCAAAACCGCTATAGTTTAAATAATATTTAAAAAATTTGTCATTTTTATTTAAATTTTTGCACTAAATATTAATCTATTTTTTTGCAACTTCGTGTACGTAGTCTATGGACAAAAATAGAGGATACGGGTTTTTGGAATATGTTGTTTTTTGCTATGTTTATTAGATATATAATTTAAAATCACCTCCTGTGAAGAGAGGTAATCAGCATTTTTATTAAAAATGTCATTACTGTAGGATTAGTATTTTCAAGAACTAAACCTTTATTAAAGAACACGATAAAACAATGACGAAAAGCACACAACAGTTACAAATTTGCACGCACGCACGCTCAAGCAACAAAAATACAATACGTCCAAAAGTCCAAAAATCGTAATCCGTAAAACATATATCGTCAACCGTAGATCGTGAACCGTGAATCGTGAACCGTAAATCGTGAACCGTAACCGTGATCGTATTCGTAACCGTAATCGTATTCGTATTCGTATTATTCTCCTGACTTCTTCCGACTTCTGACGCTCGCTTTTTTTTTTTTTTTTTTTTTTTTTTTTTTTTTTTTCCCAATATGGCGATGAGGTGTTGAGGTGGGGCAGCCACGAACCCGAGGTGGAAGTTCTCCCTAAGTGCAATAGGTGGCGGCCTCCTCTTGAGTCGTTCCTGCCAACCGCAGCTGACTTACCGACAGACATGAAAAAGATAAAGTGTCGTTAGCAACATGAAATTAGTGAGGAAGAACCTTAAATAAAGATGTGGAAAATTTGCAAAAAACCACAAAACCGTGACAGAGAGAGCATGCAGAAAGAGATGAATGTTCACGGCCAGGGGGAGGAGCCGGTTAAGAACGTGCAACAGCAAAACAACAGCCCGCAGAAAAGAAGGCAAAAATCAGAGGAAAGCACTCCGGAGGAGAGGCAGTGAACGAAACCATCAGAAAATGGCAATGAGCGTGAGCAGATCAAGCACGGCTGGCCAGATGGTTAAATCTGTTGATGAGCGGGAATTTGTGTTTGATTTTGTATGGGATGGTATGGATATTGAAATTTCCGAGGTCGCGGATGAGTTGGTTTTCAGGGACCTCAATGTTGAAGCCCTCAGCAAGGCGCAGGACATAATCGTTTAGAGAAGGAGTACTGGCCAAATCGCATAGATCAGAAGTGCTGATAACAAACGGAAATTTAGGGATGTTCAAAATAAACTTGATAATTTTGTTCTGCACCCGCTGAAACTGACGCTTGCGCGTGTCAGAAACACAGTCCCACCACACAACAGACCCGTACGTGAGTACGGGTCGGATGCATAGGCGGTACATGGCCAACCTGATGCTGGAATGCAAGTTCGAAGATTTCGCCAAGTGCGGCTTAAGGGCCCCGAAAACCTTCCAGGTTTTGGCTATTCGGTCGTCGATGGCCGGGATCCAGCTGAGCCTACGGTCAAGAATGACCCCAAGATACTTCACGGAGTCAGACCAGTCAATCGAAGTGCACCCGACCCTGATGGTGGTGCGCGGGGAGTCACGTTTCCTAGAAAAAACAATAGCTTCCGTTTTATCAGCGTTAAGGGAGAGCTTCCATTTGCTGAAGAACTCAGTAATCACGTCCAGATAGGATTGAATACGGAGACAAGCCACATGCACCCTGGAGGAAGAAGTGAGCAGAGCCGTATCGTCGGCATACAAAGCGAGCAGGCAGTTTAAGAAGGGCGGGATGTCGTTGATGTAAATGTTGAAGAGGATAGGGCCGATTACCGACCCCTGGGGCACGCCCGCGGAGACCGGGCGAGGAGTGGAGCAGGACCCATCAACCCTGACGAAAAAAGATCTGTTGGACAGATAATTGTAAATGATTCTAATGAGGTTCCGGTTGAATTTAAGCAAATGTAGTTTGTAGATTAGGGCATGATGCCAGACGGAGTCAAAGGCCTTTGCCAGGTCAAGCAAGACCATGACCGAGGACTTATTAGTATTGAACCCGTGTGTTATGTGTTGCGAGATTCTAGTAATCTGTTGGAGGGTGGAGTGCGCTTTCCTGAAGCCGAATTGTTGGTTAATAAGAATTTTTTGATCTATTAAATGGCTATTGATTGAGCGAGAAATGATAATCTCCAATGTTTTTCCAAGAATAGGGAGCAGGCTGATGGGTCTGTAACTCGAGGCCCGGTCCGCCGGCTTGCCCGGCTTATGAATAGGGACGACCTTCGCCTGCTTCCAGACGTCGGGAAAAAAGGACATAAGGAGACAAAACCTAAAGATATAGAATATCTGGACGATAAGCTTTCTAGATGCGTGTTTAAGCATCGGGACGGAGATACCGTCCCTCCCCGGGGCCTTGGAGTTTTTAAAACCAGAAATAATCTCGAACACATCTCCCGGCGACAGGTCCGCCCACGGAGATGGTGAGGAGGGGAGTTCCTCAGAAAAATCAGCGATGAAGTCGTCGACCGTCGACTGTAGAGGAGAGGTGGATGCGCCTGCCTCCACGTACACCGACTCAAATTGATCCGCCAGAATCTCAGCCTTTTCCGGAGCTCCCGAAACCAGCTGGCCACCCCTACTCAATGGCGGGAGTAAAGTACATTTTGTTTTACCGGCAATGGATCTGTAAACGGGCCAAAAAGTGGGACTAGGTTTGCGGAAAGATCCGAGTTTATTGATCCAATCCCTATTAGCGAGGTACGAAATTTGTTTCCTAATGGACGCGGTGAGGTCGCGTATATACGGTTTTGTGAAGGAGGAACCGAAGCGCTGCGCTTGTTTCCTTAAGTTCCTCCTTCTTCTAATGAGCGCGGTAAGAGAGGGATCATTTTGCAGAAATGCGTGTCGCGTGCACGAGGTATCAACTTTCAGGGTGGCAGCCCTTCTAGCAGAGTGCATCAGAGTAACGATGCTGCGGATAACATCATTGATATCCGGCGGACCAGTGAATTCGGAACGCATGGAGAAGCCGGCCGTGAGAGATTGGTACTTGTCCCAGTCGACCTCGACGTCTATCCCACGGGAGGTGCACCCCGAGGAGGGGGTAAGGACCACCGGACAATGGTCGGAAGGACCAGGGTCGCGGGTATCGCACACAAATGCGTGATCAGTGTCAACAAGAAAAATATCGAGGACAGAGGGAGTTGCTCCAGGGACAGACCTGGTAAAATGATCCGGGAATACGATATCGTATCTGTTATTCGAGAAATGCTGGAACAATACCCTGCCGCTGGGGTTTGCCCTGGGATTGTTCCAGTGGCGGTGCTTTGCATTAAAGTCACCGCCGATGACGAGGGGGGAGCCAACTCCAGTCATTACGTCCAAGCAGGCAGAGGTGAGGGTGGTGGCGGGAGGAACGTATGCCACCCCAACATAGAGTTTTGGATGCTTCAGTTTGACGGCGCAGAATTCCAAACCATCGACAGCGCTTACACCGATCGCCGAGAAGACAATGTTCTTGTTGAGAAGAATGGCAACGCCGCCACCAGCGCCAGACACTCTGTCCTGCCTGACCATAGAGAATCCCGGGATGCCCGCGACATCCGCGGGAGACAGGTAAGTCTCCGTGATGAGAACAATATCAGGCTGCTCCCTCGTGATGAGGAGGAGAAGCTCATTCCTATTTCTCTTGAAGGACCTGATATTCCATAGGAGGATGTTAGGGAAGGGATCCATAAAGAGTATTATTTAAGACTACCAAGAACTGATACGAAAACCTGAAATTTCTGGGCGTCTGTGTTACAGTCGCGAAGACGAGAATTTAGAGTTCTGACGGTAGTGAGCATTAAGTCAATGTTAACAAGTGAGTTAAGGGTTTGAAATTCATTAATTAATTCAATGAGCTTCTCCCCCTCCTCGGGGGGAGCAGACCGGGAATGGGGAAGTGGCGCCGATCTAGCCGCCTCGGCGTAAGAAAGCGTACGTGGCGCAGAAACCGTTGAAATGTGGGGGCCCAGGGGGCGGGGTGGCAAAGGGGGGCGGTTGGGAGGAGAAGAAGACAAACCTCCCGAGACTTTCCGGTTTAAGATACCTGGAAATTCGTTCGCCTGCGGCGGAGGGGGGAGAGGATTAGCTTTCTTAGAGTCGCGACGACTAAGATAATCGAGGAGTGATGGGCAGCCGGAATAATTTGCAGTGTGCTGGCCGCTA
Organism: Megachile leachella; assembly: GCA_963576845.1. NCBI lineage: Eukaryota > Metazoa > Arthropoda > Insecta > Hymenoptera > Megachilidae > Megachile > Megachile leachella. The sequence goes on along the minus strand of OY756253.1, from coordinate 15,628,034 downwards.
CAGTTGGCACACTTGGCAGGAGTGTTCGGGGTCTTGCTGCAATCGGCGGTGTGATGACCCGCCCCACACTTCACGCACCTGGGGGGCATGTTGCACTTGGACGCTGCATGCCCGAAGGCTTGGCAGCGAAAACACTGTGTGTGGTTTTTGTTAGAGTAGTACCTATCCCAGTACACCCTGGTGGAAAAAAGGAATCCTACCTTATTGACACTGGAAAGGGCAGTGCCCGCCGGGAAATTAACACGAAAGATCGGTTTGGACGTCGACTTTCCTATCTGTGAAATTGACGTGGGCGCGAGACCGGAGCTCCTAATCTCGTCGAGAATTGCATCAGTGGGGGTGTTGGGGAGGCCGCGAAGGACAACGCTGAGGATTTTATCCGCATTTCTCGAGAAAGTGAAAAAGTTTTTGCCGTTATCCTTGAGGAAGCCTATCATTTTATTGTGGGAGTCGATATTGTCAAACTGAATTCTAATTCCTTGCTTTAGGAGCTTCAACTTAAAAGATTTTCCGCACAGGTCAACGAGCTGCTTCTCGAACACCTGCGCCGAACAAGAGAACTGCGACACGTATATTGGGGGGACCTTCTCGGATGCCCGGCGCCCCTGGCCGCCAGGCTCCGCCATCTGTACCCTAGCGTCGGCACTAACACCCGCATCGGCCGAGGAAACTGCAGGCGCGGTGGCGCTGGCGTCCGCTTCCGAGGAGGCGAAAGCATCGGCAAGAAGGCCGAAGCGATTGGTTAACGGGACGCACGGAGTGGCGTCCATCTTGTTCAGCGATTTAACCGGGGAAACGCGCTAGGGGTTTACGAAATCGGATGAGACGCCACAAGCAGCGGCCAGCGTAGGAATTTTACCGCGGTTCGCGATGAGAATTCGGGCTAGTTCCTCCTTGGAGGGAGTAACGCACGCTTGGAGATCAGCCGGCATATCAACGAGTTTAATCGTTTTGGCCCGGGGCTGCGAATCGGTAGAGCCGTCCGACGTGGACGAGCTCTGCATGGGAGAAAATTGAAAGGTTGGGGAACCCGATTCCCCAGCCGACGGACGAATGACTCTAAAGGCACTAGCGATGGAATGATTAAAAGGAGGCGAATGACTTACCGTACTCTCGGGGGTAGCAGGAGTCTCAAGACTCTCTTTGTCTGTGGTGAGTTCTCCCTGGTTTGCTGGAGAAGCCCTGGTTAACAGCTCCCGCCTGGAAGCAGCCTCAGAAATGGCGGGCTCCGCGCTTGGGGAAGCCACGTGGGCGTCGAGGTTAGGCGGCTTTGTCCTCACGGCGAAGGTCCTCTTTCGCCGACCACTCAGTAGCGGGATCCTTGAAGTCACTTTAGAATCGAAAAACGCAGTACCACAATCGCGAAGACTGTAAATTTACGATGAAAATCGCTTGGAAATTAGCTTGAGATCGCACAGAGACGCCAGAGATAGCGGACGATGTTCGCACGTCGAGCGCCACGGAGCGAATGATCCGACTTCTGACGCTCGCACCGCGGACACACCCTTATATCTACGCGACGGTAGAACATTCTCGATTTTCGGCAACCGAACGATTCGCGAATCTTCGGTTATTCGAAGCCTCGCGATCGTTTCTTAACGTTCGCCGCGTTTTCATTCTCTCTCACTCCTTCACTCTCTCTCGCACTCGCACTCATAAACGCACGTACACGGGACGACACGCTCATCGGCAACGAATTTGCTCGCAATGCTGTTTATGTTTTCGTTCTCGAACTTTCGTGGTACGTTTGCGGCACGTCCGTTGTCACTATCCTACATTACTTTTACAATCTTTTACAATATTTTCCAAATATTATTTAAACAAATAAAGTTTATTGAAATTCTTTTTCGCACAAAAATTGCCTATTTAAAGACTAACAATTTACAAAAAAAAGAATCCAATTATCTTCTATAATTCCGGAGATATTCCCAAAAATATGGTTTTCACCCGCAACTTCGAGGGCTATTTTCACCCCTCCGATATGCACGATTGCCGATAAAAAAAATACGTGTCAAATATTTTTTTAAGAACTATATCTCACATAAGTTTCATCAAAATCGGCGTGTCTGGGTTGGATATATTCCCTTGTCAGACTCAACAAGAACTCGCGGAACAATTAAATGTGACGCAAAAAGCAGTATCACTTCGTATGAAAGCTATGGGAAAGATTCAGAAAGTGGGAAAATGGGTATCACATTTGACACAATTGAGGCGTTCAATTTGGAAATACTAGCACATGCGGATTATTCTCCAGACTTGATTGCGTCTGATTACCATCTATTCGCATCATTGGGACATGCACTCGCCGAACAACACTTTGATTCGTATGAAAATGTACGAAAATGGCTCGACAACTGATTCGCTTCAAAGTGATAGTTTTTTTTGGTGTGGCATTCACAACTTGCCGAAGAGGTGGGAAAAATGTATAAATTCCAATGGAGACTATTTTGAATAAAATTTTTTTTATAATTTTCAAATAACAGACGTGCAATTTTTACAAAAAAATTCCGATTTCATACTTCTACACCTGGTATATTTGTGACATCTGAAAAGTGACTAATAACGAATAGACAAATATTAAGGAGGGATGATCCTAACATCCCAGAGACGACCTAGGAGGTAAATCAAGATATGCATGGTACATAACAGGGTAGGTAATCCTAATTATGTCCATTACTTTGTTATATCCCCACCGATGTAGCGGGTGGAAATACAAACGCGAGGGAAAAACGTTGAGTTCTAGTCCCGATTTGCGAAAGGTGCAAGGAAAATTAACTTAATGATTATAAGAAGATAAATATAAAAACGTATATTTCACGAACTGTTTGGTAAAGAGTGCTGTACGAGAGTGTCGCCTCTTCGTTCGAACTAGATCAGGGTTAGGAGGTTTAGTTTGAAGGGAAGGGAGATTCCAGGTAGGTAAGCGGGAAAGGACAGTTGAACTGTGGGAATGCGCTTCTGCTGTTCTTGCACTTCTTATTATGAAGTTACTCTTATGCTAATTACTTATACTGCTATGGTTACAATAATACGAATAATAATAATAATAATAATAATAATAATAATAATAATAATAATAATAATAATAATAATAATAACAACAACAACAATGATAATAATATTAATAACAATAATGACGATGATACTAATAATAATAATTATGATTATAATGACGTTAGTAACGACGGAAGGAGTAGGATATAACAACTTTATACAGTGGTCATTCGTTATAGGCAAAAATGTCCTTTCCGATATAAGCAAAAATGTTATCCCCACCACTGGGGGAAGACCCCTCGAGACCCCCGAGGTTCGCTCGCCGAGAAGTGTAACGTGATCCGGGGCTTAGTATATCCGTGAGACAATACCAATGCAAATATAAAACTTTTTTATTTTTGACTTTTTCGTTATCAAACTTTTACCAATTGATTCTTGACATTTTTCCGATTAAAATGAGACCAAACACGATATAATTTGTATTGGGATTATGGAAGCTAGGTGTTATATGTTCAAATAAAACACAATAATTAAATTTAATTTTGAAAATGAACTAGTGAACTCTTTGTAGATCTTTACTCTAGACGTGCGCTTTTAAGACTAGTCCTCGGACCGTTTTTCCTCGTACTCGAGAGGTCCCATGCCTCATTGATACTTTTGTAACATCCCTGGAAGAGTTTTTTTCTTTTGGCAGTCCTATGTTCTATTCGTTACGCGCTAATAATTTAGTTACCGACGGAATTAGACTATTACCGACAGTATATAATTACCTTATGTATAAATTTCGACGGTCGGTAACTGATGTTATATACATTTTTGATTTATATTAATTATTTTATGATTTTCATTTAAAATAGATAGTATGTTTCATAAAGACAATCAAATGTTTAGTTAGAATAGTTAAAACAAGATTTATGTGTTATTTTATAGTTATTCTAATAAATGTATTATTCTATAAGGAAAACTCCGCAATGCTATGTGTCTACGTGCCGCGAAGCTAGCCCCGAATTTCCTGGAATTCTTGCGTTTCCCTAGAAAAGGATAGCAATACATTTTACAATTCGGACATTATTAATTATTAAAAAGTATTAGTTAAACAAATCAATCAATACAGATCAAGCGTACTAATATTATGTTATTCGGAATTAAAGTCAGATATCAGTTTAGTGTAGTATATATTGTAAATTATAATATTATTCAATAGAATATTCTAGAAGCATCGTACGCTTATACATTTAGCTCCGATCCGTATAGAAGTCGTGCGTAGTACATAGAAAAAGATAGAAAATGCAACTTTATTAAAACACTACTAAATTACTATTTTATTATCAGAAATATAGACCATTATGTAGAATGCGATATTAATAATGTAATTTAACCGATCGTTTGCTCAATTAATGTCTAATTATGGATTTATATGACAATTATATATTTCGACGTTATGGGGGTATTCCGAGAATTTGCCAGACTGGCGAGTATAAAAGCCGGAGCGAAACTCGCTCAAATCGCAGAACAGTTTTCGAAGTCGAGCCAGCTAGAAGTCTTCAGATAAGTATAACCGGAACAATTTTCGCTGTCAAGAGCCGCAACGAGTCTTAATACTTGACTGGTAAAGCGGGTATACGCCATTTGGATACTTGGTCGTGGGTCGTTCTAGTAGCCAGTGAACAACAGGCTCCCCATTCAAACGGTCTCGTATCTGAAACTCCGTTAGGAGAGTGCTATATCTAGCGCCAAGAAAGGCTAAGATATCGAAACGATAGCTCTCAGCTACTCATATTTGATTTTACATCGGATTGCTAACGCGCCATCAGATTCTCGGAGTTCGCTCTGGGTCGTTTCGTAGCCAGCTAACGCAGGCTCCCCATTTGAGCGGCTTGGTCTCTGAAGCCCGTGTCTTTTGGGTGGCAGTTCAGCAATTACGATTTCATATTAGAATCAATTGATTTGCTACCCTGTCGAACTTATACTGTTCACCCTTTTCCTGTATCGTTGGGTCGTTCTAGTAGCCAGTGAACAACAGGCTCCCCAATTAAGCGATCTGGTTTTGGCTGTCAGCGTTCGTTTTGACAAAAAGGGTCATGTACAATTAGTTGTCGAGTCAGACTAAAAGAGTAATTGTTCCGAGGTAATAATTTATTAGATTCAGACAAATCTTGGAATTTTGAATTAAGGAAAGAATATTGTTCTGTCATCAGCGTAATTTCAGTAGTCGACTACACCGCGTTAGATATCAGATAAAATTGTTAATCTGTCTAATTTTGCGAAAGCGTATTTAGGTACACTTAGAGAATTACACTTAGGTCGTGTTCCTCGCTGCGGTAGACTATAAAGCGCTAATATTATTAATAATTTCGTAAAAGATCTTTTTCATTATATATACTACAAACGTATTAATCAATATAAACTCTGTAATTGCGATAGCGTTCGAGACGAGAACCGAATAATTTAGGATATCGAATTCAATTAACTATATAAAAGCGAAGTTAGCTTTATACGAAAACAGACTTAGGTACGATTTAATATAAAATATTACCTAGCGAGAGTCATTTAGTTAGATTCATAATTATCTATTGCGTATTGCTTAATTTGTCAAGTTCTATTATTAATATTATATCAAGTCTATTTAGTTTCGTTCATCAAGTTAATATACTTTTTATATTTTGTTGTTATTTGTTATTTGTTAAATTCATTAGCTTTAGTAGATTTATTGAATAAATCTTGTTGTTGAAAGATATTGACCTGTGGATTTCACTCCTTAACCGCACACCACACGAATCCCACAATCTTTAGATTTAGTTATTTTCCAAAACGAGTCGTTTAATTGGTAAAAGCCGCTCTTTACCTTTTTAGCGCTAGTAACTATCTGAACTTAGGTTCCAGAGTCGTTACACTTTTGTATATCTTAGCATGCTTACACTAGAAGGACCGTCTCGGACAACGCAGTTCGTTGAATTCCTAATTAGACAGGATGTTTATACCTTGCCTTTAAAATAAGCTACGGAAGATTTAACGAGTGATTGATTTTTGTATATTTCAACAATTTGGACTATATTTACTGGTTTAATTGACAATAATTCGATTGTTTGCAATACTTGGGCATTGCTAATTTTTGTATTTTCCATCCACTTTTTTATATAACTTTCCCCATCATAGTCGTGACATTTTTCTGACTAAAATGAGACCAAACACGACATAATTTGAGTTATATTTACTTGCAATATCTTATTAAAGCAAAGTCATCGATGTACGCGTAACACTTGAAATTACAAGTAATTATGTCCTGAATTGTGTCGTGTTTGGTCTCATTTTAATGAGAAAAATGTTACAAATATGATGGAAAAAATTTCAAAAAAAAAAACATCAAAAATAAAAAAGTTTTATTCTTGCATTAGGAGTGTCCTTCTGGTAGGTCGCTGTTTGTTTACGTTCGGTCTCTTTCGCTCGAAATGTAGTGCCTTTACGATATACGCAAACGCCGGGCGTGTTATTTTTCTCTCCTGTCCTTTTCTACGTTCGGCAAGACATCAATCAATGTAGGACCTGTGCATTATAAGCCAAACCTCAGACCCGGAAGATTTGCTTATAACGAATGACCACTGTATTCATAATTGTTAACGAAATAGGACAGACTGTTTGGATGTTGTATGTGACGTAACGGTACATACGATGTAACTTGTGAAACAACTGGAGTATTTTAGAGGATAAAACCAATGTTACCAAATCCCTCCCTACTTCCCTACCCCATTTTCCTTCCCTCTTTTTACCTTCTCCCTCCTTAACAATCCATCTTATACGCCATCCCCCATACATCTCTGTCGAGATCCTTAATTAAATCTTCCCAGCACTTTCTCTTCTTTTTCCTTATGAGGACAGCTTTACACTCATCGTACCATAGTTTTGCAGCCTCGTATTCCTCTCTTCTTATTTCCCTTCTTTTTCTTATCTTTGTAACTCTGCGGGCTGCTTTGTTGCCTCCTTTCCATATCTTATCTACCTCCTTGTCCCACCAGTAGGCGTTACTTCTTCTACTCCTATCTCCCCCTCCACTTCTTTTTTTAGTGTCTTATCACAAACACTGCCCATTAACCCAACCACCTTTTCCTCTACTTGCTGCCAAGAAGTATCTTCATTTATACCAACCAAAACCTCTTTGTATTTTCGTAAAAATTCCCTTACTATAAATTTTCTCTTTTCTTTTAAATTTCCCATTACCCATCCCGGGATGTCCCTCGGTGTATCTGTTAGGGTTCTTTCTGATTTTTTTGTATCTAGAATACTGAAGGTTATACATGGTGTTCGGCTACTGGTGGGAACAATTTTAAGGGGTGGTAGCTGGGGTGATTCTGAACAACTTTTTCCTTTACCAAAATGCTGGTTAAAGCTTAGTTTTTGAATTATTAATGAAAAACACTGACCAATGAGAGCGCGCATAGACCGGTCGCGCGACAGCGTAAGCGACAGCTTCGAATATGACGATCGATCGTCGTCGTGAACAAATGTATCGATACCGTCGGTAAAACGTCGGTATATCGTCTGTATAACAGGAAGCTATTAGGTGAAAGTTACATCGAATAATGAATAAAAAAATCTGGATTATTGTTGAATTATCATTCATTCATGAATAAGAAATAACAAAATTAGTCCCTATTCACGTAATCAGAATAAATCGAATACGTTTATTCGTTATCGCAAAGAAATGATAGATCAAATATGGAAAATTATTTCCGTTAGATATTGTGATGATGAAAAAGAAGAAATTCTCACTTGTATAAAATTAAATAACCTCTCCATACAACAAATAAAAATTTCAATTTGAACAATTAACGAATTTCAATACAACTCACAGATTAAACCGTAAATAATCACGATGAAAATGCATCTCTATCACTGGGTCGATCCACCGATTGTGTGGATTGTGTCTATGTGCGCTCTCATTGGTCATTGTTTTTCATCAGTAATTCAAAAACTAAGGTGTAACCAGCATTTTGGTAGAAGAAAATGTTCAGAATCACCCCAGGTACCACCCCCTAAAATTATTCCCACCAGTAGCCGAACAGCCTGTATATATGAATAGGAAGGCTCTTTGAGTACTTGCGAGAAAGTTAAGTCTCGATCCTATGCACTGTCTAGTGGCGATGAGCGTGGGAGTGAAACCGCCACAATTTCGCGAATAAAATTTTCCAAATTTTCAAAAATTCTTTAGATGAAAAGCAAATTCCTATTAAAAATATTATTGGACTAGCATGTGATAATGCGCCAGTTATGGTTGGCCGCAATAATTCATTTATGTCACATTTAAAAATAGAAGTTCCGGAATTAATTATTATAAATTGTATTTGCCATACTTTCACGCTTATAGCTAGTCACTCCTGTGACCAATTACCTTCGGCTTGCGAGGATTTAATTAGAGGAGTTGCCACTTACATTTCGGGCAGTGCAAAGAGATGTGCAATTTTGGTTGAATTTCAGGATTTTTTTGAAGTTCAGCGATTAAAAATTAAAAAATTATCAAATACTAGATGGCTTTGTCTCCATTAATGTGTTATTAGATTATGAAATAATTGGGATGCTTTGAAAAAATTTTTCATTATAGCTGCAATAGAAGAGAAATCTAGCTTCGCCGAAAATATTTTGGATTATTTTAACGACCCCGTGATTAAAGCCTATATATTTTTTCTTAAGTATTCTTTACATTTTTTTAATAATTTCAATGTTCTGTTTCAGTCTGGTAGTATTTTAATTCATAAATTTTTCGAAATTAGTCAAAAATTAATTCATCAAATAGGGCAAAATTTTATCAAAATTGACGCGTTAAAGAACATAGAAACTTTGGATATAGATAATGTTAATAATATTCAGAATATTGGAAATGTTTATATAGGCCCGGAATGTGAAAATTATTTAGAATCTGTGGAAGTAGAATCTGCCCGTAAAATTAGAAGAAATTGTTTGAATTTTTGTACTACTGCAGTTCGAGAGATGCTTGTACGCCTGCCTTTACAAGATCCTTTTTTTAAACAATTACATTTTTTAGATCCAAAAATAGCTTTATATGATGAAGGTAGACATAAAATTAAAGATTTAACTTTTGTCGCCAAACGTGAAAGTAATTTAACAGAAATTAATGTAACAGAATTAGCTTTTGAAGGGCGAAGTTTACCATCGTCTTTTAATGACGACGATAAAAAAGAATTAATTGGTTTAACTTTAGATAAAATGTGGAAACATATTTTACGTGTTACAAATTTCGATGGGGAAAAGATGTTTCCACATTTAAAGTCATTAGTTGCAATAGTTCTTTCTTTACTCTACTCAAACGCCGAAACCGAGCGTATATTTTCTATTGTAACCGACGTCAAAAATAAAAAAAGAAACCAATTGTCTAATGATACGGTTTCTTCAATTTGTATAGTCAGGTCCAGTTTTCAATCAAAAAATATTAATTGCACTAATTTTGAAGTAGATTCGCGACATCTCGAACTGCATAACGCGCAAAATTTATATGATACTAAATGCACATCTGATAGTTTGTGATATGTTGTATTTTTACTTATATGTTTACTTAGAGCTTCTATTTATTTTATTTTATATTATTTGTGCAATTTTTACTAATATATATTTAGATATAGCTTCTATTTATTTTATTTTACATTATTTGTGCAATATCCTTTTAGTTCCTTTTATTATTATTATTTTGTTATTTATTATTTTATAATGCTGTTGTGCCAAAAACAAGACAAATTGTGATATTTTAAGTTATTTTAAAAATCACATTTATTTACACTGTTATGTTATTTTATAAATTCCATTACAAATTGTCAGCATCACTTTTGGCCTCGTCTAACTCCATATTTTCTCCTTGCTTATATGGTAAGCCTCGGTCTCGTCTCGGTTGCATTCCTTCCGGGGTTTCGATATGCCTTCTGCATTCTTTAGTTGCATGACCCGCCCCTCCACATCTCCAACATTTAACTTACTAAAATTTTTTCACACTTATTAATGGTAGCCGCCGACCACCCTATTTTAATTGCTTTATCCGCTAAGAGGGGGGTTGCTATGTCGATTGAAGCCTTAATTAGCGCAGTCTGGTGACCTCGGACTTCCCTAAAAAGCCTCATTACCTCTATTTTGTCCTGTCCCTATTCTATCGGTATTTTTAACTTCTGGCATATAGCTTCTCTTATACCAGTAGCGTCCATAGTAGGGTCTATTCTACGTAATCTTAAGCCCTCCCTCGGTTTTAAGCATCTCATTCTTGCCTTTCCCCCAATTTGTTTATCAATATGTTTTACCCATTCTTGTAACCTTTCCCCACCCTCGACTTCAACCAGTATAGCGCCTCCTCTAGCCATCCTCATTGATTTGATTACAACCCCCTTCGGGGAACCATCCTCCCTCTTGAAATTGTTAATATCAGTCAATCCCTGGCTTTCATTATACTTGACGTAAATTGCTTTACCTTTGTGCTTCCTGGTTTGTTTACCACTTGTCTTTAGTCCTGTTACTCTTTCGCTATTTCCTTTTGTTGCCGTTTTAGCCGGTTTGAGAGTTCTCTGTTGTACTTCTCCAAGAGTCCTTTGTTGTATATCGCCAACTCTCAGTGCCTCCATGTTACTGGACATCAAATCTGAAACAACATTCGTTTTAGTTAGATGTCGAGTACTACCTAAACCTTTGGTGACTTCACTCCAAACCCTGTCCGTTCCTGAGAAACCATCTTCCGTTTGAGTCCCTATGGATCTCATTGTTTTTGTTATTGTTTCTCCTGTCCTTGTATATACAGTTTTGGTCTGCACCCCCGCTATGCCTGCATCCATTCTTGTGATGTTATCCCCAACAGCTAGGTTAGTGCTCTTTTCGAGGGGCAGTATCTTTTGTGCGTGATCTTTCTGATTTTGTAAGTGCTGTTTCAGCTTCTCAATTTCTCTTGCGGCAGGACTGATGTCCTGTGCTGGGCTGTTCCAATATGGTCTTGTCCTATCTGCAACCGCACCATTGTTCTTTCTGCTGTTTCTCTGGATATGGTCACTCCCACCACATCCGTAGCAGACGCCTCTATCAAGCCTACAAAGCCATGCTAGATGGTTCCCAGCACCGCATTTGAAACATTTTCTCCGATCCGTGTATTAAAAATACCTTAGTAAACGTTAGCTCCTCTAAACGGAGCCCACGACGCGGGAATTGCCAAATTTGCGCCGCCTCCGAAAAGGTTGAAATGTATTTAATATACTACCTAACAAGTAAATAGGTTTCATTCATATCTGTTACGTAATTGTATGATTGAATGAGATAGAAATTACTTATTTAGGAAATAGAAATTATTTTATACTTTTTAGTGCATTTCGAAGTCGGTGTATTTTTTTCCTAAAAATTATTTTCACGTCAAGGCTCAAGACTATCATCTTCAAGAAGCTGGCGTCGAGACCAGCACAACAAAACTCGCAGACGGCAATTTCAAATGCTCCAACCCACAGGGCAAACTCGCACTTTTGGGAACACACTTCAAGAGAATACACACAAAAAACTTCCCTACAGATCAACCACCATCACTGTTCGAAAACTTCATCAATAGCAAAGTGAACGAAATCATAAACAACTTCAGCACACAACCCATAACACAATTCAGCGATGATAACAAGGCAGACTTGCCCTCCGAGCCCGACAACTATTTCACCAACACAGTCGAAATTAAAATGGCACTGAAAAAATTAAAAAACAAAAAGCCATCCAGCTTTGACAAGATTTCTAACGCTGTACTAAAAAAGTTGCCTGATAAGATAATCCGCATGCTGGCCATTCTATTCATGAACTGCCTCAATAACCACTACTTCCCTGATGGAAAACTGCAAAAGTGGTCGCAATTCCAAAGAAAGATAAGGATCCGACCATACTGGAAAATTATCGCCCAATAAGCCTTTTGCCAAATATAGGCAAATTATTTGAAATCATAATAAATAATAGAATTAATAGTTTTGTTTCAGCCAATAATTTACTACCGGGCCAACAATTCGATTCGGCTTCAGGTCATTCAACGGTGATATCTTGGTGTAACACTAACTGACAGATATAACTTTAATAAACATGCACTTACAATCCTTGATAAAGCAGAAAAAGCCTCCAAGCAATTATCAAGACTCTTCTACTCCAAATATATTAACACAGATGTTAAAATTCTAGCATATAAAATTTTCATAAGATCCATTATGTCGTATGCCTGCCCAATTTGGTTCCATCCCACGGTACATTATGGAAAAAATAAGAGTATTCGAAAGAAAAATATTTAGAGCAGCTACTAACCGTACAAAGATCATCCACCAGCCATCATGACAAATAAAGCGAGTCAGCAACAAGGTTGTCTACAATAAAGCAAAACAAATTGTATAAGCAAACTGTGAGTATATTGTAATTTTATGTACTTCAAAGACTGATTTAAATAAACAATGTTAAAAAAAAAAAATATACCGGTTCTCGTCCGATCACCGAAGTCAAGCTGAGTTGGGCGCGGATAGTACTTGGATGGGGAGTGCCGTTTAGGAACTCCGTGTGCTGTTGACATTTTTTTTGTTTTTTTTCTGTCCTTGAATAAAAAGTTCAAATAATTGCATTCATTTAAAGCATTTTTTACTCTGCTTAAGTTATAGTCGTTGAACTTTGTATTGCATACAATAGTAAAAAAAAAAGAGAAAGTCAACAGAGTACGCGGAGTTCCCAACCGGTCACCAATCCAAGTACTATCCGCGCCCAACTTAGCTTGATTTCGATGATCGAACCAGAACCGGTATATCCTGACTTTTTTTTTTAGTTTTAAATGCGTTTATTTATGGCCACAGAATTGTTTTACAACAATACATACTTTAAATAAACAAAAAGTACTTTGGCTCTTGTCAATGTTCTAGAGACTTATACTACCTTGCACTCAGTCTTTAATTCTTATATTTATTCTCACGATAACTGCATATTATATCGTTCGTTATACTTTCTTTATCACAAATTACATTGCTTTGGTTAAAAAGATTAACTTTTTTCAGGTAATGTTCCCCAAAAATAGCCAACAAAAAGGGAACTAGCATCGCAATGGCAGACTTACATCTAGGAGAAAATAAATAAACCGTGAAATTATTTACAATAGAAGATAGAAGATAGAAAAGAGAAAAGAGGTATGAACTTTTAATAATAACATTAGCAATAACATACTGTTAGAACTTATTATCTTATTCTACTTGTATGTACGCACTTCGTCATAGTAATTGGAAGACTACTGATTTATATCTAGTATTTGTACAATCTGTCAGTCTTTTGTTTATATTTATACTCTATATTCTTTCTATATACAGGGTGTCCCACAATTAGTGTAAGACCCGAAAAGGGGTGGTAGGTGGGGCGATTCTGAACAACTTTTTCCTTTGCCAAAATATTGGTTGAGACTCCATTTTCGAGTTATTAGCAAAAAACACTGACCAATGAGAGCGCGCATAGACCAGGCGCGCGACAGTGCGAGCGAAAGCTTCGAATATGAGGCCGATCGTCGTCGTGAACAAATGTATCGATACCGTCGGTAAAACGTCGGTATAACGTCGGTATATTGTCGGTATAACAGGAAGCTATTAGGTAAAAGTTACATCGAATAATAAATAAAATAATCTGGATTATTGCTGAATTATCATTCATTCGTGAATACGAAATAACAAAATTAGTCCTTATTCACGTAATGAGAATAAATCGAATACGTTTATTCGTTATTGCAAAGAAATGATAGATCAAATATGGAAAATTATTTTCGTTAGATATTGTGATGATGAAAAAGAACAAATTCTCACTTGTAAAAAATTAAATAACCTTTCCATTCAACAAATAAAAATTTAATTTGAATAATTAACAAATTTCAATACAACTCACCGATTGAACCGTAAATAATCACGATGAAAATGCATCTCTGGAACTGGGTTGATCCACCGATCCTTATTGTCAGTATAAATAATAGAATCTCTCAAACAACTTTCAAGAAACTTCACTGTCACTTATCACTGTCATCTTTCATTATTAGTTGTCCTTATCATTTTTCTTTGTTATTTTTCACTAATTTTCATTGTAAGTCCGGCACGTAAATAGGACGAATGTAAACACGTGAACGAATATTCATAAATAACTTAAACTATACTATCTTGAAAGCAAGAAAACACAATTTTAGATTAACAACAACGATAGATTTTATTTTAACACGTATCTTTCGACAATAAACGATGACCGTCGATCGACGCCGCAGTCGTTCAACAGAACATCGTTGCATGGCAACCGTTCGCGACGTATGTCTCGCGATCGAGAACGAAACCGCGATCCGTGGCCAGTCTAACAATGGCTTCTAAAAAAATACAATATAATTTCGATTCCTGAATTCGGATACCTTATAATGAGAATATAGCGTATCGTTAAACATACATATCTATGAATAATCGTTCACGCATTTTCATTCGGTCCGTTTACCGGTCGTGCTTATGTTGTGCAATTATTAGAAAGAGACAGTGAAATAAATTGAGAGTTCATTGACCCTGCCAGGACATCAGCTGTTGATGTTCTGATCGATGGATCTACCCAGTGACACAAATATTTTTTATCGACGCTAGTTTCTTCATGAATCAATGGGTAAGTTTTATTTAAGTTGTTTCTATCTCTTGTCTCTTAAAACTGAACGTACGCAGCAATTGATTTATTTCACTTCAATGAGGTACTGCATTAGGTATTCTATACCTTTTCTATCCCATCTCATAAGCAAGGTACTTATTCGTTTTGAAACGTGAATCTATTCGTTTGTTTCATTCGAATAGTCGGCAAAATAATTTTCGTGAATTAATTCTTTTTCCTTTTTGAAGGCGTAAAATCAATACAATATACTTGGTCTGGGTAAACAACAACTAATTACCTTATCTTCCATTCACGAATTACGAAGAACTTAATATTATTCTTAACTTCTTAATTCATTATTCGATGTAACTTTCACCTAATAGCTTCCTGTTATACCGACGATATACCGACGTTTTACCGACGGTATCGATACATTTGTTCACGACGACGATCGGTCGTCATATTCGAAGTTGTCGCTTACGCTGTCGCGTGGCCGGTCTATGCGCGCTCTCATTGGTCAGTGTTTTTCATTAATAATTCAAAAACTAAGCTTTAACCAGCATTTTGGTAAAGGACAAAGTTGTTCAGAATCACCCCAGCTACATTCCCACCAGCAGCCGAACACCCTGTATATATTTTACTCACGCGAATCCTTCTTTTTTGTAGACATTTTTGGTTCTGTTGCGTCTGTATCACAGGTCTCCTGAAATGCCGGTTTGAGCGTGTCTACGGATATGTTTGCTTGTTTACTTTAATTTGTATACATGCTCTGTTATACGTTCTATGATTTGAAATGGACCTTCGTACGAAGAGTCTATTAGTTCTTTTGCTCTGTCAACCCGAACAAACACGTGTGTACGTGTATGCAACTTGTTATGTATGAATTTCTGTGTTTTCCTGTGATGCATGACAGGACGGGGTTTAACCAGTCTAATTTGTTAACGAACGGGTATAGCCGGATAAGGTGGTCAAATGTGCCCTTGAGTCGAATTAGAAACCCAATTCGTCAGTCGATAGCAGATACAAAAAACAACATCTCACACCAAGTTTCAACCCCCTATCTCATTCGTAAGGGTAGTAAAAGGGAAAAAACGAAATTCCGGTTTTTGGCCCTTTTTGCCTATTTAATTTCGTTCAAAAATTCTGAAAAAATTCTAAAACATGGAGGACCATATAGCGCATATTATAGAATTATTTGAGATTTTTTGATTGCAAATTGTAGTCGTGAAAAATCAAAAACCGAAAAAAAATCTGAAAAAATGCGATTTTTTAGTGAAGATGTCGGAGCACTACTTTTATATTAATATGGTAGTTAGGTATTAGTATAACTATTATTCTCTAATTTTTTTAGATTTTTCGGTGAAGTGCGCCGTAGTTAAAAAAATCAAAAACCGATTTTTTCGCGCGAAAAACCAACTTCTACTTGGAATTTTTATGTCAATTTCCCATAAAAGATGCATTAGGCAATTTTACGAGGATTCACGTTCGTACAATTGGTTTATGGATTACAACAATGATATTAACTTAATTAATTAGTTATATGTAATGATCTTTATATACTTAAATGTTTAAGGGTGTTTCAACAATATCGGTGTCGCAGCGGTTAAGGCTCATGACTCGTAAATCGCTAATGCTTTTTTTGGCGCAGGTTCGATCCCGTCCGAACTAATATTTTTTATTTCTTTTTTTTTTCTTTTAATTATTAATTTTTTCATTCTAATTATATACCAATGGATCAATGGACTACTTATTTAAAAACATTTTTAATACATTTTAGGCATATTTCAAGGTTTGTTTTTTTTTTTAACTTGAAAAACTTTGACAACTTTAAATTCATATAAAAATAATTACGGAATATTTTGACTACATATCTGAATTGTGCTACGATTTTATGTGTTTCTAGTTGAGTACATATATCAGTCCAATTTTTTAATATTTCATTTCTTGTAACTAAGTAATAGAGGTCTGTCTATTACTTATTGTTGTAGGCATTTTCTTAATCTTGAATAGTTAAAGATTGGGTTTTCTCCTATTCAGGTATCCGACCATTATACGTTGGGATGTTGTAAACTTGATGTTTGAAAAATGGTTAATTCAATCCATTCTTGAAATAATCGCGATATACAATATTAAGCAAAATATTTCAAACGGAGCAGGTGATACCTGTTACAAATGAAGGCCGCGATGACGACTGATACACTCGACATAGTATTTCTTTAACAATGGAAGGTGATAAGTCACGAAAAGTAAAATGTTTAAAAATAAAAATATATAAAATCGTAGCACAATTGAGACATGTAATAAAAAATTATAATTTTTTTTTAAACTTACTTATAAAATAATTTTCAGAAAAAAAATACACCGACTTCGAAATGCACTAAAAAGTATAAAATAATTTCTATTTCCTAATGAAGTAGTTTCTATTTCATTCAATCATACAATTACGTAACATATATGAATGAAACCTATTTACTCGTTAGGTAGTATATTAAATACATTTCAACCCTTTCGGACGCGGCGCAAAATTAAAAGATTTTCTTGAACATGTCAATCTTTGGACAGCCGTACATAGGCAAGGCTCGTATAGCAATTTTTTTTCTATACATATAACTCGACAGCAGGCCGTGAAGTAGTAGTTGGTACGTATAGAACGTAACTATGGTCTATCTAGATTCATAGATGCGATGGAAAGACTCGATCGCCGCATATACTATAAAGATAGAGCCCATCTGCCGAAAATTTGGTAATTCCTGCGTCGTGGGCCCCGTTTGTAGGTTCTTAGATCCATGGCTTCCATATGCGAACGAAGTCGATTCAGTTTCATTTATATCAGAAACGTTGTGAAATGAAGATTCAGTTGTTACATTTGCGTATATTACCAGATATATCTATAATGGTTCGTATTCTTGCTCAGGATTTATTAATATGCAATACGCCATACCACAATCAACTAGTTATTGGCAGCAACGTTTACTGATGTATTTTTGATTTTGCGCCGCCTCCGAAAAAGTTGAAATATATTTAATATACTACCTAACGAGTAAATAGGTTTCATACATATATGTTACGTAATTGTATGATTGAATGAAATAGAAATTACTTCAGTAGGAAATAGAAATTATTTTATACTTTTTAGTGCATTTCGAAGTCGGTGTATTTTTTTTCTGAAAATTATTTTATTTCACGCTTTTTAGTGGAATGGGGAGAATTGTATAGGATACTGTAAGACAATTCTTCAGGGCTTTTTTTGTCTGCGTAAGTGCCACGAGCATAATTAAGTATAATACACCAACGTCCACGTGAACTCATCTTGCTGCAGAAGTCGGGTGTTAGAGCGGTAAAGCTTAGTTAGTGTTTTGGGACAGTGCATTGTGATTGCCCTTTCTTGGTTTTCCGGCGCATAGCACTTGGCGTTCCACTAATATTAATAATAATAGTTTTTCGCTAATATCTCGAAAACTAAAGATTTTCCTGAAATTTGTATATGAACAAAGTTGTTCAGAATCATGTCTGTGATAACATATTAAAAGCGCAGTAAAATCGGAGAAATTTTTTTTCAAAAGTTGTAGGTTTTTTTTGCAAAAAAAATACTTTGCAATTAAAAAATGAAAAATTTTTTAATAATGGTACCAATGGGGAGTCAGACCGTACCAGATGCAAAAGGTTTCGTTCCGATTGGTCCACCCAGTTAGGAGTAATCGGCGAACATACATAGAAAAAAAAAAAAAAAATATACAGGTCTAATTGAGTACCCTCCTCCTTTTTCGAAGTCGGTTAAAAATTATTTTTATTTCCACAGGCAATGGGGGTTTCAGTGGGTAGTCTGCAATTAACGTTAATCTCCGACTACACACACTAGTCTAAGAACACAAGGATTGTGTGTCAACGCCTTTCCCCCACTGAGTAAAAAACAAACCTTGAAATATTCCTAAAATGCATTAGAAATGTTTTTAAATAAGTAGTATCCATTGCTATATAATTAGAATGAAAAAATTAATAATTAAAAGAAAAAAAAAGAAATAAAAAATATTAGTTCGGACGGGATCGAACCTGCGCCAAAAAAAGCATTAGCGATTTACGAGTCAGGCGCCTTAACCGCTGCGACACCGATATTGTTGGAACACCCTTAAACATTTAAGTATATAAAGATCATTACATATAACTAATTAATTAAGTTAATATCATTGTTGTAATCCATAAACCAATTGTACGAACGTGAATCCTCGTAAAATTGCCTAATGCATCTTTTATGGGAAATTGACATAAAAATTCCAAGCAGAAATTGGTTTTTCGCGCGAAAAAATCGGTTTTTGATTTTTTTAACTACGGCGCACTTCACCGAAAAATCTAAAAAAATTAGAGAATAATAGTTATACTAATACCTAACTACCATATTAATATAAAAGTAGTGCTCCGACATCTTCACTAAAAAATCGCATTTTTTCAGATTTTTTTTCGGTTTTTGATTTTTCACGACTACAATTTGCAATCAAAAAATCTCAAATAATTCTATAATATGCGCTTTATGGTCCTCCATGTTTTAGAATTTTTTCAGAATTTTTGAACGAAATTAAATGGCCAAAAAGGGCCAAAAACCGGAATTTCGATGATGTGAGATGTTTTTTTTTGGATCTGCTATCGACTGACGATTTGGGTTTCTAATTCGACTCAAGGGCACATTTGACCACCTTATCCGGCTACACGCTTTGTTGAGGAATATGTGTGGTTCAGTTTCTGTGGTTTCGCTAACAAAAATTTCTCCAGGTAACCTTAGTGCAACCCCACAGACCATCTCAGCTGCAGATGCCTTAATATCCTCCTTGTAGCTGGTTTGAAATCCCAGCAACACTGTTGGCAGGATGTCATCCCAGTTGGTATTTTCATGACACATTATTGCTGCTTTCGGAGATCTGTGCCACCTTTTAATCATCTCATTTGACTGGAGATGGTACGTTGTAATTCTATTTTTATTACAGCCTATTAATCTGACTAGGGACTGGAAAATTTGGGACTCAAATTGAAATCCTTGATCTGTTGTGATCATTGCTGGGGCTCCCAATCTAAATATCCAGCAGTCATACAAGGCTTCTCTCACCTTTTCAGCTGTGATGTCTGACAGTGATAATGCTTCAGGCCACCTGGAGAACCTATCTATGAATGTCAGACAAAATTGATATCCTTTAACTGTGGGTAATGATCTTATGATGTCCACATGTATATGCTAGAATCGGCAGACTGGAATCTCTATTTTTTCTGGTACTGGTTTACTGTGACGATGAACCTTGGCTTTTTGGCAATGCAAACAAGTGCGTGACCACTTGGCTATATCTCTGTTCATTAAGAGCCAGACGAAATTTTCTCCTATTAATTTCCTAGTTGTACGTCCACTAGGATGTGATAAATTGTGAACTTTATTAAAAATGCTTTTTCTTAAGGATTTGGGTATACATATAAGGTTGTATACTAATACAAGCAAAGGTAAAGATTGCAACTTTCTTATTTCTTACTATTTTTTCATGAAATTTTTACTGTCTTATTTGTCTAGTTTTCCTGATTAAAATCAGGAACTATCAAACACGATATGATTACGATCGTAATTACTTATGTAACAAACCATAAAAGTTTCGGGTTTTCACACTTACGAGAAATTACATTTACGGTAAAGATACAAATTCCTCCTAACGGCTTGCTATATAAGTAATTATAATTTTAATTATACCATGTTTGGTAGCATTTTAATCAAAAAAACGAGACGAATACGATAATCAAAGTTTCATTCACGAAAAACCAAAAATAAAGAATTTTGATTTTTGAATTTAAAAGACAACATGCACGAGTCTTTCACGTTTGCCGAACGTTCGAAATTCTATCCCTCCTTGTCTTTTGTATCGCTGTCTCTTTTTACGTTCGGCACGCCACAAAAAATGTAGTACTTATTCCGTAAATGTTACAATCAAGACCCGCAGAAGTAACATTTACAGAGATAATACTGTAATATACCGAAAATTTATTATAAGTGTAAGTTTAAAACATGTTTAAACTTAGCGCGCGCCAGACACAGGCGGTGGCGCGCACGACGCTTGCGTGAGAGACATCGAGCGAGAGTTAGGTTGCGTTGCGGCATAGCTACGGATAAAGCCAAAGATAATTAATATAAGGAAAATCCCGACAATTGTGTTGATTCAGGTATGCGAGTATTGTATATTGTATTTACTGTTTATGCCTGTCCAACACAGTGTATGTAACACTTAAACTTATTACAATTACAGAATTATTTCTGCAACAGCACACGTGTCTAATTTACACACATAACCTCTCCGCAATCCTCAGGTTTCGGACCCCGAAACTTACATAAGTATATTCCAAATTCCTAGAAATTGATTTGAATTAGATTTGAATTTTCCGCTCAAAAGACGAAAAATGCCAACAGGGAGTGCGCCTCTGGTTTCATCTCTAGTTTGTGCTCCCGCCAAACTTGTTCCGGTAACGTTACTTCTTCTGTCTATCTTTGGCAGGTTAGTTAATTTATGAATTTCTATGAACACAAGTTTTATCCGGTCTTTCGAAAGCACTGATGGATATCATTTAAAATGCATTCAATATATAAATACTGCTATTGGGCCAACATCCCTTTTGAAATTGCATCTCAATTCGTGTAACACGGTTAGAAGAATTGCAACTCAATTGCTTTTTTTATGGCACATTATTGATATCATCTGTGTTATCTTTCTGCTATACTGCATGAATAATATGGTGTGGTATGTATGTGTTTATACACTATTAAATTGTTAACATTCTTGAATATTCTTCCTTCAGGTGATAAGCATAGTTATTGTGGATAGAGCTTCAAATCTTGTTATCCAAAAGGCACAAAAATTGTGTTAGACCACTGTGTTAGTTGACATGATATTAATTGGAACTATCTCAGGCCACCCAGAGAAGTCGATCAATAGCAAGCGATACTTAGATATCTATCGATGATAAAGCACTTAATAGTGTCAATATGCATATGTTTAAATCTTTCCTATGAAACAACCACACTCTGGTTAGAATTTACTACATGCTTGGTGATTTTGCTATGTTGTTAAGGAATACAGGTCTTAGCACAGTGTACGATATTCTTATTTATTTTGGGCCAGGTGAGTTTGTTGTTGTCAGTTGTCCAATGACTGGGATGTAAAAGGTTATATCTATTGTTGAAAATTTGTTTTGTCAATGTTGTTGGCACATATGGTCAATGCTGTTCACCCAAAACTTCACAATAAATAGTTTCTTTTGTGTTATCTAGTCTTAACTCTTTTAAGTGCAGCAATATTTTACTGTGTAGTAATAGAATCAATTTTGAGTCAGTTTTTTGTTGATTAGCTGGTTGCTGGGTATTCAATACAATTGATATGTTGATCATGTCCAACCACAACAAAGCATTACCAACTTCATTGGAAGATTGTGGAATATGTATAATGTCTGTAGTAAACTATCAAGCATAGTGAATTTGTCATAGTTGTATCAATGTTGCTTCATCAGATCTTTGAAGGAAATTGAACATAAGCGGTTTGTAATTTGACTAAATAGTAAAGTAGCATCCTTTGGTAAAATGCTTGAAATGTTTTATTGCTTTAAAAATAGTAGCAAACTTAACGTTGTAAGTGCTATACTACTGTTCCTCGAATGTGAATTGAGGAGTTTCCATGTTTCATTAACTTTTTGATGCAGCACAGCTCCGCTTGTTAAGCCAGAAGCATTTTTAATTAAAAGTAGTAATATATTAATTTTTGGGATGTGCCAGCAAAGGTGCATTCACCAATTCTCCTGTTCAGTTATCCATTTCATTGGCCATTCTCCTGTTTCTTAATACTCTCTCAGCATTCATTTAGAGAGATTTGGTTTTGTGCAGCATTTCTTATTGTTCACAAATCTTTAAAAAGAGTGTGCAGCATTTCTTAGGCCAAAAGTTATTACATTATATTTGAAAATACCAAATGCAGTTATTATGGTTGCTTTTTTCCACTCTTTTGCAACCTAAGCGAGGTGACATACTTTTTCTAGATCCAGAGTTATGAATATTGTCATTCTGTCTAGTCTATCAGAGAAGTATTGGATGTGGAATATTGAATGCTTGTATGGTAATGTGAGGCTATTGAGTTTTTTATATTTGCCCCATAGGCTTCAATGACTATTTTTCTTGGTCATGAAGAACTACAAAAGTGACAACAAAACCTTTGAACAAGAAAATTGTTAATTTTTGTTTGTATTACTTACACATTTTCCAAAAGGATCCTTTGAGTTTGTTACCGTATAATACTATACTTTAGTGACAATGTGATGTTTTATGCTTTGGTACATTTTATTATGATTTTGATTATGTGATCTTAAAGGAATCGCTACAGATTGGAATTGCAAAGCGTGTAAGAGAATATAGTTTCATCAGTTCATGAATTTTTTAAAAAGTCTAGTTGAATCAGGTAGTCAAATGTGCCTTTAAGCCAAATGAATACATCAATTGATAGCATATAGAAAAAAAAGCATTTCATGACAAGTTTTAATTCCCTGTTTCATCTGTGGAGAGAGTAAGAGGGAAAAGACAAAATTCCAGTTTTTGGACACATATTCACATAGTGCATATTATAGAATTTTTTCAGATATTTTGATCGCAAATTGTAGTTGTGAAAAATCAACCATTTTTTATATTTTGCGGTAAGGTGCGCCGTAGTTAAAAAAGTCAAAAACCAATATATTCCTTTAAAAAAGTACTTTTCGCTCCGAATTTGCATGTCTTCTTTTCTCGCTATATTTATTAAGTAACCTTAAATAGATTCTCATTCATAATTGATAGAAATGCTATACAGTTAAATGCTATATAGTTAAAGAAATAAAATTCATTTATTCATTCACTTTACGTTGTAATTGGTTGTATTCTGGAATGGAAGACGTTACTTTAATGAAAATATTGGCAAAGAGGTTAAGAGTCCTGCTTCGTAATATGTACACATGTTTAGTTGCAGATTTGTGCCCTGTTGGACTTGGTTTTTTTCCATGTTATGTTTTTCATTTTCTTTCTGCTTTTTTTTACTTTTGTAATAATATTAGTATTTGATTCAAATTGTTTTTTAATACCAATTCATAGGGTAACAAGTAATAGTATTATATATACTAGTATATTAATAAATATCATTCTATATGAATACTGTTAAATGTAGGTTCTTTGTACCTGTGGATATAAAAATGTATAACAATTATTTAAAAACACTTACAAGTGATAAAAAAAATGAAAAGCACATTTGCCTATATTCGATTAGAATCATTTTATAAAACTGGATACCGTAATCCGAGTTGTCAATTTGGTTGTCTCCAACATTTCTATGTACATACCATTAGCTGTGTAGATCTTAAAATCAGTACGAGGGAATTCTCTTGTTAAGTCTCAAATCTAGTGATAAAGAAGCCTGAACAACTTTTGTCTAACTTAGGTTGTTTCTATTTAGGAATGACAAGAAGAGTAAATACATCTAGTTGCCAAAAATAAAGAAAACACGACATTTCGTCGCCAGTGGAATTTTGAGAAAAAGTAACATTTCTTCATGATTTTCTTTGCAGACTATTCTTAGAACTCAAATAGGTACAGAACCTGATTTTGCTAAAATAATGCGTGACAAATTTTCTTCTATTTAAAACTTTAGTTTCCTATTCGCAAAATTTTAAGGATAAAATAGTAAGCTCAGGCTCTGTATCGACATAGATTAACGTTCATGGCGAATTTCATGGAATTTCAAAGAAATCATGGCAAAATATTACTTTTTCGCAAAATACCATTGGCAGGGAGAATTCACTGCAGGACACTGTACACTGAACTAATGATCGTAATACGATTAACATTCTTGGCAGAAAAACATGTGCAAGTTTCTACGTCTTCTTATAACAGACCCTTGAGAAACAATGTTTGACATGGGAAAGAGAGGAAGACAAAAAGGAATCGAAGGAATCACGCCAATCGTGTTACGATCATTAGTTTAGGGTAAAACGTTTGAAGCACAACGTTAAGAAAAAAATAATCGTTCAAGTTATTTTTGGATAATAATCTTTTATGCCTTTTCGCTTGCTTATTCATCATTATTGTAGTAGGAAGTTACTTAAAAGGGACAACAAAATATTTTAGTGAAAAGTGGCAATGAAAAGTGTCAGCGAAGCAAAGTTCACTCAACCGACTAGTGACATCAGATGTTATGTAGTATCAAGATTAGTGAAACGACTCAGTCATGAGGACACATTTCCACCAAAGCAACATTATTTAAAACAGTAGGTGAGTCTAATTTAAATTATCTTTGCATGTTTTGTTAATTTAAAATAAATAAGTGTTAATACATTTATTAAGTATTAGATTTAAAATATTTTCTGATAAATAGAGAAGTTATTTTTCATTCAAAATATGCGATTTCTTTTTGGATCTTTGTAAGGTGCAAAATTGTATGTAATTGTGGACAACAATTTTTGTTATTTTGTTCCTTATTCGTTGTAACCAAATTTTTTATTTCTTTTATTTGGTGTAACTTTGATGTAGCGGCTTTTTCTTAGCAATTACACAGTCATGGCGTAAATGTGCTTGTTCATGATTATGTCTAGCTGTCAGGCTAAAAATTGTTGCCCTAGTTTTCAGACGCGTGCAATTATTGTGCTCTGATTGGTCCATGTTTTTGATTAATAATTAAAAAATGAAGCTTCAGCCCACATTTTGGTTGATTTGAACATTTAAATTGCACATTAAAACTTTCAGACTGTACTTCCAAAAACCTAAATGCTTTAAATTTTGGAGCATGAAATTTTGGGAATGGATTTCTGTTTAATAAAAATGTTGATTCCGCAAAGCAGTTTTGGCGACTTGAGAAAAAAATTTTGCATAAGTTAGGTGTCACTTTACCGATGCAATTATTACCGGCAGGATACTTGAGGCAGATTTGAAGGTGATTTTGAAGCTGTGAAATATGCTATTTTCATTTGTTCTTTTAGAAAGTATCAATGTATCAAGAGTACTAGAATTACAATATAACACATGGTTCATTGTGCTTTGCTACTAATGTATTATATGTATCAAAATGGATCGCATTAATTTAAATTTTCTTGCAAAGAAAATGAGTGACCATGAAAGAGCGTTTGAACGGCTAAAAGAATTAAATTTAATTTGTAGGGAAAAATGGTGTCCAAAACATAAAACGAAGATGTCTTACAATAATGAAACAGAACGATTAGGCAATTTCTGATGTTAAGGATCAGGAAAATATGATCACAGTATTATAGCTGTTCCCAACACATAGTTACGTCTTTTATTAATTAACTTATTTTGAAATTATGCTTGCACTAGCACTAGAAATTTTCTATGTGAAAATTTCAATAGGTTCGAGCGTTGTCATTTGAGTTTTCAAAATTCAGTAATAATAACATGCTTTTACATGGCAATTCTCATACAATAAGACTCAGCTTGAGTTTCCTATCGTTGAAGACGAAACGGTTTTAACTGAATCAATTGCAGATAGATTTTTGTTATGTAGAGAATTGTGTGTTTTAGCCCTTGACAAACAATATGAATTAGGAGAATTAATTGACGGTCCAGGTATAATAGTTAAAATTAATGAGCGTAAAATTGGACGAAGGAAGTTTGAAAGGGGACGTTTGCGTGAGGAACATGGGTATTATGTACAATTCTTATTGCTGTTGTTATTTTAATATATTTATTTCTAATTTTTATCTCCTATTTCATATTAAAAATTTAGAATAGGGATGATAGGGCAAGAAGGGCAAAAATACCTGTTCGAAATATGTCCTGGAACCAAAGAAATGAAAATACTCTTGTTCCATTAACCCCTTAACGCACAGTCTTTTTGAAAAAAAAACCGGACAAAGAAATCAATTTTTATGTACTACGCTTTTGTTTCATGGAAAAAGGTTATATTTTATTCTTGAATAAAATAGCTATAAGTGTTATAGCTTACAATTCAAGACTGGTAACACTGTCTAACAGCCAATTGGCGTTTCTAATTTGGACTAGTGATTCTTATAGGGTTTTTCGCGCTGATTACGAATTTGCAACCCGTTTTTCTCCAGCACGTACAGTTTTTGAAAAATTTGAGTTTGAAAAAAAAGCACATTTTTTAAATTTGAACTAATTTTGTGAGGTAACTATAAAAGATACTAAGATTCTGTTTACATCAAAAGATTCTATAGACTTTCCCGAATACAACGATATCTGCGTTTTATGCATTCTGAATGTTTAAACATGTTTAAATGGCCATTGAACGCCGAGAGACACGTATTTTGCATCAATTTTCACGTATATTTTTCAATTTATCTTAAAAAGTAAGGGTCTAGCGGAAAATTGAACTATATCACGCGATAGAGCAGATTTTCACCTTTAAAATGCACCCCTAGAAAGTTGCAACGTCGTTTTTTTTACGATGCCAGAAAGCAAAATAGCAACAGGGTGTTCGGCTACAGGTGGGAACCCTTTTAAGGGGTGGTAGCTGGGGTGATTCTGAACAACTTTTTCCTTTACCAAAATGCTGGTTAAAGCTTAGTTTTTGAATTATTAATGAAAAACACTGACCAATGAGAGCGCGCATAGACCGGCCGCGCGACAGCGTAAGCGACAGCTTCGAATATGACGACCGATCGTCGTCGTGAACAAATGTATCGATACCGTCGGTAAAACGTCGGTATATCGTCGGTATAACAGAAAGCTATTAGGCGAAAGTTACATCGAATAATGAATTAAGAAGTTAAAAATATTATTAAGTTTTTCGTAATTCGTGAATGGGAGATAAACCAATTTGTTGTTGTTTACCCAGACCAAGTATATTGTACTTAATTTATCTCTTCGAAAAGGAAAAAGAATTAATTCGCAAAACTTAATTTTGTCGTCTATTCTAATCAAGCAAACGAATAAATTCACGTTCCAAAACGAATGAGTACCTCCCTATGAAATGAGATAAAGCTGTAATGGAATATCTAATGCAGTACCTCATTGAAGTGAAATAAATCAATTGCTGCGTACGTATAATTTAAAAAATGCAGAAACAACTTAAATAAAACTTACTCATTGATTCATGAAGAAACTAGTTTCGATAAAAAATATTTTTGTCACCTGGTAGATCCACCGATCAGAGCATCAACAGCTAATGTCCTGGCAGGGTCAATGAACTCTCAATTTATTTCACTGTCTTTTTCCAATAATTGCACAACATAAACACGACCGGTAAATGTATCGAATGAAAACGCGTGAACGATTATTCATAGATATGTATGTTTAACGATACGCTACATTCCCATTATAAAGTATCCGAATTGAAGAATCGAAATAATATTACATATTTTATAAGAAGACATTGTTAGGCTGGCCACGGATCGCGGTTTCGTTGTCGATCACGAGGCATACGTCGCAAACGGTTGCCATGCAACGATGATCTGTTGAACGACTGCGACGTCGATCGACAGTCATCGTTTATTGTCGAAAGAAACGTGTCGAAATAAAATGTATCGTTGTTGTTAATCTAAAATTGTGTTTTCTTGCTTTCAAGATAGTATAGTTTAAATTATTTATGAACATTCGTTGACGTGTTTTCATTCGTCCTATGTACGTGTCGGACTCACATTGAAAATGAGTGGAAATTAATGAAAAATGCCAGAGAAAAGTGATAATGAAAACTAATAATAAAACGTGACAATGATACGTGACAGTGAGGTTTCTTGAGAGTTTTTTTGAGAGTTTCTGTATGGTGATTTATTTATACTATCAATAAGGATCGGTGGATAGACCTGGTGACACAGATGCATTTTCATCGTGATTATTTACGGCTCAATCGGTGAGTTGTATTGAAATTTGTTAATTATTCAAATTCAAATTTTTATTTGTTGAATGGACAGGTTATTTAATTTTTTACAAGTGAGAATTTGTTCTTTTTAACCGACTTCGAATAAGGAGGAGGTTACTTAATTCGATCAGTATTTTTTTTTTTTTTTTTTTTGCGTTCTATATCATACTCAAAGGGCATGAAAATCGGCGATTGGCGATTGGGTAATGTCCCTTGTTAGTGCCATATCCACCTTGTCTACAATTCCCATTGACTTATTGTAACCTATTATGCAAAGAGGCTTCTGGACACTCTGTTGCCCTCCATATCTGGATACCGCTTCAAAATTTGCAGTATACGCAGTGGAAATCATATGAACTTCTCTTTTAGCCATCCACTTCAGCGGTAACAAGTTTTTCACTGCACGAAAACATGATTTTCCTTTTTTTCAGTTTTTCGTCCATCTTCGGCATTCCTTGACGTCTTTTTCTAACCATGATGCATGCATTTGTACAGTTGTCATGTAAATAATAATTATCAGTATACAGTGTGTGACCTTGGCCTAAATATGGTTGCAACAGTGATAAAACAACAGCACCTGATTTTCCAATTCCGCTGATGTCACTTTCTATAACAGTCGACTTTCCTTCGTAAACTATAAGGTCTTGGATATAGTCTGTTTTACAATCACACAGTACGTATGATTTTATTCCAAACCGATTTCTTTTCGAGAATGCAAACTTTTTCATACGGGTAAAATGTGTTGCAGAACGATTTTCGTAACTTGTTTATTATTCCACTTATTAACCGACTTTGAAAAAGGAGGAGGTTACTCAATTTGATCAGTATATTTTTTTTTTTTTTTTTATGTATGTCCGGCGATTACGCCTAGCTGGATGGACCGATCGGAACGAAACCTTTTGCATCTTGTAGGTTCTGACTTCCCCTTGGTACCGTTATAAAGAAATTTTTCATATTTTAATTGTAAAGTATTGTTATTGCAAAAAAACCGGCAACTTTTGAAAAAAACTTTTCTCGATTTTAGTGCACTTTTAATATCTTATCACGGACTTGATTCTGAACAATTTTGTTCATATACAAATTTCACGAAAAGTTTTAGTTTACAAGATATTAGCGAAACATTGTTATTAACTTTCAAAATCCACTTTGAACGATTTTAATGTCCTTTTAATATGTTGTCAGGGGCATTGCACTGATCAACCTTTTCCTTATGCATAATTGACGGAAAGCATTAGTTTTCGAGATATTAACAAAAAAAAATTGTTATTAACTTTTGAAATCAACTTTACACGATTTTAATGTCCTTTTAATATGTTGTCAGGGGCATTGTTCTGGACAACCTTTCCATATGCATAATTGACGGAAAGCTTAAGTTTTCGAGATATTAACGAAAAAATTGTTATTAACTTTTGAAACAAACTTGGAACGATTTTAATGTCCTTTAAATATGTTATCAGGGGCATGGTTCTGAACAACTTTTTCCTTATCCGCAATTAACGGGAAGCAAGAGTTGTCGAGTTATTAGCGAAACACTGTTGTTACTAATATATTAAAATAACGAAACTTAAAAAAAAATAGAAAAAAAAAACCGGAAGAACTGCCTCACAATATCCTACACAATTCTCAGCATTCTATTAAAAAGCATGAAATAAAATAATTTTTAGAAAAAAAATACACCGACTTCGAAATGCACTAAAAAGTATAAAATAATTTCTATTTCCTAAATAAGTAATTTCTATCTCATTCAATCATACAATTACGTAACAGATATGAATGAAACCTATTTACTTGTTAGGTAGTATATTAAATACATTTCAACCTTTTCGGAGGCGGCGCAAAATTAAAAATACCTTAGTAAACGTTGCTCCCAATAACCAGTTGATTGTGGTATCTAAGAACCTATAAACGGAGCCCACGACGCGGGAATTACCAAATTTGCGCCGCCTCCGAAAAGGTTGAAATGTATTTAATATACTACCTAACAAGTAAATAGGTTTCATTCATGTTGGTAAGCAGTGAAAAATAAAGTTGTGAAACAATGTCTAGTATTATTTTTTACCAAATATTATATTAACTAGAAGATTACATTGGATACAGTCTTAAGGGCAGGATCCCGTTTTGGCTTATCTCCGAATCGATCAAAGCGACGATGTCTATGAGCGGTGAATACTAGAAATAAACAATTTATAAATTAGACAACTCGCGTTGCGTCATCTATCGACTAGATATACAAATATATCTAAACTCTATTAGCCATCTATTCCTATTCCTATTATCAACCAACTTTTGGCAGACAAAGGACGCGAAGGCATCGTTGCCGGGTTATTACGCTGTTGTCATATCTATTAATCTATTTTTAGACATCAAGCAACTTGTAGGAATACGGGCTCGAGTCAAGTTTCTTAATCATTACGAGCGCAACACGAGGAAAAAGGGAGGAGATGACCGAAAATGCACTTGAACGAAATGAAACATCCCATACATCTATCGATAGTGTATCGGAAAAAAGGCATCTCACAACAAATTTTAATCCCCTATCTCAACCATAGGGGCAGTAAAATTGAAAAAACGAAATTTCGGTTTTTGCCTTATTTTGCTTCTTTAATCTCGTATAAAAATTCTGAAAAAATTCTAAAACATTGAGATTCACATAGCGCATATTATAGAATTTTTCCAGATTTTTACGTTGCAAATTGTAGTTCTAAAAATTGAAAAGCCGCATTTATTAATTTTACGTCGTATCTGCTGATATTCAGAAACCTAAAATAATAATGCAGCAGCATTATTGGCGAAAACGGTAGGACTTTAGCCTCGTAATCGATGGTTATTTTTTTAGACGCAGGATCGAATCCACGCTTGTATGAAACCCTTAGTTTTTTCAAGTTATATGTCTTTCATTTTACTTTTTGTAATACTTTTAATATGGGTTGGATTAGGTAATATCCATAATAGTTGCAATATTATATACTATCACATATACAAATGTTATAGGTTTTGTAAATGCGCGCAAATGGCAAGAGCGAATAGTTTGACGAATGAGCGATAAGTGCGAGAGAAAGAGGGAGAGGGAGAGAAAATAAAAGTACGAGCCGCTAGAAATTAGGAGAAAATTGTAAAAAAAATATGATTTTTATATTCTTTATATCTCGGATATCTTTATTCCATATATGTTGAAAATTAAATTGAAAATTAATAAACTGGTTCTGGTGTGAGTACCAAATGGTTAATTTTGGTTTCCTTACAAGAAGGCGTCGGATGTCTCGAACTGTTTTGTAATAATATCAATGACCGAATTGTTCACGTCCCCTTTTCCGTAAACCTCAACACACCATCAGCGTCATTCTTTTTTTTTACGCACGATTCATAGCAATTATACCAAACTTCATTCACTCTTTCTACATCCTCGCCTTCCCCACTCCGTGGCCAGATCCATAATGAACATCGTTCCCATTCATAAATCGACAAAATAGCAACAGCTGATTGACTCCAATGATTCCCAGAAATACATTGACGCTAACATATATTTTTCATAAGCAAAAAATATAAGGATTTTTAAAAATTTTTTTTATTTCCTCTATTGATTAATTATAAAATAATTTTTGTTCATGCCGCCGCGGCCGCCTCTTCCGCACTGCCTGCCGCGGCCGCCTCTTTGTGAATGTCCGCTTCGTATTTTTATCGACGATGTAGATAATCTAGAAATCTCTGGTAATCACGTTATCAAAATCGCGATAACGTATGACTAATACTATAAGCGCTCCAAGTAAATAATCGTGAAATTATAATTGCATGGCGGAAGATCGTTGACAGGCGCCGGTGTGCAAAATCGTATTTTTGATCTTACGTCTTTCGGAAGTGATAAATTGACAAAAAATGGACCAACGCAATATCGTACCATTACAGTAATGTTGCGCTGCTATCGTTTTCGTTGAGTAAATCTCTAAATTTTGCGTAAAAGCGAAAATACGGCGCAACGTGTCTAGGAGCTGTCATTTTGACTGTCAAAATCTATGTCTGTCTCACGTGTACGTCCGAAGAATTTTCCATTTTATTCAGAATGTGATGTTTATTGATGTAAAATCGATAGCAGCGCGATATTGTGGATAGCTAACAGTGCTAAAGTTATCCTCAAAAAGTGAATTTATGCAATTTTCGAGACGTTAGATCGAAAGTACGAAATCGGACCTCTCTCTCGCACATCGCCTATACGTGCATGTGCCGCTATGTATTAGTATAGAAGCACATTACTGCGGGATCCTGCCCGTAATAGCACATGTTTACCTTGACGACTCTACCGGTTACACATTCAAAAACAAAACAAAAGGTGTCGCTGCTCGACACAGGCGAGACACGCGGTCCACACACACAGGCTTGAATTCGCGCAAACACTTAACAATTCATATCTGTTACGTAATTGTACGATTGAATGAGATAGAAATTACTTATTTAGGAAATAGAAATTATTTTATACTTTTTAGTGCATTTCGAAGTCGGTGTATTTTTTTTCTAAAAATTATTTTATTCTAATTGTTTTTTCTTGTCCTCTATTGCTGAATTTTCTGGATTTTTTGTTTGTATCGTATCCTGTTTTTCTTCTTCACCTTCTTTCTCGAATTCTTCCTCTTCTTCCTCCTCTTTTCTTTCCTCGTGTATATCTTCGTCCGCGTCATTTTCATCAATAATTTCGCTATTTTCTAAAGCTTCCAGGATCTGCCTACACTCTTCGTTGGTAGTAGTCTCACCAGTTATCGACTCTATCATTTCACTCACAGAAGAGTGAATAGAATCCTCGTCCCTCGACTCTCTTAACAGAATTTTACTCCAGCTATTATGTATGTTTGTTGGAGTAATATCAATCCAGGATTTATTAACTAAATCTATAAAATATTTTATATTAAACAATTTATAAAATTCTTCTATTCCGTTTTCATATTGCAAAATTCGTCGTAAAATTTGGCGGCGATATAATGTCTTGAATTTAGCAGTAACACCCTGGTCCATCGGTTGAATGAAGGATGCCGTATTCGGAGGCAAGTATACAATTTCAAACATTTCTTCTGCTTCGATATCTCTGTGACTGGAACAATTGTCGAGAAGTAGTATAACTTTTCCCACTACTCCATTTTCCAACTGATATTGTTTCACACTGGGCTTAAAATGGTTATGGTGCCAGTTTTTAAAAATTTCTCCATTCATCCAAGTCTGTTTTTGTATTGCATATAAGAATGGTAATTCGTTGGAATTTTTCAGTGTCCGCAGACTTTTATACTTATGGATAAATATAGTTTTTTTCCCGCCAATTTTCCCTCCTCAGCACACACTAGACTTTTGGACGGAACTGCCTTCCATAGCAGCCCCGTTTCGTCCATGTTATATATACTGCACAAATCAATGTTTTCTTCCTTCACTCGCTTCGAAAATGTTTCGGTAAATTAACCCTTTCGGTACGGGCGCTCTGTCCGCCATGATACTCCCGCTGTACGAGCTGCCGCGCCGAAAATATGCTTATAACGAACTGTCTTGATTCGACCGAAAGGTATCGTATAACACACTGTCAGTCTACCTTCCTATGAACATTTTCCTAACCGTTAAATAACAACTGTGCTTAATAAAACAATGTTTTTTCCAACAAATGTCGGTTGTTGCTTGAATATTAAAAATTATTTATACAAAGTTTTATTAATTATAATTAAAATCTATACAAAATTCGGTACAAAATATATACAAAATTAAATACTGAAGTATGTACAAAATTATATAAAAAATTATAAATATAACAACTACTATTTACATATTTTTAATTAACATATGATCATAAGTAAAACGGTTAATAATACAATTGGATATGGTATGTTCTAAGACACTCATTTATACATAAACCTACATTACAATCTTTGCATTCGTATCTAGATTCTATTCTTTTATCGTTCTTGCTACATACAACACACCGTCGGCTCCGGTTCTTTTTTTTCGACACAAACAATGATGGAAAGTGTCTTTCTGTTAATCTCATTGGGTAATCATTTTTTCTTACTGGCTGGTTGATATAATCTTTATGGTATTTATCGCATATTTGTTTGATCAATTGCAAATGGAAATTCGCCATAGATATGGTTGCCTTCTTTTTATGTTTATAAAGGCAATATGCATTCCATACACAAATATCAATTAGATGAAAAAAAATTTCCGGTACCATTTTAAAGTTTTTCGAGTTGAATTTACACTACTTATCACCATATCCACTTTATCTACTATACCCATGGAATTATTATAATCTACAACACATACAGGCTTTTGTACACTCTGTCCGCCTCTATGTCTGGTTACTGTCATAAAATCTGCTGTATGCATAGTCGAGATCATGTATACTTCTCTCTTGTCCATCCATTTTAAAACCAATAAACTTTCCGAGCTACGAAAAGACATCTCTCCCCTTTTCAATTTATTTTCGATCTTGGGCATTCCTTGTCATCTTTTTGTCACTGTCCCGCATGCATTTGTGCGATTGGCGAACAATAGATTAAATAATGAGGGACTGGAGTAAAAATTATCCACGTAAAGGATATGGCCCTTTCCTAAGTATGTCTTCAATAGTTGTAAAACGATTGCTCCGGACTTTCCAATGCTCTTGACTGGACTATCCGCAACTGTAGATGCTCCAGTATAAATGATGATGTCCTGCATGAATCCGGTTTTGCAATCGCAAAGAATAAAGGACTTTATCCCGAACCGATTCCTTTTCTTTGGAATATACTGTCTGAAAGATAGGCGGCCTTTGTATAGAAGTAAGCTTTTGTCTATGCAAAGTTTTTGGTAAGGCACAAATGCCGCACTGAACGAGTGTCGCAGTATGTCAACTATTCTTCTTATTTTTATAAGGCGGTCGCCAGTGCATCCGGGTTCATGGGAGAAATGTAAAATTCTGAGTAGCAGGAAGTAACGATCTCTAGTCATTATTTTCCCAAAAATATCGCTACGTAGAAAATCGTCCGTGCTCCAGTACTCCTTAAGGACAGGGTTCCCACAGTAACTGTGCTTGTACACTAACACATGGCGACGCGTGTACATATAGGCAAATTCGAGAGAGAGGTCCGATTTCGTACTTGACTTTTGACGCCTAGAAAATTGCACAAATTCACTTTCTGAGGGTCGCTTTGGCACCGGTAGGTATGCCCAATATCGGGCTGCTATATTGCTTACGCCAACAAACATCACATTTTTAATAAAACGAAAAATTCTTCGGATGTAAACATAAGACAGACAATCAAGATGGCCGCCTGTAGACACGTTGCGCCGTATTTTCCTTTTTACGTAAAATTTAGGCATTTACTCACCGCAGGATATAGCAACCAGAATTTACTGCAATGGTACGATGTCGGCTTGGTCCATTTTTTGTGAATTTATTGCTTCTAGAAGACATTAAAAGTAAAGTACGATTTCGTGCACTTGCGCGTGTCAACGGTGATCCGCCATACAATTATAGTTTCCCCATTGTCCACTTGAAGCGCTTGTAGTATTAGTCGCACGTTGTCGCAGTTTTGATTAAATTACCTACAATGTCGAGGAAACCACGAAACTGTCGGTAACTGCATACAGTTTTCTATACTAGGTATGACACTGCGCATTGTACTGCGCACGCACGTAATTCAACCGTTCAGTTTATGAGACAATTTTCCACCTTTAACTTTTCCGTGCTTTATTAACAGAGATGGTCTTCGACCATTCGCTTTCGCCAACAGTGACGAACTGACTCGCACGAACAATTACTCATCTCCACGCACGCTGACGCATTCTCGCCCGAGATTATTCTTATCAGCATTTCTCGAACTCGGACGCCCAACGCGACATTCGATCCGATCATCTAAACATCCTGTTGGAAATCCTAACGAACCGTCCGACT
The DNA here is from genome assembly GCA_963576845.1 of Megachile leachella. Classification (NCBI taxonomy): domain Eukaryota; kingdom Metazoa; phylum Arthropoda; class Insecta; order Hymenoptera; family Megachilidae; genus Megachile; species Megachile leachella. The sequence goes on along the minus strand of OY756253.1, from coordinate 15,591,662 downwards.
TTCTCTTCTACATCTGGCTCTTCTTTTATTTCCTTTACCCTATTGTCCACTTTCTGCGCTTTCCTGTCTGTCTTATATCACCAAAATATACCTCTTTAGAATTTCCTACAGCTTCAAGATTTTTCCAAGGTCCCGCTAAAGCACTTCCACATTTCCTAATAAATCACTCCTTTTTTTAAGCCATCTCCTTCGCAAATAACCTAGCCAATGACTTTTCCTGTTTCCACACCCGTATCCAAAATATCAACCAATAGTTTCCTTCCAATAGTTTACATTTTCCTTCTCAACACCGTTTCTATTGGGATTATGGAAGCAAAAAGGTGCTAGTTGGAATAAAATACGTTGGTTAAATTTAACTTTTAGAAACTTGAATAGTGAACTCTACAACTGATGTTTTCTCTTTACGTGCGCTTTTTTTTTCTCGTGCTTGAGAGGTCGCATGCTTCATTGATACTTTTGTATATCTCAGCATGCTTACACTAGAAGGACCGTCTTGGACCACGCAGTTCATCGCGTTCCTAATTAGGCAGGATGTTTATCCTTTGCCTTCAAATAAACTAAAGTAGAAATATCGTGAGATTGATTTTTGTATATTCCAACAGTTTCTCATCAGATTTTATCCGGACTTCACTGTGAAAACAACAACTTTTAAAACTAGAGTACTAACAAGGAAACATATCGAACCGCGACACACCGATTTTAATGAAACTTATGTGAAAGATAGTTCTCAAAAAAATAATGTTCCTTACAGCGTTGACCATAACCGCGTCACGCTCATACCTGTGACGCTTATAATAATTGTTCAGAAATCAAATAGCGGCATATGAAGAGGTATAAAATCGCTAAAATAATGTAAAAGATTGTAAAAATAATGATATTTTTAATAAAAATGATGATTGCTCCTCTTCACAGGAGGTGATGTTAAATTATATATCTAATAAACATTGCAACAAACAACAAATTCCAAAAACACGTATCCGCTATTTTTGTCCATAGTTTACGTACACGAAGTTGCAAAAAAATAGATCAACATTTAGTGCAAAAATTTAAACAAAAATGACGAATTTTTTAAATATTATTTAAACAAATAAACTTTCTTGAAATTTTTTTACGCACAAAAATTTCCTATCTAAAGACGAACAATTTACAAAAAAAAGAATTCAATTATCTTCTTTCGTTCCGGAGATATTCCCAAAAACATGGTTGCAACCCCCAACTTCGAGGGCTATTTTCACCCCTTCAATGTGAACGATTGCCGATAAAAAAAATACGTGTCAAATATTTTTTTGAGAACTATCTTTCACATAAGTTTCATTAAAATCGGTGTGTCGCGGTTCGATATGTTTCCTTGTAAGATTAAGGTTTAGCTAAGAATATTATTGAACAATAAATTGTTTATTGAATTCACTTCGAGTTATTCCTGACTCTGGAACTCCAACAATCCTCTCGCAAACGCAACTCAATATCTCATTTCATACGCACCGAAATTCTTACAACTAGACTAAATACAAATTAATACAGTAAAGACTGGATAAAAAATTCCCCCTTGAATTTTTACACTTGACGAGCGGCAGCGTATGTAAGGTAATCCGAACCGGTGTAACGGTGAGACAATACTAATCTGACAGTAAAACTTTTTTATTTTTTAGTTTTGTTAAATATTATTTTTACCAATGTAATTGTGAGATTCTCCTGATCAAAATAAGACCAAACACGGCATAATTTGAACAACATTTGTTTATGTAGTAATGTTACGGTGAAAGACTGAAATTGGCGAATGTCGACGTTCACCGGTGAATGTCGACATACACCAAATACGTCGGTGAAAGACCGAATATTTTACTACATTCTTGTACATTCGGACCTTCACCGGTGTATGTCGACAATCGCAGATATGCTGTGGTGAAGGTCCGAACGAGAGGAGGCGACAAAGAAACGACTGGCTCTCTTCCGCCAAATCCTTTGGTCTGCTGGAACTCAGTTAGATTTTAGTTTAATGCAAGCTTTGATGATGCGAGTACCGTTTTCTTAATTTTTTTTCCGATACCATAACTAATACTGAATGGAAACTGCAATAAATCGTGAACTTTTTCTTGAAAAATTAAATGCATTAATTGCGGGTAAGCAAGAAGATAATTTGTTGAATTTTCATAATTGACTGGCAAAAATAAATCTGAATCGATAACTTATAAAACGTCGGTAATTAGATGTCGATAAATATGAATATTAAATTATCGACTATTAACTCGATGCCACTCGATTCAATTTTAGATTCTCAAATATTAAAATAAAATAATTGTAATATTGCTTTATGTGTTTGTTTTCTTCATGAAATTTCTATATTACATTCTGTTATCGTGTGTCGTGTTGATCTGATATTTCTTCCCATCTTTTATAATTACAAATATAAAGAGTTTAAAAGTTATAAGCGTTTATTTTAATTGTTTAATATTTAGTATATTTCATTACAATTGTTTTTATTTTTCTCAAAGAAAGTACTCTAAAATACTTTCTGAAGTGGTTAGGTTAAATCTACGACATGTTCAACATTCACCATTAGTGCATGGTGAATGTCGACATTCATCGGTGTAAGTCCGAAATAAGGGTATTGAGCAAATATTTCGGACATATACCAAGCGACTATGTGAATGTCGACATTCACTGGTGCATGTCGACATTTACCCGATTTCGATGTTTCACCGTAACAGTAATATTGTTTGTTTCTTGGAATGTACAGTAAAGACTGGATAACTGCAACGCAATCGGGTCCAAAGCGTTGCAGTTATCGAGTCCTGGTGTCGATTTTGTGTTTACATTTGGCTCGAGTCGAGCGCCGAACGTAGAAAAGGACAGAGATTGAAAGAGAGAGAGAGGTCCGAGGAAAGAAAACAATCAGCCGAGACGTATCGATGTGACAACACTAATGCAACAGTAAAACTTTTTTATTTTTTGGTTTTGCTTAATATTACTTTTACCAATGTAATTGTGAGATTCTCCTGATCAAAATGACACCAAACACGATATGATTACGATCATAATTACTCTTGTAACAAGCCATGAAAGTTTGGGATGTAACATTTACGGTAGAGGTGCGAATTCCTAACATTATCCGTTCCAATTGGAGCAGTCAAAAAGAAAATCTTGCACCACAGGCGGTTTTTATGCAATATGTGCATTGTGCCTTATTTAAATACAACTAATTATTAATTTCAAAATATATGTTAGAATTTCATGTAGAGTTTCCTATAGGTTTACGACATGCCGAGAGAAAGCGATCACTTTTGAATCCTATACATAATTTAGTATCCGTACCATCTACATGCCAACAATACGATGGTACATGGCAATTTGTAGTTTTTAGCAGATGTATTTATTGCTGCACTAGTCCTTAAAGTTTTTGGCTTCAGTGACACAGGCCATGTCATAAACCTGGAGGCTTAGAAGTCTCTTAATCTGTGTTAAGATATCAAAGGGACAACTTTATGATACGACCAAATATTCATAGAGTCATTTGTGAACTGTTACTTTTTTCTTCTTTGTGAGTTCAGCATGCGGGCCTATGGCCAGTACATATGCGGCACGTAAAAAAATAGTAGCACCTCTACCGTAAATGTTACAATCGAGACCGCCAAAAGTAACATTTACGGAGTGAATATTTCCCAAACTTTCATGGCTTGTTTGTTAGCGTCGAGTCCTCTATAGAGGACATGCACGTGCCAAAAGTGATACACGTGTCAGAAGGCAATGCATTCAAGGTCTTTGACCTGCTTCTAAGAGGTCTTAGGTTGTCGATATCGAGGACCTACGTCTGTCATCGGCTGAGGATCGGCGGTGGCCGGTATCTAACTGAGCGACGAATTCTAAGAGTCGCGAATGTTATGGTTAGGGGTCGATGCCTTCTTCTTCGAGGATCACCGAAGGTGTCGTGTCTCGTGGCCGATGACCCAACGTCATGGTGCTGCGTGACACGTGCACAGAGATTAGGATATTCTAGAAGAATCCGGCCACGGAGTGGGGAGGCAGGGATGCCTTTGGTAAGAGGACTGAGTTTGACCTCTTGGTACTTACCCCAGAATCTTCATTGTGAAAAGATCACCTTAATTGACATAGTTGTTAACATGTTACATAAGTAATTATGATCGTAATCATATCGTGTTTGGTGTCATTTTAATCAGAAAAACGAGACAAATACGATGGTAAAAGTTCCATTGACGAAAAACCAAAAATATAGAATTTTAATTTTTGAATTTAAAAGACAGAACACGCATGAGCCTTTCATGTTGCCGAACGCGCCAACCTTCTGCCTCTCTTTCTTTTCCATTCGCCGTCCTCTTTTATGTTAAAAACATTAATCACTCGTTACACACGCAATTATTAACGTAATTTTATCATGTTTGGTGTCATTTTAATCAGGAAAACTCAACAAATACAACAGTAAAAGTTTCATGAAAAAATAGTAAGAAATAAGAAAGTTGCAATCTTTTTCTTAGCTTGCATTTATATGTGTCTCACCGATATTCGATCCTCGTCGTTCGGCGACCGATCGTGTTTCATTCTGGACTGATTTCCAGGGGGATCCCCCCCCCCCCCCCCGTAGTAGGGATAGAATTTTAACATTTACGGTAGAGATCTTTTTCACATTTACGGAGTGAATACTGTAATTCTTGACATTTTTCCGAGTAAAACGAGACCAAACACGACATAATTTGAGTTTTATTTACTTGCAATATCTGATTAGAGTAAAATCATCGATGAACGCGTAACATTTGAAATTACAAATAAATATGTGCCGAAGTATGTCGTGTTTGGTCTCATTGTAATGAGAAAAATGTTACAAATATGATGGAACAAATTTCGAAAGAAAAAAAGTGGGAAATAAAAAAGTTTTATTCTTGCATTAGGAATGTCTGTAAGTTTTGGTGAAGTAAAAATAAAGTTTTGTTAACTATTTCATAAGAACAATAACAATTTATGAATAAACGTATCTCTTGGTTGCGCGTTTGTTTCTCTGGTCAAGAGGCGCGATTCGTAATGCCACGAGGTTCGTTGCCACGCGTACCCCTATAAAACAACAGCGAATCGCCCCGTGTAACGGTTTTGGGGAAATTTCCTATCCCCCAAAAAGTACCTCGCATGACCGTTGCTAATAACGGTCACGGAAAAAAACCCAAACCGATACAAAGTATCTCGATGCGCCAGACAATGTATCATCAAAACCTCAGACCTCAAACCCGAAAGATTTGTGTATATAGAATATTCACTGTATGTCGTATAAGTTCGAAAATGTACAAGAATTTCGCGCAACCAAACGAAAATAAAAAATCAAATAAAACGATAACTTATGACAGATTTTTCTAGCGTTGCGTCCTTGATTCGTTACAATGCATACAGCCGAATAAGGTAATCAAATGTGCTATTGAGCCAAATCAAACGCCCAATACATCAGTCGGTAGCATATGTAAAAGGAAAAAATCGAATTTCTAGTTTTTGGCCTATTTTACTGAAACGTTGAGTTTCACATAGCGCATATCGCTATTTTTCATATTTTCATATTTTTCAAGCGCAAAGTGTAATTGTAAAAAAACAATAACGTATCACTAGGATAATCGTAATGTAACAGTCAAGCCTTTTTATGTTCCATTATTTTCATATGAAATTTTTACTATTACAATTTTGACATTTTTCTAATTAAAATAAGACCAAACACAACATAATTCGAAATATATTTATTTATAGTTTCAAATGTTACGCTTATATCGAATGATTAGTTGAATTAATAAAATTCTTTTTGCTTTTATATTGCGTAGTTGCCTCGTCACACATGTTTCCTAGAACCTAATCACTTTTACGATTTTATTATTTTCAAACCGATGACCAAGCAAATAGTTCACACTTACATCACTTTAGGAAGGATACTTTAGAAGGATCTCTTTAAAATATTTTAATTAAACCTGATTTATGAATATCTTAATAACGCAGTATATTTGTGTACGTGTGAAAAATTTTAAACAGGAAAAACAATAATGAAGAAAAGTATAGATTTTATTTTTTTGTAACACACGAGAGTCTGATCGAAATTCAGCGGTATCTATTGATCGACGCAGGAATTTGATTACCGACTTTTCAATACAGACATTTACTTTTGCTAATTAAATTAAATAGAAAATTCAACGAAACTTGTCTACGTCTACGTAATTGAAAACAAAAAAATTAGCAACGCATGTTAACAATTGATCCGAAATGAATATCGCGACCGAAAGGGGATGAGGTACGCAAAGGAAACAGTACATCATTTAGTAATTTTTCTTTGTTTTTATTTTTTTTTTATCAATAAATAATTATTAAAATAATATTAAATTAATTATTAATTCCATATGTTTCCATAAATGTTTCATCCAGATATTGTCATCCCTTTTTCGCCGCGGGACCCTCTTCCGCCGCGGTACCCTCTGCTCCCGCTGTACCGCAGCAACCGCTTCACGATTTTCCGTACCTGAAACAGAAAAATAAAAATGTCAAATATTTTATATGTATATATGTTTTATATATAGTGTTTAAAAGAAAAAAGAAAATTATAATGATCGAATTGAGTAACCTCCTCCATTTTCGAAGTCGGTTAAAAATAAGGGACAAGGTTTTAAAGACTATCGAAGAATTAATTTCATTGATAATATCCATAATGAATTAAAAGCAGTATTTCGTCGCGAACACGAAACGATTAAGGAGTTCGGATTGCGGGCTAGTTATAATAATTTTTTTGCAAATACATAATTTATCGTAGGGAAATAAATCGGAATAAATAAATGTGAAACACATTACTTACTTTTCTCCCAGACATGTCCGGATGTGGGGACGGCTCCCCTTTATACTGTCCCCTTCTTGAGTCCGGTTTCTTCTTTACTTCCGATCCCTTCTTCAATTCCGATCCCTTCTTCAATTCCGAGTCCTTCTTTACTTCAGAGTCCTGCTTCACTTCCGTCGTTTCCTTTTCCACTATCTCCTGTCTTTCTTTTTCGTTCTTCTCGTCTTTACCATTATCCATCTAGAAAAAAATAATTTACATATTGTAAATTTGTAATTAACACTGGCAAGACACCGTACGCGTGACATTATACGCTAACTACTAACTTCTTCAACTGCCTTCCGCAGGCTCTTGAGGTTCTCCATGATTCGGTGGTCACTTTGCAAATGCTGGATCGTCGATCGATGCCGAGGTTCGAAGCTATGCACCCCACCACTGTCTCTTGCTCCTACCAGTGTCCCTCGTTTTACACACGTTACTCATTTCGAACCACTACCACTCATTTCCACCACCCACTCTCAGTATGGGTACGAATATTACATCACATTACGTTTTGCAATATCCGAATGCAACGTATCGGAATTTTTTGCATTACGTCTACGTATAAAGTAGTATTTTTTAAGTACAGTGATTTAGTTTTTCAATTATTTAGTTATTTCCTTTTTTTTTTAGTATTAATCTTATTTAGTTTATTAATATTTTTGTTAGTACTTTTATTATTCTTTTTTCGGAAGTGAAGCGAGTGAAATGAAAGTGAGTGCATCGAAAGTGAGTGCAAGGGAAGTGAGTGCACCGCAAGTGAGTGCACCGGAAGTGAGTGCAACGGAAGTGTAGGAATAGATTTGTAGAACTTTTCTTTATTAATCTAAAAGTGCACAATAAGAAATAAACAAGAACACAAGAACACAATAACCGTAAATCGTAAAACGTAAAATCAGTTCGTAATTCGCGGCGTTTATAATACGTCTTGACCGTTTCGTTTCCGTTTCTAAACTAACTATAACAACACTTTTTCCTAAACGCTAGCAACTACTTCCGCTCAGCATTTCACACTGTTCCTTTCATAAATCGTCATTCACACTTGCAGTCATACATACAATTTAACAACTAATAACAAACTATACAAACATTTAACAACTAAACAAACATAAAATACACTACAATACACTCACTCCCACAGAAGTGAGTGCACCAAAAGTAAGAAGAAAATTACACGCCTCAACGAAGAGGTACTCCAAGAAAAGAAAACTTCATAAAAGGCGATGTAGTTTAGGTGCTTCGACAGGGAATACAACACTTGCTGAGGAATACGGAAATCAGCCGTCAACATAAGACGGAAGGACCTCCATTTCACTAACAGAACAAAATGATGAAACTTCAGAAGATACGATATCAGCACACACCTCAGATGGCGAAGACGGTACGTGGACGTAGAAATGTTCTGCTACGAGTTTGATGGTTTTGTCTCTTCCTAGATGTGCGTAAATTTCGTGGATTTCCTTGATCAATTGAGCGCGTAGTTCTGTAGGAATTACGACCCTTTTTCTACCGTTCTTATTAACGTGCCATAACATGCCGTGCTCGAAACAATATCGCCTGTTGAAGGTGCTTCCTATCGACTTACAATTTTGAATAATCATATTTAACCTAGCATCCTTTTACTGCCATTCTAATATTCGACTGAGAGCCACTGTTAACTCTGTTGACATAGCGCGAGCTAGTGTCGTGAGGATTGGCACGTACGTCTCGCGATTACAAGAGTTTCGGTTGTCTAGATCATAAAAACGACTCATCACATCCGCGGGTATGTTTTCTTTCCCTGGTCTATACCTAATCTCGATCGTGTAGTCCTGTATAGCAAGAATCCAACGGGTGAGCCGCTGGTTTACCAACTTACTACTCATGAGAAATGTGATTGCTTTATGGTCGATTAAAAGTACAATCCTCGCTCCATATAAATAGGTCCGAAATTTTCCTAATGCCCAGACAATAGCTAACAATTCTTTTTCGGTAGTGAAATAGGCTAATTCAGGACCTTTTAATGTTCTGCTAGCAAATGCAATTGGTTTGAGGTAAGCCTGTGCATCGTGTTGTTCAATTTCCGCGCCTAATGCAGAAAAACTTGCGTCGGTGGACAAGTAAAATTCTTTATTAACGTCCGCGTACTGCAAAACCACTTCTTTGCAGAAGGCATCTTTAACCTTTTCAAAAGCTGATTGCACTGTTTCGTCCCAAACCCTTTCCCTTCTTCAACAAAGCCAAGAGGGGAGTTGTCTCGGCTTGCTTATCGGTGAATTTACTGTAATATTTAACTAAACCGAGAAATCCGCGTAGTTGTTTTACATTGCCCGGGGTAGGATATTGTCGAATCGCGGAGAGTTTTTCTGGATCTTGTTTTAAACCTTGTATTGATAATATATGACCAAGAAATTTAATTTCATGACGCATAAGCCGACATTTCTCTAGATTAACAGTTATGTTATGATCTTTTAATCTTTTTAACAACGCGTTGAGATGCTGCACATGTTCCTTAAAAGTACTAGAAAAGCAGAGGATATCATCTATGAAATTGACCACGAAACCTTCCATTCCGACTAACAATAAGACATAACGTAAAGCTCGGACTAAACTAGCACTGCTTGTTTTAAGGGCAGGATTCCGTGTTTGTTTACCTCCGAATCGATCAAAGCGACGATGTCTATGAACGGCGAATACTAGAAATAAACAATCTATAAACTAGACAACTCGCGTTGCGTCATCTATCGACTAGATATACAAATATATCTAAACTCTATTAGCCATCTATTCCTATTCCTATTATCAACCAACTTTTGGCAGACAAAGGACGCGAAGGCATCGTTACCGGATTATTACGCTGTCGTCATATCTATTAATCTATTTTTAGACATCAAGCAACTTGTAGGAATACGGGCTCGAGTCAAGTTTCCTAATCATTGCGAGCGCAACACGAGGAAAAAGGGAGGAGATGACCGAAAATGCACTTGAACGAAATGAAACATCCCATACATCTGTCGATAGTATATCGGAAAAAAGACATCTCACAACAAGTTTTAATCCCCTATCTCAACCATAGAGGCAGTAAAATTGAAAAAACGAAATTTCGGTTTTTACCTTATTTTGCTTCTTTAATCTCGTACAAAAATTCTGAAAAAATTCTAAAACATTGAGATTCATATAGCGCATATTATAGAATTTTTCCAGATTTTTACGTTGCAAATTGTAGTTGTAAAAATTGAAAAACCGCATTTATTAATTTAACGTCGTATCTGCTGATATTCAGAAACCTAAAATAATACAACAGCATTATTGGCGAAAACGGTAGGACTTTAGCCTCGTAATCGATAGTTGTTTTTTTAGACGCAGGATCGAATCCACGCTTGTATGAAACCCTTAGTTTTTTCAAGTTATATGTCTTTCATTTTATTTTTGTAATACTTTTAATATGGGTTGGATTAGGTAATATCCATAATAGTTGCAATATTATATACTATCACATATACAAATGTTATAGGTTTTGTAAATGCGCGCAAATGGCAAGAGCGAATAGTTTGACGAATGAGCGATAAGTGCGAGAGAAAGAGGGAGGGGAAGAGAAAATAAAAGTACAAGCCGCTAGAAATTAGGTGAAAATTATAAAAAAATATGATTTTTATATTCTTTATATCTCGGATATCTTTATTCCATATATGTTGAAAACTAAATTGAAAATTAATAAAGTGGTTCTGGTGTGAGCACCAAATGGTTAATTTTCGTTTCCTTACAAGGCGACGGATGTCTCGAAGTGTTTTGTAATAATATCAATGACCGAATTATTCACGTTCCCTTTTCCGTAATCCTCAACACACCATCAGCGTCATTCTTTTTTTTAACGCACGATTCATAGCAATTATACCAAACGTCATTCAGTCTTTCTACATCCTCGCCTTCCCCACTCCGTGGACAGATCCATAATGAACATTGTTCCCATTCATAAATCGACAAAATAGCAACAGCTGATTGACTCCAACGATTCCCAGAAATACATTGACGCTAACATACATTTTTATAAGCAAAAAATATAAGGATTTTTTTTAATTTTTTGCATTTCCTCTATTGATTAATTATAAAATAATTTTTGTTCATGCCGCCGCGGCCGCCTCTTCCCCATGGTCTGCCGCGGCCGCCTCTTCCCCACTGCCTGCCGCGGCCGCTTCTTTGTAAATGTCCGGCGCGGCCACCTCTTCCTCCGCGACCCTTATTTTTTCGTTCCTCGCGTATTAAACGCTTTACTATTTTTCTAATCTGAAACAGAAAAATTATAATGTAAAATATTTTTTCTTCACATTTTTTGTTTGTTTCTTCGTTTCGTTACGAATTCATTCGAGAAGCAACATGGATGCCATGCACACATACTTCACAATTCAATGTGCTAGTTATAATAATTTTTTGCCAATACACAATTTATCGTAGAGAAATAAATCAGAATAAATAAATGTGAAACACAGTACTTACTTTGTTGCCAGAAATTTGCCCTTCTTCATTTCTACTTTCCTTCTTTTTTCCGTCTTTTCTTCCTGTTTTCTTGGCCCTTCCTCCTCCTTTTTTTCCTCCTTCTTCTCTGCTATTTTATTACTGTTTATTTCCATCTAGAAATAAATAATTTATGTATTTAATACTGGTAAGACATCGTACGCGGTCATTATACGCAAACTGCTTACTTTTTTTACACCTTCCCGTATCGCGTCCATTAGTATAATTGCTTGATCGACGATCGATGCCACGATTCGCAGTTATCCATCCCACCACTGTCCTTCAGTTCCACTACCATCTCTCATTACGGGTACATCATAGTATGCTCTGCAAATTACGTTCTCCTTCTTTTATTTTCTGTCTCGCTTCTTTCGCGTCTATGTTCATTTCTCTTGACCGTTATACTTGCATTACCGCACTGACCTTTTAAAGAAAGCCGTTGAGGCTGCCTCGTCTTCGTCCGCAGTGCGCTCCTCCCGCGCGACGCTATCGGCGGCCTCCGATAGAGGTTCTTCCGGGGTGTGGTCCTCTGTATCTACGACAGTGCTCCCTGGCCTGGCCCACAGTTGGACCAAGGAGCGGACCATCAAATAGAAGTCCTTGCCGCTCATGTGTTGGAGGGATCCCCTCTGCTGTGCCCAGCGCCGGGAGACCCCCTCGCCAAGGCCCATCCTAAGGAGGGCTCGGGCTACAGCCTGCCCCCAGGCACGGTTGGCCGCACAACCCGCCAGCAGACCCATTATCCTCCACGGCCCGTCCCGTATGCGGCGGGCCATTGCCGTGGCCCTTGGCCCCAGCCCTGGTCTCCTCCGGGCCCTTCCCTCACCACGGTTCGGGTTATCGTCCGCCCCGGGGGTTTCCTTCCTCCCCCCTTCTCCCTCCTTCTTACTCGAGGAACCCTCCGCGTTTGGGGGGCTCCTGTTCTGCCGTCTGTTCGAGTTTTCGACGACATAAGTTGCGCCGCCGTCGGGAACCGGCCTCTCTTGCAACTGGCTAGCGTCAGTCTCCTACTGTGTCGGCCGTCTCCTATTAACGGCAGAAGGTGCCGCCGGCCCGGCCCCGTTCAGAGCGGCCCAGATCACCATCCGGTCCGCCTCCTCCCTCTCAGAGGTGGTCTCCCTATTCGCCGCCACCCTAAGGCGGTCTTTGTATAGGTTAACGTCTCCATCAAAGAAGACGGGCTCCTCGCTGCTCTCCGAGTCAGGAGAGGCAGTTTGGGGCACGACCGGAGGAACAGTGTCAGCGTCCGTCCTCTCCGAGGCCGCAGGCGCGGCGGAAACCCCCCCGCCAGTAGATCGGGTCGGGCCCGATCCTGGCTCTGTGCGGAACGTACGTCGGCTCGCTCCGACTCGTTCCGGGCCTCTGTGTCTCCGGACACCCGCGGGCCCGGAACAGGGACCGTCCCAGCGGCGGAACCCGTGCCTGACACGAGCCCCCTCCTCTGGGCCTCCCTGCGCCTCTTCTCCAGGATGCCGGGGTGGACCATATCATCCCCGTCATCATCGCATGTATTGTCGGGCCCCAACTAGAGCCCGCGGTCCATGTAGTTTAACGAATCGATAAGATCCATGGTGGATCGAATCGTCCCTCCTCCGTAACGCGTCTCTCCCCTGCGGGAATGAGTGAGTTTGCTCCGGCCTTATCCTACCAACCTTTTTTCCACACGTGGGTACTTCAAGGTAATAACCGGTTTTGTTCAAGAGAACTAGGACTTTGCTATGATGATCGCTCTGAAAGCTCTTAAGAGAAACTTAAAAGAAGCCTTGGAATCGCTGTAGAATCGCCTTTGGGTTTTTCCACTACCGCACTGACCTATTCCAATGTTGCATGCCTGAGCAGGTGGTGGGGAAATCTGTCTCAGGGCGTTGACCCTAGAAGACGGATCAGCTGTTACACGTCGCTGCTTGGCCCGCGTTCTTTATTTACGAAATATCTGCAACAGATAAAATAATATAAATACATAATTATTATTTCTCATATAATATGGGGTATTGTTTAAAATTTTAAACAAAGAAAATAAAAAAAAATCCTACATTTTGTAACAGATAAAATAATATAAATATATAATTATTATTCCTCATATTATAGCGACTATTGTTACATTACCTGCAACGCACGAGAAGGTGATGGGCTTCTTCCATTATGATGGGATGAAATGAAACAGAAAAGATAACATAATTATAATTTCACCCCGTGAACAAGTCAACAGGCGCACGCCCTCGAAGGGCGTGCGGGTTGGCGTCTTTAACTGCACTTTGGACATTGGTCTGACGCCGGATCGTTGCAACTTTTTTTTTATTTTTATACTTTCACCCCGTGAACAAGTCAACAGGCGCACGCCCACGAAGGGCGTGCTGGCCGGCGTCTGCAACCGCACTTTATAGCGCAATCCGACGTCGGATCTTTGCAACGTCTTCGTCTCTTTCTGCAGCAGACCTTTTTCGCTTTTTCAAGCGCTCTCTTTCATCCATTATAAATTGGGGTTCTCTAATGGACATACCCCTATTATACCAGCTGTCTATATATTCCGGTAACATGCACTCGGTATAAAACTGAATTAATTTGCCTTCCATCTCATTCTTCCAGAACACGTCGTCTCTTTCGACGGTAACGCATTTTATGCCTTTCCTTGTCCAAATGCAAAATATGCAATATGATCTTCCCGTTACGTGCAGTTGACCTTGCACTTGGTAATAATATTGATGGGATTTATTTAGCGTATTACCCACATCATTTTCAAATATTCGCCGGATAAATGGAATTGTCTTGATGGCCTCCTCCGGCAACAAATTCTGTGCTGTCTTCGGGCACTTTATTTCCTCTATGTCGTCTTTATCGATGATACCATCCGGCGATGCTCCTATGAATGAATGGGATCTGTCAATGAAGATTCCGCATTCTTTTATATCTTTTCCTCTGTGTTTCTTTAGTTCTTCACAGGCAACTTCCCCGCATTCCTGCCCATATTTTATTGCAGGTACATTAATTATTTTTGTATATTATTCTTTTTACCAAATTTCCACACAACGTTCCATTTCTTCGACGGCACACACTTGCGAAATTCGATGCCGTTAGAAGTTTCGATTTGTATGTGTACCATCGCGGATTTTTAGATTGTCCGATTGTTTCTATTTGAATGGCATCCTTCTTTTCTTGCCAGTTACGGAGCATCTCCATATGTTTTTCTTGCTGCAAGTTATAAATATTTATATCCATATCCGGGCTTGCAGCATTTTCGCCATAATCCGCATCTTTTCCAGAGTGGAATTGTTTCCGTACACGTGTCGCGATTTCCGTTTCCTTTCTTTTCTCTAAATTTTTTTCATTTTTCTTCTTTCTTTTTATTTCCATATGTGATAAAACTGGAGGCGGTTTCTTTTTATCGCTCTATTTAATAGCGACAATGCTTCCCTGGTGTTGTACTGTAACACGGCAGCAGCACATCTTGTCGTGTATGATCCTCTTTGGCTGAAATTTAGTCTTTTCCCACCGATGTATTTGGCAAGGACGTTGTAAAAACTCTCTACGGGATTGTTGTTGCAATTGTATAATAAACTTTCCGCATGACATGTTACTGGTTGAAGTATTTCCTTTATCAGCTGATATACTTCCATACTCTTCAACAGCGGAACGATGTTTATTTCATTCTCTTTGCTGTTTCCATCGCAGAAATAATTTATTTTATTACATTCTGCATGTTCGCCAAATACGTGGCTTGGCACATTATACATGTCACAGTATAAATTTCTAATCTTTGTAGAGGTCGATACACTTTCGTTGCTTCTGTATCGTGCGGCTTTCACAATTGCCGTTCGCATTCGCCGAATGCTATTTTCGACAGCTTTCCTCAATGTGCCTGCTGTTGTTTTTTTAACGATTTCCTTCATTTTTCTGCAGAAATTCCGTAATAAGTGATTCGTGCATTCAATTTTTTTTACACGAATCTCTGTGTTATACGGATCTGCATTTATAATCTTTTTGTATACGCTGCTATCTCCGTCAGCGATTAGCGTGGAATAAATTAATCCGCGCTTTTCAACGTTGGTTTTAAACCCTTCTACAATGGCATCGCTTTCCATAGTGGTGGATGCTCGGCTCTTGCTCCAATTTTTAAAACATACGTGTTTACGTGGTTCCTTCTGCTCTCTTGCAGCACATTCGCAAATTTTGCACCTCTTATTACGTACTCCAATGAATAAAACTTTTCGGGTGTGATATCCAACTATTACACCAGCGCCCGACGCAGAGTTATATGCATCAGTGCGATAAGATCTCTTCATCCAACTCCCATCGGCGATGACGGGAATGTGCGGGATTCCAGATTCTGGAACAACATCGCCTCTTTCCACAGAAAAGCAATCGTTTTTCTTGGTGTCTCGTCATGGTGTGTTACAAATTGTCTTTTCGACATACATTTTATATTTATTGATGCCAAAAACTCTTTCATTTGCGCGTAGCTACCCCCAGTAAGCATTACTCCAGTTATGGCACTACGGTTTACATCCATTTCTTCAACTTCGTCGGGTTGACTGTGAATTTTCCCCTCGTAGTGGCACATAGTGCACACTACGTTCAGGGTAGTCTTCAAGCCCGACTGTTGCATGCCAGTTATTTCCAAATGTTTTATTCCGCAGTCTTCCCTATTATCCGCATGGTGGCTTATTTTTTTCATTTCGTTAAACATGTGGTGCACGTTTACGATGTTCAATCTGTTTGAAGAAGATGACGTTTCTTCTGGTCGAGCTGCGCTTACTTCTTCTATGATCCAGCTATCGCTTTCGCCTTCTGAAGCCCCTGCTGGCATGGTTCTTTCTGAATTTCCTTCATTTTGCGCTGCTGCTATTTCCTTGCATTGTTTTAACATGGATGTTCTTCCATCGGACGTTGACGGCTGATTTTCATATTCCTCAGCAAGTTGTAAAGGGCGACGTCGTTTAGGAATTCCTCTTTTTTTGGAGTATCTCCTCGCCGAAGCATATAATTTTCTTTTCTCCGTTTTCTTCAAACTTGAAGTATTCTCTGCACTGATTTTGTTATCTCTTGCACTCATTTTTATTGGACTGTTTCAGTAAAATTAAAACACTAAACACTGAATAATACAATAAACTAAAAAAAGAAAAAAAATCTAAACACAAAAAACACAACACTTAACTATACTTAACTACACTTGAAAAAATATTAAATAATACTTTGTACAAGCACTGCAAAATTTGACGATATATTTCAATCGTATTTTGCAAAGCATACTGTGAAGTAATATTCGTATCCGTAATAAAAGATGGTGGTGGAACTGAGAGACGGGGGTGAGGTGAGGGACGGAGGTGGAACTGGGAAACAGAAACAGGAGGCATAGCGAGTGGGGTTGCGGCCACGGGGGAATACAAAGAGGTGGCCGCGGAGGAAGTTCACAAAGAGGCGGTCGCGGCGGTCGCGGCGGACAAAGGCAAAGATGCGGCTGCGACAGACGAACAGATGGGATGAACAGAAATTACTTTATTATAAATCGATGAAGGAAACAAAATAATTTTATTCGTATATTATTGTCTATTTATATTCAGTATTCTTCCCTCAATCTCCTCAAATCACACACCAAATTCATATTTTTTGCATATGAAAAATATATGTTAGCGTCAATGTATTTCCGGGAATCGTTGGAGTCAATCAGCTGTTGCTATTTGGTCTTTGAACGATTTATGAATGCGAACGATGTTCATTATGAATCTGTCCACGGAGTGGGGAAGGCGAGGATGTAGAAAGAGTGAATGAAGTTTGGTATAATTGCTATGAATCGTGCGTAAAAAAAAAGAATGACGCTGATGGTGTGTTGAGGTTTACGGAAAAGGGGACGTGAATAATTCGGTCATTGATATTATTACAAAACACTTCGAGACATCCGACGCCTTCTTGTAAGGAAACCAAAATTAACCATTTGGTGCTCACGCCAGAACCACTTTATTAATTTTCAATTTAATTTTCAACATATATGGAATAAAGATATCCGAGATATAAAGAATATAAAAATCATATTTTTTTACAATTTTCACCTAATTTCTAGCGGCACGTTCTTTTATTTTCTCTTCCCCTCCCTCTTTCTCTCGCACTTATCGCTCATTCGTCAAACTATTCGCTCTTGCCATTTGCGCGCATTTACAAAACCTATAACATTTGTATATGGGATAGTATATAATATTGCAATTATTATGGATATTACCTAATCCAACCCATATTAAAAGTATTACAAAAAATAAAATGAAAGACATATAACATGAAAAAACTAAGGTTTTCATACAAGCGTGAATTCGATCCTGCGTCTAAAAAAACAACCATCGATTACGAGGCTAAAGTCCTACCGTTTTCGCCAATAATGCTGTTGCATTATTATTTTAGGTTTCTGAATATCAGCAGATACGACGTAAAATTAATAAATGCGATTTCTCAATTTTTACAACTACAATTTGCAACGTAGAAATCTGGAAAAATTCTATAAGGTGCGCTATTGATAAATATGGCAACAGCGTAACAATCCGGCAACGATGCCTTCGTGTCCTTTGTCTGTCAAAAGTTGGTTGGTAATAGGAATAGGAATAGGTGGCTAATAGAGTTTAGATATATTTGGAGATCTAGTCGATGGATGACGCAACGCGAGTTGTCTAGTTTATAGATTGTTTATTTCTAGTATTCTCCGCTCATAGACGTTGTCTTTTCAATTGATTCGGAGATAAGCCAAACGTGAAGCCCTTAAAGTCGAATCTACGGAAAATCGAGTCATCTCTCTCACACCAATGCAATGTGCGAAGAATACGGGGCGATTTCGTAAATTCAACTTTAGTGCTCGAATATTGCGAAAATGAAGTTTTTACGAGTACAGCACCCATCAGTGG
Source organism: Megachile leachella (assembly GCA_963576845.1). Lineage (NCBI taxonomy): Eukaryota > Metazoa > Arthropoda > Insecta > Hymenoptera > Megachilidae > Megachile > Megachile leachella. Next base: position 15,573,449 of record OY756253.1, on the reverse strand, counting down.
ACTTCCCTACAGGGTGCTCTGGTCGCTTTAGATAGTAATAAATACTCTGTACGGAATAAAGTCGAATTTTCGAAGGTGCATGAGCGAGATAGACGCTGATCTGGGCAGGCAAGATGGCTGTTAGCCGTGAAATATAGTTCAAGGACTATCTGATAGCAGCGCTCGTAGTACCTTCCACCTATTTTGGCCGTTTTGACCAACAATGTCGGTAACTACTAAAATCGTCGGTAACTTAAAAATATAAATTGGTCGGTAACTACTACATAGCTTTCTATACTGAGTATCCCATTGCGCATGGCGTTGCGCATATCACGTAATTCAATAGCAGTCCTGTACGTATTGCTAAATATGCAAAATATACGGTACGAAGAATGAAAAAATTGCTGTATGTATGTTTATTCAATTTTAATTTAGTAAACTATTCCTACCATGAACATTGAAATGACTGTTTTGTGTGTATGTGTGTGAGGGGTTGGGGGGCTTATTTTAAATTAAATCACGATTTGTATGAAGTTTATAATACCTATTTATTGTATATTGATATTATAATTATTATTAAAATTTATTGTTCTTTTGCCGCGGCCACGTTTGTGGACGCCACGCCATCCTCGGTGCGAGCTTGTCGTCGCCGGCTGCACGGCTGAATTTCCATGCGTTTGACCACCGCGCCAGCCGCTGCGCCTGCGCCCGCCGCCGCGTCCGTGCTCGCCACCGCGGATCCACGAGCGAATAGCATCCGAATCCGTTCAATATCGCTTTACTTTATTTGATAATTGGGCGCCAAACGCGTTTCCGCGCCGCGATAAAGAACTTAGACGTGAGATGAGTTTCTGAGCGGAAAGATAGGGAAGTCGTTTTATATCGACCCCGGAAAAACGCGGAAGATTCGAATCGGCGGCGGAACGACTCAGTAGCTCAGTGACCGAACGGAATGGTAGAGCGGCGGGATTCTTAGAGGGTAAAGGAACTAGATGCGGAGGCGTACGAGAGAAAGTGACTCGGGAAAATTTGCGAGAAACCTCGATGGTGCAGTATTTGTTAAAACAGCGGTGTTTATTCTAAATCTAGTCAACCTCGACGTATAGGGTGATCCGGTATCGTATTTTGATTTTAACACAATCACGCTCGGCGGAAGGCCGAAGAACTCTCCGTGAGATTTTAACCACGGAACGATAATTGCCAATTCCTAAGCGGAATACAATCTTCGAATTATCCTCGATTCCCGAATCGATACGTGATGCAACGAATGTTTAAACGCAATTTTTATACAATATGATGCAATTATCCTAATGCGACGAAACTAGACTAACGCGGCGAAATTATTCTAACGCGACGGAATTCTTTCGATGCGACGAAATTATTCTATCGCAATTCGATATTCTATCTATTCGAATTCGACGAAACGCAACGGAAACGCAATTACTCGAAACGCAACGGAATTAAACACACTTAATTTTACACGCGACGCGACTTAATCTGATCCGCAAATCGATTCTCCATCGGCGACCGTCTAGAGAGAGAGAGAAAACGAGAAGAGGTGCGACAAACACAAAATGTCCGGTACGATAAAACATGCGCTTATGTTCTACTTCCGTACTAAGAACTCGCGAAATCGCGACGTGGAAGGGCACAATATTGGCAAAGGCCTACTCGAGACGATACTTTGATTGTGGCTTACGCTGTACCATTCCTCGGTACAGGTTAGGTGATCCAGCCGAGTGGCAAGCCGAGAGATCGCTTCTCGATCTCTCGGTAATGCGAAAAGTCCGAACGTCGGGATTCTCGAACGTCCCGGACAGGGGCCCCCGGGTTTTACCCTTCTAACTTAAGCTAATTTCCCTACGATAATAAGCCACTCCTGTCACACTTTGCAGAACCTGCCCGTGAATGGCAAGCCAGATGGTCGACAACCCGCTGTATGGTAATCTCGATTTCGCGCTCTTTTACATAAATAATTCGATAAATGAAAGGGCTTACCAAGGTGTCCAGTCACGGGGCGGCAATGTACGGCACTTCGGGAGCTCGGTAGAACGGTAAGACTTTTTTTACAACAAAACTCGTGGCAATCCGTAGAAATCACTCAGTAGCGTATACACTTTGATGAAATATAAGGTATCATTGGGCCTTACTAAGAAACAAAAGTAAATCTGAAGAAAATTGCAGGAAGGAGAATAAAAGGGTTAAATAATATAACAGATTATATATAATGAAAATAATATTAAATTTATTTATGATAATTATAATTTTTTACGTCTGCAGACGATTTATTATATGAATACCAACATTTATTGCAAGGGCAAAGGAAACTGCAGAAAACTTTGCCAGTATTCAAACAAAAACATTGCATAATAATAATAATAAAATATAATAATAAAATAAATAATAACTATAATAATAAAATAAATAGTAACTGTAATAATAAAATAAATAAACGATGTAATAAATATTGTCTTTGTAGTACCCGCGAAACAATCACTTTCTCGCAGAAAAAATTGCCAGAACAGAAATAATAAATATATATTTATATCAAAATAAATATTGTGACAATAATTGTCTAAAAATAATATATTAAATAAATAAATATTTTTCATGTTACATAAATAAAATGCCTCTTCGATCACAGATAATATCAATTATTGTCACAGGAACAAAAAGAAAAAACATAAATATTGCACTGTATGAATTACGTGAAATAAATATTATCACTGAAAAAATTGCTATCAACAACATCTAAAGAATAATAAAGAAAAATAAAAAATAATAAAGAAAGGAACATATATTAATATAATACTATAATAGAGGTAGATTATTAGTTAACACCATGGAATAAAAAGAGAATAAAATTGCTACAAAAATATTAAAATCATTTAAATTTGATAAAAGCATTTAAATTTTGATTATTCTGAATTAGTATTACTTGACAAATACAAATTTTTAAAATTGTTCAATTCCAAATGGGCTGAATCTACTTCGAATGTCCTGCAATTAACATTCTCACTATGAAAATTTGCACGAATTTTACAAATTGCATTTAAACATTTAATATCTAGTCGATTTCTCTTTTTATTCTTCACGTCTGTAACGATGGAGAATATTCTCTCTGCTGCGGCATTAGAATGTGGAAGAGACAAAACTGCTGCTTGTTCGGTCGTGAACCGAAACCTTTGCCGCGACTAAGCGATTTATTGCAGGGCCCAAGTGGTTCGGTGCGTAGGCCACCGTCAATAGTTTTTACTTCGGAATACGGGACATCGAGGACTCTTTTGTCTATCACGTCCGGTCCGAACGAATCCTACTTTAAGCATGTGCTCGCCATATATCTGCTAACGGCTGTACCTTTCTTTTAAACAGTTTAACAAACGCAAGCATAGAGTGTCTCTTAACTGTTACCTTCGGAACGCGAGGGTATTTAGGCGATTTTCCGTACGAACAAATGGTCAGTTAAACGTCGAAACCGAACGGTTGAACACCGTAGCTCGAGTCGGTCGGACATCGTAGCTTGAACTATTCAAACGTTGAATCTTAAACGAATCAGATCAAACTCAAAAAGTCAATCGTGAGTGTTAGAATCTCGCGAATTATAACACGGCACAGCCAATGCAGGGTGACTCGGGATCGCACACAAATACCATTCGAGTGAGACCCTGCACTCCTCGAATGGGCCACGGTAAGGTGGTTGATTCGCATACTACACTATTCGAGCGAGTCTTACCCCCTCGAATAGGCCACGGTAAGGTGGTTGATTCGCATACTACACACTATTCGAGCGAGTCTTACCCCCTCGAATAGGCCACGGTAGGGTGGTTTGATCATACACACTGTTCGAGTGAGTCCTACACTCCTCGAACAAATCATCGTGAATAACTTCACGTTACGTGATTTACCACGGCGAGCGAGACTCTGTTCTCCTCTATACAAACAACACTGAGCGAGACTTGTTCTCCTCAAATCAATCGTGAATAACTTCACGCGATGTGGTTTACCACGGCGACCGAGACTCTGTTCTCCTCTATACAAACGACAATGAGCGAGACCATCTCCTCAAATCCATCAATAAACAATTCAATCATATGCAGAGCGTATACATACTCACACACACACTTTCACCGCATAACTATTATTGAATACATAAATTTTGTAAGGGGTTTTTTATGCCGTAAGGCTTTTTCCCCTAATTCGAATCATTCGAGCCAATAAATTATCATTCTTTTTGAGGCTCAATTACGTCTAAGTAATTTTTATTTACCCTCTACCTCAATCAAATTCATCCATTATTTTGAAACACGAAATCTCTCCATGTTGGAACGATTTCGACGATACACTGCTTCTTGTAGACGACATTTTAAAACAAGTGACGCGAACCGCGTCACGTGCAAAATTAGCGGGCTTTCTCGCACATGCGCGAAAAAAGTAGGATTACGTTTATTTTTATAGGCATATCAAGAAAAATACTAATAAGGTTTTAGAATTCTTTTATTCATTATGTCAAATACAGTATTTTATTTTTATGTTATATATATTTTTGTTACAGTTATTTTAGTACCCTTTTAATGAATTATATGTTATGTTGAATTTTCATATTAATGAAATTAGCAAAAATAAATGTCTAGAAAAGTCGGTATTGAGAAGTCGGTAATGAAATTCGTACATTTATCGATTGCTTGTAAGATACCGCTCGATTTTGATCAGATCTTCGCATGCTAATAAAATGAAATCCATATATTTCTTTTTTGTTGTTTCTTTGACATTATAATTTCGTAAATAATAAATAAATAATAAATTCGTTTAGTCTTTTAAAAGTTACTGTGTATACATATATATATATACATAAAAATATAGTTTTATACAGTTATATGTACAACTTTTTTTTTTTTTTTTACGAGGGGAAATCTTCATAGACACCCCCACTCCTCGGGGGAGGACCGGGGGTAGTGTCAGATTCCTACTGACTAAAACCCCTCGGTGGTTCCCACACCGATGGTTAGGGCGACCGAGGCGACCATTCGTCACTTGCGATCTCGGCCGCCCTCACTGGCGCTTAAGGCGCCTCGCCTCGAAATCATAAGGAATGATTCCCTCCCCTGCCGGCCGGAGCTGGACTGGTACCCGCCAGGATGTCCCCTTGGTCCTGCGTCCCTCCTCCAAACTTTTCGTCTCTGTTTGGCCGGTTTTTGAGTTGCCGGCCACAACGTTTGGTTTTTTATTATTTGAATCCGCCATACTAATCCCACGAGTAGGGTCGGAAAGGAAGTCACCCCGGGCAGAGCCGCCATACCCGGGGAAGCCTAGTTACTCGGGGGGGTCGGCAGGTACCCCCGAGGGAACCGTTAGAGACTGCCCAGTTTAACGTCCCGGCAGCCATGCAACTCTCGGCACGGTTGGCCTGCACACCTTAGTTTGGGACGACCCCCCGAAACCCCAATCGCCCCCTTTTCGATCCTCCGTGCGAGCCTGTCCGGCATGGTAGTACCTGCCAGGGTCCGAAGACCCCGCCGGCATAGCCTCGACACATCATCGGACCTACTTCAGAAACGACCCCCTTTTATGTGGACTCTTACCACAGGCAGGGGATACCGTGGCCGTATTCCGCCCCGCGACCACACAGCGGATTTTTTATAGAGGTTTACTCCTCGCGAGGCCAGCCGGTTAAGGCAAGCCTCCCCGTTCCTGCGAAACATGACCACAGGCTTACGGTGTGATCTTAGGCCCTCCCTAAACTGGAGGACCCGCCGTTCTCCCGTTAGCATGGAGGCCCTCACCCTTGGGTAGCACCGAGGTGCTACCGAAGAGCATAGAGTGCCTCCACCCCAGCGGACACCACGAGGAGGTGGGAGATCCGACTTGTGGCACACTGCCACCATTCGTCCACCACGCCCCCTCCAACTAACCTAACCTAGCCTAACCTAGCCTTTTTTTTTTTTTTTTTTTTTTAACGTGGGGAAAATCTTCGAAAGATACCCCGCACCCCTTGGGGAGGGTGCGGGGTTATGCGGGATTTTTACCCGCTAAAAACCCCACGGCGACCTTCTCTGTCTGGGGGCGCCCCGGGACCTTAGTAGTATAACTGACCGGTGCGCCCCCTCTTTGCACCGTGGTGCCCTACTCCGGGGGGTCTAACGAACCCCCCATTGGCACCCTCGCATTTATGGCCAGCTCCGGGAGGTCGCGCCCAGAGCCGGCCCCTCCGCGGACCGCGTGCAATGGCCTGCTGACTGCAGGCCCGTCCTTACGCCCTCCCATATGTGGGAGGGCAAGGCTGCGCTTAAAGCGCAGCCATATGCCTACTCGTAAGGGGGCGTTCTAGCCACGGCGGCCACGGGGAGAAGCCTGTGCCGCCGTACGCCCCCTTCTTCTCCCGCGGGCAGGAGCGCGACCTCGACGCTCGCGCTCCCGCTCCGCCGCCTCCTTTTGCGACATAACAGTGTCGCAAAAGGAGGCAAAAGCTAACCATGACCTCTCGCTGGCAAGAATCTCACGTACGACCGTTGCCAGCGAGAGGTCCCAACCAACGTGGCACCGAAGTGCCACGCGAGGCCCCGCAAACGCGGGGCAGTCCACCAGTGTATGCTGGGCATTATCGTGCCCAGCATCACAGTGGTGACAGCGTGCTGTCTCCTCTTTTCTTATCCGCCACAGGTACCCACCGAAACATCCATGTCCGGTGAGCACCTGGGTCATCCGGTAGGTGATCCTTCCGAAGCCACGGTCCTGCCATTCGCTCAAAACTGGCAGGACCGCCCCGACGGCGCGCTGTTCGGCGCAGCGACGTAACAGGTCGCCGCGCCAATTCGTCAGCGCGAACCGCCGGGCCTGGCGTTGAAGCGCCTCCACTTCTGACTCCAGCCGGGGCTCCCCCTCCTGACGGAGATCACGGAGACGCCAGTAAACTCTGGCGTCTCCCTCCGCCATATAATGGAAGGGGAGGAACCCAGCTAGAGCCATCGCCGCCCCGTACGGTACCGTGCGGTACCCTCTGATAGCCCTGATGGCCAGCCTGCGCTGGACACCGCCCAGCAGTTTGATGCTGGCGGGGCTGGCCATCAGGTCGCCGGCCCAAATCGGCGACCCATAGAGGGCCATGGACCGCACGATGCCCGCATAGAGGCGACGTACCCTTTCATCAGGGCCCCCCAAATTCGGCAGGAGGCGGCCTAATGCGGCCGCCGTCCTTTCTAAACGGGGGGCCAAGAGCTGGAAGTGGCGCTCAAACCGCCAGTGGCTGTCCAGGTGGAGGCCGAGGTACTTCATCTCGCCTCCCACCTGGACATACTCTTCACCTACTCGGATGAACGACTGGGGTGGAGCCGACCGCCCCGGCGGGCAAAACCAAATGGCTTCAGTCTTGCCCGCCGAGACTTCTAACCCCAGTCGCCGGATAGCAGAGGAGACTGCTGTCACCGCTAACTCCGCAAAGCAGATGGTTTCGATCCAAGACCTCCCGGCGGCGAGCACGAACGTGTCATCAGCGTAACACGTGACTCGCGCACCGGGAGGGAGGGGAACCCGCAAAGCGCGGTCGTACCCCAGGTTCCACAGGAGTGGTCCTAAGACTGCTCCCTGGGGTACGCCGCGGTCCACCGAACGTCGGTGTACCTCCCCGTTCCGGCCAGGAAACTCGATCCACCTGTCCCGCAGGTAGTCACCGATTACAGCCCTAAGATAGGGAGGCACCTCATGATGAATGAGGGCCTCCCTAATCCTCCCCCAGGGCAGGGTGTTAAAGGCGTTCTTGATATCCAAGGAGACGCCAAGAGACACCCCGCCCCGGGAGGTAGCCGACTCCGCGAGGGAACGAACTCGATGCAACGCATCAATCGTGCTGCGTCCCCCGCGGAAGCCAAACTGGCAGTCGGCTAAATCGGGACCACCGCAGGACAGGTGCCTGGAGAGGCGGGCAGCTATAATCCTCTCGAAAAGCTTGCCCACCTCATCCAGGAGCACTATGGGCCGGAACGAGGAGGGGGAACTTGCGGGTTTCCCCTCTTTTCGGATCAAAACCATCCGGCCTACCTTCCATTGGGAAGGGAACCTCCCGCGCTGGAGGCAGCTATTAAATAGCCGCCGCAGCCGTGGACCGAGGACGCTGAAGGCCTTCGCCCAAACACGGCCAGGGATGCCGTCAGGACCCGGAGCAGTGTTCCGGGCCGCCATACATGCAATCCCCGCCGCGAGTTCCTCCTCCGTGACCCCCATGTCGTCGGACCATATGACAAGGTCCGACGTGGCCGAAGGTGGTGGGTCCTCATCTCTAGGGAATAGAGTATCCACCACCTCGGCCAAAAACTGGGGGTCTAACGTCTCTGTCAGTGGGGGCGCCCATGGTCGAAGCTTGCCCATGACCATTTTGTATGGGCGCCCCCACGGATCCTTCTTCAGAGAGAGGAGAAACTCGTCAAAGGCCTGGGCTTTGGCCTCTCTGATGGCCGCTTGTAGGGACGTCGCAAGGGTGCGATACGTCCCATACAGCACATCTTCCCTCGTCGCATCGCGATGCCGTCTCCGGCGGGCGCGTTGGTACTGGCGACGGGCATGGTAACACTCCCTGCGCATTTGCGCAATTTCGCCCGTCCACCAGTACGCTGCCCGCCGGCGGAAGCCGCCGGCCCGGGGCATGGACGCATCGCAAATACGCGACAGCGTACCCCGGAACCAGTCAGCCTCAGCATCCACATCGACGGCAGGCCCAGCCGGAATTTCCGGCCAGGCCGCGACGAGGGAGGCGACCATCAGGGCGTCCTCGTCCAATCGCTTCAGCGCCCATCTCCGCGGTGGTGGTGCGGGATTTGGGCGGCGACGGGTGACGGAGTAATCCATTCGGATATAGAGGTGGTCACTTAAGGTTTCCACCTCCTCCGCCACCCTCCAACCGGACACGCGGTGCGCCGCAGAGGGTGTTGCCCATGAAAGGTCAACAATGGACTCCCCCTGCGGACGCACACACGTGCTCACGGAACCCCGGTTAAGCAACCGGAGCCCGTTAGCCGCCGCCCAATCAAGCACCGCCTCGCCCCTCGCGTTGGTGCTGGGGGACCCCCAGGCCTGAGCCTTGGAGTTAAAATCCCCCAGCACCAGGAGTGGACGGGGATGACATCGTGCAATGCACGAAGATACCCCGTCCAAAAACTCCTCAAATGTCGCGAGGGTCCAACTAGGCGGTGCATAAATGCCCACCACCGCGGTACCCCCCCCAATCCACCGCCACGAATCCTCGGCCGCGATAAATTAACTCGCAGGCCGAGGATCCGGTCAGGGAACAGCACACGATGGCCACGGAGCCCGCATCGTCCCCAAACCAATGCGGATGTTTGGGGACTTTATAGGGCTCCGCGGCCACGGCCAACCCTACCTGCCACTCTGCCAGGGTGTGGACGAACAAGTCCTGAGCCCTGGCAGAGTGGTTCAGGTTGGCCTGGAGTAAAGTGCCCTTAGGGGCCATTACTCGACAACCTCCATTGCCCCCTCCGGGGCTTCGCTCCGCCGCCCACCGGGCCCTGTCTTCTCCGTGGCCGCCAAGGGGGCAGAGGCCTTCCCTTTAGCCGCCTCTGCAGTAGCGACCGCCCGCTCCTTGCGGAGCTGCCTGCCTCGTCGTCGGGAAGACTGGGCGCACGACTTGGCGCCCAGCCTGTGCCCAGCCGGCCTCCCCAAATCGGTGCACAAAGGGCACCGGGGGGCCGCTGAGCACTGAGCCGCGACGTGGCCAGGATCCCCGCACTTATAACACCTGCTACTCCTGTCCACAGGTGCACAACACCGCTGCCTCACATGTCCTGCTTCGAGGCAGCGGTAACACTGGAGCGGGCGCGCGGGAAGGGCCTCCACCCTGGCGGATAGCCAACCCACCCTTATCCGCTTAGCGGCCACAATTTTATTAAGGGCCGCCAGTGGGCAGCGGACCCAAATTGTGCCCAATCCTGCGGGGGATGTCCGCACCTCCCCAGTGCGGACATCGCCCCCATTACAGTCAGAGGCGGCCACGATCGCCTCTCGAACTTCCGCGGGCGTTACCGAAGGGTCGAGGCCAACAATGCGGCATTCGCCACACTTGACTGGCCTCGACACCTTCACGACTCCCTCATCAAAAATGGCCTTGAGGCGGCCGGCCAAGGCATCGCCTTTGGCCGCACCGCCCTCCCCAGGCACCTCCAAGATCATGGCGCCGGTCACCGCTTGCCGATAACGCACCTCGGCGATGCCAACATCGGCAAGCGGGACCTTTGCGCGGGCCTCCCGCATAACCTCGGCATAGGTCTTGGGACCGCCCGGTGCCACAGTGATGGTCACCGCAGCGGTCCTTGGAGGCCTGGGGGGACGCCTTGCGCCAGCCTGCTTCGGGGGCGTTGGCGCGGGCCGACTAGGAGCAGGCGGCCTTGGCTGCACCGTCGCGGAGGGTGCAACCTGACGGGCGTTTCTCCCCGCCTTCCGTCCAACCACCTTCGACCATGCCTCGGTAGTCGCGGCAGGTTTAGGTGGAGGAGGAGGCGGCGGAGGAGGAGGGGCAGCGCTCCTCCTACCCACTACAGGCGGGGTGTGGGGAACAGCCCCAGGAACCCCTGCATCACCCGGGGCCTTTCTCCTCTTAGCCGTTTTTGCCTTCGACTTCGAAGGCGGCGGCGATGGAGCAGCGGGCGCAGGGCGCTTCTGAGCCATTTGCCGGTCCACACTCAGAAGTGGCCTGACAGGAGCAGGAGTTAACTCCTCCCGGAGCGCCGCAATCTTCTTCTCAATCAATCGCTCCACCGCACCGATGAAACGATTGATATCCCCCTGTGCCGGCAGAGCAGCCGGAGAAGAAACAGGGGGGGAGGGACACGGCGATGGGGGCCGAGGTGAGGGTGCCCGAGGCGATGGCGCACGCGGCGATAAAACACGCGAGCGCACCGCACACGGGGAGGCCCGCTCACCCCGTACCCCAACCGGAGACCCCGCAGATGGAACCGGCTGAACCTCCATAGGGCTGGGAGGAGGACACTGAGCAGTGTCCTCCACCACAGCCGGTGAACCGGATCGGCGCACCACCCCCGGCCCAGATCTGGCCTCCATGCCAAACCGGGACTTCAACCCAGTAATTTCGCGCCGAAGCGCCTCCACCTCCCTCCGCATGGAGTCGATTTCAAGGTCCCGCGCCCGGAGCTTTTGTTGCAACAGGACATTGTCGCGCTCCAACTGCGGGGCGTCCACCGAAGTCCGGGACTGCCTGTACGCGTGCACAGCCGCGGCCTGGAGATATCTAGTCGACTCCCGTATGGCCCTCACGAAAGTGCCTTTCAAATTCTTAGAATTTGAGGCCACCTTTTCTAGCACGCGGCCGTGCTCCAGTGCCTCCGCCACGATCTCCGCGTCGGACTGATCACCCATCCTTCTGACGAGGTCGTCGACCTCGTCAAGAGGAAGGGAAGCCCGGCACGGGGGTCGCGGATCTACCTGCGAATCAAAGACTGCCTTCTCCGCAGCAGACTCCGCCTCCTTCCTGTGGTCTTCGAGGAGCTGCCTCTTCGCCTCCGCGCGGGCCCGATATTCGATCACCGTCTGCGGCTTCGCGCGTTTTCGCGAGGTCAAACGACCTAACGAAGCCACAGAGGTGATCGAAATATCAGTCTCATCGCCACTGTCCGCTCGCTCCGACTCGGCGGCAGGCGACCCATATCTACTTCGGGAGCAGGAGCGGCTCCCATCAACGCGCGACAGTCTAACTGTCGGCATTCCTAAATCTCGGCAACGCCTGGCTTCCACTAGTCCCCCGGAAGTCGAGGGGCTAGGGTCACTCAGACGTGCGATAGCGGTCCCCGAAGATGACGGCACGGGTGAAACCGCTGATCCCTCCTTGGCTAGTAATTTAGCCATACCTCGCGTGAGGACAGCAGCCTCAGAGGCCGTGGAATCCACGGACCCCCTACGACTACTCGCCTCCGCGATGTGAGGGGTCGCCAAAGCAGCGCTAACGCTGTCCCTGCTTCCCCTCAGCTCCACCACGTCGTCACGAAGTGACGGCCCCTGGGGGCGCGCCACGATCTCCTGATCTTCATCAATATTTGTTTTTTTAATAATGTTCAACTCCATAACAAATCCCACGAGTGTGGTCGGTCCATGGGTCCACCCCGGCAGAGCCGCCTTACCGGGGTAAGCCTAAATACTCGGGGGGGTCGGCAGGTACCCCCGAGGGAACCGTTAAAGACTGCCTCTGTTTTACGTCTGGGCAGCCACGCAGTCCTCGGCACGGTTGCCTTTACACCTTGACTTCAGACGTCCTCACGCTCCCGCCGCCTCCGTTTTCAGTCCTCAGTGCGAGCCTTACCGGCATGGGAGGCCCTGCCAGGGTCCGAAGACCCCGCCGGCATCGCCTCGACACTTCATCGGACCTACTTGGAAAACGACGGGAGCACCCCTTTTAGTGGACTCATACCACAGGCAGGGGATACCGTGGCCGTATTCCGCCCCGCGGCCACACAGCGGATTTTTTATAGAGGTTTACTCCTCACGAGCCAGCCGGTTAAGGCAAGCTCCCCGTTCCTGCGAAACATGACCACAGGCTTACGGTATGAGCATGAGCCCCCCAAAATTGGGGGACCCGCCGTTCTCCCGTTAGCATAGAGGCCCTCACCCTTGGAAAGCCCATCGCCGAAGCGATTGATTTCCGAAGGGCATAGAGTGCCTCTATCCCAGCGTACACCACGAGGAGGTGGGAGATCCGACTTGTGGCACACTGCCACCATTCGCACGCCTGGGAAGCCTAACCTAGCCTAACCTAACCTACCCCAACCTATACATTCATATTTCACACAGCAATTATAAGAATTTTTGAAAAATTTTGTAAGATTATTAAGGTGTCCTCATCAGTCACCACTGCGTGTACCGGCTAGATACGGCATTAATAGCAAGCTGTGACGTCAGCTGACGCATGCGCAGAAAGCTCTCGCGTGAGATAAAATCTCACGACTGCCCATCACTGCTCGCGAGCCCTTGCGCCGGTATTAGGACACCTCGTAGCCTTCCCCCATTCTCGGTCGGAGTTTCCGAATTCTATCGAAGTCTTCTTCGGCAGGATTTCCTCCGGCTCCACAGCCTCTCTTCTTCTGTCGTCGGGCCGTAGCGGGGAAGCGGCAGGGAATCGGCACTTTCCTTCGGCGTACGTCGGTTCCTCGCTGGTCTGTCTCCTCTTACCCCGCATCTTCTCCTGGTCTATCGGAGGGTCCAAGCGGGGTAGCGGCAGGACAGCGGCGCGTTCCGTTGACGTACGTCGTTCCCTCGTGGACCGTGATGTCATTCTCCGGTGGTACATACAAAATAATACGGCAACAGATTTCGTTCATACGATATTATACGCGCTTTGTTCTCTCTCTAGACGGTTTCTGCCTACGACCTTTTTTTTTTGAGGGCCAAACCCACCACCAGATTGGAGTTCCCTGGCCCAGGTGCGGAGTATTCGCCTTTCGGCATCTCTTCCACAGCCTGGTGAGGATGGGTGGCAGGGGAGTAAAAGGTCAGGTCAGGTTAGGCCCCTCTATCTTTCGTAACACGGACTTGGGACCGGCTATGGCGGTAGCCCCCTGGGAAGGTACGCCCACGTCCGTGGAAGCGCAGACGGGGCCGCCCCCCAGGGGGTGTTAGGTTAAGTCTGTAAAACATTAGCTTTACCCAGTCAGTACTGACCGGAAATTATATTGCCTCCTAATTATATTGCCCTTACAAAATACTCTAAGGATCACCAAAATAAATACTTAAACAAAATTTATTAAAACCTTCAAGGAAAAGAAACCTTCATATCAATGTTAAAATAATCCCTCAAGGAGGGGAAGGGGGGAATTTCCCGCTCCCCCACCTCCGTGTCCATCGTCCAAAATTTAAAATCCTTTTATAACATCCCTTATGTAAGATCCGTTCGTCTATAGTTTCATAACTCCTAGTAGATTCTTAACCGACTGTAGTCTATTAAATCTATAAAATCTATAAAATTCCTAAAACCATATACAAATTACTATATTAGTACGGAACCCATTCTCATCCTTAATTTTTTTTCTTAAAAATTGCAAACCCTTAATTGGGGGTCAGAGTTCCAACTGTCTAATCAGGAAGCCCTTGAAGGAGAATTAAATAAAGTTAGACCATAATATAATATTGTTACGTAATATAATATAACATAATATAATACCGTAAAATACTATAATATAATAGTGTATGTATTCATCATATTTTATATTGTCAGGATGAAAACAACACAAAGCACATACCTTACTCCATTCCAACTCTTCCTATTATATTTCCTAAAAATAGAAAACAAGAGAAGGCTCCTTGTGACGGGTATAAAATACCACGTCTCAACTCCCCCTCCCCTTACGGAAGACCGGAACAGTCTAACGAAAACCGAACAAATTCAACTAAATGCACCGCACCGAGCAAAGTACCCGGGCACATGTGCAGGACAACTTGGTAGCCCCTCTCGTAAGAGTACGAAAGTGCGGTAACGGAATTATTTTATTGGACAGTCACAATAATTAATTAGACGAAAGAAAGAAACGTACCGGAAGTACCGGACGCCTGCGATAGTTACGATACATTAATACTTACGGTACTTACCGTGTTTGTCTGCTTCTCCACCTTCCCATTTCTCTGCTCTCCTACCTGTCGTTCGCGATTTCACCCGGTATTACCTAATATCACGCTCCGCGGGAGTATTTCGCTGCGCACGGATCGCCTGTCCTATCGATACATGCTACTGAAAAATAAGGGGGAAATATGGGGCAGCAGTATCGTTGTACCAATAATGTTGTAGACTGTATGTACCCAAAATAACAAAAATCTATTTTATTTTATGGTTCACCCCGGTAATTTCTTAGGCCGTTAAAGGTTTCTCGCGACGGAATCTCACGGTACAGAGGAGAAAACGGAAAAGAAATGTCTTTCGTGACGGTACGTCACGGCACTTTTTTTTTTTAAAAAAATTGTCTCTTGCCACTTTATTCGGCGTGGCGGCGGCGGTACTCCTCTTCTTCCTTCCTCCAAGTGGGGGGCGGTGCCCCCCTCGGTAGTTCGCCCCGGAAGGCGTGGAACGTGGTGCTTGGCGCTTCTCCGAAGTTCTCGCGCCGGAACGTGGGGTAGCTTATAGGCGACCGATCGCGCCGGGATTTCCTCGGCGCCTCCTCGGTATCCTCGCGCCGGGATGTTCTCAGCGCCTCCTCTGTGTTCCCGCGCCGGGACGTGTGCGGTGGCGACATTCTGTGGGACCCGCGACGGAATTGGTGTTCTGCCGCCTCCTTAGTGGTCTCTTCCTCCACCCACTCCTTGGCGCACTGGGCGCAAGTGCGCAAGGACACCGCCTTACGGCCGCACCGGTAGCAGTAGATTGTTTGGCGGGGTTTCGGGCATTTAGAATATCGATGCCCGAACTCCCCGCAATTCCAGCACTCCGCGGATTCCTTTTTTAACGGGAAAATCGCGGAGGTGCCCGCGGAGGTGCTGGGCGCTGGCTCTACGATGGTCGGGCCGCTGCGGATTGGTCGCCTCGGTGTTATTATGCGCTCTTCTTCTCCCGTCTGCACTGCCCGGTCGACCCTAGGGGGTGCCGGCGGCGTCTGGGTTCCCCTGGTTGTAGGCTCCATCATGGGGCATATTTGTGTCGCCTCGCTTCAGAATGTTCGCCCCGGCATAGCAGGGCTACCACCCCCGACCTGTACCCCCACGGTCCTTGTCCGCGGCGGTACCGTTTGGCTGGACGCCTCGGCATGAGGCGGGACCTCCCGCACCGTCGCCCCGGTGGTGGTATAAAAGAAGGTGCGAGCATCTTCGGCAGTTTGGCGAAGGGCAGCCCATGCTGCGGGATTTTCGCGGATGAATCGCTGGAAGGTCGATTACCTTTTTTCCGGTCGCGCTCCGCAAGGGGCAACATTCAACCCATTTCGTGAATAAATCCTGAATCACCAGTACATACATGAAGCCGGAAAGACTTCGCGGTAACGGACCCATAATATCCGCGGCTATAATATCCCACGGTTTCTCGGTAATGCAGTATCCCATCAAACCGGCCGGAGCCGATTGTTCTACCTTGGCGCGTTGGCAAACTATACAGCGTCGTACATACTCCGCGATGTCTTTATACATTCCTGGCCAGTAATATCGTATGGTTACGCGGTCATAGGTTTTCTCCACCCCTAAGTGTCCGGCTTGAGGCTGATCGTGTGCCTCGCGGTATATTTCGGATCTTCGATCTTGCGGTACTACTAATTTCCATTCATCGAGATCTACGGTAATGTCGAAAATATCGGTATTGGGTCTTTTCACGTATAACTGGTTGTCCAGAATTTTCCACTCCGGAAAGCGGGACGGGAAGTTCTTTACGTCAGTAAATCTTCTAGAATACCAATCCGGGGTATCGATAATTGCGGTAAGGGTTTCGGTATATTACTTGAAAATCATACGCTAGAAGGGACAAGGCCCAGCGTGCTAATCGACCGTTGGGATTTTTCATTGACCTTAGCCACCGCAGACTATTATGGTCAGTGATGACCGTGAAACGATAACCTTCCAGGTAATGGCGGAATTTTTCTATTGACCTGGCTATGGCTAAACGCTCCAGTTCGGTAGTGGAATATTTTCTTTCGGTAAGCGACAATGAGCGACTTGCATATGCTGTCACGCGTTCCTGCTCGTCTATTTGTTGGGTAAGAACAGCGCCGACCCCTACAGTGCTTGCATCCGTGGCTACTACGAAGGGTTGGGTAAAATCGGGTCACGACAGTATCGGAGCAGTAATTAAATATGTGCGGACGAAATCAAACGCTTTTTGCTGTGGCTCCCCCCACTTCCACGCTGCATCCTTATCTAATAGTCGCGTTAAGGGCAGGATCCCGCAGTAATGTGCTTGTATAGTTATACATAGCGGCGCATGCACGTAAGGCGATGTGCGAGAGAGAGGTCCGATTTCGTACTTTCGATCTAACGTCTCGAAAATTGCATAAATTCACTTTCTGAGGATAACTTTAGCACCGTTAGCTATCCACAATATCGCGCTGCTATCGATTTTACATCAATAAACATCACATTCTGAATAAAATAGAAAATTCTTCGGACGTACACGTGAGACAGACATAGATTTTGACAGTCAAGATGGCCGCTCCTAGACACGTTGCGCCGTATTTTCGCTTTTACGCAAAATTTAGAGATTTACTCAACGAAAACGATAGCAGCGCAACATTACTGTAATGGTACGATATCGCGTTGGTCCATTTTTTATCAATTTATCACCTCCGAAAGACGTAAGATCAAAAATACGATTTTGCACACCGGCGCCTGTCAACGATCTTCCGCCATGCAATTATAGTTCCACGATTATCTATTTGGAGCGCTTATAGTATTAGTCATACGGTATCGCGATTTTGATAACGTGACTACCAGAGATTTCTAGATTATCTACAACGTCGATGAAAATACGAAGCGGTCGGTAACTGCGTACAGTTTTCTGAATTAGGTATGCCATTGCGCATTACATTACGCACATCACGTAATTCAACTGTTCAGGGAAAATAGAAATCTCAATTTTCCACCTTTAACTTTTCCGCGCTTTATTAACAGAGATGGTCTTCGACCATTCGCTTTCGCAAGCAGTGATAAACTGACTCGCTCGAAAAAACACTCATCATCCCCCACCCACACTGACGCATTCTCACCCACAGTCATTCCACGAACTCGGACATCCAACGCGACACTCGAGCCGATCATCTAAACATCATCTCGCAAACGCTACGCAGCATTCAATCGGACTCAGGCACACAACTCATTATCTCATTTCATACACACCGAAATTCTTACAGCTAGACCATGCAGTGCATATACCAAAGCAAAATAAAATCTTACAATAGACACTGTGGTGCAAGAATAAAAATGTTTAATCATTAGATTTTGGAGAATTTTTTATTCTGTACAATTCAGTAGAATCGTCGCGGTTCTGTCCAGGTTACCTACAACGTCGATAAAAACACGAAGCGGTCGGTAATTGGATATAAAGAACTACATGAAGAAACGACGCGAAGGCATCGTTACCGGATTGTTACGCTGTTGCCATATCTATCAATCTATTTTTAGATGTCAAGCAAATTTTAGAAATACGGGCTCGAATCAAGTTTCGTAATTCTGTTAGATTTAATGATCTAATGTATTTTGAAATCCATGTCTGTTTGGTCGCTGTGTATATTTGTGCGAATTAACCTGAAGTGTGGCGCAGTTGCCATTGTTTTAATCGCACAGACGATAGTCTTATTTTTTATTGTCTCCACCGCATGCAGTCGTCGTCGCGCATAGAAATCGAGCGGTTCAACAGTTTTTCTTGTCGTCAATTTTATTACGTTTTTCTTTATAAATAAATCGTTCTAAAAACTCTGTGGAAGTTACTCAACAGGTTACGGCCCAGCACGCTTCCACTGCGCCTAGAATATTTATTGTGGCTAAAATAAAGCCAAGCTAGGCATTGCGTATAAGTGTAACCACGTGTCGCGTCGTGTTCGTGAATTTTCGTATATTCAGCGATCTTTCTATCATGGCTGACAGCGAGTTCAATTTCGTTAAGCTTAAGGGCAGGATTTCGCAGTAATGTGCTTGTACACTAACACATGGCGACACGTGCACATATAGGTGAATTCGAGAGAGAGGTCCGATTTCGTACTTTCGTTTTTCCGTCTCGAAAATTGCACAAATTCACTCTCTGAGGGTCGCTTTAGCACCGGTAGATATGCCCAATATCGGACTGTTATATTGCTTACGCCAGCAAACATCACATTTTGTATAAACTAAAAATTCTTCGGATGTAAACATGAGACAGACAATCAAGATGGCCGCCTGTAGACACGTTGCGTCGTATTTTCGGTTTTACGTAAAATTTAGGCATTTACTCACCAACAGATATAGCAGTCCGAAATTACTGTAATGGTACGATGTCGATTTGGTCCATTTTTTGTCTATTTATTGCTTCTAGAAGACAAAAAAACTAAAGTACGATTTCGTGCACTTGCGCATGTCAACGGTGTTCCGCCATACAATTATAGTTTCCCGATTGTCCACTTGGAGCGCTTGTAGTATTTGTCGTGTGTTTTCCTGATTTCGGTCAAGTTACCTACAACGTCGAGGAAACCACGAAACTGTCGGTAACTGCATACAGTTTTCTGTACTAGGTATGCCACTGCGCATTCCACTGCGCACGTCACGTATTCAATTTAATTTTCCACCTTTAACTTTTCCGCGCTTTATTAACAGAGATGGTCTTCGACCATTCGCTTTCGCCAACAGTGACGAACTGCCTCGCACGAACAATTACTCATCCCCACGTACGCTGACGCATTCTCGCCCGAGATTATTCTTATCAGCATTCCTCGAACTCGGACGCCCAACTCGACATTCGAACCGATCATCTAAACATCCTCTCGCAAACGCAACTCTACATCTTATTTCATACGCACCGGAATTCTTACAGCTAGACTAAATAAAATTTCATACCATGTAGTGTATATACCAAGGCAAAATGAAATCTCAATTTCATCAATATCGTCGGATCTTGTTTCTCAGAGAGAAAAAGAAGTGTGATCTTGGTTACCGAGAATCGAAACATTTTTATTTTTGACTTTTTCGTTGTCAAATTCTTACCAATTAATTCTTGACATTTTTCCGAGTAAAACGAGACCAAACACGACATAATTTGAGTTATATTTACTTGCAATATCTGATTAGAGTAAACTATCGATGAACGCGTAACATTTGAAATTACAAATAACTATGACCCGAAGTATGTCGTGTTTGGTCTCATTGTAATGAGAAAAATGTTACAAATATGATGGAACAAATTTCGAAAGAAAAAGATGGGAAATAAAAAAGTTTTATTCTTGCATTAGGAATGTCTGTAAGTTTTGGTGAAGTAAAAATAAAGTTTTGTTAACTATTTCATAAGAACAATAACAATTTATGAATAAACGTATCTCTTCGTTGCGCGTTTGTTTCTCTGGTCAAGAGGCGCGATTCGTAATGCCACGAGGCTCGTTGCCACGCGTACCCCTGTAAAACAAAAGCGAATCGCCCCGTGTAACGGTTTTTGGGAAATTTCCTATCCCCCCAAAAGTACCTCGCATGATCGTTGCTAATAACGGTCACGGAAAAAAACCCAAGCCGATACAAAGTATCTCGATGCGGCAGACAATGTATCGAAATGTAGTACCTTTACGATATACGCAAAACCTTAGACCCGAAATATTTGCGTATATAGAATATTCACTGTATGTCGTATAAGTTCGCGCAACCAAACGAAAATAAAAAATCAAATAAAACGATAACTTATGACAGATTTTTCTAGCGTTGCGTCCTTGATTCGTTACAATGCATACAGCCGAATAAGGTAATCAAATGTGCTATTGGGCCAAATCAAACGCCCAATACATCAGCCATCAGGTAGCATACGTAAAAGGAAAAAATCGAATTTCTAGTTTTTGGCCTATTTTACTGAAACGTTGAGTTTCACATAGCGCATATCATACAATTCTTTCATATTTTTCGAGCGTAATCGAATGATTAGTTGAATTAATAAAATTCTTTTTGCTTTTATATTGCGTAGTTGCATTGCCACACATGTTTCCTAGAACCTAATCACTTTTACGATTTTATTATTTTCAAACCGATGATGAAGCAAATAGTTCACACTTACATCACTTTCGGAAGGATACTTTAGAATTAAACCTGATTTATGAATATCTTAAGAACGCAGTATATTTGTGTACGTGTGAAAAATTTTAAACTGGAAAAACAATAACGAAGAAAAGTATAGATTTTATTTTTTTGTAACACACGAGAGTCTGATTGAAATTCAGCGGTATGTATTGATCGACGCAGGAATTCGATTACCGACTTTTCAATACAGACATTTACTTTTGCTAATTAAATTAAATAGAAAATTCAACGAAACTTGTCTATGTCTACGTAATTGAAAACAAAAAAATTAGCAACGCATGTTAACAATTGACCCGAAATGAATATCGCGACCGAAAGGGGATGAGGTACGCAAAGGAAACAGTACATCATTTAGTAATTTTTCTTTGTTTTTATTTTTTTTTTATTAATATATAATGTGTAAAACAATGTTAAATTAATTTTGTATGTTTCCATATATATTGCAGCCTGAGATCGATATGCCTCCTCTTCCGCGGTACCCTCTTCCGCGGTACCCCCTGCTCCCGCGGTACCCTCTGCTCCCGTAGTACCGCAAGAGCCGCTTCATGATTTTCCGTATCTGAAACAGAAAAATAAAAATGTCAAATATTTTATATGTATATAGTTTTTATATATACAGTGTTTAAAAGAAAAAAAAATTATAATGATCGAAACGAGTAACCTCCTCCTTTTTCGAAGTCGGTTAAAAATAGGGGTCAAGGTTTTAAAGACTATCGAAGAATTAATTTCATTGATAAAATAATTTATCGTAGGGAAATAAATCGGAATAAATGTGGGATCTACACCGTGAGTCGAACTCCGAATTCCATTACACGCGGAGCGGCACAATTTACTATTCGTCTCTTTTACGCCGGCTCAAGCAAGACTCTAGTCGTAACGAACATTTGCACGTAATTGTAACCGATTATCACGTGACCTCTATGCTCTCTTTCACTCTCTCTCATACTTTCTTTCTAATTCTCTCTCACTCTCTCTCTCTTACTTTCTCTCTCATTCTCTCTCACACTCTCTCATACTCTCTGTCTCTCTCTCTCTCACTCTTCCTATCTCTCATAGCCCACACCTAATTATTAATCCCACATAAATAAATGTGAAGCAAATTACTTACTTTTTTTCCGGACATTTTCGGACGTGGGGCCAGCTCCCTCGATTGGATGTTCTCCTCTCTTGGATGTTCCCCGTTTTGGGAACATCCTCCCAAAACAAGAACATCCTCGTCACCTTCACTTCCACTTCCTCAGCACGATTCTCCTCTCTTTCTTCCGCCTTTTTCGTCTTTTCCGTAGCATTATCCATCTGGAAAAAAATAATTTACATATTGTACATTTGTAATTAACACTGGCAAGACACCGTACGCGTGACATTATATGCTAACATTATATACTAACCTCATCAACTGCCTTCTTCAAGCTCTTCATATTGTCCATCGTTTTCCGTGGTCAATTTGCAAATGCTGGATCGTCGATCGATGCCAAGATTCGAAGCTATGCACCCCACCACTGTCCCTCGCTGCTACCAGTGTCCCTCATTTCCACCACTACCACTCATTTCCACCACCCACTCTCACAAGGGACATCATCAAGGTGTAACACGCCGATTTTAATGAAATTGACATATGTGGTAGCTTTTTAAAAATCATTTGACACGTATTTTTTTATATCTGCGGACATCCATGTTGAAGGGGTGAAAATAGCCCTCAAAATTCGGGGTTGAAAACACATTTTCTAGAATATCTCGGGAACTAGATGGTGTAGGAAGGTGAATTTTTTTTTAAATTGTGTAGTTTTTAGTCCGGAATTTAGTTAGTGATAAAAATTTCGGGAGAAATTATTTATTTGAATAATATATTTAAAAAATGCACTTTTTTTTCAATTTTTCACCCTAAATGCAGTTCGATTTTTTTGCAGATTTGTATATGAAAAATATGGATCAAAATAGGGGATACGTGTTTTTGGAATTTTTTGTTTATTGCAATTTAGCAATAATTATTACATATACAATTTTCTCTTATCTTTCACCGAAAAATGAGTTGAGATTGTTTTCGAAGAGGGTGAGCCCTTTTTGTATAATAATTTGTCACGTTTTTAACAATTAGACAATATCAGATGTTTATTGTTCCATCGATAGCCAGGGAAGGTCCAGCGAGCAGGTATAAATCCGCCGCGGTATCAGTAATTGCTATACGGAACATAGGCTCCTATAGCCAATGAAACTATTAGCCGAACGTATAAGTTCATTTATTTAAATTTTAATAATTCGAACGGAAATGTTCCTCGTTTAAATGATTTGGTATCTCTGAAAAGAGTTGAAAGTTTGAGCAGTGCGTTGCTGTTATTTCGTGGGTTTTTATACGTTGCTAAAGTGGAAGTGGAAAATTTCAGAAATATTTATTGGTCGTCGTAATCCGAAAATAGTAAGTAAATAAATTATTCTTAATTATTTTATAAGTTAAGTAAGAAATTCATTATTAAAAGTCACATAAATGAACTTGCACGTTCGGCTAATAGTTTCATTGGCCATAGGAGTCTATGTTCCGTATAGCAATTACTGATACCGCGGCGGATTTATACCTGCACGCTGGACCTTCCCTGGCTATCGATGGAACAATTAACATCTGATATTGTCTAATTGTTAAAAACGTGACAAATTATTATACAAAAAGGGCTCACCCTCTTCGAAAACAATCTCAACTCATTTTTCGGTGAAAGATAAGAGAAAATTGTATATGTAATAATTATTGCTAAATTGCAATAAACAAAAAATTCCAAAAACACGTATCCCCTATTTTGATCCATATTTTTCATATACAAATCTGCAAAAAAATCGAACTGCATTTAGGGTGAAAAATTGAAAAAAAAGTGCATTTTTTAAATATATTATTCAAATAAATAATTTCTCCCGAAATTTTTATCACTAACTAAATTCCGGACTAAAAACTACACAATTTAAAAAAAAATTCACCTTCCTACACCATCTAGTTCCCGAGATATTCTAGAAAATGTGTTTTCAACCCCGAATTTTGAGGGCTATTTTCACCCCTTCAACATGGATGTCCGCAGATATAAAAAAATACGTGTCAAATGATTTTTAAAAAGCTACCACATATGTCAATTTCATTAAAATCGGCGTGTTACACCTTGATGATGTCCCTTGTCAGTATGGGTACGAATATTACATCACATTACGTTCTGCAATATCCGAATGCAACGTATCGGAATTTTTTGCATTACGTCTACGTATAAAATAGTATTTTTTAAGTACAGTGATTTAGTTTTTCAATTATTTAGTTATTTCCTTCTTTTTTTAGTATTAATCTTATTTAGTTTATTAATATTTTTTTTTCGAAAGTGAAGCGAGTGAAATGAAAATGAGTGCATCGAAATTGAGTGCAAGGGAAGTGAGTGCACCGCAAGTGATTGCACCGGAAGTGAGTGCAACGGAAGTGAGTGCACCAAAAGTAAGAAAAAAATTATACGCCTCAACGAAGAGGTACTCCAAGAAAAGAAAACTTAATAAAAGGCGATGTAGTTTAGATGCTTCAACAAGGAATACAACACTTGCTGAGGAATACGGAAATCAGCCGTCAACATCCGACGGAAGGACCTCCATGTCACTAACAGAACAAAATGATGAAACTTCAGAAGATACGATATCAGCACACACCTCAGATGGCGAAAACGGTACCTGGACCGTAGAAAAAGTAACTTCAACCCGGCCAGAAGAAACGCCGCCTTTTTCAAAGGGATTAAACACCGTAAACATGCAGCACATGTTTGAAGAGATGAAGAAAATGAGCCATCATGCCGACAATAGAGAGGACTACGGGATAAAATACTTGCAGATAACTGGCATGGAACAGTCGGGCTTGAAGACTACCCTCAAGGTAGTGTGCACTATGTGCCACTGTAAAGGGGAAATTCACAGTCAACCCAAAGAAATTAAAGAAATGGACGTAAACCGTAGTGCCGTGGCTGGAACAATGTTTACTGGGGATAGCTACGCGCAACTGGAAGAATTGTTGGCAGCAATGAATATAAAATGCATGCCGAAAAGGCAATTTGTAACACACCATGACGAAATAGCAAATTCGTTGATTGCGACTGCGGAAGAAGAAATGATAGCAGCGGCTGCAGAAGAAAAACGATTAGCTGTGGAAAGAGGCGATGTTGTTCCAGAATCTGGAATCCCGCACATTCCCGTCATCGCCGATGGGAGTTGGATGAAGAGATCTTATCGCACTGGCGCATATAACTCTGCGTCGGGCGCTGGTGTAATAGTTGGATATCACACCCGAAAAGTTTTATTCATTGGAGTACGTAATAAGAGGTGCAAAATTTGCGAATGTGCTGCAAGAAAACAGAAAAAAGCACGAAAACATGTATGCTTTAAAAATTGGAGCAAGAGCCGAGCGTCCACCGCTATGGAAAGCGATGCCATTGTGGAAGGATTTCAAACCAGCGTCGAAAAGCGTGGATTAATTTATTCCACGCTAATCGCTGACGGAGATAGCAGCGTATACAAAAAGATTATAGATGCAGATCCGTATAACACAGAGATTCGTGTACAAAAAATTGAATGCACGAATCACTTATTACGGAATTTCTGCAGAAAAATGAAGGAAATCGTTAAAAAAACAACAGCAGGCACATTGAGGAAAGCTGTCGAAAATAGCATTCGGCGAATGCGAACGGCAATTGTGAAAGCCGCACGATACAGAACCAACGAAAGTGTATCGACCTCTACAAAGATTAGAAATTTATACTGTGACATGTATAATGTGCCAAGCCACGTATTTGGCGAACATGCAGAATGTAATAAAATAAATTATTTCTGCGATGGAAAAAGCAAAGAAAATGAAACAAACATCGTCCCGCAGTTGAAGAGTATGGGAGTATACCAGCTCATAAGGGAAACACTTCAGCCGCTAACATCTCATGCGGAAAGTTTATTATACAGTTGTAACAACAATCCCGTAGAGGGCTTTAACAACGTCCTTGCCAAATACATCGGTGGGAAAAGATTAAATTTCGGCCAAAGAGGATCGTACACGGCAAGATGTGCTGCTGCCATGTTACAGTACAACACCAAGGAACCATTGTCGCGATTAAATAGAGCGATGAAAAAGAAGCCGCCCCCAATTTTATCAGATATGGAAATAAGAAGAAAGAAAAAAAATGAAATAAATGCTGAGAAAAGAAAGGAGACGGAAATCGCGACACGCGTACGGAAACAATTCTACTCTGAAAAAGATGCTGATTATGGAGAAAACGCTGCAAAACCAGATATGGACATAAATATTTATAAGTTGCAGCAAGAAAAACATATGGAGATGCTCCGTAATTGGCAAGAAAAGAAGGATGCCATTCAAATAGAAACCATCGGACAATCGAAAAATCCGCGATGGTACACGTACAAATCGAAACTTCTACTCGGCATCGAATTTCGCAAGTGTGTGCCGCCGAAAAAGTGGAACATTGTGTGGTAACTTGGTGAAGAGATTGATATATCCGAAAATCATTGATGTACCTGCAATTAAATACGGGCAAGAGTGCGAAGAAATGGCCCGTGAAAAATTGAAGAAATATTAAAGAATGCGGAATCTTCATCGATAGTTCTCATCCGTTCATAGGAGCATCGCCGGATGGTCCCATCGATGAAGAGGGCATCGTAGAAATAAAATGTCCGAAAACAGCCGAAAATTTGTTTCCGGAGGAAGCTATTCAAACGATTCCGTATATCCGACGCATATACGAAGATGAAGAAGATACTGCGCTCAGCAGAACCCACCAGTACTTTTACTAAGTGCAAGGACAATTGCACGTAACGGGTAGATCGTACTGCATATTTTGCATTTGGACGCGGAAAGGAATAAAATGCACAACCGTTGAAAAAGAGGACAAGTTTTGGAAAACTGAAATGGAACCAAAATTAATTAAATTTTATATGGAGTGCATGCTTCTGGAATATATAGATAGCCGGTATAACAGGGGTATCCCTATTAGGGAACCCGAATATATTACAGAAGAAAGGAAGCGCTTGGAAAAACGGAAAAGATCGGTGACCGAAGTTCAGACAAACATTCAAAAAACCCGCCGTCGGACTGCACTGTTAAGTGCTGTTGCGGACGGCGTCCCGCATGCCCTTGCTTAGCGTATGCCTACTGACTTGTTGGTGGGTTGAAATTATAAAAATAAAAAATATTGCAACGAACCGCCGTCGGACTGCGCTGTAAAGTGTAGTTGCGGACGGTGTCCCGCATGCCCTTGCTTGGCGTGTGCCTACTGACTTGTTGGTGGGTTGAAATTATAATTATCCAAATTATTTTATCCAATATCATCCATCCTGTCCCATTTTATCCCATCCTGATGGAAGAAGCCCACCACCTTCTCGTGGTTTCCATCGTGCGATAATATTTCTTTTCAAACAATATTAACATTAAGAAATATTTTTTTTTTTTAAGTAATAATTAAGTGAAAAAAATTGTTGAAATTTAAATATCATAAAAGAAGTATTATTGGCTAAGAGTGGGTTCCTATCATAATTTCTTTGTGTACTAATAATTTGTTACAGATTTTAGAACGAAAAATTAGAGAGGAAATGAATTTTCGTGAGTATGGCGGCACACTATATCGGGCGAATCTCGCGGAATGCACCGTGTAATTCCTCATTACGACAGAGAAGAAAAAGATCACTTTGTGCATTGAAAGGGTATTGCGTTGCAGGTAATGTATGCTTTTCAAACAAAATGTAGTATTTAGTTGCATCTATTACAGTTATTTGTTAAAAAATAAGCTGGAGCTTCGACAAAATAAGATTTTGCACAATAGTCGATATAATACGAGCAATAATAATTATGTATTTATATCATTTCATCTGTTGCAGATACTTCGTAAATAAAGAATGACAAGCAGCGACGTCTAACAACTGATTCATCTTCTGCGGTCAATACCCTGAGATTGGAGATTTTGTTTACTTCGAAAGGTCTACCTGTTACCCGTGCGGCGCAAACACCAAAGGAAATCAGTGACACGGAAAGAGGCAGGTTCTCCCACCACCTGCTCGGGCATGCGACATTGGAATAGGTCAGTGCGGTAATGCAAGTATAACGGTCAAGAGAAATGAACATAGACGCGAAAGAAGCGAGACAGAAAATAAGAGAAGAAAAACGTAATTTGCAGAGCATACTATGATGTACCCGTAATGAAAGATGGTACTGGAACTGAGAGACAGTGGTGGGATGGATAACTGCGAATCGTGGCATCGATCGTCGATCCAGTAATTGCAAATTGCTAGTGGCCGTGATACGTGAAGGTGTAGAAAAAGTAAGCGTTTGCGTATAATGACCGCGTACGGTGTCTTACCAGTATTAATTACATTCCAATATATAAATTATTTATTTCTAAATGGAAATAAGCACTAGTGAGAAAACCGAAAGAAGGAGGAGAAAATGGAAACGAAGGAGGAGGGCAGAGAAAAAAAAGGAAGAAACGACAAGAAAAAAGGAAGAAAAAAGAAACGAGGAGGGACAAGTTTCTGCCAACAGAGTATGTAATGTGTTTCACATTTATTTATTCCGATTTATTTCCCTACGATAAATTATGTATTGGCAAAAAATTATTATAACTAGCACATTGAATTGTGAAGTATGTGTGCATGGCATCCATATTGCTTCTCGAATGAATTCGTAAAGAAACGAAGAAAAAAAAAAAATGTGGAGAAAAAATATTTTACATTTTAATTTTTCTGTTTCAGATTAGAAAAATAGTAAAGCGCCTATTGCGCAAACAATGCAGAAATAGGAGCCACAGCGACTGGGATCGCGGTCGCGGAGGAAGAGGTGGCCGCGCCGGAGGTTCACAAAGAGGTTCACAAAGAGGTGGCCGCGGCAGTCAATGGGGAAGAGGCGGCCGCGGCGGCATGAATAATAATTACTTTATTTTAAATCAATGAAGGAAATAAAAAAATTTTTTAAAAATCCTTATATTTTTTGCTTATGAAAAATATATGTTAGCGTCAATGTATTTCCGGGAATCGTTGGAGTCAATCAGAGCTGTTGCTATTTGGTCTTTGAACGATTTATGAATGCGAACGATGTTCATTATGAATCTGTCCACGGAGTGGGGAAGGCGAGGATGTAGAAAGAGTGAATGAAGTTTGGTATAATTGCTATGAATCGTGCGTAAAAAAAAAAGAATGACGCTGATGGTGTGTTGAGGTTTACGGAAAAGGGGACGTGAATAATTCGGTCATTGATATTATTACAAAACACTTCGAGACATCCGACGCCTTCTTGTAAGGAAACCAAAATTAACCATTTGGTGCTCACGCCAGAACCACTTTATTAATTTTCAATTTAATTTTCAACATATATGGAATACAGATATCCGAGATATAAAGAATATAAAAATCATATTTTTTTACAATTTTCACCTAATTTCTAGCGGCACGTACTTTTATTTTCTCTTCCCCTCCCTCTTTCTCTCGCACTTATCGCTCATTCGTCAAACTATTCGCTCTTGCCATTTGCGCGCATTTACAAAACCTATAACATTTGTATATGGGATAGTATATAATATTGCAACTATTATGGATATTACCTAATCCAACCCATATTAAAAATATTACAAAAAATAAAATGAAAGACATATAACATGAAAAAACTAAGGGTTTCATACAAGCGTGGATTCGATCCTGCGTCTAAAAACACCCATCGATTACGAAGCTAAAGTCCTACCGTTTTCGCCAATCATGCTGTTCCAGTATTATTTTAGGTTTCTGAATATCAGCAGATACGACGTAAAATTAATAAATGCGGTTTTTCAATTTTTACAACTACAATTTGCAACATAAAAATCTGGAAAAATTCTATAATGTGCGCTATTGATAGATATGGCAACAGCGTAGCAATCCGGCAACGATGCCTTCGTGTTCTTTGTCTGTCAAAAGTTGGTTGGTAATAGGAATAGGAATAGGTGGCTAATAGAGTTTAGATATATTTGGAGATCTAGTCGATGGATGACGCAACGCGAGTTGTCTAGTTTATAGATTGTTTATTTCTAGTATTCTCCGCTCATAGACGTTGTCGTTTCAATTGATTCGGAGATAAGCCAAACGTGAAGCCCTTAAAGTCGAATCTACGAAAATTCGAGTCATTTCTCTCACACCAATGCGATGTGCGAAGAAGACGGGGCGATTTCGTAGATTCAACTTTAGTGCTCGAATATCGCGAAAATGAAGTTTTTACGAGTACAGCAGCCATCAGTGGACTTCCCTACAGGGTGCTCTGGTCGCTTTAGATAGTAATAAATACTCTGTACAGAATAAAGTCGAATTTTCGAAGGTGCATGAGCGAGACAAACGCTGATCTGGGCAAGCAAGATGGCTGTTAGCCGTGAAATATAGTTCAAGGACTATCTGATAGCAGCTCTCGTAGTACCTTCCACATATTTTGGCAGTTTTGGGCAAGTTACCGACAATGTCGATAAAAATACAAATCGGTCGATAACTACAACATAGCTTGCTAAACTGGGTATGCCATTGCACATGGCATCGCGCATGTTACATAATTCAATGACAAACTCTTTTACGTATTACTAAAAATGTAAAACATATGGTACGAAGAATAAAAAAACTGCTGTATGTACGTTTATTTAATTTAGTAAACAATTTTTACCACGACCAGTCAAATGACCGTTTTTTGAATTGAGAGAGAGAGAGAGAGAGAGAGAGAGTTAAATAAAATACATTTTATACAATAAATGTATTATTTATTTCTAATATTTAACTGTACAATTTTGAATAGATTGAACATATCTTCTGTTAGGGCCGCCTCTGCTATAAATGAGACACCTCAGTAGTTTTTTATCTGAAACAGTAAAATAATAATTACAAATTTTCATTTTAATCGTATCACCGACATATGGTATCGAAACCTTTTAATTTAAATAATTATACGTTCTGGAAATAATTGCGAAAATCTATTGTTACGAGCGCATTGAATTCAGCCTATAGGTGCGGGCTTATGCCGGCATGCGCGTCAGTTTTTCCATCGTTTGCCAGCTGCTTGTCCACTATTTCGTTTCTTCACGAAATCGTTGAGTAATCAACATGGACACACACTTCCAGGCAGAATTCGATCTGTTAATAATAATAATGTTCCACGAACATGTAATTTATTGTAAATAAATAAATCGTAATGAATAAATATAAAACAGTTAACTTACATTGCATGTTGACGGTCTCTCTTTTTTCTTATTTTCTTTAAGGGTTTTTTCGTATCTTCCTTGCTCCTGCTTTTTTTCCATTTTCATCAATTTTTTTTTGTTTCGTTCTTATATTTTTCCACGTGTGGTACAATTTCCATCTGTAAATAAAATGATTTATTTATTGTCTTACCGTAATATAGTAATTTATTATTGTAATGTTAATATTATTTCATTATTATTATTAATTGTTCGGGAAAAATCCTGAACCATCGAACCATCCAAACCGCGCTCTTGTTCTCTCGTTTCCACCTCTTGCGTGTCTCTCTTTGTTTTGAAGCGTATTACGAGGTGAGGGGCGCAGAGAGCGAGACGAGCTAGCTCGCGAAAGATCGCGCAGGCCCGCTCGACGCGAACTTCCGCGGTCGGTCACACCTATTTTTTAAATATTGCATCGAGAAGGTTCGTACTTCTAGAACTATCGATCTCGTTATGTTTATATACGCGCCGAATTCTTGGAAACAGTCAGTCTATGTCTGGAAACGATCAGCTGTTAAATCGCTAGCACTCAATTGACGTCGTTATAATTGGCAGCCCTTTTAATAAACTTTGACCGAAGCGAACTTTTCTCGTGGTGACTTACACCCCCGCAACTCCCTCCTTTACGCGAACGCATCGGTCACGATCCGGACCTTTCGCTCTTTTTGCGTCACGAAATTTAACCGGGAAAATCCAAACTTTCGGCAATCGAGTCGCACATTAATATTATTTCATTATTATTGTTAATATTATTTTATTATTATTTTAACACTTTAACGACCGCTCACACAACATGTGTGTGATAGCCGGAACAACCGTTAACGACCGCTCTCACAACATGTGTGTGATGTTATCGCCGAAGGTTGTTGGCCAGTATCACACTCTTTGTGTGATAATTTATGAATGTAAACAAGCGTGGATATTGCTATTACCTTCGTATTTCATCGCCACGTCTTTGATTTTAGGTAATTATTGCCTATTTTTAATTTTTGATTTTAAACTACAGTGGTGTACCACGTAAATTATGGAGCAAATATCGGCGATCGACGTTGGTGTAGTACGCTAAGCTGCCGTATAAGCGCTAGTATCGTGCGCGTTTTCTAGTTCAAAATGTTGAAATAGCGTTAGTTTCAATGGTGTTTTGTTCAAGCAACGACATGTAACAATATGACAACAATAAGTACAATACGACAATATTAGCAAGTTTTATTTTGGCAAGTTAAGTGCAGATATTTCGACGATCATTCTACGAAGTAAGACATGTAAAATACCATTACATGTAAGTGATTGCTTTAATAATTATCATACAAAGGAAAAATATTAAGTTTGTCGTTAAATTATTGTTGTTTTTTGTTTTATGTTAACTTTTTCGTGAATTCAATAAAGTTCTTCAAAATTAATTCTTCAAAAATACTGCCGGCCCCTGGCGACGTTTGACTGTGTAGACGTGCGGTTGTTAAAGTGTTAACGTTATTTTATATTGCGAAAGGAGCAGGCAGAGAGTTTTAGAACCGAATAAAGAACAAACACAATATCTTGATGTAAAAACCTTATCTTAACATTTATCATTGAACGCGTATATCATGGCGATTGAAAAACAAGGGAATGAACAAAATTATAACAAAACCGTTGTTAACGTGTTCATACATTAATAAAATCAATCAAGAGGGTACAACTCGATTATGTAGGAAAACCGTCGTGAATTGTATTTCCAACACTCTCCCTCAATTCCGCGGTGTTCCGCTTAAAATCGTGAAGAGGTAATACCCCTAAACCAGAGATACATTCTTCATGTTTTACACAGGAAAGCGCTTTTGTCAATACATCTGCCAGCATAGACTCGGTGGGTAGATATTCCAATTTGATTGGATGATCCCGAAGAACCTGGCGTATGAAGTGATGACGTACATCTATATGTTTTGTCCTTGCGTGGAACAATGGATTGCGGGCCAGCTTCTGCGCTCCTTGGTTATCATTGTACAGTCTAAGTTGAGCAAAATTTTGAAGCCCTAGCTCCTTGAGAAAACCTAGAAGATAAACACCTTCTTTAGCTGCATCAATGACGGCCATACACTCGGCCCCCGTTGAGGACAGAGCTGTTGTGCGCTGCTTCCTCGACTCCCAGGTAATAGCAGAACCTGCAAGAACAAAAACAAACCCAGTGAAAGACCTTCGATCGAGCGAACAATTTGCCCAGTCGGCATCGACATAGCCAATTAATTCTTTTTGGCCCTTCCTGTAAATGAGCCCATGAGTTGCAGTTCCCTTCAGATAGAGAAGAACTCTTTTCGCAGCCAGCCAGTGAGTCTTCTGATAGTTGCTACTAAACTGACTTAGTACACTCACGGCGTGAGATATGTCAGGACGCGTGCCCAAAGCAATGTACATCAGGGCACCAATGAGTTCTCGATAGGGAAGTTCTGGGTCACTCTTGTTATCTTCTGACTCTTCTTCGAGTTTTATTCCAATGATCAACGGAGTTTTTACAGGATTACAGTCTTCCATGTGAAATCTATTCAGAACATCCTTGATGTAGCCTTCTTGAGACAACGTCAAAGTCTCCCTCGTTTGAGAGATCTGAATGCCAAGACAAAATTCTGCGTTTCCAAGATCCCTTGTTAAAAATCTTCTGGACAACTCGAACTTGATCTCATCGACTCATGATTTATTGTTCGACGCAATTAAAATGTCGTCAACATAAACTAGTACGATCGTTTTTCCTTGTCCCTTCTTGTCGGTATATACGCAGGGGTCTGCATTTGTGGATACTAAACCAGTTTCGCAGAAAGCTTCATTTAGTTTTGCGTTCCATTGTCGACCAGCTTGGCGAAGTCCATATAAAGCCTTTTTAAGTTTGCAAGTACGTGCTCCGCCCGAGAGACACTGCTGCATCATTCTTGCCTTGTTTGCAATAATTTGATCCCCTTCTTTGCGAATGATTTCTTTCAACATTTCATCTAAGAAATCTGGGATACGCATATAAACGTCCGTGTCGATGTCTCCGTTGAGGTAGGCAGCTGTGATGTCCAATTGAGAAATTTAAAGATCGAGCTCCACGGATAGTGCCATCAGCAGCCTGAGAGACTGGAGTCGTGCCACCGGCGCGAAAGTATCGTGAAAATCTATCCCAGGCCTCTGCGTGAATCCTTTCGCTACGAGCCTGGCCTTTCGACGTTCTAAGCTACCATCGGCATTGTATTTGTTTCGGAGTACAAACCTGAAATCAACAACTTTTTGATTATCCGGTTTATTTACCAACATCCAAGCATCGTTTGCAACAAGATTTTTAATTTCAGTGTAAATAGCATCCTTCCATTCCTCAGCATCCGGACCATTCAAAGCCTGAGTGCACGATATTTCGGATGCACTCATTGCAAAATTAGCGTCGTGCCATTCCAGCTCCTCATCATCATCCAGCGATCTGCGATCACGACCTTGATTCGTGTCTTTGAGACACTTCATTTGACGACAGCTCGCCTTCGTTTTCGGATGCGTTGCGAACTTCGTTAGTTTGGCTCGTTCCGATGCGATCATCTTCGACTGCGGTACGATTGTCCTGAGTGCGGTCGGTCACCACGCGTGGCTGACAATAAACTTTCAATGGACGACCACGACCTCCAATACGCACGAGGCGAGGTCTACCACGTCCACGTCTCGTTGATGGGGTAGAAACATTGACATTGGCATCTTGATTACTATCAATCTCAACGTTGCCGTCAGGATCTTCTTCTTCAGGAGCCTGTGACGTCTCCAGATCATCATTATTCCTTGGCTGACTATCTGCAACATGTTGATATGGAAAGACTTCAATGTGTTGTTTATTCAAGGCTTCTTTATTATCAGATACGAAGTCCTCGTATTCGGTCTTTGGTCTAAATTCGTCCAGGAATTTGACGTCACGCGATGTGATAATTTTCTTTTCGTCTGGAATCCAAATGCGGTAAGCTTTCCTATCTTCGGAGTAACCTACGAACACTCCTTGCCTTGATTTTTTTTTAAATTTCCCCTTACTTGGTGTTTTATCGAGTACGAAAGCTTTACTACCAAAAATTTTAAAATAGCCTATAGAAGGAGGCTTACCGGTCCATTTCTCGTAAGGTGTACCTTCGTCAAGACTTCGTGTCACACGTCTATTTTGAATATGACATGCAGTGGCAACTGCTTCGGCCCAGAAGGAGGGAGAAAGTCCTGATTGCAAGAGCATGCAACGTGCAGATTCGATAAGCGTCCTGTTCTTGCGCTCTGCAACACCATTTTGCTGTGGCGTATGGACCGTGATTAAACGTCGACGTATTCCGCATTTTCTGAGAAAATTATTCATGGGCTCGTTGCAGTATTCCTTGCCGTTGTCCGACTGGAGAGCCTTCAATTTATGTCCGGTCTGCGTCTCCGCAAAATTCTTGAATTCCACGTACCTTAAAAAAACTTCGCTTTTATTTCGAATAAAATAAACCGTACAATAGCGACTGTAGTCATCGATGAAAGTCACGATATATCGTGCGCCGCCTTTTGACATCACGCGCATAGGTCCGCAAACGTTACTATGGACAATTTCAAGCAATGCGCGCGAACGATTGGTTCGTGTTTGGAACGGTAGACATGTCAGTTTTCCAGTTAAACATACTTCGCATCCGCGCGTGTTCGCGACCCTGGTAATTAACTTTTATTTAACTGTTTATATCTTAATTTTTTTAAGATGAGTGTTCCGCGGCGGCCATCTTGTTTACGTAGATCAGCGTCTATCCCACTCACGCACCTTTGAAAATTCGACTTTATTCTGTACAGAGTATTTATTGCTATCTAAAACGACCAGGGCGGCCTGTAGGTAAGTCCACTGAAGGCCGCTGTACTCGTAGAAACTTCATTTTCGCAATATTCGAGCATCAAAGTCGAATTTGCGAAAATCGAGTCGTCTCTCGCACACCAATGCGATGTGGGAAGAAGACGAGGCGATTTCGTGAATTCGACTATAACGCTCGAATATTGCGAAAATGAAGTTTCTACGAGTACAGCGGCCTTCAGTGGACTTACCTACAGGCCGCTCTGGTCGTTTTAGATAGCAATAAATACTCTGTACAGAATAAAGTCGAATTTTCGAAGGTGCATGAGTAAGACAGACACTGATCTATGCAAGCAACATGGCCGTAAGCCATGAAATACAGTTCAACGATTATCCGTTAGCATCGCTCATAGTATTTTTCACCTATTTTGGTTGTTTTTGCCAATTTACCGACAATGTCGATAAAAACATAAATTGTCGGTAACTACTACATACTTTTCTATACTGGGCATACCATTGCACATGGCGTCGCGCATGTCACATAATTCAATAGTAGTCTTGTACGTATTGCTAAATATACAAAATATATGGTATGAAGAATAAGAATTAAAAAATTGCTGTGTGTGCGTTTATTCAATTCCTACCATGGCCAGTGAAATGACTGTTTGTGTGTGTGTGTGTGTGTGCGAGAGAGAGAGAGAGAGAGAGAGAGATTTTTTTTTAAAAATTAAATCACAATTTGTATTTACTTTATATTTATTTATAATTTAATCTTACTGTCGCGAGGTAGGTAGGGTAAATAAATAAATATTACTCGCAACAGTATGTTTGCAAGAGGTGAGATGTTTAATGAAGACTATGGAAACTATATGTGATGCTATGAAGATACAATGTGACTGAAACGGAGGCTCGGCGGATAATCTATATTTTTGCGCCTTTCCGCAGTATATATTAACTTCCTAGCGAAGGCGTAACTCCTTAGACATTAGAGGGTGGAGTTTATTTTTCTCGCAGAGTCCTCCCATTTTCGGCGGGGGAAAGAGTACTGTAAATTACAAATTCGTCAACCGAAAATGTCCTTCCGGCCCGTGTTGACCATGTGGCCTAATGAACCGTAACGGGACATGGCTGGCAGCGTTTATGGCAGGGTAGCCTATTGAGCTACGCACGTCTAAAAAACATAAAATAATTTCGCCAACTTACAGAGTTTAGGGTAGGCTTAACTGCCTACACCTAAACATCTGTAAATGGTCAATGCTAACTTTCTACCAACGCTGCGAACCATGTGCCGCTACACTTACATTGTTTATAATTGTAATCGATAATTGTTTGTATTATTGTTTTTTTGTTGTGTCTGCCTCCTCGGCCACCGCGGTATCTGCCTCCTCGGCCGCCGCGGCGAATGGCTCCGCGGCCTCCCTGTCCGCGCCCACTGCCACCATAAATTATTTTTTTTAATAGTTTTTTTTATCTGAAACAGTACAATACTAATTACATATCTTCATTTGCAAAAAAGGATCACTGAAAATTTAATACCGACAGTAATTAGAAATTGTTTGAATAATTGCGACAACATATACTGTTATGAACGCATTGAATTCTGCCGTTTGCTATCGTTTCCTAGTCAATGTCAATTGTTTCGTTTCTTCACGAAATCATTGAGCAATTCACGTGGCCACACACTTCCAGGCAGAATTCGACTAACATGTAATTTTTTTTAAATAAATACAGCGAAAGAAATAAATATCAAATGCTTAACTTACGTTGTTTGTTGGCGGCTTTTTTCCCTCTTTTTGTTGGGGGCTTCCTTTTTCTGACTTTTCTGCTTTCTTCGTTTTTTCTTCTTTTTTCAATTTTTCTTCAACTGCAACCTCGATATTGTCTTCTACAATTTCCATCTGTATATAAAACGATTTATTAATTTTTTTCTTTTCATAATAACATTATTTTCAATATTATAATGTTATACGTACCTCTGTCGATGTTTCGCAGGCCATGGCTCAGCTTGTAATGGCGAACAAACGATCGTTGCAACCGATGGCGAGTCCCGATCACGCACACAGATGCAATATCGATAAATAAACAAATGCGTTCTCACTAAGCATTTTCCGACCGGATAAAAAATATATCGCAGTATAGTTCGCGACATTTCACTGTAATAACGTACAAAAGTACAAATAAGGTAAAACGATCGCGAATTATAATATATTTTTTTTTCCTTTTTTTTTCAATTACAATATTTTTTTCCCCTTTTTTTATTACATTGTAAGTGTACACAACTGTGTTTGAAACAGTGCGTGAAAATTTGTGAGAAAAGTTTCTAATATGAATACGGTAAATTTGTGCATTGCCGAAGGCGAAGAAACGGTGGAAAATGTATATATAACAAAAGGAATTAGGAAAACATTGCCTTTTTCAAGAAGAAGATATTCGCAAAGAAAGGCGTGGCGCAAAAAAAGACAATTCTTATTAGCCGCTCAGAACAACAAATTGAAAAGTGTTGACGGCGTAACTAACAAGAAGAAAGATATTGATGTAGAATTCATAAATCAGCCGTCAACATCCGATCGGATTTATTGTCCATCGGAAGAAATTGCGGAAAATACAATATCTGCGAATAATTCAGACCTGGAAGAAAATTTAATAATAGAAAAAGTAAAAACGGCCGAGCCAGAAGAAATATCATTTATTTACAATGGTTCGAGCATTGTGAGTATGCACTATATGTTTGAAGAATTGAAAAAAATGAGCAACTATACCGAGAACAGGGAAGACTGTGAAATAAAATATACGCTGGTAAACCGCAAATAACTGAAAGCACTTTTAAACCTTTCCTTTCTTATAAAGCAGAGCTTGTAATTAGTTGCACATTTCGGAGCGATTCTTGAGTAACCGCCCACCGTACCCACACTTCCGCTCTAGACTGCAGTGTGGCGTCGTCTTCCAGGAGCATCGTACAATAGATTTGTCAGGATCGATCCATGAGTAAAAATTTTGCTTGCATTGTTAATAATTTTTATTGTTACAGATTATGAGAGTTATTAATATAGGAAAGGAATATTTGTTACACAATGAAGATTCAAAGAACGTATTTTATTTTACACTTTTTAACTAACATTTAACTTTTAACACTTTTTCCGCTTTTCAAAATCACGTCCTTCTCCTATTGCGGTCACTAATAAACAACTCTCTTTTACTTTTTCGTTTTCCTTTTATCAAAAACATAATACAAACCGCTCACTCTTTCATGCCATGAAATATCGGTAACTTTAATTACAATTACATTTATTACCAACAGCGAATTATTAAATTAAGCACAATTACTGACATTCGGTCACTCACTCAAACCTTCATTCTAACCCATTTTTCCATTACCACACTCAGCCGTCCTGACTCGGTACCTGACCTCAGGTATCAAAATCCTGACATTCACCCGTATCACGTTCTTCACTAAGCGTACCCATTTCATCACGCACCCACCACTTCATGTGGTCCGCTGCAGTTGAGATCGTCATAGGACCCTCGCAATCACTTATCTTTTCAACTAAATATCTATCATTTTGCAAAGGCTTAGTTATTTTATATGCCCCCAAGAATTTATTAGAAAACTTTAACCCCGGACCCTGCTGAGTTCGTCTAATTGCAACAAGGTCACCTGCATTGTATTTCTGCGCTTCTTTCTTTCTACGATTTTAAGTTTTTTTATTCTCAGCCTGAATTCTATCTATCGACTGTTTGGCGCAAACACGAATTTCATTTCGCTCATGCTGAAATTCAGCCACCCACTCTTTTTCTAACAATTCTTTAATCTCATGGTTCTCACGTAAACGCGGGTATGTACCAAATAATACACGAAACGACGTTGCGCCCACACTCCGATGCATCGTAATATTAATACATTTTTGCGCCACATCTAAATATCGATACCATTCTTCTTTACTAGGATGTGCCAATTTTGTCAACAAAGGAATTAAAACACGATTTACGCGTTCCACCTGTCCATTTTCTCGCGGTATACCTGTGGTAATTAAACTATGTTCAAGTCCTTCGTCTTTACAATATTTATCAAACTCCGCAGATGTAAACGCTGATCCTTGATCCGTAACAATTCGCCGCGGATTACCAAACAAACTTGATGGTTTAATTAAACGAATTATTGTTTCACTCGCACTCGTCGCTTTTGTTGCGTACAACTATGTAAACTTTGATAAAATAATTTTCAGAAAAAAAATACACCGATTTCGAAATGCACTAAAAAATATAAAATAATTTCTATTTCCTAATGAAGTAATTTCTATTTCATTCAATCATACAATTGCGTAACAGATGTGAATGAAACCTATTTACTTGTTAGGTAGTATATTAAATACATTTCAACCTTTTCGGAGGCGGCGCAAAATTAAAAATACTTTATTAACCCTTTCGTTACGGGTGCCGTATATATGTTGCGGTGAAACACCGAAATCTGGTAAATGTCGACATTCACCGGTAAAGGTCCGAATGTACAAGAATGTAGTAAAATATTCGGTCTTTCACCGACGTATTTGGTGTATGTCGACATTCACCGGTGAACGTCGACATTCGCCAATTTCAGTCTTTCACCGCAACATATATACGGCATCCGCGCGACGACCTGTGGGTACGGGAGCCGTATATATCCAGCGGCTTGCAGATACGAGTGCCATCTCTCGTCGGCAAAAAAATTTACTGTATCGGCAGAGTATCTCTTCATTCTATCGATCAATATTGGATTGATCATTCGAAAAGAATAAAACGTAAATATTACAGGCATAGCTCGCGTATAGTAATTGAGCCAGAAGTTAATATTACGTAGAATATTAATATTACGCAGAGAGAAAAAAAGTGAGAGAAATTGGAAGGATTACTGTACAATTTTAGAGTTTAAAGGTTATAATTATTTATTTGTAATTTTTGTTCGAAGCTTTGTTTAAAATTTGTTTTGTAAAATATCTTTTTCGCCCTTGTTAGAATGCCACAGCGAAGTTCAAAGAGAATGTTATTTTTGAATGGATTGACAGATTCAGAGTACAGTTCAGACAATGAAAACGAAAATAATTTTACACTACGAAAAAAAAGAAGAAATATATGTAGTACTTCAGAGTCAAACGCCGAAAAGGATGAAAAAGACGACATTAGTTGCGATACATGGTCTTCAAAAACTTTTATACCTAAGATACATCAATTTAAACAAAAAAATTCAGGAATTATAAAAAATATTAGTCGATCAGCAAAATTTATTGAATACTTTGAACTCTTCGTTTCTGATGAGTTTGTGCAATTAATTGTAACCGAAACAAATCAGTATTGGTTTAAAAAAAATAACAACAATATGAATTCAGAAGGAACAGTATTATCTGAATTGTATTGTTTTTTTGCTGTAACGTTTTTAATGACACGGAACAAGAAATTATCGTTAGTAGAATATTGGAGTGTCGATAAACTCCTACATAGCGATATCTTCGGAGAAATTATGTCTAGGGACCGATATTTTAAATTGTTAGAAATGTTACATTTTAATCATGATGATGGACCTACCAACGATCGATTATGCAAAATACGGAAAATCACTGACATGCTTCGAAAAACGTTTAGCCGAACATTCCAGCCCTACCAACAGTTATGTATAGATGAAAGCTTACTTTTATATAAAGGGCGGCTATCGTTTAAACAGTACATCCCTTCAAAAAGGAGTAGGTTTGGGATCAAGTCGTTTATTTTGAGTGACTGCAAGACAGGGTTTATTCAAGACATTATTGTTTATGCTGGGTCATCAACCACAGTGAACAGCGAAAATAAGGGTATTGGAAAATCAGGGGCAATAGTCGAATCACTAATGAAGCCCTACCTAGGAAAGGGCCATACCCTTTTCGTAGATAATTGGTACACAAGCCCAGTCTTGTTCAACTTATTACACGACAATCGGACAAATGCTTGCGGAACCGTAAGGAAAAGGCGGAGCGGAATGCCAAAGTTCAATGATCGATTAGAAAAAGGGGAGGCATCTTTCCGCTCATCCAATAATTTACTAGCTGTAAAGTGGGTTGACAAGAAAGAAGTGTACATGCTTTCCACCATGCACACAGCAGATTTTGCAACGGTCTCCAAGCGTGGGAGAGAAAGAGTAGTTCAAAAACCGGTCTGCGTATTAGATTATAATAATTCGATGGGTACTGTAGATAAAGCAGACATGGTAATAAGCACCGTAAATTCAACAAGAAAATCTTTAAAATGGTATAGAAAATTTTGTTTTCATTTGTTAGACGTATGTGTATGGAATGCATATTGCCTCTACAAACATAGAACGAAAAAAACCATACCCATGGCTAAATTTCATTTAGAATTAA
The DNA here is from genome assembly GCA_963576845.1 of Megachile leachella. Classification (NCBI taxonomy): domain Eukaryota; kingdom Metazoa; phylum Arthropoda; class Insecta; order Hymenoptera; family Megachilidae; genus Megachile; species Megachile leachella. Next base: position 15,531,369 of record OY756253.1, on the reverse strand, counting down.
TCAGGGAAATCCTAGAGAAGTATCATAAGGGCATAAATTACCACCATCGAACAGGCAATAATAATCCATCGAGACTTATTGAACGACATTTTCCTTCGGTCTATGCCCCGGCAGGAAAGAACCGAGTTAGAAGGTGCGTCGTTTGCACGGCAAATGACAAAAGACGGGAAACTAGATATGAATGCAAAAGTTGTAACGTAGGTTTATGCGTAGATCCCTGTTTTAAAATTTACCATACCGAATTAAATTACTAAGAATTATAACTTGACGTTGTAGTTATCATAAATTATATTTTTATTTATAATAATAGCGAAATCTGTAAATATGTAAATAACAATATGCTTTAAAATATACTCGTTTTCAAATTTCTCGAACAATATGACGAGACAGTTGATAAGTATCTCTTAAAAAAGTGTAGATATGAGAGAATTTCAAGGTAGTGTTGAAAGAAGTAATAGCGAAAGCCAAAGCCTACCGACGTGCAAAGTGCACGCTTTTCGGCGCGGTGCCCCGTTCAGTGGCGTCACTCCGGCGGAACGGACTGCCGTAACGAAAGGGTTAAACGTTGCTGCCAATAACCAGTTGATTGTGGTATGGTGCATTCGAAATTAATAAATCCATTTGAAAGCCATGGATCTAAGAACCTATAAACAGCGCCCATGACGCGGGAATTACCATATTTCCGGCGGAAGGGCTCTGTCTTTGTAGTATATGCGGCGATCGAGTCTTTCTGTCCCATACTCTATGAATCTAGATAGACCACAGTTACATTCTGTACGCACTAACACCTACTCCGCGACGTGCTGTCGAGTTATATGGATAGAAAAAAAACAGCTTCAAAGGTTCACATGTGCAAGAAAACCCTTTAATTTTGCGCCGCCTCCGAAAAGGTTGAAATATATTTAATATACTACCTAACAAGTAAATAGGTTTCATTCACATCTGTTACGCAATTGTATGATTGAATGAAATAGAAATTACTTCATTAGGAAATAGAAATTATTTTATATTTTTTAGTGCATTTCGAAATCGGTGTATTTTTTTTTCTAAAAATTATTTTATTTCACGCTTTTTAGTGTGATGCTGAGAATTTTGTAGGATATTGTGAGACAGTTGTTCCGGGGTTTTTTTTTTTTTTATTGTGTATTTATAAATTTAAATACATTAATGGGGCATCCTCCTCCCCCCTCCCCCCCTTCCGCCGCGTCGTCCCTTGCCGCCGCGCCATCCATGATGGTGATATTTTTTCTTTGTTCCAGCGGCTGTTCCTCTGGCTGAAATGTAAAATTTAAACAGTTACATATGTTATACATTTGTGTTATTAATTTTTTTTATGTAAGACACGGATTGGTTAACACCAGGACTATCATCGTTCAACGTATATTAGAAATAAAGAAACAATTTTATAAGTTTTATAGTTTGTTTAAATCCAAAAATATTTAAAGAATTGATTTTGACACCTTCGATAGTTGTAATGTTGATAGTAAAGACTAAATTAATGTATATTATATATAATATATAAAAATGAAATAATACTTACAAGTTTACACCAGTGTTGTTGAACTTTCACTGAACAAAAAAATCTGCGGTATGTAACTTCAAATTTTAGATGATTGGTGGCGCAAATTGCATGATTACATTTTGTTTATACATTACCGCTCAAAAGTATGTGGACACTTACATTTTATTGAATTTTGGATACATATTACATATTTTTATTGTTAAAAAAAATCGTTCATAAATTCTCTTATTAATATGAATGTAATGTAGGAAGTGGAATACATACACGATAAAGAAATAATTCAAAGATATCACAATGTTTCCGGCAATTTTAAAGATTTGAATAAGTGTTCATATATTTATGAATTGTATTGTACGTTTCGTTATCACTTTTTTCTATCTCACTCTCTTTCGTAACTCGTATTCTTTTTCCATGGTTACTGATCCTAGACTCCGCTCGGCTTGATAAAATTGAGTCATTTATTTTACGCACACCTCATTAAAAGTAACTGCTTCGTGCAGTAAGAGATTACGGCTACAAGTCTGTGTTTGGTATTGTGGGCCACGAGCAAACAGTAGTCGCTGTAAGGATCATCGCGCTACGCTTTCTTCAGCTCAACGTGGTTTTTGGTAAAGTTGAAGATTGCGTAATATTTATTACAATTATATGTTTTTTTTTTTTTTATTATTTTAAGAAGTTAAAGTAAGATAAAAAAGGGGTCCCATTCAGGTTACAGGGAATTACTGTTTATTATAACCTCCTCCTTTTTCGAAGTTGGTTAAAAAATAAAAAGTACGGAACAATTGTTGTTTTTTCTGCAAATATAATTATCGAATTTCAAAAAATTGTGAAAATGTGTTTTCAGCGAATTATAAAACAAACGTTCAATTCTGCTTTGAGCGAATTCTACTCGTTAAAAGCAGGAATACTGTCAAATACTGCTTTCAGCGAATAAAAAAAAACCCGTCAAATTCTGCTTTTAGCGAATTCCGAAAAAACGGTGTAATTCTGCTTTCAGCGAAATAAAAATTCTGCTTTCAGCGAATTAAAAAGAACCGTCCAATTCTGCTTTTAGCGAATTTTAAAAAACGGTCAAATTCTGCTTTCAGCGAATTTAAAGAAAACCGTGCAATTCTGCTTTTAGCGAATTTCAAAAAGACTGTCAAATTTTGCTTTCAGCAAATTAACAAGCGACCCAATTGTAGTTTTTTTTAAGTAATCAGTTTTTTATAAGTCTCATATATACAACTATGGGCAGACGGACAAAAGATGCATCCCGAAAGAAAAAGAATCGAGCGAAAGAATCGCAGGAAGTTAAGGAATTACGTCTGTCAAGGAATCGTGAAAGAAATGCAGAGACACGGCGTCAAGAAACTATTAATGAACGCCGTTCGAGATTATCCGCAATGCGGAAATACGCACGTTCGAAATTGTCACGCGAAACAACATTCGATAAAAAAAGGCGGCTAAGTATAATTTATAAACGTTTGAACAACGATTCTGCTTTGGAACGATCACGTCGGATCGGATTAATCCGCCGGCGATTAGGAAACGAATCGGGCGCGTAACGATCACGTCGGATCGGATTAATCCGTCGCCGATTAGAGAACGAATCTACGAAACAACGTTTACAACGTCTAATGGCCATAAGAAATCGTACGCGGAAAGTGGTACTAACAGAATGTAGCGAATCAAGAAATACACGTTTGAAGGATATGCGTGAACGTGCTACAAACCGAAGAAAAGAACTTCTTCTTCAGGCAGACAGTTTTAAATCGGCTATTAATGTATTCGCTGATGTACCGTGTGCGGTGTGTTGCAGAACATTATATCCGCAGCAACGTTACGCTTTACACACGCAGCCTCTGTCTCATCTAATTCCTGTAAATCTGATAGAATTAGAGAAGATAACGACATGTTCTCGCTGCCTACATCATCTTAAAAAGCACAAAGTTCCATCGCAGGCATTCTGAAATAAAATGGAAGTGATGCATGTACCTCGGGAGATATCAGATTTATCGGAAATCGAAAAACACATGTTGTGCAGAATAGTCCCGTTCCTTAAAATAATGAAAATTCAAAATCGCTTCAGTCAGAATTGGTGCATAGGTCAGGTAGTCCTATTTGCCCGTGATGTATTCGAAGTTGCCGAACAACTTCCAGTTAGGTTAAACCAGACGGGTATAATGATTGTCGTAGAAAGCCTAGAAAATTTGGAACGACATAGACAATTTGAAATAGACGTCGGTAAACTTCGAACAGCTTTAGAATGGCTGCTACAAAATAATGCTTTGTACAAAGATGTGCGAGCATGTTTTTCTAATATTATAAATAACATTTCTGAAATACCTCATGTCACTGAAGAGCTTTCTATTGTACCAAAATTAATTGAAGTTGCACAAAGAAACACTGAATCAAACAAGAAATTTGTGCATGTAGGCCATAATGTAGCTATTTTACGAGGCACGTGCCATCAAGGTAGCGATCGCTTCAGCATCGAATCTCGCGGTAAGCAATGCACAGGCATAGCTGCAGTTGCTTGTGTTGCGTTTAATTTGGTTGATCCTAGTACGTGGTGTACTAGTGATGTTGATTATGTACTTTTAGTAGGAGATAAATATTACCGTGATTGCATTGAATCGCGAAATAACCCTGACCCCGGAGAAGTCAATGTACAGTGTTTAGCTGTAACTGAATTATTGCCACACTTATTGTTTAATAATACCAGAGTCGGTGTTGACATTGGCTATGAAATGGCTGTAAATGGTCATATTGAAATTGATAACGGTAATGAAGGATTCCCAAATTTGAAGAACGGTTTAATTATGTTTTTCCAACAGTATACATACGGAATTCTTACCGCGAATTTTATATCAGTCGCTGTATCATGCAGCAAACAGTCTGAAAGTCCGTGCTATTGGTTGTTTGATTCCCACGCAAGAGGTCCGAAAGGATATAAAGCACCGTTACGGGGCCTTTCATGCTGTATGAAATTTACGAATATTGATGATTTACACATAATCTTGCGTCGTAATTTATATGTTAAAGGAGGCAATAGCAATGTGCTAAATATCTGCTCATTAACACCTGTAGCAATTGCATCCGTAAGGAATAGATTCCCACAAGTAGAAAGGATGCAACAATTACCTGTTGCGACTACTGATACAGAATCTAGCGAGGCACAAGTTGTTTTCGCAACAAGTATGTTACGTCCGATTGATGACGATATTCCCAATATCGATAATATCGTCTCTATCGGTAACAATACCAACACAGACGAAAATGACCCGATAAGATTGGCGAATATACATAGAAAAACTGTGCCTCCTTTGAACCTACAGAGGGAAAGAAGAATGGAAGAACTGTGTTGGTTCTTTCTATTTCCAGATGGAAAAAATGGTTTCGGAGAGCACCGAGATATCTCAATAACACCACTGGATTACTTCCAAGCGCGTATTCTGAGCACTGACAAACGATTTCAACGAACAGATTATTTGTTCTCCGCATTATCTGTTGTTGAATATTACCGCGCAAAAGCTAGTGTTTCCGTATCATGTTGAATGCGCCAAGGAGAACATACTGCACAGCGATTAGTAGATAATATGCACCTCACGATGAGAAATATAAGAGGATTGGTGTCATACTGGAAACGTTGCTGTTCTGAATTAATCGCCATGGTTCGAAGTATTGGACCGCCCACATGGTTTGCTACCTTCTCTTGCAATGATTTAAACTGGCCAGATATGTTGAAAGCGTTACTCTTATCCGATGGTCGTCCCATTACCGAATTTGAAAACCTAACTTTTGTGGATCGACTAAAGTTGGTTGAAAAATATCCAGTAGTTATAGCAAGACAATTTACGGTACGAGTAAACGCGTTGATGCAGTATTTAAAAAACTCTCATTGTTTAGGTGGCGTTGTTACCGATTTTTGGTATAGAATTGAATTTCAGAATAGGGGAAGTCCACATTTACACATGCTGATTTGGTGTGAAAATGTACCTAATTTCCTTAGCAACGAAGGGCGCAACGTTATTGAGAAAGTTGTATCGTGTTCATTGAAAGTAGAAAACCAAGATATAAGCGACATAGTACAAAGAGTCCAAATTCATAAACATTCTGATACATGTTACAAAGATCGTAATAATCGTTGTTGTCGTTTTGGATTTCCTAGACCGATAAGTGAAACAACGATGTGCTTGGGTCCAGATGACACACTTGCCAACAATGGACGTTTCTGTGTACTTAAGAGAACCGTAAATGAAGTTATGGTAAATAATTACAATCCAACTCTTTTAAAGCTATGGGAAGCAAACATGGATATTCAACCATGCGGAAATGTTACACCAGTTGCATATTATATTGCGAAATACGCAAGTAAGTGTGGGCCGCAGGATACAGGAGACGTTATTAAAGAAGCCGTTTCCCGTGCAAAACGCCGTGGCAGTACCGTTTGGAATCAATTATTTTCGGTATCTATGACAATTTTGTCCCAACGAATGGTCAGTGCTGCAGAATGTGCTTATCGATTATGCCATCTGCCTCTTAAAATGAGCTCGCGAAAAGCTGTATTTATAAACAGCTGTCGGCCTGAGCAGAGATATAGAATTTCGCGTTTCGAAGGATATGAAACATCATTTTTCAATAACATATTCGATCGTTACGCAAAGAGACCGGACAGTTTAGATAATTTGAGCTTAGCTGAATTTGCTGTCCAATATGAAACAGTTTCAAGTGGAATGTGGACAGAAGAGGATGGACACGCCGAACTTAAAAATGACGATGAAGAAACATCGAGGTCGAGGTTTATAAAATTGAAGGACAATACTCGAATGCGAATAAGAAATAAACCAGCAGTACTTTGTCACCGATATTATACCTTGAACAGTGATAGAGATGGATATTTCTATAACTTGATAGTGTGTCACATTCCATTTCGTGATGAAAGTACACTTATGTTCGAAAACGAATCTGCGGAACAATGTTTTCTTCGACGGCGACACGAATTGAAACCTATGTTGGGGAACGCAACCGTTGAACAATTTACTCACGCAGAACAAATTATTGAAGCGGCGCTGGCCCAGGCTGTTGCTTTTAATGTTGTACGCGAAGGGGTAATTAATAATGAACAGATAAGAGAACCAGTCAGCATTCATGCCGACGAAACAGTATATTGTGATCAAGTTGATTTTTATGAGGATCAACAGCAAGAAACACTTGCAATGCCAGAAGACGTGTTCCTTAATAGTATTCGAAGTCTTAACGTTCAACAGAAAGATTTATTGAAATCAGTTTCCTCAGTAATTGAGAAAAATATTAAAAATAATGATGATGAAGATACGGAACAAATGTTGCTTTTTATTACCGGAGGAGCTGGTAGTGGCAAGTCGTTTATTTTAAAATTACTTGTTAAACATATTAAACGTTGCTATAATCCCACAGTTGATATGATGATAAAACCATCGTTCATTGAAGTAGCTTCTTTGACTGGCGTTGCTGCCCGTCAAATATTTGGAAAAACTCTGCACTCCTTGTTCTCGTTATCTATTGAAAAAGGTACTGCAATGACCTATCGGCGACTGACTGGACAAAGACTTGAACAGGAGAGACGAAAGTGGCGGTACATAAGGTGGTTGATTATTGACGAGATATCAATGGTATCTTACGAGAATTTGCGAATAATTCATTTAAGATTGCAAGAATTCAAAATGAATGATAAACTGTTTGGTGGCGTAAATGTACTTCTTTTTGGCGATATCATGCAGTTGCCCTCGGTAAAAGGACACTGGTGTTTTATACAGTCACATTGGTGTAGCACAGAAATTAATTTATGGCACCAATTTTCATTCTGCGAACTCACCATTAACATGCGACAAAGGGATGACGTCGAGTTTATCGACTTACTGAATAACCTACGGTTTGGGGAAGTGAGAACTTGTCAACTACAAATACTATGTGAAGCGGTAAGAATATTCCCAACCATAAAATTAGTCGATGAATATAATACAAAAATGACCGATAAATTATCAAAATCACATCGAATGTACATCATTGATGCAGTAGATGAGTCCCGTGAGGCAGCTACATATGGAAAAAGGCCACCAGAAAATGTTATTCCTACAAATGTTAATAACTGTGGCGGACTGTTGCATACAATAACGTTAGCCGAGGGATCGCGAATCATGCTGCGGCGAAATATATCAATTTCTGATGGTTTTGAAGGAATGCGTGAAAGATATAAAATATTATCGCAGCAGTTTGCGTTTTTCTTATTTTTATTTTAGACTGAGCACACATAGAGACTTCTTATCTGACTAATAATTTTTACACCAGTTCCTTTGCTTGCGCTAGATCTTCTTTTTTATATTTTTCTACGTTTAATGGACAACCCCCTAAAAGGTGGGGTTAACCAATAACATTAACCTAAGTCCCGCCAAATCATAGCACCTCCCTCTTGTGCCCGAAGCACGCATCCTTGAAGCGGGGGTATGATTTGACGGGGGTAGCGTTTGCTGGTGAAGGTGGCAACGCAGCGGAATTTCCAAAGGCCCAGGTCAACTACGCGACCAGCCGATGGTCGCTTGACCTCACGATGCGGACCCTTGGGGAAACCCAGGGTTTATGACACTAAGCGTTTTACTGTTGAGACCGTTACAAAAATTCTAAGTACGGTCATTCTTTCTCTAAAAATTCTAAAACGGTTTCCTCAAAAACAGTTCCGCTGTCGTCCATGTCATAAACCATGCTAGTCGTTTGCACGTTAAAAAGCTATTTACAAAATTTACAGATTTACGGCTAGCCGCTACAGTTTGATTAACGGTGCAATGGGTATAGTAAAGAAATTTAGATGGCCGGCACTTCGAAGAGATCAGCTAGAACAGGATGAATTGCCGGATTCAGTTCTTATAAAATTTGACGACGAACTTATTGGAAATCGGTTTAAAGATATTGACGGTTACATTCCAATATCTCCAGTTTCATCAACGTTTCAGGCGACAAAAGGTTATGGGGACGTCGAGCGCAGAATGTTACCACTTATTTTAAGTTGGGCAGTAACGCTGCACAAATTACAAGGGACCACATTAGACAAAGCTGTAATTGATCTTGGTAAAAGGAATTTTGCAAAAGGTCAAATTTACGTTGCACTTAGTCGTGTTAAAAGTCTAGATGGTTTAGTTTTATCTGATTTAGCGCCAAACAAACTCCTAGTTAAACCTCATGACGAGCTTGCGCTCGCAGAAATGGAAAGATTACGACATTTGTTTTTGCGTGTTGACTCATAGGTACACTACCAGAGACATGTAGACGTACGTCTAATTTAATATATTAGTAACAACAGTGTTTCGCTAATATTTCGAAAAGTATTGCTTCCCGTTAATTGCGGATAAGGAAAAAGTTGTCCTGAACCATGTCCCTGACAACATATTAAAAGGACATTAAAATCGTCCAAAGTTGATTTCAAAAGTTAATAACAATTTTTTTGCTAATATCTCGAAAAGTAAAGCTTTCCGTCAATTATTAATGAGGAAAAGGTTGTCCAGAACAATGTCCCTGACAACATATTAAAAGGACATTAAAATTTTTTGCTAATATCTTGTAAACTAAAGCTTTTCGTGAAATTTGTATATGAACAAAATTGTTCAGAATCATGTCCGTGATAAGATATTAAAAGCGCACTAAAATTGTGAAAAGTTTTTTTCAAAAGTTGCCGGTTTTTTTGCAATAACAATACTTTGCAATTAAAATATGAGAAATTTTTTTATAACGGTACCAATGGGAAGTCAGAACCTACGAGATGCAAAAGGTTTCGTTCCGATCGGTCCATCCAACTAGGCGTAATCGGCGGGCATACATAGAGAGAAAAAAAAAAAAAAAAAAAAACAAAAAAAAATACTGATCGAATTGAGTAACCTCCTCCTTTTTCGAAGTCGGTTAAAAACGAGTCCACAACGACTAAAATGTGCTTATAATTCTTCCTAGTCGAAGGAAGGGGTCCTAAATAATCAATATGAAACGTATCCAACGGTATTTCCCCTTTCTCCAACGGGTTTAACAATTATTCTTGCTTTCTTTGCTTTCGTTCCGCTTTTGCCCATGAATCACCGTCTCCTTTTCATACTTTGCTGCCTGCTTCACATTATAGCTATTAGCAGTTGGCTGCACCTTCGTCGGACACCGGGCCGAAATATGTCCGTATCCACGACACTCATAGCACTGGACTCCTTTTTCCCTTGTTGGACAATCAGATAGTTGATGTCCCAAAAGTCCGCAGCTTGGACATCTCCTCCCCGACGCACCTGGCTGCGAAAATCCTTGCGACGGGTATCTCTTGCCATTTTCCACGTTGACCATGGATCTTCTGCCGCTCTCCTCCTTTACCAAATCTTTCACACCATTTCTGCTCACAGCACTTCTATTACTGTAGCTCATTCCTTTCAGTCCTACCTTTGCAACCGCTTCCATCAATTCTGCCGATAACGCAAATCTTTGAATATATGATTCCTCAGCATTCCATCAGGAATTCCTTCAATAATAAAATCGACCAACCCTTCTTCATCAATAGGCACGCTATTTCTCAATATCACTTTATGATGCAAATATTCACTAAACGGTTCATTTGGTCGCCACATTCGCTTTTCACATTTTCTTCACCCGCTGGTTTTGTTCAGCCGTCAGTAAAACATTCCACGCATCTTATCCATCAATGGGCTTTTGCTTATTTCCAAAAATTCCGGTCTAGAATGAAACCATTCCAGAGCCTTACCGCGCAGTCTACTTCCTATCAGGACTTTGCACATCTCCTCGGACAAATTATACGTCTCAGCTAATAAACGCACCTGTTTTTCCCATTGCTCGAATTTCTCTGCATCATCGTCGAAAAACGAAAGAAGATCCGCAATCGCATTGATACTTATATTTCCCATTAAATTTTAGTTGGACACTACACTCGTTGATATAGATTCGCAGGACGCGATGCAGAATTTAATGTCTATTGCTGCAATTGCCGTCGTGCCTCCTCCAATTCCAAAAGCAATTGAGCTTCTCTTGCCTTCATCGCCGATTCACCCTGAATTTCTCTGATTTCGCTCGCCGAGGCATCCGAATTTCTTCTCACACTCATTATTCTAGCTATTAGCTCTACCTTCGTTCCGTTAGTAGGTAAATTCAACTTCCGAAGATATTCTTCTAACTCGGGGACTTTTAATTTATTAAAATTCACTTCACTCATCAGCCTTGACTTCTCAATATCCCACTTTATTCAGTCGCTCGCACCAATAATATTTTTACTATCTTTTTTTTTATCCCGGACGACCCCACCAAATTTGTAGGATAGGAATAGAGTAAATATTCGATATCTGCAAAAATCTCCTGTACGATATGTGCAACGAAGTTATCCCCACCACTTGGGGGGGGGGGGGGGGGGGGGGGGAGACCCCTCTAGACCTTAAAAGGGACCATCTAAGGTAATTAGCTTTTCGTTAGTTTGCCTTCGCACAATTTATTGCACGGTCAAGTCTAAACGGGACAATGGGCAATCCAGGTTAATTCGAGTCTCGCAGGTATCGGCTGTTGTAGGATTGATTGTTTAGAAAAAAAGCCTAGTGACGTTCAAAAATGGCAATTAGACTCGAGGAAGTCGTTCAAACAATATGCATACTTTTGTTATAATATCTAGCCATGGGGCGGGAAAGGCAGAGTGTTGTTTGGAAACAAAGCTATGTTTGACCCGTGAGCAGTTTCGTGAGAGCCGTCGGACAGTAACCATCGAGATGTCTCTGCAAATGTCTAACACATAATTTTATAATATTTTGTATACTTACGTGGAATGCAAAAGTAACGCGAGGTACTCGAACAGTTTCATAAAGATGGAACGTTAAGCATACGAGACGTCGCACGCCGCTTAAGGTAAGCAATGTTAATAATATTCAAACGTTAATATTAAAGTATCCTTCTTTATTTATTAACACATTTCTGTATTTTATTTCAGTACGTATCGCTCCGCGGTACATCGAATTCTTCAAGAAAACCAGATACACTCGTATAAGTTTATACGGGCGCATAATTTAAATTCGGACGACTTTTCACAGCACCTGCAATTTTCAACATGGATCTTGGAGGATTATTATTAATCATAGGAGCAGCCCAGGACAACGTTAAAAAAATCGGCCCCTTTCGGACACCCTCGGAGGCATCGGAACGGACAATACTTTTTACCTGAGATTTTTCAGAAAGTGAAAGTGAAAACAAAAGTGTTTTGAAGTGAAGACAATGCAGTGACCTGTGAGTGCCACCAGCTGTGCTATACGGTGCCAATGTCTGCGACAGGTCAACATCGGCAGGTTGATACAGTGGCAATTACTCCATCACTTTCACTGTCGGATTATTTACAAACAGGATTATTTTCAAAGAATGGGTGAGTCTTATTTTAATAAATTTCCTATAAAATAGTAGAAACGTTAATACATTTGTTAGATCTCATATTGAAACTCTTTTTTTTACAAACAGAATAAGTATTTCTTATTAAAATAGGTAAATTCGTTGGCCAATATCGCTGTCGGAAATAAAACAAAAAAATTTCGATATTTAATGTCACATTCCTCGTCGATAACGAATTGCAGTATTCAATAAATTCCACTTGCGTACTTTATGTCAATTACACATAACTAATTTCGATCCTCCTTCGTGAGGAATGAATAAATGAACATCAATTTTAATTATTCTGTTCGTTATTTAACTGAGTTTCGATGTAAAGACTTCTTAGTAGACGTTAAGAGAGTTCCGAGGAAAACTCAGTTGATCGCGCTCGCGCTCCGGCGACCGGCTCGAAGCTTTCGCTCTCGCTTCTCGGCGCGCCTAATCCCGGCGCTCTGATTGGTCCGTGTTTTTCGTTAATAACTCAAAAACGACGCTTCAAATCCAATTTTTGCAAAGGGAAATCTTGCTTAGAATTGCGTCAGCTACTCCCCATTTCCGGGTCCTACACGAGTTATGAGACACCCTGTATATTGCAATATCTTATTAGAGTAGAGTCATCGATGTGCGCGTAACATTTGAAATTACAAGTAAATATGGCCCGAAGTACGTCGTGTTTGGTCTCATTTTAATGAGAAAAATGTGAAGAACGAATTTCTAAAAGTTTCATAAAAAAAAAATTAAAAATAAAAAAGGTTTATTCTTGCGTTGGGATTGCCCCACCGGTATGTTACTGTTTGTTTACGTTCGGCCTCCTTCGCTCGCTGTCCTTTTCTACGTTCGGCAAAATATAAATCAATGTAGGTCCTGTACGATATGTGCAACAGTTCAAACCCGAGAGAGTTGCAGATATCGAATATTTACTGTATTTGTTACACAATGAAGATTCAAAGAACGTCTTTTTATACTTACCAGTATACTTTCCACATAAAAAATATGAGAAGATACAACAACTTTTAAATAGAAAAACAAACAAAAATGTCATTTTTTAATGTAGTATTTGAACAAATGCGATTTTTTAAAATCCATTTGCACGGTTGGATTCCGCATTAAAAAATACACAACTTTGCCATGTAAACTATCTCTCTAGCTCTACTGGTTGCCGAGATATTCTAGAAAACGTGATTCTCACCCCCCCACTTTGAGGGCTATTTTCACCCCCTTAACATGAATGATGATAGCTAAAAAAAAATACGTGTCAAATATTTTTTTGCGTTCTATATTATACTCAAAGGGCATGAAAATCGGTGATTGGCGATTGGGTAATGTCCCTTGTTAGTACCATATCCACCTTGTCTACAATTCCCATTGACTTATTGTAACCTATTATGCAAAGAGGCTTCTGGACACTCTGTTGCCCTCCATATCTGGATACTGCTTCAAAATTTGCAGTATATGCAGTGGAAATCATATGAACTTCTCTTTTAGCCATCCACTTCAGCGGTAACAAGTTTTTCACTGCACGAAAACATGATTTTCCTTTTTTTCAGTTTTTCGTCCATCTTCGGCATTCCTTGACGTCTTTTTCTAACCATGCTGCATGCATTTGTACAGTTGTTATGTAAAAAGTTAAATAACGCTGGCCTTGAATAATAATTATCAGTATACAGTGTGTGACCTTGGCCTAAATATGGTTGCAACAGTGATAAAACAATAGCACCTGATTTTTCCATTCCGCTGATGTCACTTTCTATAACAGTCGACTTTCCTTCGTAAACTATAAGGTCTTGGATATAGTCTGATTTACAATCACACAGTACGTATGATTTTATTCCAAACCGATTTCTTTTCGAGAATGCAAACTTTTTCATACGGGTAAAATGTGTTGCAGAACGATTTTCGTAACTTGTTTATTAGGCCACTTATTTTATATAGACGATTGTTATCAGTGGGCCCTTGTTGATGGGTAAAATGTATCATTTGTAGTATCCAAAGATAACGATCTCTGGTCATTATTCCATTGAAAATACTACTGCGCAAATATTTATCTGTACTCTAATACTCATGCAACATCAGTACATTTCCTCTAGTGTCGTGTTTTTTTGAGTGTACATGTTGTTACTGCTCTTTTGAACCTAGTAATAATTGGTCTCATCTATAATATATTCTACAAACTCTTGATTAAAAAATAGTTCGAAGTAATCGATAGTTTTTGACGATCTTCGTATTTTCTTCTTCAGTCCTGAATTTTTCGGAAAGAATTTATGAATGTTTGGTGCAAAATTTTTCGATGTCCATGTTATGTTGCACTGGGCGTCCTTTGTATTATCGTCAATTAACTCTGCGTCTGATTCTGAAGTGCTGATATGATATATTATTTCTCTTCGTCTTTTACACCGGTGGACATTATCTTCATTTTCAGAACCGGTTACTTCAGTATCAAACATAATGCTATTTTAGGATAAGGTGACGTAACTGTGACACGGGGTCACAGACAACAAATATATTTAACAAAACAATAACAATAACAAATAACAATAATAAGTCTGTTAACAAAAAATATGTACAAAACAGTGAACTGAAACAAGGTTAGGACGATTCTATCGAATTCTCCAACGGCTCTTAACCAGGAAGAAAATAGCCATATGGCCCTAAAAAGGCAAACAAGGGGTAACGCGTCAAAACGTTCGCACAAGCTTAGGTCTTCAAGGACCTCGAAAACTTACGACGCTATTTACGGCATTACTGCCACACTATTTTCATGCTTTTTATTCGTTCTGAAAGGGTCTAAACTATTTTTGTAAATACATTTTGAAACAAAACCCTAACCTGAAAAGTCTAATTTTTAAGAGTTAAGAATTATACCTTAAGCCGCTCTATTTCTAATTCTTGCAAAAATCAAGTATGTAAAATCGTTTACTGCCGAATGGATTCGAATATTTGGCACAAAACAGTAAATGATAACCTTGATGTTTGTAGTTTATTGCGTAATACGTTTGGATATTGTTTCAACAAAGAGCAGTTTTAAAACAAAAATACGAATCTAAAAGTCCTATGAGACAATGTGCATTATTTAAACAGTTATATCGTTTAAAGAAAGTATCAAATCAAAGTATGACGCAATTTATAAATGAGTTTATGAACATCGCAGAGCAACTGGAAGAATGTGAGCTAAAATTGCCAGAAAATTTATTATCTATTTGGCTGTTGAATGCTTTACCTCATGAATATGAAATTTTATGTATAGCGATTGAATCAAGGGAGCAAATGCCATCGTTAGAAGAATTGAAGAGCAAGATACTTGAAAAAGAATCAAGACAAACAGAAAATATGAAGCAACAAGAAGACGGTGCAGAAGGGGCGGCTCTATTGTCCAGTAAAGGTAAGCCGTATAAGAAAAATATAATACAAAGAAATAATACACAAAATGAACAAGGAAAAAGATTTATTATAAAATGTTTTACATGTGGCAAATTGGGACATATTGCTAAGAATTGCAGATCAAAGCCAAAATTTGAAAATAAGAGAATATCACAGGATGCATTTACAGCCAGTGCTTTCAGTACAACCACTCGAAGAGCAGATATTTGGTGCTTGGATAGTGGAGCGAGTACACGTATGTGTTATGATAAGAAGAAATTTAATGTACTAGATGATAATGAGAAGACAAAAATTTATACAGCTGCAGAAAATAGTATAACTTCACAGGGTCAAGGAGAAATTGATATGAATAAAAACTCCTAAGGAATCGAAGATTATTAAATTACAACGGGCTATGTATGTTCCAGAGTTCAAGAGTAATTTGTTATCTGTTTCGAGTATCACGAGAAATGGATATTCTGTAGCATTTTACGAAAATAATGCAGTTGTTAAACGAAAAGATGGATCAATTGTGATGAAAGCCACGATGGAAGATGCTTTGTATATTATTAAAGACAATCGAGTTCAATCAGCAATGATAGCTGAACAGGGTAATCGAAAATTAATGAAATGGTATCAGAGAATGGGTCATTTAAATTTCGAGGATGTGAAGAAATTAAAAAGGAAAGAAATTGTAATTGGGATGAAGGACGAATTTAAAAATGAAAATCCAATATGTGAAATATGTTTAAAGTCGAAGATGCATCAGTTACCTTTCAAGAATTCAACAACAAGAGAAAAAGGTATTTTAGATTTAATACATACTGATACTTGTGGGCCATTTAAGACTCGTTCGTTAGGGGGAGCAAAATATTTTGCAACATTTATTGATGACCATAGTAGATATACTGAAGTAGTTTTTTTGAAGGAGAAATCAGAAATTTTCAAAACATTTAAAGAGTATAAAGTTCGAGTTGAAAAGCAAACAGGTCGTCAAATAAAGAAGATTCGAAGTGATAATGCTAAAGAATATTTATCGCATGCTTTTAATGATTTTTTAAAACAAGAAGGTATTGAAAGACAGCTGAGTGTGGAGTACACGCCACAGCAAAATGGAGTGGCTGAGCGCGCAAATCAAACGTTGGTAGAAATGGCGCGTTGCATGTTATTAGAAGCAAACTTATCTTATATGCTATGGGCAGAAGCGGTGCATATGGCTGCATATATTAGAAATAGATGACCAACCAAAGCTTTAAATGAATTAACAAATTGAGGTATGGACAAAGAAGAAACCTTATGTACGGTATTTTAGAATATTTGGAAGCCGAGTTATTGCACTAAATAAAAATAACAGAGGAGAAAAATTCGCACCAAGGGGCGAAGAGTATATTCTAGTTGGATATTCTCAAGAAGCAAAAGCTTATAGATTATGGAAAAAGGGAACGAATCAAGTAATGAAACGAAGAGATGTACGTTTCATAGAAAATGTCAGAGAGTTGCCGAATTCCGAAGAAGAGAAGAAATCAGAATCAGAATCAAAAACTGAGTATGTATCTTTCGATATAGAAGAAAAGGCAGAAGAGTTGAACAGGATACAAGAGCAATATGAAATGTCATATGAAAATAATAGCAGAAATGATCCTGAAGGTTCATATGAAGATGAAGAAGAGGAAACAGAAAAAAACAGCAGAAGAAGAGCTGGAAATGGATAATACTCAAATTGAAGAAACTGTGGTAGACCGAAATTTGAAAAGACCGGACAGCGCGGTAGACTGCGAAAACTGTATCATAATGCTAATTTTTCCAGAAATCAGGAATGTAAGGTACCAAATGCGGTCGAGGAAGCAATAAATTCACCTGAAAAATCGTTGTGACTAGAAGCAATGAAGATCGAATTTGACACATTAAAGCACAATAATACTTGGAGTTTGGTAAGTAAACCAGTGAATAGAAAAGTATTAAAAAATAAATGGGTTTACAGGATAAAGAGAGACCAGGAAGGAAATATTAAACAATTGAAAGCAAGATTAGTCGCACGCGGAGATCAACAGATATTAGGACAAGATTATGACGAAACATTCGCGCCTGTAGCAAGATTTGAGATGCTGAGAACATTTTTGGCTATCAGTGTCGAAAATGAAATGTTCGAGCATCATATGGATGTTGTTTCGGCGTACACGCAGGCCGAGTTCTCTGATGAAATTTATATGGAACAACCAAAGCTATTTGTTGTAAAAGGAGAAGACGATAAGGTATGCAAATTGCAAAAATCTTTATACGGATTGAAACAGGCAGGACGCGAATGGTACAATAAATTAAGTAAATATTTAATAAGTATTAATTTTGTTAAGTCCGCAATAAATCCGTGTGTGTATGTAGATAAGTTAGATAATAGTGATGTAGTAATAATAATTTATGTTGATGATTTGTTAATAGCTTCAGTAGACTTTAAGAAATTAGAAAATGTAAAGAATTTACTCAAAAAGCAATTTGAAATGAAAGATTTAGGACCAGTCAAAACTATATTGGGTATATGTGTAGAAAGACAAGGTCAAAAAGGAAGTATAAAGTTAAACCAAAGTAAATATATAGAAGATTTACTTGAACGTTTCAATATGAGTAATTGTAAAACGGTAAGTACGCCTTTGGAAGCTAAAGTGAATCAACAATTAAAAGATTTGAAATCACTAACAGAAGTAGAAATTAACGAAATGAAGGATAAATCTTATCGGCAATTGGTAGGTAGTTTATTATATTTAGCAAATACAACTAGACCTGATATAATGTTCGCGACAAACTTTTTATGTCGACTTTGTGAAAATCCGAGAATTATACATTGGAAAATGGGACAATTTTCACAGAGGGACAATGAATTATTGTATAAAGTATCAAAAGATGAATGAACCATTAGAAGCATACGTAGATTCCGATTGGGGTGGAAGTCTCGAAGATAGACATTCGTGTTCAGGATTTGTTACATTTTTAGCAGGTACTCCAATAAGCTGGGCAACTAGAAAGCAAAAATGTGTTGCGCTTTCTACGATGGAATCAGAACATATAGCACTTTCCGAAGCAACAAAAGAAATTGTATATTTGCGTGAATTGTTAAAACACATGAAACAATCAAGATTTGTATGTAAAGAAACGCGAATATTTTGTGATAATCAGAGCGCAATCTCGTTGTGTGTAAATAATGTGTTGAGGTACGAATGTCTGGGATTCGGGCAAAAGAAGAAAACTAAAACGGTTAGGTTACAAAAACACTTTAAGAAAAAAAACTTTATTACGATCTGTTCACGTTCACGCGTTAATGGCTACTACTGCTGTGGCGTCGTCCGACGTTGGAGTTAGTCATGTGACGTCATCCAACATTGGAGTTAGTTATTAAGTTAGTTATTAAGTTATATTCATATACTTTCGCTACTTCGAGCTTCTCACGCTTTGCGTTACGCATATAACCTACCGCCAAATCAGCTATGTAATCATAAGTAACATTAGAACTACCCAGATAACATCCTATAAACCTTATTCCCACCCCTTAAGTCCTGTCGCCGAATCAATATCTCTGACATAAACATCCTTAGTCCCAACTATCTTATCTCATAAACATCCTTTTCAAAAGACAAAACATTAGATAACGACTGACTAAATTCTTTCCCCCTCCGTGATCAGTAGGCAATATAAAAGGGCCTGGAGATCGCACAGCACACGATTCCATCCTGATTCTTTCCGGTGCCTGTATCATTCCAGTGCACTACTCCGTCACGGATCCCAGCCCCGATATTCCAAACCACGGGTTCAAGCCCCGATATTCCAAACCACGGGTTCAAGCCCCGACAAGTTAGATTCTCTAACTGTTATTCCTGTCCCTACTCATCTCCAACTCTACATTATTAAGTCGCGCTAACCATTAAGTATATCTCTGTAAAATTAGTCATATTTCAAGAATATACCTTTATTTTATCTTTATCATATAATTACTTGTGCCTCAAGAAACCTTCCTATTCGTACAATCCCTACGAGCATTATATTCTAGAGCAGTTACCTTGATTTAGTCGAGACCGGTGGTGCGAGAATCAGCCGCACGGGTCTCCTAGAGACGTAATCAAGCTACTTCGGTCCGCACGATACGGTGGTGCGAGAATCAGCCGCACGCTATCAATAGTGTGTTTGACGTCTTTGCATTCATTTTGGCTCATGGGAAGAAAGCGTCGAGGAGGGCGTAGATACCAATTACGCAAGCTAGTAAAATCCTTCCATCTCCTAACCCAAGTGCAAGTCGCGCCGCTTACTCATAACCGCGACGCGAACATAGAGTGGAAACTAATACCAATCGACGTACCAAATCAACAACCAACGGGAAGTATCGAGAGTAAGTCACTGTGCTACGTTAAAACACCCGGGATCCCTGGCAGATGACGGGCGTACGTACCGCATGGCCAAAAAGATTGTACAATTAGCGTCAATACCGGTGAGTTCCTCTCCTATTTTACGTGAATCGCGATCCGGGACGTAACACTGCACAGCGTGGCTGTACAAGACAAAAGACCATCGAAATATATAAACGAAAAGCGCAATGTCCGAAGCGCGAAAAACAAATCCTAACATAATGTTTATCTGCTAGGAGTAAACACATTGACATAAAATTCCATTTTTCAAGAGAAGCACAGGAAAAAGGTTATATTGAAGTATGCTATAAACCTACGAATGACATGGCAGCAGACGTATTGACGAAATCACTGCCAAGATTAAAACATATAAAGTGTGTAGAATTATTAAGACTAAGTAATTAGAAGTTTAAGATTGTTTTTGTAGAACAATGTAATTTGCTAATTTGAATTATGCAACATCGGCCCGCGAATTAGGGGGAGTGTTGGAGTTTTGAATTTACGCGGTTTGTAAAACTCTTAAATGCAGAAATTGGCGGTCCTTCGTGTTCTGTTTTGGTTGCCGTGCAGCGTGTTGCGATTTTTGTAAACGGTTGTGTCTTCACGTTTTACTATGTTCAGCGTCTTCTTGTTATAATTTATTTTACGTGTTTTACAATAAAATTTGCACTGTTCACTATTAAAAATCCATCAAAAACGAAGCTTCAAACCCCATTTTTGCAAAAGAAAATCTTGTTCAGAATGACGTCCTCTACCACCCCTTTCAGGGAGTAACACTAGTTACGGGACACCCTGTATGAACACATAATAATTACTACTAGTATTATTCCAACTACCGAATAAAACTTGTGACGTGGTGTTTTATACCCGTCACAAGGAGCCTCCTCGGGAGACCGGACAGGTCATAGATCGTAGGCAGGAACCGTCTAGAGAGAGAACGAAGCGCGTATAATATCGTACGAACGAAATCTGCCGCCATATTATTTTATATGTACCGCCGGAGAATGACGTCACAGTCAACGAGGGAACGACGTACGTCGAGGGAACGAGCCGCTGTCCTGCCGCTACCCCGCTGGGACCCTCCGATAGACCAGGAGAAGGCGCGGGGCAAGAGGAGAGAGACCGGCGAGGAACCGTCGTACGCCGAAGGAAAGTGCCGATTCCCTGCCGCTTCCCCGCTACGGCCCTACGATAGAAGAGAGAGGCTGTGGAGCCGGAGGAAGTCCTGCCGAAGAAGACTTCGATAGAATTCGGAAACTCCGAGCGAGGGTGGGGGAAGGCTACGAGATATCCTAATACCGGCGCAAGGGCTCAAGAGCGTTTATTCTGTATTCGGCATCTGCCATTAGTTTTCCGCATTCGAAAGTTTTATCGTTTTACCGCTCTACCGATCTATCGACCCTTGCCGCCATGTATTGGACATCTTGGTAAGTCCCCTCACTTAGCGAATTATTTATGTAAAAGAGCGCGAAATCGAGATTACCATACCGCGGGTTGTCGACCACCTGGCTTGCCATTCACGGGCAGGTTCTGCAAAGTGTGACCGGAGTGGTTTATTGTCGTAGGGAAATTAGCTTAAGATAGAAGGGTAAAACCCGGGGGCCCCTGTCCGAGACGGTCGAGGATCCCGACGTCCGGACTTTTCGCGTAGCCGAGAGATCGGTTCTCGATCTCTCGGATTGCCACTCGGCTGGATCACTGACCCTGCACCGGGGAATGGTACAGCGTTAGCCACAATCAACGTATCGTCTCGAGTAGGCCTTTGCCAATATTGTGCCCTCCCACGTCTCGATTTCGCGAGCTCTTAATACGGAAGCAGAACATAAGTGCATATTTTATCGTATCGGATATTTCGTGTTTGTCGCGCCATTTCTCGTTTTCTGTCTCTCTAGACGGTCGCCAATACAGAATCGATTTGCGTAAAAGATTAAGTCGCGTCGCGTGTAAAATTAAGTGGGTTTAGTTCCGTTGCGTTTCGAGCAATTGCGTTTCCGTTGCGTTCCGCCGAATTTGTCGCGTTTCGTTGCGATAGGATAATTTCGTCGCGTTGAAAGAATTCCGTCGCGTTAGTATAGTTTCGTCGCGTTAGAATAATTCCGCCGCGTTAGTATAATTGCGTCTCGTTGTATAAGAATTCGCGTTGCGTTAAAGTTCCATTGCGTCGCGTATCGATTTGGGTATCGAGAATAATTCGAAGATTGTATTCCGCTTAGGAACTGGCAATTATCGTTCCGTGATTAAAATCTCGCGGAGAGTTCTTCGGCCTTTCACCGAGCGTGATTGTAATCGAATTAACGTAAGATACCGGATCACCCGGTACATCGAAGTAAACTAGATTTAAAATAAAAACCGCTGTTTTAACAAATACTGTTCGATCAAGGTTTCTCGCAAACTTTCCCGAATCACGTTTTCTCGTACGCCTCCGCGTCTAGCTCCTTTACCCTTTAAGAATCCCGCCGCTCTACCATTTCGTTCGGTCACTGAGCTACCGAGTCGTTCCGCCGCCGATTCGAATCTACCGCGCTTTCCCGGAATCGCCATAAACGATTTTCCTATTCTTCCGCTCAGAAATCCATCTCGCGTCTAAGTTCTCTATCGCGCCGCGGAAACGCGTCTGGCGCCCAAATAGCAAATAAAACAAAGCGATACTGAACGGGTTCGGATCGGGCGCCGAAGTGCTATTCGCTCGCGGATCCGCGGAGGCGTCGCGACGGTCGTAGTCGCGGGCAAGGCCAGGAAGGGTCAGTCGAGTATTCGCGGGCGAAACGAGGTCGCAGGCAAACACGCGAGCTAGCCGCGATATCCTGGGTAGCAAATTGGCGCCCAACGTGGGGCCCGGAAAGGGTAAATTTTTACGTAAAGGACGCTAGAATAATTACCGAATTAAAGTACCGAAAAACGATCGCAAAAAGTATCGAAATTATCGAAAAATTATTTTGCCATTTATTCCTGTACAAATGCCGTTAGCCACGCATCGCGCTGAATTCCGTTATTAAGATATTCCGAAAATTCTAAACATTTTTTTTTTTTTTTCTCTTCCCTTCGTAAACTTTGAGTTAACCGTCTTTAGTTCTCGCCACAGTTTAGAGGACAAACACAATTACCGGGTAGAAAAAGTGTCGGGGAGAATAACGTCGTAAACCGCTCGAGTGTAATAAACATACATTTTCGTACCGTACCGTCTTCCTGAAACGGTTAGATTTCGAACCGTAGGTTGAACTTGTATACAATTCTCGAGGCAGATACTCTAGCTTGTTTTCGTTAGCGGACAAAGAAACTGTCGAAGGGGCGTCAAGGCCGTGAGCGAGTGCGACGCAGCAAGGCCGCGTGTGTTTACCACGTGCTATTACCGTTGAAACGGGTAACCGAATGGTCCCGATTGCGACCGTTGAAAAAAAAAAACAGCTTATAGATTTATCTTTTAAAATTCCGTGTAATCGCGTCAGAGTTACCGTATACCGTTACATTTATTTTCAATCAAAATGCAGCGAACTCCTCCAGGAAAAGATTGGGTACGAACTTTATCTACGGAAGAACTAGTAGAGCAATTAGCGTTGCGGGGGTTATCAATGAAAGGGATAGTACCGATATTACGAACAAGGCTTGAACAACATTTACGAGGAGAGCAGGGGGCAACGGGGGGAGCGGAGGCTTCCGGAGCTGCGGGTGAACCGCCCTTACGAGCGGCCACTCCACCGCCACGGGATCTCCTCCCCGATCCCCCGCGTTCCGCTCAGACCGGTTACATACCGCCTCGATTTTCGACGGGGACAATACCGCGACGCGCGAGTGACCCCCACTTCCGCACTGACATCTTAGGCGCTACTCGGGTCGGACAGGCAACTGATTTACCGACGCAACAACTACTGGAGCGTACCGAAGGAAGGGGAACCGTTACCGATACCGACTCTCACGTACTGCCAACTGATGTACCGATAGACAAAGGCTTTCAACGTACCAAAACTTCATTTATACCGTTTGAACGACCTTGCCCTCCCGTGTATTGTAGGAATGAATTTCCTACATCTATTTGGTATCGTCGTGGATTTCGCTCGCGCCATGTAGTACTTGTTTTGGGATGTTCTCCAGCCCGTTCTGGGAGGCCGGTCGAAACTACGGGATGCGGTAAGGTTTGCACCCCGATATCGGGAGCTGGCGATAATTCTCCTGTTTCCGCTCCCGGGGAAGTACTGTAGAACTCCCGGGCCTTATTCAAGGCCCGGCACAACGTTGCGCAGAGGCCAGACGCATGTTAGGTGATGTGACAGATGGTTCTGTGATGATGTTGGTTACGGTCCATGCTTTGGTAACTGACTTAAAAGAAAAAAAAAAACATTTCCTTGGTTGGCTCATTGCCACGGTAGTTTCTTCGTACAGCGGTACGATAGTGCGAGATGCCCGGGACTAGGCGGCTCTCTTAAGCGCCAGCGAAACGATCTTTGCACTCGGAACCCTTACTTTTCGGGAAAATGACTTATGCGGGCAAATGCCAAAGTAGAACAATTGGCTTCGACCGGTTTGATGGGATACCGCATTGTAGAAAAACCGTGGGACATTATCGCCGCGGATATTATGGGTCCGTTTCCGCGAAGTCTTTCCGGCTTCATGTACGTACTGGTGGTTCAGGATTTATTCACAAAATGGGTTGAATGTTGCCCCTTGCGAAGCGCAACCGGGAAAAAGGTAAAAGAGGCATTAAAAGACCTTATACTATGCCGATGGGGTGCACCGCGTGTATTAATTACCGACAACGAAACCGAGTTTAAAAATCGCGAAATTTCCGAACTCGCGGAGCAATTTGGTATCCTCCAATCGACTACCCCTCCGTACCATCCACAAGCCAATCCCGTGGAGAGGGTAAATAGAGTTTTGAAAACGATGATAGCATCGTACATAGGAAAAGACCATCGAGAGTGGGACCGCCACCTTACCGATTTCCGTTTCGCGTATAACACCGCTCACCATAGCTCCACTAAATTCTCTCCCGCTTTTCTGAACTTTGGCAGAGAGCCAAGACCAATTAATTGTTACCGCGAATCATCCTCAAAAACTGAGGAGATAGTACCGTCAACCAGCGATGCGTGGGAAAAACGATTGAAACAATTACAGTTAATTCAAGATTGGGTCGTGAAAAACCTTGATAGAGCAGTAGTTAATCAAGCATCGCGTTATAATTTGAGACGCAGAGATGAACAGTACCGCGTAGGTGATCTAGTATTGCGACGTAATCACGCGTTATCGTCAGCGGAAAAAAATATCGCCGCTAAATTAATGCCGAAGTTCCTAGGCCCGTACCGTGTCGTTCGAAAGATTTCACCGATAGTTTATGAAATACAGGGGGCGACGGATCGCCAACCGGTTAAAGCGCACATCCAAGATTTAAAGAAATATAAACTGTAACGAATCCCTATTTCAGCAGTACCGTACCGACCACGTACCGTCTACCGTAACTACCGAAGGGACCACGCACAAAAATGAGAAGAGAAGCTGCAGCAAATCCGTGGGACCACCTCCGCCCCCACATGAGGGCATATCAAAGATTCATCCGGGAAAATCCCGCCGCCTGGGCAGCCCTCCGCCAAGCAGCCGAGGATGCCCGATCGTTCTTCTACACCACCAGAGGGGCGACGGTGAGAGAAGTTCCGTCTCATACCTAGGCGTGCACCAAAACAATACCGCCGCGGACGAGAACAGTGGGGTTGCAAGTCGGGGGTGGTAGCCCTGCTAACGTTCCGGGGCGATCATACCGTAACGAGGCAACCCAAACATGCCCGATGATGGAGCCGACGACCCGGGGGACGCAGACGCCGCCGGCATCCCCTACGGTCGACCGGGCTGTACAGACGGGGGAACAGGAGCGGGTACTAACGCCCCGCAGACAATGCCGTAGCAGCCTGACAACAAGCGAGCTAGCCCCCAGCACTTCCGCGGGTCCGTCCACAATCTTTCCCATTAAGAAAGAATCCGCGGAGTGCTGGAATTGCGGAGGTTTCGGACACCGATACTCTCAGTGCCCGAAACCCCGCCAAACAATTTACTGCTACCGGTGCGGCCGTAAGGGGGTGTCCTTGCACACGTGCCCCCAGTGCGCGAAGGAATGGGTCGAAGAAGAAACTACTAAGGAGGCGGCAGGAAGCCAATCCCAGCGCGAGTCCCGTAAGGAATCGCTACCGAACACATCCCGGCGCGAAGATCACGAGGAGGCGCCGAGAACAGTCCGGCGCGAACGGTCGCCGATGACCTATCCCACGTTCCGGCGCGAAGGATGCAGAGAAGCGCCGAGCGCCACATTCCGGCGCGAAACTTCAAACGAACGACCGTCCCGCATATTCCGGGGCGAACTACCGAGGGGAGCACCGCCCCCAACGTGGAGAGAGGAAGAGGAGGAACGCCGCCGCCGCCACCTCAAGTAGAGTGAAAAAAAAAAGACAATTTTCGCATTTAAAGTGCCGCGACATTCCGTCGCGAAAGACATTTTGTTTTTTCTTTGCGTTCTCTTCCGTACCGCGACATCCCGTCGCGTGAAACTATTATCGGCTGATTAAGTTCCGGGACGAGAGATAGATTTAGGAAATAAAATAGATTTTTGGTTTATATTGATACATACAGTCTATAATAACATTATTGGTACAACGGTACTGCTGCCCCATACTCCCTCTTATTTTTTTTCCGTAGCATGTATCGATAGGACAGGCGATCCGTGCGCAGCGGAATACTCCCGCGGAGCGTTAGATTAGGTAATACCGGGTGAAATCGCGAACGACAGGTAGGAGAGCAGAGAAACGTGAAAGTGGAGAAGCAGACGAACACGGTAAGTGATGTATTAATGTATCGTAACTATCTCGGACGTCCGGTACTTCCGGTACGTTTCTTCCTTTCATCTAATTAATTATTGTGATTGTCCGATAAAATAATTCCGTTACCGCACTATCGTTCTCTTCCGAGAGGGGCTACCAGGTTGTCCTGCACAGGTGCCGGGTTCTTTGCTCGGAGCGGTACATTCAGTTTATTTTGCTCAGTTTTCGTTAGACCGTTCCGGTCTTCCGTGGGGGGAGTTGTGACGTGGTAAACTTTATTTTGTGTACCTATATATTTTTTCCGCTGTCACACAGCAGAACGAAAATTTCGGCCCTCACAAATATGCTGTTATACAATCTGTAACAAATTATTCGTATATTATTCATTATTGGAAATTACTATTTCCAATTACTAATTTTATTATTTCTTTACTCAATAAGTCAACAAGTGGAGACCGGTCTCGAACAACTCGTGTGATCGCATGACCCATGATTGAGAGTGCAATTGTCAACCATCGGTAAAGGCCGATGGTACTGCACTTTACAGTGTAATGCGACACTGGACTCGGGTACCGGCGGCGGATCCCCTACCCAGTCCCGACCATTTGGACAATGATAAACGTGAACGGGGGGTTATACGCCTCGAGCCGTCCGAAATTCTCTTGCTTGGAAATGTAACGTGATCTGTGGCTTAGTGTACTCGTAAAACTATACCCATGTATGCAAATAAAAAACTTTTTTATTTTTGACTATTTCATTATCCAGCTTTTATCAATTAATTCTTGACATTTTCCTTATTAAAGTAAGACCAAACACTATAATGATTTTGACTCTATTTACTGGTTTAATTGATGCTAAAAGTTTCTAACGCAAAGGAGGAGAGCGAGTGAAGAAGAACCAGTGATCGTGGCAGTCGGCAAAAAATCTGCCTAATAGTTTCCAATGCTTAAGCACTGCCAACTTCTTTACTTTCCATCAATTTTTTCATACAACTTTCTCCATCATATTCGTGACATCTTCGTGACTTAAATGAGACCAAACACGACTTATATTATATTTACGAGTTATATTTATTTGCAATATCTTATTGGAGTAAAATCAGCGATGTACGCGTAACATTTGAAAATATAAGTAAATATGTCTCGATGTACGTCGTGTTTGATCTCATTTTAATGAAAAATATGTTGCAGATATGATAGAGAAAGTTTTATTCTTACATTAGAAGTGTTCTACCGACAGGTCATTGTTTGTTTACATTCAGTCTCCTTTGTTCAAAATGTAGTACTTTTACGATATACGCAAATGGCGACATGTTATTTTTCTCTTCTGTCCTTTTCTACGTTCGGCAAAACATCAATCAATGTGGGACCTGTACGATATACGCAAAACCTCAGATCCGAAAGATTTGCGTATATAGAATATTTACTGTATAAGAAATGCAGTTATCCGTGTTTTTGTTCGGACAGCGGCGGAAGTGGAAGAAAACTTCAGTGAAAGTCTCTTTTAGTACACTGCGTGGCGTCAACAGTTACAGTTTAAAATTCGTACGTACTAGACCTTGTGCATGTCCTTTTAAACGAACAATTCTATTCCTAGGTAAAAAGTAATGGAATATACTATAATATTAAACAATTAAATTAAACACTTATAACTTTTAAACTCTTTATATTTGTAATTATAAAAGATGGGAAGAAATATCAGATCAACACGACACACGATAACAGAATGTAATATAGAAATTTCATGAAGAAAAACAAGCACATAAAGCAATATTACAATTATTTTATTTTAATATTTGAGAATCTAGAATTGAATCGAGTGGCATCAAGTTAATAGTCGATAATTTAATGTTCATATTTATCGACATCTAATTACCGACATTTTATAAGTTATCGATTCAGATTTATTTTTGCCACTCAATTATGAAAATTCAACAAAAAGAAAAAAGCCTGTAATGAGCCAAAATTTTGACAATCAACGCTTAGTTAAATCGCCAATTTGAACTTTTTACATCGATGAGCCGTACCATCATGAATTTAAACAAGAAAGGCGGAGCTAATAGCACGAAAGCGTATATAAAATTCCAAATGGCGGCCCTTCAGGACAACTGCAAATTGTTTCAATTAAATCACGCAAAAATCACCGATTTCAATGATTTCTCCGAGAATCTGCTCTCTCAATGCGAGGAGATGGTTATCGACAACCAGGCGATTCTGGATGAGTAACTATCAAAAATCGCATATAGTGATGTCTACAACCCAACGTCACCTGGTAATACTCTAAATCAGCAATCGCGAATTCTACCTCAGCTATCTCTGCCTAAGTTCTTTGGAATCTACAAAGAATGGACTCCATTCCGAGGTCTCTTTGAATCGATGGTGGTAAATAATATTTCAATATCAGAGGTAGAAAAGTTTCATTACTTAAAATTAAGCGTTACCGACGAAGCTGCTCGTCAAAGCATTTTCTTCCTGTGGTGAATCCAGTGTCATCCGGGTCTTCCTCAATCAAGGCTCCGTAGTGTCTTTCGCAACGGAAGGTCTCGTGCAGCGTCTTCATCTTCCACGTCGTCACGCTAACGTGCTACTTCGTGGTACTACTGTCGTAACCCGAAGCTTCACCACGATTACCACCACGTCGCTCACTAATTCTGCCTCTAACTGCAAGATAAGAGCGTTTATTTTGCTGAAACTAACTACATACGTTCTAGATCGAAGCTATAACTCACCTCTATACATTGGCACTAGCAGATCTTGACTTCTCGTTGCCTCTTCAAATCGATCTGATAATTGGAGTGGAAATCTATAGTCAGATCCTTCGGTCAGAGGTGATTCGGGGGCCGCCATTTACGCCCATTGCTCAGTGCACTCAGGCTGGATTGTAACTGGTCAAAGTCCGTCCAGCAACGACTCCCAGTGCGTTAACACAACAAGGCTGCAATGCTGGGTTCAATGCGAACCGTTAATACCGCTAACAATTCGACGTTATTATAAAAATGACGAAACTCGGCGTGAATTAAAGACGACTAAATCAAGCTTACTGGAGAGCCAGAGTCTATCATCGCGGATATATTATAATTACATGAGCTACCGTCCTGGCGATTCAGTGTAAATTGCGTGGGAACCATGAATGCCGAGTGCGGCCACGTCGGTTGCACCAGATTCGTCGTTGTAGGTGCTGAGGAGTTCTTCATGCCGCCGCTGCAGAAGCCGAAAAAGCAAGCATCACTGCCGGTGTCTGCTGATTCTTTGGGCAATTGCCGATCCTGTGTGTTCGAGTCCCGCACTTGAAGCATGAACCCCAATCCCGCAACTGTTACTGAAAATTCATTAGCGTCAGACTGCGGTGTGTGCTTCTCTTTTAGAACGTAAATGTTATGATATGATCATGGCCGATGTCTCATTAGCCACCGTCAATCTATGCTTCCAAAGAACACCGATAAGCTGACGGTCGCATTACTGTTAGAAATTTAGAGTGTAGGTACATGCATCAGACGAGAG
This sequence comes from Megachile leachella, assembly GCA_963576845.1. Taxonomy (NCBI): domain Eukaryota; kingdom Metazoa; phylum Arthropoda; class Insecta; order Hymenoptera; family Megachilidae; genus Megachile; species Megachile leachella. Next base: position 15,501,410 of record OY756253.1, on the reverse strand, counting down.
TAGGCCATGTGCGTTTCGTTAGAGAGCTGTCCGGGTCGCAAGGGAAAGTTTATGAGGCTAGAATACAATTAGTTTTTAAGGGTCATGGTGACGTCGGTGTCCTCACGGCCAGAGTTTTGCCGAGGAGGCATTCTTATGCTGACTGTGATCGTGGCAACACGTCAGTCATTTACCTTTTCCGTTCGTTTTTCCTGATTTTTCCTATATTACCGTTATTGCCGATGCGTCGAACTGCTCATTCTTTGTTACAAAATTCTATAAGAACCTCGAAAATCCTTCAGATGAGTTCAGTAAGAACTAGTATGCGCTCTGCACGTGATCCTGGGTGTTCAAAATAAATCGTGAAAGTAGGAAACTTCGATAGTTCTTGATTTCGTTTCCTTGCCGCAGCTTAACAGTACGTCTGTCATTCTAAACGATAAGTCAAGTTGCCTCTCAATGAAATTAGAGACTTTGTGATGATGAAGTGTTATCCTCCGTATAATATGAATTTACGATGCGAGACCATAGTAGAGTCAAAATGAATTTCCCTTTGTAGAGTCAGTATCACTCCAAGAGAAACCAGCAAAGTATGCCACACATTTTATATCTTATAACATCCTACACATGATGGGTAAAAGATCCAGAGACGATACGTTCAATTGTGAGAGTACTGATGAGTTTCTATTTTAATCTGACAACACAAGAAGATTACGACATTGTTTCATCCAGTGGAAGTGAAATCCTTGCAACAAGGAATGCACTTATAATTAGGCGTTCCAATCACTTTTATATTAACATTATTCAATATTAATCAGAACATATTACTAATGAATTAATAAAAATATTTGCTGTATTAATTAATGTTTAAATAAATAATTGAAAATAATATATAAAAATTATAAGCATTTAACATAGAGATAGTTTGCGTGACCTTGAAAAATAAAAGGCAATTTGTGGATTTTTGGGGTACAAAATAGTGAACGAAAGACCCGTAGGGTGCAGAACAGTTTTTAAAGTATGCAGGACCTCCTAGGAAAAGTATAACCAGACCAGTTCTTGCTGGTAAGAGACAAAAAGATTCTTATACCTAGATTAGACAGGGGATATTAGCCACTTGGATTCTTGATCGCTATGTTATACCAACTAAGGAAACAGGCTTCCCAATTAAGCAATCTGGGTTGGGTATCAATTGATGTTTTGACAAAAAGGGTAAATATGTAACATCCCTGGAGAAATTTCTTTTTTCGAGCTGACGTCATCGCCACGACAGTTCCCTACTCATCGCCCAGAATTACCCACTATCGACAGTAGTTGCCAAATTATCAACACGATGTCGCGAATAATTACCGATACAAGTAGATTCGACCGTCGGTAACTCATATACACACATGCATTTATATTAACGATTATTAATTCAGAGTAGGTAATATTCTTTGTAAAGTAATTGAACATTAGGTTAGAACAATTAAAGAAACATTACGTATCATTTTACTCTTAATTTCAATAATTAGTCCGTATGAAATTTCATGAAACACTTGAGACAGCGATAGTTACAGAGAAGAATAGGAACACTCTCTATTTACGGCACCTTTAGATATTAAAACTAATTAATTAATTAAGTCAATTCTGTCGGAATTGGTGATCTCGAAATTAACGTTTATCTTTCTTTGAACTAAACTATTTTAATTCTTTGTAAAAATACATAAAACCTTTGTTCCATTATTCCGACGCTCTCACTCCACTCTCATTTTTTCCTTCATCCGCCATTTTTTCTTTCCTCCTCAGTCCTACCAATCTCCTCACGCATACCAAACTCCTCACTCATACCAACCTATTCATTCATACTAACTTACTCACTCATATCAACTCACGCACTTAAGGGTCAAAAAAATTACTAGATTCAACTGTGTGAAGTTCGCCGAATGTTCTCTGTCTATTTCTGTGTTTCTGGTATTTACCGTCCTTGTCTAACCTAAAATGCTACGACAAAACATGCATTACAATAACCAAAACGACTCTGTAAAGAAGTAATATTTCGACATGATTTCTTTTGCATACTACTCTCAGAAGTTTAATCTAGGTCGGTCCGGGAGCCGATTTTGGAAAAATGAGACGTGAAAAATTTTCTTCTATAAGAAATGTTAGTTTTCAGTGCATAAAATTTTTTTGGACAAAATTGCAAAATCGGCTCCCGGACCGACCTAGATTAAACTTCTGAGAGTAGTATGCAAAAGAAATCATGTCGAAATATTACTTCTTTACAGAGTCGTTTTGGCGATTGTAATTCGGTACATCCGAACCGTTTGAAAAACAACATGGCCGCTGGGATATCGCGCTGCTTCGTGCTGACTGGGTTCAGGCCTGGCCATACGTGCATACATATGGTACCCCAGTGGGTACCGGTAAAAGGGCCTACCGTCAAAAAACGTTTTGCATCAAAACTAATGATTCATGAGGGAATCATGATATTCCCTTTTCAAGTGTATCATGTGCAAACATAAAATATTAATTCCACAAATAATATATAATAAATTAGTTATGTTTTATGTTTTTTTTAACAATTTTCCCGATCTTTTCAATGATATATAATTATTTCTTTTGAAACGGATAGGAAATTATAACGAACAGTCAATGAAATGAACATACTAATACGTTAACGAAGTGACACCATAAAAATAATTATAAAAAATGAAAAAACCTAACTTTGGAAAAAACCATGTTCAATTGAGCCCACACACGATGTACTTCGGAACATATTTACTTCTAATTTTAAATGTTACGCGTACATCCATGACTTTACTCCAATACGATATTGCAAGTAAATATAACTCACATTACATCATGTTTGGTCTCATTTTAATCAGGAAAATGTCGCGAATATGATGGAGAAAGTTATATAAAAAAATGGATGAAAAATACAAAAATTAGCAATGCCCAAGTATTGCAAACAATCGAACAGACTTTTGATCTTTGCCGACTGCCACGACCGCAGTGTCTCTTTCTACTTCACTCGCTATCCTCCTCTGCGTTAGAAACTTTCATCGTCAATTAAACCAGTAAATATAGTCCAAATTATGTCGTGTTTGGTCTCATTTTAATTAGAATAACGAGATGAACACGATGATCAAAGTTTTATTCACGAAAAACCAAAAATAAAGAATTTTCATTTCTGAATTCAAAAGACAAAACACGCACGAGTGTTTGTTTGTCGACCGATTCAACATTCTATCTGTCTTTCTTTTCCATTTGCTGATCTCTTACACGTTAAAAACTTTCATCACCCGAAACGCATTATTTCTTATACCTGACCTTTGAATATTTTGCAGGAATAGCAGTAATCACATAAATTATTTTTGCATATAACATTTTTTTATCATTAAATCTATATGTACGTTAAAAAATATTTAGAGTCATTGCAATTATTACAAACAGCACATTTTATTAAAAAAGTCTTTTTATTATGCATATGCTTTATTTATAAATTTTTTTCTCTTCTATCTATTTTTCATATAACTAATTATTTCGTCTCGTAGTAGCAATCGATTTTTCTCTAATATCTCCGTTATCTCTTTCGAGGAACGCGCAACGGTAATGCGCTAAATGTATAAACATCTTATATTGCATGCGATACGATATCTTCTTCGAACCAGTTTAGTATATACGATTTCAAACTAAATAACAAACAAATTATTCATAAGTCAAAGAATGACTAATTTTCTGATAAAACAAACTAACAACTATTAACGATTATTAACAATATATTTCTTTATTTCCCTAAAATTACAACAAAAAATTACATGTGCATACGTCCGCATATAAAAAAATTGACGCTTAAAACAAAAACCTCGCGCTTTCTAGAAAAATTCCATCGCTCCTCACCCAATACATTGTACAGGTAACCCTCCTATAACACGGTAGTTAGGTTCCTAGAAAATGCCGTGTTGTGTGAAACCGTGTTGCATGAGACCCAGAACTAGTACAAAAAGGGGGGTTAGGTTCCAAAAACTTATTAAAAACAAATATTTTTTTTAATTCGACATAAACAACTTAATTTTTATTAAAAATATAAATGTATGTACAACACAAAGTAAAAAAAAATATTTTAATCTAACGCAACCATAATTTAATGAATTTATTCGTCCTCACTGCTCAGTATAATCAACCGAGAACGTTGTATCTTTAAGACAGCAAGCCTCGCCGCGGCTGTATAAGTACATACAGTGTTGTATGTACAAAGAATTTGCAGTTTTCTCATCACGTTATAGCGAAACCGTGTTATAGGATGCCGTGTTGTAGGAGGGTTCCCGCAATTTACGAATCGTGTTATAGCAAAACCGTGTTATAAGATACCGTGTTAGAGGAGGGTTACCTGTATAGTACAGTCAACCCTCCTATAACGCGGTACTCTCTGAACGCAGTTTCCGTATAACGCGGAGCTGAAATTGCGACAGCCCTCCTGTAACGCGGTACTCTTACAGCGCGGTTTCCGTTCAACAACGTCCCATCAGTTCTTTTCGTGCACCCAATGAATGGTTTTAACTGGATATGTTTTGTAGTAGATTAGGTCAGGCTCAAGCATAAAGAAAAATCAGTAATTCGCTTAACATAAGGATACTTTATTTCGTAATGGTCCTGCCGATCGTACGACACTAACTGCCGAACGACGAACTATCTCCTGCTCGACTCTTCGACGTTTCCGAACGGCGACGTCGTTTCCCCGAATTCTTCCCTTTACCGGTCGGTGGAATATTCCACGACGCACATATAATACTATAGTTTATACAGGGTGTTCGGCTACAGGTGGGAACCCTCTTAAGGGGTGGTAGCTGGGGTGATTCTGAACAACTTTTTCCTTTACCAAAATGCTGGTTAAAGCTTAGTTTTTGAATTATTAATGAAAAACACTGACCAATCAGAGGGCGAGAATAGCGCGCGCTCGGATGCGAGAGCGACGGGTGCAAGCGTGACGATTGACACTGGTCGTGAACAAACAAATAGCGCGACATCGGTAACGTAGTTACCACCGATAATGCGTCAGCCGGTAAGTAGTTACAAAATTTACTAATTATACATTTATTAACGGAACTAAATGTATCGATGAAACGAAAATGAAGATGAATATTCAGAGCAATTTTGTCGCGCGATTTGTTTGTTCATGACCAGTCTCAATCGTCACGCTTGCACCCGTCGCTCTCGCATCCGAGCGCGCGCTATTCTCGCCCTCTGATTGGACAGTGTTTTTCATTAATAATTCAAAAACTAAGCTTTAACCAGCATTTTGGTAAAGGAAAAAGTTGTTCAGAATCACCTCAACTACCACCCCTTAAAAGGGTTCCCACCTGTAGCCGAACACCCTGTATAAACATTTACGGCATCGGTTCCAGTCGTCTCAGAGCTCTTTCACAGTACGTCTCGTTGGTGACCAATTCTTTCTAAAATTTTGTCTGCACCATCCATTCGTTTAGATTTTTGCTGCTTAATTTGTGATTTATAATTGCACAACATTACACAATACTGTAAGTAATATTCTTCATTTGTTCTAACATAATAATAATAATTAACCCTAGATTTACATCATGTCAAACACGAAAGAAACAAGGAAAGGATTATATGAACTCTTCAATTCAATAAAAATAATTTATAATTTATCTTGTCTTTTGTATTTATTGGTCTCCATATAACGCGGTACGAATGATGTAATTTGTACTAATTCTGAATTCCTTATAGCGCGGTTTCCATATAACGCGGTACGCACTCACCGCGTTATAGGAGGGTTGACTGTATATTACGTCGCATAATATTACTTAAACCGAATTATGCCACATTCCCTACATTTATTACTTTTCATTATTTCGATATTATTGTTATTTGTTAGTTTAATTTTCGTTTCTTGAATAAATTTAAGTTATTGAAAGATTCTGACCTGTGGATTTCACTCCTTAACCGCACACCACACGAATCCCACAAACTTTATTAGAAAACGAATCGTTCAGAGGGTAAAAGCCGCTCTTTACCTTACTAGCGCTAGTAACTAACTAAACTTAGGTTCTAGGGTTGTTACACGTTAAAAAGTATATTTTTGGTGACAACGGTGGGATTGTCAGGTATAGATCGTTGAACGCAGCCACGCATACGAGCAGCGATCTCCTGTGTGGTAGGAGAACTTTTCTCTGCGGAGGTCAGAATCGTTCAATCTTTAAAATAGGAAATAGGCGTATATAGGAGTAGAAAAAAAATATAATCGAAAAAAAAAAAAATTTTGTAAGTAGTTAATTATAGTAGGAAATTTCGCGATTCACGATGGAAAACGAATTAGAAATGCAACAAAGAAGCTCAGAAATTCAGGAGGAGTGCATTGTTCGCTCTTCCCCTCAGATTAGTATTAGGGACGCCGCAGACATTGTGCCTCCTTTCGATGGGCACAACATTCCCTTGTATCAGTTTACGAAAAGTTGTCTAAACGCTAAAAGTATTATTTCGCCTCAAGCCGAATACGGTTTAGTGCAATTAATTAAAAATAAATTGTTTGGTCAGGCGGCTAGAGTAATCGCAAGCGGCGATTACAACTCGATTATCGGATTAATTATCGTATTAAAATCGTGTTTCGCTCCATTGTGTACGTCTTATCAATTGTACGGAGATCTTTCTAAAATGGCACAAATGCCCAATGAAGCCGTCGTAGATTATGGCAGCCGCGTGGCAAGCCTCTTATCCCAGATTAAGAATTGTAACGAGACGAAACAACCGCGGTTAGCGCCACAATACAATAAGATTAGAGAATTACTCGACATCGTTTACGCAGTACACCATTTCCGCCCATACGTCTACGGAAGAAAATTTTTTCTCATAACTGACCACAAACCTTTAGTCTGGTTAAATAGCGTCGCCGATCCGACTTCAAGATTGCTACACTGGCGAATAAAGTTAAGCGAGTACGATTATGAAATCAAGTACAAAGCTGGAAGTCTGAACGCCAACACGGATGCACTATCCCGTAATCCCATTCCGACAAAAGTTCTACCGGACAACGTGAAGAAGCCTCGACCATCAACCACGAGTACCGATACGAACAGAGAAATGAAGAAAAAGAAAGAGTTTCATCAGTACCAGACTCGACCACGAGACTCAGCAACGTCCAGCTTGAAGGAAATTAAAAGGAAAAAGGAATTTCATCAGTATAAGACTCGTCCGCGAGAATCAACCGCATCCAGCTCCAGAGAAGTTAAGAAGCGGAAGGAAGTACACCAATATCCAACTCGACCAAGAGAATCAACTGCGTCCAGTTCTAGGGAAATTAAAAAGAAAAGGGAATTTCACCAATACAAAACCCGACCACGGGAATCGACGACTACGAGTTCAAGAGAATTTAAAAAACCAAAAACGCATTATCAATACTCTACTCGCCCGCTGGAAGACGAGAATCCTGGCCCATTGCCTCGCAGACGCAGAAGGAAAATAGAAGAAGAAGAAGAGACAAGCTCCGATGAATCAAATTATTATGATACAGATGGTTCTGGCGAAGACATCATTAATAAAAAGCAAAAGGAAGAAATTACCAACCACAGGAAAATTGAAGAACATAAAATACAAGCACAAGCCCAGATTCATCAACCACCTTACGAATTCAAGGCTAAAACTCCGCCACCGCTGGTGCTAAGAAAAAGAGATCCTCTTGCAATATGGAACGAAATAGAGGAACTCGATCAAGAAACTATAATTCCGAAGCATCTATTCAAAGATCCACCGAAGATTGACGCTGCGCCTCCACTCTCAGAATCCGCGAAAGAAGAAGAACCTTCTCCTAAACCAAAAAAATCCAATAAATCAAATCCAATAACGCCCATAAGAATCAAAAAGGAAGATGGAAAGTTCACAGTCCAAAAAATAAAGAAACCAAGAATCACAAAAGAAATAATGAGCTCAATAGTCGAAGTGAAGGACCCTCTCTGGACAAGAAAAGGACCAATTGCAATTTTTTGGAATTCGCAAGGAAACCCTTCAGATCCTGAGTCAGATTTGTTCATGAAGAGAAGAAAAATCAAGACATCACCTGAAAAGGCAATAGTCCAAATTAAGCTAAAGAAACAATGGATATTCGGCGTAACCATTAGATCAAAAAAGGAATTACCTCAAACACTTAAAAATCTCGCGCTACTGATCCAAAAGCACAAAATTAGTGACCTTAGCGTAGCCGATAACAAAAATCTTAGGAAATTAATACATTTAACTCTTGCTGCCGTACCCATCAGAATTACTATCTGCACTGGGGATATTAAAACTCCATCATTAGAAGAAAGAATTCCTATCATCGAAGAAAACCATATAACACCAACCGGGGGACATAAGGCGATAAGGAAAACTTACCATCGCGTTAAGGACAATTATTATTGGAAAAACATGAAGAAAGACATAACCAATTACATAAAGACCTGCATAGATTGTCAGAGGAACAAATTAGTTCGTATTAAAAATAAGGAACCCATGGTAATAACAGACACCCCCCTTGATGCATTCGATAAAATCTCACTAGATATATTAGGACCCTTACCTTTAACATCAAGAGGATACAGCTATGTGTTGACAATCCAGGATAATTTAACAAAATATTTAATAGCAGCGCCCATCGCTTCAATGACCGCAGAAGACGTAGCCAAGGCATTCACCGAACACTTCATCTGCAGATTTGGTTGTCCAAGGGCGATTTTAACTGACCAGGGTGTACGTTTTATGAGCGCTTTAACGAGGAAATTGGCGAAGATATTTCAGATAAAAACATACAGGACCTCATCTTTTCACCCGCAATCAAATGGATCCCTGGAAAGGAGTCACCAAGTATTAATTGAATACTTAAAGCATTTCCTTACCGAAGAAAAGTAATGGGACGAATGGCTACCTCAGGCGATGTTTTCCTACAACACCAGCATACATGAAGGCACAAGGTTTACGCCCCATGAATTAATATTTGGAAGAAAAGCAAGACAACCATCGAATTTCCCAATAGAAAACACAATCAGCACTTATCCGGACTACGTCGACGAGCTCATCACAAAATTGCACAATTTTAGGAAAACCGCACGAGGAAATCTCGAACAGGCGAAATACAGGCAAAAATATTACTACGATAGGAAGATCCGGCCAATTCACTACGAGACAGGCGATGACGTATTTCTCCTAAATCCGGCACGAAAGCATAAAATCAAGAAGGAATACTCGGGCCCATACAGGATTACAAGAACTATAGGCGACAATAACGTGGAATTACATATCAATACGAGGAATACGAAGCGGATAGTTCACAAGGACCGAATTAAGGAAGACTATTTACCAATCATAAATCGAGAACCTATTAATCAATGAACCGTAACGCGATTGAGGATTTCGAACCACGAAAACCAGTAGATTTCAATTAGTCAGTTAACAACCTTCGTCGAGTTCACACCTAACCAAGCAACCATGGACAGGCAGGCCGAGAACATTCTAAACGGAATTTGCATAATGGATAAGGAATACGCGTTCACGTGCAAGGTGAACCCCAAAATGAAGAGATTATGCTGGGGTTGTGCAGTTCAGGCCCATCCGGACGCCAAAGCCCAATGGTGGAACACAGGCAAGGAAAAATATATATACATATATATATATATTTTACATACGTATTCGGACACACCCTCTTTTTCTTTTGCTAAACAAGATAAATTATATAGGGTTCCACCATTTCTTATTAAGTGCGGCTGCGCTCACGAAGACGCATTGCCTAAAGTGTAAGAAGCGACTAGCTAACGTCCGGCCGGCGGTCGCCTGCACTCTATGCAGGAATAGAATTTTCGGACTGGATGAGGAAGAGTAGGAGGCTTATGGAGGGGCGGCATTTATGGATATAGGAATGGAACCAATAACGGAGTTGAAAGACGTCCCCACATAACCTATAAATATATATATAAATTATCTTCTTATCATATATATACTCCTTAGCCTCCAGGTAGGCTAAAGGAGTTGAAAATTAGATAAGAATTAATAGTAAGAATACGGGAAAAGGGTTTGGTTATTCGGACAAGATGCGGTGGTGCCCAGAAGAGAAGCAGAGTCCAGCCAGAGGTCCACAAGAACGAGCCATCAACCAAAGAGTCTCTTGAGGACAAGAGACTTCGATAAGGGGGAAGGTGTAACATCCTTGGAGAAATCTCTTTTTTCGAGCTGACGTCATCGCCACGACAGTTCCCTACTCGTCGCCCAGAATTACCCACTATCGACAGTAGTTGCCAAATTATCAACACGGATGACATATTACATGTCATTATTTGACATTTGTCAATAACGCGACCACGTATGTCCTCACGTCAACTTAATGAGGTAAGGATTGTAGGGGGGGTTATTAGCAAGGAATGCACTGTGTTTTCTGTAACACCGTAAATTATTTAATGAATAACAACAAAAACAAACAACTAACAACTATTATTATTTTTGAAAGTGTGTATGTGTAAACTGTAACTATGAGTATATATGTAAAACTAAGCGAGTTGCGAAGTCCGTGAAATGTAAAAGAAAATGTTTACGTATTACTATTGTAGACTATTCCGGGTTAAGGTGTGTGGGAAAATATCAATTAACGGCCGACAATTTAAAATAACAAAATACGGAAGGAGTTTTAATGGTTACAATTCAAATTCTATACGGAGACTCTCCCGCATCCCCTTGTACAGCGTATTTTATCAATTCTCAGGACGTCGAGAAGGGAGGAAACACGGGGTGGGGAAAGTGTGACGTCTTCCGACATTGGAAATTCCCACTTTCCCCTGCAGCGGTCATCCGGCCCAAAATCGTTGACCGGTGACCCATGCGGCCCTCAACTTACAAATTACCGTAACAGTAATAAACCCAAGGATCACCTCGACTTTTAAAATTACATGTACCGGAAAAAAAAGAAATACAACTACGCCAACCCTGGGCTCAATGTGTCTACCAAATGTTAAAACGAACAAGCAACGGTTCCTTGGTCTTTTATTACTGCTATGTCAAACCTTTAATATTATACAACACCCTAAAATCTAATATTATGTCTACACTATAGAATGTTAGGAATTTGATCTGTAACTGTGCGATCAATTATCCAGGATCTTCACTGTGCGGAAGATTTTCGAGTTCTTTACTGTTTGCTAAGTTTTGACAAGACTGTTTCTTCAGGATTTTTCTCGAGGAAGGAAAACTAAGAAAAATCGGCAAATGGGGAGACTTTCCTTATTGGTTCTTCTATTTACCAATAATATCGTTTAAAAAAGGACACCATCCTACCCCGTGCGCCCTTAGCGCGATCCGTGCGGAGTACGATGGGCCTTGTGGAGGTGGAAAGAGAAAGTGGACGTAAGACAGAATTTCCGTCGGGTTGTCAACAAGGGAACCTGGTTTATGTTTCCTAGGCCCTGTCCTCGGACCCCTTCGGAAATTCACGTTTATGGCATTGGCAATTAGCTATTGAGACCGTCGGAAGAACTTGGACAAAAACATCGTAAATTAAAAAATACAAAAAGACTCTCAAAAACAGCTCTGGAACTTGCATGCCATGAACGCGCTAGCAACATGCAAGCCAAATGTTAAACCCGTATACAAATTGCTAGCTGCCTTCGTGAAAAACAAAATCGTAAATCTAAAGTTTCTAAAGATAGTGTAAAAGAAAACGTGACTTTGAATATACTGTGAAACAATCGTTCTCAGCTCTTAGATTCTTCTATCGGATTGCTACGAGTTTTCAGATTCTCTAAGCCCGTGTTCTTTTGGGTAATACCTTAGCATACGCGATTTCGGTGATAGAATCAATCTATTTTGTTAATCTGTCAAATTTAACTTCTCATCTGATTCTGGTATCGTTGGGTCACTCAAGTAGCTGGCAAACGCTAGGCTCCCCATTTAAGCGATCTAGTTTTGGATTTCTATATTTCATTCTAACAAGAGGGATCGTAACCCATTAAGTATCGACTCAAATAATTGCAAAGTAATTATTCTTGAAATATAATTCATTTAGCTTCCAATAAATTCAAGTCAAGTTAGAGTTTCATCTAATAAAGAATACTGTTCTGACTCAAATTCGAACTCCGTAATCGGTTACTCCGCGATAGATTTTGCGAAAGCGTATTTAGGTACTCTTAGAGAATCGCACTTAGGTTGCATTCCTCGCAAACGGTAGATTACAAGCGTAATATTAGTTATTTCCGTCTAGAATCATTTATATGAATCGAACACAATTTGTCATTGCGATAATTTCGAAAGCGAGAATCGAATCTATGTACACATATATGTATATATATTATAAAATTTAATTAGCCTTAGACACAAGCGAGTATTTTTCTAAAGTTCGTTATTATTATTATTATATCAAACATTTATAATTTATTACTTTTCATTATTTCGATATTATTGTTATTTGTTAGTTTAATTTTCGTTTCTTTAATAGATTTAAGTTATTGAAAGATTCTGACCTGTGGATTTCACTCCTTAACCGCACACCACACGAATCCCACAAACTTTATTAGAAAACGAGTCGTTCAGAGGGTACAAGCCGCTCTTTACCTTACTAGCGCTAGTAACTAACTAAATTTAGGTTCTAGGGTTGTTACAAATATACCAGTCATAGAATCAAAATACAGACTATCTGTTCCGCAATAAAATAAACTAGAATTGATTAAAGATTATTGTTCTGACACGAATCAAGATTGCGATTAACTTTTGTAAAACAGCTTATCTTTCGTAGCATTATAATTTATTAAATTCCGAATTCTTATTCATTTTTTACGTGTTTAGTTAGGTAGGGCTTATTGTAATATTTAAAAGACTGGATTCCGAGACCATTAATTCGTAAATTGCGTACAATTAGATTCACTCCTTAACTTGTTGAATTCTTTGCTTGTTACGAGATAAAAGTTGATTTTGTACTTTTGCCACAACCATTTTACAAAATTATAATAATCAGATACATACATCTTTTATATTTCTGAAGTAATAATTGTTAAATGTAATATTCATTCTCCTAATTTTCTAAATTGAATAAACCTAATTATTAAAAAGCATTGACCTGCGGATTTCACTTCTTAACCTCACATCGCATGAATCCCACATTCCTTTTAAATCTAGGTATTATAAAAGCGAGTCGTTCAGTACGTAAAAGCCGTTATTTACTTCATGAGCGCTGTAAACATCTGACCTCAGTCCCAGAAACGTTAGAGATGCAAAAATAAATTATGTCGAGAAACACTATAAGTAAGTAACTGACTGGAAAATTGTCAGGGCACCATGAAACCGGCGAGTCCCTGGGACTGTTTATAGTCCTATACGTCCGAATAATAAAGACGTTGTATCTTTCGCGCTAGATGTTCTGTAACTATTTGAACGCATTTCACTTTTAATTCAGTCTTAAAAAAATACAGATGTTCATTTGAGCCTTCAAAACGAGAAATATCAAGCAGTATAACTTTGCTACCCATTTCAAATACACCTTAAAATTTATAAAATCTCCATTCCCCTTTTTGTTTAAAATTTGACAACGTGCAACACAAGAAGGATTAGTAGTTTCATTTTTGTTATTTTTATACTTAATAAAATGTTTGTTAAAAATAAAACGTTTTTGGAGAAATGAAATACATATCAGAAAAAAGGTCAAGAAAAGCACTCAAATGAATGTAATAAAATTAATACAGAAATATCAGTGAAGATTAGAACTAGTGTAACATCCCTGGAAGAATTTTTTGTGTTCATAATGACAGACTTGTGTTCTATTCGTTTACCCGCTAATAATTTAGTTACCGACAGAATTAGACTATTACCGACAGTATATAATATACTATTACCTTATGTATTAATTTCGACGGTCGGTAACCGATGTTATATACATTTTTGATTTATAATAATTATTTTATGTTCGGAATCGTTCGAACGCGTTACAACTTATCGCAAGTAAATCGCGCCAGCGCACTCAGTTGGGGAAAAGGCCAACTAATTAGCGTTCGAGCATGCGCCTCACCCACCAAAATTTGTCGAAAATTTTGTCACAACCGTTTAAAGGTCAGTCGTTGACAAACCGCTAATCGAGCAACCAAACCGAACCATCGTTTCTTTACCAATCTTTATTAATTTTCGTATTGTTACAATTAATCGTTCTTTGTTTTGTGAATTTTCGTCTTTTGTTAAAATAAACTGACAATCTATTGAGCCACAAGTCGCGTCCAAGATTTATTGAAAGTTTTCACCGGATTGCCCTCGAAAATCCAATCAAAAACGGTTGATAAGCCCTTGCTCAACCCCATCATCCAACATTTTATGTTTTTCATTTAAAATGGATAATATGTTTCACAGAGATAATCAAATGTTAAGTTAGAACAGTTAAAACAAGATTTATGTATTATTTTATAGTTATTCTAATAAACGTATAATTCTATATGGAAAATTCCGCGATGCTATGTATACATACCGCGATGTTCACCCTGAATTTCCTGGTATTCTCGCGTTATCTTAGAGAAGGATACTGCTTCCATCAGAAGACAAATTTCATATCTTAGTAATAAGGACTGGGTTAATAAACTGGGTTCCTTCCAAAAACCTGACCCTACCTTCTGGCCTGTCTATAAAATTCTTGCTGGTAAATCTAAAAGTACTCCGCTACCGTCCTTGAGTAGGGGTGGTCAGCTTATTTCTAGTGCGCCTGAAAAAGTTGAGATTCTCGCGGACCAGTTTGAGTCAGTCTACATCGAGGCTAGCGCCGCCAGCTCTCCTCTTCAATCAACGGTTGACAACATCATCACGGAGTTCTCCATGAATCAAACCCCCTCCCCAACACCACGGGTTGATCTAACGCCGAGGGCTGTCTCCGATATAATCGCAAACTTCAAAAATTCTAAAGCTCCTGGGAGGGATGGAGTTTCTGTTCTGATGCTCAAACCGCCTCCAAAAAACTCATTGTCCAGATCTTCTACATTTTCAAGTTCTGTCTGCTTAACTACTATTTCCCGGTCGACTGGAAGCAGGCGAAAGTCGTTCCCATCCACAAGCCCGGCAAGCCTGCCGACCAGGCTTCGAGCTACAGACCCATCAGCCTGCTCCCTATTTTCGGGAAGACGCTGAAGATAATCATCTCCCAATCAATCAATAGTCATTTAACAGAACATAAAATTCTCATTAACCAACAGGTCGGTTTCAGGAAATCGCATTCCACCCTACACCAGATCACTAGAATCTCCCAATGTATAATCCACGGGTTTAATACTAACAAGTCCTCTGTCATTGTCCTACTTGACCTGGCAAAGGCTTTTGATTCTGTTTGGCATCATGCTTTAATTTTTAAACTACACTGTCTTAAATTTAACCGGAATCTAATAATGCTCGTCTTTAACTATCTTTCCAATAGATCTTTCTTCGTCAAGGCTAACGGGTCCTGTTCCTCCCCTCGATTGGTCCTCGCGGGCGTGCCTCTGTTCTCGGCCCTGTTCTTTTCAATATATTCATCACTGTTCTAAAATCGCGTTTTGCCCCGACATATACTTCGATACAATTATATGGAGACTTGTCAAAAATAGCACAAATGCCGAACGAAGCCGCCGTCGATTATAGTAGTCGCGTGTCAACTATTTTATCGGAAATAAAACATTGTAACGAGACAGAACATCCGACTGTCGCCCCGCAGTATAACAAAACAGCTGAAAGCAACGCGATCAAAGCATTTTTAACAGGGCTTAGACCTGAAGTTTATAACCGTTTGCGTATTCACGAATTTATATTTTTAGACGACGCAATTAGTGCAACAATTAGGGCTGAAGCCGAGGTTAGAGAAAATCATTTACGTTTGAAAATGGCGGAAAATTACACGCGTTCGATTCGGTGTAGCAATTGTTTCGGATACGGACACAATACCAGTATGTGCCCAAGCCAGGGCTTAGGTGGGCAACAAACTGCAAGAATACAATGGCAACCACGGTACTGCCAACATTGTCAACGATCGGGCCATACTATACAAAATTGCCGAAATATTAATCAACAAGGAAGATCCTGGAATCGCCCTGTCCAAGGACCACCGAGGAACAATTTTCCTAACCAACCCAATACCAATCTACCAGTAAATAACAATACACCTGTAACAAGGTCGCCTCCTACTTGCTCATACTGCAACAATATTGGGCACACCGTCGATCAATTCCGGAAAAAGGCTTATCAAGAAAGACAGAAAGAAACTAACCAACAGGTATGTAAACGGACCAACCTCATAAAACCAACCTGCAAAATAAAGAAACCACCTACCATAGAAATAGAAAACGAGAGTTTCCAACAAGAATCCGCTTGTTTTATGATCGACACCGGGTCAGATTTAAATTTAATCAAAAAAGATATACTTTCACCTACTGCACATATATATACCGATGCTCTATTTGAATTAAACGGAATAACTAAAGGCCAACTTTTAACTACAGGATACACCAAAATAAGAATTTGCAACACGGAAGCCATACTCCACATAGTAGAAGACTTGCCCATAACTCAAGATGGAATACTTGGAAATGAATTTTTTATAAACGCCGGAGCCGACATTAGATATTCAAAATCACTTTTGACAATAGAAAACTATAACATACCATTTCAAGAACCTGTCATCGAAATAAAAGCCAGAGAGGGCAACGTTGTACCCATTAGAATATTAAATACCAACCTTCAAACAGGATTTGTCCCAAAATTAGAAATACATCCAGAATTGCATCTTGGAAACGCAGTCGTAACAAATAGAAATGGAATTGCTTTTATCTGCGCTATTAACGTCTCCACTAAACCAATAAGAATACAGATGCCTGAAGTGGAATTACAACCGTATGAGGAATCAACGACCGAAAAATTACACCATGAAAGCACTGACCGAGCAAGGGAACTATTCGAGGCCCTGCGTTTGGACCACTTAAATGAGGAAGAAGCAGATAACGTCAAACGATTAATACAAAATAACGTAGACAGGTTCAGTTTACCCGGAGAAGAATTACCAGCTACCAACAAAGTACACCACCGAATAATCACCACAGATGAGGCACCAATCAACGTGAAGCAATACCGTTACCCTCAATGTCACAGGGAGGAGATAAATGTACAAATAAATGATTTATTACAAAAGGGAATAATCGAGCACTCAACATCCCCATATAATTCACCACTATGGATAGTCCCGAAAAAGGAAGACTCTCAGGGACAGAAGAGATGGAGATTGGTGATTGACTTCAGGCGACTAAATGAAAAAACAATTGGTGATGCCTACCCTCTGCCTAATATAACAGACATCTTGGATCAATTAGGAAGCGCAAAATATTTTTCAATTTTCGATTTGAGATCAGGATTTCACCAGATCCCTATGCATCCAGACGACAAGCACAAAATAGCATTTTCTACACAATACGGGCATTATGAGTTCAACAGAATGCCATTTGGGTTAAAAAATGCCCCAGCGACATTCCAACGATTAATGGATAATGTGTTAACGGGTCTCCAAGGTTTAGAACTATTTGTCTACTTAGACGATATAGTTATTTATGCAAGCTCTTTACAAGAACATGAAATTAAATTCAACAAATTAATGGAAAGGCTAAGAGAAGCTAACCTTAGTTTACAACCGGACAAATGCGAATTCCTGAAAAAAGAAGTGGCATATCTAGGACATATAATCGACGAAAATGGACTGAGGCCAGATCCTAGGAAAATCGAGGCAGTCAAGGAGTTTCCAGTCCCTAAGACGGTGAAGAATATTAGACAATTTCTGGGTTTGTGCGGATATTACAGAAGATTTATCAAGGACTTCTCCAAAATTGCAAAGCCACTCTCTGATTTAACTAATAAAAGGGGAAAAGTTCGAATGGACTAAGCAGCAAGAAGACGCCTTTACGCACCTTAGGGATGCTTTATGTAAAGAGCCAATTTTGGCATATCCAGATTTTTCAAAGCCGTTTAATATAACTACGTAGGAGCAATCCTGAGTCAGGGAGAAATCGGGAAGAACCAGCCAATTTCATACGCTTCGAGAGTCCTGAACGAAGCCGAAACAAGATACTCAGCAACTGAAAGAGAGCTTTTGGCGATTGTCTACGCCGTAAACCACTTCCGTCCATATGTCTATGGTAGGAAATTTTCTTTAATAACAGACCATAAACCATTAACTTGGATTAACAAAGTCGCGGATCCTACGTCTAGACTGTTACGCTGGAAACTAAAACTAAGTGAATGTGATTACGAGGTGAAATACAAAGCAGGAAAATTAAACTCTAACACAGACGCATTATCACGCAATCCAACTCAGAATATTGATACCCTACCAATCAATGCAAAAAGATCACATTCAACAACCACATCTGGAAGCAAGGAAATGAAAAGACCTAAATATTGGCATCAACACATTAAACGTCCAAGAAGTTCCACTACGTCAAGCCCAAGAGAAGTTAAAAGGAAGAAGGAATGGCATCAGTATAAAACGCGACCACGGGAATCAACAACCACCAGCTCAAAAGAAATTAAAAAGAAGAAAGAGTGGCACCAGTATCCTACACGGCCACGAGAATTAACAACTACCGATTCATTACCACAGAGGAAAAAATGCAAACAATATTCAACAAAAGATATTAGCTCAGACGAATCTAATTACTATGACACGGACGACTCGGAAGACGAATTGGCAGACAAGATCAAGAGGAAAAGGCCCTTAAGTTCAAGCACCTCACAAGAAAAACGCAGAATCAAGAAAAAACATAAGAAAAATGAAAGAGAAGTTCAAGTTGCAATCCATCAACCACCCTCAGAGTTCTAGGAAAAGACTCCTCCGCCATTAGGTTTGAGGAGAAATGATCCCGTAGTAATTGCTGATGAGATAGAAGAATTAGACGAAGCAACAATTCTGCCCAAATATATTTTCAAAGATCCACCAAAAATCGACTCCTCTTCTGAAACACCTAAGGAAGAATCTGCAAGACCTAAAAATTTAAAAGAAGAATCAGATTCAAACCTCACAGAAACTGCTCCCATAACTCCCATTAAAATAGTAAAAGAAGAAGATGGATAACTCACCGTTAGGAAATCAGGACAACCAAAAGTAATATCAGAAGAACCGGTTCATACATACATAGAAGAAACAAAAGATCATCTGTGGATAAGAAAGGGAACAATTGTAATATTTTTGGACAAGGAAGGAAATCCTTCTGACCCGCAGTCAGAAGAGTTTATAAAAAGTAACTTATAATACCTAAATTCAATGCCAAAGAGATAATAGAAATTAGATTAAAGAAACAATTAGTACTAGGAGTAATAGCACCAATTAAAGAAGAATTACCTCAAGGTTTAAAAACTCTCTCCCTTTTACTTCAAGAACAGAAGATACAAGAAATTAGCATGCCAGACAGGAAACACATCAAAAAGATCTTGTGCATTGTCTTCAATAATACAAATATAAAAATTACGTTGTGTACAGGGAAGATACAAATACCTCTGCAAAAAGATAGATTAGAAATTATTAGAGAAAATCATGAAACCCCACTGGGAGGTCATAAAGGTATCAAGAAAACTTACCAACGCATTAGACATAATTACTATTGGAGAAACATGAAAAAGGATGTAGTAGATTACGTTAGAACCTGCATTGACTGCCAACGAAACAAGCTAGTACGTATGAAGAATAAGGAACCAATTGTTCCGTCCGACGGTACATCTGGGTGAGGATTTCGAAAGTTTATTTATGATCGGTCCGTTAAACAGCCGTTTTTGAGTTAAAATATTTCGGGTTTTTTTCCAGCTATTAACTTTACTACATGTCTTGCCATAAATCTAGAGTTAATTTTCGCTTCATCCTCAACGGTCACTTTCCGATCATAAACACGGTTTTTTCCGAAGGGTACTTTAGAAACGGTCACGCACGGACCTGACGGTTACTTATGGTCGCCAAATGTACCTAGAAGAAAAAATCGTGTTTATGATCGGAAAGTGACCGTTGAGGATGAAGCGAAAATTAAGTCTAGATTTATGGCAAGACATGTAGTAAAGTTAATAGCTGGAAAAAAACCGAAATATTTTAACTCAAAAATGGCTGTTTAACGGACCGATCATAAATAAACTTTCGAAATCCTCACCCAGATGTACCGTCGGACGGAACACAATGGTTATCACTGATACCCCCATCGAGGCATTTGATAAGATATCTCTGGATATATTAGGACCACTTCCACTCACCAAAAAAGGATATAATTACATATTAACAGTACAAGATAACTTAACAAAATATTCTGTCGCAGCACCTCTTGTTTCATTCACCACAGAAGAAGTAGCAAAAGCTTTCACAGATCACTTTATCTGCAAATTCGGATGTCCAAAGGCAATATTAACAGATCAAGGCACGTGTTTCACTAGTTCGTTAATGAGGAAATTAGCAAGAATTTTTCAAATTAAAACGTACCAAACTTCGTCTTTTCATCCTCAATCCAACGGCGCTCTTGAAAGAAGTCACCATGTATTAATCGAATACCTCAAGCATTATATTACTGAACAGAAAGAATGGGACGATTGGTTACCTCAAGCTCTCTTCTCTTACAACACTAGCATACATGAAGGAACGAAATTTACCCCACATGAGCTAATATTTGGTAGAAAAGCAAGACAGCCGTCAAAATTCCTCGTTAACGGGAACATCAATACCTTCCCGGATTTCGTCGACAATCTAATCACAACTCTGCACAATCTACGAAAAACAGCAAGAAACAATTTACAGCAATCCAAATATAGGCAAAATTTCTATTACGACAAAAAAATACGACCAGCATACTACCAGACCGGCGAAAATGTCTTCTTACTTAATCCGCCACGGAAAAATAAACTACAGAAAGAATACACCGGGCCGCACATAGTATCTAGAAACGTTGGGGACAACAATGTAGAGATACAAATTAGGGGGAAAACCCGGAAAAGAATAGTTCACAAAGACCGTATCAAGAGGGCGCACATGCCATTAAAGGATCAAGAATCAATAATAGGGAAAAATCAGCCTTAAAGACGCAGGATTGCACACGCGCGACAAAGTTGCTACCACCTTTACAAAAACTTATAAACAAAACGAGGGCACCACGTGCAAACAAACAATTTCGCATAAAGAAAAGTAGTAGAAAAAGAACAAGAAGAAGGAAAAAAAAGGTAGAAGGAAAAGAAGAAGAAGAAGAGGAAGAGGAAGAAAGAAAAGGAGAATAGGAAAATGACGAGCAAGCGGATCACGGACGCTATGTGCGTACAGGATAAAGAAGTTGTATTCTACTGCAAAACCAACAGGCTAATGAAACGAATGTGTGGAGTATGCGCTTTCCGCATCAAGCCAGAGAACAAACACCAGTGGTGGCCCATAGGCAGCCACCATTACGTATCAAAAGAGACAGCGATACAGATGACGCACTGCCTAGTTTGCGACAAGCCATTCAGTGCACTCAGGCCAGCAGTGTCCTGTACTCATTGCCGAAATAGTATCGCAGAAGCAACCGAAAACGAGAGACAAATGTTTCACGACGGATTGTTATTGTTGGCCACCGACGACTGGAATATCGTCGAGCTTGCCTCAATGACGTACGAAAAAGGAAAGCTTTCCGTCGTTGTAAAATAAAATAAAATAAAAAAGAAAAAAAAAGAAAAAAAATATATATAAGAATATATATATAATATATGTAATATATATAAAATAAATAGTATATAGGCACAACTAGCTAATAAATCTCTCCTTCCCTGATGAATTATAACCTTAAAAGAAATGTTTTAATACATCGATACACATCCCCCCCCCCCCCCCCCCCAGGGAGAACCCGCCATATTAAATAAACCGCCACCTTGAAAATATTACGAAAAGTAGCAATAAACCGCCATATTAGCAAAAAAAGAAAGATGGCGCGCCGAGCCGGAAGAAAGGTATTTTTGTGGAAATTTAAAAACAAGATGCAAAAGTTAAACGAGCAGGTATAAAAGGAGATATACATATATATATATTGATACATAAACAAACAAAGATTCATTATTTCAACAACAAAAGACGCAAGGGACCCCCAATAATGAAAGCACGAAGAAACAAGATGCGTGGACCCTTACACAAATCGAGGTACCAGGCCCACCATGGCACTTACATAAGAAAATTAACAAAAAGGACCCCAGGCGAAAAGCGTGGAAGATATTGTGGCTGTTTGGAGAAGGAGCAACGTCCCCGAGAAATGATCCAGACAATTGCGGATGCTGCAAATGTGCAATTCAACGCTGCAGCAAGTGTCTCTTGAGGACAAGAGACTTGCCCAAGGAGGGAGGTGTAATGTTCCCGGGGAAGACAAGTTCCAGTTGATAAACAAAGAAAATACTTTAAAGATAATAAATTTTTCTATTTTATTACCGACCGCAAATTACCGACCGCACCATAAAAATTCGCGTGGTAATGGGGTGGGGTAGCTTACGCGTGCAACATTGTTTAGAGTAGATCACCGATCGATGGCGCGCGCGTTAGTTAGAAAGAGACAGAAGATATACTTCGAAACAGAATTAATATAAATTATTATTTAAATGTTTATATCATATATATTATTAATTATTCACTCATTATAAATTGCGTTATATTTTTAATTATTATTTTATGTATTATTCGCGGTTAATTATTTCTTCTATTAAAACACTTATAATTTGCGTATATAAAAATGATTAAAAATGCGATTTAGCGAGAAAACTTGTGAAAAACTAGTTAATAGTAAATCAAAGCGTATTTTTCCTAATCAAACTAATATATATTTGCTACTAAATAAAGCGTAATAAAAGAATAACTACTTTTTGAGCGGGAAAAACCCACGATTCTCGGGGTATAAAAGGGCGTGCAGCAGCGGCTGCGAGAGCAGAACAATCTTTGCAGTACTACGTGCCGGACCTCTTAGGAAGCGACGAACTGGAGCAGTTTTAACTGGTAAGAGCCTACAAGATTCTTAGTTTTGACTGGACAGCGGGTATCAGCCATTTGGATACTCGATCGTTGGGTAGTTCTAGTAGCCAGCTAACGCAGGCTCCCCGTTCAAACGGTCTTGTATCTGAAACCCCGTATGGAGAGTGCTATGCTCAGCCCCAGAAAGAACTAAGACATCGACGAGAGCTCTCCAGTCACTCATATATATATATTTCTTATTTTTCTGAGTTATTAACTCGCCGTCAGATTCTCGGAGTTCGCTCTGGGTAGTTTAGTAGCCAGCTAACGCAGGCGTCCCATCATTGAGCGGCTTGGTCTCTGAAGCCCGTGTCTTTTGGGTGGCGTTTCAATAACTTCAATTAATAATTAAAGTCGAGTCACTTTTATTTGCAACCCTGTTGGTCATACGTCGTCATTTGATTCTTGCATCGTTGGGTAGTTCTAGTAGCCAGCTAACGCAGGCTCCCCAATTAAGCGATCAGGTTTTGGGTGTCGATTTGTGCTCTGACAAAAAGGGCCATGATCTAATTAGTTTAGAATCAACCAAGGAGTAACTGTTCCACGTCCAATACGAATCTTATAGTTAATTTAAATAACCAAATATTGTTCTGTCAGTTCTGTTAGGATCTAGATCCATTATAAATTGCGTTGTACCTTTGTTATTGCGTATATCATTATAAAATCGCGTAATTGAAGTAGTTAGCTACCGTTCCGCGATTTGCGACAATTACAAGTCTATTATACTCTATTTTTACGTTTAGAATTCAGTTATATACATATACATTTTCATATTCACTAAAGAAATTGATAATTATAACTCTTTTTCTCATAATTACTTGAATAAACCTAATTAATGAAAGGTATTAACCTGCAGATTTCACTCTTTAACCACACGCCACCTCGATCCCACATTCTTTTAGAATTAGTTATAGGAAAAACGAGTCGCTTAATAGGCAAAAACCGCTCTTTGCTTCATAAGTGCTGTAAAATACCTGATTCCAGTATCAGGGACGTTACAAATGTGTAAACGAATATAACAATACAATTCACAGCTCGACGGGGTTCACCCCAAAATATTTACTAACAAGAATGGACGATTTTATATTACCGAGAGAACTAAATGAAAATAATAAGGATAACCTAGAGGAGAATAGAAGAATGGCATATGCAAATTCAAAGAAGATCCACGAACAAAATAAAAAGTACTACGACAAAAACGCAGTCGCAATACAATACAATGAAGGGGATTTAGTATACATACAAAATAGTAGTAAACTAAATAGAGGAAAGTTAGATCCGACCAGAATAGGCCTCTATAAAATAAAAAAAAAAAATATCAGATGTAATATTTATAATTAACAGCGGATTTAGAAAAAATGAATCGAATTTATTCCATGCTAGTAAACTAACCCCTTTGTCGCGAGGTAGGTAGGATAAATAAATAGATATTGCTCGCAACAGTATGTTTGCAAGAGGTGAGATGTTTAATGAAAGCTATGGAAACTATATGTGGAAAAATACAATGTTACTGAAACGGAGGCTCGACGGATAATCTATGTTTTTGCGCCTTTCCGCAGTATATATTAACTTCCTAGCGAAGGCGTAACTCCTTAGACACTAGAGGGTGGAGTTATTTTTCTCGCAGAGTCCTCCCATTTTCGGCGGGGGAAAGCGTATTGTAAATCACAAATTCGTTAACCGAAAATGTCCTTCCGGCCCGTGTTGACCATGTGGCCTAATGAACCGTAACGGGACATGGCTGGCAGCGTTTATGGCAGGGTAGCCTATTGAGCTACGCACGTCAAAAAAACATAAAATAATTTCGCCAACTTACAGACTTTAGGGTAGGCTTAACTGCCTACACCTAAACATCTGTAAATGGTCAATGCTAACTTTCTACCAACGCTGCGAACCATGTGCCGCTACACCCTTATTTCCCAGCTTCCGGAAACCTGAGCCTATACCTTCAGAGGGGGGGATGTAAGTTTGACGGCTTTCAAACTTAGCCGCCAAACTCAGTCATGTGACTGCCGGCTGTGGGAGGGGCGCTGAGCGGGTACTCGTTGGGAGCGACGAACTTCGTTAGACGAACCGTAGAAACATAGACGGCGAGAGAGTCAAGAATATTAGAACACAATACATAAGATTGTAAAATACAGAAAGTCCGGCAATTTGTGTTGGTTCAGTGGTATACTGCAACGACATGTGTCCATTCTTTCCCTACTCCAACCCGTTACTATAATTAAGAAGCCTTAGAAGAAGCTTACAAACATATTACTCGATTTACAAAAGTGGAAATATGAGGTACTTAACGTTTGACTTTGGTAGTGTAACCATTATTTGATTCCAGAAAGATTACTGAATGTAAACACGCGACTAGAATGTAAGAAAAATTCACTTTATTTAATTACATGTTCAAAATGTACGACGCGATGTCTTCCATCACGTAATATTTCGGTCTTTTACTTCACATTTCCACTTCTGTAAATCGAGTAATATATTAATAAAAATATCATGTGTTACGTCCCGGATCGCGGTTCTCGTAAAATAGGAGAGGAACTCACCGGTATTGACGCTAATTGTACAATCTTTTTGGCCATGCGGTACGTACGCCCGTCATCTGCCAGGGATCCCGGGTGTTTTAACGTAGCACACTGACTTACTCTCGATACTTCCCGTTGATTGTTGATTTGGTACGTCGATTGGTATTAGTTTCCACTCTATATTCGCGTCGCGGTTATGAGTAAGCGGCGCGACTTGTACTGGGGTTGGGAGATGGAAGGATCTTACTAGCTTGCGTAATTGGTATCTACGCCCTCCTCGTCGCTTTCTTCCCATGAGCCAAAATGAATGCAAAGACGTCAAACACACTATTGATACCGTGCGGCTGATTCTCGCACCACCGTATCATGCGGACCGAAGTAGCTTGATTACGTCTCTAGGAGACCCGTGCGGCTGATTCTCGCACCACCGGTCTCGACTAAATCAAGGTAACTGCTCTAGAATATAATGCTCGTAGGGATTGTACGAATAGGAAGGTTTCTTGAGGCACAAGTAACTATATGATAAAGATAAAATAAAGGTATATTCTTGAAATATGACTAATTTTACAGAGATATACTTAATGGTTAGCGCGACTTAATAATGTAGAGTTGGAGATGAGTAGGGACAGGAATAACAGTTAGAGAATCTAACTTGTCGGGGCTTGAACCCGTGGTTTGGAATATCGGGGCTGGGACCCGTGACGGAGTAGTGCACTGGAATGATCCAGGCACCGGAAAGAATCAGGGTGGAATCGTGTGCTGTGCGATCTCCAGGCCCTTTTATATTGCCTACTGATCACGGAGGGGGAAAGAATTTAGTCAGTCGTTATCTAATGTTTTGTCTTTTAAAAAGGATGTTTATGAGATAAGATAGTTGGGACTAAGGATGTTTATGTCAGAGATATTGATTCGGCGAAAGGACTTAAGGGGTGGGAATAAGGTTTATAGGATGTTATCTGGGTAGTTCTAATGTTACTTATGATTACATAGCTGATTTGGCGGTAGGTTATATGCGTAACGCAAAGCGTGAGAAGCTCGAAGTAGCGAAAGTATATGAATATAACTTAATAACTAACTTAATAACTAACTCCAACGTTGGATGACGTCACATGACTAACTCCAACGTCGGACGACGTCACACATGTAATATATGAGGGAACGCGACATGGACGGACGAGTGAGTGACGGGTGTGAGTGAATGCGAGCATACGGGAAAGATATGAGAGAGAGAGAGAGAGTGCGAGCGAATGCGAGCGGGTATGCGTGTGCGTGTGCAAAAGACAAAAGACGTATGCATGGCAAAAAGCGATCGATGACAAGAACAGACAAGTTTCGGACGCGTTATGATTTAGACGTATAAGCAAATTCCTCCAAATTGTTCTTTGTTCACAATTATTCTTTATTCATCGTATTAAATGTATCTATTTAGTATTGTTGACTGAGCCGTTTATGAGACATCCCTCTGATCCATTCCTACATATATGTTTTGAATTCGTCTCGATGTCCTCTAAAGCTACGAATAAAAAAAAAATGTATGTTCCTATTTAAAAAACCCAAGGTGACCTTGACTTTGCCAAGAGAACAAACTGTTTTCAAAATTTGCTTTACTAATATCTATTGTGCACTTCATACCCTGCAAATATTGTTCTAAATTTTTCTTCGTAAAATGGCTACAAGTGGGAGAAAAATTGTGAGTAGCGTTACAGGTAACACCCTGTATATTCTTTTGTTTATGTACAGAGAAGTGAAATTTTTGTTTTGTTAGAAAAAAAGAAGTTCTGTTAATATTTTAAAATTGAATAAATCCTTTTGTTATTTTTGATAAATAACGATATACAAAATTATTATGACTCACAACATTAAAGTAATAAAAGCGAAAAGAAAAGGAAAAGAAAAAATATATAATATATATAAATTAAATACGCGCCATTACTGTATATTCTAACAATACTTCGACAAACGAAATGACGCCATATTAGTATAACAAAATGTCACGTAGAGCAGGGAAGAAAGTACTACTAAGGAATCTAAAAGCTAAAATTAAGAAAAATCTAAGCAAGGTAATTCGAAAATATACAAAAATATATAGAAAAAATGTATAATGTATAATGTATAAATGTATAACTAAATAGACCATAATTATCATATAATTCAGGAAGAACCCACCGACAAGTGGAAAATGACTGTTTAGGCAAGGTGCTGTATCACCGAGAAACAGCGAAAAAGATTGTCGCTGCACAAAATGTATCATTGAAAAATTCGTAAAACAAAAGTCTCTTGAGGACAAGAGACCTAAATAAGGAGGAAGGTGTAACGTCCCTGGAAGAATTTTTTTGTTTCCATCATGGCAGATTTATGTTATATTCAATTACCTATTAATAGTTTAGTTACAGCATTAGACGATTACCGACAGTACATTATATACGAATTATCTTATGTATTAATTTCGACGGTCAGTATCCGATTTATATTAATTATTTTATATTTTGATTTAAAAAGGATAATATGTTTCATAAAGACAAGCAAATGTTAAGTTAGAACAATTAAAACAGGATTAATGTATTATTTTATAGTTATTCAAATAAATGTATAATTCTATATGGAAAATTCCGCAATGCTATGTGCCTACGTGCCGCGATGCTCAACCCGAATTTCCTAGTATCCTCATGTTATCTTAGAGAAGGATAGGAATACATTTTACAATTGCAATATTATTAGTTATTAAAATTGTTAGTTAAACAAATCAGTCAATACCTACTGATATTACGTTATCCGGAACTAGAGTCAAATGTTAGTTTATCGCAAGATATATTATAAATTAGAATATTACTCTATAGAATATTCGAGAAGCATCGTATGCTTATACATTAAATTCAATCCGTATGAAATACAGTTACTCACTTTAATATTCAGACACTATAATACTTTAAGGTTAATGCTTTATATCTTCCCGAATAATTAAAATATTTATTTCCTATTTTTTTACCATATTAACTTATTTATTATAGACAACAGAAACATACAAAATTATTTTTTAATTGCCACATGTTATTACATATTGAAGGATAAACCAAACAATGCCTATTTTACGTGTTACAAAAATATTCGGACACAATAAACGATTATTTCTAAGAAGCGATCTAATCCGTGGTATACTCCTAAAATGTAAACATAACAGTGGCGTTGCTGCCCTACGTTAGTCTAAGTCAGTCTAGCTATGGAAATTGAGCAGTAGACATTGTTTCACAGTCACAGGATATATTCAAAGTCACGTTTTCTTTTTCACTGTCTTTAGAAACTTTTAGATTTACGATTTTGTTTTTCACGAAGGCAGCTAGCAATTTGTACATGGGTTTAACATTTGGCTTGCACGTTGCTAGCGCGTTCATGGCATGCAAGTTCCAGAGCTGTTTTTGAGAGTCTTTTTGTATTTTTTAATTTACGATGTTTTTGTCCAAGTTCTTCCGACGGTCTCAATAGCTAATTGCCAATGCCATAAACGTGAATTTCCGAAGGGGTCCGAGGACAGGGCCTAGGAAACATAAACCAGGTCCCCTTGTTGACAACCCGACGGAAATTCTGTCTTACGTCCACTTTCTCTTTCCACCTCCACAAGGCCCATCGTACTCCGCACGGATCGCGCTAAGGGCGCACGGGGTAGGATGGTGTCCTTTTTTAAAGGATATTATTGGCAAATAGAAGAACCAATAAGGAAAGTCTCCCCATTTTCTCGAGTTTTCTCAGCTTTCCTTCTTCGGAAAAAATCTTGAAGAAGACATTCTTGTTAAAACGATCTTACGGTGAAGATCTCCCGGGAAATCGATTACGAAGTTCAAATCAATCTCATACTTAACAACATTTTACATTCACAGTCTTTACAATTTTCTGATAGCTTTCTTTACTTTCACGAACCCAATACACATTATCATACAAACATTTTTGTTCTTTAGTTTAAGTGTTTTTTAAGTTATTAAACTGTTATTGGAAAAGTTAACCGTATTCTCATTATTTAAACAATTAATCAACTCTATCGTTGTAGAAAACCATAGAGTCACGCGTTCGGTAATTTTCGGAAATTTTTTATCGTGCGCGAACAGACATTAAATATTCAAAATACCACGAAAAGGAAGAAACACAAGTTTCGATAAACGACAACTCGTGATATTTAATTACGAAAAAGGCAAAAGCTATCGTCAAATAGCAAATTTATTGGATATGAAGAAAAGTACTGTAGCAGATATTGTGGCGCGATATAAAAAAGAAGATCGAATTAAATTGAAATGTCAAAAAGGACGTCCACGCCTTCTCGATTCCAGAGATAGAAGAATTATTGTACGGAAAATTAAGGAAAATCCACGATTAAGTGCACCACAATTAACGTCGGAATTATACCAGGAAACTGGAAAAAGTGCAAACCCACAAACTATTCGACGAGCACTTAAAGAAAGTGGTTACAATGGCCGAGTTGCACGAAGAAAGCCATACGTAAATAAAATAAACAGAAAGAAGCGATTAAACTTTGCAAAAGAATATCTATCAAAGGAAAAAGAATGGTGGCTAGATGTAATTTTTGCTGATGAGAGTAAATATAATGTGTTTGGTTCAGATGGAAGGGGGATAGTGTGGAGGAGAATCAATGAAGAATGGAAACCAAAAAATCTAAGACCAACTGTAAAGCACGGGGCACGGAGTGTGATAGTGTGGGGCTGCATATCAAGTGTTGGAGTTGGTGAATTAGTGTTTATTGACGAAATCCTAGATAAAAATAAATATTTAGAGATTCTTTAGAACAATTTATTAAAAAGCGCTGAGAAAATGGGAATCCGCAATCGTTTTAAGTTTTATCAAGACAATGACCCTAAACATAAATCGCGAATTGTGCAGGAGTACTTATTATATAATTGTCCAAAAATGCTGCATCCACCTCCCCAGTCTCCAGACCTTAACCCCATCGAGAATTTGTGGGACGAACTAGAACGAAGAATTAGGAAAACTGCAATACACTCAAAAAATGAATTAAAAATTCGACTACAAGAAGAATGGAACAATATTACTAGTGAATATTTAGAAAAAATCATTTCAAACATGGCTAAGCGTTTAAGACAAGTTATTCATCATAAGGGATATCCAACAAAATACTGAATTACTGTTTGATCTTAGGTAAAATGTATGTACATAATGCAGATTTTTGTAGTGTCCGAATATTTTTGTAACGTGTACAAAATAATTTTAAGAAAAAAAATACACCGACTTCGAAATGCACTAAAAAGTATAAAATAATATTTAATATTTCCTAATGAAGTAATTTCTATTTCATTGAATCATACAATTACGTAACAGATATGAATGAAACCTATTTACTCGTTAGGTAGTATATTAAATACATTTCAACCTTTTCGGAGGCGACACAAAATTAAAAGGTTTTCTTGCACATGTCAACCTTTGGATGGTAGAATATAGGCAAAGTTTGTATAGCTGTTTTTTTCTATACGTATAACTCGACAGTACGCCGCGAAGTAGGTGTTAGTGCGTATGGAATGTAACTACGGTCTATCTAGATTCATCGAGTATGGGACAGAAAGACTCGATCGCCACATATACTATAAAGGTAGCGCCCATCTGCCGAAAATTTGGTAATTCCCACGTCGTGGGCTCCGTTTGCAGATTCTTAGATCCATGGCTTCCACATGCGAACGAAGTCGATTCAGTTTCATTTATATCAAAAACGTTATGAAATGAAGATTCAGTCATTACATTTGCGTATATTACCAGATATATCTATAATGGTTCGTATTCTTCCTCAGGATTTATTAATATGCAATACGCCATACCACAATCAACTAGTTATTGGCAGCAACGTTTACTGATGTATTTTTGATTTTGCGCCGCCTCCGAAAAAGTTGAAATATATTTAATATACTACCTAACGAGTAAATAGGTTTCATTCATATATGTTACGTAATTATATGATTGAATGAAATAGAAATTACTTCATTAGGAAATAGAAATTATTTTATACTTTTTAGTGCATTTCGAAGTCGGTGTATTTTTTTCTGAAAATTATTTTATTTCACGCTTTTTAGTGGAACGGGGAGAATTGTATAGGATAGTGTAAGACAATTCTTCAGGGCTTTTTTTTGTCTGCGTAAGTGCCATGAGCATAATTAAGTATAATACACCAACGTCCACGTGAACTCATCTTGCTGCAGAAGTCGGGTGTTAGAGCGGTAAAGCTTAGTTAGTGTTTTGGGACAGTGCATTGTGATTGCCCTTTCTCGGTTTTCCGGTGCATAGCACTTGGCGTTCCACTAATATTAATAATAATAGTTTTTCGCTAATATCTCGAAAACTAAAGTTTTCCGTGAAATTTGTATATGAACAAAATTGTTCAGAATCATGTCCGTGACAAGATATTAAATGCCTATTAAAATCGAGAAAAGTTTATTTCGAAAGTTGCTGGTTTTTCTGCAAAAAAAATACTTTGCAATGAAAAATTTTTTAATAATGGTACCAATGGGGAGTCAGACCCTCCCATATGCAAAAGGTTTCGTTCCGATTGGTCCACCCAGTTAGGAGTACAGTAAATATTCGATATCTGCAAAAATCTCCTGTACGATATGTGCGACGAAGTTATCCCCACCACTGGGGGGAAGACCCCTCGAGACGCCCGAGGTTCGCTCGCCGAGATGTGTAACGTGATCCGGGCTTAGTATATCCATGAGACAGTACCAATGCAAATATAAAACTTTTTTATTTTTGACTTTTTCGTTATCAAACTTTTACCAACTGATTCTTGACATTTTTCCGATTAAAATGAGACCAAACACGATATAATTTGGACTATATTTACTGGTTTAATTGACGATAAAAGTTTTTAAACGCAGAGGAGGATAGCGATTGTAGTAGAAAGAGACACTGCGATCATGGCATGCGGCAAAGATCAAAAGTCTGTTCGATTGTTTGCAATACTTGGGCACTGCTAATTTTTGTATTTTTCATCCATTTTTTTATATAACTTTCTCCATCATATTCGCGACATTTTCCTGATTAAAATGAGACCAAACACGACGTAATTTGAGTTATATTTGCTTACAATATCTTATTAGAGTAAAGTCATCGATGTACGCGTAACATTTGAAATTACAAGTAAATATGTGCCGAATTATGTCGTGTTTGGTCTCATTTTAACCAGAAAAATGTGAAGAATCAATTGGTACAAGTTTCATAAAAAAAAATTAAAAATAAAAAAGTTTTATTCTTGTATTAGGAGTGTCCTTCTGGAAGGTTGCTGTTTGTTTATGTTCGGTCTCCTTCGCCCGAAATGTAGTACCTTTACGATATCTGCAACCGGCGCCCGTGTTATTTTTCTCTTCTGTCCTTTTCTACGTTCGGCAAAACATCAATCAATGTAGGACCTGTACGATATGTGCAACAGTTCAGACCCGAGAGAGTCGCAGATATCGAATATTTACTGTAATCGGCGAACATACATAGAAGAAAAAAAAATATATATGTATATATACAGGTCGAATTGAGTAAATCCTCCTTTTTCGAAGTTGGTTAGAAATCAGTCGTTTATGTATTAAAATGCCTATAAGACCGTGTTTTTAGTAAGATATTTTAAAGCTATAGAACTATGTGTACATTTATTCAAAAAAAAGGAGTGTTAACATATAAATTAATAAATATAAGGTACAGATAAAAACGACAGATTTTTCTGGTTAACCTAATAATAATAATAACGTGAAATAATATTCTCAAAATGAGTCTTTGTATTTTTCATCTTTTACTATTTAAAACAGATAAAAAACTCCATTGTATCTGGCACCGTTTTTTAACAAGATACCCTCAAATTCTTGAACGCCACGTATATGTTATAAGAACAAGAAAATGTTGATAAATAAATTAAATATATGTAACTTATTCAAAAAATTGGCACAACTTTTTGGTTAACTTAATATTTACTTATTGCATACTTATTTTATCATATATGGAAAGAAAGATACGAATAACCAATAATGCATAGGATCAATTGTTCTATCCTTTATCGCTTCTACAGTAAACAATTAATGGTTATTGCTCAGAATGTTAGTAATATGACATTAAAAAAATTTTTTTTTTATTATTTCCGTCACAAGCTAATTTTTGAAAATTGAATTAATCTTTAGGACGCCCAAACACCTGCTGTTATAAAATTTCTTATTCCGGAAAAACAGTTTTTAATTATTTTTATTTGGACGTATATTCATTCCAATTTATAGTTTTAAGCTCATATAGACACAAACTATTTCTGGAATCGTTACCACATACATCGAGCAACATTAAATTTAACAGTTGACGATCTGTTTATAAAAATTCATTTGTTCTGTGCATCCACTGAAACTGTACATAGCTTGCAAGAACATTCTGGCCGCTTGATTTTTCTTCAAAGATCGACAATGTCAACTGTTCTAATTCGGTATCTACTTATCTACAATGAGCAATGAATACATGCGAACAAATTTGTATTAACTGTTTCACCATTCCTTTATTTAGAACAGTGGAAAAATGAAGGCACATTAAACAAAATGGTTAGAAACAAACAGAGAAATTAAAAAAAAACTATTGACATAATCAGAACCATGTTATTCGAAATCAAACTGTTAGAGAAAGCACTGCACAAACAAATTGTTTTAAAACTTAGTTTTTACAATTTCACAAAATGTACGAAATGAATTCAGATTCGAATATTTTCTATATTCACTGAAATTTGATTTCCAACAAAAGAAAGATTAAAGAATTTTGTTATTCCATAAGTGTTGAATAAGTCTTTTTTACATATATTATGTCAATTTCCGTTTGAATAAATTCTATAGTTTTCCGACTGTTTAGAAAAGTTTTATTTGAAAAGATATAAATAAAGAAGCATTTAAAATACGCATCAAAAAGTGACAAAATAAAATAAAAATACGAATAAATTTAAACAAGCGTTATTTTCACGGCAAAAAAAATAACAACATATTTTTAAGACTCACCAATTCGGTACGATGTAAAACCATTCGGAGTTATGGAGCATCATGAAATACACACTGAAAAGATTTTATTGGTCACGTAGTCACGAGAATAAGCAACATTTTTTTTTCGTTCGGTAACATTCATTATTATAGGTCATTGTTCTTAAATATTTCTGTCGACACATTATAAACTTGTATTTACTTATACAAATCGTTCGCTACTATTAACGCGCACTCCTCGTAGACATGAAAAGCACGTGACGAAGCCACGACGCGTACTAACTGATGTAGGAGAACAGGAGAACTGACTGAACTGACGAAGAGTCGCACTCGCGCTAGCCTCCCCACTCTATCCCTCTTTCTTCCACTTGGTCTCGATCCCCCGCCAATGTTAGTACACCCCGAAACAAAAGGATAACTAATTCTATATTTCCCTGTACAGTGAAATTTCGATATTAACCCCTTAGCCTACACGATTTTCGCCAGGTGCGTCAGTCAGAGCTGCATAATTATTACTGCAGCATTAAAGTAAATAAAGAATGTTGAAGTTGTTGAGGTTATGACGGAGATGGGATTATTTAATAAAGAAACAAACAGTTTAGAATACTGAACATTAATATTAAAAAAAAGAAAAATGTGTAAAACAGATTAAACCAGGTATGTCCTGCCTATACCGACTCGCTTGTCGAACTGACCGAAAAAGTCAAGCTGTCCCAAAAGGTCAGCAGTAAAGCACAACTGCAGAGTTGACCCTGGGTTTTTCCCGGCATAATTTACAACCCTAGTAAGGGCCCGAACCTTACCACATTTGGGCATGAATTTTGGCTTACTTCGACAGAAATATTAAGTGTAATTTGAATTTAACAATCTTAAATTATGCAAACTGCAATTAGTATCATATTCAGTCTTTTTGCGAATACGATTTAGTTCTGTCACATTTGAACTGCAATATGCGTCATGAGTCTGACTCATGGTTATAGGCTAAAGGGTTAACGGAACTGATCTAAGTGATATCAGTGAAAAAACTGTCCCCACCACTAGAGGATTAACATCTTCGAGATTTGGGTTGGGTTACATTCTTGAGACAATGCCAATGCAAGCGTAAATCTTTTAATTTTCATTTATTTACTATGAAATCTTTGCCAATAGATTTTTGACATTTTTCTAATTAAAATGAAAGAAAACAAAATGTATTTTCGATCCGAATCATGTTACATTTTCTTGGTAAATGAGCTTCGTTGCGTCGCGAGGGATCTTTCCAAGTGTGGAGATTTCTTTTTCACTTATATCTTACAGATCGTTTTGGAAGAGTTAATTAAACAATTACGTCGTGGTGCTTGCAGCAACAAAAATATAATAAAGTGTTTTCAGAAGCATGAGCTAATGCTAAATCATTCTGACAGCTTGGGCATATTATTCTGTTACAAACTATTTTCTTCTCGTACAAAAAATTCTATGAGGAATTATAATTATATGTCATAGTGATAAATTCAAGTAAATGCATGTTGGAAATACAGAAAATTTTGAAATGGTGTAACCGACAAATATACAGCTATGTGATGTACTGCTACATATTGGACGCCTTATCGCATACAAACGATTATAGCAACCACTAAACCTACTGGTTTGTTTTGATTTCTATGAGTATTAGTACCCGGTAGGTTGCCGAGTACGCTATTATTTGAAGCTCCGCCTTCATTGATTTCAAGCCATGGACAGGGAAGGGATTGTACCCCTATCCCTGCAATGAAAATTAGAAATAATAAAATCTGTTTGCTAGGTAGTGTGACCCATCTTAAATACAAATTAGAATGGGTTAGACTGTATAATTTCGGGATGGAGGTTGTTACGAGTTGTTTGGAATACAATTAATGTAATATTTATAAATATTCTGTCGAACTCTAGAATGTTTCTTTATTGTGATTTTCAAACGGATATTTAAGACCACATGAACGTCTCCACAACTTGACGTTCCTAACTATTGACAATAGCTTTCTAGCAGGCCAGAAAAGCACATATTTTATAACGCCAATATAACTTTCTTTAAAGAAGTTTATTTCCATGGTCCGAAACTGTGCACCCCTGTAACGGGTCACGGTACTTAGTTCTTTTGAAGGACCCAAATCACTTAACTGTTTGGGTCACTTTATTAACGAAACGGTTTACAACTTTGGAGTGAATGCTGAGGGTCCTACAGTTTCATTCGCTGACCCATCTCACCAATCCCTATATTTTACAAATAACAATCTGTACTGATTGGCCCCTTTTGGTGACGCCTTCATATCTTGAACTTCCTCCCTTGCTTTCTTTTCTGGCTGCTTAGAAGCGACGGACAGTCTAAAACTAACTTCGGTGAAAGATACTCACTTTTACAAACGATAGTCTCTAACAACTATAACGACATTTCAAGAGTGGGATGATGATATACATCCTTCGTTGACTTGAACACACCAATGTGGAGGACTCTGAACCATTCTATAAATTCTACTTTATAGTAATCATTTTACATATAATTCCATTACCGTAACAAGTTGTGGAAGCGCCATGGCTCTTCGAAGATTTACAACCTTCGACAATAATTATAAAAATTAATATTTGACCCGACGCGCGAACAGAGGTGCTATATCTTCCTTGGCCTAAAGTGCGAAAATAATTACTTTAAAATACCAATGTATTAATAGTTATTTAGAACAATTATATTCGTCTTATAGGGTGATACCCCCATCCTAAATAATACGGCTTGAATATATTGTAGTCCGATATTTCACAAAGAGTTAGAAATTTTTGAGCTATTATAATATTCGTGTAATATACATGTGGAGTGGGGAGTCGTGTACCCCACTCCATACAAATATGCGCGAGCACGTCAGGAGAGGGGGACCGAGACGGACGAATTCGTTAGTGTGTGAAGTATGCCGTCCATCGTTAGCAGAGCGAAATTGTTATTAGAAAATATAATATAAAGTAAAGACTGGAAAAACCACTCACCGGGGTTTTGGAACCCTGAAAACGAACCTCTACCTGTGGAACGACATTTTTCTTCGGCTTCTCCAGGTGGGGACTGAACCACGTGTTGTATAGGTTAACTGAATTGTGATTGTTTCATTGTTTGTCTAAGCGTTAATTGTACCTTTTGAAAAATATAATGTTAAACTCCAGATTTTGGAAGAAATACCGGAGTTGTACGACTCCTCAGAGAAAGAAAAACAAAACCTATCGACCAAATCCCTTACATACATATATGTATGTATGCATACGCCTTGTTTCTATTTATAATAGCATACACGTGATTACGCAATGTATTTATAAATGATACGTATATCCGTGTATACATACATATATACACCACAATATACATTTAGATGTGTATATATACATTCAGATTATGACTTTTCAATCATATTTAATAAATATATTATGCAGCAACAACGCGTCCTCACAAAATAGAATCACACTGCAAATAGGGCTGGACGAGAGCATGAAACCGTGTTTAGAACAATAAATTTGCACATCACCTCTGTGAATACTTATAGCGACAATTATGTCGTCGAAATAATATTAACATATTGGAACTTTTAATGGACGTGATTTAAATACAATATATTTTATTCAATAATAAAGTGTATTTAGTTACATTATTAAAGTAAGCTATACACCACTCAAAAACTATAAAACTTTAATAGCATATATCTTTTGAATCAGTGGATTCCCATTTTGAGAATCAGTATGTACAAGACGAGGCATAATCGTCATTTCTTTCTAAAGAAATTATAAGGGACACTAAATGAGTTTCTTTTTCACTTGCTTTCAATTTATTGAAAATAATTGTTTTCTTTACCACCGGCGCTATTTTTAAAGCAGGACTTACGTTTATGACATAGGGTGACAATAATGGTACCATATCTGTTTTGTATTTTTAATCCTATGGTTAAAAGGATTAAATAATTAGACGACTGGTTCATTTATAGCGTATAATAAGAAATACGATGCTTTACCTTTTTCACATTTTAAACCTGCAATTTATAAATTATAATCCTATAATTTATTAAAATATATAGTTTTTATACACTTGTATATATTGTGGCAGTCTGTACCACGCAGCAAATGTCAAAATTATTAAGATTAGTTAATTTTGATTTTAAACGTAGGCGTTATTTGGTCAAAAACAGCAGAAATGCGTTAGTCGCTTACGGACGGGAATACAGCCGCGGATGTATACTTGTACGTCCAAGCGAAATTCAAGTTCATTGCAAGTTTCAACCCTTATATCTCCACCCCCTTGTGGTATATTAAGGATAGAAAATTCGTTTTAAATATAGACTTTATTAGCTTGACTACTTTCGTTACTCTCGGCAGCGCTCGCTACACTGAGCTTCGCAACGTCGCGTCGGGCGCGCTCGGAAGCCGTTTCGCGAACCGGAATCTGACGACGCCCGTCAATTCGGCGGTCTTCCTTAAAATTTGATTGCTACACCCTTAAAAGTCAGAATCACTATATTTGTGATCCTCATCTTTCAAACTATCCCACTGTATACATATATGTAGGAATAGATTTGTAGAACTATTCTTTATTGATCTAAAAGTGCACAATAAGAAATAAACAAGAACACAAGAACACAATAACCGTAAATCGTAAAACGTAAAATCAGTTCGTAATTCGCGGCGTTTATAATACGTCTTGACCGTTTCGTTTCCGTTTCTAAACTAACTATAACAACACTTTTTCCTAAACGCTAGCAACTACTTCCGCTCAGCATTTCACACTGTTCCTTTCATAAATCGTCATTCACACTTGCAGTCATACATACAATTTAACAACTAATAACAAACTATACAAACATTTAACAACTAAACAAACATAAAATACACTACAATACACTCACTCCCACATATATGTATACTAAATCGAAGCCCAGATTTAATGTAATTACAATTGTAGACTATTCCGGTATACATATACTTATAAAAAGTTAACTTGAGTTATAACAGCAAAAAGAATAACTCTACGAAAAAAATATATAATATCTATTTCTAACGGCGGTTGTCGTTTGTAGGGTTCTGAATAATCAACCAATTTGTTGCACCTTAAATACGCGAATTTATTTTATGATTAAAATTACTATATACAATATATACAATATATACAATATATACAATATATACCGACTTTACCTGTAAATACGCGAAACGACAATTAATGTTAATTATTCGCTTTTCCTTTTTATCTTCCGCTCAATCTGTCTCTCTAATAATTTATCCTCGGTTTTCCTAACGGTTCTACACCTTTTGTTGTTTTTCTCTCTCTTTCTAATTACCTGTCTCTACCGATAGTCTAACACCTGGCGAGACATCTAGGTGTTCTAATAGCGCGCGCGGAGCCTACTCTGCGCGCCAAATCTTAAAGAGAGTATATTCTCTTTACAAATATATATATAACATCTTTTTATAGAGCTTTTTAAGAACTTTATTTGTTGTTTAATACTTTTTTTCTAAAATCAATATTTTTGGATATAAATTAAAAAATTTTCGAAGATTAAAAGAGATGGGTGGCAAGCAAAGCCTTATCGCCAAAAATTCATTTAGAGATTTTATTCTTTAAACAGGTATAAACTCTGGTAAAAAGCTCATCCAAATCGGGAATGACCTTCTTTGGAAAATGACCCCAAACCTTTACGAATAAAAGAGAAAAACATAACTGTATCTGATAACAAATTTCTGAAATAAAAATTCGTAATTAAAGCTTGTTTCGTGAAAGCGGACAAAACGATGGCTTGTCTTTTTTTAACAAATTTGAAACTGGCAAAATGATGACTTTAAACCTCCCTTAATTTCCCATTATAAGGTTTAATCAAAATTACTTGTATCAGTTAATTATATTAAAATTATAAAGTGGACTTAAAAAATAAATAACATATGTTTACAAAAATAGTAAACTATAAAAAAATTGAGGTCTCACATTTCCACTTCTGTAAATCGAGTGATATGTTAATAAAAATATCATGTAATATATGTTTTGAATTCGTCTCGATGTCCTCTAAAGCTATGAATAAAAAAAGTGTGTTCCTATTTAAAAACCCCAAGGTGACCTTGACTTTGCCAAGAGAACAAACTGTTTTCAAAATTTACTTTACTAATATCTATTGTGCACTTCATACCCTGCAAATATTGTTCTAAACTTTTTTTCGTAATGTGGCTGCAAGTGGGAGAAAAATCGTGAGTAGCATTACAGACAACACCCCGTATACATATACATATTTTCGTTTTCTGAAAGGCGTTGTTCCTTGAAACTCAAAGGGTGAAATTAATTTCCAACTTCCAAATCACTTCAAATTTTTACTACGAAATTACTACGAATATTACTACGAAAAATTAGCATTATGCAATCAGGCTAATATGGATGATAGAAAGACAATTGAATGGATAGTTCAAGGATTGCACAACATGCGGATTCGTGAATACTTAGGTCCTTTGGTAAAATATAAAAAGCCCAGTGAGTTATTAAGGGGCCTAATGGGTACCGATTCATTTTTTCAAGAACGAGCATCACATAAAAGTAACAAGGACACGAAAGGTCGATCGGAAGAAAAATCAGGTAAATTATTTATATAAAATTATTAACTAATCCCGATTTAGCTTTCGTTTATTCAATGTTAGTTTATCATTTAACAGGTAATATACGTAAATGTAACGACTGCATCTTCATTTCGCAACGTTTCTGATATAAATGAAATTGAATCGACTGTGGAAGCCATGGATTTAAAAACCTATAAACGGAGCCCACGACGCGGGAATTACCAAATTTGTGGCAGATGGGCTCTATTTTTATAGTATATGACACGATCGAGTCTTTCCGTCGCATACTCTATGAATCTAAATAGACCCAGGGCCGTGCCTGACGGGCGTTCATTGCGTGCACCGCACGCAGGCGGCCGAAATTAAGAGGCGGCCAAATCGTTACAAGTTGTTTACTGGGCAAAAATACAATCGGTTTGTTTTCATTAAGATACGAAGTAAAAACAGTTTCTCTAATCTAATCTATCTAAAAAGAGTTTCTCAGAAATAAGAAATGTATAAAAACTGATTATGTCGTTGTAGTATTTATATACCTAGTCATGCAGCGAATCCGAATTTTTTCGAACATTGCACGAGCGAAGAGCCGAAATAGTTTTTTCAATTGACCGGCGTCGCGTAAGCGGTCTTATTCGTCTTATTAGTCGTATTAGTCTATAGACTAGCGAGGATAAATCGTTATTTGTGTCCTGTGTGTGATTTTTTTTTTAATGTTATCCTGGGGGCGGCCATACAGACTGGCACGCAGGCGGCCATATACCCAGGCACGGCCCTGAATAGACCATAGTTACATTCTATACGCACTAACACCTACTTCGCGGCGTGCTGTCGAGTTATATGTATAGAAAAAAAATTGCTATACGAGCCTTGCCTATGTTCGACTGTCCAAAGGTTGACATGTTCAAGAAAACTTTTTAATTTTGCGCCGTCTCCGAAAAGGTTGAAATGTATTTAATAAACTACCTAACGAGTAAATAGGTTTCATTCATATATGTTACGTAATTGTATGATTGAATGAAATAGAAATTACTTCATTAGGAAATAGAAATTATTTTATACTTTTTAGTGCATTTCGAAGTCGGCGTATTTTTTTTCTTAACACTATGCCGTCCGCACGTCTAATCTAGATTTTTTTGTGTCGCACCGTGTGGTTTTTCGAGGTTCTTGTTTACTAATCTTATCGTCAGTTCTCATGTCTTAATCCTGCCCCTTTATTTTCTCGAAATTGTGGAGAAATACATATGTAATAAATATGTATGTGTATATATGTGTAATACATATGTCTGCGTAAATGCCATGAACATAATTAAGTAAAAGACAACATGGATATTCGATTTTCAATTCTTTTTCATTAATTAATAATAGTTAAATATGTTTGTTGGGTGGCCTCCCCCTCTTCCGCAGTCTCTTCTGCCACCGGTAAGGCTTTCGCCGCGTGCCTGCGACTGTTCCTCTCACTGCAATGTAAAATTTGAACTGTTACATAAGTTATACATTTTTAGAATTAATTCTTTATTATGTACGACGCAGATTGGTTAGCACTAGAACTACCAGCGTTCAATGTACATGACTTTTAAATCGGAAATAAAATAATAAAACAAAGGATGAAATATAAACATACCGTTCTACATACCGTAGTTCTTTATCTCAACACTAGGAACAACGTATATTTGAAAAAGAAACAATTTTACAAGTTTTATAATTTAAAAATAAGAAACTTTAAACAATTAATTTTGACCCCTTCGGTAGTTGTAGTGTTAATCATTTGTGTCATAGAATCTGTGATGCTTACCACGCAACGACTTAGCGCCTTCTTCCCCTTTTTGTAGCGACGGTTGTTGATGCTGCTATTGTTGCAGCTGTGCCTGCATTTGCTGCATCCGTTGCTGTAGCTGCATTTGTTGCAGCAAATTCATGAGTGCTTAATCTGAAAGAAAGAAAAGCGAAATATATATCTTGCTACGCGGAATTTTACGGCTAACCCTTCTCCGCCCGCGACCCCGCTGTACCCCCGCGGATACCCTATCGGCCTCCCCGATCTGAATCGCGACGATAACTGTCGTGGCGCCTCCGTGGATCCGCGAGCCGGTAACACTTCGGCGCC
Source organism: Megachile leachella (assembly GCA_963576845.1). Lineage (NCBI taxonomy): Eukaryota > Metazoa > Arthropoda > Insecta > Hymenoptera > Megachilidae > Megachile > Megachile leachella. Next base: position 15,458,267 of record OY756253.1, on the reverse strand, counting down.
CGATTCGAATCTGTTCGATATCGCTTTGATTTATCAATTGATTGGGCGTCAGACGCTTCTCAGCGTCGCGATAAGGAACTTAGGCGCGATCCGAGATTCTACGGTGGAAAGCGAATAGATTCGCGAAGATCTGTCTCCGCGGAAAAACGCGGAGACTAGAATCGGCGGCGGAACGGCTTGACAGCTCAGTAAGCGGACAAAATGGTAGAGTGGCGGGATTCTTTCTGGGTAAAAGAACTCGACGCGGATGCAAACGGGACGAGATAACTTGGAGTTCGTGGGGAGAGAACTCGACGCAGCGGTACAATCATTTTACTCTCGGCGCAAAACCGAAATTTGATTTATTCGGAATTTTGACTCGAAACCGTGATTGCCAATTCCTAAGTCCGAAAATGGTCGTCGATTTAGTCTCAATTCCCGGACCGGTACGCGACGCGACGGAATTAACTAAATATAACTTGGAAACTAACGAAACGCGACGCGATTATTCTAATTAAACGTAACGCGACGCAACGGGAAAAACGTGACGTAATTATACTACACGCGAGAAAACTTACGCACTTAAACTATCCGCGACGCGATTTATCCTATTTTACGAAGCGATTCTGTACCGGCGACCATCTAGAGAGAGAAGGCGAAGAATTGCGCGACAAACACGAAATACTCGGCACGATAACATACACTTACGTTCTACCCCGTACCAAGGGTTTGCGAGATTGAGATGTGGGAGGGCACAATATCGGCAAAGACCTACTCGAGGCGATACTTTAATCGTGGCTAACGCTGTGGTATTCCCCAGGACAGGTTCAGTGATCCAGCCGAGTGACGACTCGAGAGATTGAGAAGCGATCTTTCGTCGAAACGAAAAGTCCGGATGCCGGGATCTGCGATCGTCCGGACAGGAGCTCCCGGTTTTAACCTTCTAACTTAATCTACTTCCCTGCGATATAAAGCCACCCTGGTCACAATTTGCAGAACCTGCCTGGGAATAGCAAGCCAGGTGATCTACAACCCACGTTGCGATATTCTCGATCTCACGATCCTTTTACGCGCGAATCAAAAGGGTGGAGACTTACCGAGGTGTCCACGCACAGGCTCTTCGTTTCCGTTCTTCCTTGCGGAACGATATTCGCGTGATTTTCTATTACAATAATCTACTTCTACGCACGTGGCAAATGTCAGATACAGAATGTCTTCTAATGAGCCCTTGTGCCGGGTCGTGAGACACCTCGGGGTCTCCCCCACCTACGGCCGGAATCCCCGAATCTTCACGAAGTCTTCTTCGGCAGGATCTCCTCCTGCTCCGCCGCTCCTCTTCATGTATCATTGGGTCGCTACGGGGAGGTGACAGGGTATCGTCACTTTCCTTCGCTGTACGTTGCGTCGTTCGCTCGCTGGTTCTTTCCTCTAGCTCCGCACCCTCTCCTGTCCTATCGCAGGGTCCGAGCGGGGTAGCGGCAGGGCTGTGGTGCGTTCCTTCGACGTACGCCGTTCCCTCGCTGTTGTTGACATCTCTCCCCGGCGGTACATACAAAACATTACGGCGGCAGATTACATTTATATTAATTCGCGCGTTTCGTTCTCTTTCTAGATGGTTCTGCCTCTACGTATGACCCATTCGGACTCCCGCACAGTGGGCCAGAGCGGCGAATTAGCTGTTCATTTGTGAAAAATTCAATTTTCCTAGATCGATATGAAACAAACATATATTGCTTCCTAAATACCTGTCGAATTCAAAACCGATGAAATTAATGAAATTCATTAAAAATTATACTCATAATAAGCATTCAAAGATCAGACCTTTATGAATGCTATTTTTCACCGAAAAATTTACTCTTTTTCATATTGATGCCCTGACAAAAGTATTAAACATTTTTGCCAAATTCTTTTTTCCTTAATAAGCAGCATACGTTTATATTGAGAATACACATGCCATGACAAATATTATCTGTAGTTTATTAACAAAATAATTCTCAATGAACTAAAGATAATTTTCATAGTTGTTCATCTTTAGCAAGGGATATCTTTAAAAGTTCAAAAAGTTGAGTGCTCTACCATAGTGCAAAATTTTCAGCAGGATTTCCTTATTTTAATCCAAAAGGAATCATGTCCCCCCTCGTCCCACCGCAGAAGTTATCATTATTTGAAGCGTCGCGTGACACACGCTTTAGCAACACGTAGGTATATGTATATTGTGTATTTAGTCGAATAAACTTTACTATATTTTATTATATATTCTGTAAGTATATTAATTAATTCATTCGATTTTATTTCAAGAATATGTTATTTCAACATTTAACTTATATGTAGCAGAGTACGACTGGTTTTATATGCCATTAAGTTTGCACAAAATATTATTGCATGGTGCAGATATAGTACAAAGTGCTGGTTTGCCCATTGGGATGTTTTCTGAAAAAGCAATGGAGGCACGAAACAAAGATTTCTGAAATATTAGAAGAGACCACACACGAAAATTTTCGCAATTAGAAACATTAACGGACCTTTTTCAGACTTTATTATATATGTCCGATATTTTTGTTGCATCGCCCCAGAGTGCGATGCAGCTGTCTTTTTATTTTTACAAGGCAATAGATTAAGCATTTCGAACCGACCGTACAGGCAATAAGCTTATGAAGCCATTGACCATTTTAGCTAGCAAAAAATACCTTCGCGTCGGCAACCCAAGTCTATTGCTTGGGACCAGCATGTTTTAACTTCCTATTCCGTTATTTTTCAATCATCGTCGTCAGGGTCAGAGTGCTTTCTCACCTTATTACCTGCTACGGGTTTTTCCCAAATCGCGGTAACCTTCGCGCGTCGCCCCTTGGTTGCGGCTACTTCCAGGGGTGTCCAGCGCTTGTACGAGGGCGGTACCTATATTTTGTACGAAGGTGTCACCTCAAAAATCACTACCAATGAGAAAACAAACCCCCTTCCTAGTTACCGATTCCGAGGTGATGTCAGTAGTTATTTTGGCGGAAACCGACAGAACACGTTACTATCTATCAGAACACATTAATACTTCAGAGAACACGTTAACATTTCATAGAACTCAGTAATATCACGAACAACGCATATCGAAACGAACATAGTCCGTGAAACACACTTAAATCACGAAGTGAAACCATTGTATATCGCGAATATAATCGAACTTAGTTATATTTCAAATAATAAACACTTAGGGTTACAAATCAAATCGATTAATACCTTAAACTTCCTTTCTTATAACACGAATCGAATCGAACATTACATCACGGACATCATCAAAAATCAGAGTCAGCGTACATTAAATTGTGATTGGCTCAGAATAGTGTCGGGTGCCTGAATTCGCACTGTTCAACGCAACAATTTTAATATCTTCAATTTTTTCAGAAAACAGAAAAATTTAGAAAACACGTTCGGGTTTTAATATTTTCAAGAATGAAATAGAAAAATTAATGTTACAAGACCTACAGTATGATGACGATGATACATAAATAATAATAAATAAATTTTAGATTAATAAATTAATATATTGTAAAAACCTGGTAAAAAGTGTATCTATTTCTGTTCATAAAAATTGTTTCCATGTTACAATTATGTTTACGTTAATAAAAATTATGCTTATAAACCAAACGTCCACATTGAGAGTATAGTATATTCACTAACTTTTTGAAATATAACACTTATTTTTGTTTCATTTTTAACTTTTTCGGTAAGAAAATAATCCGGTGTGATTAAATGTAATAATGATACTTGTTTTAAATGCTGAAACGACGCATCGACTGCTTTACTTTCGTTTTAAGTCTTGAAATAATGCTACAATTGGCCGTGAACAACTAATTCGCCGCTCTGGCCCACTGTGCCCCGAGGGGGTTCCTTGTGAAGGGTATAAAATACCACGTCACAATCTTATGTACATTTTCTTGAATCATGCATGCAAACACAAATTGTTGTTTTAATTTCCATTTGTACGCGGCGCTGTATGCGTGTTTCGGACACGAGATCGCGCGGGTCGAGGATCGGCAAAAGTCAGTCGATATGTATAATAACATGGCGAGAAGAACACGCGGTGTGTATTTCTACGCAGAATAAAGGACGTATTTTGTGATTATTATCTTTATCGTATTAAAATTGCTTGTGTATATTTGTTATCCCAGTACGCCACGCGAACTTATAAACAACACGTTGTGATTGTTTGTACATTAGAATGGTTTCGAGTATATCTTTTAGGGATTTCATTTACCATTGTAACGGATTGCAACAGGTTTAAGCTACTCGCGTCAAAAAAGGATCTAAATCCGAGGATAGATCGATAGTTCGTTAAACTGACTGAATTTAATTATAGTATAGGGTATCAGCAAGGCACGAGTAATACAGTCGCGGTTGCGTTAAGTCGAAATCCGGTCGAGGACACGAAGGAAGTTGAATTAACCGGATTACCCGTGTTAAGAATACAAATTTCGACGGATTAGGTTACAACGATGCAACGTAGTAGTAAGGAAACTATAAATGTTCGCGATAGATTCGAAGAAGGGTGCACCAAAACTCATGAGAAGTTTTCAATAAGGAATGCTCGAGTTTACCGAATTACGAAGGGACGATGGCGTTTATATGTCCCAGAAGAACTGCGACACGAAATTGTATTCAAAACACATAAAAATTTGTGCCACGTAGATAAAACGTTAGCCGCGATTAAAGAAGCGTATTATTTACCACAAATGCGGAAAGTTGTGACTGAGTACGTAAATCGATGTATTAGTTGTTTGTATCATAAAAATCAATCAGATAAGCCTCAAGGATTTTTGTTTCCGATAGATAAGGGTAACCAGCCGTTTATTGATGTTCACATGGATCACTTAGGTCCTTTTATAAAAACCGAGCGTGACAATGTCTATGTAATTGCGGTAATATGCGGATATAGTAATTTTGTTTCATTTTTCACTCGACTCTGGAATATTCCATCGACTGAAATATTAATCGTTATGTGAAAGCAATAAGAGGTAAAAGAATTTAAATGTGACTTACTCATTGAGCCACAAATTATTCTGCTTAGAAAAAATTGGATCATTTTACCGATTGGAATTATTTTCAACCATTCGGTAGCTGTCAATCAGCCGTTAACATGGAGAACACGGAATCAATGAATTGTCGACACGATTACTTTCACTTTTCGCTTTAACGCCTTGAGTCACAAATATATAAACGTGCATAAAATTTGCTAAAAATAGTAACTAATTATAATTTTATTCTCAACAAAGCTAATCGATTGCTTTGATAATATTCAATTATTATTAGTACATATAACTTATAGTGTTCAATAATATCATTTATCATTGTATAATTAAAAGTATTCTTTATGATATTACTGGTTAACTGAAATAAATATATGATATTATTCGAACACAGGTGGTATGACGATAAACATGTTAAAACTATTTTCTATGCTGGCTTTGAAAGGAGCTGATTTTTCTAATTATTTACACTCTCTTCAATAAATATGCAATATTTCTTTTTTTGTTAACGGCGGCAGAAATGTACACTTCGAGAAATGTACACGAGAACCTGTACCCACTGACCCTACACCGGTGGGTTATTATACTTCGTTTGAACAAATATGCAATACTTGAATTTGTTTAAGCGATTATTCCCTATATTGAATAACACTCCCTCACAAATTTTGTTTCCGAATTTTGTAATCTTCGCTGTATAATGTTATCCCCGAAATCGAGCGATACGGACACAAATTCGATGTGTTATTAATAATAATCCAAAAAAGAACTGACAATACTATGTAATGAGAAAGGAGAAATAAAGTTTAATGTACGTAAAAGGAGACAATGTAAGCGCGTGATTTATAACTATATTCGTGCCTTTTCGGTAGACATGCTACATTTCCCTCTCCCGCTCATAAGCATGCGACAAAAACGAAAGATACACTGGTTTAGCAACATATGTAAATAAATTAATAAAATCATTTATAAAGTGCTGTTCCGAATGTACAACGGAGTACAATACGCGAGGATTTCGTAGGTAGTTTATGATGGGTCCGGGTCTAACAGTTATTTTAGCCATCGCCGGCAATTTAGTTTTACATTTTTTCGAACAATACCTTTAGAATTTCTAACTTTCATTTCGTCTTCAATAACTATTCCATCATAAAGGGGGTTTTTCGCGAAGGGTCACCGAGGTCGGGCCTCGGTTTCTTCCTAGCGGTACATTTTAGGACAACGCGCGTGTCACGTGAAGGGAAAAACACCAGCGTTGCCGACATTTGAGATCCTCCCGTACTCATCAGTATTTAATAACGCGGAAAAAATTCTTTTGCCTAAATTAGAAATTGAAAATATGTGGAATAATATTTCGGAAAAAAAATATTAATGGTGATTTTTTCCAAATTTACAGAATTTAGTATATACAGTTTTGTTTCCTCTGCATTCTAATGCCGAAGCAGAGAGAATATTTTCTATCGTTGCAAACGTGAAGAATAAAAAGAGAAATCGGTTGTATATTGCATGTTTAAACATGGTTTGTACAATACGTTCAAATTTTCATAATAATAATAGTGTTAATTGCACGACTTTCCAAGTAGATTCAACAAATTTAAAATTGAACAATTGTAAAAATTTATATTTGTCTAATAATGCTCATAATGATTCAGTAACAGTATTTGATGGATGTTTGTAACCCATTTGAATCACGCGCGTTAGACCGGATCGGCGATGTTCGGTTGATCGAGGATCGATCTGTATGAAGTTATACGCACGCCGTTTTTCCCTTCTTCCTGTATGTATTCAGTTCGGTGACGAATCGTTGTATTTCATAGTATGTATTATTAATCATTATCAATAAACATTATTTAGTTTTAACAACAACAGTATTGATCACAAAAGCCTATGTTCCTTGCGACGGTTATTAGAACCGCGTCACTCTTATACCTGCGATGCTTACAATAATTATTCAGAAATCAATTAACGGCATATGAAGAGGTATAAAATATCTAAATTTGTAAAATATTGTAAAAATAATGATATTTTTAATAAAAATGCTTCTCCTCTCTTCACCTCCTCCTTCACCTTCTCCTCTCTCAAATACTTTCTCTCTAAACCTCTCTTCACAGGAGGTGATTTCAAATTATATATCTAATAAACATTGTTACAAACAACAAATTCCAAAAACACGTATTCTCTATTTTAGTCCATACTTTACATGCACAAAGTTACAAAAAAATAAATCAACATTTAGTACAAAGATTTAAACAAAAATGATAAATTTTCAAAATATTATTTAAACAAATAAAGTTTACTAAAATTTTCTTGCGCACAAAAATTCCTCATTTAAAGACCATCAATTTTAAAAGAACTTTTAATTATCTCCATTAATCCCCGAGATATTCCCAAAAGTATGATTTCAATCCTTAACTTTGAAGGCTATTTTCACCTCTTGAATATGAATGATGGCCTATACAAAAAAATACGTGTCAAATGTTTTCTTGAGAACTATCTTTTACATAAGTTTCATTAAAATCGGTGTGTCGCGGTTCGATATGTTTCCTTGTAAAGTATAGCACATTTGCTATGTTTAACAAATGAATAAAGCGATAGTCAATTTTTTCTCTTGTCCGCGTCCCAGTCATCGTCGCGCATTCTACACGAGCGGTTCAGTAGTTTTTGATAAAGTTTAATACGTTTTTTTTCCTTAAAATACAGTAAATATTCGATATCTGCGACTCTCTCGGGTCTGAACTGTCGCACATATCGTACAGGTCCTACATTGATTGATGTTTTGCCGAACGTAGAAAAGGACAGAAGAGAAAAATAACACGGGCGCCAGTCGCAGATATCGTAAAGGTACTACATTTCGGGCGAAGGAGACCGAACGTAAACAAACAGCGACCTTCCAGAAGGACACTCCTAATGCAAATATAAAACTTCTTTATTTTTGACTTTTTCGTTATCAAACTTTTACCAACTGATTCTTGACATTTTTCCGATTAAAATGAGACCAAACATGACATAATTTGGACTATATTTATTGGTTTAATTGACGATAAAAGTTTCTGGCGCAGAGGAGGATAACGAGTGAGAAAGAAAGAGACGCTGCGATCATGGCAGGCGGCAAAGATCAAAAGTCTGTTCAATTGTTTAAAATCCTAATGCATTGCTAACTTTTTTATTTGTAATCTAATTTTTGTACAACTTTCTCCATCATATTCGTGACATTTTCCTGATTAAAATGACACTAAACACGACGTAATTCGGAATATATTTACTTTTAATAACTTTTTAGAGCAAACTTTTCGATACGCACTCTTAAAATCATAAAGCCATTAGGTCTATCTTTCATCCTTGAAATATTTTTGAACAAATAACAGCTGTCTTTTGCAGCTGTTTATTACGTGCAATTTGAAGTTACATTTGTTTTCCTACTTAGCATGTTTTTTCTAGACCTAGCAAGCTTTATGACTTTATTACTGTTGAACCGTTAAGTAACAAGCAACAGCGTAGTTTTCTCTTCGGGTCAAATTTAACCTAATGTTAGAAAATCCTAAAACACCCCACAATAAGTTGTACCGGACGAGTTGCACATGGTCACGATGCAACGACCTCGACGACGACGAGGTTCCTCGCTGCGACGCACAGTGGGCCAGAGCGGCGAATTAGCTGTTCACGGCCAATTGTAGCGTTATTTCAAGACTTAAAACAGTCGATGCGTTGTTTCAGCATTTAAAACAAGTATTGTTATTACATTTAATCACACCGGATTATTTTCTTACCGAAAAAATTAAAAATAAATCGAAAATAAGTGTTATGTTTCAAAAAGTTAGTGAATATACTATACTCTCAATGTGGACGTTTGGTTAAGCATAATTTTTATGAACGTAAACATAATTGTAACATGGAAACAATTTATATTAATACATAAATATATCTTTTATTAAGTTTGTACAATAATTTGTTGATATAAAATTTATTTATTGTTGTTTATGTATCATCGTCGTCATCGTCTTGCAGGTCTTCTTGAATCAATAATTTTTGTATGTCGTCTTTGAAAATGTCAAAACGGGAACGTGATTTATAAATTTTTCTATTATCTGCCGAAATGAAAGATATTAAAATATCGGATGTATACAGTAAGGTGTGGAAAAGGTCCGTTAATGTTTCTAGTCGTGAAAATTTTCGGGTGTGGTCCCTCCGAATATTTCGGAAATCTTTATTCCGTGCTTCAATTGCTTCTTCTGAAAACATCCCAATAGGCAATGCAGCACTTTGTATTATGTCTGCTCCGTGTAATACTATTTTGTGCAAGCTTGATGGCATATAAAACCAGTTGTATTCCGATATATACAAGTTGAACGTTTCCATCGCATATTGTTCAAATAAAACGGAGTCAATTTGCTTATAGCTTGATAATGCTACTAAGACGACTCCAATTCTTTTGATGAGCTCTGCGTTTACACCTGCAATATTATTTATTATTGTATTATTTAGTTACTTTTCTATGTACTACTTACTTTTTATTATATAAGATAATGAAATACCTGTAATATTTGCCGCAGTTACATAATTTTGGAAAAATATTCTGGCCACATTTCCGGTATTCGTGGTACCAGAACCTGCCTTCGGGATGTCGACTAGTATATGTAATTCCTCTTTTAATTTTTTTTGAACCATTTTCTTCCTCTGTTCATAGTGTTCCTTGTCCGTATTTCGCACTTGCCACTTTTTGATCTCCAAGCGATACGAAATATGAAGAATACATTCCATGCATCTTATCCAAGCATGCAAATTTGATATGCCATATTGATAAAAGTCAACATTTATGGGCAATGTTTTCAAAATATTTATATCGTTCATATTTCGTGGTGTGGCTTTGCAAATCGAACATGTCTGACTTGATGTTTCTGTAATTGCACTAAATGTTTTGCCATCTATCATTGTTAATTTAAAATGGTATTTTACATTAATATTCCTGTCGTGGAATTTAACAGTAAACACCGACAAATTTGAAATTTGTTGCTCTATTTTTTTACTGTCTTTAGTTATAAGTTCCGCTGTTTCGTGTTCAAAGAGCAGCTTAAGCGGTCGGCAAAATCTTGTTGAAGATGGGCACGGATTAATCCACAAAACATTTCCATTTGATTTTAAAACAATAGGCACCATGCATATCGCAAATAAAAATTCATCGGTTAAATTAATGTTAGAAAATTGTTGATTATATGTGGAGTGATCTGCACTTCCGTCACAGCCCCATTTGAATAAAAAATGTACAGTCTCCGGTACATTTTCGCTGTCTACAATTTCCTCTAAATATTTAAATAATCTTTTTGTTGTATGGTCTGCAAGACTTTGGACATTGACCTCAGCAGAAATGTCGTTCACTATAATGGATGCTGGGTAACATTCTTCTTTTGCCTCTCGAATACTATTGTAAGGTGGATAAATATCGGCATTTCGTTTCTTTGCACCTACCCTCATGGATTTATAGCTTTCTTTGGTATAATCGCCATCAAGGAATAAACATAACGCTTCCTCTAAAGTATATTTAATTGGTTCTGCTATTCGTTTCCCGCTTACATTTACGTACTCCTCTGCTGTTTTTATTATTTTCGCAGTATTACGTTTACCACTTACATATAAAGCTGAACAAGCTGCATAAGTTAATTCGTCACAAGAAAAGTTGTGTACTAATGGCTGGACTCTTCTTCTTTTGGTACTTACAGATAAAGCATTAAAATCTGTATCAATAGGTTTCAGTGTACTAATATTCGCTGTACTTGTGGATGGCATGCTTCTTAACACTGTACTTGGATATATAAAATCATTTTCTAGCCATACCTCATTCTGTTTTAGAAATCTTGCCTCTGTGTAGTTAGCTTTTACCCACCTCTTCTTTGCTGTGGTGCAAAATGCTTTTAATCTCGTCTTCAACTCTTCATGATTTTCTTGAGGAAGTTGTAATTTCTCAAGAATTACTTCTAATAAGAATAAATAATCGCCCACATCTTTTCCTGCTCTTCTTAATATAAAGAATAAATCTTTATATTTGCGGAAATTATCCATTCTTTTATTTCCAGATAATTTATCTAGATATCAGAAGAGAAAATGTTAAATGCAAAATTATGGAAATTATATGTGTATAAGTATCTCTATACTTACCAAATATGAGATGAAGAAGGAAAATTGTCTAAAGCACTGTGAATATAACTGAACTGAACTAGCCACGAACCGTGTATTTTAAGAACTGTACTTGCGACGATGATTTTCCAAGGTTTATATAGCCTTGTCCTACGACAAGGATAAAGAACAAACCACGTGGACGGAAAAGCGCGGGTGAAAAAAGGTGCTAAAATCCTAGAGAAAGTGCCCGCGTGGATAGCGGGAAAAAAACCTGGCATGTGCATATCTGGCTCCCAGATGCCGGAACTGATCATAGCCAGGGTTGCACAAAACCTTAATGGCATATATTGAAGATATATTGCTTCAAAGTTCGCTTCATAGCTAAATGTATATAGATAAATAAACAATACATACTTACAGACTGCAAAATAATTGTAATGTACTTTATGACTGCCGTATAAATCTCACATGATTTAAGGCAATAATAAATAAACAATACATACTTACAAAATACATAAAAAAAATATAATAATGTCTATTCGACTAAATAAACTGTTAAATTCGTATGTACTGGTGTACTGAATTTTAGATGATGTAGCAAATGCTCACTTTGCTCTTTCTACTAAAGATTCGATTTATTTAATGTGTTGCTTGGATGTTACAAAAATTCTGTCTTAAAACTAGCGGGTCTGTCTTTTTATTAACTTTTGTATGTGGGCGTATATTCGAAGGTGAGGCTGAAACGCCTTTTTTTGGAAATGTCGGGGGTTGTTCTTCCCTTTCCTCGGGGTACATGTTTGGAAAAACCCAAGTTGGCGTGCAGGTAGGGAATATTTTTACCGATCGTTTATGGGGTGGTTTATTGCGGACGATTATGACAGGGAAGTGATTAAGTTTGGAAAGCTGACCGTAATTTAGTTTTTTCCTTGAAAAATAGATGTGGATATATAAAAATCAAAGTTAAAGATTTGAAAGAGACCCTTCCTGCTTATAACCTAACGGCGCTCTTAACATAAACAATATGTATATGCCTACGTGTTGTTGAAGCGTGTGTAACATCCCTGGAAGAGTGTTTTTCTTTTTGACAGTTCTATGTTTAGTTCAATTGCCCACCGTGAAAATAGTTTAGTTACCGACAGTATTAAACTATTACCGACAGTATATAATTACCTTATGTATAAATTTCGACGGTCGGTAACTGGTGTTATATACATTTTGATTTATATTAATTATTTTATGATTTTCATTTAAAATAGATAGTATGTTTCATAAAGACAATCGAATGTTTAGTTAGAATAGTTAAAACAAGATTTATGTATTATTTTATAGTTATTCTAATAAATGTATTATTCTATAAGGAAAACTCCGCAATGCTATGTGTCTACGTGCCGCGAAGCTAGCCCCGAATTTCCTGGAATTCTTGCGTTACCCTAGAAAAGGATAGCAAACCATTTTACAATTCGGACATTATTAATTATTAAAAACTATTAGTTAAACAAATCAAACAATACAGATCAGGCGTACTAATATTATGTTATTCGGAACTAAAGTCAGATATTAGTTTAGTATAGTATATATTGTAAATTATAATATTATTCAATAGAATATTCTAGAAGCATCGTACGCTTATACATTTAGCTCCGATCCGTATAGAAGTCGTGCGTAGTACATAGAAAAAGATAGAAAATGCAATTTTATTAAAACACTACTAAATTACTATTTTATTATCAGAAATATAGACCATTATGTAGAATGCGATATTAATAATGTAATTTAACCGATCGTTTGCTCAATTAATGTCTAATTATGGATTTATATGACAATTATATATTTCGACGTTATGGGGGTATTCCGAGAATTTGCCAATTGAACAAGACGGAATCCTTGGAAATGAATTTTTTCAAAATACTGAAGCAGTCATTAATTATCCAAAATCTATTGTGATTACCAAAGACTTCACAATACCATTCGAAGATCCAGTAATTCAAATAAAACCCAGGGAAAGAGACGTGATTCCAATTAAAGTCTTAAACACTAATGTCAGCACCGGATACGTTCCTAAATTAAACATAAATTCTAAATTACATATCGGTAACGCTATTGTCACTAATAGAAACGGAGTAGCATTCATATACGCAATTAACGTTTCCTCTGAAGAAATTAAAATTCCTATGCCAGAAGTAGAATTACAACCATTTGAAGAATCACCCATCGAAAATTTGCCTTCACCAGATACACCTAGAGTACAAAAATTATTTAATCTATTACGCTTAGACCATTTAAACTCTGAAGAAAAATCTAGTGTCGAAAATCTAATTAGGAAACATGCAGACCGATTTAATTTGCCGGGAGAAAATCTAGCAGCAACAAATAAAGTGCATCATCGCATCATTACTACCGATGATGTACCAATTAATGTTAAACAGTATAGATATCCACAGTACCATAAAGAAGAAATTAATAGCCAAATAGACGACCTTCTCCAAAAAGGTATTATAGAACAATCCACCTCACCTTATAACTCGCCCCTATGGATTGTACCTAAAAAAGAAGACTCTCAAGGTAAAAAGAAGTGGAGACTAGTAATCGACTTTAGAAAATTAAACGAGAAAACAATTGGTGATGCATATCCTCTTCCTAACATCACTGACATCCTGGATCAATTAGGAAGTGCCAAATATTTTTCAATTTTTGATTTGAAGTCGGGATTTCATCAAATTCCCATGCATCCTGATGATAAGAGTAAAACTGCATTTTCAACCCCCTATGGCCATTATGAATTTAATAGAATGCCGTTCGGACTGAAGAATGCACCGGCCACTTTTCAAAGACTAATGGACAATGTACTATCTGGACTTCAAGGGATAGAAATATTCGTGTACTTGGGCGATATAGTGATCTATGCCAGTTCACTTAGGGAACACGAAATTAAGTTCCATAAATTAATGGAGAAACTCAGAGATGCCAACTTGAGCCTACAGCCTGATAAGTGTGAGTTTTTGAAAAAAGAAGTAACATACTTGGGCCATATCATCAATGAAAACGGGGTGAAACCAGACCCTAAGAAAATAGAAGCAGTAGAGAAATTTCCAGTACCAGAAACAGTAAAAAACGTAAGGCAATTCCTAGGACTCTGCGGGTACTATAGGAGATTTATTAAGGATTTCTCTAAGTTGGCCAAACCACTGTCGGATCTGACGAAGAAAGAGCGGAAGTTCGAGTGGACACATCTCCAGCAGGAAGCCTTTACCATCCTTAGGGAAAGTTTATGTAAAGAGCCGATCCTAACGCATCCAGATTTCAACAAACCATTTAATATTACCACAGATGCGTCAGGCATAGCAATTGGAGCTATCCTCAGCCAGGGTGAAATTGGAAAGGACCAACCTATCGCATACGCTTCAAGAATCCTTAACCCTGCTGAAACACGGTACTCGACCACAGAGCGAGAATTACTCGCCATTGTCTATGCAGTACACTATTTCCGCCCATACGTCTACGGAAGAAAATTCTTCCTCATCACGGACCACAAACCCTTGGTCTGGCTAAACAACGTTGCTGATCCAACATCGAGGTTATTACGCTGGCGAATCAAGCTAAGTGAGTACGATTACGAAATTAAGTACAAAGCTGGAAGTTTGAACGCTAATACGGACGCACTATCCCGTAATCCCGTTCAGACGAAAATACTACCAGTCAATTCCAAAAGGCCTCGACCATCAACTACCAGCACTGACACTAAGAGAGAAATCAAGAAGAAAAAGGAGTGGCATCAATATAAGACTCGTCCACGAGATTCAGCTACATCTAGCCCGAGAGAAGTTAAAAAGAAAAAGGAATATCATCAACATAAAACTCGACCACGAGATTCCACTACAACTAGCTCCAGAGAAATTAAAAGAAGAAAAGAATGGCACCAATACGAAACCCGACCACGGGAATCAACATCCAGTTCGCGAGAAGTTAAGAAGAAAAAGAAATTTCACCAATATCCTACACGTCCATTAGAAGAGACAAGTATTGACCGACTGCCAAATAAACGAAGAAGGAGAATAAAACAAGAAGAAACCTCTGATGATTCGAACTATTATGATACGGACGATTCAGATGACGAAATTATTAGCCAGAGAGGAAATGAAGAATCTAAAATAGTGGTACAAGCAGAAATACATCCACCACCCTCAGAATTTAGAGTAAAAACTCCGCCACCATTGATTCTGAGGAAAAACGATCCTGTAGTAATTGGGGATGAAATAGAAGAATTAGATGAAGATGCCATAATACCTAAACACCTATTCAAAGATCCTCCTAAAATTAACGCCAACTCTTCCTCTCCAGAACCCCAGGAAGAAGAAACTCCTCCTATTACACCTGAAATTTTAAACAAAACCGGTCCAGTAACTCCTATTAAAATTAAAAGAGAAGGTGGAGAACTTACTGTTAGCAAAGCAAGGAAACCGAAAATAATAGAAGAGATAGTGAGTTCGATAACAGAAGTTAAAGATCATCTTTGGACTAGGAAGGGACCAGTAGCAGTATTCTGGAACTCTCAGGGAAATCCTCTTGACCCTGAATCAGAATTGTTCATTAAAAGAAGGAAGATCAGACCAGCACCTAGGAAAGAAATTATACAAATTAAACTAAAGAAACAATGGTTGTTTGGCATAACAGTAACATCGAAAAAGGAATTACCACAAATTCTTAGGAAACTTGCGTTACTCCTTCAGAAACACAAAATTAGTGAGATTAGCTTACCAAATGATAAATATCTTAGGAAATTAGTATACATAATCTTTGCTGACATACCCATTCGAATCACAATCTGTACAGGTGATATTAAGACTCCGTCATTTGAAGAAAGAATTCCCATTATCCAGGAGAATCATACTACTCCCACTGGGGGACATAAGGGAATCAGGAAGACTTATCATCGTGTTAGAGATAACTATTATTGGAAGAATATGAAAAAAGATATAGCTGATTTTGTTAAAACTTGTATAGATTGTCAAAGAAATAAGTTAGTACGCATCAAAAATAGAGAACCGATGGTCATTACAGACACTCCATTGGACGCATTTGACAAAGTTTCATTAGATATATTAGGACCATTACCTTTGACTTCAAAAGGGCATAGTTACATATTAACAATTCAAGACAATCTAACTAAATACTCCATAGCAGCACCTATTGTATCGATAACTGCAGAGGATGTTGCCAAGGCATTCACTGAGCACTTCATTTGTAAATTTGGTAGCCCCAAAGCAATTTTAACGGACCAGGGAACATGCTTTATGAGTTCCTTGATGAAAAAGCTCGCAAAAATATTCCACATTCAGACATACAGGACTTCATCCTTCCATCCTCAGTCAAACGGTTCCCTAGAAAGAAGCCATCAAGTTTTAATAGAATATTTAAAACATTTTCTCACTCAAGAAAAACAATGGGACGATTGGTTACCACAGGCAATGTTCTCATATAATACAAGTATACATGAAGGAACTAAATTTACACCTCATGAATTGGTATATGGCAGGAAAGCACGGCAGCCATCAAATTTTCCAATTGAAGAAGAAGTGTGTACATACCCAGATTACGTGGATAATCTTATTACAAAATTACACAATTTCCGAACCACTGCGCGAAATAATTTAAAATTGTCAAAACATCGTCAGAAATTTTATTACGATAAAAAGATTCGACCTACACAATATGAAACAAATGAAGATGTATTTCTTCTCAAACCACCACGAAAAAACAAATTAGAGAAGGAATACTCTGGTCCATACAAAATTATAAGGACCATAGAACCTAATAATGTAGAGTTGCAAATCGGTGGAAGAAACAAAAAACGTATCGTTCATAAAGATCGCATTAAGAGGGCCCATCTACCAATAAGGGATCAAGAATCGATAGAGAGATGAGCATGCGCGCGATCAAGGATAGAGTAATTCAAATTTCCCGCGCTTTGTTTTGCAATAACGAATCGCGTCAGAACGCAGGCTCACTGTGAAGTATTCAAACGCATATATAATTGCTTTGTTAAATTTTCAAAGTAAATTCCAAGAAAAAAAACACAAAATGGATCAGAGAAGGAATATATTAAACGCAGTCTGCGTTAAAGATATTAATCTAACTTTTTTCTTCAAATACAACCCGTTAATGAGAAGATTATGTATAAATTGTATTGCTGGTGCACAACCTAACCTAACCCGGAGGCGAAAAAACAATGGTGGAGCATAGGCAAGACTCAAATTTCTAATATTATTTAACAAATTAATATAATTTGGTATATATATATGTATATATTTGTGCATATAGGATCGCATTTTGTCGTCCGGCAGGACTATGCAGTAAGGAAAAGTCACTGCGTAAAGTGTCGAAACATATTGTCTCATATAATGCCAGCAATCGCTTGCAGCGAATGCAGCGAAAAAATAGCTAGTATGGATGAAGAGGAAATTGAAGCCTATAATGATGGAGTTCTATTGAATATAGGAGGTGGTTATCCAATTGTGGAAATTGAAAACATTGGGCCCCAAATACATCTCCATATGCATTAAAGAAATATAAATATGTATATATAACTATATTTTGTTAAAAAAAAAAAAAAAGAGAAGAGAGATATTTTAATTTCATTTGTATTCCATAAATAAATTCTTTTTTTTTGTTAATATTCTTGGTAAATAACGGTGTAAAAATTTATTACCCGCTATACATATATTCTACAATATTCAAACGAACAAAATGACGCCATATTAATTATTGTAAAAATGGCGAGAAGGGCAGGCAAAAAGGTTTTGTTCAGAAATTTAAAAACTAAATTGAGGAAGAATTTGAGCAAGGTAATTAAAAAATATATCAAAATACGTGCATATATAACTAAATAAACCATAATTTCTATATAATTAAGGAGGATTCCACTAATAAGTGGAATTTAATTAAAATCGAAATACCCGATTCCCCGTATAAGGATTATAAGAAAATAAGCAATCCTAAAGATCCAAGAAGGAAATATTGGAAGTTGTTATGGTTGTTTGGGCAAGGAGCTGCGTCACCCAGAAATAATGAAGACAACTGCCGCTGTACAAAATGTATTATTTACAAATTCGCCAAACAACAGTCTCTGGAGGACCAGAGACTTTCATAAGGGGGAAGGTGTAACATCCCTGGAAGAGTGTTTTTCTTTTTGACAGTTCTATGTTTAGTTCAATTGCCCACCGTGAAAATAGTTTAGTTACCGACAGTATTAAACTATTACCGACAGTATATAATTACCTTATGTATAAATTTCGACGGTCGGTAACTGGTGTTATATACATTTTGATTTATATTAATTATTTTATGATTTTCATTTAAAATAGATAGTATGTTTCATAAAGACAATCGAATGTTTAGTTAGAATAGTTAAAACAAGATTTATGTATTATTTTATAGTTATTCTAATAAATGTATTATTCTATAAGGAAAACTCCGCAATGCTATGTGTCTACGTGCCGCGAAGCTAGCCCCGAATTTCCTGGAATTCTTGCGTTACCCTAGAAAAGGATAGCAAACCATTTTACAATTCGGACATTATTAATTATTAAAAACTATTAGTTAAACAAATCAAACAATACAGATCAGGCGTACTAATATTATGTTATTCGGAACTAAAGTCAGATATTAGTTTAGTATAGTATATATTGTAAATTATAATATTATTCAATAGAATATTCTATTAGCTCCGATCCGTATAGAAGTCGTGCGTAGTACACAGAAAAAGATAGAAAATGCAATTTTATTAAAACACTACTAAATTACTATTTTATTATCAGAAATATAGATCATTATGTAGAATGCGATATTAATAATGTAATTTAACCGATCGTTTGCTCAATTAATGTCTAATTATGGATTTATATGACAATTATATATTTCGACGTTATGGGGGTATTCCGAGAATTTGCCAGACTGGCGAGTATAAAAGCCGGAGCGAAACTCGCTCAAATCGCAGAACAGTTTTCGAAGTCGAGCCAGCTAGAAGTCTTCAGATAAGTATAACCGGAACAATTTTCGCTGTAAAGAGCCGCAACGAGTCTTAATACTTGACTGGTAAAGCGGGTATACGCCATTTGGATACTTGGTCGTGGGTCGTTCTAGTAGCCAGTGAACAACAGGCTCCCCATACAAACGGTCTCGTATCTGAAACTCCGTTAGGAGAGTGCTATATCTAGCGCCAAGAAAGGCTAAGATATCGAAACGATAGCTCTCAGCTACTCATATTTGATTTTTGTCGGATTGCTAACGCGCCGTCGGATTCTCGGAGTTCGCTCTGGGTAGTTTCGTAGCCAGCTAACGCAGGCTCCCCATTTGAGCGGCTTGGTCTCTGAAGCCCGTGTCTTTTGGGTGGCAGTTCAGCAATTACGATTTCATATTAGAATCAATTGATTTGCTACCCTGTCGAACTTATACTGTTCACCCTTTTCCTGTATCGTTGGGTCGTTCTAGTAGCCAGTGAACAACAGGCTCCCCAATTAAGCGATCTGGTTTTGGCTGTCAGCGTTCGTTTTGACAAAGAGGGTCATGTACAATTAGTTATCGAGTCAGACTAAAAGAGTAATTGTTCCGAGGTAGTAATTTATTAGATTCAGACAAATCTTGAAATTTTGAATTAAGGAAAGAATATTGTTCTGTCATCAGCGTAATTTCAGTAGTCGACTACACCGCGTTAGATATCAGATAAAATTGTTAATCTGTCTAATTTTGCGAAAGCGTATTTAGGTACACTTAGAGAATCACACTTAGGTCGTGTTCCTCGCTGCGGTAGACTATCAAGCGCTAATATTATTAATAATTTCGTAAAAGATCTTTTTCATTATATAAACTACAAACGTATTAATCAATATAAATTCTGTAATTGCGATAGCGTTCGAGACGAGAACCGAATAATTTAGGATATCGAATTCAATTAATTATATAAAAGCGAAGTTAGCTTTATACGAAAACAGACTTAGGTACGATTTAATATAAAGTATTACCTAGCGAGAGTCATTTAGTTAGATTCATAATTATCTATTGCGTATTGCTTAATTTGTCAAGTTCTATTATTAATATTATATCAAGTCTATTTAGTTTCGTTCATCAAGTTAATATACTTTTTATATTTTGTTGTTATTTGTTATTTGTTAAATTCATTAGTTTTAGTAGATTTATTGAATAAATCTTGTTGTTGAAAGATATTGACCTGTGGATTTCACTCCTTAACCGCACACCACACGAATCCCACAATCTTTAGATTTAGTTATTTTCCAAAACGAGTCGTTTAATTGGTAAAAGCCGCTCTTTACCTAACTAGCGCTGTTAACTTCTGAACTTAGGTTCCAGAGTCGTTACACGTGTGTCACGCGCCGCTTCAAATAATGATAACTTCTGCGGTGGGACGAGGGGGGATATGATTCCTTTTGGATTAAAATAAGGAAATCCTGCTGAAAATTTTGCACTATGATAGAGCACGCAACTCTTTGAACTTTTAAAGATATCCCTTGCTAAAGATGAACAACTATGAAAATTATCTTTAGTTCATTGAGAATTATTTTGTTAATAAACTACAGATAATAATTTGTCATGGCATGTGTATTCTCAATATAAACATATGATGCTTATTAAAGAAAAAAAAATTTGGCAAAAATGTGACAGAGTTTAACGCTGGTTTATTATTAGATATAAAAAGTGTATTAATAAGTAAGGATTACAGTATAATTAATAGATATAAATTCAAGAACTCGTTAGTGCACATTGCGCGTGCAACGCCGGTAGCCGAACACGAACAGGAAGACGCTAATAAAACAAAAGACAATCATCAAAAAACATTCCTGCCAACTTATGCATACAGTAGCCTAAATAGATCATACTGCCAACACTCCCTCTATCTATATAGGCTACAATCGCGTACACACATCCGAATCTACATACGTTCTTACACACACTCATCACACGCGTAAATACTCATCTTATATTTAACATAGATAAACAATTCTGATGTTTACTTTTCGGTAACGATTTAGTTAAAATATCAGCATTGTTTATCTATGTTAAATATAAGATGAGTATTTACGCGTGTGATGAGTGTGTGTAAGAACGTATGTAGATTCGGATGTGTGTACGCGATTGTAGCCTATATAGATAGAGGGAGTGTTGGCAGTATGATCTATTTAGGCTACTGTATGCATAAGTTGGCAGGAATGTTTTTTGATTTACGATATATAATTGTCCGCGTTTCGTTGCCGTCAATGCCGTAGTTCCGTCCGTGCGTTTTACAGCCGCACCGTTTCGACCGAATTTTACTACGTAACCTTTATCTGTAATCGCAGAAACTGATAATAAATTGCTTTTAAGATCGGGCACATGCATTACGTTATTTAATTCTATTTGATTTGAACGCTTCGGATTCGTTTGAACACAAATTTTTAACTTTCCGGTACCGTGAGATTTTACGCATTGATCCGCGGCGGTGTATATGTTGCAGTGAAACACCGAAACCGGAAAATGTCGACTTTCACCGGTGAATGTCAGCATTCACATAATCGCTTGGTGTGCATCCGAAATATTTTCTAAATATCCTTATTTCTGACTTACACCGGTAAAATGTCGACATACACGTAACCTAATCTATATGTGATTGTTGACATACACCGGTGAAGGTCCGAATGTACAAGAATGTAATAAAATATTCGATCTTTCACTGACGTGTTTGGTATATATTGACATTCACCGGTGAAAGTCGACATTTTCCGGTTTCGGTGTTTCACTGCAACATATACATTAGTTGTCGCATCCCTATATGACACGAATTTTTCCGCGGTGTTACACATGTGTCTAGTCGCGCCGCTGTCAAGACACCATTCATCGGATCGAGAGTTTATTGTATTATATGTAACTACAGTCATCGCGTCCGCGTTATTATTTCGCTTTGCACCTAATCTACAATTACGGCTTAAATGTCCTGGCTTACCGCATTTGAAACAATTTCCCGACGCCTTTTTATACTGCTTGTCATCATACCTCTGTTTGCTGTATCTCGGCTGTATATTTTTATTATTACCACCACTGTTTTTGGTCACTAGCGCTTCATTCTTCTTTTCCGGGTTGTCGTAGTTCGCGTCGCGGTCCTGCTGTCTCGCTTCCTCTTCCTTCAATTTTGTCTTCAGGTAGTCGAGCGTCGGTATCTCGTCACGTGACTCAATTGCCACGCAAAAATTTTCGTATTCGGATGGTAACGATGCCAGCAGCATTATCGACAATAAATCGTCAGGTAGCTTTATGCCCGCTGCTTCCAATTGTTCGGCTTTGTTCTCGAACGCATTAACGTATTGCGTCATGGTGATGTTCGGTTGTTTTATCATACGCAGTAATTCTTTATATAATGTGGCCTTCCTTACCGGCCCTTTCGATTCGAAAACTGATTTTAACTTATCCCAGGCTTCTTTTGCGCTTTCAGCTTTTCTTACGTGGTTTAATTGACTCTGGGATATGCACATATTAATTAACGCTAACGCTTTTCCATCCTTTCTTAACCAGTCGGCTTGGTTCGCGTCCGTTTTTATTTCGCTGCCGTCAACGTAAGACCACAAATCGTTGAAAACCAATGCACTTTTCATATGTATTTTCCATAGTTCATAATTTTCTTCTGTTAAACGTTCAATATGCGCAATACTGGTCATTGATGCCATTTTTTACACACGTGCACTTTTAATTCACTTCACCGTAATACTTTTCACTTTAATTTTAAAACTCTGGGCCCATAACCTGACAGAGTTTAACGCTGGTTTATTATTAGATATAAAAAGTGTATTAATAAGTAAGGATTACAGTATAATTAATAGATATAAATTCAAGAACTCGTTAGTGCACATTGCGCGTGCAACGCCGGTAGCCGAACACGAACAGGAAGACGCTAATAAAACAAAAGACAATCATCAAAAACATTCCTGCCAACTTATGCATACAGTAGCCTAAATACATCATACTGCCAACAAAATGTTTAATACTTTTGTCAGGGCATCAATATGAAAAAGAGTAAATTTTTCGGTGAAAAATAGCATTCATAAAAGTCTGAACTTTGAATGCTTATTATGACTATAATTTTTAATGAATTTCATTAATTTCATCGGTTTTGAATTCGCCAGGTATTTAGGAAGCAATATAATATATTCGTTTCAAATCGATCTAGAAAAATCGAATTTTTGACAAATGAACAGCTAATTCGCCGTTCTGGCCCACTGTGCGACGCCAAGACCATAAACCACCCCCAAGGCCCTTCAGTTTCTACAAAGATCGAGAAAACTCTGCGGACCCTGGAAGTTTAGGATTTTCTAATAGGAGGTTCCTTTTCCCTCCCATTAATTTTTCTTTAACCAATCCAATGGTTCGTTTTAACCAAATCGCTTGTTCACCACCACCAGCATGTCGATCCCACTACTTTTCAATTCTTTACGTGAAAATCCTTCTTAGATTTTTTGGTAAATTTTTTCGTCAACTCTCATCCAGTCAAGTTCGCAGTTATAAAGTCCGTAGTTTCAAAGTGTTATTTCAAAGTATTACGAATAGTGTACGAATAGTGCAGTGATGGCAAGCAATAAAGCTACTGTGTTAACCATTCAACAGCGTTTAGACGTTCTAAAAGACGTAGAAAATTCCTCCGTAACTAGTGTCGCGAAAAAATATAATGTGCATAAAGCAACGATTTGGCGAATAATCCAAAACGCTCCGAAAGTTATGAGATTTGCGCAGATGAACAAGAGGGAGAGACGTCGACAAAAAATGAGGAAACCAATGTTCGACGAATTGGAGCAACAGTTGCTGATATGGTTTACACAAAGAAGACCAATGGGCGACATTGTATCAGATGCTCTGTTTTTAGAGAAAGCAGCCGAACTGAAGGACAGTTAGTTCACATATACGGCGAACAGTGCAGTGCCGATAAAAGTGCAGCCGAAAAATTCGTGAGCGATTTTAGCCTATTTTTAAATGAAGAAAATATGGATTTAAATAACGTATATAACATGGACGAAAGCGGATTATTGTGGAAGGCATTGCCTGCGAAAACCCTCGCGAATAAAGACGAAGTGTGTGTAAGTGGACACAAAATAAGAAAAGAGCGAATAACCGTCGGGTTTTGTGCAAATGTAACAGGAACGCACAAAATGACACCCATTATTATTAATAAATATAAAAAACCACGCGCATTAAAGAATAATATCGACGACCTACCAGTTATTTTTAAAGCACAAAAAAATGCTAGGATGGATCAAACATTATTACTTGACTGGTTCGAAAATCATTTTAAAAAGGAAGTACGTATGTTTCAGTTGCAAAAAGGATTGTGTGGAAAAGTTTTACTATTAATTGATAACTGTTCGAGTCACAAATTTCCATCTAATTATTACCACGATGAATATTTTCAAGTAATGTATTTACCACCAAACACGACAGCTTTGATTCAACCAATGGATGAAGGCATAATACAAAAAACAAAAACACACTACCGTCATAAATTAACACAATTTGTGATTCGTAACGAAAACGGAGTACAAGACTTTTATAAAAAATACACGATTAAGGATTGCATTAAAATAATCAACGAAGCGTGGAAAGAAGTGACTCAGAACAACATACAAAATGCGTGGAAAAAAATTATTTCACCACACCACACAGAAAATGAAATTGCAACAGGAGAGGAAGAAGAAGAACATCACATCATACCAGAAATGCAGCAGACTTGTACGCTATTTTCTCAACAAAATATAACCGAAGAGGATATTTTAGACTATTTATCTATATGTACGGAACAAGAAAATACGTATTCAAAAGAGGCTGAAGAAGCTATCGAAGGGAGGAGCCCAAATGATTCTGAAGAAATGGAGATAGAAACGAATGAGGAAAGGGACGAAAGAAGGGATGAAGGAAACACTGAAGAAAGGGACAGACACGAAGGAGTACCATATCATGGAGTTCCATTTACACACGAACAAAGAAAAAGAGTAGAGAATGCATTTAAATGTTTGGAAGAATTTAACAATCTTTACCCCCTTCCAACACAATTACATTTAAAAGGACTAAAATTCTCAATATTTGGTAAGACAATTTTTAACTTATGTAATTAAATATTAATATATGCATCATATTATTCTGCGTATGATTTAAAATAATTTTTTTTTTTAGGTAATGTTCAACAATAATTCCATACGTATTGAAACAAAAATGAAGCCTAGTCAAATACATACGTGTATAATGATTTATGTTATTAAATTAAAGATGTTACTGACAATGAGAAATAATTGTTTCTACTTCATTTGCAACTTTCCAGTTGTCCCTGTAAATTTACAAATCGCTCAATATTTGTAGCAATTGGTTCCAATCGTGCTATTAAAAGTAAATATATCCCGAATTACGTCGTGTTTAGTCTCATTTTAATCGGAAAAATGTCAAGAATCAGTTGGTAAATGTTTGATAACGAAAAAGTCAAAAATAAAAAAGTTTTATATTTGCATTGGTATTGTCTCACGGATATACGAATACCCGGATCACGTTACATTTCTCGGCGAGCGAACCTCTGGCGTCTCGAGGGGTCTTCCCCCCAGTGGTAGGGATAACTGAGTCGCACATATCGTACAGGAGATTGCCGCAGATATCGAATATTTACTGTATATATTCTAAAACTGATTTTGTGGAAGTTATTTAATTCTAATGACTCGCTACAAAAGTAATTATAATCGTAAATATATCGTGTGGGCATTATTTCCATGATACAAATCAAACAAATACAATAGTAAAAGTTTCATTCACGGAAAACCGAAAGTATAGAATTTTCATTTTTTAATTTAAAAGCCTGTACTCACTTTGTATTCTTGTGTCGCTATTCTTTTCTACGTTTGGTACACTATAAAGAATGTAGTACCTGCTCTATAATTGTGAAACTTCAGACTCAAAATTTTCATACGGAGAAAATAATGTACTACATCATCTCCGTTTACTATTAGACGATATACAACTTCAGGCAAAACATCAATGAAAAGATACAGTGTTTCAGACAAAATTTCTTTCTCATACTTTTCCAATTGTTTCTAATTTCTGCTTTGCTTTTATTACTTCAATTTTTTAATTTAATCCTCTATATTACACACAATATTTTAAAACAAATCTTCTAACTACGAAAGAGTGTCTGTAAGAGGAGCTGAAAAATCCCCAAAAATAGCGAAGTGTACCCTAGAGAATTTTTTGAAAAGTCGGTACAAACAAAAGTGAAGGTGCTACAAACGGGTATAATGCAACGGGGCCGAGAAGTGTTTCCCTGTTCTTACAAAAACGGCTCGTAGATACTTAATAAAGGCGATATGTAATAAAAGACTTTTATTTTCCAACACCACGTATTATGCACTCATCTAGTGTCAATTTTTGCTTTGGTGTATATACAGTTTGGAATTTGTTTTATACATAATTTGAAACTATTCTAATTTTAAATAATATAGGAATAGAGCTTTAATAACTATTCTTTTATTAAAGAGAACACAACTATTAACTCACAATAAAAACACAACAACGTATTGAACTATTTAACGTGGAAGAATCGTAAAAACCGTTTGTCTTCCGTTTTTTAACTAAACTAACAACAGTACTTTTTCAGAACGCTGGCAGCCACTTTCGCATAACATTTTACACTGTTCCTTTCATACATCATCATTTATATTTGCAGTCATATATACAATTTCACAGTGGTTACCAAACCATACATATATTCTACATTAAACCAAGTATAAAATACAA
Source organism: Megachile leachella (assembly GCA_963576845.1). Taxonomy (NCBI): domain Eukaryota; kingdom Metazoa; phylum Arthropoda; class Insecta; order Hymenoptera; family Megachilidae; genus Megachile; species Megachile leachella. The sequence continues at coordinate 15,431,367 of OY756253.1, read as the reverse complement.
TACACTCCCACATAAATCACTTAAAAAAGTATACCTAAACAATTTTCCGATCTTGTAGAAAGTAATACAGTGGTCATTCGTTATAGGCAAAAATGTTATCCCCACCACTGGGGGGAAGACCCCTCGAGACGCCCGAGGTGAGCTCGCCGAGAAGTGTAACGTGATCCGGGTATTAGTATATCCGTGAGACAATACCAATGCAAATATAAAACTTTTTTATTTTTGACTTTTTCGTTATCAAACATTTACCAACTGATTCTTGACATTTTTCCGATTAAAATGAGACCAAACACGATATAATTTGGAATATATTTACTGGTTTAATTGACGATAAAAGTTTTTAAACGTAGAGGAGGCTAGCGATTGTAGTAGAAAGAGACACTGCGGTCGTGGCAGTCGGCAAAGATCAAAAGTCTGTTCGATTGTTTGCAATACTTGGGAATTGCTAATTTTTGTATTTTTCATCCATATTTTTATATAACTTTCTCCATCATATTGGTGACATTTTCCTGATTAAAATGAGACCAAACACGACGTAATTTGAGTTATATTTAGTTACAATATCTTATTAGAGTAACACTTGAAATTACAAGTAAATATGTCCCGAAGCACGTCGTGTTTTGTCTCATTTTAATCAGGAAAATGTCACGAATATGATGGAGGAAGTTGTACAAAAATTAGATTAAAAATAAAAAAGTTAGCAATGCATTAGGATTTTAAATAATCGAACAGACTTTTGATCTTTGCCGCCTGTCGGAGAGTAAAATCGAAATCGTCGAAAAACAATATCGAAACGCTCGGAGGAAAGGGACGACGCGTCCTAGCCTCAGTAACGAAAATAAAAGACAGTCGTGACGGGTCTACGGTTGCGATCGGTCGAACAACCGCGACGCGTACCGGGTGACAAAGTTCTACCTAATCTTCTTTTCTCGCGACGACGACGATCCGCGGTTCGCGTTACTACTACGCGCGGGGCCCTGCCGATCACGAACACACAATCAACATCGTTTACGACGATGTCTGGACGTCTCCTCGAGCTGGAGACTCCAACGGAACCTGGTTTCCGCACGATCGCGATTCAAAATCGCCAAAGGGAACCGTTTCCCAAAAACCCGGTGTCACGCGATGAACCGATCGCTGACGGGCGCCCAACCTTTGTGCACATATTACACCATATTACACGACACACTCACACATACCTCAAACCACAAAACTTAAAGTATGTAATCTTAAATTCAAGGGTTTTTTATGCCTTCGGGCTTTTTCCCTTCATCAATTAAAATCAAGGGTTTTTTATGCCTTCGGGCTTTTTCCCTTGCTCAATAATTCAAATAAACTGTTTCGTCGAAATCTCGTCAATGTGCCGAGATTCCGCAATTCAAATTGTATTTCTTTAAAAAGGATGGCTGGGAAAGGGTTTGAATAAAATAGCTCAATGTTGGGGACAATAAGAAGAATTTATTGCCCCAGAGGAGGAAAAACCCGGCTAGGCCGAGTAAAAAACCTCCTCGAAGAAGATACAACGATTTGTATTGAACAACGTGTGTGTGTGTGTGTGCGTGCGTGCGTGCATGCGTGTGTGTGTGTGTGTGTGTGTGTGTGTGTGTTAATACCCCAATTTAATCAAGAGAGAGAGAGAGAGCGGGGGAAAATGTAAATAGGCGCTGGGGCCGTAATAAATTCGCTAGTGCTGGACTAGGAATTGTAAATAGGCGCTGGGGCCGTAATAAATTCGCTAGTGCTGGACTAGGAATTGTAAATAGGCGCTGGGGCAGTAATAGAAGCTGCCGCGCGAGGCTTGCTTAGAAAAAAGAGATAATGCGCGTGCCGAAGATCGCGTGTTGTTGACCGAACCGAACGCGAGCTTCTCGAAGATTCGAGAGACAGACGGAAACAATTTAGTACTTCGCGTCGGGAATTCCGCGCGTTTCCCGTGACTCTACAACTTTAATTTCGTTAACGATATTGGAAATGGGTTAACGCGAGCAAAAATGCGGCTGATCTACTGATCGTAGCTCGCACCGAACACTGAATGATATTCGCACTTGATGTGACTGATCCGTGACGGACGATTATGAGAAGTGTGTACGTTACGATTGCTTATTAGCAACTAATTTTTCTGGCGCGTGCCGTAACCGCTTCGCTTTCCGCTCGACCACCCCGCGCCTCCGCGGAGTAGCCCTAACGGTCACGAAGGTCCCCGAACCGAACCGATCCCGGGCGAACCTGTCGATTCGCGTGACGTAACGGACAAACACGCTCGAACCTGTCGTTTCTCGAGTGATCCGGCAAAAACTGGATTCTAACTATAGGCGCACGTGTTCTCGGTCAACAACACGTGCATGTTTATGCGACGTAATTTCGGGCTACGCGATTCCCCCTTTTCTTGGAATTCGACTCGACATAAACCATCAGTTCAACTACCACAATCCAGAGTTTTCATTTAATTAACCGCACCCTTACTCTGTCGTGCAATCCTTCAAAAATTAATGACGTAGAAATTCATTCCCTAATCGAATACAATTGGAATTCTTCATGTTGAAGAGTTTCGACCCTACACCGCCTGCCATGATCGCAGCGTCTCTTTCTTTTTCACTCGCTATCCTCCTCTGCGCCAGAAACTTTGATCGTCAATTAAACCAATAAATATAGTCCAAATTATATTGTGTTTGGTCTCATTTTAATCAGAAAAATGTGAAGAATCAATTGGTAAAAGTTTCAAAAAAGAAAAATCAAAAATGAAAGAGTTTTATTCTTGCATTAGGAGTGTCCTTCTGGTAGATCGCTGTTTATTTACGTTCGGTCTCATTCGCTTTTCTGTCCTTTTCTACGTTCGGCAAGACATCAATCAATGTACGACCTGTGCGTTATAAGCCAAACCTCAGACCCGAACGATTTGCTTATAACGAATGACCACTGTACAGTATTCACTCCGTAAATGTTACTTTTTCCGGTTTCGATTGTAACATTTAGGGTAAAGGTCCTACATTCTTTGTAGTGTGCCGAATGTAAAAAGAGACAGCGATACAAAAGACAAGGAGGGATAGAATTTCGAGCGTTCGGCAAATATGAAAGACTCGTGCGTGTTCTGTCTTTTAAATTTAAAAATTAAAATTCTTTATTTTTGGTTTTTCGTTAATGGAACTTTTACCATCATATTTGTATCGTTTTGCTGATTAAAATGACACCAAACACGATGTGATTACGATCATCATTATTTATGTAACAAGCTATGAAAGTTTGGGATGTAACATTTACGGTAGAGGTGCGAATTCCTAACATTATCCGTTCCAATTGGAGCAGTCAAAAAGAAAATCTTGCACCACAGGCGGTTTTTATGCAATATGTGCATTGTGCCTTATTTAATACAACTAATTATTAATTTAAAAATATATGTTAGAGTTTCATATAGAGTTTCCTATAGGTTTACGACATGACAAGAGAAAGCGGTCACTTCTGAACCCTATACATAATTTAGTATCCGTACCATCTGCATGCCAGCAATACGATGGTACGTGATAATTTGTAGTTTTTAACAATTTTGATTTAGAATAGGTAATATTTCTCATAAAGTATTGGAATATTGAGATAGATCGATAAGAGAAAGATTAAGGTAAGTTGCCCAATATCTGACACTCCACCAATAACTGACACTTTTAACTTTGTAATTAATTAATAAAGACTCTATAAATAATATCTGCTTCTCATTGTGTGTATAATGAAGTGTGTATTATGCAACGCCATCTCTGATTTATGAAAATCGTTATGCGTGAACTTATTCAAATTTTACAATTATTGTTTACAAATCGGCACGTAATTTTCACTAGCGGCTCGATTCTTCTATCACTTAAGGTCAGAAACACGTCATGATATTTTGCTTTGTATTTATTTTATTAAATTATTTTGAGAGCAACCTTTTATTTCCCTATTCTAAATAAAGATTGTAGTGTTGTTTTTTCTTTGAAGAATTTAAATAAACCGTCTAATTTGATGGATGTCAGGGGTGTCAGTTTTTGGAATACGAACATAAGCCTGCCGACCAATATCTGACATCCGTGTTAGATATTGGTTGAAAAGGTCAACCAACAACTTTTGGACTCAACTTTTGGACTCTGTAGAAATGTTGATGAAAAATTTAAATAGACCTAACAATGTTATTAATAATCGGCCTGCAAATAAATGGTATTCCTGTTTTTTTTATAATATTTTTTTTTTAAATGAAGGCAGCAGAAAAACCGAATAAGAAAAAGAAAACTGCAAAGAAATACAAACAACTTATTATAGAAAGCGATACTTCTACATCATCTGAGGAACTTTAAGTTCAAATTTCAATGGATTTTGAATAAATTAACATTATATTTTGTTATTTTATTCTCGAAATAAATTTTGTTATTTAAATGAATAATTTCTGTTTTTTATTTATAAAAGTGTCAGCTATTGGAGTATCTAGACGTCAGATATTGGATATACTATATTTCGGCCATGTCAGTTATTGGTGTAATTACCATAACCTTGTTTATTTAATTTTCTTAACATTAACAAAATTTAAATAGCTTTTGGTTACGTCAATTTAAAGATAAAGGATCAATCAATTTTGATAAAATATTAGCGACTGTTTTTATTGATTTTAAATATTTTTTTATTTAAATTGTTTGAATTCTTTCTCTTAAACTGTCAGCTATTGGGCAACTTACCTTATGTATTGTTTTTATTAACTGACTTCGAAAAAGGAGGAGGTTACTCAATTCGATCAGTATATTTTTTTTTTTTTTTTTTTTTTCTATGTATGTTCGCCGATTACTCTTAACTGGGTGAACCAATCGGAACGAAACCTTTTGCATCTGGTAGGGTCTGATTCCCCATTGGTACCATTATAAAACAAATTTTCATTTTTTAATTGCAAAGTATTTATTTTGGACAAAAACCGGCAACTTTTGAAATAAACTTTTCTCAATTCTAGTGCGCTTTTAAAATTAAAGTAAGTATAAATTCAAAGAACAAAAAAAAACAGTAACGTTTAAAACGGAGTTTCGATCCAATCCACGGATTACCAGTCTTTGACGTTACGCTTCGAGCCATTCTATTGCTTGATCATTAAGTAACGCGAATTGTTTATACACGAGTAAGACAACTTTCCAATGCGATTTTCACGGAAAATCTTGAGAAGCGCGCGCTACAGCTTTGTATAATTAAGTTTAGATATGTGTTCTTTAAACAGTGCAAGTTTCAAGATAATCTGTTTCCCATAGACCGTGATGTCCCCTTGTGAGTCCGAGTGGATGCCGCGTAGCGTTTGCGAGAGGATGAAATACCGTGGAAAATTTCAGCCAAAAGGCGATGCGTATGTAATGGTAGGATATTCTGATGAGTCGAAAACCTATCGCCTTTGGAAGCCAGGAACGAAAACAACAATAAAAGCAAGAGACAGATTCTTTGAAAAAATTACGCCCAATGAAGAACTGTCACAAGATGTCGAGGTAGGAATAACCCACTTCGACCAAAAATGCTCCGAAGAAGAATGTGATAAATAAGAACCTAATGTCTGTGAAGATTCGGACAATCAACCAGAGCAAGATGATGCCGAAGTTACGGATGTCAACGAACAACGAAATCTTCGATGAAGACCTGGTCCTCCACGAGTATTAAAAACCGGCAAGGTCGGAAAACCGAGAAAAATTCACCACGTTCGAAAAGACGAATTACCAGATTCCGTGATACTAAAAGAAATCAAAAGCAGATATGTTAATGCAGAATGACTATTGGCAATGGAAAAGGAATATAACACATTGCGAGAAAATAAGACATGGCTCCTAATGCAAAGACCAACAAGCAAAGAGATATTAAGTAATAAACGGATGTTTAAAATTAAGGTCGATCAAGACAGAAAGATAGTGAAAAAGAGGTGATTCTTATTGTTTATATTGATGATTTAATATTGGTCTTAAAAGATAGAAAGTCAAATTAAAATTAAATTAAAATTAAAATGAAAATGCAAAATAGTAGATCTGGGTTAGATAAACAGTATTTTAGGAATGAATGTTCAACGCGAGGGATCAACCAATAGTATCCATTTATCGCAAGATATACAGGGTGTCTCACAACTCGTGTAGGACCCGGAAATGGGGGGTAGCTGACGCAATTCTAAGCAAGATTTCCCTTTGCAAAAATTGGATTTGAAGCGTCGTTTTCGAGTTATTAATGAAAAACACGGACCAATCAGAGCGCCGGGATTAGGCGCGCCGAGAAGCGAGAGCGAAAGCTTCGAGCCGGTCGCCGGGGCTCGAGCGCGATCAACTGAGTTTATCTCGGAACTCTCTTAACGTCTACTAAGAAGTCTTTACATCAAAACTCAGTTAAATAACGAACAGAATAATTAAAATTAATGTTCATTTATTCATTCCTCATGAAGGAGGATCGAAATTAGTTATGTGTAATTGACATAAAGTATGCAAATGGAATTTACTGAATACTGCAATTCGTTATCGACCAGGAATGTGACATTAAATATTGAAATTTTTTTGTTTTATTTTTGACAACAATATTGGCCAACGAATTTACATATTTTAATAAGAAATACTTATTCTGTTTGTAACAAAATGAGTTTCAATGTGAGATCTAACAAATGTAATAACGTCTCTACTATTTTATAGGAAATTCATTAAAATAAGACTCACCCATTCTTTGAAAATAATCCTGTTTGTTAATAATCCGACAGTGAAAGTGATGGGGTAATTGCCACTGCGTCAACCTGCCGATGTTGACCTGTCGCAGACATTGGCACCGTATAACACAGCTGGTGGCACTCACAGGTCACTGCACTGTCTGCACTTCAAAACACTTTTGTTTTCACTTTCACTTTCTGAAAAATCTCAGGTAAAAGGTATTGTCCTTTCCGATGCCTCCGAGGGTGTCCGAAAGGGGCCGATTATTTTAACGTTATCCTGGACTGCTCCTATGATTAATAATAATCCTCCACGATCCGTGTTGAAAATTGGAGGCGCTATGAAAAAGTCCTCAGAATTTAAATTATGCGCTCGTATAAACTTATACGAGTGTATCTGTTTCTCTTGAAGAATTCGATGTATCGCGGAGCGATGCATACTGAAATAAAATACAGAAATGTATTAATAAATGAAGAAGGATACTTTAATACTAACGTTTGAATATTATTAACATTACTTACCCTAAGCGGCGGGCGACGTCTCGTATGCTTAACGTTCCATCTTCATGAAACTGTTCGAGTGTCTCGCGTTCCTTTTGTACTCCACATAAATATACAAAATATTATAAAATTATGTGTTAGAGATTTGCAGAAACATTTCGATGGTTACTGTCCGACGGCTCTCACGAAACTGCTCACGAGTCAAACATAGCTTTCTTTCCAAAAAACACTTTGCCTTTCCCTACCCCATGGCTAAATATTTTAACAAAAGTATGAATATTGTTTGAACGATTTTCCCGAGTCTAATTGCCCTTTTTGAATGTCGCCACGGTTTTTTTCTAAACAAGCAATCCTACAACAGCCGATACCTGCGAGACTCGAATTCACCTAGATTGTCCATTGTCCCGTTTGGTCTTGACCGTGCAATAAATTGTGCGAAGGCAAACTAACGAAAAGCTAATTACCTTAGATGCCCCTTTTTAACAGACATTTAATATCTTGGTATAGCACACGGTTTTCTGTCCGCTGATCACATACCGTTCGTCAATACCTGGCCAGATAGCACGAAAATACAAAGCAGACCGTACGAGAAATGGACTGTTTTACGGCTCCGAACTTTGTTTTCTAAAACGGTTGCTGGTACGTGCTATACCAGAATGTTAAATGTCTGTTAAAAAGGGGCATCTAAGGTAATTAGCTTTTCGTTAGTTTGCCTTCGCACAATTTATTGCACGGTCAAGACCAAACGGGACAATGGACAATCTAGGTGAATTCGAGTCTCGCAGGTATCGGCTGTTGTAGGATTGCTTGTTTAGAAAAAAACCGTGGCGACATTCAAAAAGGGCAATTAGACTCGGGAAAATCGTTCAAACAATATTCATACTTTTGTTAAAATATTTAGCCATGGGGTAGGGAAAGGCAAAGTGTTTTTTGGAAAGAAAGCTATGTTTGACTCGTGAGCAGTTTCGTGAGAGCCGTCGGACAGTAACCATCGAAATGTTTCTGCAAATCTCTAACACATAATTTTATAATATTTTGTATATTTATGTGGAGTACAAAAGGAACGCGAGACACTCGAACAGTTTCATGAAGATGGAACGTTAAGCATACGAGACGTCGCCCGCCGCTTAGGGTAAGTAATGTTAATAATATTCAAACGTTAGTATTAAAGTATCCTTCTTCATTTATTAATACATTTCTGTATTTTATTTCAGTATGCATCGCTCCGCGATACATCGAATTCTTCAAGAGAAACAGATACACTCGTATAAGTTTATACGAGCGCATAATTTAAATTCTGAGGACTTTTTCATAGCGCCTCCAATTTTCAACACGGATCGTGGAGGATTATTATTAATCATAGGAGCAGTCCAGGATAACGTTAAAATAATCGGCCCCTTTCGGACACCCTCGGAGGCATCGGAAAGGACAATACCTTTTACCTGAAATTTTTCAGAAAGTGAAAGTGAAAACAAAAGTGTTTTGAAGTGCAGACAGTGCAGTGACCTGTGAGTGCCACCAGCTGTGTTATACGGTGCCAATGTCTGCGACAGGTCAACATCGGCAGGTTGACGCAGTGGCAATTACCCCATCACTTTCACTGTCGGATTATTAACAAACAGGATTATTTTCAAAGAATGGGTAAGTCTTATTTTAATAAATTTCCTATAAAATAGTAGAGACGTTATTACATTTGTTAGATCTCACATTGAAACTCTTTTTTTTACACACGGAATAAGTATTTCTTATTAAAATATGTAAATTCGTTGGCCAATATTGTTGTCAAAAATAAAACAAAAAAATTTCAATATTTAATGTCACATTCCTGGTCGATAACGAATTGCAGTATTCAGTAAATTCCATTTGCATACTTTATGTCAATTACACATAACTAATTTCGATCCTCCTTCATGAGGAATGAATAAATGAACATTAATTTTAATTATCTGTTCGTTATTTAACTGAGTTTTGATGTAAAGACTTCTTAGTAGACGTTAAGAGAGTTCCGAGAAAAACTCAGTTGATCGCGCTCGAGCCCCGGCGACCGGCTCGAAGCTTTCGCTCTCGCTTCTCGGCGCGCCTAATCCCGGCGCTCTGATTGGTCCGTGTTTTTCATTAATAACTCGAAAACGACGCTTCAAATCCAATTTTTGCAAAGGGAAATCTTGCTTAGAATTGCGTCAGCTACCCCCCATTTCCGGGTCCTACACGAGTTGTGAGACACCCTGTATAGAAAAATTAATCAATGAATTGGGAATGGAAAATGTGAAACCAGTATATACGCCGATTGAAGAAAATTTTAAAATTACTAAAGAAATGAACCCGAGAAATGAAGACGAAAGAAAAGAAATGCGACTCAAGCCATACAGAGAATTAAGAAAGCTTACACAGACTCACACTAGGCCAGAAACATTGACAACAGAAGGTCATGCGTAGGGAATGTAATAACTTTATCAGGAGGTAAAATTAGCTGGAAGTCAAAGGAGTAGGTTTTGGTGGCGTTGTCAACAATGGAAGCGAAGTATATGACCTTGCTGTTACTCTATGTATTCCAGTTCCATTAGATCCAGATTAGGTTATGGTAGCATGTGGTACTATCCTCATAATTCTCTAAAACTTAGGAATCAGCTAAGGAGGATTTAGATTTTTGCAGTTATAATTGCTTTGGGTCTTAGAAATTTTTTACCTAATAACGCCACCCTTGCGAAGGCAAGGGAACCAGTAGACCGGAGGGAACCGGAAGGTCAATGGGGAGAAGAAATTGATGCACTTTCCGTCGGAACGGGCAAGTGGATTCAAGGAGCCGGAACGAAGGTGCAACTTAGTCGAGGATTTGCCGCCTGAGATCGGCCAGCCGTTGGGGACCATGTTGCAGCGGTACGAGCCCATGGTAACAGAGGGGTGCAAGGTGCGGTGCGTGAGTACAGCGGAGTTAACCATTACATTAAAAGAGAATAAAACGGTTAGGTATCAGCCGTATCGTTTGTCTTTTTCACAACGGGCAGAGGTACGACGGATTGTCGACGAACTGCTAAGAGACGGAATAATCCGTGAAAACGTTTCCCCATTCGCGAGTCCCATTATTTTAGTAGCAAAGGCCAACGGTAGTACGAGAATGTGTGTAGATTATCGCGGATTGAATAAGATCACCGTTAAAGATAGGTATCCATTACCTTTGATAGACGACCAACTAGATGGGTTAGGGCGGGGTCGATATTTTACGACATTGGACATGGCCTCCGGTTTTCACCAAATACCGATGGCGGAAGATTCTATACAGAAAACTGCTTTTGTTACTCCGGATGGGCAATATGAATATTTGCTGTTGAGGTACGAATGTCTGGGATTCGGGCAAAAGAAGAAAACTAAAACACGGTTAGGTTACAAAAAAACACTTTAAGAAGAACTTTATTCTGACCTGTTCACGTTCACGCGTTAATGGCTACTATTGCTCAGCGTAGCTGTACAAGACAAAAGAACATCGAAAATATATAAAACGAAAAACGCAATGTCCGAAGCGCGAAAAACAAATAGTCCTAACATTTGCGGATGCCATTTGGGCTCGCAAATGCTCCCGCGGTATTTCAACGTGCAATTAATGCAGCTTTGGGTAATCTTAGATTTACTATAGCAATTGTATATTTAGATGATATTATAATACCGTCGGAAACGGTCGAGGAGGGATTGAAAACTTTAGAGACCGTATTGCATGCGTTAGACGTTGCTAGATTTTCTTTAAATGTAAAGAAATGCAAATTTTTCCAAACCGTAATTGAGTATTTAGGCCGCGAAGTATCTGCTGAGGGTATCCGTCCGGGAAAACGTAAAGTAAAAGCATTATTAGAATCACCTATTTCAACCGATGTAAAAACAGTTAGGCAGTTTATGGGTCTCGCAAGTTACTTTCGGAAATTTATACCTGAGTTCGCGGTGCGTATGGCTTGTATAACGAATCTGACGAAGAATGGTGTTCCATGGTCGTGGGGTCATGAGCAAAATGAAGCCCGGCAATACATATTGGATCATCTTACGTCTCAACCACTGTTGATAATTTTTGATCCCAGTAGGGAAACTGAATTACATACGGATGCTAGTTCAATCGGCTATGGAGGGATTTTATTTCAAAGGATAGATAATCAATTACGCGTTGTTTCATATTTTAGTCGTAGAACAACGAATGAAGAGTCGAAATATCATTCGTACGAATTAGAGACACTTGCAATTGTGAATGCATTAAAGTTTTTCCGTGTGTATTTATTGGGTATTAATTTCAAAATTGTCACAGATTGTAACGCCGTTAAAGCTACACAGGGTATTTCTACAAGATTATACATTCGAATTAGAATACAGAAAAGGGAAGTTGGTAGAACATATAGACTATTTGAGTAGGAATCCGGCTGAGGATTATCGAGTTAATGTTATTTGCGAGGGTCCCTGGTTAGCAGTCGCGCAGAGGAACGATAGTGAAACAAAGGATATTATTAAGAGAATAGAGGCTAAGGAAACAATTTCTTCTGATTTTGAGTTAAGGGACGGTATATTGTGAAGTAAAATACTCAGGGACACAGGTCGTATAGTTTATAGAAGTTTCGTTCCGAAAGGAAGCCGATTAGGATTGGTACGATTATACCATGACGAGAATTGTCACGTCGGTTTTGAAAAAACATTCGAACGGGTTGCGTTGAAGTATTGGTTTCCGAAAATGCGTAGGTTTGTTCGCAAGTATGTAGAACACTGTATCGTTTGTGTTACGTGTAAACGTCAGTCCGGTCCGAAACAAGGGGAATTATATTCAATACCGAAGAGACCCATCCCTTTTGATACGATATATGGCGACTGTGGCGGTCCTTTTACAAAAACGAAAGATGGGTACGAGCACATTTTAATTATAGTTGACGGTTTTACGAAGTATGTACAGCTTGTTCCGTTCAAATCCTTATCGGGATCAGAAACGTTGCAGGTATTTAAAGAACGGCTGGTATTGTTCGGTGTACCACGCATGGTTATTTTAGATCGGGGTACAAATTTTACTTTTAAATCATTGGAGCAATTTATTATGAGTCAGGGTGTGGAATTACATTATATTGCTACCGGAGTCCCTAGGGCAAACGGTTAGGCAGAAAGATATGTTGCAACAGTCACTAATTTGCTTACGGTGGAATTAAGGAAAAGTAAGGATTGACCGCGCAAGTTGTCAAAAATTATATTAACTCTTAATACAACAGTTCAAAAATCTACGGGTTTTTCACCGTGTAGGTTGTTATTCGGTATAGAGAGGAGTGCCGGTGCGGCAGCCTCTGCTGAAATGTCGTTGCCGGACACGAATGAACTCCTTCGAATGAGATCCTTTAAATGAGGATAGGGCAATAGCACTAGAAAGGTTGAATAGGAATTCAGAAAGGCAGAATGAACGCTTTAATAGGAAGCGTAGAACAAATGTAGTTTTTCAAGTGGGGGATTCAGTTTTTGTTAGACCCGCGGATTCTAGAAGGGCAAAAACGGATATAAAGTTTATGGGGCCCTACACAATTTCGGAAATTTTAACATAACATAAAAAAAACATAAGTCAGAGTCTTTTTTTTCTTTACAATGGAACAAATGCATAAGAAAAGTTAGAGTCTAAGAATTTTTTGGTCAATTTCTAATGAGACTGTTCCAGAAGTTTACCTATTCTATCTAAGCTGATTTAGTCTTCGATTTGTGATGCCCTGTTCGAATCAGCTTCCTCAGAAACTGATCTCAGAGGATGGGGTATCACTTAAGGAATAAATACTTCGAGATTGACGTTCGCAGAGAAAATATATTTTTATTTTATAATTACACTGACGATGCTTAAATGACCGGAAAATACAAGAGACTGCCTGGAGGATCAGAAAGTAGGGCTATATGAAGACTTCGGAAAATGTACTTTGGACAGTGAGAATGCTAGAGGAAAGAAAGGAGAGTTAAAGAGTGAAATGTGACTAAGAGTGAAAGTTGGTGACGAACATGAATTAATGTTTGGCTATGATAGGATAGGATAGGATAGGAATGACTAACTGTTAGGTGAGACGCATAACCCCTCCGTTTAAATTGAAGATGTTGCCTTATTTCAGGCAATATCTTTATTCCGCCGCGTGCTTACTGATCTATTTCTGTACTTCGGTTCTAAACGTTTACAATAATAGACGTGGTTTAGCTTCTTACAACTATGTATTAAGGAAAAAGAAGGAACTCGGCGACATTTGTGTTCTTTCCATATTTGTAACGACGTAATCTTGTGGAGCCTCTAAATGAATAATGGTACTGTCAGTTTGAACGCTTGGTATAGAGTGTACTTTATATTGCATATAAAATTTTGCTTCGAGAATCGGTATTTTAACTACGGATACTAAACTCTTATGTATTATGTCTATTTCGATATTACATATTCGGAGATACTCGTATTAGTGTTCAGCCACGGCCACTTGTGGTAATTGATTTGTTCCCTTTTCCGCCCTTATTTTCTGTATTATTTCAAAAACCTCGAGGTTTTATTACGTTTGGTGATATATTGCTTTGTCTACCGTCTAGTATAGCTTGATTAGTTATGTCTACGTTTCGTTGGTAACTAAAAATCTCTAATTCCAATATTACACCTAATTCGAGGATAGTATCGTCTAGAAAATTAGTTCTTTTATTGTTTTCTAGTTTATTAATATCTAGATTCATAGTGCTTATTTTCTATTTGTAGTCTTCTAACAAGTTGTCGTTTCTCTTTAATACTACTTTCAATATATTAATTTGATTCTTAAATAATTCCGCGTTACGCCTGTTATCCTTATGTACTAAATATATTTCGCGATTGTAATATTCTGCGTTTTCATTACTCATTGCTCCAAAAAGGATCTTGCTTACGTCACCAATGAAGTTGAACACGCCGTGGCGCACTCACTTTGACCAAGGTAACTCATAGCCTACTGAAGAGAATAATCGCTCACGATCCTTCCTGGCTTGTAGTAGGCATCTCTCTAGTTGATATGTTGTCCGATTGTGTAGACCGCCAACATCCAATTTTCTTATGCTCCTGATACTCCCTTCGATGTGGGCCTCTTGCTGGATAAGGTCCTCACGTGGTAGGTAGCTCCATTCCTCGACGAACAATCTCAGTTGTCCTAAGGCTCCAGGTAGAAGATTGGTAAGGTTTCGAACTCACAAATCCAGTATCGCGCTTCCTCACTTTACACACTCAGCCCGAGGGTCCTGAAATATTTAAACTAGCAAATTTACATCGATTTTTGTGTATTAATACAGACTTCTGATATTTTTGAATTAATATATTTGTTTCCGATTCGACGTCTAAAACAAGGTAAGGTCCTTCAAATGGGACGCTTAGCCCGCTGGCCTTGTTTCTATCCTCATTCGTAACCTACATGTAATCACCCTTTTTAAAGTCGTATGGCCTGCAGGCTCTGTCATATCTTTCCTTCGTCCTCCTTTTAGCTTCTTCAAGATTGTTTCTGGCATTTCTTTGCAGGTCCTTTATGCGGTTGGATAATTCATTTAAAATATCTATGTGTGTTAGTACCCTATTTCTTCCATTGGATAGTAGATTGACATGTCTTCCGTATACTAGTTCATATGGAGAATATTTTGTGGCTTCGTTTACGTGGGTATTGTAGTTAAAAACTGCTAAGTCTAAGTAATCGTCCCAATTATTCTGTTCCTTATTGACATAAATCTTCAAGTAATCCTTTAACACCTGATGGCTTCGTTCAAGTGAACCATTACTTTCGGGATGGACTGTAGTGGTGGTTGTTAGGGTTTGGTCAAGCCCCGATTATTGCACAAAGTGCCGTCTAAAGTCTGCGTAATCAATTCGAAGGACCACCCAATGATGACGTATTGGGACCGTGAAATAACACTCACTTTTATTAGATCAAAAATATAATCTTTAATAAATATGAGTGTGTATGCGCTGATGGTGTGTGTATGTGTGTTAGATACTGTGTATGTTCTACGTTCTAAGTATGTTTTAACTATGTTCTAACCATGTTCTCTGTTCTATACTGTTTTCTATCTGTCTATTAGTAATGCTATTGGTAATCTGTCGTTTCTGCGATTTTCTAACTTAGTTAACACCTCTGTCCGCCCTTCCATTGTGCCCTTAGCGTGGTACTTTTCTGGAAGGGGAACAGAGGTTCCTACGGGGGAGGACGGCGTTCCGGGGAGAATCTGGGTTTTTCCCAGATTCTGTGACGTCTGAGGGAACCGTTACTTTGGAGGCCCAGATCGCCCTCTGACCTTCTAAGCTGCGAGAGGTTTATGATATGGCCTGTGTCACTGAAGCCAAAAACTCTAAAGACTGGTGCAGCAATAAATAAATCTGCTAAAAACTACAAATTGTCACGTACCATCGTAGTGCTGGCACGCAGATGGTACGGATACTAAATTATAGGGTTCAAAAGTGACCGCTTTCCCTCGTCATGTCGTAAACCTCATCTATGCAAAACTCTAACAGTGGTAACATGTCGAATTCCAATAATCTTTTCGAAGGTCTTCATAAACTCTTATACAAAGTTCCGATCTTTATTCTTATATAGCCATTCCAGAAGTTTATGACCGGTGATTATATTAAATTTTCTTTCGTATAAATAGGGCCGGTAATGTTTAACAGCCCAAACTATCGCGAGGAGCTCCTTTTCTGTGGTAGAATAGTTCTGTTCGGCAGAGTTTAATGTTGGGCTGGCATATGACACGGGCTTATCTTCTTGTCATAGAATCGCGCCTATTGCTTCGTTTGAGGCATCCGTTGTTAGAGAAATTCCCCTTCGAAATTTGGGAACTGAAGAAGAATGGGTTCATTGCAAAGTGCTTCCTTCCATTTTTGGAAGGATTCGCGTTGCCTAGGGCCAAATTCAAATGTTGTATTTTTGATCAAAAGTAAGTTAAGTGGTCGCACTATTTTGGAGAATCCTTTGACAAATTTGCGGTAGTATCCTGCCAACCCCAGGAATTGTTTTGTTTCGGCGTTTTTGGTTCCGGGAAATCTTGGACGGTTTTTATCTTCTCCGGATTAGGCTTCACTCCGTTCTCGGTGATAATATGTCCTAAATACTGTAACTCCGGTTTCAAATACTCACATTTATCGGGTTCCAACTTTAAATTGAATCGTCGAAGTCTGCCGAGCACCTCTATAAGATTCTGATTGTGTTCTTCCAATGTTTGACCGAAAACTATAATGTCATCCATAAAAACAAAACATATTTGGCCTATCAAGCCCCAAAATGCTCTATTCATCATCCGTTGAAAAGTAGCGGGCGCATTTTTAACCCAAAAGGCATACGCAAGAATTCGTAGTAACCCTTATCGGTTGAGAATGCTGTTTTTTTTTTGACGACTCTTCCAAAGGAACCTGGTGAAATCCGGAGGCTAAATCAAATACTGAAAAATACCTTGCCTTTCCCAGTTGATCCAGGATTTCTTCGATGTTCGGAAGTGGGTATGCATCCTGTTTCGTCAACTCGTTTATCTTCCTGAAGTCTACGACAATTCTCCATTTCTTCTTTCCCGAGGTGTCGTCCTTTTTGGGAACCACCCATAACGGGGAATTATAAAGCGAGTTCGATGACTGTATAATTCGTATATATGCCTGCGTCTGTTTAAAGACATAAGGATACATATTACGGGTATATATAAGTGAAGGTTGAATAATAAAAATGTGGATATCAAAAAATAAACTATTTAATAAGAAAACTCTTATTTGGTAGGTTATTAGTGAGATGATAAAGGTGAACCGTTACGTGTTATGACGCGAGGAAAGATATTATTTCCCTTAAATAAAAATAGGATATTGCCTCTCCTTGCGAGTCTAGCACAGAACTTCTGTAAAACTATTTTATGACTCACTTCCGCTTGAATTTTTAAAATTAAAAACAAATCAGCGGCTCAGCTTTGATCGGAAAATAGATTCACTGACTTCGCCTTATATCGAGTATTCGAAACATGGTTTGTGCAAAGTAAAAGATGTCAGTGAAGGTGGAAGACATGAGAGTAGGAATTAAACTTTGTGATGGAACTTCCGCGACACATAGGCCGCGATACCTGAAAGGGTTTATGAACCTCGGACCCGGTCTTAAAGCTTTTTAGAAACTTACGTTCATAACAATTACAATTAACCATTGAGGACAGACTCAAAAAAATAAAAATTGCAGGATTAAGAAATAAACTAACTTTCTAAAGCGACTTTCTTGAATTCCTTGTGATAAACATGCTGGCAATTTGCATTTCAGGTGTTGTCCCTTTTGTAAATAGTTAGCCACCCATTATAAACAAGGATATTACTAAGAATGGATAGTCCTAATAAAAATGGCAAATAAGGGACTATTTGTGAGATAAATGAAGGCAAACGTTAAGTTTAGGGTAAGCAACTTCGATAACCTTGACCTTGACATACATATTTTAGCTGTTACACGTTTTTTATTAAAAAGTTATTAACAAAGATGTATTATTACTTTTACACTACAGTCTGTGTATATGTATATGTTAGCGTCAACGTATTTTGGAGAGTCGTCGAGGGCAATTAGCCTGAGCTATATGGCCTTTGAACGATTTATGACAGGGATGGACTGCACGAGGTCTTAACGAAAGGTTGTTTATGAGAGTCCAAATGAGGCGACAGATGATGACTATTGATTTGGTGTCGAGTGGTTATCAGATGTCGCAGGACTGTGTGCTTTGTTAATTTGTGAGATTGTAAAAAGGGCAGGTAGTTTGTTAATGCTTTGCCTAAATGTATAGGAACGTTGTTCCTAAGGATCTGGCCACGGAGTGGGGAAGGCATCCTTGCCTTTGGTAAGAGGACTGAGTTTGACCTCTCGGGACTTATCCCAGAACCTTGAGTTGATTCGGTCATTGCCTTTGCCTTTTTGCCTAGCAGAATATTTTCAAAGTTCATCTCTTTCTAACATCAGAAGTGGGATTACGTGACGCCGCCCTGATACAGTGGATAGTGTTTATTCAGTGTATCGTTGTTGATGTGCGTGTGTATTTCTTTCTGACATTTAAAACATTAATTGTATTTTACAATGGAATCGGGTGCGCCGTTATCTTTCCTTGACGAGCTCGTTCGTCAGGTGTTGTTAAAGATCGGAGAGAGTGTTCCGCGACCTCAGGGAATTCGACCGCTCCTACGCAGACGGGAGTTATTCCCGAGTTTAGTGGTAGTAACATTGGTGAAGATGCAAACAGTTGGTGCAAGGTGGTGAAGAAAATTACAAAGACTTGTTCGACCTAGGTGCGTTTAAATTTGGCGACGCATGCCTTAAGGGGGGCCGCGAAATAGTGGTATCGCGATTGGAAGGGTCAGCCACGCACGTGGGAGAAATTTTGTAAGGACTTGTGTTCGGTATTCGTTACTTGGAAAAACCTCCATGAAAGACTGTCTCGCGTCGTTGCGTATACTAGTAATTCGGCGAAAATGTACGTCGAATATGCGCGCACAAAATTGTTCTATCTGGAACAAACCCGTGTAGCATTCCAGGTGAAAGAGTTGGTAGAACTCTTGGTAGAAGAGTTGGTAGAGTTGGTTGGTTATTATTGGAGCAGTCACGGACCAGTCCATTCGGCAATCGTTGTTAAATGGTCAATATAAGACGACGGCTCTAAGATGTCTGAAACTCCCAAACTATTAATATAATCTTTGATACGGAAATCTTAAACTCTAATGGGTAATTCTTTTCACGTTTTTTACTCTTCGGAACTGCCATTTTGTCCATAGACCCCGCCTATTTGTTTCGGCAGGCAGGGTCTAACCTGCGGCACTTACCGTAACAATAAAATCGTTTTTATGACTTACTCGTCAAACCGAGATGTCACTGCTGAAAATCAGTAAATTTCTAAGCGTTATATTTCGAAAACTACTAAAAATCGGGTAGGTACATAAAACCTTGATGAATTCGTCTTGAAAAGCACTATCGCCTGATCGGAAAAAGAATTGTAATTCCACGTATAAATCGAAACTTCACCATCATATCTTTTACATTAATAACAATAAAAAAATTTCGCTTCGGCCAAAACATCGGGCCTCTCTCGCCCTGCAATTTCCATATAAGCACTTTTTCGTGATATCAATAGTTCAGGAGATATCAAGCTGTCACACTTAGCCGCGGACACACTGTATATTTGTCGGTTACACCATTTCAAAATTTTCTGTATTTCCAACATGCATTTACTTGAATTTATCACTATGACATATAATTATAATTCCTCATAGAATTTTTTTTATGAGAAGAAAATAGTTTGTAACAGAATAATATGTCCAAGCTGTCAGAATGATTTAGCATTAGTTCATGCTTCTGAAAACACTTTATTATCTATCTTTGTTGCTGCAAGCATCACGACGTAATTGTTTAATGAACGAACTGGAAATAAATAATAGAGAATGTAGTCGATTGGACACAATTTTGTCAAGAGATAACATATAATATATAATTCGCGCTACTTAATAATTTTTGCTTTGAAGTAATATTGTACGTTTCTCTGCTAAAGTAAGAAACAAGTGTAGTTACTTCAACAGTGGGTAATGACTAACCAAGACGTAATAGGTGGACCGGACAACATTGTTAAAATAGATGAGGCGAAAATAGGCAAGAGAAAAAAATATTACAGAGGGTGTGTAATACAATGACAATGAGTTTTCGGTAGTACTGAACGAGGTGGTTAAGTTTTTATTTTGCCTGTGCTAAATCAGAATATTGAAACACTTACCCATAATTCGAAAATACGTTGCTGTTCAATTATTCATACCGACAAATGCCGTATATACGATGCCTTGTGTAATGAAAATTATATACATCGAACGGTAAACCATTCGGATATAGTAAATTCTCAAACTGATGTTCGCACACAAAATGTAGAAAGATACAGTACGGGTGTAAGAACAAATAATCCTTACTATGTAACTCGTGAATATCCTTATACAAATTACCTCGCAGAACTTTTATTTAAAAGAATTTTTTTCGGGAAAAATTTTTAACACACGCATTGTGAGTTTCTTTACAATAATGAGTTCCGTATATCTATTAGATCATTTAAATACTGATTAAATTTTCATTGTACATTGTAACAAGGCATATTTTTTATGCCTCGTTACGAGTGGCCATTAGGCCCGCCGGCCTCTCTCCTCCGCCCTGCCGACCCCTCGCGGCGGGGCGTACAAGAGGAATGTGTGAGTTTTCTTTTTTTTCCCCTTTTCCTTTTTGCGCGCCTTCCCCCCTCCACGGCACCGGCAAGAAGACCAGCGGCCGAAGAGGAAACATCTGCGGTCCCGTGCGCGGGGAAAACCCCAACTCGAGGGATGGAGGCGCGGGTTGGAGCCCATCGACTCCAGCCGCCTGCTGACCGGTCGCCGAGCTAACCGTCCACCTCCGCGGGGGCGACCGGCAGCCAACACCAAGGGATGCCAGGCCTGGGGACGAGCCACCCCAGCTGCCACCCGAAGGGGCCCCAGGACCTGGCCAACATACGCTACTCGGCGCCAAAATCCTCGGGGAGGGGGAACTCCGCGCACCGAGGATCCGAGCCGCGGATAAGAAGAACCAAGCGAGCCGCGACGGTAACATCGCACGTGTCGAGGCGATTTCGTTGCCCTCCAAGTACTTTTGCGTTATTTGTTTGTTCTTTCCCTCAAAATCTCTGTGTGTGTGCCGGTGTGGGAGTGCGGTGACGTTCGCTGGGAGAAAACGACTGCCCGCCTAGCTAAGGTAGGATCTTTGCCTTTTTTTGTAAGATCCATGAGCGTGTGCGAGAGCGTGTGTGCGTGTGGGTGGTCCCTGGCGATAGGACCACCAGCCCCGGCAACGAGGACCTTAGGGACCGTACCCGCGGAATACCCCGAGTATTCATTCGCGTTATTGGTTTTCCGCGAGTCTGGGCCGCTGACCCAGTTCAGGTCACCCTTTTTTTTGTTTGTATTTTGCATTTAGGCCCAGCGTTCCCTTTGCTGTCCACGACCCCCAAGAGGGCATGCTCCCACCACAGCGTACCGCGTTTTCTTGTCGGTTCTGATTTTGTATTACGTGCGTACCCCGTGAGCCCCCGTGTCGCGATACCCCTTTTCGCTTCTGGCGATCGTGATCCGGTTCCTTACCGAATTTTGTACCGCGAGGGGCTCAATTCCGTTCTTCTCGAAGGGCTAGTTTCGGCCCGCAATAAAGCCGAGTTGATTGTAGATACTCGCGGATACTTTACTTGTTTTCTGTCCCCCCTTGAGTACCGCTCCCGGAAGAGCTACCGGAAGGGCGATTCCCCTGGACGCGTGCATTGCACTGGCGCCCCAGTAAAGAAATCGTCCGTGGGTGTGCGTATCGGAACGTGGAGGACCACTTTCCCTGGCCGCCCTCCACCTCAGGGACTTTCCTTTCGTCCCTCCCCACCGATCCGTTACAACATATTCATCAACTGTATTTTATGTTAAACCATAGTTATCGTCTGCTCATTATCAATCTATTGTATAGCCTTTATATGCTCACAATTTTTTAATCAAAAATAAGCGACGGCTAAAACCTCTTACAATTAGATGTTACTCATAAAGGTGATTTTGACAACATACGTCAAGGCTTACCTAAAAAGTAATAACGTAATAAATGAAATAAACTTTATGGAAATAGGTTCCGCGAATATACTGTCGAACACTTCAAACTGCGCTGAAAATACAGAAATCTAAAAACAGGCTATCTAATTAGACCGTTCTTCGGAGAACTAAATGTTGATATTCGTCAGTGTAACGTGAGTGCACTGAAATCAATATAGAAAGCGGTGTATCGATAAAGCGTAGGACCCCTCGACACCCGGATCAAGGTTATATTTGTAGTCCACTCATTTGAGAGAACATCGAAATAAAGAATTAGGCAAAATATTTTACTTTGGTGCTCTTCCAAAACGATCTGTAAGATATAAGTGAAAAAGAAATCTCCATATTTGGAAAGATCCCTCGCGACGCAACGAAGCTCATTTACCAAGAAAATGTAACATGATTCGGATCGAAAATACATTTTGTTTTCTTTCATTTTAATTAGACACATGTCAAAAATCTATTGGCAAAGATTTCATAGTAAATAAATGAAAATTAAAAGATTTACGCTTGCATTGGCATTGTCTCAAGAATGTAACCCAACCCAAATCTCGAAGATCTTAATCCTCTAGTGGTGGGGACAATTTTTTCACTAATATCACTTAGATCACTTCCGTTAATATCGAAATTTTACTGTACAGGGAAATATAGATTTAGTTATCCCTTTGTTTGGGGGTGTACTAACATTGGCGGGGGATCGAGAACAAGTGGAAGAAAGAGGGATAGAGTGGGGAGGCTAGCGCGAGTGCGACTCTTCGTCAGTTCAGTCAGTTCTCCTATATCAGTTAGTACGCGTCGTGGCTTCGTCACGTGCTTTTCGTTTCTACGAGGAGTGCGCGTTAATAGTAGCGAACGATTTGTACAAGTAAATACAAGTTTATAATGTGTCGACAGAAATATTTAAGAACAATGACCTATAATAATGAATGTTACCGAACGAAAAAAAAATGTTACTTATTCTCGTGACTATGTGACCAATAAAATCTTTTCAGTCTGTATTTCATGATGCTCCATAACTCCGAATGGTTTTAAATCGTACCGAATTGGTGAGTCTTACAAATATGTTGTTATTTTTTTTGCCGCGAAAATAACGCTTGTTTAAATTTATTCGTAGTTTTATTTTATTTTGTCACTTTTTGATCCGTATTTTAAATGCTTCTTTATTTATATCTTTTCAAATAAAGCTTTTCTAAACAGTCGGAAAACTATAGAATTTATTCAAACGGAAATTGATATAATATATGTAAAAAAGACTTATTCAACACGTATGGAATAACAAAATTTTTTAATCTTTCTTCTGTTGGAAATCAAATTTCAGTGGATACAGAAAATATTCGAATCTAAATTAATTTCGTACATTTTGTGAAATTGTAAAAACTAAGTTTTAAAACAATTTGTTTGTGCTTTTCTAACAGTTGTGCTTTCTCTAACAGTTTGATTTCGAATAACATGTTTCTGATTATGTCAATAGTTTTTTTTTTAATTTCTCTGTTAGTTTCTAACCATTTTGTTTAATGTGCCTTAATTTTTCCATTGTTCTAAATAAAGGAATGGTGAAACAGTTAATACAAATTTGTTCGCATGTATTCATTGCTCATTGTAGATAAGTAGATACCGAATTAGAACAGTTGACATTGTCGATCTTTGAAGAAAAATCAAGCGGTCAGAATTTTCTTGCAAGCTATGTGCAGTCTCAGTGGATGCACAGAACAAATGAATTCTTATAAACAGTTCGTCAACTGTTAAATTTAATGTTTCTCGATGTATGTGGTAACGATTCCAGAAATTGTTTGTGTCTATATGAGCTTAAAACTATAAATTGGAATGAATATACAGGTAACCTTCCTATAACACGGTAGTTAGGTTCCTAGAAAATACCGTGTTGTATGAAACCGTGTTGCATGAGACCCAGAGCTAGTACAAAAAGGGGGGTTAGGTTCCAAAAACTTATTAAGAACAAATATTTTTTTTAATTCGACATAAACAACTTAATTTTTATTAAAAATATAAATGTATGTATAACACAAAGTAAAAAAAAAATATTTTAATCTAACGCAACCATAATTTAATGAATTTATTCGTCCTCACTGCTCAGTATAATCAACCGAGAACGTTGTATCTTTAAGACAGCAAGCCTCGCCGCGGCTGTATAAGTACATACAGTGTTGTATGTACAAAGGATTTGCAGTTTTCTCATCACGTTATAGCGAAACCGTGTTATAGGATGCCGTGTTGTAGGAGGGTTCCCGCAATTTACGAATCGTGTTATAGCAAAACCGTGTTATAAGATACCGTGTTAGAGGAGGGTTACCTGTACGTCCAAATAAAAATAATTAAAAACTGCTTTTTCCGGAATAAGAAATTTTATAACAGCAGGTGTTTAGGCATCCTAAAGATTAATTCAATTTTCAAAAATTAGCTTGTGATGGAAATAATAAAAAAAAATTTTTTTAATGTCATATTACTAACATTCTGAGCAATAACCATTAATTGTTTACTGTAGAAGCGATGAAGGATAGAACAAGATTATAATGAATATAATCAATTAATCCTATGTATTATTGGTTATTCGTATCTTTCTTTCCATATTTGATAAAGTAAGTACGCAATAAGTAAATATTAAGTTAACCAAAAAGTTGTGCCATTTTTGTGAGTAGGTAATATTTATTCGATTTAATTATAAACATTTTCTTCTTATAATATATTCGTGGCGTTGAAGAATTTGAGGGTATCTTATTAAAAAATAATGCTAAATGTAATGGTGGTTTTTATCAGTACTTTATATTTATTAATTTATATGTCAACACTCTGTAACGTCCCTGGAAGAATTTTTTTCCTTTAAATATGGCAGTCCTATGTTCTATACGTATACGCGCTAACAATTTAGTTACCGACGGAATTGGACAATTACCGACAGTATATAATATACTATTACCTTATGTATAAATTTCGACGGTCGGTAACTGACGTTATATACATTTTTGATTTATAACAATTATTTTATGTTTTTCATTTAAAATAGATAGTATGTTTCATAAAGACAATCAAATGTTTACTTAGAATAGTTAAAACAAGATTTATGTATTATTTTATAGTTATTCTAATAAATGTATAATTCTATATGGAAAATTCCGCGATGCTATGTGCCTACGTGCCGCGATGCTCACCCCGAATTTCCTGGTATTCTCGCGATATCTTAGAGAAAGATAGGAATACATTTTACAATTACGATATTATTAGTTACTAAAATCGTTAGTTAAACAAATCAGCTAATACATATCAAGTCTACTAATATAATGTTATACGGAACTAAAGTCAGACAATAGTTTATTGCAGTGTATATTGTAAATTAGAATATTACTCTATAGAATGTTCGAGAAGCATCATATGCTTATACATTAGATTCAATCCGAATAGAAGTACGTGCGTAGCGTATAGAAGAAGACAGCGAATGCAATTTTCATTAAAACACTATTAAACCATAATTTTTGTATCAACGACATAAATCATCGAGTGGAGTATAATACTAATAATGTAATCGAACCGTTCGTTTTCATAAATAATGTCTAATTACGAATTTATATGATAATTATATATTTCGGCATTATGGGGGTTTTCTAAGAATTTGCCAGACTGGCGAGTATAAAAGCCGGAGCGAAACTCGCTCAAATCGCAGAACAGTTTTCGAAGTCGAGCACGCTGGAAGTCTCCTGGATAAGTATAACCGGAACAGTTTTCGCTGTCAAGAGCCGACACGATTCTTAATACTTGACTGGTAAAGCGAGTATACGCCATTTGGATACTTGATCGTGGGTCGTTCTAGTAGCCAGCGAACAGCAGGCTCCCCATTCAAACGGTCTCGTCTCTGAAACTCCGTTAGGAGAGTGCTATATTTTGCGCCAAGAAAGGCTAAGATATCGAAAGGATAGCTCTCAGCTACTCATCTTGATCTTTTGTCGAATTGCTAACGCGCCGTCAGATTCTCGGAGTTCGCTCTGGGTAGTTTCGTAGCCAGCTAACGCAGGCTCCCCATTTGAGCGGCTTGGTTTCTGAAGCCCGTGTCTTTTGGGTGGCAGTTCAGCAATTACGATTTTATATTAGAATCAATTGATTTGCTACCCTGTTAGACTTATACTGTTCACCCTTCTCCTGTATCGTTGGGTCGTTCTAGTAGCCAGTGAACAACAGGCTCCCCAATTAAGCGATCTGGTCTTGGCTGTCAGTGTTCGTTTTGACTAAAAGGGTCATGGACAATTAGTTGTCGAGCCAAATTAAAAGAGTAACTGTTCCGAGATAAAAATTCATTTAGATTCAAATAGAATTTGCAAAACTTTAATTAATAAAAGAATATTGTTCTGTCATCAGCGTAATTACAGTAGTCGACTACACCGCGTTAGATATCGATTAAAATCATTGATCTATCTAATTTTGCGAAAGCGTATTTAGGTACACTTAGAGATCACACTTAGGTCGTGTTCCTCGCTGCGGTAGACTATCAACGTGCTACTATTTCTATCAATCTCATAAAAGAATATTCATTATATAGATTCTATCCTTATTAACCAAAATAAAAATTGTAATTGCGATAGCGTCCAAACAAGAATTAAATAATATCGAATTTAGTTATTTGCGAAAGCGAAGTTAGTTTTGTCTGAAATCAGAATTAATTAGAAATCAGATCATCTATTACATACTGTTTAATTTACTGAGTTCTATTATTTCTATTACTAATATTATATCAAGATCCATTTAGTTTCGTTCATCAAGTTAATATACTTTTTATATTTTGTTGTTATTTGTTATTTGTTAAATTCATTAGTTTTAGTAGATTTATTGAATAAATCTTGTTGTTGAAAGATATTGACCTGTGGATTCACTCCTTAACCGCACACTACACGAATCCCACAATCTTTAGATTAGTTATTTTCCAAAACGAGTCGTTCAGTTGGTAAAAGCCGCTCTTTACCTAACTAGCGCTGTTAACTTCTGAACTTAGGTTCCAGAGTCGTTACAACTCCTTTTGTTTGAATAAATGTACACATAGTTCTGCAGCTTTAAAATATCTTACTAAAAACACGGTCTTATAGACATTTTAATACAGAAAAGACTGATTTTAGTAGTATTTTATTATTTTCATAAAGATAGAAACTTCATTGAAATTCAAACAAGATAAATATATTTAGTAAATAGCGAGATGGCGGTAAATGATTGCAAATGTCAGTTGCGAATTGGAAAATTTCGTATAAAAAATGTTTCTATTAATCCATGCTATATTTCTAATAATCCATGCTCTAGTTAGAGATGTCTAGTGATGATTAATTAAAGATCTTGATTATTAATAAGTTTGCTTATACTTTTAGAAAACAATGAAAATGTGTCTATTTTCTCCTTAGAAGGCAACAAACTTTTTGATTAACTCAATAAACTAGTAAACTTTTATCGAACAAATCCAAGTAGCATATGATGATTTCAATGGATGAACCGAATATTTTACTAATGTTTCACCAACCTTGCAGTTCCATGTGTCCAATATTTGCATCAGTACTGATTTTTTGTTTACTTATTACCACATAAACTTACTATTTTATGCTGTTTAAATGAAGCAAACGTAATTAAGTTTTCAATAGAAAATTGTTCGTAGAATCTGTATTCCAATCAGTTTATCTAAAGTAATTTTGCAATGGTAAATTTAAAATCCTCGTTTTCACTTAAATTATGAGTATAATAACTAGAAGTTGATTTTACTAACTAAGTTTTACAAATATACTAGCAAATATTACGATCTCTTAACTCTTGGAAGTAATGCAGCTTTTTGATACATATGTACAAATTATGACTTACGTACATTTGAATTATATTACACTTAACACTAAACCTAATCATTTCATATATACCTAATCCTACCATGAGCAATCAAATAACCGCTTCAAAGAAATGTATATATTTTAATATAGAAAGAGATTTTAGCCAATTGGATAGTGAACAAAATATTTTTCGGTTCTATAATAAAAGTCCGCCCCCGCTTTTTTTATTTAGAAAAGTTTAATTTGTCTTTGTTCATTTTCAACACATTTTTTTACAAATTATAGCATTTTACATTGTACATTTTCCACATACGTATTTTTTACATTTTTTTACAAATTTTGTTAGTCTAATTGACTAACTTTCATAGCTTGTTACATAAGTAATTATGATCGTAATCATATCGTGTTTGGTGTCAGTTTAATCAGAAAAATGAGACAAATACGATGGTAAAAGTTCAATTAACGAAAAACAAAAAATAAAGAATTTTAATTTTTAAATTTTAAAGGCAGAACACGCACGATTCTTTCATGTTTGCCGAACGCTCGAAATTCTATCCCTCCTTGTCTTTTGTATTGCTGTCTCTTTCTACGTTCGGCACTCTACAAAGACCCCTACCGTAAATGTTACGATCGAAACCGGCAAAAGTAACATTTACGGAGTGAATACTGTAGTTGTAAATGCAGTAAATATTCGATATCTGCGACTCTCTCGGGTCTGAACTGTTGCACATATCGTACAGGTCCTACATTGATTGATGTTTTGCCGAACGTTGAAAAGGACACAAGAGAAAAATAACACGGGCGCCGGTTGCAGATATCGTAAAGGTGCAACGACTCTAGAACCTAGGTTCAGATAGTTACTAGCGCTAGTAAGGTAAAGAGCGACTTTTACCAACTAAACGACTCGTTTTGAAGAACGACTAATCGAAGATTGTGGGATTCGTGTGGTGTGCGGTTAAGGAGTGAAATCCACAGATCAATATCTTTCAACAACAAGATTTATTTAATAAAATACTAAAACTAATGAATTTAACAAATAACAACAAAATATGAAAAGTATATTAACTTGATAAAACGAAACTAATGGAATAAACTAAATATTAAACTATTAAATAAACACTTATAACTTTTAAACTCTTTATATTTGTAATTATGGAAGATGGGAAGAAATATCAGATCAACACGACACACGATAACAGAATGTAATATAGAAATTTTATGAAGAAAACAAGCACATAAAGCAATATTACAATTATTTTATTTTTTAATATTTGAGAATCTAGAATTGAATCGAGTGGCATCAAGTTAATAGTCGATAATTTAATGTTCATATTTATCGACATCTAATTACCGACATTTTATAAGTTATCGATTCAGATTTATTTTTGCCACTCAATTATGAAAATTCAACAGAAACTAAATGAATCTTGATATAATATTTAATAATAGAAATAATAGAACTCGGTAAATTAAATAATATGTAATAGATGATCTGATTTCTAACTAGTTCTGATTTCAGACAAAACTAACTTCGCTTTCGCAAATAAACTAAATTCGATATTCTATATTATTTAATTCTAGTTTGAACGCTATCGCAATTACAATATTTAACTTGATTAATAAGATAGAATCTATACAATGAATATTCTTTTATGAGATTAATAGAAATAATAGCGCGTTGATAGTCTACCGCAGCGAGGAACACGACCTAAGTGTGATCTCTAAGTGTACCTAAATACGCTTTCGCAAAATTAGATAGATTAATGATTTTAACCGATATCTAACGCGGTGTAGTCGACTATTGAGATTACGCTGATGACAGAACAATATTCTTTTATTAATTCAAGTTCAAAATTTGTTTGAATCTAAATGAATTACTTACTCGGAACAGTTACTCTTTTTATTTGGCTCGACAACTAATTGTCCATGACAACTAATTGTCCTTTTAGTCAAAATGAACACTGACAGCCAAGACCAGATAGCTTAATTGGGGAGCCTGCGTTAGCTAGCTACGAAACGACCCAGAGCGGGCTCCGAGAATCTCATGGCGCGTTAGCAATCAGACAAAAATCAAGATGAGTAGCTGAGAGCAATCCTTTCGATATCTTAGCCTTTCTTGGCGCAAAGTATAGCACTCTCTTAACGGAGTTTCAGAGACGAGACCGTTTGAATGGGGAGCCTGCGTTAGCTAGCTACTAGAACGACCCACGATCAAGTATCCAAATGGCGTATACTCGCTTTACCAGTCAAGTATTAAGAATCGTGTCGGCTCTTGACAGCGAAAACTGTTCCGGTTATACTTATCCAGGAGACTTTTAGCGTGCTCGACTTCGAAAACTGTTCTGCTACACGTTCAAGGAAGTTTTCTATGGAAAACTCCCTAACAGTTCCTAAGTAATGAGAGATAAATCTTACGCATGTATAATATATTAACATGCTCAGGTTGCACTTTAAGGCCCAGTTGATTACCAGCATTTGAGTCGGATAGACACAAAGCATATAGCCCCATGAGTGTGGCTGTAAAATGTGGATCACTTCTTCAGATAGAATACTATGAAATCTGTGTAATAGAGAGATTTCATTTGTTAAATCCTGAAAGTGTGGAGGAAATCGAAGACCGTTTTTGACTCGAAATATGACTCTATCCTTAGGAACAAATAAGTAGGGATTATTTGGACTAGATTTAAAGTTAACTATATGAACAGGGAGAAGACTATCTGATACATTTTCTGGGATCTCCTGTACACAACAACTACTTCTAACATGGAGATGCATAGTTGGAGTCACGGGTTTCCATCCACTCGCAAGTTTCTCTCCAACAAGGACCACCCCGAGACTCATAAAAGACTGAAACATTAAGTTTACATTTTTTGACCCTTTAGAATACGCTACCAAGGGGAAAGTATCAAAAACAAATTTGGAACCGAAGTTAGGCAAGATTGGAACTGCTCCCCCATGTCCGGTCCGCAGGTCTTGAAGCCGATGATGCACAGATCCGGAAATTTCCTCATCTTCGAGTACTAAAGAAGATTGATCGAAGTCCGATATTGAAGCTAACATCTTAATAAATAATTGATGTAAGTTCCCATCACGAGGAACACCCCAGCCAACAAGAGAGAATAATCTTAGTACTCGCTGCAAGATCGGTTCGGATTGTGTTGCTAACTTATCTCCGAATCCGACTACTTTTTGTCGTGTTACTGATCCCCTGTATGGAGCAAAGGATCCCAGGACATAGGGTGAGTTAATCAGATCTGAATTCTGACGTGGATCAAATCTTAGAATTAGCTGTCCTTTTTCTAACTCTACAAACGGTTCACATGAATCACGACTTAGGTCAAACTCTAGTTGAATGAACTCCTGAGGAGGAACACAGTTCACTCCAATAATTTTCTTTTTCCAACCTACATTCCTCAATTCATCTACATGTTGAACAGAACATTTAGCAGGAGTCCATTGAACTGGTCCCTCTGAGTTAGTCATACTTAACCGAAGAACGGATGCTAGATGAGCCAACTCAGACTGCATGATTTTGTGATACAAGTTTCTGCCTCCTAGGGTTCTCGCAATTGTGGCTATAGTTCTTGTTTTTTGCAATTTTCCGGCGACTTGTCTGGCTCTGGCTTCTACCATTGCTCCAACAATCATAGAGATTAGCCGAGGATTAAATGGGTCGACAGACTCTAAGTATTTATACAGAGTAGTTTCCTCCGAGGAATCAAGTTTTTCCAGGAAGGTTAGTATGTATGGATTCATAGGCACCATTTTGTCTCGAAGGAAATCAATAATCATGTTGCGCCTATACTCACCGGGTGCAGGTGGGGTCAGGAGATTAAGACAGGTCGGATGTTCAAACAGAAGTTTAAAAGAGCGTAACGGATTTAATGGTGGAGATAGGTAGGAAATAATTCTTTTCTGAAGATCGGGAGGTGCATTATGATAGGAAAGTTTTAAAGAAGCTACATTAAAAGTAACCTCGTCAGGAAATCCTCTAAGAGTGCAATCAAAGATATTTAAGATAGGAAAACCTCCTAAACAACGAGGGAGAAATAGAACATTCTTATAAATAAGATCTGTCCGGATCACGTGATTTCTTAGCATCGGACAGATTATCTCGGTCTGAGGGTATTCGCCCGGAATTACCAATTGGAAGTTTCTCGTTAAGATTGAGTACACCGGTTTATCTTGAAGGTATGTGGATCGAAATTCCAACTGTAGAGTTCCCACCACTTCACCCAGATATAACAATAGCAAGGGTCCAATCCTATGACTATAAGAAAGAGCGGAGGTTAGGTTTGCACATAAGGATGAAAGGGAAGACTCGACAGTTGGGTAATCCTCATTCGCAATTCTTAACATCCTAGTGATCCTTTTTAGGACCATCTCCATTGGTGTATTGTTATAAACAATATATTTGCCATAAACAAATAATTCTCTGGACGCCCAAGTTTCCTCGAGCTTTAGAGGGGGACCTACAGTTTGCAATATGTTGTTTAACCGATCTAAGAATCTATATAATAACTCACCAGCCTCTCCTTTCGAAATTCCTTTTGCAAATTTTAATTTTAGCATTTGATTATCTTCCTGTCCCATCGTGTTAAGTCTGAGGGGCAAACTTTCTGATGCGAGCAATATTAAGATCGCAGTCCAAATAGTCCATCCTTTTTGTCTCAAACCTTCAATCCCTCTTAGGTGGCCATACCAAGTCCCTATATCTGATTTTAACCGTTTGGCTGCTGACGTATTTTTTCGGACATATGCCAAAACTGCGGCACTAATTGCGCGTGTATGGGAAAAAATGTAAAACACTTTTCATACGATAAACTCACTTGTATTGTTTTGCAACAACAAAAATTAAGAAATATCAATTGTTTACATAAATTTGTTTTAATTAATTTTGTGAATAAAATTGGTAATAAGCACTTATAATTTAGTCAAATTAACACAAATAATTTCTTATAATCTTTTACACGGGTGGTTTGCTATACAAAGCGCGTGAATTCCCTTTCTACAAATAGAGCAAATTAGATTTGAACGTTTACCTGAAATATGTAATATTATTAGAACAATTAAAAATAGAATGCTCCGCAAACGCAACGTGCTTCACTGGACGCACAAATTCTAGTGTTTTGGAACAGTATTATTACGCACTCCGCAGTCTTGGCATAAAAACAAAATAGGAGCGCTATCGCGCTCTTCGCATTTTTGGCGTAACATACGAAGAGCGCGATAGCGCTCCTCAGCAGTCAAACGGTTAATCTCAACTTTTTCCTGTAGTTCAAATTAGGCAAATATGTTCCATTCAACAAGTACATCCCACTCGACTCAAACATTTCGTGAGTTCTCTGAAAACAATCCCGAAATCCAAATAACTGATCAAAAATCCCAAATAAAGGGAGAGTTTCTCCCTTCCGCATGTTTGTGTTCCATTTCATGAAGTCTATGCTAGCCATAATTTGCTGATTTTCGGAAGGAGAAGTAAAATGTTGACGTTTCTTATCCAGAGAAAGTTCATCATCAATCATCGTAATTTCCGGAAAATACGGGAGTAAGTGTTCTGAGAGTAAGGCTTCTGTCAAAACTATGTACATTCTTTTATATAAAGTCATCAATCCAAAAAGTCGTGCTTTCAATTTACCTTCTCTTTCCTTTTCTCTTACTCCTACTGTGCTCTCAGACTTGAGGAATCCGTGCTGGTCAATATACCTTAAAAATAATTCAGGGTCTTGAATGGTGGATTTCATCCAGTTCAAGAGCACTGATCTATCAATTGAGGTTCCACAGTTGTGATCTGAAATTATACGATGAAATTAAGAAGGGGAATCAAGAGAAAGAGCTTTATCTGCGATCAGCTCCACTAAATCAAACTTAGGATCTACTGGAAAAATTTGAGTAAATTCCACCTGCGACAAACCATCTCTATGGTAATCCTTGTGGTGCTTAGGGAAAATAGATTTTCTTTCATAAGAGAGTCGAATTACATTTGGCGGAGCCAGCTGAGATACATCTAGCTCAGGCCACATGTGTTCTTTGGCCTTGTATCTACAAATTAACTCCTCCTTAAATTTATTTGTTATTTTCGAAACTAGAGGTAGATTTGTGTACCTCACGGAAGTTGCGATTTTTTTCAAGGCACTGAGCCCCTCTAACGGTTCAACAGTTGGATGCCCCCAAATCCTGTAAAGACCGTACAACTCTGACAATAATTGTGGTTGGCGGTTATAAACCGTGCGGATTAATTGAGTTAATCGGCGTAATGGAACTTGAACTTGGAATTTATTGGCCAATTGCTCAATTTCAATAGACATTGTTTTGTAAGGATGGCTTAAATAAAAAGATCTCGGAATTTATCGAAACGTGCTTTATTCGGACAACCGTTAACGAACGAATGAAATGACGACCGTCTCCCGGTCGTTCGCTCTCTCGCGCGGTAAAACAGATGACGATCGGCAATGTCTACATATGTATCTCGCACGACGCACGCTTACACACGCTTACAGTTCGGCCATTCTGACCTTGTGACTGTCCTCAGTCATACAAATTGAACGCGAGAGAAGAAAGAAAGAAAATAATTGAAAGCTACGACTATTATTAACCTAATAAATATATACAAAGGAACGATGAAATATTTCTAATTTATAAAATGTCTGAATGGTTTTTATAATAAGCACAAATGATAATATATATATTAAATTGTTGTGTACAATAAATATGAATGTTGTTAAATATTATTATTTTTTTTTTTTTTTTTTTTTTATATATCCTCGACTGCTTTTCTCGAGGGGTCCGAAATGGTCTATATGGAGTGTGTGAAACGGAACATTTTCTTTGGGAACACTATGCAAATAACCTTCGGACTTCCCTTCAATGGGTGAAAACTCAATACAGCGCAAACAGTTTTGAATATGATTTTTAATTTTTTCACGCATTTTCGGGAACCAATAGACCCTTCCGACATATTCGAAAACCTTATCCGCACCAATATAACCCAATTCGTCATGCCGGGATCCAATTACGTTCGCCTCCATACACTCCGGTATGTAAAATAATAGTTTGTTCATTGTTCTTTTTCTATAAACTAGTCCGTCTCTTAATTCGAAAAATTTGTCTTCGCTGTCTTCCAACATCCGTTGTTACGTCCCGGATCGCGGTTCACGTAAAATAGGAGAGGAACTCACCGGTATTGACGCTAATTGTACAATCTTTTTGGCCATGCGGTACGTACGCCCGTCATCTGCCAGGGATCCCGGGTGTTTTAACGTAGCACAGTGACTTACTCTCGATACTTCCCGTTGATTGTTGATTTGGTACGTCGATTGGTATTAGTTTCCACTCTATGTTCGCGTCGCGGTTATGAGTAAGCGGCGCGACTTGTACTGGGGTTGGGAGATGGAAGGATCTTACTAGCTTGCGTAATTGGTATCTACGCCCTCCTCGACGCTTTCTTCCCATGAGCCAAAATGAATGCAAAGACGTCAAACACACTATTGATACCGTGCGGCTGATTCTCGCACCACCGTATCATGCGGACCGAAGTAGCTTGATTACGTCTCTAGGAGACCCGTGCGGCTGATTCTCGCACCACCGGTCTCGACTAAATCAAGGTAACTGCTCTAGAATATAATGCTCGTAGGGATTGTACGAATAGGAAGGTTTCTTGAGGCACAAGTAACTATATGATAAAGATAAAATAAAGGTATATTCTTGAAATATGACTAATTTTACAGAGATATACTTAATGGTTAGCGCGACTTAATAATGTAGAGTTGGAGATGAGTAGGGACAGGAATAACAGTTAGAGAATCTAACTTGTCGGGGCTTGAACCCGTGGTTTGGAATATCGGGGCTTGAACCCGTGGTTTGGAATATCGGGGCTGGGACCCGTGACGGAGTAGTGCACTGGAATGATCCAGGCACCGGAAAGAATCAGGATGGAATCCGTGTGCTGTGCGATCTCCAGGCCCTTTTATATTGCCTACTGATCACGGAGGGGGAAAGGATTTAGTCAGTCGTTATCTAATGTTTTGTCTTTTGAAAAGGATGTTTATGAGATAAGATAGTTGGGACTAAGGATGTTTATGTCAGAGATATTGATTCGGCGAAAGGACTTAAGGGGTGTTATCTGGGTAGTTCTAATGTTACTTATGATTACATAGCTGATTTGGCGGTAGGTTATATGCGTAACGCAAAGCGTGAGAAGCTCGAAGTAGCGAAAGTATATGAATATAACTTAATAACTAACTTAATAACTAACTCCAGCATTGGATGACGTCACATGACTAACTCCAACGTCGGACGACGTCACACCTCCCCCCCTAGGAAAACAAATTTGTATAGCAAATTTGTTAGCGGGTAGACTTACTTAGAGTTTATAGAGTTTCTCGTTTTTTGGAGTGTTGGGCTTATTCACTAGTAACTGAATGTAAATCGTCTATATAGTCCTGAGTCACTCGGGATCTTGGAGTAATTAGGGGCATATTCGGCGCAGGGGTTGCACTGGGTGGGCTAGAGTGGCACACTGGGGAATCTGGGTTTTGGGGCACACACTCTTTCACTTTGTTTGCAATCACTGTGTCTTGTGTCTTCCGATAGACGCAGAAATGTGCAACCGAGCTCCAAACGGCTGCGATGAGATGAAGGCTCCAACCATAGGCTGCGTGTAGGGTTATTCCATTGAGAATGATGTTTATAATCATTTTGACAATGCGGATGACCAGGTAGATTCCAATGACTCCGGCGGTGGCGGAACCAAATTTTATGAATCCGTTCCATAACCTATTGGCGGTATTTTGGGCAATCTTGTTCAAAGAGTTCTCATCTAATAATTTATCAATTTGCAGAGTTCCAGGATTGAACTGGCGACCAGTTGCACCTTGTGCAAGTGTATTAACAATCGCGGTCTTTTCTACAGGGAACATTATGTGATCCCGAAGTTTATCAAGATCTGAAGGTGAATATATACCTCCATTCGCGATATTTTGAGGATCGATATATTTCCATGAAGGTGTTGTAATGGGTTGTAGTCGCTGTGGTGAAAGTGTTTCGACTAGATTTGGTGATACAGAATACCAGGATCCATGAATCTGATACATGGTCGGCAAAACTGAGGAGCAAGGTCTGCTTGTGCTAACTGATGTCAGGATATGAGTTCTTGGTGTGAGGAAATATGATGTATTTTTATATGTTACTGGAAGTTCATTATGACATTCGGTCGTTTTTCGGACAGTGCAAGGGACCGGGATACATTTAACGATATGTATCGCTTCGCCAGCTGGTACTGCCATGTGTCCTTCTTGCTTGGAAATTGCGAATGCTACTTCTTCTGGGGCAACGTGAATTAGATTTAACGCGTTTCTAATGATTTGCTGTTCCAGAGCACATTTCTGGGCGATGATATCCTCATATAGCTGTGTGATTTGGGTGCGTAAATGACGCTCAACATAAACGAATTTCGAATTGATGTAGGTAAAGATGTCCAAGTTCGCAATTGGTACAGTATGCTGATCTTTGAATTTGCCGTTGGTTTTAGTTTCCAATATAAAGAGTTTCGGATGTTCGGTTTGAACAAGTGTATATCCGCAAATAGTGACTGGTTTAATTGCGGTGAGAGCAAAAGTTAAGTCCTGAGACGTTACTGCGTAGATAATTGGTCCTAGCTTGTTTTGGGGCGAGATTTTCTCGGCTTTCCCTTCATAAAGTACATCGTATTCGTTAAATTTACAATAATCCGCGGGCATTGTCTCCCAAAATGTGTTGCCTCCTTCGGGATCTAGACATTTGTCCGTTTGTAGATCACATTGGTGGCCGGAGCGTAAGACAATTTGTCTCGTAGCTAGTTTAACATCTGCGGTGTAAGTTTGGGTTGTAACTTGAACAACTGATTGCACGATGACGTTCTCCCAAGATCCATATATGTCTGCGTAAGATGTTCCCGAACATCGTCCGTCTGTGTCAATCTTACCTGCTAAGGTAAGGCTATATACCGTAGTAGTATTTAATCGGTGTCCGTTGATTTGTGTTGCCGGGGATATGGATATGGCGCCAGTAGCGTGTAGTATATTACATGTTTCCCTTGTTGTTTCAAATAGATATTGTTGTCGACCGTTGTGGACAACAGATGTGTGAGAGTACATGCCGCAATAGTATATTGTGCGGTCAATTTCGACTTTACATTGCTTAACTGTAGCAGAATTGAACTCGCCGTGCTGAAGTAACTGGATTCCTTCGGATTCTACCGTTGGGCGTATGCTAGCCAGGTCGCATTCCACGGTGCCGGTAGTAGATATGGTTGTAACATTCAATGTCTGGCTGCTACAATCGTAGCCTATCAGGGCTGCAGCGGATGAGAGGGTAAGTGTGGTGATGATAGTAACTGGATACATGACGTCTCGATGCGTGTTGTCGGCTGGATTCTCGATGTTGTTGCTGTGAAATACAGTGAAAGACTGCTCCCTGTGGAGCTCGCTCGCTTTAATATATTTGGGTTTCACAAAGAGTGGGGGTGGGTTTAACTTAATACAATGGATTCGCGTTGTTTGCTTAACTTTCTTTAATTTGTTTACGTGGACTATGCGAGTCCGTCCTTTGACCAAGAGTTTCGCATTATGATTGGAAAGCATCTCGAGTATCTCATACGGGCCAGTATACTCGAAATCGAACTTCCCTTGTCGTGGTTCCTTCAAGAGAAGGACTTTGTCTCCTTTCGAAAAATGCTGGATGTTTAATCGTTTATCGTAATAACTTTTGGATCGAGCTTTGGCTTGATTTAGGTTGTCTCGAGCTTGAGATATGGAAGTCGTGATTTTAGTTTGTAGGTTGTGTAGGTACTGGTTATAAGTGTCGTTTGGTGTATCAGGCAGATAGGAGTCGGCGGACGGGACACGAGCGATACGCCCGAATACGAGTTCGTGCGGCGTATACTGTGTTCCCTCGTGGACACTTGTATTATAGGAAAACATTGCGAAATTCAGCCATTCGTCCCATTTGTTGTTAGAAACGAACTGCTTTAAGTATTCTGTAAGTACGTGGTGTGATCTTTCAATTGAGCCATTACTTTGTGGATAAAATGCCGTTGTACGTAATTGTGTGATTCTGAATCGCTTGGTTACTGTTCTCATTAAAGAGCTAGTGAAGTTAGAACCTTGGTCGGTTAATATAGCTTTGGGAGCACCAAATTTACAAATTAAATGATTTATCATCGCGTCCGCGGTATTGATGGCGTTAGCACTTTGTAACGGTATAGCAAGTGAATATTTAGTTAATAAGTCTTGAATTGTTAGAATGTAGGAATTTCCGGATTGTGTTGTGGGAAGTGGACCGACAATGTCCATTGAAACTTTGTCAAAAGCTAAGCCTGGCGTATCCGTAAGAGTCATAGGCTGCCTAGTCTTTACACGAGTTAGCTTCCTCATTTGACAGCTTTCGCATGAATTTACGTAGTTAACTACATCGCGTTTTAAAGTCTTCCAATAGTATCGTTCGCGTATTCTTTTGTATGTCTTTGAAATGCCTTTGTGTCCGGCGTAGGCTGACGTATGGTTTTCGCGTAGTATATCGTTCCTTTCTTCCTCTCGAGGGATTCGTACTTCGTGTGTGCAAGCGAATAAGCTAGTATTTGTCGTAAAAAATAATTCAACTAGAACTTGACGAATTGTAGACCAATCATGGTCGTCGATCGCGGTCTGTGATAAACTAACTGTTGGTAAACCTAGCTCTGTGCAGACATCGTAGAGTGATCTTAGACATTCTAGTAGGTCCGCGGACGTTACAGAGGTATGAGGGGAGACCTTTGCAGGAAGTAGGATTAAATGATGGGATCCGGCGGTCTGCACCTTTGCTCTTCCTATTATCATATCTTCTGGAATTCTTAGGTTGCCTTGTAATGCTAGGTCGATTGCTCCTGGGTCGATTGGCTGTCCGTCTAGTGTAACAAAACAAGCTATGTTGTCTCGTCTCATGATAAGTCTGTCGCGTGTCGTCGTGATAATGCGGCGTCGAATTCCTGCTGGGGGGTCCACATTCATGTGGCTATCGTCCTCCGATGAGTCGTCCGTTTGGAACGGGGAAGTGTTGACAGTTTCTTCTGCAGCTAGCGCCTGGCTGTCTACCTCTGGTATAGGGATATCGGGTGTCGTGGGCGATGCAGAAAAATTAGAGTCGCGTGACGTGGAAGGTCCGGGATTGTATAGGTTTTCGGAGTCGGAACTGATTGGTAAAACTGGAGGGTTTCTAGATAAGGCATCGGCGTTGGAGTTTGCTTTACCCGCCTTGTAAATAATTTTATATTCGTATTCCGCTAGCTTAAGTCTCCAACGGAGTAATCGAGAGGTTGGATCACGAACGGAGTGCATCCATACGAGTGGACGATGATCAGTGATTAGGTTAAATTGTCGACCGTAAATGTATGATCTAAAATGCTGAACGGCGTAAATAATTGCAAGACATTCTTTTTCTATTGTAGAATAATTTAACTCAGCTCCCTGTAACAGTCGAGACGCGTAGGCGATTGGTTTGTCAGATCCAATATTACCTTGACTAAGAATTGCACCGACTGCGTATCCGGACGCATCGGTCGTGATATGAAAGGGTTTGGAAAAATCAGGGTATTGTAGGATTGGTTCTTTGCAAAGGATCTCTCGGAGAATACTAAATGATTTCTCTTGCTCGGGTCCCCAAATAAACTTTGCATCTTTTCGCAATAATAATGTTAATGGTTTAGAGATAGCAGAAAACTTGTCGATAAAGCGGCGGTAGTAACCGGCTAGACCTAGAAATTCGCGGACATTTTTCGCATTTTTCGGAGTAGGAAAGTTTTTAACTGCCGTTATTTTGTCGGCACACGGTTTCACGCCGTCTTGACTGATGACGTGGCCTAAATAAGCGACTTCTCTGTGAAGGAAGCCACATTTCGAGGGTTCCAATTTCAAGTTTGCTTTACGGAGCCTTCCCGCAAGTTTGTTGAATTTGTCTCTGTGTTCGGCGAGTGATCGCGCATATATTACAATATCGTCTAGGTAGACGAACAATTCATGACCTTGCAAACCTGTTAGCACAGCGTCCATCAAACGCTGGAATGTCGCGGGGGCGTTTCGCAGTCCGAAGGGCATTCTATTAAACTGATAGTGTCCAAAAGGTGTGGAAAAGGCGGTTTTCTCGGCGTCGTTTCTGTCCATACCGATTTGGTGAAAACCACTCTTGAGATCGAATACACTAAAGTATTTGGCGCTGCCTAATTGGTCAAGTATTTCTAAAATACTGGGGAGCGGGTAAGCGTCTGGGATGGATTTTTCATTGAGTGCGCGAAAATCAATGACCATCCTCCAACGTTTGTTCCCTTGCCCGTCGGGTTTCTTTGGAACTATCCATAAAGGGCTGTTGTAAGGTGAGGTAGATGGTTCAACGATACCATTGTCTAAAAGCTC
This sequence comes from Megachile leachella, assembly GCA_963576845.1. Classification (NCBI taxonomy): domain Eukaryota; kingdom Metazoa; phylum Arthropoda; class Insecta; order Hymenoptera; family Megachilidae; genus Megachile; species Megachile leachella. The sequence continues at coordinate 15,390,390 of OY756253.1, read as the reverse complement.
TTTCATCTGCTTATCTATTTCACTTTTGTGAATAGGTGGATATCTATACTGCTTAACATTAATTGGAACTGTATCAGTAGTGGGAATTTTATGTTCGACGACAGTGGTCTTCCCAAGCCTGTCACCTTCGAGGTGGAAGAGATCATAGTTGTCTGTCACTAAATTTTGGACATGCTCGGTCTCTTCGGAATTTAAATGATCGGTCGCGATGCTACTATATATTTCTTTGATACGTTGCGTTGGGCTTCGTTGGCCTATAAGATTAATCTTTTGGTTCGCGAGATTTGAATTTTTCGTCGCCTCGGCGTACGATTTAGAGTTTGCGTCGTCGTTAGTAGAAGTAGAAAAATTGTTCGTCGGGTCTACGTTACTGGAGATTATCTCGACCTCTTCCAATTCGAAGAACGGCATGGAAAATTGAACATCAGATTCGGACGTATTTATACATCTTAGGACTGATTTACCGTTCTGGCTCCGTATGAGACTGTCGAAAACGTGAACACCCGGGGCTATTTCCTGGCGGGGGACGTATCCGATGCACGGGCCTTTGGTGAGTACAGGAATTGTAGTTACTGACCTCTTTGTAACGTAAACTTGGTTAGCACGGTTGCAAAAGGGAATAATACCACCCTTCCATGTGATATGATTTTTCGTATACGAGATTTCAGCGCCTTGGCTGAGGAAAGTGTTCCCTAAAATACCATCCATGGGTATTGGAAAATCGTCCGACACAACTTGGAAATTGGAGCTTACTCCGAAAAATGAAATGTTTGTCGAACCGATAGTCGGTACGCGAGTGCTAGTTATTCCAGCGATATTTATTTTTCCGTTAGTATTAATAAGAGTGTCCTTGTTTAACGAGCCAATTTTTATAAGACTGGGTTCTGCACCAGTATCAACCATGAATTTACATTCATGCAACAATTCGGGGGCTGAAAGTTTAACCTGCGGAATTACGTCCTCGTTGACTCCGATGACGGAGATTCTAGGATTTCGTTCGATATCGGGCGGACCGGTTTCGCGTTTACTGCTTCCTCCCGGTGACGATCCGTGTTTCTCGGGAGGAATTGTTCGTTTCCCGAACGGTTTTGATTTGCGAAAGCGCGTTTACGACATTGATGGATGTCGTGTCCTAAAAATCCGCAATAAGAGCACGTCGGTGCGGGGCCTTTTGGGCGCGCGTTTTCGAGCTGACGCGGTCCGGTGTCGCGGTTATCACTGCGGTATGCTGATTTGTTGTCAACACGTTGGGGTGGTTCGGCGCGGTATGTATCTTCGCGGCGTACTGGAATATAATCCGTGCGATAAGGGGAACCGGGGCGGTATCTCGGCTCGTCTTTGTAGCGCGGTGGTTCCTCACGTGCGTAACGTTGCGGAGTGGAGGAACGATATGTATCGCGTGCCGGAGTGAATGGTCTACGCGGTGGCGGTGTATATTGACGCTCTGGAATTTTATCTCGCGCCTCCGAAAATTGCACGCGGCGAGTTTCAACGTGCGGTTTATCATAACGTTGCTTGTCTAACTGTAACTGTTTGTAGGCTCGGATTGCCTCATCAAACACGCGGGATACGGGGTAATCGCGTAGTGGTCTTATCTCCGGCCGGATGCTCGGGATTAATCCATCGATAAAACTATTCACTACCAATGCCTCGAGTTCGGCTATGGGCATCGTGTGAAAGTCTTCGATTGCGTCGCGTAAATCTTTTACTCGGCTTGTATAATCAAGGATATGTTCGTCAATACCCATGTAAATGTTCGCGATTTCTCCGCGATAATGGTCGACTGTTCGGTTCGGGCCGAAAACTTCCTTTAAGCGGTTACATAGCGTGGTTACATCGTCTATGCGTTCGTCTTCTGTAGCGATAGCGGCACGTCCACGTAATCGCGTAGAAATTAATTTTACGAGGGTTCGTTCGCCCTGAGTTGGTACGATATCACGGGCGCGTCGGCATGCGCGTGTGAATTGTAGGACGGAAATGTTACTTCCGTCGAATATGGGGATAGTATTTACTGCTTCGCGGAGCGTATATTCCCAAGGCTCGGTAGCCATTGGTGGTGACGGGGGTGTCGCGAGGGTGGAAGGTACCGCGGGACTCGGTTGTACGTGTTCCAGTTTTCTTCGCGTTTCTTCTAATTCCTTTCGAAGGGATTCGGCTTCACGGCGCTCGGTTTCTATCTCGGAACGTTCGCGTTCGAGGGCCTGTGATTCGTCGCGTAATCGGCGTTCGCGGTCTGCTATTTGCTTTTGATACGCGCGGAGTTCGTGTTCGTTAAGGGGCGCGGAGGGGCTCGATTTTGATGCTGATCGTAACTCGGGTCCGGTAGGCATGATTAAAAAAAGAAAATTCCGCGAAGGAAATAGTGAAAATAGTAGTATTAGTATTTATTACAACTTACAGAATTCGTGCTGGAATCGGCACCAGTCGTATACGCTGTTTGGAATCGTATCCTTATCCCTATTTCGTACATGAGTTAACAAAATATGATGCGGGATATACTCGTGATCTCGCACTTTAATCGCAACTTCCGTGTCGATTTCCTCGATCGGCGAGGAGACGCGGAAGGGTACGGTATCTGTATCGCTTTCGTCGTCGCTAACTAAATCTACGACCTCAATTTCAGGGTCCACAGTATTGCTTACTATATTTCCTACAGTCTCTTTATTAAAATTATCGTTCGCGTCGTTTAAAACTTCTGTTCTTGACTCTTCTTGGGCTTGATCGTCAAAGGTCGGCACTGCGTCAATTAGTTCTGGAGCAGCGCTTGTGTTCGAACTTGCGGCGAATTCACGCGCAGGGTCTAATAACAGCGACCGTTCCAAAATTTTTCGACGTTTCGCCTGAACTCTTTTACCGGCACGACAGCCTCGTGTTCTCTTCTTTTTAGTCTGACTCGAATGAAACTTAAAAATTAGATAATGCAAAAGAGAAATAACTGAATTTACTGTATTAAAAGTTGAACTGTAGCCGTACCTGCATTATGCAGCAATCGACTTAGTCGCAGCTGTTAAGCGCAAGGCTAGTCGTTCGCGCTAGTCACTGATGTGAAGACCGGAGGAAAATATGGCAATCTAAATTGCGGTTTAAAAACTTCAACTAATGGTTCTGAGTGACGACACTGTACTGGAGCGTGCCCGGAGGCTAGCTGTTGTCCTGTCGAGAGCGGGAGATAGACTGAGATATATTTTGACGCGGGATTAGTCACTTTAACTCGTGAACACAATAAGAAAAATCACTTTATCACTTGGAAGGTAACACCATGCCACATACGCCGGGGTGATTGTATTTTAATCCCACCGCTGCCACCAATTTGTTACGTCCCGGATCGCGGTTCACGTAAAATAGGAGAGGAACTCACCGGTATTGACGCTAATTGTACAATCTTTTTGGCCATGCGGTACGTACGCCCGTCATCTGCCAGGGATCCCGGGTGTTTTAACGTAGCACAGTGACTTACTCTCGATACTTCCCGTTGATTGTTGATTTGGTACGTCGATTGGTATTAGTTTCCACTCTATGTTCGCGTCGCGGTTATGAGTAAGCGGCGCGACTTGTACTGGGGTTGGGAGATGGAAGGATCTTACTAGCTTGCGTAATTGGTATCTACGCCCTCCTCGACGCTTTCTTCCCATGAGCCAAAATGAATGCAAAGACGTCAAACACACTATTGATACCGTGCGGCTGATTCTCGCACCACCGTATCATGCGGACCGAAGTAGCTTGATTACGTCTCTAGGAGACCCGTGCGGCTGATTCTCGCACCACCGGTCTCGACTAAATCAAGGTAACTGCTCTAGAATATAATGCTCGTAGGGATTGTACGAATAGGAAGGTTTCTTGAGGCACAAGTAACTATATGATAAAGATAAAATAAAGGTATATTCTTGAAATATGACTAATTTTACAGAGATATACTTAATGGTTAGCGCGACTTAATAATGTAGAGTTGGAGATGAGTAGGGACAGGAATAACAGTTAGAGAATCTAACTTGTCGGGGCTTGAACCCGTGGTTTGGAATATCGGGGCTTGAACCCGTGGTTTGGAATATCGGGGCTGGGACCCGTGACGGAGTAGTGCACTGGAATGATCCAGGCACCGGAAAGAATCAGGATGGAATCCGTGTGCTGTGCGATCTCCAGGCCCTTTTATATTGCCTACTGATCACGGAGGGGGAAAGGATTTAGTCAGTCGTTATCTAATGTTTTGTCTTTTGAAAAGGATGTTTATGAGATAAGATAGTTGGGACTAAGGATGTTTATGTCAGAGATATTGATTCGGCGAAAGGACTTAAGGGGTGTTATCTGGGTAGTTCTAATGTTACTTATGATTACATAGCTGATTTGGCGGTAGGTTATATGCGTAACGCAAAGCGTGAGAAGCTCGAAGTAGCGAAAGTATATGAATATAACTTAATAACTAACTTAATAACTAACTCCAGCATTGGATGACGTCACATGACTAACTCCAACGTCGGACGACGTCACACCGTCGAATCTCGAGAATTTTTGGGTCTTGCATTTGTTTAAGGGACATTATACGATCAAAACTATTCGCCTCTAGAATATGAATGCCATGACACCTGCTTAATGCGTCAACGTGGCCCATTTTATTGCTTGCTCTGTGTACTATTTTGTATTCGTAATTTTCTAAAAATAGGGCCCAACGATAAATTCGCGGGTTAACATTCTGTTTACTGAGAGTTAATCGAAAACTATCATTGTAAATGGAATTCCGTATAAATAAATGTGAAACCTTTTGATGGCGTAGACTTCTGCCAAACACTCCAGTTCGAAACTGTGGTATTTAGATTCTGGGACCGATGTTCGTTTGCTAAAATAAAATACTGGCCTAAATATACCATCGGATTGTTTTTGAGATAAAATAGCTCCATACCCATTTGCACTGGCGTCGCAATGTAATTCCGTTTCTAAATTAGGTGCATAAATGGCTAAGACCGGTTCACTAGCTAATCGCTCTTTTAATGTTTCGAAAGCTTGCAGTTCTTCAGTTCCAAAGCAAAATTTTGAATTTTCCCTTAACATATCATATAATGGTTTTGTGATTATTGAAAAATTACGTATGAAACGGCGGAAGTAGCTAGCCAGGGAAACAAATCTATGTACATCTTTTGTAGATTTCGGAATAGGGTAACATAAAACTGACTCTATGTTTTCTTTACTAGGACGAATTCCGTAATTGTCAATTAAATAGCCTAAATACGTGATCCGGGTGTATAAAAATGAACATTTATCCCATCGGAATTGTAATTTATGTTTACTAGCTAAACAAAATACTTTTTGTAAAATGTCTAAGTGTTCCTCGATAGAGGATGTAGCAATCAATATATCGTCCAGGTATAATAATATTTCGTTATTGAAAATCAGGGTTTGAAAAATGTCGTTTAAATATTTTTGGAAAACGCATGGTGCATTGGTGAGACCAAAAGGCATTTTCAAATATTCGAACTGTCCCAAGGGTGTGACGAAAGATGTGTACTTGATTGAGCTTTCAGCCATTTTTACATGATGGAAGCCATTACGTAGATCTAATTTCGAAAAATATTTTTTGTTATTCAATCGATATAAATGATCGTCGATCAACGGAGTCGGATAATTATTTTTTACCGTAATCTTATTTAACTCGCGATAATCGATACATAATCTAACATAACCTGTCTTTTTCCGAACTAATACTATAGGACTTGCGTATGGTGAGTTACTTGGCCGAATAATTTTTTCCTTTAAAAGCGTGTCCAGTAGCTTTCGCAATTTTTCTTTATCCGCAAACGATAGGCGTCTCGGTCTATAACTGACGGGTTGCGTTGGTTTTAATTCGATGGTCATCTCGATCGGGGAAATTTCTTCACCGTCGCGAACGATATTTTGCGACGCTTCGATACAAAGTTTCTCAATAGCTGACAAAAGATGCGGTAGTTCTGGGTTTACATTAATATTCTCAACAGTCGTGGTCGGGTGATCCATGTAATTGATCTGCAAAATTTGTTCGATATGATTATCGCGACCTTTTCGGTTTGTTTTTTGTATTTCGAATTTTTGACCCAAAGTTACTGTTATCGAGGGATTCAGTAAATAATCACGTCCTAGAATGGCTGCGTAAAACATTGTATCGTCCGGTACTACTAAAAATCTTAATACAAAGATAGAATTTTCGACCTTAACTCTATTTTCAAAAATAGCTTCGACTCTCAACGGCGAGCCGTTAATGCCGCTAAGCGATTCGGTGTTATTATAAAAATTACGAAACTCGGCGGGAATCAGGGACGACTTAATCAAGCTTACTGGGGAACCGGAGTCTATCATCGCGGATATATTATAATTACATGTGCTACCATCCTGGCGATCCAGTGTGAACTGCATGGGAACCATGAATGTCGAGTGCGGCGACGTCGGTTGCACCAGGTTCGTCGTTGCAGGTGCTGAGAAGTTCCGTGTTGCCGTCGACGAAGAACCACGGGTCAGTGGTGCGGAGGCCGGAAAAGTGTGCGTTGCTGCCGGTGCCTGCTGATTGTTTGGACAATTGCTGACCCTGTGTGTTCGACTCCCACACTTGAAGCAGGAGCCCCAATCTCGCAGCGGCTGCTGACAATCTATCCTTCGGTGACCCACTGTGTTGCAATTATAGCACCTTAGCTCTGCACGCCGATGCCCCGAACTTTCGTCCGCCCTTGCTGCTATATTTCGATTTACCTCCTTTCTCTCCCGATCTACTTTAGAGGGGCCCAAAGTCAAGTTTGAAAATGCCTTCAGCAGTTGGTCGGTAGACGAGAAACAGTGCATCCTCGCCTGGTTTCTTAATTCGGCGTTCGACACCCCATCAATTATCACGTCGATCAGCTCTTCCTCGTCGACTTGCACATCCTCAGCCAAAGTCAATTTATCATAGAAATAGTCAGAAAATGATTCGGTTTTCTTCCACACGCGATCCTCTAATTTTCGTCTTAATTCTAGTTTATTTGGCCGATGATCAAATGAATTTTTCAACTTTTCGAAGATTTCTGACACACTCAAGGAAACGTTAGTTGATCGCGCACGAAACCAATTCAACGCTTTTCCTCTCAAGCGTCGGTGAATCACTAACCTCATGGAATTTTGGTCAAGGTTGTATGTTTCCCGTAAGAGTATGGCTTGTTGTTGCCAATTCGCAAAACTGTCCCCATCATCAGAAAACTCATTCAACATCTCGGCCACCTGTCGGATATCAATTCCACGCGCGGAAAATTCGCTGGCGTCGGACCGCGGTGTATGCACTTCCCTTTCGGAACGTAAGAGTCTTAGTTCGCGTTCTAATAGTTCCTTCTCGCGACGAAGCAGAGCGAATTCGCGGGCACTGATACGAGAGTCTCTTACTACGTCACCACCTGAGCACTCGTCTTGGTCAAGAATTGCTTCATCTTGATCCAACGTTGTATTCCGTTCCGACGGAGCGTCTGGATCCACGCGCAATTCTTCCACAAAAGCCGGAATTTAGTTCTTCCAGTCCGGTACCTCTGTTTGTAACCGCGTTAATAGCTCGGCCTTTGTACCCGAGGATTTCAAATTCCTCGCTCGCAAAAGACACTTCAAATCTGCAATCGCGAAATCGTTGAGTTTTTCGATTCTCTTCGACATCGTCCTGTCTTTCTTTAACACCGTACACAAATTATCGTAAGATAGCACCGTTTATCAATCACCGATCTTCCTAAACGCGCAAAAGTCTTAAAAATCAAAAATATTTCACAAAATGTTCACAAAATCCGGAATAATGAAATAACTCGAACAATCGCGGCAAAACGTAACTTCGCGACTTGTTCCCCTAAAAAAAATATTCGATTTATCCCACTTCTGAACTGTAAGGATGGCTTAAATGAATGATCTCGGAATTTATCGAAATGTGCTTTATTCGGACAACCATTAACGAACGAATCTATGACGACCGTCTCCCGGTCGTTCGCTCTCTCGCGCGGTAAAACAGATGACGATCGGCAATGTCTACATATGTATCTCGCACGACGCACACTTACACACGCTTACAGAATATTATTGAACAATAAATTGTTTATTGAATTCACTTCGAGTTATTCCTGACTCTGGAACTCCAACAATCATCTCGCACAAGCAATTCAATATCTCATTTTATACGCACCGAAATTCTTACAACTAGACTAAATAAAAGTTAATACAGTACAGTATTGCCTCGAAACAAGCAACAGTTTCGAACCTCGAAATTAGCAAATTTTTATCCCCACTTCTTTGATTGAAGTCCGCCGCCGAGTGAGAGATCCGAGAAGGAGTGAGAGGTCCGTGAAACCGAAGAAGTCATAAATTTTCACGGTCGACTGAACAGTATAGTGGAAAGAGGACAGAACGTATATATTGTTTTCTCACTCTGATGCATGGCGATTCTGTCGTATTATGAAAAGTATGTTCTCCGAAATTATATTATATCAATATGCTTTTTTTTTAAATCTAATGGTTGACAATGATCAATAATCTCAGGTATATTTTTACCTATAATTTTAATTAATTTATATAATAGAAATAAAAAAAAATAGGAGAAAAAATTATTTAAGTGTAATAAATGTATTGCTTTCTCACTCTAACACATAGCGATTTTGGAGTATTACGAAAAATATATTTTGTGAAATTATAGTGCTGGTTTTTTTTTTAATTGTAATGGCTAGTTAATAATTTTAATAAATCTATTTAACAATCAAACGAAACATTATGTAAGTGTAATGCAGTATATAGAATATACATACAATATAATAATACTATATAAATTATACATATACAATAAGCAATAATATACAGAATATATACAATATAATAAATATACAAGCAATATATACAATATAATAAATATACAAGAAAATGTTCGGTTCACGGGTAGACGGTTTGACAGGACAGACCCACCAGTACAATGAATCTGTAAAAAAAAAGGATATAATTAATTTTCATGTTTAAAGATCTCTTCTTTAAATAGGTTGGGATTTAAATTAATTTTATTTTCATTTTACTTCATTTTTAGCTGACAGATTCTAATTTTACCTTGCCAATATTAATCGTCCTTTATTTGTGGCGGTTCGTTTTCTAAAATTTTCTTTATTGTTTGCCCCATCATTATTGTTGCCTGATTATTATTTGCGAATTCTTCAATAATGCTTAGCATTAGTTCTAATTTTTTTTTCTTTCTTTCGATTGCAAAATTGTCTTCATTTTTTATTTGTACCGTGTCTTGTTCTTCTTCTTCATGTTCTTCCTCTTCTTCTTCCTCTTCTTCTTCCTCTTCTTCTTCCTCTTCGTCTTTCTCTCCTCTTTCCTCCTGTATACCTTCGTCCGCATCAATGTCTTCGGCATGCGCCAAAGCTTCTAATATTTGCCTGCAGTCATCGTAGCTGGTATTTTCACCAGTTATGGATTGGATCATTTCACTCACTGAAGAGTGAATAGAAATATTTAAAGTATCTGGAGTTGTTTCCTCCTCATCCTTGCTATCTCTTGGTATAATTTTGCTCCAGCTATTGTATATATTTATTGCGGTAATATCCATCCAGGATTTGTTGACTAAATCTATACAGTCTTTAATATTAAACGATTTGTAAAATTCGTCTATTCCCTTCTCGTATTGCAAAATACGACGTAAAATTTGATGTCGGTACAGTGTCTTAAACTTGGCAATGACACCCTGGTCCATTGGCTGTATGAGAGATGTGGTGTTTGGTGGTAGGTATATAACTTCGAACATTTCCTCTGGTTCGATGCCTTTGTGACTAGAGCAATTATCAATTAGTAATATCACTTTCCCTACTACTCCATTTTCTAAGTGATACTGCCTGACACTGGGCTTAAAATGGTTGTGATACCAGTTCTTAAAAATTTCAGCATTCATCCATGCTTGTTTTTGTGCTGTATATAGTACTGGTAGTTCATTTGCATGTTTTAATGCTCGCGGACTTCTATATTTATGAATAAATATAGGAGGCAATTTATGAGTGCCGTTCGCATTGGCGCACAATCCAATGGACACTCTGTCCTTCTTCAACTTTTTCCCTGCTAATTTTCCCTCCTCAGAAGAAACCAAACTCTGATGGAACTGCCTTCCATAGCAGCCCCGTTTCGTCCATATTGTATATCATGCACAAGTCAATATTATCTTCCTTCACTCGCTTCGCAAAGTTTTTGGTAAATTCTTGTGCACTTTCACTATCGGCACTTGCTTGCTCTCCATGTGCCCGTGCCAGTCTAATGTCATATCGATTTTTGAAATTGTGCAACCAGCCCCTGCTTCCGGCAAAGGACGTGGATCCGTGCTCCTGAGACAATTCGTTCGCCTTTTCTTGCAACAGCAAATCCGTTAGCGGATTTCCCATTACACGTTGTTCCACAAACCACGTATACAATCGGTTCTCTAAATCTTCGTTTGAAGACGTCCTGCGATTTTTATGGTGTCCTCTCCGAATTGCAAAATGTTTCAGCTGCCCACATTCTCGACGAATCCGATAGACAACGTCTCGCGAAACTGCATATTTATTGCACAATGCTTGTACCGACACTCCTTGCTCTAATTCTTCCACAATTTTAATTTTTTTGCTCACAGGCAGAAAAACTCTTTTCTTATTTTGCTTTTCTGCCATAATTAGAACAATGCTTAAAATACTATTATTATCACGAAGGACAAAAAAAATGTTCTAAGTTCAACTATTGTAACACACTTGATTACAGATCGCGTAGGAGTGATTGTAGGCTGTTTAAGGCTGTTCGTACGATGGTTTAAGACTGTTTCCTTCAGGACTAGTTCCTGAGGAGGAAAGTTCGGAAAACGGGGTGGTTGTCCTGATTGGTGTCTTGTTTTGCCAATCGAGACGTTTTTAAACGACAATATCCAACCCCGTGTGCCCTTAGCACTGTCCACGCGGAGTTAGGTGTGTCGCGTGGAGGTGGTAAGGAAGACAGTGGGCCCCAGGCAGGACTTCCTTGGGTTGTCAACAAGGGTGACCTGGCTAATGTCTCCTAGGATCTGTCCTATGACCCTCCGGAAATTCACATTTATGGCATTGGCAATTAACAGTTAAGACCGTCGAAAAAACTTGGACATAGAAATCGTAAATTTAAAAATATAAAAGGACTCTCAAAAACAACCCTAGTACTTGCGTGCCATAAACGCGCTTGCAACGAACAGGCCAAATGTTATTCCTGTGTACAAATTGCTAGCTGCTTTCGTGACCGTGACGAACCCCATCGTAAATCTAATATTTTCTTTCCAAAGATATTTATTAAAAAAGAAACTTGAATTTATGCTGCTAAACAAATACTTATAACAGTTATAACTGCGTAGTCAATTGCTCGCGACAAGGTGACGTGCTTTCGAAAAAACGAAGTGACGAAGTGAGTGCTTTAACAATTTCATATTCCATTTGATTTATTATTTTATATTCCATGTCTCCTTTCTATGTCTCCTAGCAACTATGCCGATTTTTCGAGAAAGATCGGGAAAAATTACTGTTTTTCACAAATATTTTTATTATTTCAACAAAATTAGTATTGATGTATTAGTTATTAAAAATAACTAACATAATAATAACATAACACATACATGTAGGTGCATACTGATATTCACATAATTATAAAAAAAATAAGGTGAAATGTGACAAGTTAGGAATTGGAGCGTGATCCATTCGTCTAATTCTGCATTGATTCGTAACAAGCAACTCGCTTGGGATCGGCCAGTTGCTAATTTCGAGGCTCGGGGCTGTTGTCTGTTTCGAGGCAGTGTGTATGTATGTATTATGTACGTGTTCCATTCACGAACTTTTAGTAGTATTAAAAAGGGAAAGCATGCTATGTTCTGTCCTTCTCTAAAGAATAACATCGCTCCTCGACCGATTACTTTATAGTTTACCGCTACCGCCGTCGCGCTCGGGAACAAAGGCAAGCCGAATAGCATACCACCCTTGAAATAAGCAACTGGCCGGTCCCGAGCTTGTTGCTTGTTTCGAGGTAATACTGTAAAGACTGGATAACTGCAACGAATGATGGACTGGATAACTGCGACGTTACTATTCCCACCACTTAGGGGGTTCCCCCTTGAATCTTTACACTTGACGAGCGGCAGCGTATGTAATGTAATCCGAACCGGTGTATCGGTGAGACAATACTAATCTAACAGTAAAACTTTTTTATTTTTTAGTTGTGTTAAATATTATTTTTACCAATGTAATTGTGAGATTCTCCTGATCAAAATAAGACCAAACACGGCATAATTTGAACAACATTTGTTTATGTAGTAATATTGTTTGTTTCTTGGAATGTACAGTAAAGAGTGGATAACTGCAACGAAATCGGGACCCAAGCGTTGCAGTTATCGAGTCCTGGTGTCGATTTTGTATTTACATTTGGCTCGAGTCGAGCGCCGAACGTAGAAAAGGACAGAGATTGAAAGAGAGAGAGGAAAGAAAACAATCGGCCGAGACGTATCGATGTGACAACACTAATGCAACAGTAAAACTTTTTTATTTTTTGGTTTTGCTTAATATTACTTTTACCAATGTAATTGTGAGATTCTCCTGATCAAAATGACACCAAACACGATATGATTACGATCATATCATGGGGCAGTCAAAAAGAAAATCTTGTACCACAGGCGGTTTTTATGCAATATGTGCATTGTGCCTTATTTAAATACAACTAATTATTAATTTCAAAATATATGTTAGAATTTCATATAGAGTTTCCTATAGGTTTACGACATGCCGAGAGAAAGCGGTCACTTTTGAATCCTATACATAATTTAGTATCCGTACCATCTGCATGCCAACAATACGATGGTACGTGGCAATTTGTAGTTTTTAGCAGATGTATTTATTGCTGCACTAGTCGTTAAAGTTTTTGGCTTCAGTGACACAAGCCATGTCATAAACCTGGATGCTTAGAAGTCTCTTAATCTGTGTTAAGATATCAAAGGGACAACTTTATGATACGACCAAATATTCATAGAGTCATTTGTGAACTGTTACTTTCTTCTTCTTTGTGAGTTCAGCATGCGGGCCTATGGCCAGTACATATGCGGCACGTAAAAAAATAGTAGCACCTCTACCGTAAATGTTACAATCGAGACCGCCAAAAGTAACATTTACGGAGTGAATATTTCCCAAACTTTCATGGCTTGTTTGTTAGCGTCGAGTCCTCTATAGAGGACATGCACGTGCCAAAAGTGATACACGTGTCAGAAGGCAATGCATTCAAGGTCTTTGACCTGCTTCTAAGAGGTCTTAGGTTGTCGATATCGAGGACCTACGTCTGTCATCGGCTGAGGATCGGCGGTGGCCGGTATCTAACTGCGCGACGAATTCTAACTAAGAGTCGCGAATGTTATGGTTAGGGGTCGATGCCTTCTTCTTCGAGGATCACCGAAGGTGTCGTGTCTCGTGGCCGATGACCCGACGTCATGGTGCTGCGTGACACGTGCACAGAGATTAGGATATTCTAGAAGAATCCGGCCACGGAGTGGGGAGGCAGGGATGCCTTTGGTAAGAG